>JAWNPG010000025.1:18802500-21291186 GCA_035045145.1 Drosophila meridionalis | reverse complement strand
CAAGTCAATACCACAACCCACACAACCCTCACATACTGACTGCTCTTGTTAGCAGACATGACCGTTTGACCCAATTTTAGTGCTGCGTGGCGGCGCGACAGGAAGAATCCCCTGCCAAAGGGAACTTCAAGAGAGGTGGAGCTGAGTAATGAGTGAATTAAAATGCGATGTAAAGAATTTCAACGAGTACAAAGCACGAAACGAGTAATAAATAATAAGCACTCAAACAGCATGCGAATGTTTAGAAATGCTAATTGCAAAATCCAGCTAATTCACTAAATTAAGCATATTCATTAAACAGAATATAAATATTTTTGATATATCAAAGAAGCTACTTTCATTTGCTAATCTAAGTCTCATTTTCACTTTATAATTACATGGGAGTCTATGTTACTATACAATTCATATTTTTTTTGTATGATATGTAAAATGTTGTATATTTTCGATATTCATTGACGTTGATTTGCTGTTACTGAATAAGAATTCTACTAACCAGTAACAGGACACATAGGAGCAATCCGCTATTTTCGGAAACAAAAAATCTGTTGCCATTTTTATGGTTTGCTTGTTATATTGCTGTCTGTTGTAGTAGGGGCTTTATTATAATTGTTTCAGAATTGCTGCTTGTATAGGATGGCTGCACTGTGAGCTGCAGCTGAATTGTCTATCGGAATTTTTACTGCACACTCATAGTAAGTACGAGGGCACAATCACTATTATAGGCCGCGTTAGAACGTAGGAGTTGTGTTGTGCTGTTGTGTGTTTCTGACGCGTATATCATTTGAGTGACGAATGCACTGGCTCCAATCTGAGTAAAACCTTTAATCGGTCGAATGCAATTTTACTTTGCTCGTGTTGGGTGTTTCAGTTAAAGCAATTGTGACATTTCATTTTATTTAGAATTAAGTTAAAACTCTGAAAATTTAGATAATAAATCAATTTATTTTTGTATGTGATTGTTACTGATATTGCATTGTCTTAAAGTTTCTGTTTGCATTTAGGATGCTGACTGACACAACCACAGAGTCAAACGCGGGACACACACGCACACACACAGGTAGTTACACACAGCAGCGCACGCTCGCGAGAGGCAATGAGCCGAATTAAGGACGATTTTCTTTTACTTGCTTTAAGTTATATTATTCTTGTTTGATGAGTAGGACACTAAATACAGCGCAAATAAAGCGTATTTGCTGTCCATGCTTCATAAACGGTATGTACCACAATGACACACTTATCAAATTAGCATAAAATTAATTAGGTGCATTGACTGATGCGCTGCTTCTCCGTTGTTCAGTAAGGTATGTCTCTTTTGTTTTGATGTTTACTTTCACTGTCAATTGATAAGGTTCCCATGTGTTTGGTTGCTTGCTGTTTATGCGCGTGTGTGTGTATGTTGTTTTAACACGCGCGCGTTGGCTGTCGTTATGTTGTTCACACGTTCCCGGTTTTCTACACACTTTGGAGGAAAACTATTCTCTCGACAGATTGGGAAATTTTCAACAAATGTTTTTATGCTCTCTAGTGTTGTTTGATGCCGTGTTTTTGCCACTATTCGATAATATCGTAAGCACCACTGTTTGGTACGTATCGTTATCGGACAAAAGTTCGTTGTTGCGACACTCACTTTTCTAACGGCTCTTTGAGTCTTTCCTTTGTGTCTTGATTTATTAATAAAAACAATAATTGGTGTAATGCTTTATAATTTAGGTATGCTTGTGTGTCTGATTTTATGGGCTACATTGTTTGGGTGAACATCTTAACATTTTTATTCATATTATTATTGATACTATTTTTTATAATGCACTTTGTATTGTGTGTAAATGGGCCTAAATGTAAAAAATAATATAACCAAATTTAAATTTATTATGCTACTCTCGTTTATTTTATAGCAAATTTTGAATCGATTTTTAGCAGTTTCTACGAGCTACTAGCAACGCACAATACTGACTGACACAAACAGAGGCCCGAAGCTGTATACATCTATACGTATGTAGTTGTGCAGTCCACGCTCACGGATACACATAGCCCCACATAAACAAACTATTTGTCACACAGAAATAGGGGTAATGGAAAACTACTCCGCAAACTAATGTAAAAATGTCTTGCTGTTAATAAAACATTTCGATCTTTGTTGTTTTGATTTGTAACTCCACAAATATTGGTCGATAGCAGTTAATAAGCTTTCTATGTTTAAGGTTGGTTGGGGTTTTATGTAGATGTGCTGTATGTGGGTTTGGACACACGCGCGTTAGCGGCGCTTATGTTGTGTACACGTTCCCGGTTCTCCACAGACTTCGGTGGAAATCAGTTCGTATGCATGAAAAAGGAAATTTTTCAGCGCTGTACGTTTTTCAGCACTGTACAATTATATTCGATACTTTTGCAACGCTGTGTCAACTGAGATAAGCTCATTGCACTGTCACTCGAGTTACCAACGGCTTTTCAATCAACTCAGCCAGGTATAGCAATGAACAACACTATATTTAATCTTTTTTTTTATCTAATCTAAATATTAAGACAAGCTGATTGACAGTTTCAGGCCTTGCTATTATTCTTTGATAATAAACGTTTACGTTAAAGCAAATTAGCATATTTGTGTCTGAAATAGATAACAGAAAAGTGCGCTGTCTTTCATAAATATTTAAATTTACTCTAGCCAATTTTGCTTGGCGAATGATAAGTATGTAATAAACATATATATCAAACAGATTACAGATTTTATATAATTTTTAAATAAACATTAATGAGGTTGCTTTGTGTGCGTATTATATATTAATGAGCGTATAAGTTGAATTGCCTTTGAATGTCATAGGCTTCATTCATTTGATAAGCCGCGACTATCAAACTACTTATACAAATAAATATATATGTAAAGTCCAGCGCGTACATCGCAAGCAGAGTAAAGCTAAAGATTATCATTCCATTTTAATATTGATTGAACCATTTGTTTTGATACAAAAGTTTTATGGGTAATTAAAACGATCATGACATACAAAATCTATTAGTTGATGACGTGTCCATAGTCTTATCGCCTGACCCAAATAAGAAGAAGCAGAAAGTTGAGGGAGAGAGAGAGAAAAAAAGAGAGAGAGAGCAAAAGAGAAAGAGAGAGAGAGAGAGAGTGAGAAAGAGAGAGACGAGAGGACAGTGATTCGCGGTGTAAGTGATTAAAAGGATAGAGATAAGAAGTACATAATGGAATACACAGAGAAAGAATCAATTGGATAGAAAGAAAGAGAATTTCAACGCGTTTTTCTAATATATCCGATAGATTTATACCCTGTAAAAAATGATAAATATTGGGGCAGAGTTCGATGAGTTGTAGCGATACTTTTAATAAATTGAATATTATAATGTAATAATTAATATATATATGTATATATAGATACTAAAAACAATTTTTTTGCAGGGTATCTCGGGACAATACACTCTAGATTAGAGTGATCTTACTTGTTTTCAGTTTGATAGATATTTTACATGGCAAGCGCATTTTAGTCGTTCGAAACGTCTCGCTGTTGTCGGATTTCAAGTTTGCGCCTTCGCTTTAGCTAAAGATACTCTACTTGTGCTTAAGACGATATTCGTTCGCGTTTGCGCTATTCGTTAATAAAGACCAAAAACAGGCAAGCGTGTTTAAAAGTTTAAGTTAAGATATAAATATCTTTTAAGATATTTTTTGTCACGCCGACAGTGTAATCGTGATGTTCGTTTGCTTAAGCCGGTTTTCTAATTCTTTAGTTAAACTAAAAAAACCTGTTTTAAAACATACTATTTGGTAGCCACCGTGGAATTTATATTTGAAAACGTGATTTTCTTCTGGTCTTAAGATTCTTGTTTCGTGTAGATGAAAGTCAATATTGAGACAACAGTTTAATTATTATTAACGCTGTTAAATTGGAGTCTGAGGAAACACATGACTTCTCTTTATTAATGATCATTGACTTGATTGAATCACAAATTGTTTCGTTATATGCATAGCCAGTATTTAAAGCATTTGAAAGCTAAGCCAATCAATTATATGTATATATAAGCAGATTGGGTTAAACGGTGGTACCTCTCTCACTCTCTCAATCAGTCACTCACAAAGTCACTGACAAAGTCACTTACGAAGTCTCTCACAAATTTCTCAGCCTACTTGTTACTAGTACTACTTATGCTAGGCTATAATTATTTGAGAATTATATGGTCTCATGTTTTGTAAAAAGAGCAAAGACTGTTGCTACCAGCTGGTTTGTGCTGCAACTGCAGATTCAACCCAGTTGTTTACATGGAATGTGTTTATTAAATGTTTATTTTTATTATTATTGGTATGTTATAGTCGGACAGTGCCAATGCTCTTTTTGTTTGATTTGTTATCAGTAAAGGCTTAATCGATTTGGTTCACCTTGAACGATTTCCAATCGTTAGTAAAGAATTGATACAAATTAATTATTTTTGTTTTAAAGTTTCTCGACCAATAGATACCCTATCACCACAGATACTTATTTCAACAAAAATATTTAATTTCAACTAACTTAATATAAATATTTATATGAACTCATCATATTTAAATAAAATACGAAAGGGTTTAAAACAATTAAGATGTGACTCAGCCATATCAGTTGGAATGTTGTGTTATAGTCATTGTCAATAGAAAAATACATTTAATATGAGAGTATCTTATGAAACCAAATATTGTATGCTAATAAGTTAACATCTTCGTTTTTCAGAGGAATCCGAAATGGAATGTAAAGTCGAGGAGCAGGAAGAACAATTGTTCAGTGGCCATTTTGAAAGGGGCGAGGGCAAACACCCAGAGATCGTAAATGGATTAAATCGATCGCCAAAGAAAACACCGCTGGGTGAACAATGGCGTGCAGTAAGTCGTCAGGCGTTGATGGTTATACTGGCCAATATGGGTGTTATATCAACTGGTTTAGCCTTAGCTATTCCTACAGTTTCACTAACTCAGCTGACTAGCGAACTAGAACCTGTATATTTAAATGGTACACAAGCTTCTTGGTTTGCTTCTATTAATACATTATCTTCTCCATTGGGCGGTCTATTGTCGGGATTACTACTCGATAAAATTGGACGTAAGCGAACTCTCTATGTGTTAAATGTTTTGGCCATCACGGCCTGGGTACTGCTTGCCACACCGAGCTCGACAAGCTCCGAAGCATTTTGCTGGCAGTTGCTTGTATCTCGTTTTATTATTGGTGAGCCCTATTTATATCAAGTACTATAAATTCGAGCAACTAGTTCCGAAACAATAATGTTTTTGTTTTTCAGGAATTGCCATGGGGCTAGCTAGTGCTCCTTCTGGTGTTTATGCAGCTGAGATTAGTTTACCCAAGTTACGTGGCAGCCTAATACTTGGCACATCTATATCAGTGGCTTTAGGCATCACAGTTCTCTATAGCATTGGTTACTTTATACGGGATAATTTTCGACTAATTGCGCTTATTTGCTGTTGCTATCAGATAACTGCGCTGCTCTGTGTGTTACCATTGCCAGAGTCGCCTAGCTGGTTGTTATCTAAGAAGCGTGTGGAGGATGCCATGAAGTCACTTAATTATTTTCGTGGACTCGATAAGTCTCGTGAGTAATGTAATTTTCTAAAATTTCAATATAATTTGCATATGTTTCATTCTAAATATAGCACGCATCACACATCCCGAAGTTTTAGAGGAGTTCAATATTTTGCAAAAGTCACTGCAACTTCGTGATGGTGAGCGGAAACCCTCCTTCTTAAGCTGCCTAAAGTTGCCCGAGGTTCACAAGCCGCTGTTGATTCTGATGGGTTTGTTTGCATTTCAACAGCTTTCGGGAATTTTCGTGGTCATTGTGTATGCCGTGCAAATATCCATTAATGCAGGCATTTCAATTGATCCATTTTTTTGTGCTGTTCTTATTGGAACGGCGAGGGTGGTGACAACTTGCCCCATGGGTTATGTGCTAGAAAAGTGGGGTCGGCGTCGTGCTGGAATCATCTCAACATTCGGCATGACCGTTTCCATGTTACTTCTGGCTGGTCATGGTTGGTTTGAAGCTCTTCAAAGCGTGCCTTACCTACCAGTCATAGCTATTGTCAGCTTCATTGTACTTAGCACATTGGGTCTATATACTCTGCCTTTCTTCATGATTTCGGAGCTGTTTCCTCAAAAAGTGCGTGGTCCGGCTTCAGGTCTAACTGTGGCAGTGGGCATGTTCTTTGCATTTCTGTGCATTAAAGTGTATCCGGACTTGCAATCGAGCATTGGCATGAACAATTCGTTTGTGTTCTTTGGCGTTATGTCATTCTTGGCTATGACATTCATCTATTGGATCCTACCGGAAACGCGACGACGCACGCTTTTGGAAATTGAGGAGCAATTCCGTACTGGCCAACGGAAAAAGAGACCGATTGAAGTAGAAATGCAAGAGGTCTTTGTACGCTGAAAAAAAAAAACAGTATAATAAAAAGTAAATCGATATTGAACAAATGAGGACTCTCTGCTGTGATACATTTAATTTAAATCCCAGAAATACCAATAAAGTAAATGAATTCTTTTTAAATAATTCTATAGTCAGTAAATAATTTCAATTTTAGTTTTTGATATATTAGTTATTTAACATACTTTTCATCAATTTTGAATTGTATTTTCTAAAATAAATATAAAGTAGTACTTTACTATAATTATTAAAAAAAAGTTAAATATATATATTAAAATATAATAATATAAGTTAAGTTTTCAATATATTCGTTTTATGTATTTCTTGTACGTATATATATATATATATATATATATATATATATATATATATATATATATATATATATATATATATATATATATATATATATATATATATATTTATTTAAGTCATCTTTAAATCAAATACCTAGATAATGTTACTGATTAGCAAGAAGTGTTTTGTCATCATTGTTCATAAAGCTAAGTACCAACATTTACAGTGCAGGCAAATTTTTGTAATGATAATGCAAAACCTAATGTAGATGACGATGACAGTAATATGACCCTGATGCTGCATGTCCAGACCTGTGTGAGTCTCTTATTATTTTCAGATTGCGCCATGGGCACAATTCAGGCTTGTTGGCTGTTTGGCGGGTCTGCCATGGAGTGCTTAAAATGTTCTGGTAAATTTTGCTCTGGTCATTATATGTAACAAGCAGGGTACCACAATGCATGAGCGTGTGCCCGAAAATCGGCTGGTTTTCTGTGTTAGAGCACAGGCTTGGGGCGTTGAGGCCAACGTTTATGTAATTATATTAAGTTTTCAATTTTATGGCTTAATAACGCACTGGTCAGCGGGTCCAGCCGGCACAGCAGCTTCACAATGTTGGGCGACAAGCGTTTAAGCTGCAGAGCTGGGGCCAAAACAAATTGATCGTGATTAAGTCAACAACACGGCGCTAAACATGGACCGAACAAAATCAAGTTGAATGAACTTGATACACAGAAAGGATAACTGAAATTGATGAGCTGCAAATGTGTGAACATTAAAGTTTCCGCTTCTGCTTCTGGATGCTGAATACAACAACCACTGGTTCTCTCCCTGTGGCGCTGCTCAGCTTCATAATCATAATCTGTCAGTTTCGTGGAGCTGACACCTGCCGCAAAATTTGGTGCTTCCACACATCAATTACACCAGATCATTGAAATGTCAGCACTTATGTCAACAATAGCGCTCGATTTAATGAGACGTAACGTTGCAAACAATAACAATTGAATCACACTTTACAACCGCGCACAGTTAGGGATTTCAATGCAGCATATGCGTATTCTAATAATGCCAATCTATACCTATCCTGTTACCTTCTGGGTTTACCCATGCGTAAACCACATTGTGAGGACAGCCCAACAGTGGACAGTGATTCTAAGGGTTGCGGTCCTGGTTGACTGTAGTTGATACGATCTTTTGTTTTCCATTTATTTTGGTGTCATCATCAACGCAGCATGTCGCGTGCGTGTCTTTTGTTTTGATGAGATTTTGATTATGTTTATAAGGCAATAAATTGTGGAAGTTAAAAAAAAAAACAAAAAATGTTGAAAATAGTTCTAAGCATTCACAACAAGCTGTAACTCATTTAATTGGGTAATTTATTGCATGTACCTAAATATTGACCTGGAGAGAATATAGGCTATGAGAAGTCTTATATATATTTAAATGTGCCATACTTTAGAGCATCGTTGCTTATGAATTTGTGGGCCAGACATCAATCAGTTATTTAAAAGTACGTATGACTAAAATAACCTTTCTTCTGGATAAGAAACTAATAGAAAAAATTCGAATAATTTTACAGATCGCACTGACTGATTGTACACCTCACAAATGGGTACTGAAGGCTCATCGACATCAGACTTTGAAACATCCCCATCTTTTGACCCTAAGGACTAAGCGCAATGCACACCAACATGACGAAGGGGCAGGACAAACCGAAATTACAAGTGCACCGCAGCTGCGTATGATGAACGCGTGTTGCAAGATTGTGAACAAGTGATCCACCGATCCAGTTTTTTACTGATCTCGAAAAGACCGAAGTGATTTTCGGCAGTAACTATATACAGCTTGCTGCCAGTGGAGCTCCGTTTACTCATCGCGATTATCTTTGACTTCAGCCAATGTCGTTTTTTGTTTAATGTGTTTGCAAAGGTGTGCCGATCGGCACATTAGCTCCAAGGAGTAAATCGATGCATTCAAGCAATGCGTCGATAATGTTGTGACGATGCCCCAAGTTAATAAAATAAAGGTATTACTAGGCCCACCGTAGTATATAAGATTTTTTATATCTACTGAAACTTCTTCGTTTCTAATCTTTGAATCATATAAATTATTTTATTTATTATCAGTTTAATTATTGAATAATCAATCGTACAGTTTCTGTTACACTGTATCTCATAATTTGTAGCAGTCGTTTACAATAATTTCGAAATATTGTTTAAATGGTGGATCTTGTCTAAGGCGGAATCTTTAACCTTTAACTTAAAATCAAAGACAGTTAAGGTTGTGGCTCAAATTTTATTTTTCAATTAGTCGAGCTACTGTTTTTGACTCTTTTTCTATCTGCCGCCAAAGACGATAACGACCTGATGCCACACCAAAAGGAAGATTGCCTTTTGCATTTTGAAGAGGCGCGGCTTTGGCTCGTAAAAATATTGCATTTAGCCAAAGACACGGAAGGCAAACGCTTTCTGCATTTTACGATTCTGTGCCGAAATGGCACAGTTTTACGATTATTTTAACACTTTGATGGAGAACGCAGAATCTGCAACTGCAACTGCAACTGGCTGGACTGGACTGGCTAGTCATAGACAAGTGTAAAATTAAATTCGTTTCTATGATGTACTAAACGATTTAAAGAGGCGTTCGAGCTTTTAAAAATCAATTACGTTTAGCGAAAGATCGACATCCATACGAAGCTGCTGTTACTAGCAGGAATATATTTCTGTTGTGTATATTATTTATGGAAAAAATGGTTTACGCTAGTTCAAAATTGCCATCTATAATGTGTGGTTTTTGCTGTGAGTAAGTTCTTCTTTCCAAATTTTCAATTAAGATATAATAATGTCAGACATTTAATTTATTGTAAGGGCTTCTTTTTACACGCAAAGCTTGGGTAAACAGGCAACCGCTCACCCTTGTCGGTTCGGCCATTTTGTGTGCTCATTGGTGCGTTCTGTTTCGTCCTTTAATGTGAGAAAATGTTACAATTTTGCCGACGTGCTGTCAAAGTCCTTTGTAATTGTTCATTTTCTTATCTAGATTTGCTGACCCATCCGTCCCACTTGGGCAGGTGTCGCCTGCAAAACTCGGTGGAAATTACGTTTTATTAATTGGCTATTTGGAGTGGCTGGAAATAGATGGTGCGACAGACATAGACAACGTATTCTTGGGTTTTTATGGCAGTTAAGAATTGCGTGTAGGAGGACAACATAAAATAAAATTTTTCGTAAACGCGCAACTTTATCTTATCGTTTGTCGGCAACTGTGTTTTGGATTGTCTAATTGTTCCAATGATTGTCAGTTGTGCACAGCCTGCTCATTGCCTCTCTTACTAAGGTGTCGCTGCTGGTTTCGGCGCGTGTCTTCGTCCCAATCGCAAGGTGCACCTGAGAGCCTGCTGCAACTTGTTTGCCATCCTGCGCTGCATCCTTCAAAAGAACGTCGCGTGTAAACTAAAACTACAAGGGAGAGGTAACCTCATGTTCATGATTTCAGGCACATGCGTAACCTGCGCCAATTTGGCCCGCACAAAAATCGTCGATTTCTTCGTTTTCGTCATCGTCGTTGTACCTTCGTTGCCGGCTTTATTTCGACCAAAACGCTGTGAGTTGCATCTGCTGATTGCAATGTCCAACACAAACTCGAAACCGAACCCTCAATTAGACCGCCCCTTCAATTTGAAAGTATACAGTGTCTGGCTGTTCTTTTGTATGACAGGCGCAAAAACATCAAGTTGAATAGTCAACTAATTTGGTCGACCGCTTCGAGGCACCCACGCAACAAAAGCAAACTTTTTGCAGCTCACATAGTGGCTAATTTTAAAATTTTTGGACGCTAGCTATGCCATGGAGCACAGACATCCAACAGAAGCGACAACAGTGCATACAGTTTCTTATTAATGACCATGAAATCTGCCTCCGAGTCATTTTGGTAGACTACCTGTCTTCAAACACGAGCTTGCCAATTTTAAATAATAATTTTAATGACTGCGGCCCTGAGGGCAGCGACTGTTATTATACAAGACATAAGAAGAAATTTTTGACAATAATAATATGGATGCATTTTTTTATTTAACGCTATGTAAAGTATTTTTGAACGTATTTCTGAACGTATTTGTTGAAATTATTACATTTTCTAATTATAATTTTATATTATTGGCGACAAAGTGACTATATATTTACATTCTCTATTTATTTAAAATTCGGCTTTTAAATATTTAGGATAAATATATCGGATTTTTTGATCGTAGGTGTGTGGCAATTCTTACGAGTACTGAATCCTTTGAGAAAAAAACAGTGGATTTGATTTCAATTACAATATAAGCGAATGTAACGCCAAAGATATCTATCGCAACAAGCAACGCGTAGAAAAGCCACTCAATCGGAAGAAGTTAAGCCGATTTGACGCCCTTTTTGCAAAGCGCCCTACACTACTCTGACTTTTACTTCCGGTTGCTCTTTTTCTATGCATTGAATGGATTATTAAATGAACTTCCCACACAGATTTGTGTGTCGACCTTAATTGGGGCGTGTTCTGGGCTGGGTTTGGGTAATTGCAACCACTTGAAAAGCTCATGGTCACATAATCGCGCTGTCTGTGTGTTGAGCAGACAGCAGAACAAGCAAAGTGGGTGCTGGGTGGGCTGGGTTGACTACGGGCGCGTTGGGCGTCGCTTCCATATGCCTGGCTGACTCTGTTGATCTTATTACTCCTCGCTTGGATGAATGAGAAAATACGGGGCAGCTGCTGTTGGGTAATGTTGGAGATGAGGATGAGTATCAGAGCCAGTGGCAAGCGCCATTGTGTGAGGTACTCAACTTGGGCCTCGTGCTCTTTTGACAGTTTTATCTCAACCTTGCAGTAATGCTGGTGACGGACAGAAAACTGCCACTCCATGTACAATATACGTTTTTAGCCATTGCCATTGCTAGTTCTAAGAATATTTCATGTTTGAAATATAAGTCTGATATAAGTCTGTCGCCGCAAGTAGATTTGCTTATGACACGCAGATGAGTGTTACGCACTTGGGTACCTGAGATGTACACATAATGAGGATACACGCTTTAAAATAGTCCAACTTTGTTTTCATTGATTTTTCGGAGGTAGCCTAAAAGCTCGGCACACAATTATGTTTAACCAAATTGAAAACGGAATTGTTCCACGAATAAACGATAGTCACCTTTTATAGTCAATATGACAGTTTTATCTTTCGTTACCAGCCTTGCCCATTTAAAATCTATTTTCAATTGAAATGCCAGTCGACAATTGTCATATTCAATTAACACTTGCACCACCAAAGCGTTGCTTAATTCCACCACCCAAAAACCCATTTACCCATTCCAGGAGCTTCAGAAGAGCGAGAGAAAGCCACGGCGTAGGTTGGGCCGGCGCACGCCTGTAGCCGTCGTTGTTTCGCTCAGCGAAACGACTACGTCACACAAACACACGTGTATATATATAAAATTCTAGGGCTATGGTACTGTCACATTGTGGTGGGCATGGAGAAACATTCGCGTGCTGAGTTGACGCTGCCGATTGGCCGGAACGCGACTGCAACGGCAACGGCAACGGCAACGGCAACGGCTACGGCTACGGCTACCGCAACGCTTGATGTACGATGGTATAAAATAATAATTGAATTGTTGAATTCCAAATATTAAAGCATTATTATTATTTCAAATATTATATATAAATATATATATATATATATATATATATATATATATATATATATATATTTTATTTTATTTTATTTTTTTTTTTTTTGTATACACATATATATTGAATGTATTCTTCCGAAATGTATTGTCGGCATGATTTGGGGTCACTCGTCTGGCAACTGAGTGAAGTTTGAATTTTTGCGTGAGACATTTTGTGATTTGTACTAAAATATGGTGCAGAATTCGTCTTACCGATATATGTTCGTCTTCTATTAAATATTTCTATTTATTTTCTACCTAGGGATGTGTTTTTTGACTCCATTGTGCTCGTCATGCCAGCGGAGGATGTGTGTAGCTCCACGGTGCGGTTCATTCAAACCTTTAAGGGAATCGATGTAACAAAACCCACGGCTTCGACCAATCATGAGGCGCGCTATACCAGCACAACACATGCGCAATATCAAGCGACTCTTGATTGGCCGTGAGCCGCACAAGCGGGGCAGTCGCTGCCGCTGTTGTTGTTTTTGCGCCAGCACACTGTTGTTTGCTGCTGCTGCCGTGAAACCGGTTACACCAGAAAAACGTTTCGTCCGCCTGGTGGCAGTTGAGAGGCCGTGAACATTTGTCAGTGTGCGTATATTTTCGGGTGGCGGCAGTAGCCCAGAGTTAGCTGGATGTAACACGGCAGGGCACCGAGCACGGGAACATCAGAGCAGATCATTGATGCTTTGTGCGTTGCCAGCGCGAATCGCATGCATTAGTTGAAATTTTGACGGTCGAGTGACTAGGTGAGCGGCGTCGCGGTCGGCAAGATTAAACAGTCTTCAGTCCTTTTGAGTATACGTAATTTATGCAAAACTAACGCTCCTCGAAACAAATTTGCTGAATGCAAAAGTTTTTGTGATTATATGTGTGTTTATCTTAAAAAATTGGTGCAAGTGAATAACTAATTTAATTAATATTACCCATATTAACAAGAACAGTATTCAAGGTGAGAGCAAGCAACTTAAAAAATATGTTAAAACATGTAATATTAAAAGTTTATTATGTTTGCCTAAAAAAATTAATTTAATATATTAAGAAAGCAGTACATTAAATTTGCCTTGGTATTTCGTGGAGTACTCTAGCAATGTGGAATATTAACAAGGAAGTGTTTTTCCTAAAATTTGATTCTTATACTCAGTTAACAGTCCATCAAAATCATTCGGTAACATTCAGTACATTATTATTCTTATACTATATCAATAATTTAAAAAAGTTGAACTAAATTCTATGCGTTTAGTTGAATATTTGATCCAATGCTCTTAGGCTGAGACTATTTTTCTGCTGAACGGCAATTTAACGGGACTTAATTTATTCAAACATTTTATCTTCATTAAAAGTAAATGAATATATACACAACGGATATTGCTTTAATTTTATGAGCTCAACCAATTTGCATCGCAAAGATCGCGAAAAGTCGCATTGAAATTGAGTTTCCGCCGGCCTCTGATAACTCATAAATGAGTCGAACACTTTTTCCCACGAGACAAACGACAAAATTCAAAAATCGTATGCTAATTAATTCTATACTATGCCGTCTGCTACTATAGCCTATTGATTTTGAAAGCTTTCTACCAAACTAGCCGCTTAACAACTTATTTAGCTGAACTTTAGCGTGGTCAGCATACCCTAAACGATAGTGATCTCGATATTGCTTCTGACTGCTTTTCGTTTCTAAACAGCAATGTAAAAGCCGACGACTTGCCTCATTGATGTTGTTTGTTGCTCTGTTGTCTTCCTATGTTATCATTTGCTGCACCAAAAAAATCATAAGCCTATACATATTCAAATACTCAATCGTATGTTTTATTATAATTTTTTATTTTAATTAGCGAGCTTTATACCTAACGCTGCGGCATTTCTTTGCCGAAACAGAAGCTCGACGAACCTGTCGGTTCCACTTTCGACAATCGAACCCATTTAAATTATTGTATGTTTAACTAATTTCTGTTAATTTTTATGTGTGTTATGTTTGACAGGTGTATGTGTATTTGAATATTAGCTTCATTAACCTCAGTTCCTAGTTCTTTGTTCTGCAATTAATTACAGTATGTTTGATCAGTGTCGTCAGTTGCTTGACTTCAATATAGACATTTTATATGACGGATTATTTGCTTTTTCTATTTCTATACTTATGGATTTAGATTTATCGTAATCAGATTTAAAATTGGTATCATTAGATAATTAGCACAAGATTAATTTTCTTTAGGGCCATCCACTTTCAGCTAATACAAGGCAGTAAATTGTAGTAAAGAAAAATACGAGTAAAAGTAACCCTTTCTTTTCGAAAATAAAAGAGTTTAGCTTGCAAATAAATGCTTATCGTAGCCTAATGTGCGCATAAGTCTGTGGCACTTAACGACCTTAACGGCTGCCACGAGTAGCTCAAAAACTAAACCAAAACAAAATAACAACAAAAAACAACTTAATTTTGTGCCTTTGAAGAGCAGCGCTGCTATCCACACGCGCATTTCGAATTTTACGAGCTGAAAAGTAACCAAACAGTCAAATCCTGAGGACTTTGGGCAATTAAATCTAATGTGAATTCCATAATAACATGGGCATGACAAAGTACGAAGACTATGGACCCAAGGGGTAGTTACACATTTTGATTTATACGGTTCTTCGGCGCGCATTTTCATGCCTTTGACAGGCTGGCGACAGGTTAACCAGGGAGTCCACTGTTAAACTGCCTGCCCATTCATTCTAATGACAGGAAGCGGAAACCGCAGTGGGGGTGACCTGCTGCTACTGCTGCTGCTGCTGTAGCTACTGTCGGCCAGTTTTATATTTGCATATTTTTGGTATGTTTTTAACCAAATGAGCAATTGGCCAAAATTTATTTTAATTGTTGCCCAACTCATGCATTTGCATATTTTCAACCTTTACCGCAGCAAACCGAACATGCAATGTGCTTTATTTAGTCCCACAATTCTGATAATAGGCTAGTTCACGCTGCGCCAAGAATGTGCTTGATAAGCAGCTAATTTAAGATACAACAAAATCCAAGTACTACGCATTTGGGAACAGCCCATAAACCACTGCACATTAAATCGCCCGTCTACCCTATACCTTAAAACTAGGACTTCCAGCCATATACGCATTGTCTTATGTGGTTGCCTTCCAGGTTTTATGAAATAATTAAGTTTTATGTATTTTCCTTACTAGTTTTCACTGATCTGATTCCCGGCTGACAACTGTGTGCAGAGATTTCGTGGAAGCCGTAAAAAAGCCATCTACCCAGCTACTAGCTCTGTCGGACAACGGCCTGCACCAACATCCCAACAGAAACATTCATCAACTCAACTGCATCATCAGCATTGGCATCGGCATTGGCATCGGCATCGGGATCGGCATCGGCAGCAGCCAACATCATCTCGCCGACCAGTTTAATGGGGTTCTTGCTTAAAATTTGATTAGAATTCGACGATTAAGCAAAACTTCGAGCCAAACCCATTGACTTACATCACAAAGCTCACCCAAGTGACGCTACTCACTGTAAACAGTTGATAAAAATTTGAGTTGAGCGCGGTTTTTAACAATGCCACATACAGGTGAGTTGTCTATCACTTTTCGGTTACCTAATGAGTTAAAATTACTTCAATGAAAGCATTCAATGCGATCAAACTCTAAAATAACCGAAACCGAAACCACAACTAAAAACAAAACTGGAAATACTTATTTGGATAGTGATAATCACGACAGCTGAAAGGCAGTCCCAGCCCTTCAGGCAAAACTCTTTTGCGCTCCATAAAAGAGACAGCAAACATAAAATTCGCACTTCATTAAACTCACAGCCAACGCCCCGAGGAGTTGGGTCTGGCAGAAGGTAAACTGTGCGGCAGCTTTAACCGAAACGACGAGTCGGGACGGTGATTACGACGGCTCACATTTAGTATTAGTACATCTCGCATTACTTCAATTGGCTTAGTTACCAGTCAGACATGAAAATTAGAGAAGAGTTCAAATTAATTTCAGTTACTAAATTGTTTCGATTTTGAAAGATTTCTTATGCATATTTGTTTTCTCTTTTGTAGGTCAGGCGGGTGTGAATCAGTTGGGCGGAGTATTTGTCAATGGACGCCCTTTGCCGGACTGTGTGCGTCGACGTATCGTCGATTTGGCGCTATGTGGCGTTAGGCCCTGTGACATATCCCGACAACTATTAGTGTCTCATGGTGAGTGTGGCAGCTAAGGTGAAAATTGAAATAAATTCAACTAAAAGGATTTTTGGCTTTTCCGACTGGTAGGGTGTGTTTCCAAAATTTTGACGCGCTTCTATGAAACAGGTTCCATCCGACCTGGGTCTATTGGTGGCAGCAAAACGAAGGTAAGTTGCTAAAGGGAAAAATGGGGTGCGTGGGATATAAGCATATGTGTGCTCCCGTGAAATCAACATACGATTATATGTATAAAAATCAAACGCACAGCAGTAAATCCATAAAGTATTACAGATAAAAAAGCTAGTTTACATGTTCTTGGATGACAGCTTTTATAGACTATTCAGGGAGACTGTTGTGTAGGCAGAGCGCAACAAATCAATCTCATTTGCAGGTATTGATAACGGGATAGCACGCTTTTGTCACAACCGGGATCACTGTGCTTGGGTTTCGCCAGTTGCTTAATTTCACACGCTTAATAAACTACCTGCAGCTACTGTGCAACCTCTATGGTTGTGGGCCAACGGCAATGTAGACTTTGATAAAAATAATGTTATGTATGAAGAATCGAAGGCAGGGTGGCGCTGCAGAGGATCTGCGTATGTCAACATAAGCTCCAGGTTAAACAAATGTTCAGGTGTGTTGTACTAGTATTTTCCAAGCACACTAGCTCCTAACATAACTCGTAATTAACCTCTAAGTAAAGCGTTTTTCACATTGTCCTCGCGCGTGATATGGTGATTCAATAACAGCCTACACTTGCTCGAACAAAACGTGCATTTAACACCTCCACCATGTCAATATGGAAGTGTCACCCTGGGAATCGGCTGGGGGCCTCATCGGGAAGGAAGAGTGGTGAGTGGTGAGTGGTGAGGGCGTACCAGGCTTAGAGGCCAAACCAGGGGTTACTTGAACGGTCATACAAAGCGCCTTCCTTCGTGTGTATGATTTGATAAGATCTCTGATGTAAATGTAAAGTTTTTTAGGGGCGACTATGAAATATTCATGTATTTATGAATTTTTAATGAATTGCCGCGTCACACGTGAGCGTTAAGTGAGCCGACTTTAGCGGGGCACCTTTTAAAATTGCAAATATGCAGTTAACATATAGCTAACAAAAAACACAAGTTGATATATATCTATTAAAACAACAACTAGAGTGGGTGGTGTTCAACCTGCTCATGTACTTGAAGGCCTTGCCGATCTGAAAGTAGATTTTGTAGTTACATAGCTTTGTACAATAAAATTTCACGGCATTTAATGCCTAGTACATAAATATACATATATCGATTGGGAGCCAGTGTCTAAGTTACAAATTTCCTTATTTTGATTTCTTCAACAGCAAGTAGCGACACCTACTGTGGTAAAGAAGATAATTCGCTTAAAGGAGGAGAACAGCGGCATGTTCGCTTGGGAAATACGTGAACAACTGCAGCAGCAGCGTGTTTGTGATCCGAGTTCTGTGCCGTCGATTAGCTCTATTAATCGTATATTACGTAATAGTGGTCTCTGGACAGACGAGATGACTTCCAGTCAGCAAAATGCAGCAGCTGCAGCAGCAGCAGTGGCCGCGGCTCATCAAATGTCTGGCAGCGGTACTCCCAGTGGTTATACTTCGTCTACGCAGTTGTATGCAAGCGCCAGTAATGCAGCTGCCGCAGCTACACGTATTACGCCCACGTCTGGCACGCCACCTACATCGACATCAAGCTTGCACTCACGCTATACCAAAGCGTCACCGTCACCGTCATTACTGAGCGATGGACTCCCTCTCAAACCCGCGCCCAAGCTGAATCCGTCTCATGGAAACAGTCCTAGTCATGGATTGGCGACCGCCGTATCCAGTCAGTTGGGTGGCTTAGACTTAAGTTACTCAGCATTGCACAAGCACTGGCTATGGAATCCTTCACTCCTCTATTATACCCAAGCACATATGCAGGCAGCCCAGGCCGCAGCAACGGGTGGTCCGATTTTGCCCTATAATGGTGCTTTTATACCGCATGGCACAGCCAGTATGGCCGCTGTTGCTGCGGTTGCGGCGGGAAGCTGTGCGGTTGGCGGCGGGTTCACAAAATCCGAAAGCTCAATCGATCTAACCAAACCAAGTGCCATGGGCGATCCGTTGAGTGATTGCGATTCAGGGAAATCGTCGCCTGTGGCGTTGACCTTGAGTACAGCTACATCCAGCGTTACAGATACGGTTACCAACAGTCATAATAGTCGCAAAAGAAATCCATATTCCATTGAGGAGTTACTGAAGAAGCCTGAGAAGCGTTTCCGTTTCAGCAGCGAATCACAGACAAGCTTGGAAGGATGTACGGCCAAGCGTGATAATGTTGAATGCATAAGCTCAAATTCCAGCTCCAGTTCCAGCGAAAGCAACAGCAACAGCAGCAACGCTAGCTCTGAAGATACACCTCCGCTGACAAAATCCCATCTGGAAGACGTTGATATAGAGGAAGATTGTAGCGTTGAGGTTGTCAACTAAGCCAGCCTGATTGAGTTTACCTTATTCTAGTATGAGTCCCAGTTTTAAATAAATAATATGTTTATGTTAGACTACCTATTCGTGATAACTAATTAATCGAAATAAAATACAATCGAACTGTGTAATTGTAATTACTACCAAGAAGCTTTGTTGTAATTATTTTATTTCTGGACAATTAAATTAGTAAAATAAATTCAAAATATTTCTATTTACATATTTTTTACTCTTCCACTTACACCGCGATTCTTATGGGCATGCGAGAATTAGGTATATTTATAGGTGTGAGTATTCAAATATCCAGATCTTAGAGCGGTGCCAAGAGCGTGGTCTGAAATAAACCATTCTTGCTTAAATTATAAAATGAAGCATCTATAAGCATTTGCGTTGGTTTTCAATGAGCTACGTGGTGGTCCCTGGATTGCCTTGTCGGAGTGTCGGTCAGCCGCTCTTTAATTAACTTGCGCGCCAACGAAGTGTCAACAAGTTGCCAACAACAAGAACAACAAGAAACTTCATTGCTAAGTACAAAATTACAAGATGTCTGACACGACCATAACTATCGATCGCCCGCGGTGGCAACTGCAGATTCTTTGCGGATCGCTCCACCGCAGATGGTTGATACAATGTGGACTGACAGAAAATATTCGCGGCAAACAAAAATTTATATTTTGTATAGTTTCTTGGAACTTTTATTTTTTTAATTTATTAATATTCTTTTGAAGCAAAGTACAATTTTTGTCAATACTCTCATATAGCTTTTTTACTTATTGTATATAAAATGTCTTTAAATTTTGATGATTCTTAGCTGTAAAAATGAAAGTTTCCAAGTATTAACCTAAGTGAAATGATCGATACGAAATTTCAATGAATTCGTTGGATAAATAGCTAATTATTAATTGGTGAATTGCATAATTAATGTAATTATTAATTGGTTAGTTTTAATATTGGTTCGGGATAGTGCCATTGAATTAGGTAATTATCTTTATTTTTCCTGTCCGTGAATAAATATCGTTAAAAATGATAAAGGAACCGCTTATTATTATCGAAATATTCACAACGTATTACTAGAACAAGTGCATTTTAATGGTTGAAATATATTTTGGCCCACTGTACAATACTTACTTGGCAAGGCGACAATGACATTGAAATTGTCATGAGGTGCTGCAGTGTGCCTTGCCATGGCAGTATTGTGATCAGAATTTATAAGCAGAAGAGCAGGATCAGGGACTTTGAAAGGGAGAACCAAAGGGGTCCATGCTATAGGTGTGAAGTGCTTCCATTATATATATCAAAGTTTCACAGGAGATGTTCTGATTAATTTTTTGTAAATAATCATTTAATTTTCAATGTCTAAATGAATTTAACAGTAAACTAAATATTAAAATATATTTATTGAAATTTGTATTGGTAGAATAGTAGTTCGTCGAAGTGTAAATCTACGGAAAGGGCGTTAAATATGCGAGAAACGTATGCTTCGCAGCTTCGGTCCGCAAAAAAGAGAGACATTTAGACATTAGCAAAAAAAAACTGCCATAATTGTATCACGTGCAAGGCTTGAAGCAGGAGGGGCATTGCACTTCATAAACAATGCTAAAAGGCGTTGAGGATTCGCACAAGAAAACTGGTGGTCAGGAATGCAGCACAGTGTGAAGGCCTTCTTTCTTTCTAGCAGGCAGCACCCCAGCCAGCAGGCGCAAGCTCAAGCACAATCGCAATCGCAGTCCAAGCAAGCTTCTGTTCTGAGCCTGGTTGTCCCACTTCGGAATGATCAGGCATGACTATGACTGACAGCCTGAATGCCAGGCTGTGTAAAAAGTTTCTTCTCTGAACAAACACAGATTGCCACGGACTGGTGGACTGCTTACGTTGAACGCACATATCGATCGTTGGTCGGTGATCGCCTCGATCATAAGCCGGGGGCGACACTTTTGGGCCAGGCCAGATCGGGGCAACAGAATATTTTTATACGGTCGCGTTCGAAATATAAATGAGGTAGGCATGCAGCAGCAGGAATATCAGGATCGTACCCATCTTCAATTCGATCTCTCGATTTCCGATCCAAAGCGTTTTTTGTAACGAATCGCTAAGTTTGGCGCGACAAAAAACGCGCGCGCCGTTCACTTTCCTGGGCATTTGGATTTCGCGCTCGTTTCGAGGTTTTTGTATCGCTTACCTGCAGATATACGAGTGTGTGCAACAGCTTCTGTGTTAGCTAAAGGAACTGAATCTGCTCAAGGAGCTCGTCTTAGTATAGACTCAACTATTGCAATGTTTCGTCGCGCTGTTAGCATTTGATTTGTGTTTTGGTTTTTGCGGCTGCTACACGTTTTCGGCATAAATCAAGATATTGTTGGACAATCAGACAAGATGAGAAGCAGCCCCAAACATATCTGGCCGTGCATGAGAAAGCAATCGATGCGACAGATATTTTTATGGCGGTAATGGTGTTGTCTGACACGATTAGCAGCTTCAAATGTTTGACAACGAATATCAATTTTTAGTTTTAATTGAGATCGGACTAATGTTGCAAATATAGAATTACAATATTTAACGAACAGAAATTAAACGGATATGGGTGATTATCAGATTGGGTGTCTGGCAACATGTCTTCTTTTTTCTTTTTTGTTTCTAGAGAACTTTTCCTTGCCTTAAATATATTACTTTAGCTAGAATTAGGCTGTTTTGTATTTATTAATTGGTAATTGTATTTAATGTCACTTTGATGTTGTCATAATACTGAATATGAAAGTATTGTTGTCTTCCGCTTTCCTAACTGTGGGCCTTTGACATCATTTAATGTCATGACATTTTCAGATTTTCTCTTCTTACCTTTAACATTTGAAACATTTTGCTGGTCCAGTTTTTATGCTCGAGTTTTATTCGGCACTGCTCTTGTTAAATGAAGCCATTTTTTATGGGTAATTTCCTAAAGGTTCCCTTAAATACACCCGACCGAACTTGAACTCGAGATCTTTGCGATGAGCCAGGCTTGTCAACGCATTTCGAGATTGATTTCTCTGTTTCTTGTGGCCAACTCTGACCGCTGTGCGCGCAATTAAACCGTAAAAAGCGGCAAACCCAACAAGAGCAACAATGGGAAAGGGTTAATTGGCAGCCACCGGCAACAGAAGCAGTTATGTTCTCATTTAAAACGCTCGACAACAGGTTAAAACCAAATGTGTGGCAATAAAAATTTAAAAATGTTTTCCTGCTTTCCTTATGGGCCCGCTCATTAAATACATAAACCTGCGGATCGATAAACAGCTATTGAAGCAAACAGTAGCGCTCCCGAAACAGCGCTCCGTCGAAAAGTAGCCAAAAACTGTGACATTTACATAATGAGCTTTTATTGTTAGTTGATTGCTCCCATAAGGGCAAGATCTATGAATCAATAATATATCTCTGTTGGCGGAAATAAGTCAATTATAGTGTGTGAACTCGCTAGTTGTCTCTTGCAAAGCCTACAAACTCAATCACCCGTAACTCTAATTAAAATTCGTATTCACCACGTTTGACTTTCCTAAAATCTTGTGGCCCCTAGTTTCAATTCCTGGCTTCTCTTCGACTCTCTGTCTTTGAGCATAACGAAAATCAGTAGGCGACTGTGTAGCAATAAAACTAAAGTTAACAACTTTACAGCTACCAAGTTAAGTAGTCAGAGGTTACTGTGCTGTTCCTCTAAAGTGGATATCCATATCGTATCTCAGAGCACAATACAAAAGTCGCCCGTGGTGTTAACGAGTAGACGTTGACATTCTTGTGGGCATGAATAATATGCTATTGCCAGCATAAGGTGCTGCATCTATCCATCTAGGTAGCGAATAAATAAACTGCATTTACCTTTGGAGCAAGACCCTTAAGCCACAGCCTCAAAACTAAAATTCAAATTGTCTTTCACTGTGACAACAGTTTTATTCTATTAACAGAGTTTCATATGTTATGCCATTTAGTTAATAAATTGAATAAGAGGTAATGAAGCTGATCAATTTTAGTCTGAGTGCAGCTGGAGTGCGCTAAATAATTGCTACTTGGATCATAAAATCCACATATTGAATTGAAAGTGGGGGAAGAGGACAAATAGAGTGAAAATTAAAGGCAACAAAGCAGATAGGGACACTGTGCCAGCTAGAGTCATAAGAGCGATCGTAAACTATTCGTCAAATCAAATGAGTAACGCATACTTCCGCATCGGCATTGGCATCGGTTGCTGTTGCGGCATCCGCATTCGCATTCGGCTAAGGGAAGGGCAACTGATTCACCTGCTCCTTGACGCGCGCACATTAGCTGCGCATCGAAACTGCAGCCCGCATTATCTCTGGCTCTCGACAAGTTTTCAAGTGGCCATCATTAGCTTGGTCGCTTTTTCAACAATTACGCCACTTCAATTGTCTTTGACATGACTACACAGGATCTGCAACGTAGCTTGCTGCACCTTTCAAATCGCGCTCTGTTAATTTTCTTTTCCTTTTTTTTTTTCTAAAAGTCCTGCGCCGATGCTGGCCACCACTCGCGCCTCCTTCGCCAGGTAATGGTAATGGAATTATAATTATAGACTCCGCTCCCTCGCTCGCTGTTCTGCACTGGCTAATGTTGTCAGCGAGTCTCGTGGCCAGTTTGCGGTCGCAGGTTGTGATGTCGCCACATTAAATTGTCAAATTGTTTGCGCCTTTCTTATCATGATGTTTGGCAAAGGGAAGCACGTGCTCATCATTTCTCAGTGCCCTGTAGGCATGAGATGTAAAGCGGTTATTTTAAGTGCTTTTATACCCTGTAATCCCCCAACGGTATATTGTAAGGGAGAAGAGTTCCCGTCCCATATATATATATATATATATATATATATATAAATGTGTGTGTGTGTGCGTGTATGTATATAATCAGACAAGCTGAATCAGTACAAATGAATTCAGGATGCACAATTATTTTTAAATTGCGCTCAAAATTAATTAGCTTTCAAACAATTAGGTTATTCATATTCAATATGCTTGAAGTGCAAAAATACAGAAAAATTCCATAACAAAATCTTAAGACGCCATCTATGGAATAGACTGTGTTTGTGCACCGCGCGGAAGTTGCTGGATATAACACTCTTAGTCTATGCACGAACCATTTAATTGGAGACTTTGTAGAACAATGTTTCTGTACTAAATTTCCTTTAGGGAAATTTGAAATAAAATACTTTAGCTGATGCAAAAACCACTAGGTGTGTCTTGGGTGAAAATTGATTTAAACAGTTTCAACTAAAACTTATATTATAACAAATTAATTTCAAAACAGCTTATATTATTATGAATGTAACTAATTTAGTTCATCAAAAATCTACTATTTATATTCTTATATAAGATATATATATTTGAGGGCCTCTATTTCAGCCATTCTGTTCAATAATATTCCCATATTAAAAGCTCTTACTAAGTGGTAAAACAAAACTTTTTAAGTTACCCCAAATGACACTGAATTGTTTTAAAGCTGATTATGCTAGCGAACAGAAACACTTTTGGGAACACATATTATTGATTTTAATTTTAAGCGTGAGGCAATAGGAAAAGTATGAATGCCTCACAAGTGAATGTTACTCAAACAAAAAATGCGTTGCGTACAAAAGGTCAAAAGGCCATTTGCGCCTAATTAAATTTTATTTGCAGTCAGTGAGAATGAAAAAGAAACTGTGGATGCAGGGGGCGTGTCGCCGTTGCTTAGGGCCGCCTAATTCAATTATTGTACCACTGTAAATATGATTTACACAGGCAGCGTCACTCAACAGCTCTTCAGCCGTTTGTTGCGATGCCTGGGCAACAATTCATACGCACATTTGTTCGGCTAGAGGTAATAAAAAAGCGACTTACAAAAGAACCGGCGAAACGGCAGCTGAATTCTGAGGAGCCACTGTTGGCAAAGGAGGGTTACGCGTGTAGGCGCCTGTAATTCACTTTTGAGCCCAAACGGCAATGAAACAGGAGCAATCCCACAAAAAGTAGCTGCAATGTTATTGTTGCAACAAACGCGAAGCAAAAGGTTGGTGTTACAATCTCCACAGACGAGGAAGCCAACGAATTAAGAAAGTATTCGTGCTGTGCCCTTCCTTCAATTATTTCAAGGTGTGTTTAATCTAGGATCAATATCGGTTTAGATTAATCAATGAAAAATATTGCTTCTACGAAGATTTTGTGCGAAGTCTGACTTGCTGAAGTCTATATCTTCCTGTATCATCATAATGGGACGATTAAGTTATTGTAGACTCTTTCCTGACATTACCCAAAATCATTCTGTTGTTTTTGGACCGTGAATGGTATTACACAGTCGATAGAATGCGATTGCAAAATTTTAATATGTTTTAATCACAGTCTTAGTTGACTATTTTGGTTGTAACTGATAACTTTTTGCGCCTATTTAAAATAATTAATGCTCATAGATTTAAGCCAATATCTATATGAAATTAAAGCTATCAAAGAATACCCAAATTTGTCGCGTAAATTGGCAAATTTGTGTATACTCTTAGATAGACAACAAATATTATTCGTTGTTGCTGCTGCTCGCTGCTAAGAATGTAAATTTGACAAAAGTTTTCCATGTCTAAAAAACCTCGTGGCAAAATATGGATAAACTGAAGTTTTGTATGCTGCTGTTGCCTGTCGCTGTAATTTATGTCACACAAACTGTGAAAAACTATGAAAATATTGTGCATAAAACAAAGAGCAACTCTTCACACACATACCCACACACACACAACACACATATACAGAGAGGGAGAGAGAAAGAGAGAGAGAGAGAGAGAGAGAGAGAGAGAGAGAGAGAGAGAGAGAGGGGAGAGAGAGAGAGCTGGAAAAAAAGATGCGGCCATGCGGAATGTTTATTTGCTGTGAAATTTGAAGCAAGCAACGCTTATGAAACAACATTTTTCGCCGACATTCAGTGAAATTCATTTTTACAACTGCCACAACTAAATATTAGAACTTGTAATAGCTCTACTTAATACCCAGTTTGCACACATTTCATAAACATAAATGTAAATTGCTTTAAACTTGGAATACGACCGACGAACATCAAAGTCAAAAATGGCCATTAAACATTAACAAGTTCTTGCGTTTCAGGCCGAAAACGGAGAACAGAAAATAATTTAGTCGTGACTCAAAAGGGTGGATGATTGGAGAGTATGAAGGAGATCTTAAGCGACCCATTGCTGCCAATTAATTTGACTTTTATTAAAGAAATAATGCAATTAAACAACGAAACCAAAAATTTAAGCAAAACTGAATGGGGTTCAATGGTTAGGGTGAGCCCTTTATTGGCCCTTGATTGATGAAACCAGCCAGCAATCAAGCACCACTCAGAGAGGAGCAGTTTCATAAAGTTTGTGGCTTTTCTGTTAATGAATAATAACCAAATGGGCAACGCCAATGGGACGCATGTGTTTTCATTTGTGTGTGTGTGTGTGTGTGTGTGTTGTGTATGTTCACCCTTTCAGGCACTATTAACGTGGAAAAGTGAAATGGTGTCATAAATTAATTAAACTGTCTCTCCTTTGCTCTTTGACACTTGAGCTGCTCAAATTGCTGACAGAGAACTCTAGTCAAGATTAAGAAATCTCTAGCTTGATTGGCGTAGAAAATATAGTTTCATCAATTAATGTCACAATAAAAAACGGACACTAATCTACATTTTTCGAAGTGCAAACTCAGCTGTAAGAAGTGGGTCAAACTAATATATAGTATTGTAGTGAGTCACCTAGGGCAGCTTCTGTAATATTTGACTGTTGATTCGTGAATACAATTAAACACTTATTTTGCGTGCTTCATTGATTCGTTAAACTAACTAACTGTGATCTAAAAAACAAGGCGAAATTGTCACATATATATTCTATATATATAGTAATATGACCTCTTAAGATTCTAAGTTTGATGTCGTAGAAAAATTACAGTTTTGCACTACAGAGTATGCTGGCAACCATTATACTGAATGCTGCGGCCGACTGTCAGTTAGTCCCCATTTTCACCCATATTATGGTTCATACATTTGACGACATGAAGGTCAACATACGCACACACATTTGAACAAAGAGATACACTCATTTTACACAAGCGAGTGGTCAATTGAAGAGGTTAATTTTGTGTGTTGTGCCCGGGCTTAGTCATGTCTCCGGGGTGTTAATGTTAATGCTTCGTATGCCACAGGCGGCGTATAGCGGTCCAATTGAGCGACGGCATGAAGTTTAACTAGATATGGCTTTGGCAATTATTATTTCAACAAATTAAAAAAAATTAATGAGTGCTGGTCATACGGTCATCAAAGCATAATTGTAATTGCTGACTTATACGGGAATGCCATAGCGAAAGAGCGCCGTTGCTTATTAAAATTTAATTAACATCCGTGGTGCAAGTGTGTATTGCTTGTCTAACATGTCAATTATGCGGGTATTTTGCTACTACTTATGAAAATGGTCTTTAAAGGGTTCTATAGGGTTGCAGGGATGGATCTCTTCGACTTGTTATGCACAAGTATTTATACCATACAAATGCATAAAAAATGTTTTAAGGCAATCAACAAGTAAATATCCAAATGCATTTTATGGCAAGCCAAAGATGAGCAAAATGTTTGCATATTCTTACAGTTGCTTTGGGTTAGTTGTTGTTTACTGCGTGTTGACAGCTCTTTGTGTTGGTGTTTGAGTTTTGCAGTGCAGGGGGAGTGTAAATGGGTGTAATTGTTTGTGTGCCCCTGAATACAGTGTTGACACATTTTGACAATCTACTTTTTGTTGTAGCGTAGATTTTGCATTTGATGGCTGGAAACCGCAACATGAGGCGAGAGTTGTCCGATAGTTGGTCAAACAGCTAACACATCGTGGAAAAAGAGCGTTAACCACACATGTTCTCACTTCGTTTGGAGATGTCGAGAGCTTTTAGCAGGTGAAAACCACTTGATTTGGTGGTCAAGCTTAAAATACATTCCCTCGGTCAGCATGTATGTTCATCATATCCATATATCTAATGTTTATTATTAAATTACTTAGACTTAAAAGTGGGTAAGAGCTGCACTTGAGAGCCATGCATTCTCTGAAATTGAGTTTTTGAAGAGGGCAATATTATCATATGACAATCAGTTTTCTGTTGGCTTACAAAATATATTGCCTACATACGAGCTCTGAATTTTGCTGCAAATTAAGGCAATTCAAAACTTGAAGTAATTACCATGCACCGAGGAAATCTTAGTTGTTTTCTGTGCTCGGCCGCGGTCTTGTGATGTTTGTCTGTGTGCCAAGAGTTACTAAGATGCAATGTAAGCCTTCTAGCTCATTTTGCCCAATGAGCTTGGCTTGTGTATGGTAGGTATATTATGAGCCTTAATTTACTTGATTTACATTAAAGTGTGAAGTGTAAAGAACATTTGAGCTTCCGATTTTTTTTAATCCGACTAATCTATGCAAACTTTCTTGCTTTGGTCGACACAAGCTTAGGAGACAAGGCAAGAACAGTTATTATTCTTCGTTCAATGCATACAGAGTAAAGTCACAAGGGAGTAAATATATTTTAATACTTACAGTCCTCCCATACAAGTACAAACGCCAACTTCTAAACATACATACGTACTTAGAGAGGAGCTCGCAGAATAATTCGCTTGCAGCTGTTGGAGTTATGCTAACCAGTACTCAAAGCAATGCGTAGCAAAGCACAAACGGTTGGACATTGTCGTTGTAATTTCCCAGTTGCTCCGGTTGCTGGTGATTGTTCCTGTTGTTGTTGGCAACGACCAGGCAGCTTGTAACAATAATTTAAGCGATTTTGCACTTTTTGCGAGTGGGTTAATGGCATGCCAGCCTGCACCGAGGGGCAAGTAGGAGGATGGTGGATTCGGGATCGCTTTTGACGCAGCAAAAATGCTTTTTGCACAAAGAGTCTTCACCGGTGGCGGCGTAACGCACATAGCTTATGAATTCCACAATTCTCACAGACTTCACGGAAATTGTAGCTGGCTTCCACTGTCCACAGGAGAAGCAAGCACCATAAGGCACAAAGTAAAAATGTAGACCGTGTGGTTGGTGCTGGGCAACCTTTCAGATCATAAAGGGAGGTCGCAACCACAACTGCACAAATACCCAGGACGACACATTTGTTGTGGATTGCTCTTTATAATGCGAGAGTTTTAAACATCTAGTTGGCTCAGTGCGCCAGCGACAACGGGGTGTAATTATAAATAAATTTTAAATACATAAGGCACACGTATACTGAGCCCCACCTGTATCATCTTCCCGAATATAAATAATTGAATAATTTTCTAATAAACTTAACTTTTGGTGAGTCAGCTTGGAGTTGAACTTGCTTGTATTTCTTTTTTTTTTAACAATGATTTATGTGTACTACTTTAAATATGTTTTTGTTAACTAATTTGATGTCATTCTTAGGTGGTTTAATTTTCTTTTACACTAAGAACTTTTATTTTTCTTGCTCACACAACAGAGCTGTGGTGCCCTTTTTCTTATTTTTTGTTGAAAAATTTTATACTCATCAAATTGACAAAGAAAAAGTTTTTCATTATTACATTGCGCTGTCATTTGGGCGCAGAAAATAGCTCAGCAAAGTTTTGCTTTGTTTCTGGGTTCTGGGTTCTGGGTTCTGGATGCTCGAGTACTGTGTGTAACTCGAGTGCAGCGCGTAAATGAGCTACGCTTACTGCTTCTCCATCTCTCACTAGATAGATTTTCATGCCTGCCCAGTGCGTAGTTGACGTAATTTTCTCGGATGTCTTTCTGTCAGTGGAGCCGCATCCTTGCACATTAATCCATTTGGTGCTGCTTCATCCTGCTAGTTTTGCTGTGTCGCCTGCTGGCTGCACGCAAATGAGGGTACGGTCAAATCACTCACTGTCAACCAGTGTCCCAAGGAAAGAGAGAGAGAGTTGAGCATGTTCTTTAATTTTTTTCTTCCATTTTTTACCCGCAGCAATTTCTATTGCTTGACGTTTGCCCGACTGCTGTGTCCTTTGCCGGTAGTCCAGCCTCGGCCCAGCTTTAGTCTCATCTTCAACTTGTACTTCTCTATGTATTTCCTTGTCTTGACTGCTGCCTGTCAACGCGACTTAAGATAAGCGCTGAAAACTTTCCACCGAAAAAAGGGTTGCTCTGACGTTTAGCTTTCGCATATTTGCACATCCCAGCCAGCGTGGAGTATCTCATTCCTATTCCCATTCTCATTCCTACTCTCCTTCTCATAATATATTTTATAGACTTAGACGTTGTAAGGCGAAAACATGACAAATTCGAAAATAGAAATTCTTCAGCCAGATTCTTGTCTAAAAACTTAAGTTCATGTTGGTAATATGCGTTTGAGTTGGTGCCTGAAATACAAAGAATTCAAATTAAATTTTTTGCTGACGCTTCTTAAATTGTCTGTCAATTGCTGTCAATAGATTAACCGTTCCCCAGACAAATTTCACCCACAGCAGTAATGTAATGCACCAATAAAATATTTAATTCTCAATGCATAATAAAGGGGCGATTGGTAAAATTTTCTTTTTCTGCATTTAAATCATTATAATTTTGAATTGACAGCAGCAAGCGTATAACAGAAAAAGAATTTCATTCATCAAGCGCCAGTATTACACTCACATACTTGTCGTTATTGTTTTATACACACAATCCACTCACCCATTCATATATTTTATGTTTTGTTTACAATGCCGGCGTGCGCGTCAACATGCAGGTGACGTCACCTGTACTCAGAGAGTGTACCATAAAAAGTCGCAAGCATTTAAGAGAACTCGCAAGGTACGGGCTGAAGAGAGTCACACTGTTATACAGGATAACATGCTTAAAGAGCATGTAGAACATGGGAACTGTTAGCTCGAAGTGGCGACAAGAGACACCGGTTTGCAATTAAGGAAGGAATTCGTAATTTGGCTGCTCATTTTGAGCATTTTGCGGTGAGTTAAGCTTCCGCAAATTGTGAGCGAAGGAGAGTGATTTCAAATGTCCAACACGAGCCAATGTATTAACGAGTTGCCAGCATCGGCGTCGGCAGCGGCCAGCATCTGTAAGTACGTTCGTCGATTTGCTCGTCTCGTTCTGTCGTTTCTGTCGTCATCAGGTATCGACCAGAGCTTACACTAACCAGAAACGAGTCAGCGTTTGAATACGTCGGGTCGGGTCATTGCGCTGTGTGTTGCACTTAGTTGGCCAATCAACATATACATACAAGCGAGCCAAACAAACACACACGTAGCACACGCAACGAGTGGTGTGTTGGTGCAGTGTTGCATACCAACAGGCGGCGCAATCAAACAGAGTGCCACAAGTATGTGTGCATGAGTGCGTGTGCGTAGCTGAAGAGCCGGCGTGGTTCGTTTGTGTTTTTTTTTATATAATAATGTGTGTTTCAAAGCTGGGTGACAGCCTTTCCGAATATCAGGCAGCCCACTTCCTGGTATATTCTGTTAATTGGTTTCAGGCTAAAAGCTTGCGAATTTTGTTTAGCATGTTATTCTTACTCAAATTGTTTTGCCGGCTTTCGTGTGCGCTCTTTTCTGTAGTTCTCTCTTTACGGTACTTCGCCTGCGCCCTGAACGAAAATATAGTAAAGAGTCAAAGGGAAGCAAACAGCAAAGTTCAAGTGGCGGTTGTGCTGCGAAACAGGTCATTTTACCTGCTTAGCGATATCTTGATATCTAGCTGGCTTTTCTCTATCATATTGCAAATATTTCTTTTCTTCCGTAGTTAAGCCAAACTTTTAAAATTACCTTTGTTTTGCAATTCATCCTTTTGATATAGTCTTATGGATAATGCTGACTGTTTAAGAGAAGTGTCTGTTATTCTTCTGGTTTTCCATAGGGTTCAGCCAGGAAAGTAATCGACAACTAATTCCAGCAGTTTACGGTGTCCGCATGGGTTGCATTGATTTAGTAACGAATTTATAAAATATAAATATCTTCTGTTAGATCCTCGATTTGAACGGAATTGCTACCATTATAGCCTTTAATAGAAACAAAATCAATAACGCAAGTGCACTTTGAGTGTGGGCGTTGCAAATGCAATAAATTAATAGCCATTAACAAAGTGTCAAAGGCTATCATTTTCGTGTAAATATGAAAAGAATGTTTTTCGCTGGATTCTGTGGGCTCGTGCACTGTAAAAACATATACGACACCATCAACAGCTAATTGAATAAAGCCTTTTTGCGTTCAATTTATGTTAACGTGTTACAAGTGATTAAAGTTTACACGAACGTGAAATTTATTTATTTAAGAACATACATATGTACAATCATGTCTGTTGTCAAACCTTAATATCATATACTTTTCTCCCATGCTATGAATTACAATTACATTTTTTGTTGCCCTTTTTTATTAAAAATGAGGATTGTCAGTATCTCAATTTTGCAAAATTTAATCAACTGAATTTAGTTAAATTATTGTGCTATAAATAAAGTGTTAAATTTTTAATTAAATTGTAATCGACATATAATAAATAGTACATAGGAAATATTCAAAGAGGATATTTAAAACCCTACTATATTGAGTATTATAAGGTAAATCGGCACTTACTTTTTTAACTTTTAGTAATTTACTGTTGTACTTAGTCTTGGTTAAGTAATAAATATGGATAGCTATTTTCTAATATGGGAATATGCTGGGGATATATAACTTTACCTTCAAGTAAATTAGTATGTTTTAATGAATAAATATACATGCTTATCGAGCAAGTCTATTTTACTATGTCTCTTTCTCCCCTTGTTGTCTCTCGCTCACTTTTTGTGGTCATAGACATAATGATTAGTGTGAGATGCATAATAATCATTCTCGTTTCATATTCCACGATTAGTTTCCAATTCATATGCGGCTTGTTGCTGTTGCGTTTTTTTTCTGTTTCTTCTTCTATGTTGCTACTTGCTCCAATCTCTTCCACTTCCCTATCCACCCACAGCTTGAATGTATTATGTTTTCATCTATTCCCTTTTGGTCTTCGCTTTGTTTTTGGTCCAAAAATATTACCACGTAAATTATTAATAAATTGAATGGTGTGGCCTAACCGTTCCCCGCTTTCTGGATGAACGTCTACCCCTCTCTCCGCAAACAGTCTACGGCATGTCCAAGTTTCCGTCAATTTGTTCTGTTACTTAACATGCATAAACTGTTTCCATGAATACATCAAAATATTTACGCTTTGCTGTACCACAGGCTTTAAAAGAAAACAAGACTGCGCTCGTTGGGAGTGGCCAACTGAAAGATACCCTTAGCCAATCAAAGAGATGAAGTATGGTAAATGACGGTGGGTAACTTTTCCACACTAGACTGTGTGTATTTATTGAAAAATTGATTGAAGGTTATTGTGATGATTATCTTGATTAAAAAACTCTTTTAGCAGTTAAACCCTTTCTGAAATACATAACAGCATTTTTTAAGTCATTTATATTAAATGACCCAATTCTACTGTCTACTGTATATTGCCTACTGTCAATCAGAGAAGCAATAGAGCCTTTGGCAGATTAATAATATTAATAGACGGATTAACAGAGCAGTTAAACGAAGTTAAAAAATATGACTAATGTGTTTTCAGTGTGGGCAAAGAGCATTGCCAACTCTACTGCTTTGTTAATTGTCATCCACTTTATGATTTCCTTAACGGACCAGCCATCGTCAGTTGCAGAAAGATTTCAAGACGGCCAGAACTTAGGTCAGCACGTCACCAAATAAATCTGCGCAACTATACGGTTATTATTAGTGGTTTATTAACTGTCATTACTCAAACTTATCGTTACTCATCATCAGCACATAAGCCCGGCAACTGGAGTTTTAAATAAATCGAATAAGCTTACTTTATATATTATATTGTCGTAAATACTGGTATATTTTAAGATTATATGTTTATTAATTGGGATAGGCTGCCTGGTGATAATGCGACATGCGTTAAACTCTCGTTTGTTATACTACACGTAAATCTGTTGCAAATATGCTACAAATAGCTAAATAAATAAATAAAATACCGTCCTCTTGCAGTAAGTTATACATAGCTACTCGACCGCTCGTTTCCGATTACAGACAATACAGCACGCCTGTGTGTTCCTTACATGGCTCTTGGTTTGAAGTTGGGACTGGAGCGCTTTGGCATGTCATAATTTCTGCCATTTACGGATTTGTGCGACTTCCGCCAAGGCGGGTAATTGGTGTGTGCGAGGAGGTGAGGGTACGACAACACGGCAACAAGATGTCAAATTGTCAACGCACCTTAACTTGCCCTAATCTCTGTGCATGTGCATAGTATTGTGGCTGGCTAGGTTATATGCAATTATACCAACTGTCAATTGCCTCCGCATTATGTTTACCAAAATCTTTCGAGAGGGTGGAATACATATATGAGAGGCAGTATGCCGTTAGTAGAGACCCATAGTTTCCACAATATAAATTAATATAATATATTTACCAAAGGTTCACTTCTATATGTAGCCTGTTACTTTAATATTGTGTTTGAAATTCAGCCATTAGTAAACGCTTATAGTCAGCGATCAGCATTGTAGTGATCGTTTATCATTTGCATGCATGTACATACATATAGATATTTGTGAACGGCCACAGAATTTGTTTGCGCCAAGCAATGTTAATATGAATTGACTGTTATCATTCTCACCACTTTGCTATTTCACACTTTTAGTTTTTATTTCTGACGATTACGTCGCGAGTCGCGACGTTGAATTCGCTGCTGTGGTGAGTCTGTATGCCGCTCCACACGCCGCATTAAAGAGACGAAGAGCACAATATGTGCTCTCTGAGAGCAACGTGGGCACTGTTAACTTACAGTTCGACTCTCTGCGCTTAACATGTCAATGTTAAGCGTCGCTTAACTTGCACTTGTGTCTCTCTGAGAGTAACAGCAGCAACAGTCTTGTTTTTACCGGTTACGTTAACGGTTCAGCGTGCGTCGGAGTCGCAAGCGCAGTTATCACAAACAGCAGCAGCCGCAGCCGCAGCCGCAGCCGGAGCCGCAGTATTAGCAGCGGCGTCTTTTCTTTATTCAGCAACTAAATCAAAAAAATATAAATGCACTTGAGCTGTTGCAAGCTGTAACTAGCAGACCGGTCATTTGTCATTGTTTGTTCTAACTTGTAACGGTACTAAATTCGCTGTTGCATACAGGTTGCATGTGTGCGTGGTGTAAACAAAGTTTTGATAAGAAATGACTGGACGACAACATGCTTCCATAAAGCAGACAATAACAGAGGCAGTGCAAGCAGCCATCAATATACAGTGATAGGTGCAGCTACCACAAGTAGATGAGCAACACCAGTGTAAAAGCAAACAAAAGCTGAAAACGTTTGCAGTGTAAATAGAAAATAGTTTAAATAGCTACAATAATTTTACCACCACTTCGGTCGCAAACGAAATTGGATAAATAATTATTGCAAAATAAACGCAAACTAAATTCTTATCACAATTTGCTCACTTTAAGTCAGCAGTGAAAATGCTCCGCTCCGCTTAGTTTGATATTGTTTGTCGGCATTCGGTATTTACTGTGTTAAGTCTTCGTCTTATTAATGTGTGAGTGTGCCTCAGTGTGTTTGTGTGCAAACAAGTTTTGCGCAAAAGTGCGTCAAAGTAACAAGTGCTGCAGAAGCAACGTCAGCAACACGAGCAACAACGGCAACCTCAACAACAACAACAACAACAACAACAACATCAACAACAACATCGTCAAGAGGTACGTAAATCTAAATCTGAGGAAGAGAGTACAAATTTAAAGCCTGTCTACTAGCTAAAGAGCTGGGCATGCATTAGTGCATCTTGCATCTCTTTCCAGCAACAGAGCTTGCAAGCTGCAACATTCCACCACCGCACAGTGAGTCAGCGCCAAGACCGCGAGACTCACGCTAAAAATATTAAAACCCCAGACCCCAAGCGTTTAATCATTTGCCATACAACCATAACTAACATCTCGAGCTGTTGTTGTTGTTAAATTATTGTTTGAAGAAAAAAAAAACGTATTTGCATGAACTACTCAGTAGTTCTATAATATTAAATCACGTACCAAAGGCAGAAATATAAAATGGTTGATTCATTCTTCTACAATTTGTTTTTCTTTTTATTTCTCTATTTTCAATTTCAATTTTTGTGCGGTTGTTGAAGCGTAGTATAATATTCCTATACACCACTGTATATGAAATGCATATATGGTATATCGCGAATAACAAGTGCCACATTTGTTTTATGATTAAATCGAACTCGCTTGTGCTGGGCTCAACTTGCAGGCGGTTTCTTTTTACATTCAATCAAAAGTAAATAACAAATAAAATCACAAGTTCCTGGTACTACGAGTACGTGTATACAGTGATACGGAATACTGACACTAATATTGCACCTCCAGTATAAAGAGCACTTGCTTGTACAATTACAGTTCGGTTGGTCATCGTGTGGTATAGTTTATATTCAGTATGGGACGATAGCGTCTGTGTACACTATGTTCAATGAGCAGAGCAGCAATCGCAGCAGCAGTAGCAACAGAAGCCAGAGCATTCAAAATAACTAAATTCTCGCTTGTCGCAATCTCAATTGATGCGGACACCATATGTCTGCCTCTTGATGAGGGACTCTTCTGAGTTCGTTCCAAAAATTAATGACTTGGAGGAGGCTCCGACAACTTGCGCCTAAATTAACGCGTGGTCTTTATTAATATTTATTCGACTGCACCAAAAATAAAAATTGAGAACATAAATAACTTTTTGTTTATAAACATACACAATTTGCCAACTAAAAATAAATGACGCGCAGATAAGATACACAATAGAAATAAATACGTACATATATACATACATATACATATACACACGATACTTTTTTGTTCTCCCGAACAATCTTTGCGTGGATTGCCTCAACATGTTGCATACAGAATATAGAATATTAAAAAACTTCAAAATTCGAAGATATTTGGTAACAAATATCGTATACATTTTTTAAAATTTAGTTTATGTCATGCTTATTGAGTACGGTCAGCGATGATTAACTAATCTAACTGAATGGATTTGGAAAATGATGCAGTCAAAAAACACATTTGAAACTATTGCTAATTTGATCAAAGAACAAATATAGAATAAATAATTGAAGTTGTGTTCAGGAGTTTGCATTGTCGATTTGCTTAAAGCACCATCAGCAGAAATTGAACTTCTAATAACAAGGATTGCGATGGTTATACTTATTGATTGGATGGTTTATCTGTGGAAAAATTCCACTCATAATGAAATACAAACAAACAAACAGGCAGTCAGCAACAAGCAAAAGGTCTGAAAAAATAGACAGCAATGAAAATTTCCTTCCATTCGTTTTTATTTTAAAGCAATTCACGTGTGAAATGAACAAAGTGTTGATATGTATGTTGTGAGGGGGAGGACTGCTGGGCAGAGACGGCTGCCGCAGGGTATAAATGGGCTGAACAGGAAATATTACGCAGCGGGGCAACAATATGAAAGAGTTGCGTAGGAAAGAAGAGCAGCAACATAATGAAATAAAATGAAATGCATAGCGAATCACGAGGGGAATCCAAGAGCAAGTGGGCATAGAAGTAGCATACTATACAAATCAAGTTCAGGGAATAAATTTCATGTGTTGTCTCTGATGTTTTTGTTGCTGTTAAAATGAAAAAAAAGAATGGAAAAACAAAACAAAAAGAGTGAACATTGGGGAGAAAAGAATGTTGCCACTGCCTGTTGATGACGTTGGTGCTGCTGATGTTGTCGCACAGACCTAACTGGTCTGGCATGCGTTCAAACTTGCGTGTGCCAGTGCAAGCGTTTTATTAAAATAAGACTCCATATCTTGAAAACTAAGATACGTTTTTGTTAGTAACTTAATATTCTTTTTATTGCCTTGACTCGTTGGTCAAAAGGCTGTGACGACGAATCAACATGACTATAAGGCAGGCTTGGATGAAAGTATGTACAACGCTGCAGGAAACGATGCTCATGCATAGTAGCTGGAGGTGCATCAGCTTCAGCAGCAAGAAGAGAAATATATTAAAGCTCACGTAGGCTGCAAGCGGCCGTGAGCGTGAACCCGCCTCCGACTCGCTGCGTTTTTTTCGTGTTAAGTTGCTGATTGAAGAGTATTCGAGTTGAGCAAATGTAGGTTGTGTGTGTATGCGCTCGTGAGTGTTTGTGCATGTCTGCTGAAAATCTGTTTAGAAACGTCTGGGTATAAATTCAGTGTATGTGGGCGAAACTTTGGCCCTAATGCGTGGGTAGCCTATGATAATTCAAAAGTTCGTTAACATTTAACTTGTTAAAGTTCGAGTAATTGTTTTTGTTGAATGAAAAAGAACATCTGGAAAGCTAATAGACTTGAAGTCTGTGTGAGGTTTCATAGAATAAAAATAACGGGGACAAAAGTTAATAACGAGATCTATATGGCTCTAATCAACATGCAAAGTTTATCATAATTTTTTCCAGTTTTTTTTTTTTACTTCTTATTTAAATCAATGCTACAAAATGTTGCTACTTTTGATTTTTCTTTTAGGTATTTTTCATTTCGAGTTCAATTTATTTAGCAGAGTTAACAAGAAATAAAAGTCAGTAAAGCTACAACTATTCCCTGATAGCCTGATAGTTTTTAGGCCATAAAATATATTTTTCAGTTTTGAAGTTTGCAGCCCAAATATAAAAATGACGCCAAGATCAATTTGATGTTGTGTGCCATGTGCAGCTCAAAACAAAACAAAAGCAGACACAACAAAATATAACAACACAAAACTGTACTAAACTTAACTCAAACCGCACCGCACGGTCGCTGGTTGATGGTTGCTGGTTGCTTTAACAGCGGGTTGGTTCTTTTTCAGTTAACACGAGAAAAATACGTTATAAAAAGAGCCAACAAAAACAGGTAGTAAAAAATCGACAACGAAACGAGGCCCGAGTGTAGCCGTATTTTGTTGCTCAACAGGGGAGGGACGAACAAAGCGCTTAGAAATTGAAGTAAAATACAATATATCGAGCGGCCGAGCTCGAGCTCCAACTCGATCCCGAACTCGAAACCAAAACCAAAACCAAAGCCGAAACCGAAACGACTCGAGTCGACTCAATCCAGGCTAATACACTAACAGCGCTATCAGGGTTCAGGCCGTTGTGCTGTATTCGGTGCTCAGTGCCACTTCGTACTGTTGACGACATCACTAATAATTTGAGCCGAGTACAAAACCGTCCCAACAACGGACGGCCTGTCTATCCAATTGAGTGTATTTTAGTTGTGTGCTTATGCCATGGGGTTACTGACCTAAAATGTTGGTATGATAGTGAAAACTGTTGAGCATTGCTTAACCCAAAATGCAACAGCAAAGAACACTCATTTGTATTTTGTTCGAGAATATATTTTGAAGATTGACTATCTGACTCTTTACATAAGATCTATGGAAACTAATTAACTGAGTGAGAGAATGCCTATTTTGTATCTGTCTTGATCATAAAATAGTGAAACAGAGAAATAATAAATTATATGATCGATTCAGATAATATTTATTGTATTTATTTAATTTCTTAATAACATATACATATATAACTATATTTTTATCTATCTATAACTTATTATTGATTATCATTAAATTTGTATTTTACAGCTCTAAGCAACAGCAGTGGAACATCCTTAAAAGAATATGTGCAATTTTGAAATATATTAAATTAAAGAGCACAAACAAATTGTAAGAAGTTTGTTCAAAAAAATTCAATACAAATTAAAAGTGTCTAAATGTGCTAAAAATATAGAAAGTCAAATACATAAAACTAAAATTGAATTGAAATAAAAAGTGTATTTTTTAGCTGTATTATTATCTAAATATTATATTCGTGTGTGTTTCCTACGATGCTGTCTAGTGTAATTAAAGGAAAAGCCAAGCCAGTTGGCATTCAGCAATACCTCTAATCAAATTGCTTAAAATATATTTTAATCAAAATCCTTCAAATCTATATGTATGGAATTGAGTGTGAATCAAAAAAATCAATAACAATTTTCCGTTGTTCGTAATAAGCGACAACCGCAAACCTAGAGGATCCAATATAGTTTTTTTTTTAACCTTAAAAGAAATACTAGAACGGCTTCATCACGGAGTCTTTAGAGTTTTTTTCTATTGAGGACGACGATCTCGAGATGGATATACTACCGAGCGGAAACATATTCAATGAACTGGAGCGCATATGCACAACTGGCTATTTTTCGTCGCAGCCATCGATTGAGGATCAGTGGCAACAGGTGAGTGAGCAGACAAAAGCAAACAACTTGTCATTACTAGCAGATATTATTTAACCTTCGTATATAAGTGTATCACAATTATCGTAGCTCGTCACGTCCAGTACAGCATTTTTCGACAAAATGTGTATTAAATATTTTGAAGAAATTGGTACGTGTATTTTCCGCATACAGCTTTAATTGACGTCAAAGCAACATGTGGGTAGTATACTTGTGTATATAAATATATTCCTTGAATAAATGTCTTAGAAAGCTTTATTTTATCTTTGGCTATGAATGGCTTTATGGGGACTTATATACTGAGCAATTGGTTTGACTTTTCTTTTGAGTATGAATCAAACATTTTTTACACTCAAAAAAAAAGTAACAACAAAAAATAATGAATAGAAAAACTGGAAGATATACATTTTAAAGTCCTAGAATTGAATTACACATTTTTTTATTCTATTTCAATTCAAAAAAATAAACAAAATATTCTAAGCGGTAGCAAAAATTGCAAAATAAATTCGCACGTATAAACCATTTTAATAATATGAGTATATTTTCTTTATAAATATATTTCTACAATACGAAAAAAAAAAGAAATGAAACAAAAAAATAGATGCGGTCATAAATAAACAGTCGCCGTCGTTGTTGGTTATCATCTGAATAAATATATATGTATATGAAATTATACATATTCATGTGTATTATTCTTATGTACATAAGTATTTTGCAAAGAGCATTTGGCAAATATTAAATGATATGAAAATAAAAATATCTATCTTGCATACATACACACACACTCACACACACACACACATATATATATATATATATATATATATATATATATATATATATATATATATACATTCGTATATGTATATTCTGTTTATGTGCGATAAATTCTTCTCTTTTATTTTCTGCGCTATGTGATAAAAACCGATCAACTTTGACTTATCAGAAATACCAGCTGATTTAGCGGTTTGCTTAAGTATTTTTATTTTTGTTTGCATTTATTAACAAAAATGTTGAGTCGACGCCTTATCATCATGTGACGCATAAAACGATTGCTTGGCTATATGTGGCCCATGTCAAGCGCAAATGGTAATATACAGGCATGCAAAAAGATAAGGTAGATAATTTTGAATGCTTTCTATAAGCTTCGTCTATAGAATATATATCTTAGATTCAAGTTAAGCTCCTCAACTTTGGTATTTAATCACCATACTCCCCTTTTCTAAATAAATTTTCTTGCTTTTTGATTCTTTTTTTTTTTTTTTTATTCTTGTGGCATTTACTTTTTATAATTATTTGCATATGCCCCATTGAAATCGTGGATATTTTTAAACAATTCCATGCTTATAGAAATGTATGTTTCGGTATTTCACTAAAAACAGGCAAAATGTTTTGCTTTCAGATTAAGTAGAAATATAATAATAATATATAAAATCAGTTTCGTCAAATAATTTGATTGTTTGCAGCAAGTGAAACGTTGCTACGAAATGCATGGTATCCTCAAATTTCAATTGAAACTTCATCGGCTGCGAGATTCTCAGTTTGTTAATTTAAGCGAGATTAGCTCTTTAGTAATTAGCATAAGAATACGATTTAATTGGAACGTGTTCAAGGATAATTTAAGATACTACGGGTAAGTGGTTTGGATTGATATAAAAAGCATAGGAACAAATTATTAAATAAGGAATCGTATTGTAATTAATATACCTTATGCAACGGATGTTTTGTTTATTTCCCGTTGATTTCCGGGCACTTCCGCTTGCTCTGTATGCCCTAGCTCTGTTTAATTCAAATTGTTCTGTCACTTTATCTTCGTACGCCTATGCTGCGTCATTTGTCCCGAGCACTTGTCTGGAATTTCAGACAGCTGGCAGTTGTTTTTACAGTGCCAAAGATAAACAACCAAAGCTACATTTGTATCTTTGTGGGCAAGGAAACATCTGTATCTATTTGTGTTACTGTAAAATTGTGCTTTGTCCACATATATATAGAACATATTTAGGCAAAAATCGCTATATGCATAAATAATAAGGTTTATTCATGCATTTTTAATGGATAATAAAAATGTAAGCTTTTGCTAAGAACTTGTAAGCATGCATTATTTCAATGCGAATGCTTAAGTAATAGTCTTACCTTAAGGGCCATGTGCTCTGAGCCTATTGTGAATTCATATAGATACAGCATACATAATTTCTTTATACGTTATGGTGTTTTCTATTTTGGACAAGACAAGTGCTGAAATCACTCTGATTGCGGGAGTGAGTGAGCACACATTCACATACAACAACACACAATTCGCAATCAGCAGTTAACGTTTAACACGCCAAAAACGTAACAAGCCCAAAATAGCACGTACCAAGCTAAAAAAATTAAATAAAAAGAAACCAAAATTCGAAAGGGAGAGTAAAATGCTGGGCATTGGAACTAGGAAATTCATGAAGATAGATGCTTACATATTTTGTGACACACACACATGTACGCGTAAAGATAATAAGCCAAAGGCAGTAACAACTACAAAAGCCACATCATTGAGTAACACGTCGCCAACGAATTCCTTTTGACTGTCGAGCGGTCCTTGGGTACCAAACGAATACCAGGCAAATTTTTGTTTGAAAAATATCCGAGGCAGCACAAACCAACAACAAAAAGAAGAAGCAATCCCAAGTACGTGCAATTGCTAAAAATATTCTCAGCGTAGCACAAAACGTGAGGGCCATGCGACTGTGTGCCTTAAATACTTGCAAGGCGGCTAAACTAAGCATACGAGACGAGCTCCATTCAGACACAACCCTCGAACTGCCGCCGCTGCTACAAACTCTTAGAATCAAACCAGATATCCGAGACAGCTCTACACTCTCTCCGCATACTAGTAGCTGATTTCAGCTTCCCTGTACTACTTTGAGTGGCGCTTGCCGTTGCTACTCCTATTACCCCCAATCATTTATCATCTTGACTGCAATTAATCATCAAATGTGCGCACCCACACATGTACTATCTGTGTAACTTAGTGTGAGCTTGTGCGTATAGGGCATGTCTTTTATAGATGTGGATGCCCGCCAGTTATTGCGAACATAGTCGCGCTTCGTTTTGCGCATATAAGATGCTAAAATATGTGCCTAGATGTAAAGACTTGGAGTTGTGTGTGGGCATATGTGCTTCATCCCTTGCATTGTAGCTTGACGATAGGATAAAGGCAGAGCTAGACTGCGAACTTAATTGGCCAAGAGCATTTACAAGTTTCTCCCTTCTCTTTTTTCTCTGGCAACTACGCGATGTACCGGATTTGTTAATCGCTGGCTATGAATAACATCCGATTAATTGAACTTATTTCCAAGATTAAGCTTGAAAACAACTTTTGAGCCTTTTTAAATGTTTGTGAAATTGCACCAGCCAGCTGCTGTCACTCCTTAAGCTCTTTTTTTTTTTTTTTTGCATGTAAGTACCTCTTTGTGTTTTGAAAATCCTTTACTCCCAGCTGACAATTCGACCGAAAACAGCTTGATACATAATTAGGTATATTGGGTCTGTGATTCGTTGGTAAAACTTTTGTTGTGGGTTTTGTGGCTTAGGTTTTAATTATTTGTTCTCCTAATTGGTTGCATAATTATCTATGCATCGGTTGCTAACTGATATACTTGTATTTATTAGAGTAATAAATCAAGTTGGCAGCTCCTAGTCCTCATTATGCTGAGCATTCAGCTACGCTAGTAACTTCTTGACATAAACTGATAGAGATAGTCGTATATCTAAAGAGACTGGAAAAAGAGCTTCATTCAGCAATCACAGTCAACGTTTATTGCTTCTCCTCATATATTTTTTTGCTCTGCAAAGATTTTGGTGTTGATAAAGTCTCCTGGTAATGAGAGAATATGTTTCGAATTAATTACAACTGTATTTTTTTATGCTGGACGTTTCTTGGTTTATGTATATGTGCCTCGGGAATTGGTACACGTGCATGTTAAGTGGGTTGCTAGTTTTGTTTTAATTTGCTTTTTGATTAGAGCCGATACCATGTTAGAAGTTGATGCCATCTATCTTTATTTTTTCTTATTTCATTATTTAAATTCTTTGAATTTTTTAGTTTTTATTTTTATTTGAAAAAAAAAAAAAAAAAAAAAAAACAGAACAAGAATTTTCCCATTTATTTCGAAAGGGTTTCGTAGTACATTTCTGCTCTCAGAAAATGTTTACTACTATATCTTGTCCTTGTCAAATTGGAGAACAATATTGCATGCTTTGAATAATCGACCGGAAGCGGAGTTTTAAAATATTTTTCATTGGTCAGCAGTAACAAATCATTTTAAATTACCGTATATACGTACTTACACTCGGCTCGATTTAACAACTAATTTGACCATTTTGGGGCGCCACGTGGCGATTTCGCAGGCAAATGTGCAAATTTATTTGCGGTTCGTTTAAGCGTAAGACCCAGACAGAGAAACAAAAATGTTCAAATAGACAATTTTATTATGGCACAGCCAATTGCACACTTATTGTTTTATTTGTATGTAAATTGTAAATATATACAAATTGTTTTTCATTTCTCTGGACAAACAACACTTATGCAAGCGTCTTGTGCAAATGTTTGTAAAAAAAAGACAAAACGGAACAACCCTCCAAAACAAACTTTTACTGCTGAGACTCACACCCCGAAAACTGAGCAAAATTTAGAAAAAATTTAAATTTTGCACACTTGCCATTTTCTTTAATTTGAATCATAAAACAAATCCAAAATGGAATAGCACACGCAGATAGACACAACATATATAAGTACGTATACGTGTATATAAACCTATATATTTTGGGTAAATTATTTATCAGAAAGTAAATGCGTCGTACTCGGAATGCTAAACGAGTAACAATGCCCGTAGCCTGGTTTCGAAGACGACGAGAGAGTAGGGTATTTGTGGGGGTTGTTTTTCATGTTTAGATGTTGTGGCGGCAGCGCCTCTGCTCTTCTGGTTAAAGTCCTTATTCGCTAGGGTGCTGAGCAGCAAATGCCGAGCCACGCAAAATGTGGACGAAAAATGTATGTCAGTAAAATCGGAGGGGGAGAGAGACTTTATTTGTGTGATGAGGCTTGCAGCAGCAGCTCAATATTAAAGCAGTCGACAGTTGTCAACATGCATTCGAGTACGAGTGCTATAATTACCAGCTAAGCTCGACATTCGAAATTATATGTCTTAGAAGAACTTATTATCTAAATATAATATTTACTATGTCTCATAAGTTATATAAGCGAAAAAATAAGAGGGAAAGCATAAAATTGTTGATTGATGAGACGTTAACATTCATTTATGTTTCAAAATACTGTAAATAGAATTTTCGTGGACAGCGTCCGTTTATAAAAAAAGACCCACATATGAGCTCAAAATTGAACCGGCTGCATACAGATGGCGGCTGCTGTGTTGATACTTGCCAATGGCAGAAAAATGCTGGTGATCTGGTCTTGCCATCCTATACAGGCAGCCAGCAGTACTTCTTCAATGTTCACTCGATGTTTATATTAGCTGCTTGTTTAGTGGCTGCCTTACAATTTATGTGGGCGTGCCACATGAATACAATTAAAGAGAAAGAAAAGAGCTATCAGGGAAAATTAGCGATACTGACGCCAGGATCATTGTGACTTTACTTCCTGTGCTGTCTGATAGTATGTCGTAAAGTGCAACTGTGATAAGCGAGTATAAATGACGATGACTCCTTGAGCTGATTCAGAGATGCAATGATTCAGTAATAATTCTGTCGAGGCTGGGTTTCTGTTTATTTATATTGTATTAAACTTTTTTTTTTTCTTTTATGCATTATATTGATATGGAAAACGAATTAAAGCTTTGTTTCCTTCATTATAAAGTTGCGCCCCTTTAAAATATGTATACAATTTTTAAAAGCATCGAACATATATGAATACAACTTAAACAAAGTGTTTCTCTGTTGTTGCCCTCACCATATGTTAATCACACATTCAAACAACATTTGAGACTCATATAACACTCCAAACTTCAAGCTGAAGAATGTGTGTTGTGTGTTTGCTGGCCTGGGAATATATTTTGAAAGCAGAAACAGTGGCACCCCTCGATGATGGTTCTCCACATATTTTGGGCTTGTCTCTTCATAATGACGACTTTTGAGTTATTTCACACTGTAAGCTGGGGGAAAAGGCGTGCCCTAAAATCAATTTATACACGCCACTGTGTCTGTCCAGCTGTTTGCTCTCTGTTCTCTGCCCTCTCTTATTTGCTCGTGAACCTTTTATTTGTGCGAGAACTTGTGCCTAAGTGCATCAATTGACTCGATGCTTTTAGACTTCGTAAATTGCATTAAACAAATTGAAAATTCTCATAGACCTGTTCCTAAGTAGTGTGATTCTTTTGTGTATCGACTGTTTCCATAGTATGAGTTCGACTTAGCAAAATGGTAACTGACCTTGTATGGTATGTATATAAAAAAAGTTTGCTCATGAAAACGTTTGGTTCACTGAAAGCATATCATATAATGAAAACACAAATTTTGTGATGAATGTCAAAAGAAGCAACGAAAATTGAAAAAATATAAATACACATTGTATACTTATAAATATAACTAAGGGTTCCAGAATATTAAGTCAAAGATAAAACTGAGGCTGAGAATGATTAATGGTTGCAAGCGAACGCATGAAGGCCATGTCCGATTCAACGAATCATTGTGTGTAGTACGTTGGGTATGTTACGGATAAAATGCCAATCAGTTTGCGGCAAGGCAAAGAGTAAGATAACTTGTCTATTCTATTCGCCATTTTCAATGTTGAGAAAATATTTTAAATTGAACATGTACTTTAGATGGACGATTCACATAATAAATTATTTGGTATATATTGGAGGCACCATAAAATGCATTTATAAACAGGATTTTATTTTTTAATTTTAATAATATTAATATAATCCATCATTTCATATAATACATATTTAACCACGCATTATAGATATATTCATATATTTATTCACCAGAAAAATATTTAAAATTATTTGACTTATTCTTATACATTTTACAAAGTACGGGAAGTTGATGTACACATTTAAATTATTGACTGATTGAATAGGCTTACATTTCTATCTGTCTTTCACAATTCTTTTTAGGAAAATCCATTTCCAATTTTTCTTGATAGCTTTGGCGAAGCGGCCAACTGATTGTTGACTGCCGACTCAATGCTGACGTCGAGTCAATGGCCAATCAATAACATTGTGCATGGCGTTTTACCCCGAACTAAGATTCACTGATGTTGCGTTCAGCTTTCTCTACACTTTAAACACCAATTGATGTTTATGTGGTAATGATTAATGACTAAGCTTCTTTAATACAGATTGCTTTTTCGGGGTTTGAATGTGTATTTATACATAAACATGGAATCAGTTCAGAAGCCGTTTCTGTTCTAGTGTTCGTCATTCAGCCATCTATCGTAAGCAGTCTTTTGTAACCTCCTTCCTTTTATATATCTCAGAATGCTCTGACAAGAGCGGGCAAATTAACATTTAGGTACAAAGCCACCTCATTATCCAAAATTCATCAATACTAGGCAGCAGCTGCACTAGTTAGTATACATCTATTGCATTTTTTGCTAGATCCTTAAGACAGAAATTGTATCTGTAACTGTAACTAATGATGACAACTTGCTTCGGACATCGTTTGCTGACGGGGCTAAAACGTTGTCCTATACTTTTATTGGTTTTTGTAATTAATGATGATGTACAACCATCCACAAGTCCGGTTAAAGGCACGGCGCACACTGTGAAGCTCGTTTTAGCTACAATTTATGCTACACTTTGAGATGTTCTAATTTCTTATATACATATACAAAAAGTTCAATGAAGTTGTTTCATTAATCAAAATCAAAAAAATTCCAAGAAACTAAAAGCTGTTCAATTGACTTTCATGTGTCATTTAAGTGACGCATACAGGTATATATATTTATTTCACAAATTGAGACTCACATCTTAAGGTGGAGTCTAAATTTATATTACTGACAACCTTCTATGAATTGTTGTTTCTATTTAAACTTCTGCGGGGATTTGCGCGACTTAAATTTGAACTCGGCATTGCTTGTGAGGGATCATTATTTTTTCACCTTTTTTAAGCTCATCCACGCGACCTTTATCAGGTGGCGCCTTTTCTTAAAGTGAGACGTCAAATATCATTAACGGCTGTTCGCAGCGGCTGAAAATTATATTTTGTGGTTCTGAAAGACCAGCGTAAAATGCCTGATAAAAAAGACTCGGGCGACAGCAGTCGACAAAAGTCATGGGATAATCATAAAAGAAACCAATAAATGCTCTTTGTTATCGAATGTCAGGCTGTTGTAAATGTTGTCTGACAGATTCGGTTCACATCCTGAATGTACAGCTACTTGCCTATCTGTGACAGTAACAGGTTGCTCGCGATTTATATTATGCTTACTTTTATTTGGTTTAACATATATATCAAAACGCATGAACACTAGATAATTACATAATCCTCTGTTTCATTACAGGTAAATTGCGTTGATTGTTCATTATATATTCATTTGTTTGTTTGGGTAAGCTCACATTGCGAATTCCAGTATAATTATAGCCACTTTCAGAATAATAGCTAATGTAAAGAGAAACAACACCAGCGCCTTGCTTGGCCTATTTGGGTTTTCTCTATGCATATTGAGTTTTATTTGCAATTCGTACTATTATAAATATACTTTGATTAAATTGTGAGTTGTAAAGGTACAGTTACTATGAGAAGAGACTGATTTTAAAATTTAAAAAAATTATTTAAACTTTGTGGATGTGTGTTTGGCTGCTATATAGTTCTTAGTAAATATGTAGTTGAAGTGCTAGAGAGTTACAATTTTGATAGTTTTACCTTAGGCACAGTTACTATGAAAAGAGACTGATTTTAAAATTTTAAAAAATTATTTAAACTTTGTGGATGTGTGTTTGGCTGCTATATAGTTCTTAGTAAATAGTATGTAGTTGAAGTGCTAGAGAGTTACAATTTTGTTAGTCTTACCTTAGGCTTTGAGGCTTTTTAGTTGGTATTACATAAAAATTACAGTTCTAGGAAGTGTTCAAATCAGCAACCAAGTTTGTAGCGCCTTACTGCAATAACCTGACTTATCAGCAATGACCGTAAGCATGTGTCACCTATATAAATAGTTTAATGGGATTTTATGAAATATTAATGGGAACAGAGTATCACGCAGTCAGCTCTGCCTGACTACATACTTCTTGCTTGATTAGAGATGCATTTCACTTGTGGGATGGTCATCGTTGTTGTCTGACCTGCTAGTCGACTAACGGGCAGTAGGTATGTTTTGTAAGCCATGTTTAAACAGTAGTTATTATTGATATTTCTCACTATTAGCCATGTATGCTTATTTTGTCTTTTTTATGTTTATGTTAAGTGTTTCTTGCTGTATGTGTCTACCCGGTCGGCCTTATTCGTTTGCTTGTTCGGACAACTCAAGAAAACGTGTCGCTTCAATTTGTGTGTAGCTAATGAAACAGACAGTTCAAATACACTCCGTGTAGTGTGGTACGTGTTTTCTTTGAAAGCGTTGCATTTTCACTCGCTAAACAGACAGCAGACTCCCAACATATATTACTTTTGTTAAATATTTATTATACCTCGAAGTATATGTACTGAATCTGACAAAAAATTTTATATACAATTAATTTATCAATTTAATAAAAAAATGATTCCAGCTGTACTGTACTGTAGTCTGATAAGTTTTAAATGTGAAGTCAAGGATACACTTTAAATTCAAATGCAATGCACAAATGCATATGTCGTGCGATGTAAGAAAAGCCATGTAAAAACACTAATTAAATGCTGCCATCCATTCCTTTATAGCTATTTTTTTTATATATATATATATATTGGAAGTATTGTATATTGTAAGAAAAGATTTATTGAGGACCCTCTGAATGCTATAGCCCTTTTTATAATGTTTGAGCATTTTTGTAATTCAGAAATCAGCAAAATGCAATTTAAATAGTATTTAATGTGCTATAAAAATACATATGAACAAACTAAATTACATTCTTGTATACTGCATATTTGGTGTTCTTTTGTAGTTAAATTTAGTTGTATTTGACCTTTTTCCTCTATTTTAAGCACACGAAAACTTATTTTTGCTGAAATGGCAATGAACATGATTTTCATTAGTCTTTTGGAATCTGTTAGTGCCCAACGATTGCCTATTTTTGGAATTACGTGTGCTTTTTGTTTATCCTCCTAGTAAGGCATTGTGTATTTTTGTGTTTTCTCATGCTTAATAATTAAGAGAAATACACCAAAAACTGAAATAGTGAATACTTATTTGGCTTATACATACGTAAGATGTATAATTCTTAAATTTGCTGAAATTTCACACTTAATAAAGATATTTTCCACAAGTTAAAAGCAACAATAAAAATAACAGCAACAGCGAGAACATCGCAAAGTGCTTAATCAAGAGTCAAGCAGGGTAGAGAAACGCTGCAAGATTCGTGGCAACATGAAGTGTGACATAATAAAATGCACACAATTTACGCAATTTACGTAACGTTAAAAAACTTAATAGGAAAACAAGAACACTTTGCGGAGTGGCGGTGCTAAAGACGCAGTAACAGTAAAGCTTCAGTAGAGTAGAAACCCTTAACAGCCCACACACATATACCTTCGCAGTGGTGATGGCAGCAGGAAGCAGGCAGCAGCAACTAACTGTTCGTGTCGCTGTTGTTTTTCACTTGTTCGTTGGTCTGTGCCTTCGCCAATTGTTTTTCAAACCGTTCTCAACGCGATTCTGTTTATACAGCCGCCATTTTGTTGCTGCGTAGTCATTTTTCGGTATTGTAACTGTTGTTCGTCGGGAGGTGCTTATGAGCTTTAAGCATAGCTGAGAGTTGGCGGCTTTTCACTGTCATTGTTATGCTTGTTGTTGTTGCTGTTGCTGAAATGTTGCTATATTTGTTGCTGGGCCTTTCAATTACTTCTTTTTTATTATTTTTATTTTTATGTATTTTCTTTGTTTCAAGCATGTTCCCAAATTCAATTTTCGTCAAGCTAGTGACTGGCGTTAACAGACAGCTTTGTCTTCTATTTGTCAGTTGTTTTCTTTTTGGTTACATGGATGGAGCTGAATTTGTTGACGTACTGCTCTAATAGCTGCTTTTGGGGCGTGCAGTGAAACCGTATAAACATATTAGTGTATTTATAGTTACATTTATGTTTACACGAATGAATGGCTCTATTGGGAGTCAACACTAAGTATTGCAATAAACTTCATTAAATCAAACGTTAACCGTAGAAATATACTCTATAATAATTTGAATTATCTTCAAGAGTAGAAAGCACACCATCACATATAAGGAATGAAAAGGAAGCGAAGCAGGTCCCAAAAGTCGCAAAAGCGATTATAAGTAGCCTGCTAAAATACTTTTTGCTTCTACATATGGCTCATCATTTTTGGTTGCAACATCATAAAAAGGAGCTGTGACGTGACTCCGGACCACATGAATATTTTGCGAATGGGTGCGCGCGTGTTGAGAGTTTGGAATGAGAATATTGCTTGGCATTCTCCCCCATTAAGTAAAGAAAGTGGTCCATACAACGTTGGCCATTACCTAATGCGCTGCGACACGCTGCGACATCAATTTTCGGTTGCATTTCAAATGAGCACAGCTAAGATAAGCTGGGCAAACTGCCATAAATGTTTAATGCCGTACGCATCTCCAGTCATTGGAATTTAATATTTAATGCTATCATCTTTGGGCTCTCTTACACTGAATGCTTACCAGTCTGAGGTTGCATCGTTGAGGAGCACTTTCCCTTTTAATTAATTGATATCAGTTAAGTTTGTTGACCAACTATGAAAATATTGCGTGGACGACAGGTCAAAATAAACAATGGTAAGCAACTAAATAAAAACGAAAACAAAAACAACAAAATAGCAAAGAAAATAATATCCACACCAAATGACCGAAGCTAACAACGCGTTGACATAACAAAGTTTGCACTTAGCTCTCCTGATAAGATATTGTTATGTACATGTGCAAGCAAACTTAGGCCAGCGATAAGCACTTGATTCAATTAATGTGGTCTAAAGTTGGTCAATGTCGTAGACAAGAAAGCGAAAGAAGTTACCAGCGAAAAAAATAAACTTGCCAAGAAGTAGCGTAGATATGAACAGGATTAAAAGTGAGAAACATTCAATTGGTAATCCACGGACTCGACAGTCTATATGTAATGAATTTCACAAATTCTATAGATAAATTACTTAATATTTGTATTTCTTCATTTAGTATTACAAACTATAACGAGGCCCCTTTGGCCAACTTTCAATAATAACTTTTCCTTTCTAGTTGTACTATTAATTTATATATCAGTCTGATACCTACAACGGAGGTTCAGCTTATTTGGTCCGTAGCGCGTTACGCGACCATTTCTAAGCAGACAGTGGGAAGATAAAAGTAATTGTAGGAAAGCCAGTTAGTATTTGTGCCACATACGACACACCACCTTAGGATCGACGTCAATTACTCGAGCGGGTTGCTTTTTCTTTGTTGCTGTTTTTGCTACTGGCCTACAAAGTTGCTGGGGCCCTGCGGGATGTTATCAACATAGACAAATTGCATCTGGTTGCCAGCACTGCTGACAGGTTTTATTTCGCTTATAACGTGCCAAGGCGCATTAGGCCTAGCAAGTTACTTAAGTTCTTCCATAACAACGACTCTTAACTTCACATTTCTGCATGTGTAGCCGTCAGCTTGTCAGTGAATCAGTCACTCAGTCTTTCACTTTTTTTACACTTAAAAATTTTGCTCGCACGCTTTTCAGGTTTGTTGTGTTATGTGTTTTTCGCATCGCCATTTCACGCTGGCATGCTTTTGACACACAAATGACAAAGTGTTTAATATCAAGTACTGTGGAACAAAGCGGGATGCTCCTCAAACCTGTCCAGACCAGCGGAAAATTATGTCACTTAAAACGTGACATACTCTAAAACAAAATTCTCCCCTCTTCTTTAGTGCGTATATACATAAGTATATGTTGATTAACTTGTAAATTGTAGGTGGAAAGAAGTAAATTTTTCTTACAAATATAATTTAAAAAAGTGATTCAATTAAAAACACAATTCTACGAACAAAGCCCTTATTGTGTATAGTAATTTCGTATAGTTATTTCTTGCACGGACGCATCTGCAATGCATATTAAAACTGTATTACCATTAGTCTGGGTATTATAACCATCAATCGCACATAAAACTTTTTAAGGATTGAAAATTATAAAGGAAGACGTCATCGTTAAGTCTATTTCTTAAAATAAGACGACTGTTGTGTGGATTAATATAAATTTTAATTTGCAACAAAAGTATTTTTGAGTAAATTTTGCTGTTTAACACGGACTTTGGACATCCGCTCAAGGGTGAGGTCGTGTGCGGCAATTTAGCATACAAAAGGACTGCAACTTAAAGTTATCTGTGTATTTTGAGGCGTGTCTATGTTTGGTTTATGCCACAGTGTGTCGGTGGTCGAAGCATTAAGCGGAGGGCTATAACTCCTTGTTGGAAATGTTACTGTTGTTGTTGATGGTGCTGCTGTCGCTCATTTGTTATGCGACAATGATATATGTCATGCAAAAGTTTCGGCAGCTGTCAAAAGGCATGTTTTTGGGCTTTTTATTTTCCTGCCTGTCATCCCAGTCCGAGTCCCAGTCTCAGTCTCAGTCCCAGTCCCAATTGCTTTTGCTTTAACAAAATCCCTAGTTTCCCTTTCTGATGTCAACGCAGATTTTTTCTCTTCTTATGCGGCTGATGCGTTTAATCGCTTGTGCTCCGTTGACAGAGCAACCAAACAGCATCCAAATAAGAGGGTTGATTAAAGATATGTAAATTAAAATGTTTGTTCCAAGAAGAGTTTAAGCATAAAGCCTCTTGCTAGCTATTACAACGTTTAAAATATTGTCTGTTGGGACTAATTTTCATGTGACTTTAACTGAAATTAGCTTGAGCTCACATCACCAGATGTGTGTGTTTTCCTAATTTTACACATATTAGTTCCGGTTAGCCTTATTTCCAAATATGCCAGTATCAAAGCAATTTATTCGGCTTTCGAGTTTTTGAGAAAAATTTCCTTCATTTACGTATCTTCTACTCTCGGCATGGTAACTGCTTGCTTTTGACAATTTTCGTTAATGCTCAGTGATTTGGCTGATGATTTTCCTTCTTTTCGCAGACTCCACTTTTGACTTATGTACGTGTGCTGTTATTTTCGGTTCGATGGGGTGCTGTCCTCAATTTGTACACAAGCATTTTTGCTCAAATTATTGAAGGTTTGTAGCGAACGCGCGCGACTTTATATGTATAAAAATTTATTCAGCCATAAAGGCGTGAACATTTTTCTTTACAAATCAAGGCACAAGAGGACATCCAATGCCACTGGTTCCTCGCCTTCTAGCTCTCCCTTGATACTTGTCTTTATGACTCTGCCGCCTTCCACTTTTTCACGCAACGATGTGATTTATTTGTGTTCTTTATATTCCAACATCGTTATTGACGTTTTGTTACCTCCCCCATTGCCACCACTTCTAGCTGAATTGATTACTTGTGTGTGTGTTTCTTTTTGTATACTCAAGATGGCTTTTGGCAACGAAAATTCAATTTATATTTCAGCATAAAAATTCTTTTAAAACACCATCGAGTTGCTACTGATGTATACTGTAACCTTCTACGCATCTAATACGAGCCAAAAGTTTAGTTCAAAATTGGTATTTTTATGGCAAAACAAAACTAAATGGGCGTAAAAGCATGAAATGAGATCGAAGAAATATACATGTTATGTATGAGGCAACATCTAAAATTTAAAATTTCCACTTTAGAACTAAATATATAAGAATCCATCATGATTATTAAGCGCTTAACTAGAAAATTTTTGTGTATTCAGATTTTCATGCAAAATGTAAATTTATAAAAAAAAACTAAAAGTGCCGAGAGATTAGAGTACAATTTATGATTCAGGCAAACGGGATCACTTAATGGAGAATGCTAATATAATTTGCTTATAGATATGAGGAGAAGCAACGCAGAAAATGAGCTCTAACATAAAATATTGCAGCTGCTCTTCCCATTGTTGGCCCTTTTGCTTCTGCTGTTGCGGCTGCTGCTCTTTTCGAGCTAAGTTACGGTCTTAATTAATTCGGAGCTAGGTAACCGCTGCATGAGTGTCGTCTTTTAGTGCCCATCCTTTGAATGTGCTGGGGAATGGGTCTGGGCACAGTTTGTCGCCTGAGCATCACTTCAATTAAGGCACTTCAGGGCATACGCTGAGTTGCACGTGCTGTAATGCAGCAACCTCAGCCCACGATTTACTCTTCAGACTGCCTGCTGCTCTCTACAAGTGTCAGGCGCTGATTATGATGAAGCATCTTGTGTCATAAATAAACACTACAGTTCTGTGTGGGTTTCAGAGTGTGTAGTCCTGTTGCGCCTGTTTCTTGTTTATTAACCCTTTTTGTAATTTTTGCCTGGAAGAGATGCCAACTTGCAAGCATCTTTTACCTTGACTGTTGCCAGGCTTTTTGTGTCTGGTGTGGGTTCTTCTTGCTCTCATGCACCACATATTTCTACTTATCTCGCTTCCTGTTAACTTTTGTGCTCATGTGTGTTCTGTGTGGTTTTTTCTTGTGGTTTGACTTGAACCAGCCTCACAATTTCCTCAACGCTTGTGGTTTTTATTTATTTCAAGCTCTCTGCGTGCCCTGCCTGGCTTGGTTTTATATCTGCGATATGTTACCTTTATAGTGAGTATTATTACTCTGGCTTTATAATGCTGTACAGAAATTTATTTTGTTTTTATTTATTATTTAGTTACGCTCATTTGTTCAAAATGAATTAATTGAAAAAATCACAAAAACGCACTACGACTGGCTATGCATACGTTTCGTAGGTCACTCGGTCATCCGCTAACTAACTAACTAACTAACTACTTGGCCAGCCAGCTCACGGTGTAGTTGTCTATTCATTATCCCATTTCCGCTTGAATGAGCAAACTTTATACTAAATATAAACACATTCAGTCACACTCACACACACTCTTCTAAAAATGTTATAATGCAAATTGCAAGCGACAGTGAGAAATTCAATTAGCTTTGAGCTGTCGACAATGCTTGCAAAGGGTCTGGGGAAGGGAACCCAAAATTATCGGTGTGTGTATGTGTGAGTGTGTGTCGCGTCATGGCATAATTTAATTTGTACGCTGTTCAGTCATTTACTTCAGCAAGCATTCATTCAGCCAATCAGTTAGCTCGCATTGTACGCAGAATAAAATGTATATATACATATCTATATACATATGTAGGCAAATACATATAAATAAGCATACGTATAAAAAATGTACTCATTCACTTCTTGAGCTCCATATGGCGGATTTTAAAATGTGGCACGCGAAAATTCCAGCTGCCTTTATACAATAAAATAATTATAATAAATTATTACAAGTTCGCCTTTGAAATCTACAATATCATTTCTGCAAAGGAAATTATTATTATTATATTTTCTAATATTGTTCTTTTTGTAGGCTGTAGCCATTGATTAGTCAATAATTTAAAACAGAAGCTTAAAGTAATAATATTTGGTTAATTCATTGATGTGTGTATACAAAATATGAACAGAAAATACGAGTCCAAGGCAAGCGAAGCTAGAGTTCAGTTCAGTTCGGTAATTAAACTCAAGTGGAATTAAAGAAATTGCAAGCAATTATTATTTGTCATTAGTGGCAGTCCAGTAAGGAGGGAGAGCCAAATGAACACTGCACGGTTTTCAATTTGGCGCGCTCAAACCTCAACCGAATGAATGGCCCTTCGGAGTGCGCATCAAGAACTGCACGAGTAACAATTAATTTGTACAAATTAATGATTCCAAGGGGAAAAGACTAAGCAACTCACGAAAAGATCTACCAGAGGAATGAGATAAATCCATTGAAGCTGTTGATTGCAGTAGCGATTATAAGAATATGAGAAGTGGAAGAATCCAAAGCATTGTTGTAGTTATTCTCATCGATTAACAGCGAGGAGCAGAGGGCATTCAGTTTGGACTGTGGCATCGTCAAATTGACACTTGAGAAGCGATGCCGTCGACTATGACGGCGTCAAATCGATTAAAGCATTACAATAAAATAGGGGCGCGATAAGGACTGAACTCAAACGAAATATGATGATGGAGACCGAAAGTATTGCAACTGTCTCTTATGTTGACAAGACCTAATACCGAAAGCAACAAGAAAGATGCCCCTCCAAGCTAACTTTATCGTAGTTGACAACACAACTATACTATGAAAATACAAATTGGATCGGTCAACTAATCGAAAAAAAATATAATCTACAGTTATGATAGAAACGTAAACTGGAAACTTAATATCTGAAGTATCATCATTCAAAGATGTGTGCTAGGTTTATTTGTTTAGACAATCTCGGCTTTAGAGATCTAACTATCTTCTTTCTGCTCAACAGTACCAAATTGCATTGTGCAAATCGCGTATTAATCTGTCAATGTCAGAAGTTGAAGGAAACTACTATTAGTTACATTTTAGTCTCACTTTTTTCCAACGCTGTTTGTAGTTATGTAAATGCCAGTTCGACTGAACTCGGTTGGGTTTGTTGAGGTTGCACTGCCTTGGCATCTGCACACAGTTGTAGAATTCTTATTATACCCTGAGCTGACTCTGCTCATCCTCATCAATACGTACGTCTGCCTTCTGGTTCTATTACACACACGCCCAGAAATAACTGCAGATTCTGTCTTTTCCGACATCGCATCCTATTCATTGCTGCGGTTTGCTTTTCAATACGTTTCGTTTTGAGTTAAGTTATTTTCAAGTTGAATGCAATTTACTGTCCCTTTGCACTTTGGCACTTAGCCTAACAATTCAGCGTGCGGAGTGGCAGCTCGATATAGCATTACGTGGACTGAGCTCCAGCGCACGTCATGACCTTCCACGAAAATCAGAGTCCTATAAGATTTATTCAGATTTGTCGATATTATCTTATCTGTGCCTTACGAAGAATATTCGGCAGGGCTATCAACGAACCGATTACACCGATTACTAAGATCTAATATTTATTATTTTTAGTAAACGAGGCAAGACTGGACCCATATAAGCACCGACTAAATTGATTTAATTTCTTCACTAAGAGTGAAATTCACGCGACAGTAAGAATAAAATAAAATAAACAAAAGGCGTATTTAAATGGGAGCTTCTATTGTTACAGCTTGGTATGCATATGTTATTGTAATTTTGATTGGTGTAGTACGTGGCCTGTTATCGGGCATTCTGTGTGCAAGTTAATAAATCTCAATGGGAGAGTGAGAGCGCGTTTCATGCCTCGTACTGCTTTTTATCTGACTTTCATTAGAATAACAACCGGCACAACAGTAGCTGCAATAACAACTGCAAAAGCCGCTAGCAAACTGGGTGCATTCATTTTTGCGTTCATTGAACTAGGCCCGGCGCATTGTATCTGTAATAACAACAAACGGCAAAAATAGAAGCCATGCGCGAATTCTGAATACCCTACATATAAGTCGAAAACTAGAGCACTTATTGTTAGAGTTTTCTCATTGTTGAACCATCGAGACGGTATATATATAGAGATATATACTTAATACATATATAGTTATAGATAAATATTTGTATAAGATAAACTGGCAACTCGCATTATAAAGTGCAAACTATAGGCTAGAATACTCTCTCGTGTTGCTGTTCTGTTTGATGTGGATATTTGTTTTTGTAAAAGTCATTAAATGCACTTCGTCGCGGTAAGCGTATCTCACTATCTCTCTCTGTCTCGCAGCGTAGTATTTTCTGTGGGCTAGAGTGCTGACGGAATACTCATACGACCTTATGCTGTATATTCTGCGATTGCTATTTGCTCGCTGTAGAAACACATTTTACAGTTTTCATTCATAAATGCTGTGAAAAGCAAGAGCGATGCACTGCAGTTGATGCAGTCGCTCGCATTTAATGAGGTTTAGCTAAAAGGCAGCAGCCGTTCAAAGGGGTTAAAAAATCATATCTGGAATTTAGGTTTCTAGCTTAACTAACCCGTTTCTTTTTTTTTTTTTTTTGTTGACTTAAGTTTTGTTATTGCTGCTTATGCAATTGCCAGTAACTCGAGCAGCGAACTCGTTTCCATGCTAAACAAAATGATTGCTGTTGTCGGTGCTGCATTTTTTAGGCTAAAAATAAACAACTTAATTGCATATTTAGTGCCACAGTTGGTTTCGTCGCTTTCTATACCCTGTAACCACAAAAATGCAAGGAAAATATTCAACAATAAGAGATATTCATCGGTTGGCATGCAGTTACAATTATAATAATATCATTTTATATTTTTAATTCATTAACTATAAAATAAGAGACACAAGGCAATTATAAAAAATTAAGAAATTTAATATGTATATATATTTATTAAATTAAATAGGTAAACTTAGGTCTACGGTATCTTTTAGTTGAGTTATTTTGCGAAACACATTCTTGCTAGTTTTCACTTTTGCTTTTTGGTTTTGTTTGCTTCCAGTCTGCGCAGCGGAAGACACAAATTCAGTTTTCTGTTTTGTCGACTAGCACAAACAAGAGAGCAATTTTTGTTTTTACAGCGGATGCGCAACGCATTCAAAAATGACTAACCTAATCATGCAATTTTTATTGCAACTAATTGAAAGTCATCTGACTTTCTAGAAAGTTCAGAACTTAAACAATAGCGAGTTTTCACACGCTCAAAGCAATTTTCCAGCAACCCACTCACTCAAACATATATACGTTCATACATACATATATGTATGTATATATAGGCGTACATATTTGAAGGCGTAGTGGTCCCTACCATGCAGGTCGGTCGAACGCTCGCGTTCGCGTTCGCATTGGCTTGTCTTTGTTGGTCTGCGCTCAACTGTGAAGGTCTGCTCGGCGAGCATAGGGGACAGCACAATCTTTTTGACCACTTGCAATGCGGCCGCCGCATGAATTATTTATGCGCAGCTTCTCTGATGCAGCTGCACAAACACACACATATTTGCATAATAACTTGCATCATCTGGTTGCTTTGCTAACGTTGATTTCCTCGTGGCTATTTTTCTCTTCTTTAAACTAAACCAAGCGCAGCATAAATTACACTTTTAAACACTTGATATCGCGTACCAGGCAGCTTGTCTGGCTAGCCAATAATGACAAGTTCAAAATATGTAAAAATAAATTGGAGCAAGTGTAAAAGCGTCTACTTATTTAGGGATTAAAAATTCAATGAGTCTTCCTTTGAATGGGATGCATATAAGTTACAGAGCATTTTATAGTCGATAAAGAACGCAGATTGTAACTAAAAGAAAGGAATGAAAATAATAGTGAGAAGAGTTCAGTCCGACTTCTTTACTGCATAAGTCCAGTGTGTTTATTCAGTTGCAACAACTGAGCCTGTGCAACACCAATAATAACAGCAACACAAGCAACAGCGACTGCTCCCACAAATATTTGCTAACGTGGCCGTGAAGTGGCATAATATGGTACGAGACGTTTATGCAGCAGCACGTGTCGCCACCAGTATTCTGTATCTGAATATTTTGGGCTCCTGTTTCAGTTTGAAGTTAACAGTTTTGAGTTAATCTATTGCATATATTATGTATCTTATTGTGCATTCAATTTACACAACTAATTTAAAATAAGCGTCAAATCATTTTTATATTCGAAAGTATTTAATATTTTCTAATTTAATTGCATATAATTTATATGCAATGTACATCGCATTCAGCCATATACACTCAAATATGCACGGTTTGATCACATATTGCGTTTTACTCATGTATATTTTGATTATTCGAAAAGTGTGTATAGACATAAGATACAAACAAAACGCTGGATACTCCCAACTTATAGCTTTTATGAGTGTATTTAATGGCATTATTTTAACACATTCTAATTTTCATATTACTTCAGTTAACTTTGCCATCTGTAAATTTCGATATTTGTTATTTGCGTCGCTCAGTTACTATTGTATTTATTACTAAGTCGTTTGGTATGCAAAATTATTTGTTGTGGTTGGGCATTAACACTCGCATTGCTTATCCGCTTATTGCTTGTGTGAAGGGGCTATGTGTAGGCGTGCCTGCTTTTGTCCCCAGCCGTGAGCAAAGCCATCGACTCGACTTGACTTGACTTGGTTCGTCTCGGCTCGGCTTGATTCGGCTCGGTTCGACTCTACCTAGCTTATGTAGCAACAGTAGTTTCCAGCTGGCAAAGTGTTGTTGAAAATGTCACAGCTACGTGCTCAGCTATGTGTCATGTTCTTAATGGAGTCTGAGATGGGTCGGGCAGGGTAGGTGTGGAGCCGGTGGAACTGAGTAGTCGATTCTGACTGCATTGCTATTCGGCCTGCTGTTTAGTTTCTTTATACAATTTATTATAGAATTAACCTTCAACTTTCAAATGTCGTATGTCGTAGTTGCATTTGCTTTGTTTGTATTGTTTATATGTATTTTAAACGCTGGCAGGCCAAAAACGTGCATTTAATAGACCTTGAATGGCTTTTTGTTAATGTGTTTAGTAGCCACAAGTTTTTCTCATAACTTGATGCGGTTTCTAAGTTCATTGACACAGTTTTCTAGTTTTGTGTTCAGTTGGCACGATATTGTAGTTTGGTATTTATTGAGAAACACCGCTGCACTGCCGATCGGCATTAGCGCCCAAGTAGTTCAAGCTATGTATGCATATTTAGCGTACATAATACAAACTGACGGGGCATCTGTCGTGCATAAGCCCTTCGTCTATCTCAAGGGTTATTTTTACTCATTATACCCTGAGCCAATTGAAAATGGGAAATCGGGGTATAAGGTTTTGTTAAATGTATGTAACAGGCAGAAGGAGGCGTGGCAGACCCCACACGGTATATATATTCTTGTTGATCAGGGCGACGAACTGAGTCGAATTAGCCCTGTCGATTTAGCCCTGTCCTGTTCTGAAGAGGAGATGTTTGTTTGCATATGCATGCAGCAGAGGTCTGATTGGTCGCTAACTGATAAAGAGTTTAGCTTACGCTACCTCAGAGAGAAGCTTAACTGTTGAGTTCGACTTCGAGTGGAAGTTTCGCTGCCCTATATAAAGGCAGCTGAATATCAGAGGAGCTGCTTCTTGCAGCAGCAGCAGCAGAAAGTACGCTTACTCAGAGAGAGGCTTAACAGTTGAGCTCGACGTCGAGTGGAAGTTTCGCAACCCTATATATAGAGGCAGCTGAAGATCAGAGGAGCAGCAGCAGCAGCAGAAAGTGCTTTGATTGGCCGCATAATGATCGAGTGTGCAGACTGACTCAGAAAGGGGCTCAAGAGTTGAGCTTGAATTGATGGGAGCTGTTGCTGCCCTATATAAATGCAAGCCTGCTGCAGTGCAGCTTCAGTCGCATTCTTCATCTTCTGGTGGTCAGTCGTCCAGTGCAGCGCGGTGCTTCTCTTCCTCCTCTTCTTCTGTCTGTTGGTAAGTGTTAAAATTGTTAAGTATGTTAAGCGAAAATGTAAAATTTATACTTTTAATGTTTATTTAATTAAAGTATAATATATTTGTAATTTAATTTTTATTAATTATTTAACGATCATTAAGATAACGATCATTTAGCAAATGCAAAGCCAGTCTTCATATGTTTAAATGTCAAGGACTTTAGCAGTCCGTATCTGCGTTAAGGCTATTTTTTAATCAGGCAAGCCCGACTAGCACTTTGACTTTCCCTCTAACTCTGAGTTGTTTAAATATAGCTGTGTTTTTAGTAATTTATAGGTAGGTATAAAATTTGTATACACTAACAAAAACATAATAAAAGGCTATTTACATTGCGAAATTTCGTGTAATGCAAACGGAGACTACGTAATCTTTAGATTTTGGATGCCACGCCCCATTCGCTGCACAGGGCTCAGGGTATCTCCTAGTCGAGCAGCCTAAGACTTGCTATTTATTTTAAATTGAGGTCTGACACCAAATCAATTTTAACAATTTAATAAAATTGTTTTCTGTGAAATTGGCACAAATTATATCAATTATTGTTGGTATTTACTTTCTTTTCCCAACTTGACGGGGGATGGCTATTATTTAATTAAGAGGCCTATTCGCACTCCCCGTGTTCGTATGAATATTTTCGACAATTCCATAAAAGGCAATCTGAGTCAATCACTCAGTCAGTCTATCATACATTCACTCCACACGTTTGTCATGTTTCTGCTCCAGTGACCCCAGCCCTTATGCCTGGTAATTTGAAACTAGATTTCGATATAATACTTTTGTTTTGTTGTGAGCTTAAAAGGAAAATACCGCCACCAAACAATCGAAGTGTTGCTGTTTGCAATAGAATACCGAATGTACGTATTTATGTATATATTTGAATAGTTAAAAAAATTGGTGATTTTCTTATCTAATTTTGGCTTACAGAACTATAGTAAAATATTACAATCTGATCTTCTATAACTATTGATAATTTATGTAGATCGAAATGTATTATATTATTTAGTTGGTTCTTAAAGCATTATCCCTGTCGTTAATTCCGATGTTTCTAGTGCAGTTCAGAGCTACATAAAAATATATCACAAATTGTGTAAAAAGCCCCTGAACTTTGTATTTTCGTGGTAGTTGGACAAATTGCAATATCATGTCAGGAGCGGCAATCACGAGGAATGTCTCAAATTTTATGAGCATTTAAGACGAAAAAAAATTCATAAAAAAGGCAAAAGTGTTGTAAATATGTGTCACTGTAGGGTACTTATAGTCTGCGTAAATCCTTAAGTAACTGTACGGTACTCACATATATTTAGATACAAACACAAACACACAGACATACACATATGGATGTTGCATCACTTAGAGAATTTGTATAAAATTAAATTGGAGCCTTGTGCGCCATTGGTGCGATGGAGGGTGAAGGCAAGAAAAAATTTTATTTTCTTATTTTCGATTTTTCCAGGGGTAACTTCTCAGATTGTTGCACCCTTAAGTTACGCATTTAAAGGCGGAAGAGCATTTGAATGACAAGGTTAACCAAGAAATGTGTGGATTCGGTGCGGTGTGGTACAAACATAATCACACTAAAAGGTGTAACACCGCAAATGCTAGCAGCAACGTCTTTTACGACATATGTACATTTCCCAATCCTAATATACCTTCTTCTCGTTCTTCGTCTTCTTCTTCTTCTATTGCTGGAGTTCCTAAACTTGAATTTAAAGACATTTTTTTTTTTTATTATGTGAGACACTCCCGTTTCTTAATATATTTGGCACAGTGAATTTTTTAATTTTTTTTTTATAGAATTCCCCGCATATTATAATATTGTATGTGGTTATAGGGTATCTTCATAGCGATTTACGTAGGTTTGAGTTTTTATTTGCTGCGTCGGCCATTTACAAAGTAACAAAACTACAAGAGCTATTACAAATGTCAGGCAGTTGCCTCTTTCAATATTCATTGCATTTCATATTTTGCTGCTGTCGCCAAGTTTTTGTAAAATTTGAATGCAATTTTATGAGTTTGTGCTCTTTTTGTGCAGGCGAAGCGAGGCGATGCTGCGGTTGTTTCTGCGACGTGTTTACGCATAAAAATTTGCACTTTCCCATTTTCCATTTTTCACTGCGTGTAACAAGGGCGTCATAAAAGCAGCGAGTTGTAAAATTTACATTTATGTGGTTTACACGATCTCCTTTTCCGGTGTGAACCAAGGGAGCTACAAATTGTTATCCGCCAAAAATGTTTGCTTGAAAATGCCAAAAATATAGATTTGAAAATTCAAGTTTCGCTTCAATTTCTAAAAGTTTTTCGCAATTGCGTTTGCGGCTCCAGCTTGAGTTGTCAGTTTTATTGAATATTTAAAGCAACCCTAGCGATGGTACTCATAGAAATGCCATTAAACCAGGCAACCCCAAGTCGCTGGTCACTTGGTGAGCCGTTGGCTACTGATGTTTGCCATGCTAATGGCCATGTTGTTGTTGTGTCAGCTTGTATTGCTGGTGGTGGTGGTGGCACATAAACTGGGTTTTAATTTTCTAATTACACACGGTAAACAAATGAAAATTTATTGTGGCCACCGTAGCTAAAAATGTTTGTGTTACTGCCTACAAGCTGCTCCCTCCTCTGAGGGTGTGGCGCCTAACCCTCCCTCAACATTCGCATTTATGCAAACAGACAACAGACTTCGCTTGGTACGTGTGTGTGTGTGGGTGTGTGTGTATGCCCCACCTTAGTACCAATTTAGTGAAATACCCTTTATGACTTTGTGCCCGTTTGGGTGAACGCGTCGGGGTTGCCGTCGGCAGCAGCAACGGCAATGGAAATGGCAGAGGTAGGAACATGCAACAGTCGCCGTCGTCGGCTGCTTTGTTTAAAGCAGCAGTAAGCCACAAAGCGCAAGGGTAGACCCTGGCACGCACACAACACACCCCCACACACACTCACACCCCCAGTGAGTCACAACAAAATTTATTAAAAACGGCGCTTCACTTGTGGCAGCTGCTGTTGCTGTTAGCTCTCTCGTGGCACGATTTACCCAAGGTGAAAAAAAATATATTTATTGCAGACCCTCAGCCTTCCAATGAATGAAAAATACAAAATTATATACCAGTAAAATAAAATATAAAGTTATATAATAGTAAAATAAAATATTTTAATAAGTAAATGGAAGTAATTGTATAACATTTACTTAATTAAATGTTGCAATTATAAAACTGTAGGCCGTTAGCCTTTTTCTACAGAAAGGAGCACAAGTATACATAAGAATAAATATATTCTTTTTTTGAGACGTACAACCTTGAGTAGAAAATTCTGCAACTTACATATATGACAAATAAAAAAGTATATGTAGCTTTAAATTTTTGTTCGCAATTAAGTGAAAAAGAAACAAGTTATAGATGTACATGTATAGGATATATTTTAGTCGTACAGTTTTGACTAAGAAGTTAAAATTTTGTGTGATAGCGTATGTAAATTTGTATTACCCTCTGAGCGTGGCACTATTTTCTACGAGTCCTTTGTGTGTAATACTGACCCGGCTGTCTGACTCACAATTCAATTCTAGAGACTGACTCATGGTTAGCCTTAGTTGACACTGTGACCGTTCTGCATGCTTAGCACGGTTTTTTTATGGTTACCATGTTACCATTCGCCATTTATACTGATGTCTCAAGTCGGATTGTGTTCTAAGGGAGGTTGGTCCTGAATGTACTTAAAAATTTTGTTTTGAACATGTTTTTGACATATAATTTAAATATTAGCTTTTATATCAATATAAGAACTAATGCAAAAATTGTAAGAGATTTATATGTAATTGAAGCTTTAAATGAGATGTTAAAATGGCCCCCAAATTGCATGTTACTAATTTTTTTACACATTTGCGTATGTGTGTTCTTTATCAACCGTTTTTGCGCATGAAGCGCGTCTGCTCGTCACTTTTGTTGTTACTCCGACACTTGAGCGATTCTTGAAGAAGTGTCAAAGTGCAACTCATTATTGTTGAGAGTCGGGGAAGAAGCTGCAAGACATGATTAAGTGCAATGAAACGAGTAAATGGTGTTGCTTAACATCAAGGGAGATTGAACAAGATACAAAAAAGTGTCAACAGCCCTCCAAAGTGTCTTTGTGTTTGCCTGTACTTATATCCTTGCAGATGTCAAACACGTCGTCATCTCCTGACTGAATGTGTGTGTTCTATTCTCTTGGCTCCGAGGGCTGTGTCTGTGTGTTTATGTTTGAGTGTTGTAAAAGTACTCAATTAAGAACATCAAATGTGCTTTGCTCATTATCACTTAAGAGCATAGTCATCAAGTCAAATTAAGGATACAATTTAGCAACAAACATCAAGTCGTTCTTAGATTATCTGATTTTATATATATATGAACAGTTATCATTTTTAATAATAAAAGAATATATGAAACTGTCATAACTGCCAAGATACCTTCCTATTTATTTGTATATCTAGACAGCTATCTCGTAACAAATAAAAAATTAAAAATGGTTTCAACTGAATGAAAGTTTTGATATGTGGCAGTTAGCAAACAGTCAGTTTCTTAGCTACTGGCACAAGAAATTCAATTTATTGCAAATATTTATGCGCCGAAAGCAAAAATTGCAAATTAATTTTTTCTTGCCTGTAGCATGAACAACAATAATACAACCAGAAAAAACAAATCCACCTACAATAAAGTATGTATAAACAACAAATGAAAATTAAATGATAAGAGGCAAGCAGCTGCTATAAACGCACAGAAGACCCAAAGGGAAAATAAATAAAAATAAATCAAAAGTAAACGGAAAGGTTGATCGACTGTGCGATATCCTGTCCAAAACCCTGAATTATTTAGATGTTTTACCATTATTAAATATTTGTAAGTAATAGGTAAAAGATAATATTTTTTCCACCTCGATAAAAACCGGTAATAAATTTTGTATTTTTAGTATATTGCAAATGGAAAACATCAATTCTAATTATATGAATTATGATTTAACAGTTAAAATGTCAGCCGCTTGCAGTTGAATTAAGTATTACATAAATATTTAAATTTAATTTATATGTGCACATATTTAAATAATAATAATATTGCTAATTAATTAAATGAATTGTTAAATATTATTATAATTTAATTGTCTTTTCCTTTCTTTCTTGCAGGTGAGCTTGAACGCATTTTACATATATCACAACATAATTGATGCATGCAGGATATTTACTACTATTGGACGACAAGATCGAATGCAAAAGGTAGAAGAGAATCGTCTGTGGGAAAGATAAACGACTTTATCAATGCTTTTTAAGCTCCTTATTCATGGCACTGCCTCGACTTTATATTACAAGCAGGACAAGCAAGAGGAAATCATGATAAAACAAGAGTTTACTGCCCTGTATTCGAGGAGGTGTGGCTATCCTTGCTGTCAACAGTCTACCATCAAAGTCATGCAATGTAATAGCAAAAGGCGGCAACGCCTGAATAATAGCTACAAAACATTTGGGCGGGCCGGATACCAACGTTTGAAAACAGACTGGACAGAAAGGGAAATGCCTAGGAGGAGAAGTAGCACACACAGCAACAGCTCTGTGCTCAGTTCTGGAAAAATATAGAAAAAAAGATCTAGCCATTCTCAACTATCTTGGGTTTATAATAACCAATCAATTTGCTTTTTTCTTTGAAATGTTCAGTTAACTTCTCAGAAAGAAAATCATAGCCCAGTTTCTAATATAGTTTTTCATTTTAAGATATCATTTACATTTAACAGCTTTAAACGGTTCTTAAAACGATATCTTTGGGCACAGTGCAGCTAAATTTGCATGCAGTTTTATTTAGAGGACTGCGTTTGCTAAAGCTAACCTCGTTTTAGACTCATAAAACACGACGCGAAGCTCTGTATTTCTAAAGAGCACCGCAGACAATTAAATTTTAATTTGTATAGCATTAGTCCACATCAGACAGTAGCAGCAGCAACAAACAATAACAACAAAACTGAATGCATTAAAGTATTTTTCATTTTCAGCAATGCCGCAATGCCTGTGGCTATGCAACAAAAAATTTCCACACACACTTTTGCCATAGACACATGTACAAATATAGAGACAGGGGTATAACTAATGTAGTCAAGCATAGCTTTAAAAAGCATTTATATTCAGCTCTCTGCCTCCTGGACACGAAAACAATTTGCAAATTGCTGGCCAAAAATGGCGCCACCTTCGCTTTACCCCGTTTATTCTACAGCAATTACAAAAGCCAAAGCAATAACAACAGCACACACGTTGCATAAAAACAATGGGCACAACTTTAACGGGTGGTCGCCTTGATCATTATCAGGTTCTGTTCCCGGCTAGCACTACGGCTGGGGAGTGACTCTTTAGTGACTTCTGCGGCTGGATTTCGAGGCCAGGCTTTGGAAGTGTTGAGGTCGAATGAACAAGCACAATACCTGGCCGGATGGAGAAGGAGGAGCCTGTTTCAAGCATATGCACAACAATCGACCTGGACGACACCTGCCCGTTGTCGTCGACGCCGTCGTCGCCGCCACCGCCGCCATCGCCGCCGGGCTCAGTATGTGGAAAATAAAAACAAAACGAGCGCGAAAAGTTTAGTGCTTTTCCATAAACTAGTTGGCAGCAGGGTCCAGTCTAAATCCCGACACGGACATTCACTTGCTTGCTTTTTATGTTGGCGCCGCCTGCCTCGGCCGTTGGCCCCTTCTGGCTGCCTCTTATTATTACTATTACGATTCTTATTTTGTGGGCCCGTTTTTGTGTTGTGGCTGGCCCAGGCACAGGAAGCGTGTGTCGCCATATAGGCGCGCCAAGCAGACGCCTAAAACTATGCTTTGCCGTTTAGTGGCAATAACAGCAATGAAAAAAAAAAAAAAAAAAAACAGACGCAAAAATACTGTCGGAATAGTATGGGCTTTTGGGTCTACCGTTGCATGTTGTCGCAGGCTTCTATACTTCTAGCACCCATCCAAAGTAAACAAAAGAAAAGCGATATTTTTTCCTTTTGCTTGCCAAACTATCGTTAACACGAGAAATTGCATGCGACCGAAATTTACAGCTGACAGAGTGAGTGTGTGCTTGCCAACTGTGGCACTTTTTGCAACAAAAGCTACAATCGCTGAAGGTTATTGTGGCAAATTGTGTTTTCCCATGAAAACTTTAAGCTTCTTACAGATTAGTCAGAAAAGCAGAACAAGCTACTTCTCAAATCACTATTTCTTTAAGTATTTTACGTATATACCGCTCAGAGTGTGCGGTTGCAGGATGCAACCAACTTACAATATCGGCTTCTTTAACTGACAACTGAAAGGGAATTTCCTTGCATCATTTTATAATATTTACTCGATCTTGTGCGTCTGCCAGTAAAATAGGCTTTTGAAATATGTACAACTCAGAGACTTTGATTGAAAGCATTTTATGCAAATCTGGCTCTAGCTGTTAGCGTCTAATCAAAAACACCTGCCAACGATGCAGTCATTTAGCTATTTGTGTTAATTGTCGGTAGGCCAGAGACCTCACATTTATGACTCATATATAAATATATGTGTATGTGTGCACGAATACATTGAACATCGCACTGTGTCCTAAAATTTATTAAAGCTATACTTTTAATTTATTCTAATGGATTTTCGTTTTGTTGCCAGTTGCCATTGCCAGTTGCCAGTTGCCATTCTCTAATGGACACCAAATGCCATTCGCCGGCTGCCCATGGTTACGCAAGCTGAGCCGGTTTCCATTTTTGCATTTTGTTTTGGCTTCACTACTCCTCACACGTAGAAGCAGCCAGAAAACATTTTATTAGCGTTGCAGCTCGCGAAGGTTGTTGTGAACATGTCCACGGTTTGTTTTGATTCAATGCAGCCGGTTTTGTTGCCTCAAATATCATTCTTTTTGCTTTAAATCACGTCAAATTTGTATAAGTATAACTCATTCGGCGGGGCCCACATTATTATCATTTGGTTGTCGCTATCCACTTTTATTTTTAAAACGTTTATCTCTTATTACCCAACAATTTCTCACGATTATGTGAAGATTTTTAATCTGATGATAAAAAGAAAATTCCAAAAATAGGCGCACACGTAGCACTGCTAAAGTATATTGCAGATAGCTGAAACTGCCTAACGTTGTCAGAGTCTAACCGGTTTGCATTTCAGCCCCGGCTCCTCAGTTCGCTCGGCTCGCTCGTCAATTAAACTTTTCTGATCTATCACAGATATTTGTTATTGTATAAGCGCATTTTTATAAACATCGTCATGCATAAATCACTTGTAAACTTAATTTAATTTCAGAGATACAGCTACAGCAAACAGCTCAGATACTGGCTTGGATATACATACTCGCATATTAAGAAACATACACACATAAACTGGCTCATTCATTCAACCCAGGCTGACGTAAATTTCAATAGTTGCCGGCTTTTGGCGTGCTTCAGCGAAACAAGTTTTTGTTGTTTGTAAACAGTTTTTAATACCCTGTAACACTTAATACTTTCGAATGGTATATAGATATCCCCAACCTGTTAAACTAGTTACATCTAAAATGACTCGTGGCATGTACTAATTGTCAAACATATTATTTGTGTATGTTAATGACTCAAGAGCTACAGTTAATGGGAGAGTATTCATAGGTTTTAAAGGGTATATTGAAGCCTATACCTGTCCATAACATCATTCTAACTTGTTTTTGCTGCTACTCTGTCTTCGTATTTGTTATTTGTTTTTTTTTTGCATTTTTTTATTTGTTGTCCCTCTACTGTTAGGCAAACCGCGTCGGCTGCGTCGCACAACAAATGACATAATTTGATATTCAAATTCCAAGACAAACCAATTTTAATTTGAAAAGAAAACGAAATTGAATTTCAATTTCAACTACCTGCCTCAAGTTGACTGAATGACTGTCAGATTGACAAGTTGACGAACTGGAAGACTGTCTTGCCGCAGAAATATGCTAATTCTGAACCAACTGCGAAAGGTATTTGGCTATTATCAAGATGAAGAAGAATCGTTCCTCCTCCACTGATTCCAAATTTTTGTTTTCAAAATTTTAATGCTTATGCATAATTTTGTTAAACATTCCGAGCTGGTATTGGTATATGTATAAACATGAATAGCTTTAACTGTTAGACAAAGTGTCTATATGTGCATGTATGTGTGTATGTGTTCCTATTTAGATATGATGTCATGATATTTCTGTGGTCAGTGAACATTCCACAGATTAAGAATCATAGAGCTTTGCGTTGAGATCCATTGCACATATTCGAGTCGATTCAAGACACAGCTTTGTAATTTTTTTTTATATTTTTATTATTATTTTTTTTTGGAATGTCGACATTATAATGTAAACAAATATTTAATGATGCAAGTCAGTAACGAATATAATGAACAGAGCTACAAACCAAATGACAGCTGACAGCGTGCTGCTATTTGTTTAGATGAAGTGGGCAATATTTGACTAAAAACATCAACGAAATAGCTTATTAATTAAATTTGCATATATTTTTCAATAGACCATATATGTATGGATATACATATCTATATGTCTGTACCATATACTTGAACTTTTGCGTGAGAACGTGACTGCAACAAATGGTTGACTCATTGAGTAGCTCCTATCAATTGTATTTTAAATTCACACAGCAATTGTAGTCTACGAAACAGTTGATGCGAATGATGATCATATTGTGGATGATTCAATGGGTGTCTGTGAAGTCGACAGAAGGCCTGAGTAAGGCACGAGTTCTCGGAAAATCTTATATTTTACATGGAACAGTGAATATACATACACACACAAAAAAATGTATATACCATGTGGTATTGTATTTGAGAATGAAATTCAAACTAATTGGATAAGTGACTCATTCCAGAATAAGCTTCAATATTGCCATATTGTTGTATTGTAGTGGATTGAAGTCGTCTTAACAGCACTTGTACACATCAATAAACATTTATAATACCTGATCATTAAAACTACAGTTAAATAGTTTAATAATATGTATATCTTTGTCACATTACTTACATATATTAACTTCTGCATTATTTACAGTTGGCCGCGTGTATAGATATATTTCAGTGGTAGATACCTGTGAATGAAATAAAATTATATTCATTTTTATGGCTCGACCACGTTTCATTTATTAAAACTTATCATAAGTTAAAAACGAATACGTATCGTAACAACGAAATTTGGGAGTCGCGTGCCAGTGCAAACAAATATTTGTATAAACTATTTGGCTAATTAAGCCAGAAATTTTGTCAGAAATTCAGTTTCTTTTCCTCTATTTTGTTTTTTCTAGCAGACAAACAAAATAATATATAACTTAAACAGAAGAAGTCGAAGAAGAAGAAGTCAACCATATTATTGTTTTCTTAACCTTGAAGCTTACTAATAGCGAGCTATGGATAAAAAAGCTCAAATATATATATATATATGATTGATTTTGAAAATAGGCCAGAGACAGATGATGGACCCAGAGTTCGCAGCTCACATAGTGAGTAAATTATTTGCGCGCTGCTGGAAAGTAATGTATAAAACTTTATACATACATACAGAGTCTAACGCAACGAGAATAAACACAGAGAAAATGTGCAAATTTATTTAGCCTTGATAGTTTGAAAATTGAAATGTTCCACGGACACGAGAATAGAAAAAATGTTTACGTTTACGTCTTATGTGTAGCAAGAGGGTAAAGTCTTTTAAGATGAACGAAGCAGTTCGATGCGTGCTAAAAATATGAATAATACTTTTTAATCATTAGATAAATTCTAGTTTGAAAATTTTTTTTGTGTATTTTTTGTTATGAAAATGATAATATTGGTAAATGCCTTAATCAAACAGATGAATCTGCATCCATTAGGGATGGCAAGAGACAGTTTTAGCATTACTTGACTTTAGTGCCATGTACTTTGTCTGTGCTCAAATGATGTCATTGCAAATTGAATTTACCCAGTTCAAACGGAATTTATTCAACTGTATCCTATTGCCCAGGGATTCGCTTTTGCTACACTCTGCACTTTGCGTTTTTACTACCCAATTTTTTTATGGTCTATGCATAGCAGTGTGCTGGAGAGGTACAAGTCTCAAAGCTTTTGGTATTGCTTAGGACAGCCAACTGGTTCAGCGACATTGTGACTCCAGCAAGCTCATAAAAAGGTAATAAAATTTTTGTTTACCTTGGTAATAGGAAGTGAAAAGCACACATTTGAATATATTGTATGGAACATATTCCAGTCTTACTTCGTTTTTGTCGCAGCCTTGAGTGGCTCGGCAAGTTTATTTGCCAAACGAGTCAATAGGATGAGGCCAAAAGGCGGCAGGATAATCCCAGTCGCAGACGGAACTTCAAATTGGGGTGGTGGCATTCACAGGAAATTGATTTCTTTTCGTGGTTTGCCCTCCTCTTTAGCTTGTTGTCACACAGAATTTATCGATGATTGGTTTGCTCCTTGTGCATATTTATCTCAATGCAGATTTTATGCTTCAGGAACAAGAAGAAGACATGTTTTCATAATTGCAACTCCAAACATAAATATACTCTAAAATATTGCATAATAAACTTTGGCCACTGGATTGGATTATTAACAAGGACCACATTTACCATTAAGTACCGCTAACTCACATTGCTGCGTCAAATAACAATGTATTGGTCATTAAATAATTTTCAATTCCTAATGTTCTGAGTTGCCACTTTGTAGTATATTTTGCATGCACTAAGCAAGTCATTAATATGTTATTTCAAATAGCAGCACACACACGGGACTGGATGTGCATATGCTCGTATGCATTTTCATATTCAGCTCAGTCTGTTTAAATATGCATTTGTTATTGAATTTTAGTAGCAGGTGTCGGCACGTCCCTGTCAGTTATCTGGCCCTCGCATATGTGCCATTAAAAATTTCTGAACCATACTTCAGCGCGCGCTCAGCCGTAACTAACACTCCAGCGTATGGCGCACGTGAACTTTCACCTTTTACTTTTGGATGATTTTTAGTAAGGAAACAACTTTTTGAACCTGGGAACTGGTGCTCTCCTAGTGCTAATATGTGTCTAATACAGCGTATTAATTTATTTAAATTCCATCCACACACACACACACACACACACACACACACACACACACACCCGTACAGAGATGCTAAAGAGCTTCCCTACAGATGGGCCAGCATCCTTGGGTCGGTGCAGACTATAGCATAGAGAACCAGCTAAAGCCATTACAACGTTCAATGACACGGCAAAGTGCGCGCCGTGGCAACTTTTTCCAACTCGTCTGACAACCTCTCCACATGTGGCTGGATCCCCGGGTTGGTTCTGGCTCTTCCGTTCACTTTTCACCGCTTTGCTATCTATGCCCCGATGATTACAGCAACCATCAGCGCTGTGATGCTGCTGCTGTTTGATACTGCATAACAGATACTATAGGGAACTGGCAAGCAGTCAGGCAGCCAAGCAGCAGGCAGCAGGCGGCAAGCAGGCAGCCAGGAACAGCAGCATCGGCATCTCTTCATACTGTTCTAATAGCTTCTAATGCATGTAATGTCAACTCACGTCAGTTTCCGCCGTGCTTCCTTGGGGTGCTGGAGTTTCCCTATCTGAAACATTTCTTTTCGCCTGTGCAGCATGCAGCACATTTTAAGTGCCTGAAAAATGTGTGATTCGATCTTAAAATATTGATTCTTTGTTGTGTTGGTCACAGAAAGGAAAACTACAACAAACAAGTGCATCACTGAAAGACGTTTAAAGTTAAGTCAAATATTTTGTATTCTTTTGTCAATAATAATTTATTTGTATCCCTTATCTTCTTTTGTTATGCTCCATCTACTTAGGTGATTCTATTTAAAAGAGCCCATTCTTTAAACGCAGTTATTATCTATTGTGTTGGAATACAAATTAACTTTTTAGTAAGCTAATTGCATATAAATGAGAAAATTACCTAAATGTTATTCACAAGTATAATCGTAATAGCGAGTCCTTAGGTCAATAGGATCTTTAGTTACCATCTAGCCAAATATATCTGGCTGGAGGTTGTACACAAATCTTTCTCATAGTTTCTTTATTATTGTCGCGTCATCTACCACCTTGGTGTTAGTTTTGGCAACATTATAAAATAGTTAGTTGGTACTGACATTCTTATTGTCATTGTTTAGCTAAACATTAAAGACGACAGATAATACACTACACATACACATTTAAGTAGAACCAGGGTGGCATTCAAGTACTCACACAGGCATTACCTTACAGTCCACATTTCATTCAAATAGAACGTGTATGCTCATTGAATTTTATTGCGATTGGAGCCATGAAGTATGCAGCGAGTTTATTCTTCTTACTCTTTCACTATTGCACTTCATATTACATGTGACCTGGTTTACGCGTTTTTTAGTAACTGCTTTTCGTGATTGTTTCCTTCAGAGTTGTTATTGTGTGATTTAATCCCTCTTTATTCTTCATTCATTTATTCTTTCAAGTAAATCTAAATGCTGGTGATATGGGGTGAATAGATATATGCATACTTTAAAATCTTATTGGTTGAGTGTCTAAGTGTTTATGTCCTACCTAATTGCCACTAAAGTGATAAGCACTTTAGCGGCAATTAGGTATGGCAAAACACAAACATATAAGAAGATTGTCTGAAGACATTTAGATTACTACAAATTGATTTACTGTTGCACCTCAATCAACTCCTCCGTTTTAAGTTATTTATAACGAAAACAGAGTATTTTCCGGTGAGAAATCTCAAATAATAATATTTGTGGCTCATCTTTTTTTTTTCTGTCCTTGACCTGGTTTGTGGCCCCACTCTTCATTTAAATTTTAAATAAAGTATTTTATGTGGTGCTGAAGCCGCACCAAAAAAGCAGCTGCAAAATTTGTGGGTTGTTTTGATGAAAAATCATTTTCAACTTTTTATTTTGAACTTTCTTGTTTTTGTTGTTTACGTCTGTGTTCTAAACCAGGTTTTCATTTTCCGGTAGATATATGGGTGCAAGTTTTTGATATTTGATACGCTTCAGCTTTAGCTTTGCTTTTGCTGCTGCCCAGCAAGTGCAAAATTGTCAATTTTATGCATGACCAAATATTTAAAATAGGTACAAAAATATTTAATTTAAATGTAAATTTGTTTTGGGTACATAACATGTCTCGAATTAGAAAAGGAAACTGTGCCTTCTATGCTTACATATGCGCATATCTTATTTCTATATCTCTACACTCAGTTAAGAGGTATTGCATGCCCCGTCTCGACCTTAAAGCACAGTACGTGAATATGACAGCGGATGAAAGATGCCTACGAACAGCAGTCATGGCAACAAGTTCGTTGCAATGTTTGCTCTCACTAGTGTGTGTATGTCGTTAGTCATAAAATTCGAAAGAAACATTTCACCCTGCATACATTAATAATTTTAGGTATACAATATTAATTCAATTGTTAAACAGAACTACTCATTTACTTGACTCTCTAGCTATGTAAGCTTGTCGTTTTAGAGTATATTCCAAAAGTAAGAACAAGTATAAACATTACCCGGTTGCACACTGTCGACTACGTACATATATTTTTTTTAATTTTTTTTTTTTTTTTTTTTTTTTTTTGAGGTGGCTGGCATGGCTGTCCCGGCACAAATTAGATGCTACATTTTTTATGTCGCCCCGACTTTCGACAACACGCGGTGCTCTATACATCTTGTCTAACTCACAGCATACTCCAGCCCTCGACACGACGGTGTATTCGCTCATTTTGTGGTGGCTTGTTCTACCTGGCGACAATGGCGACCCAGAAAATGAAAATTGATGCGGGCCGTGAGATTTTTCACGCCGCATTGTTAAGCGTGTTGATTTGATTAAGATGAGGGTGGAGCTGTTTGCTGTGTATATTTTTGCCAGTAGCACTTGCACTTGCACTTCCATTTTTACGCATGGCCCACAAACCTATTTAAAGAGCATTGACGTGTCTCGGCAGTAGTTGCAACAGAGCTTTATAATTGCAAGGAAAATCATTTAAGTAACATTGTGATCGTCATTATTATTATCTGCACTCAAACATTTACCATTCCCAATTTCATGCGGGCCTGCAGAAGCACGCAAGCCAAGGAAATTAAAATTTCCGTTTCAGTGCCTGCGTGTGAAACTCAAATTGCAATGATAATTGCAAAAATATTTGCAGGCCTCTCGTTGTGTTTGTGTTATCTCTGTGTCAGTCTCAGTCTCTTTGTCTGTTTGAGTCTCTGTGTCTGCTATGACCACCTATGAGTTTTCGTGAATTTAAGAATGCCGCCAGTCAGTTCAAGGCCTCACGCAAAGATCAGAATGTGCAGCTGGGCAACGTCGGACAATTGCGTGGACTCATGGTAATTGCATTGTACTGGGCTATTGTCATCATCATCAACAACAGAATAAGAAACTGCCGTCCACTTGTCTCGTGTTCTGTTAATATGTTGCATCTTCTTGAGTACGTCATCTTTGGATTCGGTGCTTGTTAAGAAGGATATCCGCTCTTTTGCTTGGGCTATTTATAATGAAGTCTGAAGTTGGTGCCGCTCCATCCATATGAGGATTTTATAATTACGAATTACAATGCAGTAGGTCCCTTTTTAGTGTGTATGTTTAAGCATTTATTCCAATTTATTGTACAGCTGTCTCAAGTTTCGATGCACAATGATTTGGATATTCACTGGTGACAGTTGAGGCATTGTGTTATGCCATAAGATATATAAGGTTCTGATCGTGTGTTTTACAATATTGTGCTTCACATTAAATTTAAGTTTTTACTATTACTCAGCAAGCCATATAGCAACGCAATCCATCATCATACTTTGCATTTGTTTGCGCGGCGCCGCAAATATTTCAACTCTCTGAGTGCCAAAGTAAAAGGTTCCCAATGCAAATACATTTTGAAAGTACATATTTGTTATGTTGGGCGTTCATCATAGAAGATGGGTGGAGCAAACGCACTTTTTTATATTGAACACACTTCGGTTCACTTGAATGGAAACGCCACTTGGTATTGCATTGAATGCATTTTACTTGCATGCCATAAACGCTTTGACGCCATCAATCAACGCGGCAGCGTTAAGTACCACCGCGTCAGGACGCTTATTTTATCTATATTTGTATCTGTTGTGTATTGCTGATGCGACTCCTGAAAGACTGATGTTGATGGTTGATGCCGACTCCTTTCGTCTTTTGAGGCTTGCCACGCTTCACTTGGCATCTTAAGTGCTTTTTGATTTCGCATCTGACTCGTTGACTCAATGAGCCTGAAATCTATGAAATCCATTCACAGAAAGCCTGCTTCAATTGCTCCGATTTCGCAAAAATATATATATATTTTCGTTTTGATGTTACCTTTTAAAGCATTGACTTACCCGTGTGCAGCTTTCGTTTTGCATAATTAATAATTGAAATTGCAATTGCAGTTCGAAATGCAATTGGCAATTGGAATAGCATTGGAATTGGGGGGTTTGGCATGTAATCCTATTTGTAAACACAACGCATTATTAATATGTGCAATTTCGAATAATGGCCAAGGCGACCGGATATATAAATAAATAATAAATAAAATTGTTTCATTTCATAACCGCTCATTTGTATTAAAGCCCAATTCAGCAGATAATTAAAGCGTCTCACTGTAAATATTTAATTATAAATATTTAGGCTTAACCTTTATATTTCGATTAAAACAGATCATTCTATATTTTGTATTTATATTCTATATTTTGTATTTATATTTATAGATAATTAAAGCAAGTCCTTTTACACCTAGCTAAAACTTGTTACCGTCTCTTTAAGTATAGTTCTAGGCTGTCCAATTTAAAATTCCAAACGCCTACATTATAAAAGTCGGGGGAGTGGTAAATATTCATAAAGAAATAAAGAGAAACGATACAAATGCCGATGCAGTCGTAGCTATATGCGTATTTATGTATACAAATCGCATATCTTGATATAGAGACAGAACACAGTCATTGTGTTGGTCGGTTGGTCGGTTGGTTTGCTGACTTGGCCCCTGTTTAATTTAAATGCTCTCTGCTTAAAGGTCTTTCGAAGTGTGCGTAGGAGGGAAGTTGCCCAGCCGATATGGCAGCTTAAATACGTGCCTGGACCGAGGCGAATACCTCAATACGGCCACTGGCGCTGCCTCTTGTCAGACAGTCAACAACAATTCGCCGCGAGCTAGAAATCATGTCTAGAATGCTTAAGTGCGTCGTGAAGCCAAAGTCAAGTGCCAAGTGGAATGTATGTGTATGCGTGAGTGGCAGCCCATCTCTCTTTCCATCTTACACTCTTTCTCCCTCCCTCTCTCTCTTTCTCTCTCTCTCTCTTTCTCTTTTTTTTACTGTCTCTCCTTCTTTTTATATCTTTATATCTTACTTTGCGTAGGCGTCCTATGAGCAGCCATATTAGTTCAGAAGTTTAATGAACTCCAAGCATTCCCACTTTTCAATTCATCAATACAGCTATCAATTAAGAATTGTTATTGCTGTTATAGTGAAATGTTTGTAATTTTCAAAATTGTTATGTGCATATTGTAAATGTATAGAAATGCTATTTGCATATTTATGGAATGATGGTTAGCCCTCTGGTACGTGCTAATTGAGAGCAGGCGTATTTGATGGTAACTGCAATTACATGCGCCTCATGATTAAATTAATTAATTGTGTTACTTGTGAAAGAATCATTCGAGTGATGGCAAATCAATTTTTACAAAACAGAAAAAGATTTGAGTAGCATTTTTCATACAACCATCCAATGACCAAGGGCCTTCTGAATACAATTTTATGTTTTGATAAATACTTAAGATCAAGAGAAGCTGTCAATTTGATACCAAATTTGCAAGTTCTTTAAAGCAATCAATTTGGTTTTATATCAACGTTTGCAGTGCCAGACGTGTGGTTCATTTTACCTTATACAAGCAGAAGCACACACATTAATGGCTACTCCCCATTTTGTAGGGTGCAAAGGCAACAAGCAGAAAGGAAAGTTGTGTAATGCCTTTACAATGATTACGCCTGCCTACAATGGCAATCGAAAAGCAACAACAATAATATTGCAATAGCAACTGCAAGAGAAACAACAATATTAACAACTACAACTATAATAACAACAACAGCAAAAAATCATCAGTAGACAAGCTGCCAACTGGCAGTGGTTCCAACTTTTCAAATAAACTTCATGCGGCTATGATCCGCGACGCTACAGTCACTGTCTGTTTTTTTTTTGTTTTTTTTTTTTGTGCTGGTTCCATTACTACCCTGTGTAAGCCTACGCACCCCTCCAAGCTTTGTGCTCGATTGTGCGTTCATTGCACCCAACAGTTTTACTGCAGTCACTGCTCTGATCTGCACATTGTTTGCTGCCGCAGGATATTAAAAATGAGCAGCCACCTTATTACGCATACGACTAGTATTTAAAGCTATTAACAAGTGCTGGAATTAAAAGTCATAATTTTAAATGGTTTAAGTCATCTTAGCATAAGTCTTTAGGCTAAATTTAAACATTTTAGTTAAATATTGGTTGTGCACTTAAATGCTGAAAGTCTCTCTAAATTTCTATATAATATTTGAACACTTAACATAGTACTGATGCTTCAATCATAATGTCGGTGAGGAATTTTTAATCTAGCGTCATTAAAGGCAGTCGACGAATCCTGTTAGATGCAAAATGCACAGAAATAAAAACCACATTTTGATATAAAGGCATCCGCAGCCGCACCCTAGCCACATACAGAGCAGCAGACAAAGCCGTGGAAAACTGTATGGACCAACTGCCAGCCCAGTCTGTTTTTCTGTCCTATCTGTCTGAGTCAGCCTCTCAGTCTGTTTGTCTGTCTGAGGTCTGCTTGTCTCTCTCTATATATGCATATATGTATGTATATATATATATATACATATATATATGTGTATACATATATATGTGTATGGAAGAGGCGCATGCCTTAAAGAGGTTTTGCAGCATTTTCTGTGGGACACACACACAAACACACTCACACACCCAGCCACAAGTCAACCCTTATTGTATGGCTCAGCTCCCTGCCTCCACTTCTTTACTCCACGTACAGGATTCAAATGTAGCGGCAGCCGTGGGCTGCTGCATGTTTGTGCTTATGGCAAATCCCTGCGCTCTAAAAAATTTTTAAGTATGCTGCACATTCACACAGTATAAACACATACACAGACACACACACACATACTCGCATACTCCTAGTCACACACTAACAGTGAATCTGAATGCTACGTTTCCTTTTTGCATTTGCGAAAACTTTTGTAAAATGACAAAAATATGCCCATTAAAATGAGCAAATGTTGGAATTTATGTACATTAGAAAAGGCGGCATACACACACAGAGAGAAAGCACATCTCTCACAAGGGATGCTCTTTTATTTGCCAATGAGGGTTGGGGTGCTGAAGCTTTTACGTTGCGCTTTTTGCAGTGCTACGCCATCATCCATTCAACCAAAACTCATTCATCTTGCTCTGCATGCGCCGGCAAACAGTAAACAAGAAATTCTGAGAGAAATGGGAGTCAAAGAGAAGATCCCTGGGAAACAACGTTTTGCAGTAGGCCCTTGCATTTGTCAGTCACAGAGCAAACAATTAGCGTGACCTTAATCAGATTGGCTCGGCCACTTAAATGCCCCAGGATAGTTCCATAGCTTAAATGCTACAGATGAGCGCTATGCAGCAAATCTTGACCCCAGTTTCCGTTCTAAGTTGGGCAAACTTTAAACGCTGCCCAGAAAAGTTTTGGTGGGATTATGAGTAAGCGAGCATAGTGCAAAACTTTTTCAATTTTAGTGAAAACATTTCAAGACACGGCTTGTGTTACTGACTGACAAATAAATATTGCTAGATTAAGTTATCTCTCAATATTGATTAAGAGTATTGGTACTTTATATGTTATGGGATATATGGATACTTATCAAATAGAATTTTTTGCGAAAGCCAACTTTAAAAATGTAACGATTATTATTAGGTTGGCAACTTAGTATGCGATTTCATATATTTGTAATATTGTGAATTATATGTGTTTAGCAATAAATAAACAAGGAGTACGAAGTAGAACTGAATTCCTGGTATCGATAGTAGAATAATACTTGACAATATTTATTGTCTAGTTGAGAAAATGTGCAGCAGAGGAATAAAAATAGTTGTTGAATATGTTGTTTTCAAGCTAAGTTTATGAGTGGCCCGTCTGCTTTGTCGAACATTTTGTGACAACAAGCACGAGAAGAGTTTTCTACATAGACATATTTTTATGTATTTATAACAAGCTGTGAAAATATTTCCACACTTTTGCCCATTTGTTTGGCCACTCGACACTCTTGACTTTAACTTGGGTTAGCTTTCTGTTTCTGTGTCTGACTGTTTTCTATTTCAGTCTTATTTTCTATCCTGCTTCCTATTATCCGTTTATTTTTATTTTTTGCTGCTCAACCTGCTCGTTTTCTACATAACTTTGCAGCTTGACGACTGTTCGATGTTGTTGTTGTTGCTGGTTATTGTTCGTACAGAAATCCCTTATAATCGATTTTCATTGTACCTTGGCATGGTCAGGGTGTTTTTGTTCACACTTGAATATCAGGCATTGTTAGACAAGGAGTCGCTATGTTCATTGCGGCGAGCATGGTTGTGTTTTGTCATTTGGTGACTTGCGAAACCAATAATATTTAATACAATAAATATTACATTATTTTTATGATGATTCACTTTGTGCAAATTCAAAAATAAATAAAATGTAACTTTATCAACTATTTGAAAAATAGTACAAATTTTCTTGGTCAACTAATGAAATCAAGAAATTTACAATTGCGTAAAGAATCAATGAATTGTGACTTTTGGTATTATTTTTCCAAAGTTCCAAGCGTTTCAGCATAATTATTCAAAAGTTTTAACGAGCTAATTAACAGCAAAATATACTTAAGATTTCGCTACCATGTCCGCTAGAACCTTGTTTTGATCCCATTTAATGACAATTTCTTTTGTGATATTCGTCTAAATATATCTGAACTATAAATTATTGCCAATTAAAAATGTTCAAATCTTTTTGGCCGATTTTTATTAAACAAAATTTTATTTGAGTAACCATCAAAAATAAGAGACTTGACATATATAATGTAGAAGTTGGCTTATCCTTGGCTGTCACGTCCATAAATCAAAATCAACCTGTTTATTCAAGTAAAACAAATTCATGTTTTTTAATGACAAAGATTTAAGTTGGTCTGAGCGCAATTTATTATTGTTGGGATGCCCGTTAGTAACGGACAAATTCAGACATAAATAAATCAATGCGCCGCAGATATCGTCTTCATGATTGCCTATGATAAAGGTCGCAATTGTGTGAGAGGCTGTCGACCAACAAGCTGTCAAAAGTCCGTTCCGATAAGCCCGCTCACAACATAAATTTAGATGTACTTATTTGGCCTGACAACAACCTAACCTTCCAAGGATTGTTGTATCCTGATAGCTACTGGTTTAAAGTGGCATTTGTATGTTGTAATGATTTGTTTTCGCATTGGATGCTTGCTTATTATCGACCGAATGGCGTATCACAGCTGAATTTAATACATGATCTGAAAGTTTTCTCTTTCTTTGTTTTGTTACATATTTATGTGCGTCAAATGGCGACTCACTGTAGATGAAGAAGAGAAATGCTTGTGACGGAAAAGCAAAATTTAATATGGCGCCATGTTTTTAGACTGTCTGTGTGAGCGGGCGAATCTGAGTGTGTGTATGTGTGTGCGTGTGTGTGTGAGTATAAGCGTCTAATAGGCTTTGCGGAAAATAAAACAAAAGAAGGCATTTTTCGGCGCACATGTGTGTATGCCGTCCTATTACGTATGCTGTATTTTTGGTGCGCCTTGTGACTACAGCCCTGCGGCTTTTAAGCGGCTTTTGCCAAATTGTTTTTGGCCAATTCTTAAATATTTTCAGGCGCGTCGGCTTTTCACGCCTTGCAAAATATGCGATACAAATGCTTAATAACGGCTATAAAACTTAATATACCCACGCATATTTATGCATATATACATAAGTCTGAAGTAATCTATACGCATAATATGTATATTCTCGTACATCTAAAGTAACACGTATATTTACGTAATTATGAAAATTTGTGTCTTTTAATATTAAGCTGATTGGCTTTAAAATGCTGGGCTAAATCGAATTTAAATCCCTAGTAAATAATTGTTAATACAAGAGAACATGTTCAGGTGGATCCTTGAGGGCTTCGTGGTTTCATAATAAGTTAAATTACCAGCTAAAATATAGCGCCGTTGGTTATTGGCTGTACTCAACCCATTGTCGAAAAAGCTGGTGCCTCTATTAAGATTATTTATTAATTTTTTGGCCTATCCGCGGGGCTAATCCTGGCCAGAACCCACTACCTCCACATAATCAAACTTAATATAAGAACTTTGCGAAAACAAATTTATAAAGCATAGATAATAAGATGGCGTATGCATCATTATTATCATCTTCGTCATCATCAGCTTCAGCGTCAGGATTTCAAAAGCACTTAAGCCGTTTTGTTCGCTACACGAAGGCAAGGATGGTCTGGATGTCCCTCCCATTAGTCTATGATGCTCTCCGTAACGGCTGTTGCCTTAAATTTTTGCTTTTGCTACTGGCGGATATTTTTGTTGAAATTATGGGCCCCCCACAAATCTGAGCGACCCAAAATTTACGCAGCTACTTAAAAAACTATGCAACGTCGCTTGCCAGCGGGCAAAACATGGCTTGAGACTTGGTAAACGTAGCAAGAACCCGCACTGTAATCCAATTCATGAAGTTGCCTCAACTGAAAAGTTCCGGGGAGTTGAAAAAGAAAACGCAGCCAGCTGTCTGCGCAAATTTGGCGTAAATTTAATTTTCAAATAAACTGCAATGCGCCAGAAGGGCTTTGCCGCTACTATAACCCCCCCTCATTTTCTTGCAAAAAATATGCAGGGTAAAGGTTTGGAAAATATTCAATGCATTGCATTTACATCTTGTTATCGCTTGATTAATTGTCATTGTCCGTGTCAGCCTGGAAGATGGAAATAGAGAGCGGAAATGGTTCTTGGTACGTGCTACTGTCTGCGAGCTGCAAAAAGCAACATAGCCAAGAAAGTTATGTTGATTGGCACCCGTTTGTGATGGTGTAGTAATTCGCTGATTTATATCTTCTTTGATGCTTGCTAATTGAATATGCATCCTTCAGTCTTTTTTCTTGGTACTAATATCGCCAAAATATTCCTTTATTGTTAAACTTCTCATCTTCATATTTTTGTTACAGCCTAACAGATGTCAGTAAGAAGTACCTTTTTACTTGAACCCAAAAACTCCAAAATACTTTTTGATCTAAGTGAATGTGTTGTTTGAAGACAAGAGTTTTTAAGGATGCGTCTACGTTTTCTATAATCATAACTTCGTCACAACTTAACCGGCCATTGCGTGAGACCATTCAAACGCCGCTCACGTAGTCACTCTGGGAAACAACAAAGAATAAGCATGAAGCAAATTACTGTATATTTTACGCACCCAAAATAAAAAATGCGGTGAACATTGCAAATTTGTAACTCATTTGGAAGCAAATTAAGTTTCCGGGGCTACCAAGGCAACGCTCCAGGCAGACCTTTAATGTGTACCGTATACATTTTCCTATTTATTTTCTGGTGATACTAGAAGGGCCATTAAAGTAAAAGGGCTCCCGGACCAAAGCAGAGCTAGAGAGAGAAAGACGGACAGATGGAGCAGAAGAAGAATACATATATATATACATATATATATATATATATATATATATATATATATATATATATATATATATATATATATATAGAGAGAGTGAGAGAGAGAGTGAGAGAGAAAAAAAGATAGAGAGAGCGAGAGCGTGTGCGAGAAAAAGCCTAACACCCATATAAGCACAGTAAATTAGCATTAGACGCGGTGGTTATTTTATTACAAACTGACACAAGGCAGCCAACGAATTGTTTCCGCCGGTGGTACTACAGACTCTGGTGGTGCTTGTGCCTTAGTCCATGCGACCAGCAATATTTCAGATCCGTAATTTCAATGGCAAACATTTTTATGAATTATTTTTATAATTTAACAGATAAGATAAGGCATAATGTCTGGCTTATATAAGGAGTTCATATGCCTTTGTATTTAGTGGCCACCAAGTGCGCTTCATTAACATATTTTTCTTAGAGCTTCTATAAAAATTCTTTAATATATTTAATTTATATAACTTTAAAATTCGTTTGTGCAGTTCAGTTTTTGGATAATGTCAAACTGAGCTTTAAGTCGTTCATCCATATTTTTGTTGTATAATTTTTGTCAATGGACTAACTCAATGTTTTTTTTTCTTTCATTACAGGTAAGACCAAAAGAATATCCCCGAAAGATAAAATGATAGATTATTCCCAAATTCGATTACTAAGTGATGTGGGCGTACATAAACCACTTGGGTCTTTCATCTGCCAAGAATAAAAGCCAATTATGCCAAAAGTATGCAAGCGTAAGCTCATTAATTTCAACAATAACAACTGACTTATTTTGACCTATATCAGAGTGTCTAGGATAGATAGCTTTAGGAAGGCATGCCAAAAGAATTGCATAAGTATTTTATCAAAGACCTGTTAGCCATAACAGGCGAATGTCTGCTGCATGAACAGAGAAATTTACATGTTGAACTGTGTTCGTTAAACATATAATAATTATTGTATATTGTATAAGGTAAATGCGTGAATCAACAGCGATTTGTTAATGACAATACTCAATATATTGTATATATGTTATATCTTTATATGCATTTATCCAATCTAAAAATCTCTTCGTGACTTCTCTTCGTGATGAGCAAGTAGATTTAATGCATGTAACAGGAATAAGAAATTGTGTTTGCCTATTCAATGTTTTATGCTGCAATCTTTTCAAGTTGCACACTCAGCTTATTAGTGCAACCCACTTAAGGCAAACAAAGCTAAGCTAAACTGTTAATCGCTGGCAACACCTAAGACAAACAAGAGCAGTCGCTCCGAGAGGCACTACTACACCGGAGGACCTTCCTATATTTTCACATGAAGCTTCACCCTATTACCACTTCAGTCCCTCCCCTTGCCTGCACCAATTGGGACTTTTTGCATTGTTTGCACTCGGCCACGTGAATGCGTGTGCACCTAGGCAATCCGGGAGAGACAGACAGGCAAACTGACACACAAGCAACAGACAACTCGCAGTTTGCAGTCCAGTTTGTTTGGATTTGGTCTGGGATCTGGTTTCGTTTCGTTTTACGTATAAGCCTGACTGCATTTGCAAGCACCTTGCGCTAATCTTGATGGACTGCCAATTGCCAAATGCAATTGCTGTCGATTGCCAACTGACAATGACAGAAACAACAACAAAAAAATAACTTTAACAGCAAAAACTCCAATGCTTTCATTGTCTTTTACATTTCACATGTTTCACAGGTGAGTCCAATTCGAGATGTGAAAACAGTTACAATAGCAAAAGCAAACACATTGGGATTCGGTAATAAAATTTTCTTGCAGAAAGCATAATTATTAATAACTTATTACTAACAGCATACACTAAGCTATAAGATGCAATTAATAGTATATGCATGTGAACTGTTTGGTGGATTTTAGGACAAGAACACAGAAAGGAAATTTGCATAAAATCCAAATGGTCGTTTACTTGGTAAAACGAAGATAAATAAACTAGTCACAAAACAACATAACTATTGTAACAGAGAATGTTTTATTCATGAACAGCAAACAGCAGCAATAACAATAACAGAAGCAAATTGTAACATATGAGCATATCGTCCAAATACAATTGCATCAATATAGAAATATAAACAAATACAACGCTGCACAAAATAAGAGCTCCGCTTGTCTGTTTGACGGTTTGTCAGCTGACAACGCCCAGGGTCGTGCCATGCTGTTTGTGTCCAAAATAAAAAAAGCGATGCACTTTCTACTTTATGGTAAATCAGATTAGGGCCACTCTACGTTAGACTCGCATACACACACAAATACACAGGCTGAACTCTGTTACAATTTCAATTGCAAAATTGCAGATTGTTTTATACGCAGTTGCTGCATGCAGAATTTCTTATTGTTGATTTAGCAGCTAGATTTATTGCATATTTGATGTCATGGAACAAATTGCCTGCATACCACAGGCGAAGTCAACAAGTACAACGATACAACTTACTTTTAAACTTTATTTACTTTATTTATTTTATGCATTCCCATTCTATAACGGTTATGTTAAAAATTGTACAAGTACATGAAAGTATTTTAATTTATAAAAATATCTCTCTGTCATCTCAATATAATAAATTTAAATTGAATTTTTAAAGATTGCAATTTAGATAATTACTATGTATAAATTACTAATATTTTAGGTATAATATATAGGTATATATGAACAATTGTCTGTTATAACATTTTTCATACGAATTTCTCAATTTCTCGATTATTATTCTTTCTGCTCGATCTTACTTTTAATATCATATATTACATTAATGAAAAATATATAAAAATATTTTTTTAACGACACTTTTTGATGACAAATAATAGTTTTGCTTCATACGAATCAAAAAGTATAGTTGAATGCAAAATCGAATAAAGAATACACGAACAATTATAGAGCAATATAAATCTCTAAATGATATTTACATATTATAATTGAAGTTTGGCTTGTATGACTTTCTTAATACTTAAAAAAATAAATAAATAAATAAATATATAAATAAATAAAATAAAATAAAATATAAAGGCAAAGTGGGATGCGCATGTGTGCAATGAATATTTTGAATGTGGTTCCATTTTTACACGTATAAGCTTCTCAATACCTTATATTTTCAACAAATAGCTTACAATAATTCGCACATGGCGCTTCAACATATATAAATTATAGGGATACATTGAAGCCGACAACACTCATACACACACACATAGATACAACTATGAGCACATGGTAGCCATATTGAAAAAAATTGGTTGCAAAAGCGGCAAAGAAGCAGTTGGACTAAAAAAATAGCGTGAACTGCCCAGCTGTGCACTCAAACCGTGCCTGGCGAAATTCTTTCCACAATAGCATTCCCTCAGAAAACCTACATATATGAAAAGCCATCAGAGGAAAAACAAAGAAGCAGTTTTGATGGATTTCAGCACGCTGTTGAAAAAGAATTATCGAATTGATCGATTCTCATAAATAATATGTCAGGTAACATATAAAGGCAATATAAAGAATTTGTAGAGTAGCTATTAGAAATACACAGCCAGGTGTTGCTACTAAGCTGTGCATAAATTAAAAATAAAAATATATTGAAATGTTTCACTTCTAGGCAATTCGTACCGATTAACAGCCAAATTTTGATTCATATTCATATAAGTTCTAGGTCGAGCTGGCGAGCTCCACAGCAAGCATCCTTACCAGAGCAGTAACTGTGTAATTGCACATCATGTGTGGCTGACGTAGTCCTAGTTTCGTCTGGCTTTCATTGCAGTTAACAAATATAACGTATACGTAGCAGTAACGAGAAGGCAAGCGAAACCATTTAGCAGAAGCGGGCGAGCTGGGCTGTTGTTTTATTTGAGTTGATGGAATTGGAATACGTCCAAAACGAAAATTAAATTTAACAATCTGCGGTATTTTAGTCTAAAAAATGGAGTGGCCAGTCGGAAGGAGCAGGAGGTAGTATGCATCATCAAGTAGAGGCCCCGATGTAACCGACGTGAGAATATGAGCCTCGTGTCGTTGTGTGTGTGTGTACGGAAATGTGCAATTTACTAATTTCACTAGTTGTATTTTTTAACGGAATTAAATTTTTTACTTTCCATAAAAAGTTTATACCCAATTCAAATCAAAAGCACAAAAAGAAAATATTTTGCTTCTATGTTCGATGACTCCCCTCGCAAATTTTAATTATATTTATGTGATTTTTGAAACAAAAGAAGCAAGAAAAATATGATGCTGTTTATTTAATCATAACTTTTAGAAGTGAAGTTTTTCAAATGATTTGACACTTTCCAAATTTGAATTTGGTCATTTATAATACTATCCGATTATTAAAACTCCACAGCAAGCATCCTTACCAGAGCAGTAACTGTGTAATTGCACATCATGTGTGGCTGACGTAGTCCTAGTTTCGTCTGGCTTTCATTGCAGTTAACAAATATAACGTATACGTAGCAGTAACGAGAAGGCAAGCGAAACCATTTAGCAGAAGCGGGCGAGCTGGGCTGTTGTTTTATTTGAGTTGATGGAATTGGAATACGTCCAAAACGAAAATTAAATTTAACAATCTGCGGTATTTTAGTCTAAAAAATGGAGTGGCCAGTCGGAAGGAGCAGGAGGTAGTATGCATCATCAAGTAGAGGCCCCGATGTAACCGACGTGAGAATATGAGCCTCGTGTCGTTGTGTGTGTGTGTACGGAAATGTGCAATTTACTAATTTCACTAGTTGTATTTTTTAACGGAATTAAATTTTTTACTTTCCATAAAAAGTTTATACCCAATTCAAATCAAAAGCACAAAAAGAAAATATTTTGCTTCTATGTTCGATGACTCCCCTCGCAAATTTTAATTATATTTATGTGATTTTTGAAACAAAAGAAGCAAGAAAAATATGATGCTGTTTATTTAATCATAACTTTTAGAAGTGAAGTTTTTCAAATGATTTGACACTTTCCAAATTTGAATTTGGTCATTTATAATACTATCCGATTATTAAAACACAATATTAAAAAAAAATGCGCGTAAATACCGCTGACGTCAAATTGGCAAGGAGTTAGTCGTGGTAGTTAAAACACACACGTGGACAATTTTATGGTAATTACCTTTTTACCATGTTGTTGGCATTGGAGCAAATTTCATTGTTAGCATTAAGCTCACCCATTGTCTATGCAGCTGTTGTTGTTGTTGTGGGAAAACAAACCGCAGCGGGAATTGCCTTTGTCATGTTGTTGTTGGTGGTGTTGGTTTTGCGACGACTTCACATGCAGGCGAGTGCCAAAAATTTGTACAATTTTCAGACGATGCCGCGCTAGCGTTTCCCATGTGTAACGAATGTGAATGCCATATAAATTAAGTGCGGCGACAACTACAAAAACAACAACAACAGCAGCAGCAATAACAACCACATGACAGCGGTGCAACGCAAAAAGGTAATTCTGTGAGTGGGAAATTTTAGTCCAACTACACCAACAACAGCATCAAAAATGGAAAACAACAATTTACAACAAATTCTGGCGGCGGTTTTCGTGGCGCTGGCGGTGAAGGCGACGGTTAACCCAAAGTAAAACTGTGAAAAACATTTGCGTTTGACAATTTCTGAGAGTACGGTATGTAGAAAAAGTTTGCTTGGCCGGTGAGCGGGTGGCACTTAAAGTGTGAAAAAAGTATAGAAACAATTAAAATTATATAGTTGTCTATAGTCTGTATGAGGAACCAATGCTAAGAGTTAGAAAGCGGCGGGTAGCTAAGACCTACAAATGAAAGCAGCTTTAAGGAGCCCCAGTCGTTTATTAAACTGTGATTAATGATCACATTATTGCAAGCATTTATCATTTCAGTGTTTATATTCAAAAAGAAATTAATGGTTATTTACTAAATCCCAATACAAATTCATGACCGTACATTTACAGTGAATAATTATTTGCTTTACCGAATTCAGAACGAAAAATGTTTTCGAAATATGGAGCCAATCATTATGGCATTCATTTTAAACAGAATCAGATTCAAATTTTCAGGTCAAACAAATGCAATAAATTACGTGGTTTCTAAACATTGTCCCACAAATCAGAACCGCCTTAACTGATAGAAGCAAGGCCCAGAGAGCAGTAAAACCCATTAACAATTACTTTGGGTATTTTGATGTTTATACTTTGACCATTTTTTATGCCAAAAATGAAGGCAGCACCACCAACCCAAATGATAACCTAATTAACCTGCTCACCTTTTATGTATTTTTTTATGAGAGCAGGTATATGACAGCTGGGTCCGTTTCCTTTTGGGAAGAAGTAGCAGCAATATAAAAAACTGAAACTGTTGTTACACCCGAATTACAACAAAATGTCAAAAAATTGCTGTCAACTTACAGAGGAAACTTTTGGAAACTCATTGGTCCTGATGTCACCATAATTACACACAGACCAAAGAGAATTCAAATACCCAAAAAAAAAAAAAAAAAATTAAATATCAGTCAAGGACTCCACAGCTCGCATTCAACATCGCGGCTAGAATGGATACAAACATTTCGTTGGGCCATGACATCTACATCTCATTCCATTAGGTTGTATATCCAATGCATACGCGTTTTTAATTTCCCAACAGTTTATCGCAGCTTCCTTTTCAATTTTGGGCCCAAGAGCTGCCATTCAAAGCCGTTCCGTTAACTTCCGTTTTATTGGTATGGAACTCGACACTCGCACTCGGACTCGGACTCTGTATCTGTATCTGTGCTGTTCTGCGGCTTGTAATTGCTAATATCCGCTTTTAATTAAGCAACTTCCTTTTCAGCATTGTGGTGCGGACGGTTGGGTCCGTGGACTGTTTTTTGACTGGCTTTTGGGTTTCAGCTTCGGGCATTGGGATTCCTTTCTGCTTTGGCTTAGCGTTTTCATCTGCCTTTTCGTTTATGTATGTATATTTTATATATATATATATTTATATTTATATTATATATATATATATATTTTTTTTTTGCTTTTTTTTTTTTTTTTTTTGTTTTTGTGACTTGGGCGCTGACTGTGCATACCAAATATTATGATATTGACCAAGAACTCGGGTGTAGTCAGAATAATTTATATTTTGGTTTTTTTTTTATTTTCTCTGTAAGTTCCAGCTTAAAGTTTAATTTCAATTAACTTAAACAAACAATGTTTATGTAATTTCAAGCAACTTTTCCAAATAAGCAAATGCAATGGTGTATACGAAAACCAAAACAGCAACAGGACAGGCTGGTCAGTCGTGTGTCGCGGTCGCTTGCCCCGCCATCAATAAAGATACACAGAGCGTATCGAGTGCCTTGGCCCTCGACATGTTCTATGCACCGTAACGTATGCAATAGAACTGCGTAATACCAGCCGGTGACGATGGCTAATAGCAATAGCAACAACCACAGCAGCAACAGCAACAGCAACGGCTACACGTTTGATTGGGGTCAATTCAACATGGCAGGCGCAACAACACAAACCCTCCATGACCATTTCCATTTTTTGACCGTTTTTGTTTTTTTTTGTTCGAAGCAATTTTTGCTATTTGCTCTTTGCTTGGATTACTTTTTTTTTTTGGCCAACTGTAATGGACAGAATAGCTAATTCAAAATTTAAAGAATTGGGATGAGATGAATAGCAATGTGAATGGCGTTAAAAGAAAAGTATTATAGACAATTTTTGACCATGAAGGGACTTCTTCCAATATCATGATAGTCATACTATTTAAGTTTGGCTAGTCTTTATATGGGGTTTTCAGTTAAGAAACAGTGCCTAGATATCATAGCGGTGCAAGGAAGTATGTACATAATTATCAAGTGGTTGACCAACTGCAATGAGCTTTCATTCATGAGTTGGGTGCATCGACTAATAACACCTAATGGAGGTTACAGCTGAAGCCATCTGCAACGTTGAATCTAATTGCCATTGTTCTCGCTTAAGTGCCAGCAAGTAGGCTCAATCTCGCATTTGCAATTGCGTTTTAATGACCAAACAACAGCAGCAGCAATGCCTAAACGCATTTGACTACCTTACCAGTGGCTGCTGGTAACAGACTTAGACAAGTTGTTTTTGCTGGTAGTTGCTGTTGCCGAAATGAATACTTAATGTGTGCAAAATGAATGTAAAGCTTGGTCAGTTGACTGGCTTCAAGCATCTGACTATCAACAGATTTTCCACATGCACGCTTAAAGCGCATATATTTAGAAGAAGAATATGCAAATGTGCTGTTTAAGTTACTTTGTGACAGCTTTGTAGTTGAAAGGTTAAATTGACTGAATTTCCATTGTTGACCTGCTTTTAAAGCCCAGGTGTTGAGTCAAAGCTAAGTTAAATAATTACAGGGGCATTGACCGTCAAGTGACTTGTACTCTCTCGTATACTAACACTAGTTGCGTTTGCTTTGCTCGCTGAGCGTTCAGTTTATTGTGACAATCGGCTCACACGCTTTTCTACGGCTTCGCATTACTTGTCTTGGGAATTGAATTCTAGTTGACGCAGCAGGCGGAGCCGCAAATAAATCTGAAAAACTGCAAGCTGATACTTTCGAAGTACTTCTACCCAGGATATAATCGGAAAAGAAACACCACACACACACACAATACTCTTTTGATGATTCTGACTGGCACTCTGGCGACTTGGGCAGGTAAATCTCAGTCTCATTGGCAGCCAGCACTTGTGGCGCAAGAATCACCCTATTCATTGCCTTGGCAGCAACCAACTGTTGCCGTTATAGCCTGTCGGCACTTTTTCAACAATTACTCAGCTTTACGATTCATTAAATCTTTATGTTGCCAGCAGAATGGATTAAAATGCAAGGACAGTCTGGCGCGCCTTCCTTGCTACTGACAGTGTGTGCTGATATACTGATGGTGTAATGGATGCGACTAATGGTGCACGACGCTTGAGGCAGAGTCGAGCAGAGGCGCAATAGAATTGCAAATTATCAGACAAGTGCTGGGCTTACGGAATACTGTGTATTGCCGTCGGTGGACAGACCAATAACTTGCCAATTTGATCACAATTGGTAAAAGCGCAGGAGTCACCGATGTTGCTTTCCTAATGAGACAAATCACAATTTTACCGAATATATTTTTCTTGAATGTTCTCAGAAGAAAAAAAAAAAAACTTATTCAGCTAGCAATAACGCTTACTTAGTTCAAACAAACGGTCATCAAGGATATAGCTTATATGGTTTGTAAATAGTAAAATATAATCATAAAGTTGTGCGTGTATGAAACAGCAGCAGTATCACATAAACATTATATGTCAGGCTGCGTTAAATAAAATCATATTTTAGTTAACGAACAAGCACTCAGATAAGCTGCCTCTTGTGCTTATTATGCTAGGGTCGACCCACCCAAAACATATGCAAATTTTGGTAGGCGAGGAAGTGAAGGGTGTGCTGGAGGGTCACAAACAATGGCCAGTGTGTCAACGTGTTCATGTATATGTCCGATGCTCGTGTTCACTGGGCGATAGAGAGCCAGCAGACAGAAGCATTTTGGTTGTTGTTATGTAATCTTTTATGTCCATTGGTATATTTATGCTGGTAGTTGTTGCAACTTTATTTTTCCTGCTTAGCCTCTGCAATTTTATCCTGCTTGTTTCCATTGTTTTACTGCCGCGTATCTCGTATGACTGTTTTCGTTCTCGAAGCTGGAGTTGTGCCTAACATTAAAGTCTGTAGGCAAACAGCTTGTGCAAATTATTTTCATTTGTAAACAGCATCAGTGAAGGCCTTCTACATAGAAGCAATTAACCTTTTGATTTCTCTATGGCCTGGTTCACACTGTGCCTTGTACACGGCCATAAGACCAAAGGACTCGAATTGAAATTGCATCTGAACTGGCTTTAGGGTTTCTTTTTCATAGAGTAAAGGAAAATAAAACCTGCTTTGTATACAATTTTGCCATTTACCGCTTCCGACAATCAATATAAAGGGAGGCGATAACAATCTACGCATCGCACACAAAACTCAAGCGAAACAAGTAACAGTATTCTCGTCAAGTTTGACCAGCTAAAAGTTACCCTCTACTATTTTATTAATACACTCAAGCTTTTTTCGGTTCATATTGCACTCGCTTATATATAGTCGTTGAACACATATTTTACTTAAGTACCATTGATTGTGACTCTTATATTAAAAGCCTTAACTAATTTGCTAGAAACTTTCTGATCCCTTTCAATGGGTATGTGCTCTGTCAAAATGAAGCATTTTATTCTAGACAAAATGCGTTGTTAAACATGCTTTGGGTCAATATCATAAGCCGTGATATTTGTAACCGACAAAATGTTAGACAAGCACTTCTGTTGTCATTGAGGGAGAGGAGGCGTTGATGTTGCCCGTTCGGGTAATAGGCATTGAATACGTTCCACCTTGTGCGGGTTTTCGGGTTGGCCATAAAATGTGAAAGCCACAACAATTGCATTATCCTGTCTCGACAGTTTTTCTTCAGCCTCTTTACTTGCCCATGAATATGCATATACATACGTTGTATAAATAGCTTTTAGAATGTGCTTATTTTGTCATTTATGTCTTATCTCTACAATGTTTACAAAAAAAAAAAAAAAAAAAAAAAAAAAATAAAATATATATATATATATATATATATATATATATATATATATATATTTTATTGTCCAGCCGAAAAAGTATAATGAACTGAGTATAACAAAGTTTTTGTATCTGTTCCAAAATGAATAGCTTAAAGGCGTCTTCAATTAACAAAAGTATTTACATTACTCTGTAGCGGACAACGCTCAAGAGATGGATATTAAAAGCACGGTTAAAGTAGATCTGTAGATGCTGAAGATAATTGGTTGTTAAAAAGCCTAATCTTAGTTACAGCATAAAAGAAAGTTTCCTTTCCTTCTCACGCCTACCGAATGGACGAAAGTAGCGCCCTCGAACAGCGTTAAATTTATTTATTATCATTGTCAGCATCATCATTTGCGCAAAGTGTCATTTAGATGGTAGAAACAACAACAGCAGGAACCATGGAAACGGCAACAAGGCGGCAACATGCCACAAAATGACAAAACGAAGCGCAAAAAAAGAAAAAAAAAAAAAAACAGGAGGCAACACGAACGTCGCAATTTGCGTAAGGCACACAAATGCCATCAAGTTCAAAGCTAATGGCTAGGGTGTTGTGGATTCCAGAATTCGTGAATACCACGACTGCACAAGCCGTGGAATCGAACAGAACAGAACAGAACCGAAGCGAAAAGCGGAATGCATATGGCAAGTGGCAAGTGGCGAAACTCAGTTTGTATATCTAACAAAAGTAAAAGCACAGGCCGGACGAAGAAGCTCGACGCTATTGGGGTTGCTGTTATGAGGGGTGACAGTGGCAGCCGAAAGGCGACCAGAAATAATGTACGCATTAATTCCTCATTTAAATTCAACGGCGCGTACGACGCATTAGTTGCGTCAAGCTCCACAGCTCCCCACTCACCAATCTTCCAGAAGTATCCAAGCAACCCTGCTGCTTCTGCCTTTGTTGTTGCGTGTAGCATACTTTTTGGCACCGCCACTGCGACACTTTTTCGTATTGAAGTGCTTCTCGATTGCCTAAGAGCGAATTCCGTTCCTGAGCGAAAGTGATCAACGTCGTTTCTCATTTTCCATCCTACTTCCTCGCAGCTGTTTCCTTGTTTCAAACTACTTATGTGAAAGGTTGCTGCCGCTGTTACTGCTTGAGCAGTCGGCAACTTTTTAAATTAGCATAATGCCTGAAATTATGCAGCGCCTTTTGTGTCAGACACTTAAGTTGGTTTTCAGTTGTTACTGCTGATGCTGCTGCTGCTGCTGTTGCTGTTACTGCTGCTGCTGATGCTGTTGCTGTGACTGCTGTTGATGTTGTGGTACTTTAAGTGCACTTTGCGCCCCCAAAAACAAACAACAGTTGCAGCAGAAAAACACAAAAACAACAACGATAGCAATAACAGCGCGACATCAGCAGGGGGCGTTAGATGGGTCCAGACCTATCCAAAGAAGTAAATCAACGCATTACACTTTGTAATGTGGCTTCCAGGGGCTACGGAGGGTGGTATATATATATATATATATATATATATATATATATATGTATGTATGTGTATGTCTGTATGCGCTTGTGTGCAAAGTACTGATAATGCCAATAATTCAATTATCCGTGTTGTATCTCCGGCTATGCTACTCTAGCTGTTAGTAGCTGTCGTTTGTCTTTGGCTTATTGTTATTGCCAAACCAACTGACTTGCTGATATTGTTTTTGTTACTGCTGCTGGTGCTGTTGCTGCTGTTGTTGGAAATGCACTCACATTAAGCAGTTACTTACAGCCAGACAGATAGCAAGCAGAAGTCACACAGTGAGACGTCAATGGCAACAATTGTTGCAATAATCCAAAAATGCACGAAGTTTATCAGTTGCTGTGACAGTTTTAGTCCTTTCCTACTTCAAACTTGCATTAAATGAAAAAAGGAGAACTTTACGAATTTAATATTTATTGTAGTTCTAAATAACATGGCCTTTTTCATATGTTTTTAAAAATCTGAACGGAGTAATCATTCCTAATAAACGAACTAGATAGACATTTGGAAATGTCTGTCGTCTTGACTGTGTTGGTATGCCTCTTTTACTGCTCAACTCTCATCGTTGTGCTTAAAAGCTTCTTAAATTGTTAAGCTTGAAGTGCCTGGTCACGATGACATTAATTGTGGGTATAATTTCATTACGTTTCGTTCATTAAAACTTTCAAAATGGCAGCCCCAAAAGTGGCGCACGAAAAAACAAAAAAAAAGAAGAAATGCTGAACACATCCCAGGGGGCTTATGAGGCGAGGCTCTCTGGAATTATGGCTCATTAAATGACATAATGCAGATACACATACATACATAATGAAAATTTGGTATATGGTGTGATTGTGGATAGCATACTTTCCAAGTTAGTTAGCAGCTGCTTCTCGGGGTAGCAAATAAAAACCACAGGCTCTGCCGCTAGCTGGCGTCTGCTAATATCTTTCTAATACACAAACACGCACAGAATATTACACAAATACACAATCCCAGAGCTCAGAGAAAAGACAGCAGGGCGCTCAAGACATGTGCCGCATAATAGCCTTAACAAGATTTTTTGGCGTACTCGTCGTCGTTGCGTCGTTGTCGGCGTCTTCGACGTGCCTCTTAACTGCCGCTGCGTCTTTTTCAATTACACACATAATTAAATATGTTCAGTCTGTCTCTATATCCGACTCACTATGTGTGGGCGTAGAATCCCGGGGGGCGTGTGACAACCTAGGTAAACATTATTTACTGTGTGTCTGTGTGTGTATGCCGGCAAATACTTAAAATCTCTCCCAATTGTGCAATAGACTCAGTTTACGTTCATATCACATTTTGTAGATTTTAATAAACATGCTGATAATTAAATTTAATCGTAGGCTTTTATTTAACATTAGCATTGAAAACATTAGGGCGCACATGTTCACATTCTCCTCATACCCTTGCAATCTGTATTTTCTGTGGGCCAAATTCAATTTAATTTCATACCAAACGATAAAGAGTCTGAAGAGTCTAAAGAGCCTGGGCTGCATGGCAATTGGAGGGCTGTCAATACAAGAAAACATTGTGTCTGCCTTGTTTATTTCAGTTTATATGTCTAGTGTCGTTCCGCGGTGGTATACATATTTTTTTCATTTGAGCATTTGCAGATCTTTTTAAAATTAATAAATCGATTTTCAATTAATGTCAGCCCTAAAACCACTTTTCTTACCATTATTTATTTATTTTGTTTCTTTTTTTTTTTACAATTTCTATTTTCTTATTTAGGTACGTAAAGACTCCACTTTATGTTGGGTATTTGGTAGAAATACCAAGAAAAAATCTTGGTGTCTCTGCTAAAAGTAAAACAAAACAACATTTCACTCCTGTCGACTATAAGGTGCGAAACAGTAAGCATCTTGAGCTAAAAGCAAAGCTGGCGGAAGTGAAAACCTCATTTTAAGAGCGAAAAACAACACACACACAGGGAGAAAATATGGTGACACAAAAACCAAAGCTAAAATGGACGCAACGGAAATTAAGATTTTTTTTATGCGGCCAACTTGTGCTATAGATTAAGCCATTTGGCTCCGACATATCCTTCGTTCAGTTGCGCCCTTATTGTGCACTTGGCACATAAATTGACGGCAAAAAGTGTGCAAAAGTATTTGCCACCCATACAAAGAGATAGGAAAAACAACAAAAAAATCAACCCATGAGCGCTGCAAATAAATTTCTATTAAATACAAATGAGCAAAAAGTTTTTTGCTTAGCCGAAAAGTTTTTGAAGCCACACATCAGCGGGATTATAGATATATACATTAGGTATACATATAAGTTTCCAATATCTCTGATTATCCTCAGCGAATGCTGATATACATTCTTCATAAGCAATTGCTATTAAAATTTTATTCAGCGCAATATATGAAAAGTAATTATGTTTAAAGGATATCTATTCAGTTTCAGTACTACTAAAGGCAATCTTTAGTTATCTATTGGCAAACACCCGAACTGTGCACCCGCTAGACATCAATCACTGGCCCAAGGTGCTTCATTTCAGTTACCCATATATACTCAAATGTAGTCGGATATTTGCCGATTTGCTTCTGATACTGTTTGGCTCGCCACCATGAGCAATTTAAAAGTCGCGTCCTAATCTTGCTGGCACTGCTCTCCGTTTTGGGCAGGTGATTTGTTGGCAACGCCGTTGGCGGCAAAGCACATAACTCAAAATGCCATTTATGATAGCAACCTGGAGGATGACGGTGGCTGTGGCGGTGTCAGTGGCGATGGCGGTGGCGATGGCGATGGCGAGCTTAGTCTCAGACTCAGACTGAGACTCAGATCAGCCTTAGCTCAGCTGGCATTTGCATTTGTTTCAGATGTATGTCTTGCGTGTTGTGCTTTGTGTGTGTTTTGTCGGGAGTGCTTAAACAATATATCACATTCCGAACAGCGGGCATGCATGTTACATTTTATTTAGATTTTTGCACATAGATAGTACTGCATTGTCTGACTGAAGTGTTGCTGGCCAGGAAATGGAAACTAAGTGCAGCAGCCGCACATTAATCATGGACTCTATCCCCGCCTCGTCTTCTCTCGCTGAGACGCCAACGCCGCAGTGCTGATTCATAAACCATTTATAGTTTTCCCTTGTTGTTATTGCTGTTGTTGCCTCTGTTCGTAAATCGCACACGCAACTTGTTTGGCGACTTGAAAGGGTTAAGAAATTTATGTGTTGCAATTATTTTCTTGAAATAACACTTAAAGTGATTTACAGAGCATGTTTGGGGAGTGGGAATGGGAATGGGAATGGGAACAAAAAGCAAAATAGCAAACCTAAGCAAATGTGGAATGCGCAGCCCGAAACAGATCCTGTGGCTACGCTATTTATTCCAGATCATTGATTTTCCGCTTTTGTATTGCACTTAATAAGATTTGTTAAGCAGAAATGGGTTGCCCCTTTTGGGAAGACTAACAACCCATAATATTGGCCATGTGTGCAATTTGTAGCACCTTTAAGTACCTGTAGCTGCACATCCTTAGCTACAAATTGTTTCAACAGACGCATGTGAAAACACCATTTTCCACTGTCACTTTGAGACCTGTATAAGGCAGGTTGCCTAATTAAAACAAATGCGAAGGAACGAGCACTAACTCACTTGGTATGATTCTAGCTCTATTAAAATCTTTATTGCAAAGCAACAACGCATCTGTGGGTAGAGCAAAGCGACGATAGACGATAGTTGCAGGACCCAAACATAAACTAAGCTCTCTTATTTACGCCAGTTGTCGTTCACAGCAGTAACCCCATTAAGCAACACGTCGTTATTCGGGGCATTTAAGTGAACTTTATTCCTGCTGGTCGTGAACCTAAAAGTATGCAGTGTTTATAAATCTGCTGTTGAAAATTTTAACATGTAATTGCGTCAGAACATAAAACATAACTTACAATTAATGTTTTTTTGTTCTTCGTTTTGCCTTGACGCCAGCAGCTCGAGAGCAACCCAAAAACAACACCGCCACAGGTCACTAAATTACCAATTTAATGTTCTTGAAAATTCTTAAGCATCATTGAAAATTCTTTAATAGTATTATTCGACGCAAATTACAGTAAATTCACGTATATATCAGACCAAAAGTGTTTCGTGATATCGCATAAAATATGTATCCTATTCAACTTCATATAGATGAGCAATTCAGAAATAATATTTTGTATCCCGCTAACAATATTTCTTCTTGCCATTGTATTTGCAGACTTGTTATGAACTGGAGCGTTACTTGCGCGACGAGCCTAAGCACCAGAGCTACAAAAAGATACACACAGATCTCGATTCTGCCTGGGACATATTTTCAACACCTGCACGCTTGTTGGAGGAACTTAAAATAAAGGAGAGTCTGGACACGATATCGACTACCTCATCTGTGTCTTCCAACTGTTCAGGCATATCGTGGGATAGCAATGGCTCACAGGCACTTAGCTGCGCGGTCCTGGTTAAGCAGGAGCGCATTGACGAGGATGACGAAGAATCGGCGCATGTTTTATCGTGCAATGAGAAACTGGACGTGCTGTTTGCTGCGCCACCCTCAGCCATATCGCCCAATCCTAGTATCTGCAGCGCCGGCAACATGACGCCCACCAGTACCAGCAACTGCACCGTCAACAGCAGCACCGTGAGCATAAGCAGCAGCAATACCAACTGCAACACTATTACTCTAAGCTCTAGTAACAGTACTGCGCCGGCTATTAAGGTGCGAGTTGTACAGGCTAAATCGCAGCGGCATTATCATTTGGGTAACGTGCACGACTTTGTGCTTCCTCCGCTAACGCCGCCGTCATCTCCCGAGTCAAACCTACGCAGTCATAATTATGCACAGCCGCCACAGCAACGACCGCAGCAAATCGATGCCCATGAGTTGGCCGCGATCCTCAAGCAGCAGCAGCACCGACAACAGACTCCAGCCGCAACAGCAGCAAATTCCACACCCGCGTCCACCATTCTGCACTTTAGCAGCCACACGCCCGGTGCCAAGAATTCCTCATTGACGCAAGCCACAACGTTGCAGCTGCAACAGCAGCAGCAACAGTTGGCTGTGCAACATTTAAGCATATCGCCGCAGGTACTAAATAAAACCAGCAATAACAGTTCGGCAAGCAGCATCAACAATAATAACAACAGCAGCAGCAACGGCAACAGTAACAGCAATAATAACGTTGATCAGTCGTCGAACAACCACAACAACATTCCGCGCAGTACAATCGTGCGGCTGACCACAGCCAACGGAACACCTGGAGCCGCTGGCATCAGCCTAGCACGGGTCATACAAATGCAAAACAATGGCAATGCTAATGTCGCTGCCGTGCTTAGCGCCGCAGCAAACAACACTAACAGCAACAATAACAACAGCAGTACTAATCTTGGCACTACAACATCCATGCAACAGCAAGCGGCTTCACAGCAGCAACAGCAGACGCCACAAATTGTTGCCGTGGTCACATCACTGTCTGAAAAATCAACAACTGGTGCGTATTGATTGCCCACACTTTTCATCTCCCTTACGCCACACGCCTTAAACAAATTAATTCCACAGCTTCTACCAAAAATCATCACCCGCGCCAGCATCACATCGATCACAGTCCGGACGCCAAACGTCGGATACACAAGTGCCAATTTCTGGGCTGCAAAAAGGTCTACACAAAAAGTTCCCACCTGAAGGCGCACCAAAGAACCCATACAGGTGAGCTGCTCACGCAGTTAACTTAATTTAGTATTTTCTGCATGTCGTCGAGTATTTTTTATATTTAAATGCAGTAATAACCAACAACAATAATATGATTAAGTCAAATAAAGGTTTAATTCCACACCAAACCTTTTTCTGAAAAAAAAAAACAACAACAGCAACGTAAATGTGTAAACTCAGTGTCGGGTTGCTGCTCCCTATTAATAAATCAGAGTCCTGCGAAAACAACATAACAGCCCCAGAGAGCATTGCGTCGGTGACCTGAACAGGAGAGCACAGTGGACACAGCACAGGACGCAAGTGACACGTTGCATTGTTTTGCTGGCATTGTCCCAATATTCCCACACAGCCAACAGAGCGAACGTTGCCACAGAAATATATACAAAGTCAAGTGCAAAGGGCGGGCAACCAAAAACATCCTTGAATGACAGTAGACGAGGCTTGAAATTTCAATAAAAATCGCATAATTCAGAAATGAATTATTGGTTACACGCACACATACTCACGCATTTCCACACAGATTAAACCCAGCGATGAAATGTTATTTTATTGCTGCCACCATCAGCATCAGCGATATAAGAGCCAAAGGATGGAAACCATATTAAACTCGTCCATTGATTTCTGTGCAAACAAACGCGCGCGTGTGTATGTGTGTGTGTGTGTGTGTGTGTGTATGTGTGTGAATGATAATGCGTTTTACAAGAGTTTTGACAGCGTTCGCTTAACCCATAAAATATTACACCCAAATTTTTGTAAATTGAGCAAAAACAAATATGTACATTGACTCTGTATACGTCATATCCAGTTAGTACTAACTGTTATTGCTAATTTAATTGAATGAGCCTATTTTGTTTAATGCTTTTTCGTGACTTCAACAAATATATGGACTATTTAAGGATAGTTCTACGGTGGATGCAATTCATAAGCGTTCTCTGGTATATTAACTCTCCTTTTAACACTCTTCTGTTATATTGAACTTCATGCTCGACTAAACAAAACAATAACTGATTCTTAAAAGTCTTTAGCAATCAACAAGTTTGCAGAGTGTGAAAAGGCTTATAGGCTCTTAGTTTTCTGTTTATCTTTAAAAGAAAAAGTTTTTACTTTATAAAAACAATAGCCTTTCATAGCAGAGGAGCATCGGAAAAGCGGGAGTGGCGTGCTTAATTGACCCCTTTACGGAATGTTTGCTCTTTTAATATGAGTTGTAGTTATTGTTGGGCCTGTTGATGTTTATTTTCCGTTTTTGTTTCCATCGGTTCGGGCATCCGCGTTACTGTATTCTGTGTTAATTTATAAGCAAAAGTTTTGTGCTCCAGCTTAAAGCTTTTGGATGCGTACAAAAGTCATGCTTGCCCCAAACTAACCTTGTACAATAGTATAAAACGACCTGATTAAGCTGTGTAATTAGTTATATATGTTCCACTCGGACTGGACTGACAAAATAAATCAAAGCCAAGATGTCTTTAAACGATAAAAGATTAAAACATTTGATTGTCCGACGTTTTTACAAAATGTAAATTTTTTCTACCTTTGGTTTTCAAAGGTCCCACAAAAAAAGTAATTATTTTAATGTCACCTTAGAGAGCAGGCATAAAACGAAATTAAGGAATCATTTCGTGAATTGCGCTTTGGTCAAATTCGGGTACATTTTCGGAAAAAGTTCTGCTTTAATTTAGGGGAAAAGCGCAAAGTTATTGATAATCGGCTATTATTTAGATGTCCAATCGGGATTTTTTGTTGTGTATAGGTTCAGGGCGGGCCAGAAGTCAGTTGGGCATATATTAATATAATTTGGAGGTCTTTATTCCTATTGTTGTCTCTGGCCTTAGCGTAAATTAAATTATTTAGAAAACAACCAAAATAGTTCGAACATTTTACAATTGATAATCAATTAAAACGCAGCGCATAAAAGATGGCAATAAATGTGCGCATTGCGCAAAAGATTTCAATTAGTTAAACGCTGTAGCTATAAAAACAAAAGACAGAGTTGTGGTTAGCCTGCGCAAGGTAAAAGCTGGTGGGAGTAAGGTACTGCCGTTAAGAAAAGATTACTAGTGCAATCAACCGGATAGACGCAAGCAGACCATAAAAATTGTGTTGAGTGCAAAAGCCGAGAAGGCTCATAGCGCATAAAAGAAAAGCTAAAGAATTGCGTGCAGTGTGCTGTGTGCAGTGTGCAGTCTGCAGTCTGCAGTGTGCAGTGTGCAGTGAAAGGAATGCCGGAACCTCTTTTCACACCGCGCATTGCATGTCGCTCACCAAGGCATTCTTTCTTTCCTATTGGCTGCTGACATTAAAACCCAACGCCAGCAAAATTTATAAAATATTAACTGGCTCGGGGCTAAACGTTAAGCGGCCGCTGCCCGTGCTGCAGCAGCAACTGACTGCAATTGCAACACCCTTCCCTCAAATACTTTACTAACCCGCCACTGAAACTACGGCCAACAATATGGGAGAAAAGGAGGAACTATATGTATAGAAACAAATAGCTGAGGTTAAGTTTTAACTATGTTCGCTACAATAAATTAACAATGGAGCGATTGAAATAAGAATGAGAAACTCTTTAGGAAACAAAAACTTTAAAACAGCTTTAACACGACCAGTAAATGATTGTAAAGTTAAAGATTTTATAAGATTGATCGCGAGTAAAGATTTTTTGAGTATTTAAACTGTTTTAGCTTTATATCATCTGCAACAAATCAGGAGCAATTTGCAGTGTAGAATCGTGGAGATTTCATCCACGGTTACTATAAAATACAAAAATTGTTGGCATTGGATGTCTTTCGAAGACACTTTAATATGAGACTCTTGGGTCGTAGCTGTATCTGTACGCCCAGTGCTTTGTGCACTTGACTGTGATTTACGCAGGCTAGAACCAAAAAGAGGCGAAAAAATGCCCAAAAGTCAATGGCAAAGCATTTTACCAGGAACCCATGCACGCAGCCACCCACATGAACACACTCGTTGTGGGTGTAAGTGTTTTTCGGGCACCCTATTTATTTATAGCCCTTGCTTCGATGTCTCGCTCACAGTTCTGACAACATGCCAAAGTGCAAGTGGCAGGACACCCACAAACAGGGAGTGAAATGTCCCATGTTGCAACGCCGCCACGCATCGCTGGTCGGACAGGGCTTCAGCAATGGGCAGAGAGTAAACAAATGGAAATTAAGAGAGCGCTGTTTGTTGCTCGGCGGGTCGTTGGCGAGTCGTTTGTTTCGTCAGGCAAGCAAGTTGGCCGCAAGTGCATAATGTGAAATTGAGCACGGAAATATCACACATTTCCGCATGCATTAAGTTTTAAGCTGTGTATATATACTATATGTATATAGGATATATATATATATATATATATATATATATATATATATATATATATTATTTGTGTACATGTATATATAAGCCGCTGTGGTGTGCGTTACAAAGTTTTCCACTCAGCTTTATGTATTTTTCTTGGCTGTCGTCTACTTTGCCGGTTATCTGGCTCCATTTTCCACTGCTTTTCTCCACAGCGGCAACGGCGAGGCAACGCCGGCAATTTCCTGCCTTGGCTGCTGTTTGTCTTTTAAACTCAAATAATTTTGCCATTTTTTCTGGCACAACTGTGTACTTCCACTCTTTGTGCATTTTTAGGTTTTATACTTTTGTGTGAAATTACAACTTCTGCATTTCCTTTTCCTTTCTGCCTGCCTGACTGAATGGCAGGCAGGCTCGCTGGCTGGTTGGCTGGCTGGCGCTTTTGAGCTGTTACTGTTACTGGCACTGTGTCTGTAACTGGCTTTCGGCACATTGGCTACTGTGTTTGCCGCATCCTTTGAGGCTTTTGGCACGCATGAAAACTGTTGGCAAAGGGATTCGCGATTTGGCAAACCGTTTCACTGACTTCGATCTTAACGTAAATTTCGATGGCCGACTTTTCATTATTTTCTTTTCAATTTTTATTTATGTTCAATTTTTAATATTTAATTGTCTTCAATTCTTTCATTTTCGTTTGCATTTATTTATTGTTATGTTTCACCCAATGCATATTTAATTGTGGCTTAGAATTAAAAAAAAAAAATGTATTTTTAATATTTTCACAAATAATAGTATGCTTAAGGGCACATGCGTCATCAAAACTATTTGACTCCGATTAAAAACTAAAAATCATAATTTTTAACATTTCTGCCACTATGCACCTCACTGAGAAGCTCTCATCCAGCTGTACATTGAAAAAAACTTTTTTCATTTCGCTGTCGTAAAGTAAAAAATTATGGCGTCCTATCCGAGTTACCTTTTTCCCGCCAGTTATTTCGTTTTTCCCTTGGAATGTTCTCTATATTATGTTCTATATATTTAATATATTTTTTGCTGGCTCACAGAACAAATTGCATCAACTTATACTGCATTCAACTCTTGATACAATTTCCAAAGAATAACTTATTTAATAAGTAGAGACTAGCGATTTTTATGCATTTTCATTAAATCTCCTTCACAAACTTTTGTCATTGTAGGTGAGAAGCCGTATAAGTGCTCCTGGGATGGTTGCGAATGGCGTTTCGCTAGGAGCGACGAGCTAACTCGACATTATCGCAAACACACTGGAGCCAAGCCCTTTAAATGTCGCAATTGTGATCGTTGCTTTTCGCGCTCCGATCACCTGGCCCTCCACATGAAGCGCCATATGTGAAGAGAGATCTAAGTAGAAAGTGAGCATTACAGCAACTGTGTGCCATCACCAGCAGAAAACGATGATAGAGTTAATGCGCTAATTAATCAAAATCACACATCACAAGCACAAGCAATGAAAACAACTAAACAAAAAATATAAATAAATAAATAAATAAATAAATAAATAAAAAAATCACAATTTGAGAAGTTAAAAATCCGATAAAAATTTGTTTTTTTGTTGCTATTATTGTTTTGTTTACATTTTTATCCACTTTCATTATCGTTTCGCTGAACAAATTATTTGTTAATTGTTTGATTTCATTTTAACGTTTAAGCATTCATAAATTTTACTTCCATTTGCATTTAAATTGTTGACATCAAATATTTACCAAAGCAAAATACAATACATGAACAAAAATACAGTCATGAATGAACGTATAAACCATATTCAAAATATATATTAGAACGCAAGAAAAAAATGAAAAAAAGTCTTTATGAAATATATATTTTTGTTTTGTTTTTAGCGAAAACAACAAAAAATTTGTAAACACTGCCAAAACAAAACAAAATGTAAATGATTATAAAAATTACGACAAACTGTTAATATACAATACATATACAAAGATTTAAATTTAATTAAGAAAATGCATTGTACTGGATTAGGTACAACAACAACAAAATACAACAAACACAAGTGCAAAATATGTTTTAAACAATAAATGAAATGCTTATATTTTCTTACTTTAATTTAAATATATTTTAAATTTGTAAAATAAATGTTGTAAAGATTGATTATATGTAGTATGTATGTCAAGCAAATCGAGCAAATCGAAATGCTTAGTAAATGCTATTTCTGGCGCTACAAATTGATATTTTCAAAATAGGTCCTGTTAATGTAATTGTATTTATAACGCACATTTCTGATTTTGTGATGAAAAGTATTACGATGAGTTTTTATTTCAAAAAAAATCTAAACGTTATTTTCTTTTTTCGATTCGACATAAAGAATATATTTTTGACCAATTTTTACAAATTCTTCTTAATGTGCCTCATTAATTTAAAATATTGATATGAATAATTTTAACACTAATTTTTTTATATTACAAATTTAGATTTATTTCAAAATTTCAGCAGGTCACAATTAACAAAATTTGGTATTTACTTAGGTTCAAAAGAAAATAAAAATATTTAGAACAACAAAATCTCTTAAAATTGCACCAAATCCGTTTTTGCAAAAACGTGTAGAAATATTTTTATTTTTCATGTGTGCTAATATTTTCTTAGTTATGTGCTGCCTTTATTACTGAACCATTTCATATTGTTTATTATTTGATTATTTTTAAATATTTTTAACAAAAATAAATATTATGAAAAAAAGAGCTTTGGATATATTTTTATTTCTATTTTTTATTTGAGTATCCTTATTTTACTCCCCATTGAAATGCACCACACAAACAACACCCCTCTTCAAGGTATACAACATGATCGAGCATAAATATACATTCGAGCATAATGATTTGTGTGATGAGATATTCTGTGATCCAGACAACAAGAAATAGCTATGGCAACCAACGCAACGCACATACATATATCCACCTACCCACAAATATGCAGGTGAATGTCGAATGTCATACAAAATGACACAGAATCAACAAGTATACATAAATACTCACAAATTGACCCTTTATGGTTGTTTCTTGATTTCGAACATAATTCTCAATGATTGTGAAGTAAAGATTGATTACATTTTAAAAGTTTGTGTGTGGCTTGTGCTATGTGTCATCTGAATGTTAAAAACAATATATATATAAATATATATATATAATGTGTATGTATAGTGTCGAGTATGGATAAGAAGTTACAAAATAAAAGTTCCCTTTAGGATTATATTATCAATAAAAAGGTACAATTATACTGGTTAACAGTATCCATTTTCGGCTTCCATGCGAACAAACCCAAGGAAAATGCACTAAACAAGGTTATGATGTTGATAACACAACTATAAATATTTAAACAAAGCAAAAATGTGTACGATGTGTCAAAAATAAATTCAATCAGTTTAGTGTAACTTTTGAGAAAATTAAAACCAAGCCCAAATCAAATATTTTGTATAGAAAATCCTTAAAGATTCAAATAAAAAAAAAAAAAAAAAAAAAACCAATTAGATTATAATATATGGGGGCCTAAATATAAATAACATATAAGAATTATGTATGTATTTTACAATCCAACATTCAAATCGTAAACGAAACATGTATTTTAAAAACGAAAGCAACACAAAATTATACATATATACATATATACTTATATATATATATATATATATATATATGCATATATATGCATGTACATATATACATAATTCTGTAAGCATTAAAACACAATAAAAGACTGGTCAACGAGGTGTTCCGCGTTTATGCAACAATTGCAACAAAAGTAAACAAAATTAAAAATGTTAAGTAAAATGGGAATAAAACTAAACACACAATTCCATATGTAAACATTCATTCAAAAATAAAAACAAAAAATTTAATCACAGCGTATTGCTAAACTCATTGCGAAATACACTAGCGGAAACTCGAACTGGTTGAGATTGATCTATTAGATGTTCAGGTTGAGTCTTCGCGCTTGTAAAACTTATTTTTGACTGTAAAAACAGTCCCACTGACCCATATGTATATATATATATATATATATATATATATATATATATATATATATATATATATATATATATATATATATATATATATATATATATGTATTGTTTACTAGTAACCATACGTAAGCTAACCGTAATGTTAATAATGTACGAATTTTAAGAAACGCTGAATGTGAGTCTAGAGAGTACTAACAACAACAAAATATTTAAATCAGCACAGAGACACACATACTGATTATGTATACACATATTATAGTCTAAATTTAACAGTTAATTTGCATATACACAAAGAGAGCAGAAAATTTAAATTGAAAACAAGAGCAGACGATAATTCTCTAAACATTTTTTATAAATTTACAGTTAGCAATAATATTGAATAGATGATTCGGTAAATATTAAACAAATAACACATTGCATAAAGCTTGGCAAATTTTTAGACTATGATTTAGACAAGAAACTCAGCATATGTATTTATTTAAAGTGTGTATTATACATATATTTATATATGTATATCGATATATAAATATATATATATATATATATATATATATATATATATATATATATATATATATATATATATATATATATATATATATATATAGTTAAAATATAAACGTTTTACATAGCAATATAAGCGCATCAACTTAAACATTCTGTGTATAGTTTAGTGAAATGAAATAGTTTAATGTTAAATGAACTCCAATGAAAAATCAAAAAATTAACTATTAAACCAAAAACAAAAAATTGAAAACAATAAATAATTTATGTATATGTAAAACAAAAACAGTGTATGGACATAAGAACATAATTAAAAGTTGTGTATGTATTAGAATATAAGAATCGAAAACTGATTGAACGGGGCATGCGAAGCATCTATATATTAAGACAAAGCATTTTGCATTAAAATCGTTTAAGTTAATAGATACAGGATAGGCTGGATAGAATATCGAAAAGGTCAGTCAATGAATGTTTTTGGGTCAGCAGCAAAAGGTGATTTGTATAGATTTTTTATAAAGATCTTAATTTAGCTTTTTTGTGGAATGTAAGTAAGCCTCTGCAACACACATAAACATGAAATTAAATTAAATTAATTTGTACACTTAAGACGCGTAATTAATATCAAAATTCACAAGTTTCAGCACAGGTAAACTAAAAATACATTTGAAAATATATATGTATGTAAATAAATAAAATGTCATCTGCAACAAGGCTAACAAATTATACAACAAAAAAATATAATAAAGAAATAAATAAAATAAATTAAAAAAATGATGACTACGAAAACGCTTGTGCAAAGAAAAAAAAAAGAAATCGAAATAAAAAAATAAATAAAAAAAGGAGAAAAACAAAAACAAAAGCTCGTTAAAAGTCGAATCCTTAGCTAAATAGCAAATAGCAAAAATCTAATTGTCAGTGTTTATTATCATCATTATTATTATTATTGATGTGCATTTGATGTTTGCGTATTTTTACGCTTATTCTTAACGCAAATCTCTGTTTTTGCCATCAGTGCTTATGCTATGTAAGTTGATTTCAAAAAGGTTACTTCAAACAAATTGGGTAACGAACGTAATTGCTTTAATTTATTTAATGTGTAACTAACATTGGCGTGAAAAACTAAATGATAAAATAATTTAAATGCAATTTTTATAGAATTTAATTCAATTAGCATATTTTTGCCGTCATATTGTATATTCTATGAAAAATATACCAATTATTATTGATCATTATGATTATTATTAAATTGCTTGTTTGTTGCGGCTTTTGTCATCCTCTTTATAATAATTTTATATGGAAAATTGTAAGAACATTTAGAAAATAATATTGAGTATAATTAAGGCAAACTGCGTAAAAATATAAAGTCATGGCAAGTTTATTAGTGAAGGCCCATAGAAAAAATCAGATTCTTATATTAAGTATTAGTTTATTATACAATAAAAGCAACAACAACAAAAACAGCAAATAAAACAAAGCGAAATAGAAAACAAAAACCAACCATATAAAGAAGAAACCGACAGCAAAATTAGAAATGTTATTTTACTCTTATAAAAGTATAAACTGAAGGCATTTTCAACGTATGACAACTATATTGTACGTAACTTGATATTTTGAGGAGAATTTCTGTGAAAAATATAGAAAAATATAAAATGGAAAACGAAGTGGTATTTATTTGTGGGAAAATGTGAGTGGCAAAAAGTGATATGGACGTTGCATATAAACCTTAGTACAAACAACAAGAACAAGAAAAACAAATAAATTTGTTGATGCATTTTAATTATGTTTACTTTGTCTCTGCAATGAGAAATAGAGACAGAGAGACAGAGGTATGCCTGCATGCTAGGTGCATATACGTGTTTGACTTTAGTGATTGCAGGCGCCGTTAAACAAACAGTTCACATCATTAGCCCCGAAGGAATGGCCAGTAATAACAACAACAAAAAGGATAACGATAACGATAATATTCCACTGCATACGTTTTCAGCGACCCGTATCTGAAAGTGCATAAATTTAAATTATACTTTACAAAACGCATGTTCATTTTCATTTACTCTCATAATTAAAAACTTTCAGCTTCTGTTCGCTGCCTTAATGGGAGCATAATATTGACAGCATACTCTACCTATCAAAAGGCAATTACCCAACAAATATAAATAACTACCGATTAAAGACATACTATGAGTAACCCCATACGAATATAATCTACGAAAAATATAATCTTTCAAATTGGAGATTGAGTCTTATATGCTTATAACTTACCTTGAATATTACAGACATAATAATTAAGTATGCAGTTGTTCATAGAGTAAAGCGAGATTTAACTAAAAAGAAAATATAAATAAAACAAAAGTATGAATTATTAGATTGTCAAGCAGATGTTCATTACAATAATTTTTTTTACTTTATATGTTATACATTTCCATATCTGTTAATATTAGGAGCGATTTCGCAATTTATGTGAGAAAATTGGAAAATTATTGCATGGCTGGCGTAGTTATAATAATACAGAGAATGCAACTCTCGTGACTTCGTTCCCCACGTATGCACTCAACACCCAACTGCAGCAGGTCACAGACAATGTCCAGCCAAGTTTCTACCGATCGATTCTCCCTTTAACCATGACCCCTTTGCAGTGCTAGTAGAGGCAAGTCCTTTCTTTTACCCGTTTCAAAAAGTATTTTCGTTGTAAGGAAAAACGAACGAGGAAAGTTTTCATATTCTTAATTTTGTTGTGCTACCCGGCTGCATCTTAACTCTGTGCCAGCAGCAAAACTTCTAATTGCGTACATGACTAGCAGACACAGTTACACCCCCTCAACATGTGCTTGAGTTTGGATAAATACACTGAGAGAAGTTCAAGTAACTACACTACTTTTATGATTTTTTATATTCAACGGTCTTAATTTTTCAATATTATTTGATTATTATCAGATCTACTTCTCTGGCATATTACCTGTTAGGTTATTTTGTAACAAAGTGTTCTTAAGTTTATTAAACATAAACGTTCAGTGTAAATCAAGCTGACAACATTTGTTGTAGCCGCTTCTTTAGGTCTTCCACTACATCTTTATCAAAATTGTTTCTAAAGTTCAAACCACTTTGTGAGTGGCGCGAGGGGAATATGACTTTTAAAAAGTTTTCGGTTTTCTTCAACACATACTTGAACACACGCAGATACACATGATTGTACACATACCAACCATGTTGTATGCTGTGTTGTGTTGTGTTGTGGCTCATGTGTATCCCGGTCTTTTTTACATTTGTAACTTGTCAAAGTGGCTCAACGCCTCACATGTTAACTTATTTTGCTTGCCTTTCTAAATGCGCTTCGCTTGGAGAAAAAACAGGCGAAAAAAATCAACGGTAAAAGGAAGGATGCAAACATACAGGATGAAGCTGCTGCTGTGTGCATATGAATGTGTGTGTGTGCATATATACCTGTAACATGTATTTGGAGATGTATCAGTGTGTGTACGGGAGAGTTCATTACAAAACAAGCTCACAGATCCATTTGCTTAAATTATAAGTAGCCTTCCAATTTAGGGTTGATTTTTAAACTGCGCTTCTCAATGGCCACACAGCCACTACACAAAGTACCGTAATTATTTTTAAAATAAATTTCTGCATAAATTCACAAATAAATCAATATCAAGCACAGAACAAACGAAAAATATTGCAGGAAACAAGTACAAATTGGAACAATAAATAAATCTTATAATTACAATCACACAGACCGTCATTTGTTATAACATTTGCGAGGCAACGTTTATGAAACGCTTTAGCTTGACTCAAAGTCAATCTCAGGGCCAAATGGATAATAACAAAGTGCTGGGAAGACACGTTTTGTAAAGGGGCATGTGAGTGGCTGTTGCTTGTGGCAACTGCCAGAACAAGAACTGGCACAAACTAGCAAACACCCACACACACACACACACACACACACACACACGCACACACACATAAGATAACATAGCGCCAGAAACTGTCAATGACAATGACATCAACTGCAGACGAGCCCATAGAAAATGGTACATAATGAAATGGCTACAGAGCTCTAGCTGGCTACGAATTCAAGAGACAGCACTGTCTGGGCATTGTTAAAGTACACATACACGCCTCAGCCCAGAGAACATGGGCCCAGACTTTGATCGGGCAGAATATAAGAAATCATGTTGCGGCAATGAAGGCAGTTCACTTATATTTCGAACATATCTCCTATTTCAAGTTTGAATAGCTAAAAAAGTGAGTGTATAAATGCGATATGAAACGGAAATCGGATCATTAAAGTGGTATCTATAAGGTAGCATATAACGGCATGTATACATTTATCTTTTGTAAAGTTAATTTAAATTATACCTCGAGTTGGCTTAAAGTTGTTTGCACATGGTCAAGTGTAGTCCGCACATTGTTGTCGGAGTTCGATACGATAATATCTTACTCAGTGCGAGCGACGAGTGCAGACCGAGAATAAGAGGAAAACGAGCAAATCAAATTAAATGGCATCAAGTCAAACCGACGAGCGACGACCGCAGGTGCACAGCGTGCAGCAGGCGCGACCCGACTTCCAATTTACCAACTGGCGCCAAGTGCACTTGAAGTGTATCGAATTTGTATGGATTTCGCTACAGCCAATAATTTGACACTTGCATTTGCAATACTCGGGTCCATAGCCATTTCCATTCTCATTCTCATATTCGTGCTCGTGCTTGTGCTCGTGCTCATGCTGGTGCTCGTGCTTGTGCTAGTGCTCGTACCGGCAGAGACATTGGAAAGCAAAGTCAAGAAGCAGATTGTGTGGCGCGACTTTACCCAAACAAATACTTGAATAAAGTTGCACAGAACCTTGGCAGGTATCATTGACAAGCATGGGGGCTATAAACGGAGCTGCGTATGGGAGTGGTGTGTATGTGGAATTGTTTGTTGCTGGATGTGTGCATAAATGCATGTTGAGTAAGCAACAATAACAGGAAAGGCAAACAAACGCAAACGCAATTGTCATCACCATAAAAATAACATAAAACTCTTTTTACGACTTCGTGGTTGTGTTCAAGTGTTAAAGTTGGATTCTGAGTGGATACCCGGGCTTAAATAATACGAAATTACATTAAATTGTCATGGGCTCTGTGTGAAGTCACTGAGGTTTGAGCAGAATATCATTCTTGATTTCAATTAAAAGTAATACTTATTCCCTATCGCAAAAATCGCACATTGTTACATGCTGTGCATAGAGATGACTTCCCATATTTTTTTAGCCGGCTGAAGATACATGTATATTGAAGTGCATTAAGCCAATAATTTTTGTCTGATATACATGTGTGGGTGCGTTGGAGTCGTAATTGGTAATGCACCCAATTGGTGCAGTCAATTTGCTAAAGTGCCTACAAACGTTGAACACTCTCCAAAAAATCCCTCGCATCCGCGTCATCGCCCAAATGGTCTATTATTACCATTACCAGGGTACAGATTTAAAATCAACAACAGGCGTCGCACGACAGCAACAACAAATAAAAAACAGGCGACAAACGACAGGTAAGCAGACACAACAACAATGTCTGGACCGTATTTACACACACACACACACCTATTTGCACTAAAAGCGGCATAAATATAAACAGACTTCACATTAAAAAGAGAGCTGCGACCAAGCGCCGCTGCTGCTGTAGCTGAACAGGGAAGGGGAAGAGTGGGACCGTTGGGGAAACAAACTATTTTTGGCTGTTGCAGGCGAGTATGCTCCCATTGCTGCACTGCAGTATTGCACCGGTATGCACTAACAAAATTGTAATTCATGCGAACGTGTGCAGCTCTTTACAATTAAACATGATTTGGTTGTAATTTCATTTTACTTTTCTAAGTGTTGTTGATAATTGGAACAGTATACATTAATTATTAATCATATAGTCGGATGTAAAATTAAAATATGAAAAAAAATGTACGCCCTATCAACTGCTTTGTTTACCTCAATATAACAAAAATACTTTAACAGTTTCTTTAATTAATCGATGCCCTCCGAATTGAACGTTTCACCAACGATATTCGTATCTGGCATTGGCAATCCCTGTTTTGATGCAGGTACTTAAGGAGTAACTATGAGGACGAATCGAATATAATAATAATTAGATGTACAGTTCTTTATTTTTTAAGCCATTAAAAATATTTTTTGTTAAAATTGTCTTCAGTCTGCGGAAACTTCCACAGTGAGAGTTCTCCAGTCAGTACCTCTGCGTTGCCATGCTATATGAATTTCGCCTCGCATTTCTTCAGCTATTTAAGTATACAGCTAGTTTGCCTCTTTTAAAGTCGATGCTTTGTTCTTTTTCAGTCCAACTGCTTTACGCTTGTTTATGTCTCTTCTTTCATGTTTGGTTGCTTCCACAGCCTTTTTATACCCTGAGCCCATTGAAAATGGGAAATCAGGGTATAATGGTTTTGTTAAATGTATGTAACAGGCCACAGAGTATATATATTCTTGATCAGGGCGACGAACTAAGTCGATTTAGCCCTGTCCGTCTGTTTGTCCGGCTGTCCGTCTGTCCGTATGTTTGAACGCATCGATTGAAGCATCTAGGCAAGCTAGAGACTTGAATTTTTTTTGTTGGGTCCGTGTATAACACAGCATTTATCGATAATTTTAATTTAATTTTAATTTTAAGGCCTGCTTTGTACATCGTTTGAGCTAGAGGTTTCAAATTTAATCAATAATCCAGAAAGAAGAAGAGCTGAAAAAGGGTTGGTGCTCTGAAGAGGAGATGTTGAGGCTGCAGAAAATGCTTTGATTGGTCGCTAACTGATAGAGAGTGGAAGTTTCGCTGCCCTATATAAAGGCAGCTGACGATCAGAGGAGCAGCAGCAGCAGAAGAAAGTGCTCTGATTGGCCGCATAATGATCGAGTGTGAAGACTGACTCAGCAAGAGGGTCAAGAGTTGAGTTTGACTTGAGTGGAGCTGTCGCTGCCCTATATAAAGGCAAGCCTGCTGCAGCGCAGCTTCAGTCGCATTCTTCATCTTCTGGTGGACAGTCGTCCAGTGCAGCGCGGTGCTTCTCCTCTTCTTCTGTCTGTTGGTAAGTGTTAAAATTGTTAAGTAAGTTAAGCGAAAATGTAAAAGTTATACTTTTAATGTTTATTTAATGTAAATATAATATATTTTTAGTTTAAATATTATTAATTATTATAACGATCATTAAGATAACGATCATTTAGCAAATGCAAAGCCAGTCTTCATATGTCCAAATATCAAGGACTTTAGCAGTCCGTATTTGCGTTAAGGCTATTTTTTAGTCAGGCAACCCCGACCCTGTGTTTTTAGTAATTTATAGATAGGCATACAATTTGTAGACATTAACTAGAAAACATAATAAAAGGCTATTTACATAGCGAAGTTTTCTGTAATGCAAACGGAGATTACGTAATCTTTAGATTTTTGATGCCACGCCCCATTCGCTTCACAGGGCTCAGAGTATCTCCTAGTCGAGCAGTCACGACTAGAGCACTCTTACTTGTTTTGTTTATTGCTTGTTTTGAACCTTGTTTGAACTGGTTTAAAATTTCTTGGCACAGGCTCGACTCGGCTCAAAAGGGACTGCTCACTGCCATGCTCAGTCGGAAAGCCAAAGAAGCAAGGAAAAGGTTGGGCAACTATGAGCCCATAACTTTGTTACACACAATTAACAATTTGATGCTTTGCCAACTTGCCTTCTTCTTCTTCTTCTTCTTCATTCGCTATTGAATCAAGCAGACAACAACCCCAACAAACAGTTACATTATACTTGTGGTTGCTAAACACGACACATGTCCTTTTTCGGATGGGTGGCCCTAATTAAAAATTACACCAACCGGACGCTGACCCGTAGATTCGTGATACAGCTGCTCCCTAAACTGTGAACATTCTGAAGTTCATTTTACGTGAAGTTAAAGGTGCAGGCGCAGCGTGCCACTGCAGCCGCCGCTTATACACAAACTTAAAGGTCAAGTTCTTACTTAAAGTTTGCAACCTTAGTCGGCTAGCCCGCTAAGAGCAACTAGAGATGGTAGCGTGAACTACTTAATAATTTCAAATATTCAAAACATATCGAGATAATAACTTAGACCCCGCTCTTGTCTCAGGTTTAAGTATCCATGAGGTATTATTTTATTAATCCTTCTTCTATACTATCGCCACGCCGCTTAAGCTATGGTAAACATTTACCTCTTGGTGATATCATCTCTAAGAGTTCGTTTCTTGTAGGGGGACAGTCAGCAGCTGCTGGAAAATTGCACAGCATGCAGCAAAATTAGTAAAATAGCCGCTAAGTGCTCGCTTAGCATTTAAGCGGCATACAAATGTTGCAACTTTTGTAAGCGGCAGATGCCGTTGTAGTCGCCAAAGGAATTCCATTTGACCTTCACCTGGAATACCAATGGCCAGAAGCTGTAGACCGCAGTGAGGACGAAAATGACTATGTGAAGATGGTTTCCAGTGTGTTGTCTGCAAAGGATTTTAAAAATTTATTTCGAAAATATTTGTGCCCGTCAACGATGCGGAGTGAATCCTCCTCCCCTGGCATGACATGAGAAATAGCTACGTTTACTAACAGGATATGCTGCCAAAAACATTTTTAATAATTTAACACACATATTTTCTCATTTTTGGCAACATTCACTTTGAAGACCGTGCACAAGGTATTTTTGCGTCCATGTTAGGAAGCAAGAGCAGCAGCACGAACAAGCGAACAAGCAGGAGCAGGAGGCGACTGCCACACGAAGCAACCGAGAATCAGCGCCAGCGCATGTGTGTGTCGATGATGGAAGTGTTGAGTAATATGAAACCTATTTTCAACAGAGTATCAGCATTATTTAAAGTCTCAAACATGAGACACCTTTGGCTTTGATGTGAAAAGTCGATGCAACAACTTTGTGATATATGAACAGCAACTTAATGCTCCCGGCACATTATTAAGCGGAGCGCAGTCACAAGGTACTCAAATTAGTGGTATGCAACCACAGCCAGGACTGGCGCTCAGAATATCTGTTAGCGGGCTCTCGCAATCTGTTTAACTATCCCTTTGATGTTGGCCACAGAAGTGCCCTGGGTAATAGTGGGCCACAATTCACAATTTCAGCTTCAGTTCGACGACAACTCATTCGCTTTACTGCAAGAGCGTCTGCTTTGGAATTTTAATTGAATTTCACCTCTAAACGCAGAGTTATTATGAGGCAGGCATGTACAAATGCCTTCAAGCACGTAATATGCTGTAATCCGGTTGGTAGCTGTATTGCAAACTACGTATATTTACACCAGGCTGATGTATTCATTGAATTCGTTTAAAGGAACTCTTAGGGCATTGTCGCACATCCACATTGACATCTACTTAGCTAAGGGGCGGTCATGAAAAAGCACACCATACTTAGGTGTACTATATAGGTTTGTTCATGCATTATTATTGCAAATTCTTGCTCTATTCCGGATGATTTTAGATATAATCAAATATATATATATATGTATATCCATTCAATTGTGTCCGATTGTGGATCACGATAGATCACTATTAAATTACAGCCAAATACAACAGGATTATATCGTTATAAGGCTTGGCAGCATTTGCTAATCATCCAAACTGAAAAAGAACTGATTCGTCACGGAAGTGTTGTTTAAATTGAAATTACGCCTTGACAATGAAGTATTTTAGTTTTCCGTGTGCAGTCATTTGGCACAAAAATTGAATTATCATCTACTTGGCTTCTGCTATAGATACAGCTTCAGCTAAATTATCTGCAAAAGAAAATCTATTTACCTGTCTATGCACTCAACGTCAGGAACTTTATACTACGTTCATTGATTTCCTAAATAAATTTGCCAACTACAGTAGCAGCAACAGCCCCAGCAGGATCTGACTTCTATCTTTTTTATCTCATTTGGCGTTGTTATTTATTTACAAAAAATGCATTTGCTTTTTTGCTAGTTTTTTGCATTTTTTTTATTCCACTACTAAACCGTTGCTGTTGCGCCATGGAGCAAAGGGCATACTCACAAGAAAGCAAGTAAAAAATTTTTGAAATTAAATTTTCAAGTAACTTTCACTCGAGCGCAGTGCAAACTAAATAATTCATGGAAGGAACGCTAAGAAGGGCGCGCAACCTAGTGGGCGTGCCACACAAATACTCAATACAAACATATGAAGCGCAGGTGTGCACATGTGTGTGTGTGTGTGTGTGTATGTGTATGTGTGTGTGTGAGCACATTTAAATAAACAGCATTCAGCGTCAGTTCGCATTCTCATTTCCCTGTGGCGCCCGCTCAGTTAACTTTTTGCCAGCGACGAGCAGCTGAAACAGGAGTTGAAGTTGGGGCAGCCGTAGCACTGTTGGCCATATGATAACAGCATTCAAGAACCCTTTCGGCGGGGGCTTTTGTGTGTGTTCTTCGTTGCCATCGTCATGCCAAAATAGGCAAGTTCACTCAGGCAAAGCAATTGCACAAATGGCCAATTCTACTCGTAAGTAGAATTTTGTTCGTTTCGTTGAACGGGTTTCGGTTTAGGTTTTTGGCAGTTGGCAGTGCCACTGCCAAAAGGATAACTAGGGGGAAAACTATCTAAAGCACTACAACTGCAACTACAAACATGTGAATTTGAGGGAGTGCTGTATGTGTGTAAGTCTTCGTTTGTTCCTATGTGTGTGTGTGTGTGTGTGTGTGAACGTGCGTGTGTTTGTGTGCTGGTGTGTAACGAAGCATAGATAAAATAAACAAAACATACAAATAAATATGTACGTTGCTGCATGGCTAAAGTTTAAAGTGCCAAGAAAAAATGAAAATAAAAAGTTTTTTCTGCAACGTGAACTGATTGCATTTAAGTTGGAACCAAGCAGAGCGACCTGACCCCAGCTGCTACTACTGCTGTGTTAAATAGAATTGTTTATACATTTAAGTAAAATTCTTTTACACTTACAAAACTAGAGCCCAAATGAAATTTGAAATTGGCCAACAACTTTTTGTTACTTGGCCGAATGATTACCTCTATAGGCCCGATATAGATGCATAAATATATTAGGCTATCGCATTAGCCACATGGTTGTTACATCATTTTTGTGCTTACAGTGCCATCGAGGCAGTAAATTGAATTTAATGCTGTTGCCGTCAATCATAATTAAATCCACGTTCGAAGTCTCGTGGTGTTGGTTCTTTCGATTAACTTTAACCTGGCCAGTGGTAGGAGTTCATATGGGTATTTGGCTGGCTTACTGGACATTGGGCAGCGTTTGCTGAGCACTGCGTACCGTATTTGCTAGTGACACTTAAACACATGCGACCCAAGCTGCTTTATGCTTAATTGAGTATTATCCTTGTTGCACACAGTCACCAATGGAAAGCAGACACTGTGGGTGAGATGCACTGGCAGCGATGGCAGCAGCAGCAGCAGCAGCAGCAGCTTCAGCTTCAGCCTCTGTTTGCTTAATAGCATGGTCAGTAAATTTAATTAACTTCCCTTAAGGATACATGCAACATATAATAAAAGCAGTGCACACTGCCAACACGAATAACACAAAAAAGCCAACTTCAGCCTGACTGTCCCTACACTGGCAGCTACTTTTGCCGCATCTACTGCTCCCACCTCGCTTCTCTGCCTATCGTCTCCATCTTTGGCTTCAAGTTGCACTGGGATTACACACATGTACGTTGTCGCACGGACACAAGTTGACTGCCTGGCTGCTCTGACTGGCTGTATGGCTCGCCTTGTCATTGTCCTTTGAGATGTTGTGCAAACAAGCAGCTTAATGTCAGTCGACACAAGACAAACACAAACATACACACACACACACACACACACACACACACACACATGCACACATACGTACACACACACTGCAGAAATTAACTTCTTTTTGATGAGCATATGTTGCCCAGACGAAACGAAAAGAAACGTTGCCCAAAGAGTCCACCAAGTAGACTGCGGTGTTCGAAAGACAGCGCCACGATATCATTGCCTTAAAATTATAGTCTCTTCCTATTACTGAACAACAGCTGGTGGCATCCATTGTATATGTACATTGTGGCACAAAATTCGATCTCTGCAGCTCGCTTTGCATTTTTTGGCATGCGCTTTTAACCCGCGTTTCATAATTCAAGACATGCTCACTTTGCATGCCGGCCAACACGTAGTTTTATCCCAGTTGCAGTCTCTGACCCGTGGCATTGTCTTGTCTGGCCACGTTTGTGCCATAACAAATGATGCACTCGACATGCTGCACATCCTGGGGATTTTCGTGCGAGTTGCGATTGAAAACGGACTAGCAAATGTATTCAATGTAGTAATTGTGTACCTTTAAGTCAGCGGGTAAAGCAAAGGCAGTGCACTGAAATACAAATATTCTAGGAATCTCACATTCCTTAATTAATTTCTTAGTTTCCAGATAGGAAACAAAAATGCTATATTGAATACTTTTTCTAGAATTTTCAGAGTTCCTCTCAGCCGTCTATGTCGTCTTTAGTAGTGCATTTATAATGCTCATACGTACGTTGGCTAAGAGCTAAGAGCTTAAAAACCGTTTAATTATGGCCGCAGCGGAACGTGCCGCTTGGCAAATCATGCAACCAGCTGGGTGCCGCAGCAAACCCGTCTTGATGCATGCAATCAAAGTCAAGCAGCCGCAACTGTTGGAATAAGTCATTTTGTCAGGCCATCAGCAACACATGTACACATATGTGTATGTCTGAGAGTGAGATATATGGTCGGGGGAAAAAGTGGCATTAATACGCCAGTTAACATTGCGGTTAGCGGCCATTTTACGTTGTCGCAGTGCCTACAGGACCATGAGTATTGGGGGCGTGGCTATCCTGGCTATCATTTTGCTGCGCTAACTGGCAGTTGGCAGCTGCATTTAACACTCGACCAATGTTTCTTTCAGCCTGTCAGAGACAGCTAATGTGCGCCAGCGTAAAGTTTAAGTTCACTGCCAGTAAAAGCCATTTAAAATTACGTGCTTGGATTTCTGTTCGCCGTTGCCGTTGCCGTTGCCCCTGCCACTGCCTCTTCCGCTTCCCATGCGCTATTATTGAGCGTTGGTGTACGTGGCCAACTGGCAGAAAACCCACAGTTAACCAAACGGCTGGGATGGGGAGTTGCAGTCAGTCGACCAGGTTTGTCACTTTGCCACTTTCGGCTACAATTTCTCAGCTGCAATCGCCATATTTGTGTGTGTGTGTGTGTGTGTGTGTCAATATCGCACAGAGTGCGAGCAACCTGGCGACGTTGCACATAATTTTCCCATAAACGAAAGCCTAATATAAAAATTCTATGGAATCGTGACCAGCAAGCTCAAATCGTTTTACCCGAAAATGTAACCAAAAACGAACCTTAAGTTCGTACTGTGCTCAGGGCTCAATAGCCCTTTTAGTTATACCATGTATACAAATAGTATATTTTTTCTTTTAACGATAATTTCCACAATAAATCGAATGAATTGCATTTCTCGTGAAGTCAAAAACATGTAGAGCTGAATACCCTTGGACTGGTTAAACTTAACGTAAAGCGAACAACTAAAGCTTCAAGACTGCAACGTCCAGTGCTGTGCTTATTATCCGTTCAATATATTGTCCTGTTCTAGCATAAATTGATCATTTTTTGCTGTTAGCAATTTAATGAGAGCAAATCATGCGGAATTTCGATATTTTCCGCCTTAATACGCATTAAGCCCTTAAAGATTAATGCGCAGCAAGCTTTTGTGCTGCCATGCAATAAATAAATCAGCATCGAAAGTATAGCAACAAAATCGACGTTTTAAGTGTTCCCATTGACTTTTGATTACTTTTGGCTTTGGCTCTACTGGGAATACAGATTCGAAGCTGAATTGCTATTTGCTGCAATAAAAAAATATAATGAGCTGGGAGTCAACAATACCTACTTTTATTTAATTTTATTTTATTTATTTATTTTTTTGTGCCTATGGTCTCTCTTCCTGTTGTCCCTTTTTGGATAACTTTTGTGCAGCACCAAAAACTATTTGCACCCAAAATTTGTCAAATTAAATTGCATGTACAGAGGTTGTCGTTGCGCTGCTGTTATTTTGGGCCAGACGTCCCAAAGTCAGGCCGCAACTTTTCTTCTTGAGATTGAATTAAAAAGTTGACGGCGCGCGTCCAACAAATGCCGCAAATTAATGTGCATAGTTGTTGTCGTTGTTGTTGGCGCTGGCGCTGACGCTGAAGCGGCGTTGGCGCTGGCTTTTAATTAAAATTGTTTACTAAATATGCTAGAATTTGTGCGGTCGAAAGGCTGTGAAGCTGTTACTCATTATGCTGCGAGGGGCTTCGGTTCGATTCAGGTCAATGCACAATACAATTTGAGACGAATCCCTCCGAGCCAGTGCTATAGCATCGGCCCGTTGTTCGCTGTGTGACAAATGTTAATTATGACATTACCCTCATCCCTTTTATAGCCTTGGCTTGGCTTTGATGCATTTAATAAGGGACCAAGTCAAAGTGGCAAAAGCAAAATGCATTACAATGATTATGTTGTTGTTCTTGTTATTGTTGCTGCTGCTGTGTTGCTGCTGCTGGTGCTATTGCTGCTGCCGCGCTACATAATTCAGCATGACATGAACTGACAATAAAATTTAGTGCTGAGCGCGCATAATAAAGTCAGCCATGACAGGAAGAAGGCCCTGGCAGCAGACTCTGACTCCAAGTTGATGCCATTCCAGCTGGTCATAACCAAAGGGCTAAAAAACTAAAAGCAAAGTCATGCGGCCGGCAGTAATGAAAAGCGTGCCGAGTGCGAAGAAGTGGGAACGGGGATGAGAAGGAGGAAAGGAGAAGGCGCTGCTCCTGCTACCGCTGCCAGGCTGTAAAACAGTAAGTTGGCATTAAGTTGCAAGCATAATGAAATTATTTCTCTGGCCCGGCGACGCATCGCTGCCACTTTTGCGTTGCTACTGTTGTTGCGACTGTTGCTGCTCTCCAGCTAAGAAGCGCGTCGGCACATAAATACTTCATGCTTAATTGTCCTTTTGGGTGCAATTTCAAACGCTGCTACGCACACAGCAGCAGAAGCAGCAGTAACAATGGCCATAGCAACGCACGAGTTGGAGATGACGATGACAGCTCCGGCTTCAGCTTGAGCTTTTAAAGCCGGGCCACTTCTTGTGGACCATTCCATACTCCATACTCCATACTCCACACTCCACACTCCACACACTGCCTACTTTTAACATTTTATCCTTTCGCCTAGTCTTCCCTTGCTGCTTTCCCTCCACATACACACACACTAAGTGTAATTTTATCGCTTGATACAAGCGTTGCAATATTTTAGCGTTTATTTTTTGCTCATGGAAGCAAGAGGGTGCTGGCTGATGGTTTCGTTAATCCGTTGGAGAAATGTGATGCCAACAAATTGAGATTTCGACATCAACCCGTAATTAGCACTAATCCATAACATCGCAATCTACATATACTAAATACAAAAATCAAAACCCAAATCCCTAAAAAGGTCAAAACCAGCAGCAAAATAAACCAAACCGATGAAAACAACAAAAAGTATTCCGTTAAAGTCCCATACAAAACCCACAGCAGAAATAATCATCAATTTTTAAATTTTATGGCATAAGGCAAGGCAAGCATCTCGCTTCCAGTTCGGGCTCCGAGACCAAGAGCTGTGAAAGTTTGTCTCTGTGTGTGTGTATATGTGCTATAGAACATACATAAATACGTACTCGAATATACACATAGGTATGTGTGCCTCAAATGTCGACACAAATTCGCTTTGGGAAATTAAATACTATGTGATTGAAAGTCACTCGCAGTCAATTGCAATCAGTGAATCAGTAGCCTTTAGTGCTCGATTGCTGCTGCATCAGCCATGGGCCATGGGCCATGGGCTATGGGCTATGGGCCATGGGCGTGGCAGTAGTAGTGGCAGTTGAGAGAGTTGTGGCCCAACTGGGAGGAGATGCTTCCTAATTATCAGACTTTACCCAATTGCCAATTGCCAATTGACCGCACGCTCAAAGTTTTCACATTGCTTATTTGCAGGTGTAGAGTTCATGAAATAGATCGCAAAGTTGCTGAAAAGTCACAAATTCTCTGTTTATGTATTTAAGCTGTTCTGCCTTGAAGTTTATTTAAGAAATATGATATAGGATATAGGAATTAATGTGGAAATTAGCAGCTTAATTGCCGGCAATCGGAATTATTATGAAAAAGCTTAATAATTGCATAACTAGGCCTTCGTTATATGCAATACAAATTCACAATTGTATAATTAAAAGAGTAAAAGTAAACGCATGGCCAGCTGGTCATTAGCGGTAACATTTTGCACGCCAGTCAAATAACTTTGTCGCCAACTCTGACGCTGCTTATTTCCTGGCATAGCAAAAGTTTCGTGCTGCCATTCATAACTTTTTCCAGTATTTCGATACTCTGGCTCCGGCAAGAGTATGCAAACAATTCATGAAATGCAGGACTGCTCTCCAGAAAATAGATATTCATTGGTCTTGTCTCTGTTCTATTTCTGTTTGATTATTATTTTGATTATTTGAAATGTCAGATTCCAGATCTGTTAATAAGGGTCTCTCTAAAATTTCATTAGTATTAATTCACATATAATCCTAGCCATATTTTGAGGATATTTAATCTTCGCCACGCCCAATGTAACTTCTTTCGATCTCTGCAAATTTTTTTTTAAACTACTCTTTGTCATCGTCAGTTTTATTGCTTGCTTAATTATGGAATCACTTTACATTGACGCGCTGCTTGCCTCGCTCTCTTCATGAAGCTGAAAATGATGCAAAATAAATAGCAATAACTTCGCGCCAAGCCGCTTAAAAGTTGACAAACGAACAAGTTACAACAAAGTTTAACTTTGTCATAACCTCTTTTTGTGAGCTGCTTTGCCATTTTTTACAGCAGCGAGCCGCGGCCTTCCACTTGCTGCAAGGGTATTTTTACTCTTAAATGGTTAATTAGCAAGGGCAAGATGCCATTAAAATTGCCCCTGAATTTTCAGTGGGGCAACCGAGCACAAAATTAACGGCAAAGTTTCAAGCTTCATAGATGTGAAGCGGCAAAGGTCTGCTACTTGAATAACTCTGACTATTTCTCATTTTAATGACTGGTCCGTTCCGATCAAGATCCTGCAGATATACATATATGCCAGCAGAAGCCTAATAAAACCACAAAATATGCGTGCGCAGCAAACCCCTTCTGCCTTATCAATAACGGTTGAAAGAAACACTGATAATGGTTCACTTACTGTGGCCAACTAGCTGACTGTTTGGCTACGTCAGCGTTAATCATACGACACGTTGACCCAAGTGGCGCGTCGCGACGCGTCGGTTGTCCGAGCATGCAAAAGGTGCGAAGTAGTCCCATAAGTTCAGAACCTAAAAACAAACCACAATGGCCCATTAGCTGGCTCACAACACCAACAACAACAGCCACGACAAGAGCAACAACAACTGTCAACAGTCAGCTTGTGGCCAAAACAGGCGACAGCTGCGGTGGCTGCGCCTCCTGCTTCACCTGACAACGGATGATGATGCCATCTGCTGTGGGCAAAGGCAACGTTTAGCCAACAGTTAGCCACCATCAAGTCAACCGACACTTCCGTCCAACTCAGCGTGCAGAGAAAACCGAGCCGTACTGCTTGATCTAAATACAGGCTCTTCCTGCTAGGTGTACATTTTGTCACTGTCAACATATTCAGTGAGCCACATTTCCGGATTTGCAGACTTGTGCATCTGTCTACGCTGCAATGCCTACACACAACATACCAATTTCCTCTTTTCAGCTCCTCCAAGTCAAATAACCACACTTCGCCCACAAGCTTGGCAAAGTTTCTTTTTTTGCTTCCCATTTTTAGCATGCAAGTGTTTACACATCGTTTAGCCGGACTGCAGAAATAAATGCCAAAGCTTTTTTAAATGTTTAAGCTAAACATTTGACTTGGCACTAACTATCGTTGCCGGCTCGCCTTTGTCCAATTACAGAATAACAGTTTTTTGTTGGTAGTCCCTAGTCAGCAGAAGATCAAAAACATGGCCACATGATGGGACCAGAATCTACTTTGGTCAGCTCGCTACATTAATGAATAAATCAACATGGACAGCATTTCCAATGCACCCCGACACAGACACACTCTCACATACACACACACACACACACACACACACACATAGATAAACCTCGAAAGGGAAGCAAATCCAAACTGGTAGCTGTGCTCACGTTCAGGTGCCACTAACAAAGAACTAGTCTGTGCGCGAACGTGCGTCATCATTATCACCGGCTTCATTATCGCCATCATAATTACGAATAGGAGAGCGTAACGAATGGCTTCGCTTCGGCCAAATCAATTATGTGGTAGACAAGAACAGTAGTGTCTCATTTGAGCTGGTCACTGCTTAACTCTCTTAATTATGTGTCGATGCTGACATTTCAGTTTCCATGACATTCAAAAGTTATTTAATGTCGAACGAGTAAATCAGAGACATACACACGGCAAAAAAATTTTGGCGACATTAAAAAATAACAAATAAACAGAAGGCATTTACAATTTACAGTCTACAGTTTACAGTTTACAGTTTACAGTTTACAATTTCCAGTACTCGGTTGAAAAGTTAAAAGCATGCCAACACCTGTCCACACACAATCGCCTCACTTACAATCTGCAAAATGTTGTGGCATTTTACCTGATTTGCTTTACACTCGACACAACATTTTGACAGTTAACGAATTTTTGGTGCAAAAGTTTCGCACATGTTTTAACATTTCGAGAGAATTATGCTGCGCAGAGCACACGGTTCCTGGCGGGCTGTGGGCCGGGTTGGTATTGGTAGGTGGTATAAGGTAGTTAATGCCGGATAGCAGTTGACAACAAAATTAAGCGAGGCAGTTGTGCGTGCCCGGCAAAGGTTAGGAACTGCGTGTTCGCCGCCATTTGCCATTTGTGAGTGGAAAAGTCTCTTGGCAGCAACTTTTACAATTGCGTGTTGTTGGTATTGTGGGTTTTAACTAACATTTTATACTTTGATGAAGTTATAAGCCCTGTTGCCTGCGAGTCTTGAGTTATTACCATAAGTTAAGACTGGTCTGAAACTGATTTTCTACTAGTTGAAGTTCAAGTTGGCTAACAATAAGACTATATGGCTCGAGGGCTCAATTAAAACTAAAAACTGTCTGCAAATTGCGGTGCAAAATAAGTCGTGCACTTGACTTAGAGCAGTTCCGATGCTGGCTGACCATCTGATTTTTCTCTTTTCCACTTTGCGCAGTGTTTGCCGGTTATCCATTGTACACTGAATATGGTCAATGGCAACTGCCAATAACTGAAATTGAATTACTGTTTTTAAATGCATTCTACTTCAATGTCTCTGCCGAACTCTCCCAAACACCGAGCGCTATGAAAGGAGCTACGAAAAATCTCTTTGGACGCAAGCACATGCAAAACATGGGAACATGTCCGGGGCAGAGGCTTCAGATTCGAAAAGCACAAATAGGAAATTAAGTGCTAACCATTTCTGGACATGGCGTCCAGTTCCCTTTTTCAGTCATGCATTCAATTTACTTTGCACTACTTTCGGATTAAGTCTGTGTCTGTCATGTTGATTTGTATTTACTCTTTATGCATGTGTGCGTGTCTGCGAATCTGTATGCATATGACTGTACGTATGTATGTGTGTATGCATGTATGTGTGTGTGTGTGTGTGAATGTGTGTGCGGATGTGTTTCTGCGGTTGCAAACGCGTTGATTTCGGCATAAAGTTGAACAATGCCATTAACAGCGCTGTGTCCTGATACTGTTGCCAGTGCGACGAGTAGGGCGCAAAATATTGTTAATCCTATTGATTTGTGTTAATGATTGTCACTGACACTGTTGACCAAACAACTGCGGTTGCACATAGCTGTCGCTGTCGTCGCTCTGGTCTCTGACCAAGCAAATTCGTTTTCGGGGTTTGTTTAAATTTACTGCAATCGAGCGATTGCAGGCCCAAAGGCAAGTAGCGCAAGCCCAACTTGAGCTCTCTCAAGTGGACTTTGAGGTAAATTGTCACATCAATTCTGTGTACACGTGTGTGTTTGCCTTGCTCCTTGGTGTATTGATATTTCACAAGAAATCAACACACAGAACACAAACAGTCAAACTCACATACTATTTCAAGTCTCACTCCGCATTGTCACCATTTGCAGCGGAAATGAAAAATCAAATCGAAGAAAGGCACAGGAAATTTAGCTCTTCGTATTTCACCCGACGTTATGTCTGTGTGTGTGTATGTGTCTGTGTCAGTGTGAGTGTGAGTGTGAGTGTGTTATGGTGGGTTCGGCCATCTCAGTGTTTGTGCTGTTTAAATTTAGCCAATGTCTAGCGCTTCTGGAGAGCTCTCCACTCTTGACTATTTATCTCTCTTTGGTTCGTATGTGGGTTTGTTTGTGTGTGTGTGTGTTTACCTACTCAGCCCTGTCATAGACATAAAATCGTATTTTTATTGTTTCTTCCTGCATTGTTTGGATACACTTGTCGTTCGTTGAGTAGCCTTAACTTTAAGACAAAATATGTAACATAAAAATAAGTTATTCGCCTGTAAGTATACAATTTTAGAGCGTAAGCTCGTATAAACTACTCTTCGTTTAGGCTGTATCACAAGAACCAGTATGTAGGAAGTAAGAGTATATAAAATTCAGTGCATTAACTGCATAAATTTGTTCTTGACTTATTGTTGGTATTTGTCTGCGCTTGAGACGGCTTTATCGTCTTGGCCATAAGCCTAAACAAATACAAACAATTTTGTCTCGATAAAAAAAAAACTTAAAAAATATATATATATGGCAATACAATCAATCGGCAATGGAAATGGTAAGATGCCGGAAAATAATCAATTGATTCAGTTTAATGAATTTAGAAGAGTTTCCCTGCCCATACCTCCCTTACGAGATGCTTTGTAATGATTTTCCGAACTTGCACTAATTTATTGAAATCATTTACCACAAATCAGACAATTCTCGCACTCTGGAAAAGGAAACTAATTAAATGATGAATGCGTCTGACAGCAGCTCAGGGAGTTGTTCTCATTGATTAGTTACCAGCCATTCCACCTACCTGATGCTGTGTGCTGTGTGCTGTGTGCATGCAAGCTGGGAAAACATTCAAGACAGCTGCAACGATTCTCACTGGTCTGATTGAACAATGAATGATTTAATTAATAAATAAATAAGTGCGTGCGTGTTGCAGCAATCGAGTAATTGCAAATGCAAAATACATTACACAAGTGTGACAAACAATTAATTATTGAGCCCGATTGTCTTCAAACTGAGCTGCAACTACACCTACAACTACACTCTCATCTTGTGATTGCGGCCAACGTTGCGTTTGCTTGGCAACGTGTTTGAGATACTTAGTGACAATTATGCTGCGACATTTGCCATTTGTCATTTGATATTTGCGTCTGTGTCAAACGGACCTCCAATTGAAGGAATTGAATGGACAACGTCAGGGTGCTTCTTTGCATAACTTCAAAGCAAATACAATTAAGATACATAACACCACACATTTACATAAAATAAGGAGTAAGTTATGTATGGATACAGTTCAAGCACCGTCATACAGAATTCATTGAACGAACCAGTCGGTGAGATGCGCACTCAAAATTCCAAAAAAAAAAAAATCATGGCAGATGTATTTTTTATTAGAATATCGAATCATTTCGCTTGTTCAAATGTACCAAATTTGGTGAATATCGTGCAAAAAACTGTGAAATTAAATTATCATACCGTTTGGAGATGAGGCTTATTTGAATACCCAACAAAACCAAACTCTATGCAATTTGCCCGCTATTGTATCACATTCATAGAATTTCAACTAAATTTCATATTTATTGCGGTTCGGTTTCAGCCCCAACTCAAACTCAAACTCAAGCTCGAATTCGAAACCTTGTGGGCCATTTAAGATTTGAAGTGAGGGCAACCGCAAACTAGTTTCCTCTGAATCTGCACAACGCGCTGCATATGCCGGCGGAAGTAGTAACTGCGTAGTGGTTCGACATGTGGTTTGGATCGGGTTGGGTTGGGCTGGTCGTGGTGGGACAACCGCACACACAGCGTACACAGAAACTTTCACAATCGAAAATGATAGCTTTGGGCGCTCAAGAAATTTGCCAGTGAGCTGCAGCTGCTCGTTCTAGCATTCACTTCCACTGTCAATTTAAAATTGTTTCATTTTGTTTCGCGTCTAAGCTGCATAAGCACAATATACTACCAAATTTTACGGATATCCGGTCGTCTGCTGCCGAGCTCTGATGCTGCTGTGTCGCGCACATTCGCATAGCATACCTTGAGGCACTTCATTAAAACGCAATTAGTGCCGATTTGAATATTGATGCCGAATACCAAATTCTGCTATTGATATTGAAATGCTGATACTGAGGGCTTAAAACTTTTTGCGTCCGCCCTGTGGCATTTTGACAATTCAATATTAATTTTATATTTCAGCCGGGACTTTTACGCTCAGCGCAAGACAATCGAATTGGAAGCCCGCTCATTATTCATTCCGAGGTTCTTTGTTTTTACAAATCAATTAAACTGAACCATAAACGAATTACACTTAAACAGTTCAATCAGATGGAAAATTTGTTCATTTGCACCAACCGAGTGCATGATCAAATGCATGATTGAGTGCATCAGCGATTCTGTGTCTGAGTGTGTGCGAGTCTGAGTCAGTATGTGTGCATGTCCTATTGTGTGCGTGTGTGTGTGTGTGTGTGACATTAAAAGGTGTGCCAAATGAAATTGAAATATAAATTCAAATCCATTGGGCGCATAAGCGGCGCAATCAGGCGCAAATTATGCGCGAAGCGACGCGTAACTGCAGTGGCAAGGGGTAGCCAGCCCTGTCAATTGAAATGTGTAGACACCTGTTAAGGGCGACAGGTGAATACACAGCAGTCAAACAAACAACGGCCACTGAGGCCAAGAGGTTGAATCAGAACACAAAATGGCGCGCAGGCTGCAATTGAGCATATTAAGTTGATCGTCAGACCAAAAAGACCAACCATCCTTCGTATTTGATTTCCTATTTTCCATTCCTATATTATAATTGAAGAGCAGCAGCTTTTCAATTACATACCTATGCTATGCCCATTGACATTAACTAAAGTTTTGACAACACCAAAACCTAATCTGTCACTCGGAGAATCAAATTATATTCGTTAACAAGGTAAGCAGCGCACTCACCGAGTAACTGAAAATGTTTTAAAAAACACAACACAACACTAAAACACTAAAACACTAAAACTGCATTGCTTTCGTATTATTAACATGGCACATGGGGGCATTTTACTCTCACCACCGACTCCGAACCAAATTCTGTTTGCGCGAAACTTTCTTCGAGTGGTGAACACAAATGAGGAATTGAGGACTCAGAATTTAATCATATCACCCGCTGGCGCGCGCAGTGCTCTGACTCTTGTGTTCATGGCTGCAGGTGGCAAGACTGCCTCCGAACTGCGCTCAGGACTGGTGTTGGGACCTGCTAAGAAGATTGCAATCGCCAAACAACATGCTGATTCCATAAGTAAGGATTGTGTGTGTAACGATAAAGGAGTCTCAATACGCCTTGCTACCGGACTATATATTAAGAACGATTACGACGTACATCCCGACTTCAACACACAAGCAGGCGAATTTTTTAATACTCAAGCAGATACCTTAAACTTTTTGGATGCCGAAGGTTCCATGCATCAAGTCAATTCATGGCTGCAGCGACAAACTTTTAATACTGTACGAAAATTACTCACTAGGGATGCGTTCACTTTGGACTCTAGGATTTTTTTGGTCAATACTGTTTACTTCCGGGCCAAGTGGGCAAAGAGATTTCCCGAGAAGAACACTATTCTAGGAGACTTCACGATAAATGACGTACAGAAAATGCACCTTCCAATGATGCGACAAGTATGTAGATCTGCCATCAGTACTTAAGGCACTGTATATGTCTTAAATTATCTTAAGGTATTTCAATTGTGTAGTCTTGATTTATATATCTTTTCAGATCGGTGAGTTTCGATTCGGCGAGTCTAAGAAACTGAACTCGCGCATTCTTCAACTACCTTTTGAAGAATCGGACTTAAGTCTGCTTCTAATTTTACCACTTGAAGAATTGGGAATTTCGGAATTGGAATCAAAGCTGGAGAAGATAAACTTGAACGAAGTAGCTCTCAAGTCAGTGGTACATGATGTTGATGTCACCCTGCCCAGGTTCAAGATCGAGTGTGATGTGGATCTGAAGGAGCCGCTACAGAAAGTGAGTCAAGTACATTCCTTTATTTATTGCCAGCTTTCATGAACTTATAACTATCGATAGTTGGGAGTAAAGCGCATCTTTAAGAGTGGAGTCGCTGACTTAAAAGGACTTTTTACAAAGAAGTCACCGCATCCTATCACAGAAGCAAGGCAAAAACTGTTCATGAGTATAAACGAGGCTGGCTGCACAACTGATATTAGCGAATGTGAGGATCATTTGCAATAGTGCAGGTTTTCACGCTCTTAACTATTTTCTTTGCAGCCACTAAACAACATTTTGTCAGAGCCAATCCGGAGCGCAAAGTCTTTGTAGCTGACCATCCATTTGTGTTTGCTATACGAAACAATGAAACAGTTTATTTTGTGGGTCATTTTGTGAGGCCCTGATTAGCTCAAGCGCGTCCCGTAATTTGCAAATAAATCCATGAAAGTCCATGAAAGCAATTGCAAATTTAGGTCTTTTTTTCAAATCCCGTGACGCTATCAATGTCAGCATCGCATAGCCAGGGCAGTGTGGGCAATTGCAACAAATGACAATATCCCATGAACATCAAATTATTGCCGCACAAATGTGCACAATGCACAACGGCACACGGATACACGCAACTACGACAAACACAATGGCAGAATCAAACACAAAATCATGTTGCCTTAGAAATAAGTTAACAGGGTATGCACAGCTACGATTATCCAACAATGGAAACGTTGAATTCAATAATTAATTAAGATGACTTACACCTTGTTTCTAATTTAATTTCTCGTAATTTATGAACTCCAAATCTGGTTTGCATAAAGATATGCTAAGGTTAAAATTCTCGGTGTTTGCATACAGTAAAGGGTATAACACGACTAACAAAAAATACAAAATCACAACTGTTGGGCAACGAAAGAACGAAAACAAATAACAAAATGGCAAAATAGCAAAAGAATTCAATGAAGTGAGACATAGGGGAGCGCATGAAGTTATGGCGGGAGGTGCCGCATCGACAGATCATTGAGAATTTCGCTGATATGAAAAGAGAAGCAACTTGCCACACAGTGACTCTGACGGAACAATGGACGAGAAAGGGAGAGAGAGAGGGAGAGAGAGAGAGAGAGAGAGAGAGAGAGAGAGAGAGAGAGAGAGAGGGAGAGAGAGGGAGATGATGGCATGCAGCATGGAGGCTGGAAAAACTAAATGAAAAGTTAAAAGCAGCAAAAGGAGCGTCGTTCGCAGCGCCCTCATGCCCATTTCTTTTGGCAAATGCTGTACAACTTGTTAGCCAATTTTAAATACAACTGCTGCCACTGACAGTAATCAAGATTGCATGGCGGCAGTGGCTACAACAATGCCAAATGCGATTCGAAGGGGGGGACTAACAATTGAAAAATAAGTAATTTTCCAACTGTAGTGAACTATGTACGCAGAGCCCCAACACCAATATTGTAGCTGAGACAAGCACAAAACTGGAGTTGGGAGATGCGAGATGGCAGTTGGACTCCTAGTTGAAATAGGAGTCGAAGTCCGCGCTCGAGCTCGAGTTCGCGTCCGCGTTCGCGTCGGCGTCCGGTTGCAAACTTTGTCGTCCAATTCATCGATGATTGTCGTGGACTACCGTATGCCATTGGCATTGCCATTGCCATTGCCATTCAGAGCGTCTGCCATTGATGGCCACTGCCGGGTATTGTGGCAAATGTTTATCTTTCGGTTCGGTTTGTGTTTGTGTTTGGGTCTGCCCTGCACAGCGCATCTTTCTTGATTTTACTTATGCCTCTAGGCCGCTGGAAGCGTCGTCATCAAAACGGATGTGCAGCTGCACAAACTTTGTTCCGCCGGGGCGTCGCAGCAGAGGGACTGAAAACTGTGCTCCGGCCCCGGACAGTTGTGTAATTTGGAAATGCTAATGTAATGTCACAGTAATGAAATTACCAAAATTGTTACTACAAAATAGTACAAGATAAATGAAAAATGAAATAAAAGTTTAAATTAAGGCAAGCAGATGCTGATAAAAACAACTAGTAAAGAGTACCCGACTGGAAAACACTCTGATTTGATCTCTCTCCTGTATCTATTCTCCTTGTTTGAATCCTTATCGGCTTGCTGCATAGGATGTGCGTATAAATATTAAGGTAATTAACATTACTTAAAGCAAATAAGTACGATGACATACGTTTCCATTTGCATTTTAAAACGTTTACATGTAGTTTTATTTATTTAATATGCTTAATTTTAAGCTCTATAAATTTGTTAGGAATGCAAATTAATCAGTCCAATAAACATTTGAAATATTTAACATTGCAATTGTTTTAGTTTTGCATTTGCATTGAGCGCCTTCCCGAAAGCCGGCTATAAATTGATGATGCTTACAAACATTTCGGCACAATGCATATGAAAATTTTAGCCGTCACATAATTTTCAATAGCAATTCAATAAATCAAGAACTGCTGGCCGAAAATGTAATTTAAAACCAATCAAACGCATCCGCATGCAACAGCGAGCGCCAAATGCCGGCGGTCACAAAATCTCTATTAGGCATCTTCATTTGATCGCATGCCAACAACGACAGGGGGCACTTATGCCCATATACACACATATACGCATATTTACAACATACATAACACATATATGCACATACACCCACACACACATATGCAGACCAACAATTGTTTCATAAATTGCATAAACAAACCATCTATAAAAACAAAGCATACAGCATGAGAATTGCATAATCTCCACCCACACACAAAACACTTGACCATCAAATCCGATTTTCCGATTTGGTTTTATGAATTGCAATTTCTTCTCTTATCTACGAGTATGTAGAATATTGTATATGTATATCGTCTATATTCGGAACGCACACTTGGCATGCAAGTAGCACAAACTAAATAGTCTACTGCTTGGCCTGTCCAACTGGAACTCGGTCTAAATTCCACTTGCAAATTTGCACAGATTAAGTGGTCCGGGGCATCATTAGCATTAGTATGTGTATGTGCCTCGAATGCATTGTTAATAGGTAAAATTGCATTTGCCAATGATAAAAGCAGTTAAGACCCATTCAACGATATACTATCTTAAGCGATAATATTTTATATATACTTTCACTTTCTCTTGTGTATTCATTCAACATTTAAAATTATTTAATAATTGAATCACATTCGCATACTAAACAACGAATTTATTACATTTTTGTTGCTTCCTATCTCTGCTTTGGGTTGCGAAAATTTGCTTTTCCTTAAGTGTTTACAATTCTCCGCAAACGTGCACTGCATTGCAATGAAATTTCCTCCCATGTTGGAGATTATTCGTTTGCATTTTTAGTACACAGAAATACCAAATTTTCGAGCTCTTGACTGCTGCCTAGTGTTTGGCCATACATTCATACTGACAAAATTACATTTCAATTTTAAAACGGACTTTAATTGCCTGTTTTCACAAGCTGAGGTGTCTAGAGTGAGTTGGAAGTGGCAGTGGAAATGGCTGTGGCAGCTCAAAAATGGCTTGCCATGAGCGCCGCTTATCGTTCGGCTGCAGCTTAAGAGCCGTTTAATCCATCACACGACAAGTGCAGCAACCATGGATGGGCACTTTTCCCTTTCCTCAGTTTGTGGCACGCGTGCAACGTGCTGCTCTTGCTTGATAATAAGCCGTCATGCTGCCCAACAGGCAGGACAGGTTTTCATTGTGGTTACGCATACGCCACGTTGCATCAGCCTGTGTAAGATATGCGTGCAAAAGTTGGCTGTTAATTTCAAATGCGAGCCAACGAATTGCCAGTGAAATGCCCTAACACAAAAATCGAAAGGAAAAAAATAAAAATGCTGTAAAAAGTGCAACGAGTTGGACAGGTGATTTAAAAACCATTTGTCAGCAGGGGGCATCTCGCAGCAGAAGGCAGGCAGAAGCCAGAAGGCAGCGGGCAGAAGGTAGTAGACAGCAGACAGTAGACAATACTACGCAGTGGAGTGAATGGAAATGATGATTTTTGCTACTATGCCTTTCAGGAGTTTGGGTGATTGGCTTGGGTCAGTGAAATTATTCAAATTATCTTGTGCAAGACTTTACTGTCAGGTGCCGTCAGGCAAGAGGAACAACAACAAGATAGGGGACCAGAACCAGACGGTCGCACCAGCAGTTACCCCAAGGCAGCGATCAAACTGCTTTAGTGCCATTCTTTTATCGCGCAACCTCCTCCACAATCCAAACATGAGAAGTTGCTAAGCGCACCCCCAAGAATCAGCAACCGGTAGCTGACAGCCGACAGGCTGCTACGTCCTGCTCGGTCCTGCGTCTTGTCCTGGCCTCGCTTCTGTCTGATTTCACTTTTGTTGTTCTTGCTCTTGTTGACGACAATTGTAAATCCCATCTATTATAAGTGCTTCTTACCACTTGCCGTTGAGCATTGACATTTGGCTAATGGCAAAAATGTCACCAAAATGCAGACGACAAACAAGCAGCTGCCATGACAGCAATCCAAGACATGGCTACGACATTAGAACAGCTCTGCTATTGTCGCCGAAACTCCCTACTTTCTCAGATCATATCATGCGCTCTAATGTAGGCATTACCATTGTGGCATTCATTGCTGTACACAAAAGCATTTCGCCAGCAGCTTATATATACACCTAATATAATCGACTTCCAAAATGAAATCCGCTGATCCTTTTCCACACACATGAATGAACTTACGAAATAAATAAGATTAAAGTTCCAAAAACAGCTGCACAAGGAATTCTTCATAAATTTGCTTTTTTTATGGTAAATTATTGTTATATAGAATGTTTTTGATATATTTTATTATCTCAGTCTTTGTAATTGTTGTTGTAATTGTGTTTTCTAGCGATATTAATTAGGTAATAGAAAGCTTACATTATTAATATGAACAGAATGAATTGTTTCATACATTAAAAGATCTAATCAAATAGTCGCCGCCGCAATTTAGCAATGGCAAAACGCAAAAGGAAACCTATTTTTTGAAGCGCTATACATAATTCATTAAACAGCAGGAGGCCTTTGAGACTGAGGAGCAAATCAAAGGCAATCATAAATCAAATACAATTTGATTCACTGATTAGAGTCGACTGCAAAACTATACCCATACACACATACACAGTGCGCAAAGTAATGTTAGCAATAGGTGTGAGTACACATATGTGTGTGGCAGCTGCTTTAACGCTCCTATTTAATCAACCAAACCCCGAGCCTCAAAGGCCATTGATTAATAATGACGCACAGCATGAGATGCGGAACTAAATTGCTTGCCTAAATATGTGCTTTGTGGAATTGAGCAAATCTTTCTTCAGATCGATAGATTATTCCATGTGCATACGTGCTTCAGCAAAAACCTTAAAGCCTTATCGAAACAAAAATATTTTCAATGGCAACTATTTAAAATTATATTGTCTCTGGCTCTCCCTCTCCCTTTCTGTCACTCTTTCCCTTTCTACCTGCACTCAAAAGCAATTAATTCTTCTATTTGATATGATATAGTCCTTAATTGAAAAGGACATGCAAAATGGCGCTGCAGAAACTGCAAAAATCTCCTAAAAACATACAAAATACTTATACAAAACGTAAAATGCCCCCACGTTGTCGGTGTCAGTGTCCGGGCTGAATTTGTTATGACAACTGATGTCGATGTCGACGTCGATGTCGAGGTTGTTATTGTTTGCTTTTTGCAAATTTCTAAAATTGTTTCTTTACTCTGTGCCCAAGGGAGTAAAGGTCAGCAATCCACAAAGACACACGCAGTTTCAGCTCACAGCTCACAATCAGTTGCATGCGTATGCATGCAATAACTCATTAGCATAACACTTCCGTCTCTCCATCTTCAACTAAGTCAAGTAACATATGCGCCAACATTTCGTTCTGTCAATCAGTGCAAATTTAGCGACAAGCTACGAAAACTTTTGACAGTTGCAAATGTCACTGCCGCATGATGGATGCACCCAGTTTCCCCACTCCTCCTAACTGCCTACCCCTCAGATGCCATTGTCAAATGTTCTTAAAAAGCTTAAACTCCCTTCCTTCACTGGCAATTTGACAATTGCAGTCCGTCTAATTAGAACTCTTTGAGATTTAAGGGCAAATTGAATTAAAAGCGAATATCGCTCGCAAATTTCAATTTACCAGTTAGTTGAAGTCAAGTTTCCGACCAAAATAAAACAGACGGTTGATTAACTAATTCTTCAAGCAGGATTGCGCTTCTGTTTTCATATTTCATTTAAATATTTTCTCTTTCCACCGAGTGTTCGAGTGCTCGCTAGCAAAACAATGGGAAAGAATAATTGTATAAAATAAAAAACGGATTTGCATATTAGATTCCCAGCGTCCACCTTTTGCATGCTGTTGATTTTTGTTTGTCATTAGGGGGAAACATCAGCCGCGGTAGCAACAGCAACAGCAACAGAGCAGCAGCACGAGCACGAGCAGTTACAACAATAATATTTCGTTCTGCACTGACAGACGAGCTGAGGGACTACGGAACACGGAGCGTCGGAACCAGGACCTCAACCTGGACGCACAGATAAGAAGCCCCCAGCATAAATGCAGCAGTAGCGAGTGGACACTGAATAAATGTCAGCACCGGCTGGCACCTTGTCACAGACCAAAACTAATACTCAAGACAATTTTTTATGACAGCATAACACCCTGCACTATCCCCTTCAAGAGGCAGCCAGGCGCCTTGAGAAGAATGATTTAAAGTTTTGGCCATTTTGTTGCCACTCTCCGACTGTGTTTTCGGTGTTTAGTTACATTTTGTCTCTTTATTGTGTAGGGGGAGTTGGTGGGCCGGCAAGGCGATGAGGCGAGGAGTGTGATGAAGTGCCAGCATTGCTTTAAAGTGGGCAATATATATTTTTTGTGATTTCCTGCCTCTCTTAATGAGATTTGGCTACGCCATTTTTGTCGTAACTTTGTACGTTTCTTTTTATTTGCGCTCATTTTGAGGTAATGCGAGAAGTTTTATGTGTTGTGATTTGCTTTTGATTGATGCGTCTTATATACTTTTTTTCTTTGGACACCGACAATGTGGACATGTCCTGTCGAAGGCAATCAGCGAAGAATACAAAAGAAGTGTACCTAGATTAGTATAACTCTGAATCTCATAAAGCAAAAGTCTTATAAATATATACAACTTTAATATTTAATCTGCACGCAGTTGACCGCCGAAGCCGTTTGGTTGTATTCTCAAACACCTAATTTCTTTTTAACAGCTCCACAGATAGGATCACTAGTCGAGTGGTTTTGTTTGTTTCAAAACGAGTCCGCATTTACATATATTAAACGATTTCAACCACTGTCATTGGGACGGTGACGTTGCAACTATGAAACCGCAGCGTAAATAGATGCGACGTTCTGTGGGCCTGGTGGTTGGTGTTGCTGTTAGTGTTGGTGTTAGAGTTGGCAACATGCAAATTTTCATTTTGCAAGTGAAAAACATAAAAAGCAGCGGCAACTATTTGCGCAAAACAGCATCGCAAACCGAACAGCTTGTCTAATTGTAATCCGAGTTGTAAGTCGTTTAAAACAGACAACGAGGACGACGACTGCGACGACGACGGCGACGACGACGACGAGTACTCGAATTAATTACCCTCGGAAGTTGCTTGCTAACAACGCACAGCGAAACGGAACGGCACACGGAAATGCCAGAACGGGTCGGACTGGACTCTGGACCGGACTCTGTGTGCACTCAGAGCACACCAAGCTCCGTTGCAGATTCAGATTCAGATTCACAGTCGTACTTGGACGATCGCTCGCTCTCTACGCTCTGCTATGTGGACTTTGCATTTTGGGAATGTCATCATCAACGCGTTGAAGTTCGAGTTTGTGTGCACGATGTAGCAACGTTGAAATGATGGTCCTGGCCAGGCTTGTGGCCACAGTCCAATGAAATTGCGACCGCAATGTCTCTCTATGTGTCTTTGTATGTGTATGAGTGTCTGTCTCCCTCTCTCTCTATCTCTCTCTCTCTCTCTCTGTGTGTGTGTGTGTGTTGGTGACGTGCAAATGAATGCAGCGGAAATGAAATGAATTCGTTAGAGGCCGCAAAAAAACGCAGCGTGCAGCGTTCAACGAGCTGCGAACATTGCAAACGGTTTGCAATTAATGAGTGCCTGCCGCTATGCAATAAAAAGCTGCATATATATAGCTGTGAAAAGTGTGGAAAAAAGCCAGCTTAAACTGTGCGTACAATCGGACATGGCTGCCGGACTACATAATTAAAGCAACGCTCGACTGCAGCTGACATCTGCACATCATAATTATCAAGGCAGCGCAAATTTAAATAAAACGTGTTGGTAATGTAACACAAACGTGACGTCAATGTAAACCAATGTGCTAGTTTACACATGCTGGCTTACGCATGAATTACTCTAATTTCTAGCATTCCCTGCAATTCTATACGCAACTTACCCAGTTAAGAATTACTGTCGCTGTAATTAATGTGGAAATGTACAATTTCCCTGGCTGAAGATGTGAAAAGCTTCATTCGAATCGAGATTGCTGTAAATATGTTTCTGATACTTGTGCTTAAGTCCATAAACGCTTTTAAGACGTGGCTGCAATATCTCTTCCTTGTCCACCTTTGATGCATATTTCATGGTCTTTTGTCTTAGGTATGCGCCTTTGAGCAGCTTAACATAATGAGCTCAAATTAAAATCTTGTTAAAAGTGCATGCAAGAGAAGAAAAAAGGCGAAATCAAGAAATAGTACGCACGACATTTGCGAGACGTTGCTCGTGACTTTGCGAGCAGCCAAGTCTGTTAATCTTGCCAAGCTACTTAAAAGTCAATGCAATAACAACAAAAAACGCACAAAGTGCAAGAAGAAGCAGAAAAGCTAACGAAACTTAATTAGAAAATTATGCGCGCAACTTCAAAAGCTGCAGCCACTTTAGCATTAGAGATGCCTCTTCCTCTGCATGCATGCGGGCGAGTGTGTGTGAGTGTGTGCACGAGTATGTGTGTGCCTGTATGAGTGTGTGTTAAGGCTGCGTGAGTGTGTGTTAAGGCAGACTTTAGTGCTTATAATTTGCATATTAAATGCCATGAAGTGATTTTCTAATGAATCAAAAGCCATCAAATTCGGCAGCAGCGCCGCCTCCGCCTTCAACCCAAAATCTCTTACAACTCTCTCGTGCAGTTTTAATGATGGCTTCACATTAATGGCTGTCAAATTCGTTGCCTTGGCTGCACTTAGACACAGACTCATAGACCATGCTTGGCTCATGGAGCGACTCACAACATAAGATGCAAACTTCTCTATGTGGAAGTTCATGCCCGGCACTTTTTACTTGGCGCTGCATTTTTTATAGCATTCATTTTTAGCAACATGGCGAGGAAAACATCACGTTTTTGACACACCTCTCTTTCACTCACTCTCTCACTCTGTATTATATTTAGTAAGTATATGAGCAATGTCAAGTTTTACTCAAGCGCTGTTGCTTGTTGCCGTTGCCATTGCCATTGCCATTCCCGTTCCTGTTGCCACTGGCGTTGGCGTTACTGTTGCCACCGTTGTCGGCGGTCGAGCGCACGGCATGAAGGAAAAGTTGCCTATTAGTAGCGACAACATAGTTAAACGCGAGCCGCGTACCTGTTATGTTGATTTGCAGGTAAACTTTTGGCATCTGTACATGGAAACGATAATTTCACACATATTTGCAAAATACTCACATAATAATCATAATTTTATCACGCGCGTTTGCGCTCCTTGACTTTGATTAAGTTGTGCTTAAAGTTTGCCAGGGAAACAGGGCAACCAGGAAACCAACGCATAACGAAGACATTCGCGCGTAGTGACTGCAAAAACTTTGCGGACAGACATTAAGAGGGGGCCGACATAAAGTTCAGAAGGAAACAAGCGCTGAAAGAGAAGACGATACTGAAAACTTGCAACTTGCAGCTGGAAAGTGAGGAGTGAGGAGCATCAAAGGCCAATAAAGTTCACATTAAAATTCATTTAATGGTCAACGCACTCAGCAGCAAACAATAAAACAAACACTTGATGAGTAGCAGAAATGGCATGTCCATGGCAGTTGAAGAAGATCAGGAATAAAGGACGGATCAAACATGCATAATTTTTATTTAATCCTAACTGGCAAGGACTCTGAAACTATCATTCTCTGTAAGACAACGAAACGGCCAAGTATAAAATCAATTAGAAATCACAATAAACAGCATACGTTCGACTCTTGGGAGTTAAAAAAAAGGTCCTATAATTACTTGTATTCGGAGTTTTAAAGCAGAAAAGCGTGTCTCTGACTGCTCTGATGGTGACGACAACGATTCTTGCCAACTTTTAATTGAACTTTAGTGAGTTTCACTGCGAACTTCAACTTCAAGCGCTAAAAAATATTAGTCAAGAAGGAGTCTGAGACGGATACAGAGCACCAACGAAAAAATAAGCCAATAAAAATTGAATAAGAAGGTAGTAAAGCCAACTGGTAGGTAGGTATGTATATATTACTTTAATGGAATAATAAAGCATGTTTGCCGCCCTCGATAGGGGACTCCGACATAAAGCGCAGCGCCTCAAGTTTGTTTTCTTAGTCTTCAATGCCATTGTGTCGCATGCAAAGAAAAGTCTTTGGCCTCGCGGCTACTTCACATCCGCGCTCAGTATGCAACGCGCATAATGGCCAACGCAATTGTCAAATACCAGTAGCCAGTAACCAGGAACCAGTAACCAATAACCAGTAGCCATCTCCAAGCAGTCACCAGTCACCAGTAACCAGGCAGCCTGCCCATAATCGCGTTGAATGACAAATAATTGAGGTTAGTTTAGCCAGTGAGCCGTGGGAAGGCGAGGAAAAAACTGTTCGCAAATGGCAAACACGTTTCAGGGCTCATGAGCAAGTGTTGATGGCACCGACTGAGAGTCGATGAGTGGGTGGGTGGGTGGCAGCGGTAGCCCATAGACGGACCACACGTGCTGATGCTGCTGTTGCCAGTTTTCCAGTACAAAAGCGCAAAATTTTCTAAAGGAAAACTTTTGTAACGGAAAAAGCAAAAGTTTTGCCTTCGACACCGCAACGAGAATTGTGTTTAGCAGCGCACAAAGAGTAGGCACCCATAGAGCAAAAGGGAAGCAAGCACTAAAAAAGAGAGAAGAAAGAGTACATGGCACATCCTGCTGACTGCTAATCCATAGTCATAGTCACACTCGGCTAGTGATAGTTTTAGTCGTACGTGTGGAACGTTTCAATTTAGCATTGCTCCAGCATCGCATGAGTCGTGTGCGCAGCAAAAATTAAATTTATTATCATTGGAATTGATTGTAGGAGCTGCGTCACACTCAACACACTCAATACACTCGACACACTCCATCCACTCCACACACTCGACATACTCGACACAGCAAATAAGACTTTCACAAATATTCTAATTGTGTGGTTACCATCCATGTTATTCACTCCATGCTTCCCAGCTACTGATGACACTTGATGCCGCCAAGCTCAATCCTGGGATACTTGGCTGTACATGTTGTTGGAGCCGGTCAAAGTCGTTAAAGGTTCATTTCCGGTGCAGCCATGCATGTGACCGAACATTGACCGTAGAAATGGAGGCTAGACATTCAGCCATCTCTGAGGATCCAGCGCTGAAGCACTGATGAGCGCCCATTGTCTGCAGCTTCTGCAGTGTTGACTCTTTGGCGCCGCTTAAAAGTACATAAATTATGCAATTTAAATTAATTAAAACTCCTCGTTACTCGTCAGACGTCACTCGTCACCTACACAAATAGCAAACAGATAACAACTGTCGCACGCCCTACGGACTAAATAGAGTTAACGCAGTCAGTCATACAGTTGCAAAAATAGGTTTTATATAGGAATGCTCTTTTCTTCGAAAGCTATGCGGAGGCCAGGTTAAGCATTAAATATCCATCTGTGGAGTTTCCCAACTAACATTCTTGCGCGAATTAAGTTTTACTTTTTCTCAGTGTGCAATGTGCGAAGGAGCCGCAGCAAAACCCTGTGTGATTACGGCAAACACTTTCATTAAAATTATTATTGCAGAAAATGCTTTTTGCTGTTGCAATTGTTTCCACTCGTCGAGTTGCACGCACATGCAAACAACTCCCGGTGCATTTACATGCATCGAGTTGTTTCTGTAGCTGTAGCTGTAGCTGTTGCCGCTGCTGCTGCTGCTGCGGCTGTGGCTGTTGCTTTCTACTAGCCAAAGGCAACAAAATGAATCCAGTTGAGGCTGTTGATGCTCGTGGTTCTCCTGTAGGTGGTTTTAACCAGTACCAACAGCAGCATCAGGACCCTGCACCACGTTGGCGTTGCCGGTGTTTGTCTGCGGTGCCGCGTGTGCTGATTGCTTGGCAGCCAATGCCAAAGGCGCTGGGTCTGGGCTGACTACATGAAAATGCAATGTGCTTGAAATGAAAACATTAAAAATTTAATTGCGATAATACAAGCGCATAAAATGTTAATGGAGTGTATGTAATCTGACACAGCAGAAAACCCGCGAAGCGATGCCGACGTCGCCGTTGCCGTCGCCGTTGCCGTCGAGCAGGACGCAAACTGCGACGAAACACAACGAAATAGCCATAGGGAAGCAGCTGTAATGAAGGATAAAAGAAATTAAAATGCTTTGTGTGTTGGCAGCGCCAACAAGAAGCTGCCTGACTTGCGCACCCAGCTGAATGAATCTCTGAATGCGAATGATGTGCCACCTTCAACGCGAAACCCAAGAATGCAAGCAATGCATATTAAAGTCTCGAGATACGAATTGATACAGAAAGCAGCTCCACGAAAGTGGAACGATAAAGCAGCTACAATAACAAAATACAAACAGGTAACATAAGACGCTGGCAAAAACGAACTGTATACATATATATTTATATATACATATAGATATATATGTATACAGCTGCACTGCAGCGCAGCAAAAAGCAAGGAGCAAAACTAAAAACGACTTGAAGCTAAAACCTGAACCTGCTTCAGCAATAGCAGCTGCAGCATTGCAAATTCAACTCGACAACGTCGTCGCAGTTGACGCCGTTTTTTGTATTGGCAAAACAAAAACAGGAAGTGCTCTGCGTTGCTCTTAAGTACTTCCTGCTGCTCTAGTGCTCATTGTTGGGCGACGCCATTGCTCCATTACCAAGCTATTGGGGCCACGGAGCGCCCCACAGCCAAATAGTTCTCGCATTCGCCCTATAATTGCTGCAGGCGGTTTTTTGCTCTTCCACCTGTCAGAACAGCAACGGCAATCAAAAAGTTATAAAAACACAGAGCGCAACGAGAGATATTTTGTTTACCATATCGAATGCTACTAATGCCCGCGGCACAGTCAACAAATTGCACCTACTCCAGCTTTCAGATCCAGCTAAGAGCTGCGAGCACTGATAGCTTTTATAATAATGGAGGGTAAGGTAAGGATCAACACATCGAAGTTTGTAAACGTAAACATGTTTCTCATTAATACTGTGTACATATGTCTATCGTATTATATTTGAAATATTTCACAATTTCTGGGCACAATTTTATGGAGCGAACAACATCGATAGTTTAGCATCATCAGAAGCTAATGTCTCCCTCTCTCCTTTCTCTGTGTCTCCCTCATTCTCTCACTCTCACTCGCGTCTTCTGTAAATCCCACTATGTAAATTTCCAACTTTATTAGCCATATGCTGTTGCTGTTGGTGTTCTGCTTTTAGAATGGCCACCTTTTTAAAATGCAAAACAAAACTTTCGGTTAACAATACTAATCCGGCAATTTATGCAGGGGATTTCGACAGCTGGACCACAGCTGCTTAAACAAACTTCGTGGCTTGGTGCGGAAGGACGCCACCCAACTAGAGCACAAAATGCGACAAATACAATGCGAACAGCCGGCTACTATAATAAATAAGTGCCTGAGTGGTTACGGTGCCACAAAAATAGCGCAGCACCGTTGAAAGATACCAAATTATGCCAACAACAATAACCAAAAATCTAAAAAATCTAAAAAAAAAAAAAAAATGGAACAAAAACAATAACAAGAAAAGTGCTTAGAGAACTTTGCATGCTCTTATCTCTGTCAGATAAACACGCTGGGATATATTCTCACCCCTCCCCTTAACTCACTTGGAAAGCCAGGGCGTATACGCAACTTTTGATGCGGCCTCGATGTAAATTTTCTCTCGTTAGCCCGCAAAAACAATTCATTACAGAATTAGAAAGTAATTCGAACGGAAATTTTACTTGTGGACCGCTGCACAACATAAAGTTGCCCAACTGCCGAGAACGCAAAGCGGGAGTTGGAGACGTCGACGTTGTCCATGTTTGGGATGGGAAAGTCTGTGTGTGTGTGTGTGTGTGCCTGTGTGTGTGGGTGTGTGCGAACAGCGGACCGCTAGCCACCTGCGCACCTCAACATAAAATTTAAGGCGATTAAAATGTCAAACACGACAAAGCGTGCGGTATTAAAAACGCCAACAACGTGGCAACAATCACACACCCATACACAGACACAAACACACACACATACACGGACACAGACACCCCCAGAAATGCTTTGAACTGTTATTGGTGGCAATTTAGTATTCCTAGGTTTCCAGCATCCAAGTAAACCAACTGATGGACATTGCCCAGACTCGAAATCAATATATTGAGAGCATAGTTAGAGAGGAAATAATTCTATACTTAACGACAAATTATAAATTATAATATGCTACCATCGAATCAATCAATAATAATAATAAATACCAAATAGTTTGCTTTTGCCTTTATTTCTGCTTTCAAATTTCCAAAATTTTAACAAGTTTTACTGATGCTTTTACTCAAGGAAAACCACGACCAGCAATTCACAGTACTCCTAAATTTTTAGTTCTTTCCATTTCAGCTTTATCTTTAATCGACCGTTCGATTGTATGTGTAATTGTTAGTGTGTATGTGCGTCTGTCTGTCTGTGTGTCTGTCTGTCTGTCTGCCTGTTCGATTGGTGGAGTGGTGGCCAATGTTTCGGCTGACTCCCTTCATTTTTGACTTCTGTTTGCCTCTGCATAACAGCCCCGACTACTGCTGCTGCTCCTGCTGTCGCTGCCCTGCTCAGTTACTCTTTTTGCTGTTTGCACTCTGGGTTAAGTACTTAACGGCATGTCAGCGCTGCTGGTCAGCGCCTGTTGTTTTGGGGTCCTCTCCATGCACAGCAGCGCACGTGGGGAGGGCTTTAAATATTGAAAGCGAACTGTGGCCGCTTTTCCTGTCAATTTGTTTTTAGTTATGCGCTGCTGCTCGAACAGGCAATTCTAGTAAATTCGGAACACACTTTAAGCGGCCACCGCAGAGTCTTCACTTGTGACTGACTAAATTTGTTCCTACTTGACTACCAGTCAGCCTGCTTGCTTGACTGTCTGTCTATATGTCTGTCTATCTGGCTGTCCGTCTGTCTGTCTGGCTGGCTGGCGGTCCTTCTGTCTGCCTGTTTGTTACGCTGGGTCGTCGCGAAATTGCAAAAGAAATTGCGCAAATTGTGTGACAGCGTGTAAAGTTGGCACTTTCACACATAACTCATAACTTTGGTGGCAAAACTTTCGCTCATGCTAGCGGGTGGTTAGATCGCTACGGGAGCGGCGGAAAAGAGCGAGACAGAGGAGAGAGGCAGAGCGAGAGCGAGAGCGAGTGAACGCTATAAGCCTTACATTGGCGACTATTTGGACGCTCATGTAGACTATTTATCTCCACAAGGATACGAGGGATGAAACTGGGGCTAGTGGCGAGCTCGGCTAGAGTTTTGACAGCTCATATAAAAGACCATAAAACAAAAGTTTTTGCTTTAACTTTCATCGTTGAAGCAACTGTAACGCCTACAAAGCAACACACCAACGTGTACAACCACCGAGAGCTGGGCAGCCAGTCTAAACTATAAACTCTTTGCGGCATTAGAAACGCAGAGCAAAACAGAGATTCAACATTTTTTAGAAGGTTCTTTTTATTTTTTGCTATTTTACTCAGTTCAAAAAAGTTGAGCGCGGTTTTTTGTGTGTGCCAAACAAACGTCAGGAACAACACCACACGAGCGGTGCAGTAGGTGCCCCCACGCGAGAGGACGCTGCGCTCATGAATTATGAAAATTTAAAACGCTGCGACGAAAACATAAAAAAAGTTTGCAGCTTCATCGCAATGAAACTTTGTAGCTGCTGCCCAGTTTTTTTTTTTTTTTTTTATTTTTATTGTTTACGCTTGAAATTAACTGGCAAATGACGAGTTTCAATTGCGAAAGGTACACATTACCCGCACACAGCTCCGTGCTTTTTTTCATCTCCATTCGCATTCGTGCAGCCCCAATTCCCCTTCCCCCTCCCCATTTCCACTTCTCCTTCCCCTTTCCCTGATCCATATGCTACATACGTGCCCGCAGTTTACTCGCTTGACATTAATCATTGTATACTTATGAGCCCGCCATGACTTAGTTGGGTAACCAGGGCTGGCGATCTAAATGTTTCTCATACTCACTTTCAACTAGCAATCAGCACAGCTTCCCAAGTAAAGCAAAACAAGGAGATCCGCACTATTATCTTCTTAAACGAACAGTGGCATTGGTTTATAGAATATAGCTGAAGATAAATTTAGTCAAAATTGAAATGTTTCCAGCCCTGTCAAAAATACTCTAAATATAGAGCTTCCTTATGCGCAAAAAAGGGATTGTCACACTCACAGACACGCACACACACACACACACACACACACACACTAACTCCTGCACACTCACACGCAGGACTGCAGCAGAGCGAGCGAGTGCATTTTGTTTGCGCTTGCCGCGTCTAATGAAGTAATAGAAAATGCAAAGTGCTGCATAAAAAATGGAGTGCTATTTTTCAAAAAAGCACACAATTATGCTGGTTGCAACTGGCAAACACCAGCAGCAGCAGTAGCAGCAGCAGTGGCCAGAAGGTGGCCAACGTCACGCAGCATGCAGCGTGCAGCGTGTTGCAATTCCAGGCTGACGTCACAGCCATTTCCATCGTCCTCAGCGACGCGTCGCCAGCGTCGTCAGCGTTGCAATTGCAGCTAATAATAATAACAGCTCATGAGCACTGACGTTTGACAAATGGTACACCCAGGCAGAGAACGCAGCCATTTAACATGCAAACGCAGCTGCAGCGGGCGCAAGTATTCCACAGACATTACTTTTTATTAACAGCAGACAAACATAAATAGCTCCAGCAGCAGGCTGAAACGGGAGCTCATCAAGCAAATGGGAAACCGGACTTACGTTGATCGGGCATATTGACAATAGCCTTCTTTGCGAGCCGAGTGCCTGAGAGTGCCAGAGCCACGACAAATGTCAAGTCAACGTTTAAAACCATCATGAAGTACTTGTCATTGGCCACGCTGACAGCGCAGCAATGGCTTTGGCTATTTCGACGGCAATGGCAACAGAAATAGCTTTTCCTCGTCATTGTTAGACTGGTCAAAAGTTTCGCGTTGATTTTCTTTCCTTGTTGTTGTGTGTTTTGTCTATTTATTAAAAAACTTTTGTAATTATAGCAATGCGTCTGGAGGGCTGCGCCACCTGAGCTGGACACATTTTTCTGCCGGTCCTGGTGCTGTCATTACTTCAAAGTAAATTAAAATCAAACAAGGCGAATGACTCCTTCCAATGCATTAGTGAAATTATGAAAGCTGTTTAGAGCACAAAAGACTCTCAGACAGCTCATAAAACTGGCACTTTTAACACAGCACCTTGTATGTAGTTGATTTTTCTCCTTTTTTTTTCGGCAGTGCTGTTGCTTTTGTTTTTCTATATTTGCAGCAAACTATTGTAATTATTTTGAACAGCCAATGAGGGCAATGAAGTTTTGGCCACATGGCAATGGAGACACACACACATACACACACATGCACACAGCCATCCAACGATAGCTAATGGGCAAGCAGAAATGACCTTTACTACTTTTGGGACATGGACACAAACACAGATATGGATACTGTTGCTTGCCGCCCTGGTCGTTGTAGTTGCTTCGCAGTTGTTTTCAAGAATTTTGTGCAACAAACACAATATGGCTGCCAAGTTGTGTCCAGGACACTCTGTGCCCTGTTGTGGTCCCCGATCTGCCTCCATTCGGTTTCATCATGTTTTTGCCCCCAAACATGACACTCTCTGTATTTGCTGTTTGCTGAGGAGCATTTTGTACAACATTTTTGGCAAATTACATAAACAAATGCCGTAGCAAGTTTTAGAGGACACTGGTCACTGGTCACTGGTCACTGGTGACTGGCCAGTTGATATCAGAGTCTAGGTACTGTCCAATCTTTTACACATAGGCGAAATTGTTGGTAAAAATAGCTTCTCTGGCGTTCACTTTCAAATAGTTTTACGTTTTAACAGGCATGATAAACAAATTTGATCCTGATAGAAGGTAGACACATTCTAGCAGCATAATTGACTAACACAGTGTTATGAACGAATTACCAAAAATACTTCAGCATTTCGGTTTTCAATTCAACTTCTTGAGATATTTGTATGCATATAAAATCGTTATTAATGTTTATTAAAATAATATCAAGATATGTACGCATATTGGTTAATAAACGAACATCTGCTCAACTTCTGCCATGCCCCATAGAAAAGAAAACAAAAGTGCATATATATTACTTGCGGCTGGAAAACCACATGCAAACAGAGCAACAGCAGCTAATTAATTTTAATAAATTGGCCACAGACACACAGATACAGTCAACCAACGTTGCCGTTGCCATTGCCGTTACTGTTGCCGTTGCCGTTGCCGTTGCCGTTGCCTAGGCTCGAGATTTTCAGAGCCACCTCCTTTGTCTGTTGGCTAAAACGAAAATTAAATAAATCCTGTGCCGTCAAATTAACACACGCAACTCCTGTGTTAGGCGCCCCATAGTAGACTACAAAAACGTTTCCGCAGCTATGGCCACGCCTACTTGCCAAGGAGAGGAAAAGAGACAGAGCGCGAGAGAGCGAGCTTCTTCGCCAGCTTGTGATAGAACGCCGCATATGAATATTTATGTGTGCGAAATTGATGCCGCTACAATTACCGTTACCGCTAACTATACACAGAAAAACCCACGCACACGCATACACACACACACACACACACACACACACACACACAAATGCCAACACATTGCTCGTAGTAGCAGCTGCAACAACTACAACAACAACAACAACAACAACTGAAACAGCCACTGCCAATTTACGGCACTTTTGCTGTAGAGTTTTGCCGGCGAATAAATTATTGACAGCTTGTAAATTTCACTAAAGTCAGCTGTGGCTTCTGTGTGTGTGTGTGTGTATGTATGTGCTGGTGAGTGTGTGTGCCATAAAATCTGGCAGACGCACATATACATGTGTAATGAATTGGGCACGCATAAACTAAATAAGTCAGATTGCTAAAATATAGTGTCCGACTATGGGTCATCATTAAATTTATGTAATTTTTTGTTATTTTCCTAATGGTCCAGCCGCCACAAGATGGGGTAGAGTCGACTAACAGGACACTGCCAGTATCTAACATTACGAAGGCAAAATATGTCTCACAGCACTATAAACTCTATAAACCTGTCAAGTATTTGCCGCCTTTTGCGTGTGGCGAGCAAATGTTTAAACAAATGGGCAAATATCAAATAAAATGTTTACTCTTATTTTTTCTTCTAGTTCGAGCCTTTAGTGCCGCTACGCCAGCCCTTGCAAGGGTCCGCCGAGTTGGGGCTCACACGGACTGCATTTGCATATTACACAGAGAAAATAAGGATGAAAGGGATTGCATAGGGCTCTTGTTTGCAGTAGACAGAGCGAGAGATAAAACAAGAGACACAGATAAGGAGAGAAAGAGAACGAGAGAGTAAGGCGTGGAAATGGCCGTCACAGGCAGCGTTAATTTCTTTGCACTTTTACATAGCTTTACTAATTTTTTATTTCGCAGGCTTCCGTTTTTAGCACACTTAATTCCATTTGGAACTCGCATGGCCAGCAACGCGAACAGCGATGATGTCGCTATTAAGGACACATTAGCCGGAACACTCTAGAATTATGTGTGTGGCACCCATAGGGAGGCAATGCAAGCATGCAGGCTAATGACACGGAAAGATACAAAGGCTCTCATACACATGCACCCATACTAGCGCACACGCTCACTGCCACCCACACTCACTCTCACGCTCACCCTCACACTCACTCTGACACTCAGATAATTGCATTAGTTTGCAAAAGAATTCAATCTGCATATTTGCACTTGCACTTAAATCCGGACCATCTCTCACACTCGCTCATATCCCGCGTCATCCCCTCCTCTCTCCTCATCTTGCTCGGGTTTACACAGTTTCCATCTCGATCATTGCGTGCATTTAATGCGTGACATTGTGACAGTAAGTGGGTTACGTTTTTTTGGACCCTACCGACCCCATCAATAAAAAAAGACTGTCAACTGCCTGCTGAGCGCCTGCAGCTCAACGCCCGCGCCAGTTAAGACAGCATGTTGGCCGAACGACAGCGAACAGCATCGGGCCAACGAAGCGCTTAAGCGGTTGTTGCTGGTCGCCAAGTGTAATTGAAATAATATTGTTGCCCAAATTGCACAATTGCTTTCGATATGGCCCGTATATTTAAGCATGATTAATGACGCCACATGACGACAAGAAACGTGGTCGGCAACCTCGAAATTCGCAAGTAACGAAATGCTTTCGAAATTCTCCATTTTGTTATTCTCAAATTTGAGAGCGAGATAATCAAGAGAGGCCCGTGTCGTACATAAGAGTAATTCACCAGCCGAAGCTCGCTCTCCAACACTGTTAAAAGGCACCTAGTCTCTCAATCGTGGCTCTCCAACTCTGCGCCATAAACTGTTGCGCGTATAACAGTTTCAAACATACCACATGCCTTAACAGTAGAACACCAAACAGCAAACTCTGTTAACTAACAGCAGAGGTTGGCGTTCAGCATTTGTTATACTTTCTATCCGATGCTATCTGCCGAACAAGTGAAGTGTAAACAAGATAATTATTCTATTAATTTCGTTTTTACGTCTTAAATTCCCCAAACATGTCTGTATTGCAATACTGTTATTTATGCAAATATACACCTATTTGTGCACACATACACACTCATAATTTGCACAGTTAATGTTAATTAAGACTAAACAACAAATTAGAATAATTCGATTTGCTTCTGTTTTCGCAGTAAGAACTTTAATTGGCGACTTGCAGGGTGCGTGTAAAGTGGCTGTCAGACTGGCTGTGTGGCCCAAGTTCCGTAAAAAGTTGAAGAAGCATCTCACAAACCGAAAATAATAATCAACAACAAATACTTCTTACACAGACAGTCAGTCATCCTACACACACACACCCGCACACAGAGTCACACAGATATAGACTTGACTTCGTCTACGAACTGCTACGACAATGTTTTCATTACGATCCTGCTCTCATAGTGTGAGTGTGAGTGTGAGTGTGAGTGTGAGTGTGAGTGTGAGTGTGAGTGTGAGTGCGAGTGTGAGTGGGAGTGTGAGTGTGTGTTAGCGCCAGCCAAACAAACGAATATGCTTGATGAATACTCGACATCACGTACGCTTGAGAAATGTACGTGTTTCCATTGTAAGAAAAGTCAGGGCAGACAAAAGCGAGTATCTACTGCTGGCCCGGCCAGAGCAGCCCTGAGCAGGGCAGCGCAGGAAAAACAGTCAAGCGTGCAGGAAACTGAGTAACTGTTACTCCGTTACCAAAAGACGCTCGCGGTTATGCGGCGGCCAAGTGCGAAATCCAGTGCCAAAAAGCCGACCCACAACGACGAGCACCATAAGAGCCTGGAGAGCTCTGGAGAGCGGAGTGCACAATACAAAATGCCATTTATCATATTCGTGGGCTCCTCTTTTATTTCTATTTTTCTGGATCACGAGTGTTTTATTGCAATTTATCATTAGATGACAGCACTCACACACATACACACACACACGCTCGCCCGCATCCGCACACTCACACCCGTACACAAAGGGAGACGCACGCACATTTACAACTCGTTACATCTCGAACCCCTTACCGAACCCCAACGCTAACCCCAGCCCCAACCAAGGAAAAGGTATTCCTGCAAGCGCAGTTAATTTGATAAACTGCGTTTGTCGCTATTAACTGTTGTTGTCGGCTGTCTTCTGTTGTTTTTATTTGTTGTGCACAACATGTCGCAGCTGGCACGCCCCGCCACGCCCCACTGCTACGAGTAAGACAGTTTAATCACAATTTAAGTAGGAGTTGGCAAAAAGAGGCGTAACAGTCAGCTTAATAGATATTTTGATTTGTTGGCTTTGTTTCTGGCAACCTAACATATTAAATATTAGCTGCAGCAGCAGCAGCATTAGCTTAGCTTGTCAACGTCTGAACTGTTACGGAAATGAACAATAACATTCCATCAAAGTCATTAGCAAGACAAATATTTGTGCAGCTAATTAGTTTTAATTACAAGCAAATTTCAATTGTCAATTTGGCGACATTAATGGGCCACATGCCACAAAGAGAAAACCACGTAAAGCAAAAATATGAAAAAAAAAATATGTACATATATATATACATATATAATAAATGATAATAATAGGAGTAATGAAAGCAAAGACAAGAGAGTCTGTCATTAAATTTTAAATTGATTTGGCGTAAATTAAATTTAATGCACAAGAAGAAGCTGCACAAATGAAAAGGCTGCGGGGCATAAGCTGAAGCGAAAAATAGCAAATAATAGTGACATGACGAAATACAATCATAATCATGCTGCAATGCAACCGCACAAAAACTTTCGCCGTCAACAATGAGCAGGGAACAACTGCACTGGCACTAGCCATAGAAGAATCTGAAGCAGCTTCAACAGCAACAGCAGCAGCAGCAGCAGCAGCACTAGGAGTAGAAGCACGACCAACAGCAGAAGCGGCAGCAGCTGGAGGAGGAGAGATGCAGCAGAGCAAATAACAAGCAACATAATAGAAGAATAGTTGTTGCTGCTTTTGCTGAAAGAAAAACTACGATACAAGCAAGGCAGGGAGAAAGAGAGGGAGAGAGAGGGAGGGAGAGGGAAGAAAGAAACAGAGACAAGCGAAGAATGGATACGACAACCACAACAGAAATAATAATGGCATATAAATGAAGTAACAAACATTGTTTTCCTTTGACATAACTCATTAACCAGCAGAGGCCACGAAGACGAATTGAAGTAAGCCCCAACTTAGAGTTGCAGTTGCAGTTGGAGCTATAGTTGGGGTTGGGGTTAGCCCTATTGCTAGAATAAGGACAAGATGGGAAGCAGACTGCACAAAGCTAGCAGACAGCATGTAAATTAATGTATTGTAACTGGTCGCCAGCTGCAACTCGAGCTCTGGCTATAGTTTTGGCTTTAACTATGGAAGATTTTAATAGACCCCGAGCTAAAATTTCTTAATTAAAACAATAAGCAGGCGTTGGGCCTGGCCACAAATGTCTGCAATTATATGCATGGCACACGCACACACACGTACATGGACACGCTGAGACAGCAGCAGCAGCAGCCGTTGCCATAAGGCAACATCAACAGCTGCCAGTTGGTTGGCAAATCTATCCGCAGAAACGCGACCGCAACCGCAACGCGGCGTTTTGCTGGGTGTCCTGTCAGCAGTGTCGAGCAGACAGGAACGTCGACAGAAACGTCGAGGATGCTCCTGTAAATGAAGAAATTCCGCTGTCGTCTGTTGTCTTCGTGGCTGTCGCCCTTTGGCACGTCGCCTGCTGTGCCTTATGACTAATGATTGAAATTTCATGCTCCATATGGGTGCGAAGCTTGCCGAGTTGTCAGTTCATTTGGCTGCCATGATATGGCAAAAATATCGTGAAACGTTGCCGCTGCTGCTGCCGCTGCCGCTGCCGCTGCCACAGTCGCTGCCTAATTAAGGAGGAGCAGAAGAGAGTAGTGTCCCACGCTTAGCCGAAAACTACGCAATTAAATGCTTGCTAGCACACTTTTAGGCGTGTAAACACGCGCACAAACGCCGAATTCTCAATTGGCAATCAGGAATTGGCAATTGGCTGTACGTGATTTAGCAAAAGTTGCACGCACACACACTCACTCACACGCACATGGGCGACAGTGGCACAGGGGCGTGGCCGTATAATCGATTTTGAAGTGTGAATACGTTGCCACGCCTAGCCTACATTAGGGGCGCCCTCTTCGGCCCCATCGCCCCCTCGCCCCCTCGCCATCCTCGCCCCCTCGCCCCCTCGCCATCCTCGCCCGCTTGGCGGTCTCTGAGCGACGCCTAAAGTTATTTGCGGCCATTTTTTAATCTACACTTGAACGCCGGCCTAGCACGCGGCAGTATTTGCGCAACGTGATGAGATTTTGCGGTTGCTAACCAATCGAGGGCCTTTATTTACATTTTTCTCAGCTTTTGCTTATCGATCTCTGGCTTTGGCTTTGGCTTCGACTACGGCTACGGCTTTGGCTTTTTGCCCTGTTTGCTGCCCGTCTCATACTGAGCATTCGATGCGGTTTAATTTTGTTTTTTTTTTTTTTTGCGCCCAAAAACAGGCAACACGAAGCAGGCGACAACCAAAACTAGGTAGAGGGTCTTTTCGCCAGCAATAGCTTCCAGGTCCATAAGTTTGCTTGGCTGGCGACAAAAGAAAAAAACAACATAGGAAAGAAAAATGGTGTTATAAATAAGAAATGTTTGTCTGGCTCACAGAAATGGCTGGACTTTTACAACAATATGTCTTGAATTGTATCCTTAAAGTGACGGCAGAGCATTTAATTCAGAAATCACATATTGATCAAATAAACTACAATTTGCATTTAATAAATATTTTCCCAAATAAATTGAAATGAATTTACGCATGCACAACTCTGTTGCAGAGTCAATCAATAACAACATGTGTTGTTAGTAAAAATTGTCCTTAAATTATAAATAACTAACAAATACTACAATATACCATGGATATGGGTAATAGAAATCATGTATGCATAAAACAAAACACAAACACTTTATGAAATAAAGTAATTAAAGTGCAATTATCATTTAAATGTATTTACGCATCTGCAACTACAGCTCGCTCGCATCATTGAACCGAAGAGAAATCCCTTGCATATTGTGAATTCCATCAGCTGCTTTACCTACACCACATAGTTGACCATTGGCTTGGTTAACACTGCGGCTTGATTTAGAAATTGTTGCTGTTGCTGTTGCTATTGCTGTTGTTACAGATGCTGTTGCTGTTGCCGTTGCTGCTGGCTAGACCGCGTTCTCAATTGGTTTTTGCGATTTCGCTTTTCCATTGAAATTTTGCCACTTAGCTAGTCACAGGGCATTGGTAAGCAGCTGTTCAGACTCGATGTATGTGTATGCGATTATATGGAGATGTATTGGACTTCAGCTCATAGTACGTTGATTCAAGTAAATGGCGCTAATGGCCGATCGAAGCGAGCCCGCAAAGCGCCTCCGTCTCCACTTATCTGCATTTCGAGTGCATTTCGCGCGGCAATTATTTTTGCTCAATACCCGCACTTGACTTTAAATTGTCGCCGACTGTGTCAGTCCCACCTGAACTCCCAGTTGCCCATCCGCCATCTTCATCCGCTTTCGAGGAAGGGCTTTGGCCCTGACGATTTTAATTTGTCGCCCTGTGCCAATTGTTAAGCAAAAGTGGCTAATTTGAAATTCTTTTGAGCGAAGTGCGCACATTTGTGAATGCCAAGTTGACGACGTCGTTAACCCAGCTGCGCCCACCGCGAGGGGATTGGAATTAGTCACTGGGGCCAGAGAAGCGGAGAACAGAGAACTGGAAGCTGGGAGCTGGGAGCTGGGAGCTGGGAGCTCGGAACTGGAACCTGGGAACTGCGAACTGCGAGCTGCAAACTGCGAACTGTGAACTGTCTGTCTGTCTGTTGTCGCTGCGGCAGTTGCTACTGCCTGCCTTTGTCTTTGTGTCACGCGGCATGAAATTGAATTTTGGTCTGCAGCAGTTGACTGGCGACGAAAGCCAGCCAATTGGCCCCTTCCCACTTCCACTCCCTTGCCCACTACCGAACCTCATTTGCCCCCGTCGCCTGCTGCCTGCCGCCTGTCGCCTCATAAGCCTTGCCTTCAATTATGGCTTACGGCCAAACGCCGCCATTTTGACACTCATACAGCGTAATTCGAAATGAATGAAAATTCTTTATAACTACCGTCAGTTTTTCTGCTGTTTTCTCAGTTGTTTGTGCTGTTGTTTTGAGCGCTTGAATTTCAATTTACATAAGTCTCTGCATCTGCACCCAGCACCAGACTCTCTCATTCTCATTCTCAGTCTCTGTTTCTGCCTTTCTCTCTCTCTCTCTCTCTCTCTCTCTCTCTCTCTCTCTCTCCCTCTCCACCTCGCCCCCTCTCTCTCTCTCTCTATGTCTCTGTCCCATCTCCATTCTTTGTTCAACTTTTATCTTAACTTTGTGCCTCGTTTTTCTCCTCTTTTTGTTGTCAGTCGGCGAAACTTGAGTTGTTTTTGTGGTTAAATGTAAATTTTATTGAATTTAACTCTTTTGTGTCTGTCTGGCTGAGCGTTAAAGAGGAAATTGCATAATTATGCCTAATCTTGAGACCTATTGCCGCGCCACTTTCCAAATTTATGCAATGCAAAACGGGAATCGACTCCCCAATCACTATGGGAATGAGTCTAACGCTGAAAGCTGCAGCTAAGTGGCTCCGTTCGGCTTGACAAAGTGTATTATTGGAATATGTAACGATTTCAATGTCTGCTCTTATCTTCCGAATCATTTGCCTCTAGGCAAATTAAGAGCGAAGCATTGTGTGCAAGACAGAAAGAGACATACAGAAAAACAGAGAGAGAGAGAGAGAGAGAGAGAGAGAGAGAGAGAGAAAGAGAAAGAGAGAGAGGATAAAATATTTATCGTTACATTTATGCAACATTTCAATCATTAATAAATCAATTAAAATAAATTGGAATTTTGTGCGCTGATGTTGAACGCGAAAAAGGTTTTTTTTTCAGGGCCCTTTCTTCGGTTGTGGGACTGCTCTGTGCAGTCTGTGTGATGGGCTCGGTTCCATACCATTTAATGCAATTACGCAAAGCTCTCTTGATATTATTGTTGTTGCGTTTGTTGGCTTTTCGAATTGTTGCTGATATAAATCAAAAAATGAATCATTTGACGCGCTCGACAGATCGACGAGCCCGCCAACAACTTAAATTATTCATTTGATTTACGGCGACACAAATTTGTAGCCAAATGGAATATTAACTGTGCGATGTGTAGGCTGCGCAACAACACGGCATTCGCTTAAAATGCATTTCTATAAACAGCACACAAAAAAATTATGTTCTCCCAGACAAACAGAACGTACAGAGAGTTTGTTGGCACAAGACATCCTTTCCAAATCTGGACATAAAACTACTTTCAGCGCATTACAAGGCAGACATGTCAAAAGTTGTACGACGGCTGTCGATGTATAAGGCAGAATAAGAGGCACCCTGGCAATGGCGACGACCGACAGGAAGTAGCAGCAAATCCCAGCGCCCACACACACACACACACACACACACATATATATATATATATATATATATATATGGGTATATTTGGACACACACATACATTTGAGCACATCAATAAGCGGGTGGTTAGACATAAGCGTTAAGAGCATTAGAACTTTGCCTGAACTATCCAGTCTTCCCCCTAATAGATGCCAAACACAAACTGCTGACTTCAAATCAGGATTTTGACTAAGGCGAAGTGCAAGCAGCTACCAACACACTGTCACATAGAGCACGTTGAGTTCCTAGCTTACTCCTAAGTAGCTGATAGCGAGATAGCGAGACAGCCCCAAAAGAGAACATTGCATACAAATGCATCATTGCAAACAATCTGATGTGTTTGCTAGATGTGTTTAATAAAATGTTCGGGTAAAAGCATTAAGCATATAACGTAGAGAGCACCAGCACCAGCACCAGCTAATATGTAAATCTGTTTATTATGAATGTCCACAACCATGACATTAAATTCCATTGGGAGCAAACGCAGTGGGCTTGACTGGGCTTGTATTTGGCTCAACCTTGGCGCTGTCCGAGTTGAATTGCTCGGTCTGGATCTGCTGCTTACACTGGTGAATCTTGTAGGCAGTCTCGCACTTGTTGGCGCCGCGCAGGGAATGACACGCACGCTGTGGCCACCAGGTAGGATTAAGTGCATCCGATAGGTGTCCAACCAGGTCTTGCTCCACAAAGACGCCATCATGCATCAAACCCATTTGCTCATAGAGACAATGCGTAAAGCACTGTGTGGCCTCAGTGACATTGCGGCCATCGTTGGCGTTAAACTGGATCAATTCCTTCAAGGACAGCTCAGTTTGCTGTGCACAGATGCGCACATGATCCGCGCTAAACTGACGCGGAGTATCCTCGATTACAGTCAGAGCCAGGTTCGCTTCAACTTTGGCATATCGAGACTAGCAAAGGAATAAACACAATCATTTCAGCACGCTTCACATCATCCAGTCGATTCCACACAAACCTCAGCGCCGACAAAGAAACAAATTGCAACCAGCAGATACAAAATTGTCATAGTAAATATTGTTTCAAAACTGATGACTGCGAGGGCGTAAAATCTGGTTTATATAGTCCAGATTCAGCAATTTGTTTTATCATGTCATTAGATCTAGATCTAATTGCAAATATCAATTCAATGAGCCGCATAAACCGCTTAGCCCAAAATTTGCTTTCATTGCCATTGCCAGAAATGTTGCAAGTTTGCTGCTCGAAAAGTTTAGCCCGCAGTTTTAATAATGCAAAGTAGTCGAAGGAGCCCCAAATTAAATTGATGCCAATGTCGATACTTGGAGAGCGGCTTCACAAAGTTTCGCAAAAAAAGTTGCCAAAAAAATTAAAACAAAACGTGAATTGCTGAGAGTGCAGTTGGTGTGCAACGCACCTGAAATACACTATTTACCCATTCGAAGAGATCGTCCCTATATAGCATTAAATGAAATCTTTGATTAAATAACAGCATGTGAAGTAAAAGTATAATGGGCTTGGCAATGTAAGTATTTACGAATATATTTGTATACGTATCTGAGATATCCTGTGCACTATGAATATATGTATGTGTATTTGTAGTATGTATATATGTATGCCTCTGGGTATATGTGGGCAATGCAGTACTTCCGCTAAGTCTGAGTCTGACTATGAAAATACTTTTGCTGGTGCTGCTGCTGCTGTTGCTGCTGCTGTTATGGGCTACGACTATTTCCGCTGGTCGCATTAACTGCAGGCGCATAACTTTTCCAATTTGCTTTTGGCAATTATTGATATAAGCCAACAGCAACAACACTTCAGCTCAGTTTTTCTTCGACTCTCGCTGTCTCTCTCTCTCTCTCTCTCTCTCTACCTCTCTCTCACACACTCACTCTCGCCGTTTCCCTGCTGAATTTGTGTATGTGAGGCGGGGCCGTCCAAGCATATTTTCTTGCATTTTGCGCATATTTGTGCAACATTCTCAAAATTCTTCAACAAAGTTTTGTTATTATTGCCGTTTTGCTCGAGACTCGAGAGTTGAGAGTCGAGAGTCGAGACTTGGTTTTGGTACTGACTGCCACTTTGATTACTTTTGCAGTTGCCGTTGCAATTAGTTTGTTCATTAGACGAGGCAACAAACAGCCCATGACGAGAGAGAGATAGGCAGAAGCCAGAGCTGCAAGAGTTGCCTCGAGTTGATTGGAATTCACACACTTAATTAGTTGCATGCCCAGTTAATTTCCTCTTTGTTCCTGCCACTGTAGTTGCTAGTTGGTAATTGCGAACAGTTTTTGCTACAATATATCTTTAAGATGCACACGCACATGTTTGTGTGCCTTCCAACTGCCCCCGGCGATGCAAATAAGTTAGCCAGCAAACAGTGCATACAATCCAGCGAGCAAGTTGAATAAAGTGATTTGCGGACTGCCCAGCACTGCAACCATTTTTGTAAGCTGTGAAATTCAATACAGTTTTGACCTGGTCGAACTCCTTTTAATGTGTTAGCCGCAACGATCTGCCGTAAGGCATAAGCCATGGACCCGGGCCTGAACCAGAAGGAACCAGCAGGATTGCCCGCTATCCCGGTCTCTTGTTTTGTATCCATTACACTCTGCACATATTTGTTGCATAATGCCAACCTATGCACTGGCGCATTGTTGACCAGTTGTTCGGCATTCTGGATAAAGTCTCCTCTGCCCCCCCTTTTGCATTTGCATTATCTCCTGATAGTCTAATGCCGAAGCATTTTGGTTGAAAAATCTACAATTCGCATGCCGCAAAACAAAAGCAAATGCCAGAGACAAACTCGTCAAGATGAATGACTGTAAGCAAATCCAGCGATTCGAGCTTGCATACCAGCATTACTCCATGTCAGTAGACCCCGAGAGCCCGGATAGCCTGCACAATTCAAATTGCACATGTCCAGAGCCCCCCCCCCCTTAGCCTCCCCCTCACTCTGCAGTCCCCAAAAAGAGAAAAAAAAATAGGAAAAAGCAAAAAGCTAAAAAGGAATACAGCGAGTATGTGACTCGAGGCAGTTTCTTTCTGCTGCTTGGAAAATTCTCAAGTAAATTTCATTGAATAAGAAATAAATAAGTAAATACTTCAAATAACTCTAAGATTCTCTCTTTCTCTGCACTGTGACAATTTTCTGCGGCGCTTTCAATTTAATTTACTTCCCCCCAACCACTTTTGACCATTGTTGGAGCGTTGTGTGTAATTTAAAGTCCCCTCAGCATGCAAAACACATCCTCAGCCGCATTTAGGCGCTTTCACTTGTCAGAGACTGAAATCAAGAATGAAGCAAACCAAAGACAAATCCACACAACCATAGAATGTGTGGCCAAACCAAATACGAGCAAGTATGACATGCCCCAGCATCGGGCATCAGGCATCAGGCATCTGATATCAGGCACCAGACATCAACGGAACGTCGACGTGGCCTTGCAAGCCAAGTAAATAAATGTTGGAAGGCAGAAATGAAACGTGCCAAAGTCAGTTGACAAAGCATGAGGTAACCACATATATAAATACTTATTTAGTAGTAATGAAAAGGTGGGGGCGTAGTGTTACAGGCAAGGCAAGAAGTGTTGGACTGACTTTTCACTTTGTTCATTGAATTTTCCAACTTTATTTTATTGTCGTTTTTTCCTTCTTAAGTTGAAATATTGGATTTAAAACGAATACCAGAATAAACGAAAGTCGTGTTAATAATACCCTTTGACACGTAATTGAATACAACAAGTTAGAGAACAAAACATATTATTTTCAGCTACGAAAATATTGTATAGATTAATATATTTATATAAATAAGTGCATTTTGGCGCTTACCGAATTATAATCAGCTTTATATCACAGCACAAGCACATCAGTCAATAAAAAATATACAACACACTCGCACATTGGAGGCACACTTGATTAGGCATATGCTAAGAGCATTTACAGCGAAAAACAAAACAAAAATCAAATAAAATTGAATAACTTAATATCTTTTACAAAATGCACTTTTCCGAAATGAGCTTTTGACATAACACGCAGCAGCGTTGTATTATCTTCGTATGTAAATAAAGTTCATAAACGATTTTGGCTGCTACCATTCACATAAGATCAATAAACAATATTTGTAAATGAGTGAACAACTGAAAAGCTTTCGCCTTGCACAATTCACAAAGTAAACAACTAAGATAATAGAAGAAACAACGAACAACGAAAAGCGCGCAACTAAAGATTTTCTGCTTCTGCATCCTTAGCAAACGACTATTAAATCCGCGTTTAGAACTGAGCGCCAAAATACGCGACCGTCTAGAACCATCGACAAGTCACTACTAGTATTTATACCTCCGCTCTCGCTCTCACACTCACACTTACACTCACATTCTCGATACGTGTAGCCCGCAAGACACAATCTAACGGGATCAAAAGCATACTTCATCTTTTCACTCTCTCTCCTATTTTCCGTTTGAGAGCAGATTAAATAAACTGCGTTGCAAATAATTCCACTTACATAAACACGATAATGCAAACGAAATATTTTCACTCACTATCAACTAAAAAGTTTCTGTTTTACACCAACCGTTTATGAATTTGCATAAAATATTTTGGTATCTGATTTGCATGTAAAACTGAACACTATGCAACAACCGACTAAACGGCTCAATCGTCAGCGCTCAACTGATCATTATGCTCCCGCACTCACACACGCACTCTTCTTACGTGTAGCCTACTTACAGTTGTGCTAATTTGGCTATTTTCAGCCAGTTTCTGCGTTTAACAAACAACGAACCTGATACCAGTGAAATAGTGTCTGATGCCCTTATCATAAATTGCATTTCTTTTATTCTTAGCTAAAATACAAATTGGAACATTGCATTTTTATTTTTTTTATTTTAAGATTTCTAAAAGTGAACCTAAAATTTAAAAATTTGTCAGTGTTTGTTTGGCTTTTTTTTGTAGAAGCACAGAAGAGTACGCAGACAGCACTGCCTGCTAGTCATAAGTCTAACGGGATCAAAAGTATAGCATATTTATTTTCGTCTCCCTCTTTATGCTCTTCTTGCATGTCTCTCTGACAGATGGTTGCAGTAAGCATATTAAAATATGAAACGTATAAAAAGGCAATAAAGCAAATGAACGCTTAGATATCTACGAAAGTCGCAATTTGTGTAAATATTTTGTTATTCTGTTCTCGAATAATTGCATTAAAATTGGAATTCTTCAATTTGCGAAACGAAAGGCTGTCACATAGACCAGTCTATGCTGGCGGGCTTCGGAGTTCCACAGCTTTACTTCTGCACAACTCTCCGCAAAATGAAGTTGTGGCACGCATTGTTTGCGGGCCGCCATGTGCGACAGCGCGACAACTTTCCGACGGCCATGTGAGAGATCCCAGTGACGTAAACGAAGTAGAAGACAGTGCAAGCTGACTGTCTCGCTGTCTCGCTGTCTGGCTGTCTGGCTGACTGGCTGGCTGTGGCATTCTTTAGCTGACTTTGCAGCGCGCAATTGTTTGATAATGACACTAACATGATGCTGTACTGACAACCGGCAAAAGAAACCTACTACTTGCCAGTTCAGTATTTTTTTTTTTTTTTTTTTTTTTTTTTTTTTTTGTGAGCCAAAATACGAAAATTATTTGTAACGGGCCGCCGCTAGCAAATTTTGGTATCCTGGTCGCAGCTGAGTCGTTCAGCCTCAGCCTAGGCTGGATCTCATTTTGGTTGGCGCTTGTTTAGCTGATTTCCTCTGGCTGGCTGAGAAGGGCCACTGCGAAGCGATTGTAAATTAAGTTTTAAGCAACATGTCTGCAAAAATCATGCCCGAGGACAACAGCCTCGGCCTTTGTTGCGCTCCCTCTCTCTCTCTCTCTCTGTCTCTCTCTCACTCCCTAAGTCTCTTCTTTTCTTGCCCGCTTCCCCTTCGCGAACACTGTCGCAGGCAGTTGCAAGATTTCTTCTTTCTTTTTATTCGTTCTTTTATTTTTTGTTGTTTTGTATTCCTATTTGAAGAATGGAAATTGTGTTTTGTGTGTTTGCTGCAGTGGTCGCAATCGTCGTCGTGCAGTTCCTTGAGGAGCTGCTTTACTATTTTCGCATCATGCCTTTTCTACTTGCATTTCTTTTTGTTTTATTATTTTTATTTTTATTTTTTTATTGTATTTTGCTATTTACACTGCCACAGTCAACAGTCGGCGTCGACATCGGCATCGGCATCGGCATCGGCATCGGCGTCCGCGTCGACGTCGGCGTCGACGTTGGCAGTTGCAGTTGCCTTAGCTGTGCCTATTTATATATGTATATATTTGCTGTAGCTGGGTAGCCGGGAACGGAACGGCAGGGCGTCTCGGCGCATTTGTGTTTGTGTTTGTATTTGTATTTGTCTTTTAGTTTATTGTGCTGGGCCACAACAGCTACCAACGAACTTTGGCAAGCAAGTTCTGTATTTGGGCTCCGCTGAGGCAAGGAATTCAATTTTAGAATCGCAAAGGACTCGGCGCAATTGTTGTGGCTGTCTGTCCGTCCTCCCGTCTGCCGGCTGACTGGCTGACTGACTGCATTTGATTACAGCTCGTTTCATTTAAAATGATTTGCGCAGTTGATCAGCTTACGTGCAGCCGGGGCAGTGCCTAATTAATGCCACCAACAATCGATATCATATGTAGGATGCAAATGCTCGACCCTGAAGTACCCTGTGCATCAGTTTGAATGTACACTCACATATGTATGTATGTATACCTACTAGATTATTATCTATTCTATAATTATCGATGCTTTCATTTTCACTAGCTAACAATTTGACATACTTATCATCTATCTGCTACAAACACACAGAGAGAAAAACGTAGAGCATTTTAAGCGGCAGCGGATCCTAGTCGAATATACACAAATCCTGGACGCTGGCTTAGCTGGGATGAACAACTGCCGACTAAACACTTGCCCGGGCAATTAATTAAAACTCAACAAAGCTTAGCAGACAACTAACAGCAGCGGCAGCGGCAGCAGCAGCAACAACAACTGCAAACAATGTTAGAGCCTGCTTAAATGGAGCTAAGGATTCGACTGTTAGAGGCAGCACCGGGAGGCGGCCATCGTCAACCCTTGCCGTGCATCGAGGGTTTCGCCGACAGATCAGCCACCAGCTGCTTTATGGCCACAGTGCAGCCCACGGCGCCGAAGATGACGCCGATTATTATGAGGAGAATATCGCGGATTAGCTTCCAGCGCAGGCGGCCATAGCCCGTCTGATAGTTGACGAATATGTCAATCAGCGCCGGGCAGAGCAGGTTTAAATTGCACAGGGAAAATGCGCCCTCCAGCTCGGTCAAGGCTGCCAGATTGGGCACCACAGCAGCCACGATGCCTGCGAAGTGAGGGAAGACACGCAAAAACAAACGGACGTAGTGGAGAAAGTCCGACTGCTCCACCTACCTGTCAGGATGAGGAAGGAGATGCGCACCAAGATCTCCGCTGTAGTGCGGCACTTGCGCGGGGCGGCGTTATCCTCGTAGTCGCTGAAGACAATCGTGATGAACACGAATCCGTTCAAGGGGTAGCTCAAAAAAATGCCACACGCGATGGATATCTTGATGAATTGTGACAGGCTTGTGGGAGAAGAGGAAGAGGTGAATTGCAGAGGAGTAGATATAATAGTTACGGGAGGAGCTTACACTTCGCTTTGCGGAATGTTGAGCGTAATGCTGGCTTCCACCTGCTCGCCGTAGCGCCAATAGCCCATGATTCCAAAAAATATATTCGAGCAGAGAATAAAGAAGACGGCTAGATTGAGTATACCAAAGAAACCCAGGTAGCTTTGCGGATGAGCCATGTTGGCTTCCACGACCAGCATCTAGACGTATACGTTATTAGGAGGGGATTAGAAAGGAGTATCTGTGGTACGCACTGAGCCGACGGCTGTGAGCGAGAAGGCGGCAATGCCAAAGAACATCATATAGTCCAACGGGGGCTTGAACATTTCGCGATCCTGCAGATTAGGCAAGCCCTGAAACAAGTAGTACATGATGCACAGGAATCCGGCGTAGAGCAGAATGTTCGAGACGAGGTTCAGGGGTACCAAGAACTTCAGTTTGCGTATCAGGAAGAAGGGCAGCTGCAGGACACAGACGCCGAGCACGTAGTAGCGCTCGTGGTAGTCCTTGAAGTAGAAGTCGCCGATTTCCTTAAAGTTCTTCGAGACAAACACAATGTAAACGCAGCAGAGACCGAACTGGCCAAAGACCAGCACGCAGGTGGTCGAAATGCCGGCTGCGCGGGCGAAGCAGTGCACACAGCCCGGTCCCAATTGGTAGGCAATCTGCACGGCCTGCGGCATGGATACCTGCGGCACGTGGATGCGTCGACAGCACTCGGTCATGCCAGTGATCTGTGCGGGAAGGCTAAATGCAAATAATTGCGATTTGGACCGTGCACGGGCAGCGGGGAAGGCAACTGCAGACACTCACCAGCAAGTGAATGCAGTAGGTAAGCAGCACCATTAGCAGCACGGAGAGCAGCACGCCGGACACGATGCCGGCGTAGCGCATGGCCAGCGGCATGGCCAGAATGCCAGTGCCAATCACACACTTCAGCAGCGAGACGAATGCATCAAAGTTGCTGTCGAAACAGATGTTGAATCAGACTGGCTGCAAATGCTCGATTCATAACAGGCAACGCCTTTCCACAAGTCACTTACGTTAGGGGCACCTCAACCGTGCGTTTCTCGTAGGGATTGTAGATGTAAATCGACGACCTGGACGGGCTGTTGGGTAAAGCGCTGCACGCACGTATCAACGTGTGATTAAAGCCGAACTCTGCACAGAGGCCAACTAATACTCACAAGACAGGTGGGGCCGGGAGCTGGGGCAGACTCGAGTCCTGCTGCGCTGGTTTGGCCATTGAGCCAATTATCTGAGCCGTACGAAGGCCGTAAAACTAAACCAATGGTGAGTAACAAATTTTGATAACAAATTCAAATGAGTGTAGTCTGAAGTCGAAAGTGTCGTCTGTGCTCCCCCTCCCCCTCTCCACCCCGCACACATTCAATTCACTTTAAACTAATCAGTGAGCTTAGCTCCACAATCAGAATCCCAATTGCTGCACATGCGCGACGGCCATTACCATAATATGCGCAAATTATTGCATACTTTGCAGCGTAGCCAGAGGCAGCTGTAGAGGCAGAGGCAAAGGCAGAGGCAGAGGCAGAGGCGGGGCAGAGCCAGAGGCAGAAGCAGAGACAGCAACATAGCCAAAGCCAGAGCACACAACTTACAACAATTTGCAAAGCAACAGTACAGTATTCATTGGCTATAGCAGAACTTTGTCAAAATATAGCCAAGTATATTCACATACAACATATGACGAGGGAATGAAACAACTTGAGAGTGAAATATTGAGAAAGATAGTTATAAAGAGAGAGAGAGTGGCGAATAGGGAAACATGGAGAGGGAGAAGGAAATGCACAGTGAAAGAGGGAGATATATATGGAAAGAGTGAGAGACTTACTGACATAGAATATAGATAGCAAAAGAAAAAGAGTAAGATAGAGAGAAGGAAAAAAACAGAGAGAGAGAGAAAGATAAATAGAGAATGAGGAAGACAGATAGAGGGAGAGAGAGAGAAAGACAGAGAGTCAGAGAGAGAGAGAGCGAGACACAGAGAAATAAATAGAGGATATCTAAATCGTTCTCAAGAAGACTTCATCTATCAAATATCCTCCTTAAAGAGAAGCTGAAGTTGGAAGTGGAAAGTCAAAGAGTAGGTAGAGGCGAAACATATGTACAGCTTTACTAAATATCTGATCACTTTCACTCTGCTCTCTTCAGTTTCTAATCCATATAGTCATACAGTGCAATGCTAACTAGTTAATGGAGAACCTCTGATAGGCCATGCGTGACTCATGCAAAGAGTAAATCAGAGAGATCATTCAAGTCTGCACAAGCAGAGATTAACTTTCATCTAGCTCAATTGCAGTTGATGCTGAAGCGACAAGTTAAAGAGTTGAACAGTGGCAGCCTGCACTGTATCTTGTATCTAGATAACCAGCTCTGCAGCTCTCAAATTTCAATTCCAGCTGCAGGATGCAGGATGTCGAGAGTTGGCGCTGCCGAGAGGAGGACGATTGTCATGCCAGAATGTGCACTTCCGCATCCGCTTTTAGTTGTGTGAACTTAACAGTAAATTGAATTAAAATTTATTGTGAAAATTGCAAAATTCCAAAACGCCGCAGCAGCAACAGCAGCAGCAGCAGCAGCTCGCAGAAGTGGGCTTCAAGGAGACATCAGCGCAAATCCAATACAAATAAAATTAAGTAAAAATGCACACAGAGGGGCGCACATGGAGTGGGTGGGCTGTGGCGGGGGCTGCGAGGGTCAGGGGTCGCCGTGTGTTTGCACAAAAATATGCAAATGTGATATTGTCGCTGGCGACATTTACAACAATTACAATAACAACGAACGGAACGGAACGAAACGGAACGCACGGACGGCGGACAGGCGGACAGGAGGACAGGCGGCAACTACTAACTGCGTGCGACATGTGACACGATATTCAAATAAAGGCGGCCCAGGCGGCAGATTGGGCGAGACGTAGGTGGGTGGGCGTGGCATTTATAGCATATATTTTGCATAAAAAGGGAAATATGCAGCAGCAGCAGCAGCAGCAGAGCAAGAAAACGAGCGAAGCAGCAGCAGCACAGAAATCAAATAAAACAAATTTGGAATTTTACAGCAGACGGAACAGGAGAACATCTTCTACACACGCACACACACCCACACATACACTCGAACACATACACACATTCACATATGAGCGCGTGCATGTGTGCACGAAGGAGTCCCGCAGATGACTTCGACTTCGACTCTCCTCACTCGAGTCTCGCTCTTGCCAATGTGTCGGAGTGTCTGTCTGTCGTTTCTGTTTTTTCTACGGAGACAAACAGACTGACATTCAATTTAAATTCCTATACAAATAATTGCGTGCCAGTTCCGAGTCCAAACAGATGGATGGGAGCAGAGCAGGCTGGAGCACTGCAGCGCTTAGATTATGTTTGTTTTCTGCTTCAGTTTTTATTTTTTGTTCCTTCAACGGAGACGCTGCGACAGTTGCCATAATTTGCCTAGCTCAATGTCAATGGACACAGACGCTAATAATTATGCATTCCTCGCCACGTTCAATCCTATGAAATTATTCTGTCCTCATCACCTACTGTCGCTGGAACAAAAAGAACGAGTGTACGATGAAAGGGAGTCGTCTCAAAGATACCCTCTCTGATAAATATTGAATCACATAATTTGGTGATCAAATGATTTTTTAATGGATTTATATCACAATACATTAATATCAAGTTTTTAAAAGCAAAGTTTTATTGTAAATACAATAAAAATTGAAAACAGTAAATTTAGTTAAATTTCAGCTAGAATTTCCATTCATTCATTGTGCAGGGCATCAAAATAAATTTTAACTCAAAGCAAAATTTCTTAATGCAGCGCACGCACCTGAGCTGCGTGCCTCTCGCTCTCTCTCCCTCTCCCTCTCTCTCACTCACACCGTCGTTGACTACGGTTTACCTGACTGTGGCTTCACCTATTATCGCTGCGGTTATCTTTCTCCTTCTCCACGCCGCTCCCCCGCACCTCCCGCTATTATCATCAATGTTATCAACAGCTTAGCTTAAACTTTGCGCGACTGAAGGATGCACCACGTTCGACGTTCGACGCTCCAAGCTCCAAGCTCCACGCTCCACGCGCCACGCACCAAGCCCCACGTTTCGCTGCAGCTACTTCCTCATGCTTTGCGCATCAATGATTTTGATCAGATTTACTGAAGCTGTCCAGCGCTGATGCTGATAAAGAAGATGAGGATGATGACGTTGATGATGACGACGCGGCCACAGGGCGCGCTTAGCAGCCCTTTTATCTCGTTGCCCACAATAATTTTTGCATTTATAATGAAATTCATCGTCATTTTTCATACTTTCACAAAGTGGATTTTTATTAGATTTGCATTTCTTGCAAACCTTTATACCAAATATATACATATATATAGAACAGCTTATTGTTTGCTGTGCGTTGGCAACCATATGGTCAAAGTGGCTTAAATGCATTAGAACTTTCTTTGCTTTCGTTCTTTCGCTATCGCTGTTAGAGACAATATCATGTGCACTGCTATTAAAAATGCAAAATTCATGAATATTCATATCCATTTTCATATTTTCCGCACAATTTGTCAATGGGGGAAACTATGTGTGTCTTAAAAACACAACGTGCAGAAAATTTCTATTAGATAAACTGTCAGTCATTTGCGTTGACATAGAACGTGACCTCAGGAAACCCCAATGCGAAAGTCATACGATGATATTTCAAATTATTTTAAGCCCCTCATCAATTTTGTGTCTGTGCAGTTGCCACTAGTTACCCTGTATATAATTGAAACGTAACTATCTCTCTGCAAATGTTAGCTCAAAGCTTGTGTGTGTATTTAATCAGAGCATTGGTGACATTTCTAGATTCTAGTGTAGGAAACATGACAGAAGCACTGCATGCACATCTATTGCAATGCGTCGGTTTGATAATTAAATTGTACACGTAAAATATTAAAAGAAATACAGTCTGTATTATGCGGTGTCAATACGTGAGCATAGTCGATGATGACGGACAACACGCGACTTGGTAACTAAGCACATCAATTACGTTATAATACTCTGACTATTTCAAATTTAGCTAGAGCGCGCGCAAATCTAACCCTGCTGTTTAAGGTGTTGAAGAGGCACGAGTCTTGAACGTTCACCAACACTTATTTATCACGCAATATATCGAGTGCGGTCTCTAGTAAATCGACAAGCCCCCACGTTAAAGCGGCGTGTTTCGCATATTTACGAAAAGTTTAATAAAAAACTACAAGAATAATGGATGATGAGGCGGAAACTTACAAACTGTGGCGTATACGCAAGACGATCATGCAGCTAAGTCACGATCGTGGTTACCTTGTGACCCAGGATGAATTGGACCAGACCCTGGAGCAGTTTAAAGAAATGTTTGGCGACAAGCCGAGCGACAAACGTCCCTCGCGGTCCGACTTAATTGTGTTGGTGGCCCACAACGACGATCCAACTGACCAGATGTTTGTGTTCTTCCCCGAGGAACCCAAAATTGGGATCAAGACCATCAAAACATACTGCACCCGCATGCAAGAGGAGAACATCCACAGGGCCATCGTCGTGGTGCAAGGTGGCATGACGCCCTCGGCCAAGCAATCGCTGGTGGATATGGCACCTAAGTATATTCTGGAACAGTTTCTGGAGTCTGAGCTGCTGATCAACATAACGGAGCACGAGCTGGTGCCGGAGCATGTGGTAATGACAGCCGAGGACAAACAAGAACTACTCAGCAGATACAAACTGAAAGAGAACATGTTGATGCGTATCCAGGCGGGTGATCCGGTGGCCCGCTACTTTGGCCTGAAGCGCGGCCAAGTTGTCAAGATTATACGTTCGTCTGAGACAGCGGGTAGATATATATCTTATAGATTGGTGTGCTGAGGGACTGACGCATATATTTTTCATCCAATTATAATTAAAAAACAAATATAAATATATACAATTATAGAAATAAAACATTTAAATCGCATTTTATTATTTTAATTACATATGTTTTGATATGCAAAATGTATGTGTCGCAGTAGCAAAGCTATCGATAGTTGGTATCGATAAGTTTCAAAGTACGACTGCGTGCGAAAAAAAAAATACAAATACAGAAAATACAATTATACAATCCGAGGTTTGTTGTGAGTGCCTGGTCTTCTATTGAGAGCCAGTGGCGTCTATTCTGAGATGGCCATGCTAACGCGCCTGACTAGCAGCGGCACAACAACAGTTGCACCAGGCTCGCCAAAAGGTTTGCAACGCTTTCAGAACTACCTCAGCGCTTTTCTCTGGCCGGGAGCGTCGCAACGACAGCAGCGCAAGTCGTCCACGCAACTGGATGCCATCGACTGCTTCACCAATGAGCTAGTCAACCGTAAGACACAGAAGTGGGGTGAGTTGCGTGAAAGTCTGATGAAACCCGCTGCCGAGGAGGCAAGCTATGGAGGAAGCACCTTTGGCCAGAACGTGGGTCTCATGTCCAAGGGCATGATGAGTGATCTGAAGGCCCTGCGCTCCCCACAGCTGGGCCTCGATATACGATCTCTCTCACAACCACAGCTAGACAACTTGCTACTGGCGACCCTGGAGATCAAGAACAAGCTGGACTTCCTTTATTTAATACGGCAATGTGTGCGCTGGCAGCAGTTGCCCTGCAACGAGGTTTTCATCTCCTGCCTAAAGTACTTGAGCTCCTTGGGCCGCATGCAGCAGCTGGAATCGCTGGCGGACACCTGTCGCCAATTGAACCATCCCTTTGCAAGCATCTACTCGGACTTAGCGCCGTTCAAGGCGATTGCCCTGTGGCACAACGGCAACTCGGATGTGGCATTGATGACCTTGCATCGTGGCTATGGAGGAAGCCTCAATACGGAAGAGGGCAGGCGCATGATTCGCGTCGCCTTTCGCACCATTGTGGAGGAGACGCTGGCTCAGAAAAGCGAAGCCGTCCTCGTCTCCCTAATGGAGGTCGCCCGTGCCATTCACCGCGAGCACAAGGACATCTTTGTGGTGGCCTGTGTGTGGAAGCAATGCTTCGCCAGTGATTGGTTTAGCGATCAGAAATCAGCGGGTGAACTGTTCGAGCACTACAAGGATTTGCAGCAACTGGTGGATCGCAGGTAAACGTCCGATTACAAATCATTATAAGACTTCCGTAATTAACCAATGATTCACTTTTAGAGCCAGTCCGCTGTGCTCCTCATTCCTGAGTCGCCACAACGTGGATGCAGTGCACCGTCTAATCGAGGTATTCTTGCAACACAATCAACGCAATGCGTGCGCCAATTGCCTCAGCTTGCTCTTCAACTATCAATGTATGTTCTGATCTATGTTTATCCAAATGGGAACAACACGAATTTCAAATGATCTTACTTTGCAGACTTGCGGAAGGACTTGCGTGCCTGCGCCGAAATTGTGAAATCCTGCAGCGAACTGGAGATGCCATTAAACGAGCTACAAAACGAACAGTTCCTTAGTCTGTTCCTTGATCAGAGCGAACCATATGACACCGCCGCTGGCAATCGAACGACGGGCAACAAGTACAAAACGAAATCGTTCCAGTACAAATTTTAGACGCAATTGTATTCCCACTTTGTTGCATCCGTAGTCTGTAATTGTAGAGCACGAAAGGAAGCAGCGGCCACGGTCAGGTTGTTGCACTCGTTACATAGCAATACGCACATCCCTCAACACTTTAATAAATGTTATTTATCCTGTCAATAGACTTTCGTAGTGTCTGAGGATCATCGTAATTATTGTGCTACGCTGCTTTTAGCTATTTGTGCTTAACATTGTAATATATAAATTAATAATTTTTAGGAATCTCGTAGATTACCCTCGGGAAGCTGAGATGTGGTCAGTCCCATGCACTCGTAGCACCGGGAGATTAGATGATTGCCACAGCGATGCGCCTGGCACTGCTGGCAGCGTGATCTCGCCTTGATTTCCCGCTTGTTGCGAGCGCAAGGCTTGCAGCGACGATGCTTGTCTCCATAGCGACTGACCAGGGCGACGCCTTCGGGTAGAGTGGAGTGCGACAAGCTGATGACGCCCACTCCATTCGATTGCTTGGCCTCATTGGCGGCCTCACTCAGCAGCCGCTGGCTGGATTGGCCCAAAATTTCACAAATTTGCAAGCGCATTGCGAGATTTGTTGCTGTCGATCGACGGTGCAGGCGCCGCTGTAAGCGCTGCTGGGTTAAGAAGAGTCCCAGCTGGCGTTGAAAGTCGCGCTGATCTATACAAGCATCACCGGTTGGCGCCAGCCGCAGCAATATCCAAGCATTAACGGCTGACACATTGAGCATCAAGTGCAGCAGCTGCAGGAACAAATCGGGGTTAGTTCCAGCCGGCAGGGCCAATGAGCTGCTGTATCTATTGGTGAGCTCATGGAACTGTGCACAGGTTTCGGAAGTGTGTAGATGTGTCTGCAGGGCGTTCACTTGACTATTCAAGCCGCAGACAAGCAACGCGACGCCGGATCGCTGAGTCAGCTTCATAGCGCCGTTTGACAGTGCTCCACCCGACCAGCCTTTGGGGTAGTCCAGCGAGCAGGACGGCAGCGTGCAGAGACTGCTCAAATTGCACTCCAGCAATTGCTGGCACTGGCTGACGCTGGCGTAGCGCGTGCCCAGCGAAATATTACGACCTGTGGTCTTGCAATCGCAGATGAGTTGCATCAGCTCCTTGCTGGGCTTTGTTTCTCTCCTATTAATTATCGCATTGGTCATGAACAGCGTCTTGGCATCGCAGCACACGCTCAAAAAGAAGTTCTCAGAGTGTGCCTGCTCATCTGCACAGAGCCAACCGCTGGGTCCGTAATAGGAACGACAATTAATGAGGAACTTTTGCCACAGACGCAGTGCATCATGCCAACTGCTCTCGCCCTGGTAGCTGAAGCAATTTGCAATAAACTCGAAACGCGTCAGCGACATTGTGGCACGAAAAACTGCATTTCCCAACTCCAGGGTCCACAGCTCCTCTATTGGAAGAATTGTTAGATAGGAGATAAGCATATAAAACATAAATCCTAATTGCTAACCCAATGGTCCATTGTGTTGTGCATTTCGAAAGACTCCACATAAATAGCTCAAGCCTAGCCAGGAACGGAGTTCTGTGATATCTGCAAGACGTTCGGCAGCATTTCGCGAGCGTCGCTTACGTATTTGTTCATTGAGCAAGCGAAGGAGCATGCGCAGCATCTCGTCGTCGAACAACAGCATCCAGGACTCCACAGCATTGGAAACTAACCTGGCAGGACCTTTGCCACACGCCTGCTGCTTAGGCACCAACAATTCTTCCTGAAGGGAAGCCTGCATATCATGTTCCGAGTTCCAAATATGGCCATTGCTCGAATGGAAGATGCCATTGCTGTTCGAAGGCCGGCCCCGTTTGGCACGACCTTTGCCTGGATTCAGCAGGACCATTTCGGGCAGTTGCTCATCCTCATTAAGCAGAATGTCTTCATCATTAAAAAGCCAAGAAAAATTTGATGTGAAAGAAATGGTTTCCTGAAGCGGATCAGTGTGACTATCTGCGTGATTTTCGACTGGAGTCTTTAGTTCTATTTCCAGACTCTCCACATCCATTTGCTGACCATTAATATCGGTCTTGCTTATAGTGTTTTTTATGTTTAACAACAGCTGTTCATCTAAAACAGAGGCTTTTTCGTCGCTGTCTTCCATTGTTTACCATTCTTTATTTACGTTTTTGACTGCCGTGAAGTTAGCTGCGCGCACATTTTAGTCTCACATGAAGTTGGCTGCGTGTGCAAATTGATGCTAGTGACAGTGTGTACATATCGAGCCACAAAAAATACATAATTAAAACAGCAGCAAAACAAAACATTGCTATTTTAATGTACTCTAAACTGTAGTGGCTAAGCTCGTGTATATAAACATAATTTAGATGAGTCGTCACTCGCAACGGCGACAAGTGAAAAAAAGATTAGCTCACCAACAGCAACATAGTAACGAATACAGCAATTTCTGCCCTGCAGGCAACCCAAGCATAGCAGGCATAGGGAGGTTAGAAGCCAGCGAAATAAACTATTTAAACTTCAACGTAAAATAATAAATCAACTGGCGGCTATAGTGTTTACGCTATGTGAATTATGCGCGCGTATTAAGCGATTTGTCAAAAATCCTGCTTCGCAATGTCAATTTGACATGTTATACTGTCACGTCTTCGAAGAAGTCTTATACGAGGTGCTGTCGATAGGCGAGCCTAACGATACGTTTCGATAACAAGCAATTTTGAAGGCGAGAAATTTCAAAATAATAATTATGCAGTAGGCCATGCCAAATTTGTGGCAGCTGGAAAATGTCGTCTAGTCAAAGTTAGTCTAATTTCAAAGCCGGTGCTGTGAACATAAAAATACGGAAACTGAAAATATAAAAAGATATATTTATTACCTATCATTGTTTTTTTTTTTTGGTGGAAAAAAAAAAAACGGTTTTTGAGGAGCTGCAAGTCATTCTGGGTTTGTACTCCTTTTTTTGTTGCGGGTTGGTTGGCGTTCGCTTGCTTGTTTTGTGTGTCATGATGATCTCCCCGGAGCAACATGAAGTTGATTTGGTGCTAGATCGGCAAGTGCGCCGAAATATACAGGACATGATGCACGAGGCGGATGTGCAGGCCAACCTATTGGAAAGCGAAGGTCAGTCCTTACATAAGCCATTGACTCTATGTGAATCAATATTGACGAAATTTAGCTTAGGCGTTTCAGCCCGTGAGCGATACAACTCGGAGTCCAGCATCGACCATGATCATCTGCACCAGGACGCAATGGGTGGACTAGGCACACTCTCGGCAGATGAGATTGTTGAGGAGGACCAGGACTCGGAGCAAGCGGTGCAGGAAATACAGAATTTCCACGACATGCTCGTGGAGACGCACATCGATGTCAACGGCTCGCAGCGAAAGCGTCGAGGCAACCTGCCAAAGCACTCCGTCAAGATATTAAAGCGCTGGCTCTACGAGCATCGATACAACGCATACCCCAGCGACGCCGAGAAGTTTGCCCTGTCGCAGGAGGCCAACTTAACTGTGCTGCAAGTGTGCAATTGGTTCATCAATGCGCGTCGGCGCATTCTGCCCGAGATGATTCGCCGCGAGGGCAACGATCCGTTGCATTTCACCATCTCTCGCCGGGGCAAGAAAATAAGCCCCAACTCCTCGGGCTCCATGGGCGGCCTAAACGTCCATTGCACACCAAATCCCATCACAGGCAGCCCGGCCTCGGAAGTTGTAAGCTGGCTACCTAATCTGAGTGTCTATCTCATCTCATTATCTCATATTTGTGCCATTTGGGCAGGTTGTTGGCGCCACGGAGGAGGTGCACAGTGCCGCTGAGATGCACGAGGGCATAGCCAACGTGCTGACCAACTTTGACCAGTATGTGCGTACGCCCAATGGCCAGATGGTCAAGATGGAGCCGGAGTTCGACGAGAGCGTGATATACAGGTAAAGCTCTGCTTGCATTAGTAAATTATCCTGTATCCTATCTGAATGCATTGAGTCCACACCACTGACTTACCTGCTCCCCAAACACAAGTTGGCAACAAGCAATTGCGAACAATCCGCTGGGCTTTCAGAGGCTACACTCCTCGTTGCAAGCTACCATAATCGATAAGATACAAAGCTATCAACTGCGCAAGGCGGCCATGATTGATAGCAGCACCACCAGCACCACTAGCAGCGGCAGCAGCAGCGAGAGCAGCAGTAGCAGCAGCAGTAGCACCTACAGCGCCAACAACTCAATGCTATCGTATAGTCCTTATGGGCAGCTGTCCGCTGAATTCGATGAGGAGAAGCCAGCGAGGAAGCGAGGGCGCAAGCGCCAGAACGAGTTGAACAGGACCTCCGATACTCTCCCACCAGACAAGCATCCCAAGCAGGATCGTGGGCAAGGGCACGAGCAACAGAAATCGGTGTATCTGTCCAAAGCAGAAGTGTTTTCTAAGCAAGATGAGTGCTCCGGTGGTTTTGTGGCGGCGCTTAGGTAGCTTCATGCTAAACTTTTAACTCATAAGTTCCGATTAGGCCTTTGCCGTAGGCGGTCGTCTCTAATGCGCGCATTCTTATTCACAGATCGGAGGGCGAGGAGAGCGGCCACGACTACGAGTCCTGCGAACAGGCCAGTGAGGAAGAAGTCCGCTTCGAGACATCCGATGACTGGCAGAGCGTCATCAAGTAAGTACATCACGAAACGCTACAATTCCGAAACGATTCTGCTCTACCCATGCACCTCTTAATGCTATGCAGGACCGTTTTCAGCACCGAGGAAGTGACGACCACCAAAACCAATCCCGTCAGTAGCAATGCAGTCAGCTGTGATTCAGTGACCACGCAAGTGGTCAAGAGTGAGGGTACGTGAGGCGCCTCGAGGGCGGCCCTATCAAACTAATCTGACTTCAGTTCTGGCTGTAATTGCAGGCAATCAGCATTTGCTGGATCATATGCTGGGCGCCGAGGCAACAATAGTTACGAGTTCGAATGCGGATGCGGATGCGGATGCAGATGATGATGGCATTTCGTGTGCTCCAGAGCCGGAGGAAACTGTGTCAGTTCCAGAGCATGATAACACACAGCTGCAGCCCCAAACACCTCCACGTCCAGGTACGTTGAAATTGCAATTACCATAAGATCTGTGTGACAATGAATTATTTATTATTTGCAGCTTTAAGTCGTGAGGAACGCGATAAATACAAATGTCTTTATTACCTTGTGGAAACTGCAATGGCTGTGCGTCAGAGCGATAGTGGACAGGATGAGGACCTTTCCTACATGGGAAACTATTTAAATAACTAGCTTCTAGCCAAGGATTTATATTGTACATAATTATTTAGAATTTGATTTATATTTCAAGCGTCTGCTTGCGCTTGTTAAACTCATTGAACCAATGAGTACCATTTTATACAAAATTGTTAACAGAAACTTCACCACTCGATGAGCAATCAAATACACTTTGAATAGACCCTCGAAAAAATTCAAATCTTGCTGAATAACTAATGTAACCGTCATTTAATTGAAAGTAATCGATAGGCGTGTTTGCTATAATTCTGTCGATATTTCACCAGAAATGGTCACACTGCTGCTGCTCATATTCAACTAATGTTAACATTCCAGCAATTACACAAATTTTAGAGTGCCCACAGTTGAAAGTAAAACTGTTAGTGCCAGTAAAATTAAGCTAGGCGCAGACGAACGCGAAATTTGTGTAAATAACAAATAAGAATCAACTAAAATGTGAATGTGAAATAGGAAATGCAGTGGCAGCCTCACGTAAACGCACAAAACCACCACCAAGGAGAAAACGTTCGCCCAAACGCTGCGAGTGAAGCCACCTTCAATCATCCGCCGTCGCACTCTTAACCTGTCGCGCTGCCTCCGCCGCCTGCAGCCAGCCACAAAAACAAAAAAGACGACTTGAGATTGCGGCTTAGCTGGGGAAGCTTCCCATTGGTACCCCAGACCAAATCGGGACATGAGAAGAGCATTCCAAATTGTGCTGTGGGTCAGTATGTAAAATGCTCTAACTTTTTACGCGTCTACAAATTGTTTGTCTTCCTCGTTTGACTCGGGCCTCAGGCTTTTCGGCAATTTGAAAATTTACTTTCGTTTTTTGTTTTTGTTGCTTGCTGTTGCTGTTTGCTGTTTGCTGTAGTACGCGCACTTGCGTCACCAAAAGCTGTGCTTGTCATTAGCTCATATACACACAGATGTGGCTGAATATACATGTATTATATATGTATGTATATAATATAATGAAATATAAACATGTCCACGCTTGTTTATCTTCTGTTGTTGCTATTGTTGTTAACCGTTGTTCAGCCACTGTTATGAAGCCGAATTCTCTTCCTTCGACTTCCACCTCTTTAGATAGCATATTTCCGTTAGCTGTGTGTAACGAGGGTGGTCTGAACAATGTCGAAACTGATCGAAAGTGACGAATATTTTTGATACAAGCCTCGCATATCATTAGCACATAGTTCATAGAATATGTACATATGTGTTCGTAAATGCTTATGTTTTTCTTTACACCTACTGAATGTGACCCTTATAATGTTCACAGTGCTCCTAATAATAAGTCTTGGGGTGCGCTGCACTAAAACAATAGAATCTAAAATATACCAGTTCACTCCCATATATCGCACATAAATATCGAGACAAAATATCAGACTTATAATTTGAACATTTTTAAATTTAAGATCAGCAGAAGTAGATCGCTTTATTTTCGTAAATGCCACTCTAAAATACACACGGGACGCAGATATTTATGCTGAACTGGGAGCACCAATGATTGGCAAGGGTGTCTATATTTCGTCGCGCTTCAGCACAATTTGTTCCCTCTCTTTTCTTTCACTTAGTTGCTCACTTAATTTGTCGCTTCGCTCTGCTCCCATAAAACCCCACTGGCTATTTTTAAGCACGTGCCGTTTTCACTCTCAGGACCCATTGGATGTTGGGTATGATGTCTCTCAAGCACACATACACACACACACACACACACTCCCATGCTCCCAAGTGAACATTAGGTTTTTAGCTCATCATATTTTGGAATTAAAAATTGAGTACAATAAAGCGCTGCAAATGAGACTGCGGCAAAGGATGCATCTACAATACATACGTTCGCCAGCTAATTCTTATTAATAACTGGAAGCGCCGCCTCTGCACACCTCGGCTAAAACAATGCAGAGACAACCCCAGCGACAAAGGGTCAAATGGTTGTCGATGTCGATGTCGATGCCGCTGCGCAATTAGTTGCGGCTTCCCCTCGGCGCCTGCTCTGTCCCCCTCGCTCTCGCCCTCGCCCTCCCGCTTCCTCTCCCAACAGGGCATCGTCTCATGTCGTCACACGGCTCGACATTTTTCTATTTTGTCTAGCTCACGTTTTTAGCACAGTTCCCGCTCTCTCACTCTCTTTCTCTCTCGGTCTCTCGGTCTCTCGCTCTCGCTCTGATGTAGTCTGTATTTGAACAGCGCTGACTGCCTCTTTGGATGCCTCACTTGTTGTGCCACAACGAGGCAACGCATCATTCTCAGTTGCAATTATAAGCCACGCGGGTTCCAACTGAATGTTGTGTGTGAATTTTCAACTCGGTTTCATCGTTCGGGATAAATATATTAATAAAAAAATAATAATTTGATATTTTGTGGACCTCTTCAGCATGGAACCAAAGAGTTTGTTCACGTAGTTCCTAAGTGTGCTTACTGATCGAAATGCTGTTGTTGCGACGGTATGTGCTAGCAGGAAGGTGTTTCTAATTTGGTTTTCGGCAATAAAAGACAACATTAAAGAGCAATTGCTCATGGCAATTGCCATTTGCCATTCGCCGTTCTCCCTTTGCCATTTGGGTCACGCATACGTCATGTAAGCCGGCGATAATCCCTTTCTAAAGCAGCCGCATTGTTTGCTATTAGGTCATGAGATCATAAGTCATACTGCACATTGAATAGCCTATATAGACGGAGATACGCGTCTGCGGTTGGAGGCGCTGCCTGTCTGGGTTGGAACTATTTTTAGTGTTTCGTGTGGGGAATGAGCGAAACAAGCACAAGAAATATCTGCTAAGTGAAATTGAATTCCAGAACTCGAGTCTCTTTTTATGCATCTCTAATTACATTTATGACATACCGGATTACCCGGGCCTAGTTTTTACTGGCCATACAATAAGTTGAACCCTTCACAGTCGGCAGCTGAGTTGTCAAAGTGGCCATTCGGACAGCTGAGCAAATTCGAGGCTCGTTTGTGGGTGTATTTGTCCAATAATAATACTCATAATACTAAAGATAGTAATAACTACAGCGACCGGCTAACTAGTTGCTTGTTATCAATTTTAGAGCAGCAAATAGGTTGGCTTTGCGCCGAGCTCTACATTTGAACCTTGGCTTCACATTACGTGCGATTTGCTTGCGGCCATCTTTTTCTTTATTACCCCCAAGAGCCAAACAAAACGAGGTAAAGAGAAAACATGTGTCTGCCTTATAGCGTGTGGTTGTGTATGTGTGTGTGCGCCAGTGTTGGCAAGTGCCTATCGTAAAAACAGGACAGCAAAATCAGACAAAAGGAACCTAAAACAAGTAGCAATATAGTAGTCTGGCACTAAGGACAGTTTAATACTCGTTCACGGTCCAAAACAGTTGAATTAGTTAAATGACTTTTAGTAATAGTCAAAATACTGATACAGCAAGGTACACAATTAGAGGGATAAATATATGGACAGACGGAAATACAGAAATTGTCATAAAGTGAATAAACTCTTGCAATGTAAATGATATTACCATTATATTAACCCTAATGATGTATAACGAATTAAAAGAAAAATGTATTAAAGAAAAAGAGACGGCTCTAGTAGGTTCATAACGACGAAGAGACTAATATGGATATAATCGGTCGCTCACGTTTCCATCTTTAATAGGCATACAAATATAAAAATTAAATATTCAGATCAAGGGCGTATGAAATCTTAATTAGAATGTTATGGATGTCTAAATTGGCTAAATGCAAGTGTAAGTGCAGTTTAAAAGAAAAAAGGCTAGATCTGAAAAGGGCTAAATTAGCATCTCTGTCGTGTGTGTGGTTCTTAGCCATCAGGGCTACCTGCACCGGTATTCTAACGAATGGGGGCGCTTTTCACTTCACGGTTAACCGTAATGCTCTGGCCTCTTGCTTGTTAGGCGTTATGTCACTCTTGGTCTACTCATTCGTTATATTTAATACGAAATCAATCAGATTAAACTTGATGAGCGTGAAAGCAAGAGTATTACGGTTAAGGTTCTGTCAAAAGCTTCGATTGTTCTAAATTCGTTCAAGTACATTTTTATTGATATTTTTGCAACCTTTTGCTGCTCGGATATGTATGCTTAAGGCTAATGTCTAAAATTAAAAATACATTTATGCATATGTTAGTGTTAGTGTGTGTGTGTGTGTGTGTGTGTGTCAGCTAAAGAGGAACCTTTTTGGTTTTTGGGGCAGATACAAAATACGCGCAGCTCGAGATCATGATTGAAGCTATAGAGAACTTCAGAACAGTTCGTTAGGATTGTTGCTATGATAAATTGAGAAAATTACTAAATACAACTTAACACGGTCTGGGTTTCTGCTCCTTAATATCTTATAAAATAAAGCACATGTGTGATATATATAATTCGTATTGTAAATTTGACTGTGGGAACTGGGAACAGGGAACTGGGACCTCTTCACACATAGCCACTGGACTCAAGCTTTAGAGCGCCCTCGTATGTGGGCAGGCCCGATATGTCAATGATTTTGCTCATGTCCAGGCTGATGATGCCATTCTCATTGATGTTGTTGATATCCAGGTCGGTAGCATCTGCTTCTGCTTCTGCTGTTGCTGTTGCTGTCGCTGTCGTTGCTGTTGCTGATGTCGCTGCTGCTGTTGCTGACATCGGTGCTGCATTGTCATTTTCGTCTATGTCCATGTCTATGTCAGCAACAGTTGCTGATGCGGCTTCAGTTGTGCTGTCCACCACATTGCCATTTGCTGCATCAGCATCAATTTGATTGGGATTTTCGATGGCGGGTTGCAGCGGCTGCTGCTGCTGCTGCTGCTGCTGTTGAGCACTTGCCACATTCTCATTGGCATCGCACTGTTCCAGGACACTTTCGACAGATGCCGTCAACGCCTCATCCTCGGCCGCATAGCGAAATTTGCCGCACAGCGGACAGCCGCGTCTGTAATGGCTGTGCTGTTGCTGATGCTGATGTTGATGCTGACTGTACTGCAAATAGCGACGTCCGAAGCTGTTCAGCCGCATGGCCGCCTGTGCATGCTTGCGCGCTTGCAATGCCAGCGGCAAAGGCGGCGAAGGCGATGGCATCGGCATCGGCATATATGTGTCCAGCTCCTGGCAGTGTCCGCTTCGAGCCGCAACGGCCGCCGCGGCTGCGTTCCACATGTTCTCCACCTCAGCGCGCTGCAGCGAGCAGCAGGACTGAGCATTCAATGTGCGCTGCAGTTGCTTGTTAACCATAAGTCCTGCTCCAACAGCTGCAGCGCTGCTGTTGCTGCAGCTGCTGCTGCTGCCTGCCACTCCGTCGGCATTTGATATTTCCATTCCCTGCGCATTGCTTATGTCCAGGGTGGAGCGGTAGCCGGGTGGCGGCGAGACGCGCTGCAGCAACAGTTGCTGTTGCTGCAATTGCAGTTGCTGCTCTTCAAGCTGTTGCTGCTGCTGCTGCAACAGTTGCTGCTCATGCAACACGACAGCGTCATACGACGGCGGCGGCTCATGATGCAAGGCTGGCAGCGTGGCCAAACCGTCCGTAGAGTCGCCCAAGAAAAGCCCCGAAGTTTCATAGCACTTAAACAGAAGGAGAAGGAGAGATTTATTAAAAAAGAAGCATGGCTACAGGGAAAACAGTAAATATCGTGGTTATTCCAAGGGGCTCGAAATAAAGAAGTTTAAATTGCACACATTATAAATGGACTTATTTGTGGAGCATCCAGTCTACGACTGCATCCGCTTACGCCCGTTGACAACTGTGTGTGACATGGACCAGGCTAACGTTGATTTACGCTCTGCTGTCGCCGAGGACGCCGGCGCCTTTTCCCACAGGGCCAACAAACAACAATCTAAGCACTGAGACCGTGTAAAGGAAAGTGGCCTGTACAGAGGCCAACAGCTTATTAAGAGTTTGCTACACAGCAAAGGGGAGTCCAATGTCCATTTCAGCTGCGACTGTGTGCTTGGCCTTTGGTTTTTATTTATTTATTTCTCTCTGCTTTTTATATGTCTTGGTCGTATCTGTTAAATACTCCGCATTAATATTCATTACCAATGTCTGCGAGGAGAGTCGACTGTTGTGGTTAAGACTAAAGAATCGAATTTAAATTGTTTAGTTCCTGATTGGAATTGCTTAATCAATTGTGTAATTAAGTAAAAGCACGAAACTTGCAGTGGATGTGTGGATTTTGTTTGCTTACTGTCTTTCTCTCTCTCTCTCTCTCTCTCTCTCTCTCTCTCTCTCTCTCCTGAATTCTCATTTAAGTTATGCATAAAAACTAGTGCACATGGTCACATTTCTTTCTTCTGAGAGAGAGCGAGAGAGAGAGAGAGAGAAATAAATAAAAAGAGAGTAAAGCTAATTAAAACTGTTTAAACGCATCTGTCTCGCAGCTGTCCTAGGCTAATTATTGGGTGGGGTTTCAAGGTGAGGACACGATTTAAAAATACATTTTTGGTGATAACACTCGTTTCTACATGTATTAGCCTTGCTACACACACATGCACACCGCAAACGTAACTGGAACCTATATAAATTACTGGTTATCTTATATATGTATATACCTGTTCAACACTGTATATTTCCATATTAGGATCATTTTCCAGCCATTGGTGTTGTTGCTGTCTGTAGGCGGCTTCAGTGCGCTTTTTAATATTGCGATGGCAACAATAACAAACTACACATAAAATGGTCGTCACCAGGCACAGCATAGACCTACAAAGAAGAGGGAAGCAAAAGCAACAATACTGTCACATATAAAGAAAGACAAATATTTCATTGAGTTGAGTCAAATATAAAATCCTGTAAGGACTTAAACCATTGTGAGCAGCACATAGGAAAATCTAACCAAAATGAATATGTTTAGCCACAAACTTGGTCGACAATGCTTTGTTAAGAAGTATGTAATGTATTTATTACAGATATATGTGTATGTACGTGTTCATACATATATATGTACATATGTATTTATTGTATTCAGAAGTACAATGAGCGGCCATTCGCTTTAGCTTTTGTTAATACGGACTGCCGAAGCACTAACCATTTATCGATTGTGAATTACAACATTTTGTGTGTTTGCCCCGAAGGCATTTCGACAATATTGGCTTACAAACAGATTAAATAATTGCCAAAAACAAAATGTTATTCAGCACATTGTTTACGCGTTGAATTATACCATCTGGCCACAAATAGCAACAAGAGGCACTATATACCTGTGTTGTATTTATATATTTGTATATATACAACTGATGTGAATACATTTACATACGTATTGCTAGAAACAGTTTTCTTGTTATCGAAGCATTGTTGAAGTTGCCTTTGTAACCTAGATAGCGACAAGTTCTGCAGCACAGTAACCTCCTTAATCTGCCTCTGAAATCTGTTACACATTGCACAAATCAATGATGTCACTTAATCCACTTTAAACACAATATAATGCCCTCTGTCCTCTGTCCTCTGTCCTCTGTCCTTTGGCATGTTCGCGCTACCTTTCCCTTCTTGCTTTCATTCGTTTTTTTCTCTCATTTCTTTTTCTGCTCATTTTCCGCTGTGCCTCACGCAATTTCTCGCATGTCAAGCGTTCATTAAAGGCCCCAAAAAGCGTTCGATAGTGTTAGAGGAGGAGGAGGAGGAGCAGCTAAAACTATCATCGGCATGTGTAGCTTTTATTTTTGTTAAATTTTATTGACGTGCTCCCAGACAATCGATAAGTAAGTAAGGACATTAAACTCAAGCATAATCGACTGCCGAATACTCGTTCCAAATGCAGGGTTTATTAAAAAATATTCGTTTTCGTGTTTCATAGAATTTATGGGGATTTTCTGCATTGGAGCCCGATTGTGATCTCACTGTGGATCTTGTTTACTCTAGACCTTAACCTATTGTAGATGTAGTAACTGATTGGCCACGCTACAGGTTTTGCTTTGACATTTAATTTTTAAAATACAAATCTAATAATGCCCGATTTGCAACGCAGAAAGTGATATGCAAAACATTCTGAACAGTTTATCAGACGGGGATATAAAGGGCAAACGCATAGACGGCCAATAGGGCAATAAACCAATATACTCTGTTTGCATCGTAACCGAGCATAAAAGTGTATAAAAAAGTATTTAAAATAAAGTTACGGTCATCGAAGCGCACGCCGTTTGCAGGCATTAAAAGTTTGCTGTTGTCACTTTAGCATTTATTTTTGCTCAGCCTACTCCATCGGGCCACGCTCTGATCTGAGTTTGTATGACAACGGAGGAAAGAAGAGGAAAATATTAATTTAAATAAGCGGACGTCACTTCTTAGCTACAAAAAGGGGACCAATTATGAATATGATTACTTTGTCAGTGCCCAGTGCAGAGTGGGGAGAGAGAAGCAGCCATCGTAATATCCTGAGGATGCTTCGCAGAGCTGCATGAATTTTTTATGTTATTAATTTGCAGCTGTCTCATAAATCATGAGGATAACCGTTTTCTACATGATCTATGGAGCCGTAGCTGTAGCTGTAGCTGAAGCAGAGATATGATGAAGTATTCATATACAGAGAATGTTTAGCATAATGAACAATTAGAAATATTACAAAAAGCCATTTCATTTCATTTAATAGAACATATATCAAGTCAGACACTGCAGAATGCTGTCGTTACGTCCCCCTCTAAGTATTTTCGCTGTGGTTAACCCTACTAGCACTTTCTGTCACTCCTATTCAACATGATCTTGTTCGAAGTCGAGGCTTCGGAATTTTATTAATTAACGTTTAAATATGCCTGTCAGGCTGCCTTAGCGAACTTTGCCATAAATGAATAATTCGAAATGAATAAAGCAGCATTGGCATTGCCATTGAATGATGTGGCCTCACTCACCCGCCGAGCAGAAGATTCACGCTGCCATTGGCAACGTGAGCGTAGGTCTGTGAGCCGCTGCCAGAGCTGCTTCCGCTCCCAGAGCCGACGGCGCCATTGAGCAGCGATATGCCAGCTCCAATGCCGCGCTGCTGGTTATAGAGACCCATGCCGCCATTGTAGTATGTCGTTATCGAGGAGCTGCTGGCGAGCTCCTGCGAGTGCAGCACCTCCTCCTCCTCGCTAGTGGGCAAAGATGTAGTAGTTATTGTTGATTCCGCTGTCGCTGGTCCTGTTGTTGTCGTCTTCGTCGTCGTCGTCGTTGTCGTTGCTGTTGCTGTTGACATGACTGTTGCATTGTTTAGCTGTTGTTGCACTTGCAGTTGCAGTTGCGGCTGGTGCTGACTGACCGCCGCGATTATTGCATAACGTTTCAAAGACATTTCCCACTATGTCTTAAAACTAGAGACGATTGCATAACAATTAGCCAAGGCGAGTATTAGAATGCCCATAGCACAAAATCACCAACACACATAGACACACACACACACACACACCGTGACAGACTCAGCACACCTGTGCAGACCTTTTAATTGTGGCACACGCAGGTATTACCGTCGCCTGACGCTGCAAGCGCTAGACTGAAATACCAAGGACAACAGCCCTGCCTACTTAGTGTTATCCTCGTATACGTTATGTACGTCAGCCCGGCACGCGAACAAACGCGAGGTAACGCGCACTAGCGAGGTGCGATCGATGGCCAAGGTAGCCAGCCCAGGTACCAACAACAGCAACAACCACAACAACGACAACAATTTTTACAAGTGTTACTATTTCTATATTCGCTGATTATTCGCGTTCCGTGTGAGTTGCGCTGCGGCGCGTTCTGTGTGCGTCTTGGCAAATGCGTTGCGCTGTTGCAACTGAGTCCCGGCTTGACTTGCTGGCTAGCTGGCAGGCAGGCTGGCTGACTGCTTGGCTGCTTGGCTGCGTGGCCAGGCTGACTTGGCTTATCCTTTTGTTGTGCGCCCCGACGAAGTTGTTAGGCAACGACAACGACAACGACGACGAATCAGCTTCGGCTGGCTTGCCTTCGGCCAGCAGCAGCGCGAAGACTTCGTTTATGCCGTTATTTCTGTTGCTGCTGCTGCCGCTTTTGCCACTTTGGCTGCTGCTGCTCTTGCTGCTGTGACTGTGCGCCTGTTACAATTCGTGCCGCCATTTTGCTGTTGCTTTGCAGGCTGCCTTTCCCTTTTCAACGGTAATAGTGGAGGCCAAAAACACAGTTATTTGTATTGAGCTTCCTCTTTGTGTGCTCGTCTTCGTCTATTATATGCAAGTGTATGTGCGCGTGTGTGTGCGGTTCCTGCACGTTTCACATCAAATTGAGCGCCAACTGCTTTTGTTGTGTGTGCACGATTGCTGTTGTTGCTGCTAATGCTGTTGCTGTTGTTGTTGTTGTTGTTGTTGTTGTTGTTGTTGTTGTTGTTGTTGTTGTGGCAACCGTGCATGCCATTTGCACAACACTTGTCGCCAACTGTCGTTTTTCACGGCATGCGACCATAAATAATAACGCGACTCTAAGCAACAGTCGGTGCACTGCATATTGAGTATGGTGCGTATGCGTAATATTTGAAATGCCGAAAGATTACTCATACAAATTAACAGTTTCCATTTGTCTTTTAAATAATTTTAGATGAAATATTCTATACAAAGAATAAAACATTTAATGGCAATACAACAAGCAACAGTATATAGATTAAGTGTTGGTATTGGCATGTAGGCAACCGACTCTGTAAATAATATTTGAAATAATACATTTAGAAATATTGTAAATATATTTAAATATAATTTAATATATTAATAATTGAAACTATAATGAAGCTCTTTGCATTTCTCAGAGATCGCTCTCAATATTGTTATCCGGCACTGTAAGCGCGTCCAGCAAGTGGCAGGTGGTTCAAGAACATATGTAAATACTATATATATGCACGCCATTTTTGGGACCAGTGCTAAGCTGAGCCCACCAGCCCATCCAGTAAAAACTTGAAGGGCTACAAAATCCGTTCAGAGTCGCGCTCAGTCGCAGTTACTTACACCTCGACAGTCGCACGTCCACTAGGACGACACAGTTGTCGGCCGTGAATAGCGTAAAGGTTTCGCTTATCTTTTGTTTAATTCTGTGCGCCATATAAAACAGTTTAAATATAGATTTGCGCTAGAAGAACTACCACATAATAATTTAACATAACAGCAGCAGCAGTAGTTGTAGTTGTTGCTGTTGCTGTGGAGGAGTCCTTCAACAGTTGGCTGACAGCAAGACGACGATTTGTTTGTGAGCCACTGCCACAGATGAGGCTCGTCTCCATTAACGTCAACATACTTTGATGATGGATAGTTTTCGGCGGTTTTGCTCACTAAGCTCATCACTGCGCACGCGCTGCAGGTAAGCAGGTGACCCATGCACAGGTCGCAGCTAGCTGTGCTCGATTGTATGGTTCGCTTTTGTGACTCTGAAACTGGGCTACAATTAGTCTTTGAGCGACAACTGCCTATCGCTATCCCTATTCAATCTCCTATGTAGCTTTCCAGAAAAAGGCTAAATTAGCAGCACTGGCGACAGCTAATGAGACAGCCACCGATTGCCTTTCTTTCTTTCTTATGCATTAACGATGTATGCCTCTTGATTTATTATGCACAGACCATCACACGTAATGCTGACGATGCCCCAAAAAAGGTGCACTTGTTTGTTTATGAATTTGACACACTCCCCACTCCACACTCCACGTGCCTCACTGTGCAGTAGCACGTTTTCCTAACCTGTGAGTGTTTGACATTTGCAATTGAGAGGCCACAGCAAACTGTAAGCTGTGTGGCACGTGTGCAGGCGTCCCTTCATTGACTAGCCATAGCATACAATGTATAGTATATTTATATATTTGCACTCGCATACACACTGCATGTAACTGGAATTCAACTTATATTTTAGTGAGTCGCCCCGCAGGACATGCACTACAGGGTGTGTCCGGTTTGTTGTGGGGCAAGTGTGGAGTCCAGCAATTGCCAACAATACGCTTAGTGTGTCAGCTACATTAGTCATTAGTCATCAGTCAGCAGACACGAAGCCTCGAAGGTCCTGCTATTGAGCGGGACGTTTGGGCTAAATTGTTTTGTGTTTGTCTTTGGGAGACTTTAAACCCATACCCCCAACAGCAATATTGACTTGATTTGCAAACACAAACAATGGCCGAGGTGTCGTGGGCGGGTAATATATTTAAATTACTTAATTAGAGTCGTGGGATAGAAATCAGTGTTGAAATTGATCTTATTTTCTTTATCACATTCAAATTCTGGTAACATATATTTAAATATTTATTTAACATTAGATTTTTAATTTGTTTGCATAGTTATATAATATTATTCAAAAGAAAGACAAATAATATTTAACACACCCATGCGTGTTTAAATACATTGCCGAAGGTTGTCTATGCTTAAAACTTCATCACATTCAATTTCAATAAACGCTTAGACGAGTTTGTGCTACATAGTTGCACCTCGGAATTCATTTTTGAAGTCATGCAACGAAAGAATTGGCAAGTTCAGTTCGCTCACGTTCGTCCAGGGTAACTATAATTCTGGAAATGGATAAGGGGCGACCTATTTTTTGTTTGGGATATTTTATAACCGTTTTACATTCTCCGTTATGTGGCCCACACAGACAGTAAAGCTAAAAAGGAAAATTGAACCTGAAAGCAAGCTCTGGCGCTGCCATGCATTGCGTGCCAGATGCTATATATGAAAGACAAACAATTTGCCCATGGGCTTTATGTGTCGTAAAAGCCAAAGCTAACAAGTTTAGTTCCGCAAGAAGCGGGCGGAGCACAGAATGGGTTTCCTTTGATTTTATTGATTGTTAAGCCCCATTCGTTTTAGTTTCATCAACCAAATTACTAGCGTTAATTAAAGTTCGATGTGTTCGGTGATTTGTTGTTGCGGCTTGTTTGTGGTACGGGCTCTTCATTAAACGATGACGACAAGGATGACATGTAATTTATTAAGTCCTGGTTTTGGTTCTCTTCTATTGTTAACTATGTAACTGCTGTCCAGTACAATTTATACCAGCATTAATTTTGTATTGAATAACATTTGATTTTCATTTGGAATTTACCAAATATTTGGTGTACAAATTTTGTGTGTTTTATAGCCTACGTTATCTGTATAAGATGTCACTGGCCGTTTCCCTACGCCGTGCCTTGCTGCTGCTACTCTCAGGAGCCATTTTTATACTGACTGTGCTGTACTGGAATCAGGGTGTGATTAAGACACAATCCTATGAAGCACAGCTGCGTCCACACATCCAAAAGGATCGGAGTTCGGTTCTCATGTAAGCATAGTAATCTGCGCAAATTGGAATTTATTAAATTGAACTGAACAAATATCTCAAATATCAAATATCTCTTCTTTTCAGACCGTTGGAAAAGTCATGGACTTACAAGTGCGACAATGACAGATGCGTGCGTGTTAACTATCACAAGAACGGAGCCAACGTGAAACGTGTCTCCTTCATCAGTTGCTCAATGACCTGTGGAGATATTAACATTTGGCCACATCCCACCTCCAAGTCGCTGGTCAGCGGTCATACGCTGCGCTTCTCGGTAGAAGATGTGCAGCTACGTTTGGATACGCCACATCGCGAAGTTCGCAAGCGGCTCAAATCGGCCTTCGATGCGCTGGTCAGGCAATTGCGCCAAATACAGCGATTGGAGTATGCAGCCCCGCATGCAGAAGAGATGGCGTCCGTCAGCGAGCCAGCAGCCAAATCCACAGACGCCGCTGAATCGCCACTGACAGGCGGCCTTTTTAGCTCCACTTTTGGCACACATAAGTCTGGTGACTTGGATAGTCTGCAGGTGAAGCTCTCGGTGCACGAGTCAGACGAGCTCAATTTTAATCTTGACAATGATGAGAGCTATGAATTAGTAACAAGTTGTAAGTAAAGCTATTAATTTGAATCAATTACTGTTAGCTTACTTTTATTAATCCTTAGCTTACTTTTATTAATCCTCTCTTTGTCTCTCTCTCTCTCTCTGCTTGCAGTTGAGCATCGGCGTTTGATTGTGCACATTAAGGCCAAGACATTCTTTGGTGCACGTCACGGACTGTCTACGCTGCAGCAGCTCATTTGGTATGACGACGAGGAGCGATTGCTACGCACCTATGCCAGCTCCTTGATCAATGATGCACCCAAGTTTCGTTATCGTGGCCTCATGCTGGACACCTCTCGGCATTTCTTTTCCGTGGATGCCATAAAACGCACCATTTGGGCAATGGGCTTGGCCAAGCTGAACCGCTTTCATTGGCACATAACAGATGCTCAAAGCTTTCCATATATTTCTCGACATTATCCAGAGCTGGCTGAGCACGGCGCCTACTCAGACAGTGAAACATACAGCGAACAAGACGTACGCGAGGTCAACGAGTATGCGAAAATATTTGGCGTACAGGTGCTTCTGGAAATCGATGCACCTGCGCATGCGGGCAACGGCTGGGACTGGGGACCCAAACGGGGCCTTGGCGAACTATCGCTGTGCATTAATCAGCAGCCATGGAGTTTTTATTGCGGAGAACCGCCGTGCGGTCAACTCAATCCCAAGAATAACCACACCTACCTCATACTACAGCGTCTGTACGAAGAGTTTCTGCAGCTAACGGGGCCCACAGACATATTTCACCTGGGCGGCGACGAGGTCAATCTCGATTGCTGGGCCCAGTACTTTAATGATACGGATCTACGCGGCCTCTGGTGCGACTTTATGCTACAAGCGAATGCGAGGTAAGCCACGTTAAACGGTTTAAATATATGCGGCTAATTTCGATTTTTACACAACGAAGACTGAAAGTGGCCAATGGGAATGTTGCACCCAAGCATGTGGTTGTCTGGTCGAGCGCGCTGACAAACACCAAGTGTCTTCCAAACAGTCAATTCGTGGTTCAGGTGTGGGGGGGCAGCACTTGGCAAGAGAACTATGATCTGCTGGACAATGGATACAATATTATATTTTCGCATGTGGATGCTTGGTATTTGGATTGCGGCTTTGGCAGCTGGCGGGCTACTGGCGATGCCGCATGCTCGCCCTATCGCACCTGGCAAAACGTTTATAAGCACCGTCCTTGGGAGCGAATGCGTCTGGATAAGAAACGCCGAAAGCAGGTATGGTTGATGTCGTGCGGCTTATTTGGAAGGAATAAGTTTAATATATAATATATGATTGATCAACAGGTGCTGGGTGGCGAGGCTTGCTTATGGACCGAACAAGTGGACGAGGGTCAATTGGATAATCGATTGTGGCCACGCGTTGCTGCCCTGGCAGAACGTCTGTGGTCAGATCCAAATGACGATCATGACTTCGATGTTGTGCCGCCAGAAGTGTTTCGACGAATCTCAGTGTTTAGAAATCGCCTTGTTGAGTTGGGTATCAAAGCCGAGGCGCTGTTTCCCAAATACTGCGCGCAGAATCCCGGCGAGTGCATTTGATATTTTATGTAAATGAAAAGGTGCCCCTCTCCCCCACTCTGTGCGTTAATTAGTTAATAGTGTAATTGTTATTTTTTATTATTACAATACATATTAAGCGTCCACTAAACCAATGCATTAGGAAGCGAAGCAAGCCAACGAGGCGACCCTTTTCAAAGACATTATGCGACCAAGTGGTTTCTGGCTCCAACAGCCATACGTAATCACGAATTTAATTTTGATATAGTTACGTTTTTGTTCAATTCTCTCGAAACATACGCATACGCACACACACATACTCATACGCCAGTGCTGTCAATTTAGCCTTTATCGGACTGATCCGTACTCTTTAGCTGGGTTTTCTTAAAACCATTATTAAGAACATTCACTGATAGGAAAGCAAATTGTTGATCAGATTGTCTGTTGACTTTTTTTTATCCATCTGTCTATGTTTACTGAAGGCAGTTGCCAGTACTGACCCACACAGACATACGTAAAGACCCACAAGAAATACATGATTAGATGATTTTGTTTTTTTTTTTTTTTTATGTTTTGGCAATTGAGTAAGGAGTATTTGGTAAGTGAGACAGTGATAGTTTTTAGCTAATATACATATATAGGAAATTCGTAGATTTCATACACTCAGATGCACACAACAGGTATATACAGTAAATACTTAGTAAGGCATTCTTAGCTTAGATAACTACGTTAATCTCGTGAAGAAGAACAAATTTTGATATTTTAAAAGCTTTATTCGCAAAACATGAAAAGCAAGACAACAGCAACAACAACAGCAAAAGAACATGAGTAGCATACATACATACCTATACATACATACTTATTGTGTGACAGCAAATTGTTTTATGTTTCATTTCGTATTAGGCTTATTTTAAATTACATTATCAGTGATACAAACAATGTGACCTTATGGAAAAATAAATAAATAGGAAGCGAATAAAAAACAAAAATTACAATTTATAAAAAGTAAAAAACAAAACAAGAAAAGCCTAGGGTTAATATACACACACATATATAGCATATGTAATCGTAATTGTACAACAAATTTTTGCACGCATTGGCACGTTATTGACCACAATACGAACAAGAGGAGAACTAGTAAACTAATAGCTAATTTTTAACAACAATTATGATAATTATAGTTAAGCTGCAACACAGTGCAACAATTAATTGACGACTCAATTTCCATCCCTCGGCATCTTTTTGGCAACATCTTGACTCTAACTGTTTGTTAATGATTGCTGCACTGTGCAGACGAATCTGATATAATCTTAGTTGATCCAAATAAATTATGTTTAAGCTTATTTTGTACTTAAAGAATTTGCAAACTTTAAAAATCTTTTGTTAGTTTTAAACATTTTGCTGTAACTTCAAGTCACTTTTTCAACAAAATATAAAACGTCAAATCGAAATCTTTATTCACATTTAAAATCTCTTCGCCGGGAAAGGGGATATCGAAATTCGAATAAAAGTTTACTTTTTTCAGATATAAATTTTTTATAGTATGAGCTTTTAGACAAAATCGGTTAAATCTATGCTGTGAAAGCGATTCAATGAGCCAATACGTGTGTGCAGCGATGGTCTCAGGCAGATCACACACTCCTCGGTGCTGTAAGAAATCGGGATTAATGCAATTGATTTAATTTGGAGGTAAATAATGTTTTACAAAATTTAATACTTTAATCGTCTGTTCAATACAATACTTATATACAAATATATTTGTATGTATACATACATACATATATATATATATTTATATAGCACTACTATATGTACTTATAAAGCAAATCTCAATGGCGTTCGGTATATACATAGATATCATTCTAAATGTCCAGCAGGCATAGGACTTGTCGAAGTAAGTCTAAAAAAATGATAAAAAGTGTAAGGTAATAAAAATAATAAATTAAAATCGTAAAAAAAATACAACAATTATGGTTAGATATTGAAATATTTAAACTCTTTAGTGGAGCTCATTATACTCGTTCACTGTGCACGGTAAATTTTCGATAGAAACAAATCATAAATAGGTTTCTCTGTAGAGGTGAGTCACGACTCACTAGTCGTGAATAGTGAATAGTAAACCTCTAACATTTGCTAATTTAGGCTTTGAACGTTGGACAGGATCGTATGTATTTCCTGCATAGTGTATATTGATTTGTATCTTACTGCTCCAAATATGAAGCATCTACTAAAAAGCGAATATCCAGTATGTAACTTCGTGAACGAGTATAAAAAGAAATTATTCATGCAGCTCTTAGTAGTGGTTGGTTAAAGCGAAATGTGAAAGGGGCGATCGGGTAAGGGGAAAGATGCTACTACAAGATTAAGCGGGAGTATTGCGTATACGCACCGTAGACTTTCAGTACGCGAGCGCTGCGAGTAGTCTTTGGATGTGCGATGTCTGAAATGGAAATTAAGTTTTTAAGCGACAACAGCGAGCCACAGCAAAAGAGGAAAACACGAATTAAAATGAAGTCGAATGAAATATGATAAAGACAACAACAACAACAACCCATATGCATAGTGATCGGATGCCTATATGAATATTTGTGTGCTTTGTACCCATTTATAAAGCTGATCAAGCAGTAGACGCACCTGCGATTCTTGCGTGAGTTGCTGCGATGAATATTTCGACTCTCCCGCCATATGACGAAACGATGTCGTAACGTCTGCCGCACTTCCGAGTTCAGAAAGCAATAGAACAGAGCCACGAAGAAACCCTAAATTTGGATACAATCGAATCTTGTAAAGGAAACATATTGATATTTTACTGTCTTCTAGTCTTACCTGCGTGCTGAGTAAGAAGGCACGAAGTGCCTCGAAGAGATTTCGACTAATGCCCTGCTCGGGGCCAGTTAACACCAGTAGATAGGTGATACCAAAGAGGGGTATTAACACCAGCAGAGCCTTGGAGGCTTTATAATACTGTCGCGTTTCGAACGTTTGAGTCGAACGCAATTTGGTGATGAGTACCTTAAACAAGAGAAAGTTTGGCTGTTCATATCAAATCCATAATATGAGTACAATGAAGACTTACCCACATAATGCGTATAAGGAAGACTAAATTAACAAGAATCGCCAGAGAGGCGGGCCCTTTAAATATCCAGTCAATGTGAGATTCTCTCATCCAGGCGCATTCAATTTCCAGCTGCAAAGCAATCACAGTACACATAAATACATTAGTGATAATGGAGTAGACTAATTGTATAACGCACTTACCCCATTGAAATGCTCGTTCTCCAGATGCGGTGCGAATGCCTTGGCAATGGACCACACCAAAATACAGAGAGCCGGACAACCCCAGCCAATCAATGCATAGATGACGAAGCTTATATTCTCGCTGGAGAATGTTTGCACCACCAAAATATAAAGATAGAGACCTGCAAATAATAATTGCTAAGCAAGTTCTTTAAGATAGCATATTACACTTAGGACTCACCTTCAACAAACATCCAGAAGAAATTGGTCAGGTAAAAGTATTGGAACATTATGACCAGCGTAATGCAGCCAGCCTGACTAGATTCAGTGGTGATCTAAAAAGGAAAGAAATGGGAATACCCCTAGTTAGTTACCTCGATTTATTGTTATACTAAGATTTGTGTACGAACCACTTGCAGGAAGAGTGTTAAGATCCAGAGCAGCGCCGAGGTGATGTATGTTAGGAATAGATTCGCGTGGATTGTGTTTCTCAGACAGCGCAAGTCTCTGCAGAAAAGACAAATTAATAGGGAATGCTTTATACGTCGGTCGATCAGGCACCATAACTCACTTAAAGCTTAGGAATATTATTAGCGCCACCACCAAAGTTGCAAAACTTATAAAATAACCACCAGCATAGATAATGGCAGGCAGGTCGACGCTGGCTGAGAATTCGGGAACATCAGCCACGGAGCCCGATTGCTGATGGCACCTGCTGTAGTTGGAGTAATGATTCCATGTGCCATTCGCGTGGCAATAGCGCGTTGCATTCTCTATGAACGAGGAGACCAGGCCATATAGAACTACTCTCCACTTGGTTACTGTCATCCAATTCTCACCTGTTGTGTCATAGTGTACACCTTTGAACTCCTCGAAGCAGGACAGAACAGCCCAGCTGCTCACTTTAGTGCGAGGCCAGCAAAGCACCGAATCGAAGGAGGTGGGACAATGCGAATCCTGCTGGATTAAAATTATAATAAATCAATTATATTTAAGACATCATTCGATCGGAAATATCAAAGCTGTTTATAATTTATTTTTCTTTTGCGCATTTCAAAAATTACTCTATAGCGAGGGTAGTCTGAAAAAGTGCCGATCTGATAATAAATATGTCGATACAGTTTAATTTCCTAGATCTCATCTTCAATTCATTTCCTAGCAAAGCTAACAAATTTATTTATGTATTTGTATTTATTTATCGATCTCTTTTTGTATGCGCATCGTTTCTTCAGGCTTCCCTCTTATATACTAAAAAATTCGAAGATGCTTTATTTTGCCCATTCTACACATTTTCAATTCACCCAATTTCAATAAAAATCAACCAAAATAAATAAGCAAAAAGCTCTTTTTTGATCACTTGCCATAAATAATCGATCATTGATACGGGCTATTGGCTGGCTATGTGTCTGTCCAAGTGTTTGTTTATCAACAACTAAAGCAGTAAAATAAAATACATTAAAACAAATCGTGCATCGTCGAATAGCCAGAACACTTTGATTTAAACTTTAACTGGGCCTTCTTATCAGGCACGCGAATCGGCTCTGAATGATGTCACAGTTTGTCATAAAGTCCGCAATTGATTAGAAATATAATAGATTTGATACTGTCATTAGAATAGGGGGGAATTAATTTTACCCTTATATCTAATTTTATAATTTCAACAAGGAACAGAATTCGGAATCCGCATAGATAATGGTCTTAATAAGAGTAAGATATGCTTAAAAAACTAATTTGGCCTGCGTATTGCCTCTATTCCAACCATAGACAACAGATGATTTTTTGATATATATGTATATAGTTGTTCTATTTCGACCTTTAAATTGGCTCAGTATTGCTCTACTTATCTTTTGGCTATATATCTCAAGTAATACATTAAAATAAGTACGTCCATTTGAATGAGCTTAAAGACTTCAATTAGTTCACACCATCTGCACTCACCAACTTGACATTTGATGATACATTACTGCTGCTGCTGCTGTTGGAGTATAGGCGCTTCTCCAACTCTGCTTGATGCCTGCACTGCTCTTCCAGGGTTCGATTGATAAGTAGAGCACCGCTGTGCGGCTGCTGGGTGCCAATTAGGGCGCTGGCTCGCTGCAGCATGTCTAACGAGAAGTTGGCAATGGCATTGGCAATGTTCTCCGCCGAGGCGCCATCCAGGCTCTCCACGAACGCTTGCAACTCGTCCTTGGCCATGCGGAATTTGCTTGCCAAGGCCGTAGAAAGGTAACTAACTGCCGAGGCAATTGGTTATTGTCGAGGTTTAGCCTTTAACTGCTCCGTTGCACATTTGCTGCTTACTCTCCGCTCGGAGTATGGCATGTGTGTGACGCGACGTACTTTTTATTGACTTCTGTATCTTTCGCCTCCCACTGCGAACGTGTCAGCAGGAGGTCAGTTGTGTGTGTACTGGCGGGTGTGGACAGGGCACACGACTGCTGTTGAACCTGACACACACTTCCTCCGCTCTCTCTGCGCTGGGATGCGCAATTAAACAGCTCAGCACTGGAGACAGACAGAAATTGCGCAAATATGTTGACGAGCTGAAACGAAGTGAAAGAACGAGCGTACCGCTGCTAGATGATATCTGTGTGTCTGATAAAATCAAGCAATGAACTTATTCACGCACTATTCGAGTCCAGAAGGCAAGGCAGGGCACAAGGCCTCCTATATCTGAATATGTGGCACGAGTGTGTATGGCACACATATCTAAATAGATATGCCGCTGAGTCGTCTTATTTGATTTGTATATACATATGTGTGGGCCTATATGGAACTTATAAAAATCTGTACAAATAATACATGCTACAATCACGTGGCTCTGCCTCTGCTCACATATGCAGATAATGTGCAGATAAATACACAACAATCTTTATGGCCCCTACACTTTTGGGGCGGGGCTACTGTGACTGTGACTGTGACTGTTACTGTGTTACTGTGAATGCCGTACACTCTGATCCAGAAGGGAAAATCTCTAATTGCAGACAACTGAAGGAGGCTATAGAGCCCCGATCAAAACCAGCTATCAATGCAACCAGTTTGCCTTTACGTCGGCGCCTTTTGTCTTTCATTAAAAAACTGGAATAGAATTCTGTGAAAATTGTCTGTGAATGGGCTTAAATATATACAATTATAAAGAATATTATATAGAATTATATTCGCTTATCTTAAGCACGTATTTACATTATTTCCACTGGGGCTTTAAATGTGAAGCAATTATTCTAAGTGAAGTCCACATTGTCGCCGGGATGACTAATGACTAATGACTTGCAATGCCATTCAGCGGAACAATGGACACGCAAATAGATGAAATAATAAACTCAGTTAATTGAAGATGCTCCGCGCAGTGCTAGCTCTAATTAAAGATGCTTCAGGTGCGTAATTAGATATGCATGTGCGTACTTATTGTGTACCCTGTCTGTCGTTGGCATTCGTCTGTCGTTGGCATCGACTCAGAAGTAAGGACACGACTCGGGCGAAACTGTTGCCAGAAACAACAACAACATGATTAAAAGAAAAACACGCCACTTATTTATTAATGAATAAACAGCAGTCGACCGAGCAATCACAGTCAGTCACTTGCCAATTAAAGGTATATCAGACTTATCCATCATTTTCGTGCTGATATCTTTTGCCTCATCTCGCATGTGGCTAACAAGTCATAAACATGTAAAGCGAATGCATGACTACTATGATTGAAAATATGTCCAAAGCCAAGATCAAAGTGAATTGGTTGTCAGAGCTGAGCTGGACAGGTCGGCTATCGAGGAATACAAGACATTTGAGACAAGATGGAACAAATTTCAAATTCTTGTTTTCTTTTACTATGGACTCAGGCTCCAATTCTATTAGTACTTCTCAACTAAATACAAACTTAAAATTTTATAAAATAGTCAAAATAGTCAAAGAATTATTTGTAAAAGTGATCTGTTTTTCGTCTTGTCTCTCCTGGCGACAGCTTTGACTGCCAATTGACTTTGATCTTGTTCTTGGACATATTTTAGTCATGGTAGTCATGCATTGTGCAGAGCTCTCCCTCCGGGAAGGCGATGAGCTAGGCAACCAATTTGCCAAATGCCAGTTTGTGGCGCATGCCGCGATTAAATATTTGGCGAGCTGCGATTTATTTATGACGCTACGGGGCAAACAAGCGCAATATTTGCACGGGTGCGTTAGATTATGATTTTTATTTTGTTGTTAAGGTTTGCCATTCCATTAAAGCAGTGGCGGCGAACGTGAAGGCAGAGGCAGAGGCAGAGGCTAAGGCAGAGGCTGAGGCCGACACTGAGGCCGAGGCGGCTAATTTGGCTGCTAATGCGCACAATTAACAGCTAAAGCTGAATGCAAATAAACAGTCAGTTCGCAGCTGCCTCCGATGTGTAAATAGAGCAAATAATATTCTCCTGCTGTCTGGAATGGGCTGTAAGCGCTATAATTATATTTACCAGGCTGCGATCTGTAAATGATTTATTAAGTGTCAAAACAAATGAAAGCCGAATAGGTAAACCATTGTATTACGCATATATTGGCATTGCACACATGTGGGACACTCATTATATACCACACAAGTATATCGATGGCTGTAATGATAAAGAAAATGCCAAATCGCCAACTGCTATCATAAGACCCTATCAATTATATGTCTTTTTGTGGCTATTGTCGGACTATGGGCTGCTTATTAGGCGTGCCATATGCCATATGCCATATTCCATTTGCCATTTGCCATTTGCCATTTGCCGGCTACAGCGCAATAAAAGCCACGTAAAAGCTGAAAAGGTCGCAAGCAACAATTTTATGAATGAATAAAGCCCGAGTGAAGCAATTGCAATTGGAACTGAAAGCGTCGTCAGCTGGAAAGGGTGCAAATCAGAGCCAGCCAATGCAGTCGGGCGATATGATCGATATTTATGGATGCCGGAAAGCAAATAAATAGCTTGTTTGCACGCCGGACAGGCGACTGTCCAATTGTTCGACCGACTGCTCCGCAGCTCCTCAGTCCCGTTGCCCCACTGCCCGATTGAATAGCCGTTTTCCTGCCTCGGCGCAATCGACTCGCTCAAGTCGACACACAAAAGGCAAACAAATTAAAGCCAAAGAAAACAAGCACACACATTTAGTATGCATGCGCCCGTGGTTATATAGCCATAAGTTTACAAACTAAAACAAAATGTTAAGACCCAATAAATGGCGCTGCATGGCCCACGCGGCGTATGCGCATTTTCCGTCGTCGGCCTCACCAACATCGCCAGCAGCATTAAGTATACGCCGAGTTAGCAGCTTAGCACGCCGGTTCATTTCATATGCGATGGCAAAAGAAATCTTTAAATTTGGTTTGAACTTCAAACAAATTTTGTACAACACTCAGATAAGGGCTGCCTGCGTAAAGTTGTTTTATGTGAAGCAGATACGTGGGCAGAGTCAAAAATTTCATTTGCAATTATTATATAAATTTCAAAAGAAGCTGCAGGCATCTTTATTGCGCTTGCTGGCTGGCAACACACGTACCCAATCCACAGTTCGCAATTCATGATTCACGATTCAAGATTCACGATTCACAACTCACAATTCGTAGAGAAGACCCTGTAAACAATATGTAATTTCATGAACAAACTCATGAGTTTACAGAAGCCATCCCAAAGTTTGTTTTATCTCTTTTGTAATTCCTATACACCTACATCCCTCTACGTGCAGATAGCAACGGCATCTATTGCAGCCAAAGCAATAGACTCGACTAATGGAGTACCATTGAATTCAATTAGCCTAATAAGGGCGTGGCACACATAATATATTGCATTTGGGGTAAGCTGCAGCTACCGTACACTAGGTGTTGTAGTTGCACTGATTGCTCTTCAGAGCCAAGTGGACTCAATTGTTCTAATGCATTCGCGAAATATTTTGCACTCGCACTCGGAAATCCATTAGCTATCTGCTTCACCTATTCACCGCTCGCCACTTAAGTATAATTAAAAATTTCTATTTACTTAATAATTCAGAATCTAGAGCTATAGACAAACAAGTTGGTGCTGCGTTTTCCTGAATACCCTCTCCACACTGTGGAAGTTCATTGAGAAGTTGCCACAGAGACCGGTAGCTAGGCATCCAGCATAACGAATACAAGTTGAAAGATTAACTAATTATTGATTAGCTTCGGCATAATATTATAACTTTTCCACTATAATTGAGCTACAGCTCAATTCTCTGAATTCAAAGTACCAGAGGGTAACTCAGATTCGACATAGTCTAGTGGCCCTCTATTCTCTACTTTGCTGCTCTTTTAATTTGAAATATCGTTGTTAGCACTTTTTATAGTTGTGTTGTTAATTTTTCAGCGATTTTTCGATTTTTTATTTAATGTTTATTTTAAGCACTGGGGGCGACTAAAAACTCACTGCAAAGTCTTACATTGTTTATCTTTGGTAAACAGAAATAACAAGAACACAAAAGCAACTGCAGCGAAGAGTATGGGAGGGGTTTATGTATTATTATATATACTTAAAAATATACATATACGATTCTATACAATGTCTTTTAAACTACCATATATGTGAGATAATAATCACCAAGCAAACTACAACATATTGACGAAAATATTGGAGGATAAGCGAACGGCCGTAAAATAGTCTCAATTGGTTTAACTTTTGTGCTTTCAAAATTGTTTATCTGACGAGACTAATCAGACGTTTATTCATCAATTTAAATTTAAAAGTCTCATTGTGTACCAATGGGGCGAGCTGCTAAGTGATCAACAGATTGCCAGGGCTCTCGAACTCGGTTGGTTAAGAAAATATCATTTTTATTGGTTGTTTATTTGCCCAATGTGCTAATGCAGTCTATATATACAGAATTGAGGCGATTCTTTATTATATTTTTATTTATTTATTTTTTTTTTTTAATTTAAGTGTGAAATTGGCCGCTCTTGAGTTTCATTCCATCCAAAAGTCAGAAGTCGGAACAAATGTTTAAATTACCGTCTCACCCACATCTACTCACTTGCTCACATGTTGTCAGCCTTAAATGTTTATCGCCTTTATCATTTTTTATTACTTAACTCGCACACATATATACTATTATTATTATATATTTATATATGTATATGTGTTGATGTTATACTATATTTATATATATAAATATATTCAAAACTCACGCGTCGCTGCTGAATTCATTTACTTTTGAGTCGCACGCAAATATACAATTATTTTTAATTGCAGATAGCGAAATGATAAAAATGATATTTAATCACAAATTAAATACAATAGAGAATGTATAACATTTCTGCAATTTTATACTTTTATGTATTATCTTTGTACACTTTGTATATTATTCTTGCATGAGTTTTAGTTTTCTGTTTTTGTTTTGGCGTTTCGTGAATCCGTTTTTGAATCTATAATTTTATAAAGGTTGCGGAGGCTGCGCGAGATTCGCAATCAAGATAACGAAATCAACCGACGATGCCGTGGCAAAGCTCACGTCTAATGACGGCAAATGACAGCGATGTACTACAACCGGGAGGGAGCTTTCGCGTCGGTCGTTCGGTTTCTTGCGCTGCGGGAGTAAAGCCCACACACAATCAAACTTTGCACTGACGACGCCCACATATAAAGAAAACACAGGATACGTTCGACACGACGCACAGTTGGTCAAAAATCAAGATTTTGATAGTAAACGCAATGGAAGACTGTCTCTAATCTATATTCATCAAAGTCTAAGCAATCGAAAATTCTAATTGCATGAGAATTTTACATTCAAAATTTATAGTTTAATATTGATTTACTACCTTAAAATATTCCTTTTGAGATACTACATAAATTTTTATAATTTTGTATAATGATTTTTTGAATCGAAAAATGCAGCATTAGTTCCACTGTGCAATGTCCGCAACAACTTGTGGCTATGGCAACCTGATTAGGTCTGGCAGTGTGTTGGAGCAACAGAGAGCTAAAGCTTTCGCTGAACTGAGACCGGCATATACTTTATACCGGAAAATTTAACGTGAGTATATTGGCTTTTGCTCACTTCCTAAACTGAACATAGTTATATCCGCCTGTACATGAGCTTGTATTGCCAGGACTCAATGACGAAGCCACTCTCTGCTTCATGCTCATTCAGGAAACAGAGTATCATTCATGCCGGCTATTATAATCTGTCTATATTGCTGTTGCATTTGCATTCAATTGTCATCGAATGTGACGATGTCGTTGACTATGCCTTAACACGAAACCTGCAATTGACAATCAAATTGAATGGGCCGTTAAATACTTTTTGTCGATTACTTATTGCTACGATAGCAAATAAGCACCCTGTGCAAAAAGCGTATCAATAAATGCACTTTGAGAGAGGAATGTATAATGCTCACAAATATGAATAAGAGACGAAAAAACAATTTAACTTTTTTCAGTGCACAGCAATGCATAAAATTCAAGTGAATATTTAAAAACCGTAGAAAATTGGTAGATAGAAATCGATGTATATATTGTAAAGCTGACTATAAACAAAGTTATTTTTATTTATCTCTTCATTGAGTTTAAATTGAATACATATGATTCGTTGAACTAATAATAATGAAATGAAAATTTGAGTACCATTTTTCTATATTTATACTGTCATAGAAAGTTTCAAGTGCAATATTATTTTTAATAGCTCGCTGGGCGCCACATTTCACAGCCGATGCAATGGGACTGTTCCCGATTACAACTGAAATCAATGGAAAATTGATGCAAATTTTGTTCGGCCTCATTGACCCTCACATCGTCCATGTCGTGGTCAATGGCCATTGGTAAGCGGCCACAAAAAAACTGCGCGAAATTCAAATGAAAGAGCTGTGGTGCCAAGAACTCCTGCTCGAAGTCATATGGGCAATACTCAAACCGCTGCGAATCATGTGCCAGACCAAAAAATGTATCATAGGCCAGTTGGAGACCATTGAAGTCCGCCAATCGCTCCTTTACCGATGCTGTTGGCGACCGCTGGACACATTTCAAGGCAGCTTGAAATTTGGCATTTTGACGTATCCGCAATCCAAGTAGCGACTCTTTGCCCGTAGCATCGAAGAGTATACCATCCTGCTCGAAGGCGTGACTGAGCTCGTGGCCCAGAATAAAACCCATCAGACTGTGTCGGAAAATAGAGTGCTGCCGATAATCGTAAAAGGGCCACTGCATAAAGACCAGTGGTACGGTCAGCGTATTTCTTTCGTGCTCAAAATAAGGCGCATTCCGTGCGCTAACCAAATCATCATTCACATAGTAGTGGTTCAGTTGCAAAGTCGCACCTGGTTGCCTCAGAGGCAGATGCTGCAGATGCGTTCGTAAGCGCAGGCCCTGCCAAAAGTTTTGCGCAAAGTCGTCAGGCGTGAAGTTTGCACTCGCGTAGTGATTATTATAGAAATCATGAGCAGTGCTTGGATTAACATTCGGTAAATTACCCAGTTTCAATTGCATAGCCGCCAACTTGGCATGGAGATAGTTTAACTGCTCGGAACTGAGGTCCAATCGATTCTGCTCCAAGTATTTGCCAAACATACCGCGTAAGCTGTCAAACATCTGCTGCAGCTGGCGCATGTCCTCCGATCGTGTTCTATATACATAACGGTCGTAGATGTGGTTCATGCCCAAAGGAAGCAGCGCACTCATATGACCTATGCAACTGTGCGGCGTTGAGCCCGGCTTGGCTTCCTTTACAAACTGAGCCATTCGCTCACTTAGATATGATTCCAAAATTGTTTTATTGCTTTCACGCAGCAACTCGCCCAGTTTTCGGAAATACTCCACATCGCTGATCTGCACTAGAATCTGACCCGGCTCCACTTCCAGCAGTTCCCGAAAGTAAATTTGCCACTCGATTTGCGGTATTTCCCTATTTAGCTTGCTCAAGGTCCACAAGTGCAGCAGCGGCTCCTCGTTGCAGTACTTCTCGCGCAATTCTTGCAAAGCGATTTCCAACAACTGAGTCTCGGGCCTCAAAAGTTTTCGAGGCTGCAAAAGAAGCAGTTGAACTTATTGATTTCAGAAGAGTTTAAAATATGAAATATTTCTTACAATTACTCACCATGTCATTGTTTTGAGCCACTGGCATTTTGAGCTGCACTACATAGCTCAGCGAGTCATTGTAAGCAACATCGGCCATCTCATCAAAGAAGACACCATTCAGTCCATACTTGCGCAGTCTGGCCGTTGCCCGAGTCCACTCGAAGGCATCGCCTGAGAGTGCTTCGTGTGGTAGTCGCATCTGCTGCTCCTGTCGATGCCCAACACATGCCGTGAAATAGTCTTGCAGTTGTTTGAAGAGGCGTGGAGGCTCCCTTGTGCGATTGCTCGTTAGCACAGCTATCATTGCATTGGCATATCTCTCCTCCGCCATCTGAAAATTGTCCACGAAGTTGGCAGACCAATTGCCACATGCAAACGCCCAGAAATTTGTACAGGGTGAGACCCGACGATCCATATTCGATCGGATGCTGTGCATCGTGGCTAAATTAATATCCGCTCTGCATTGAGTCAAAGCGAAAACAATGCATAATAATGCACCAAAAATTATTCCTAACATTCCGCTTTCTTAGTACTTCACGTACTGAGCATGGAATTTTACATTCAATCCATCCAAGGCCTGAGCTTTATCTGTTTATGAACTGCATTTCATATACAAAAATATAGTACATAGTGATATTGTATATATACACACACACACATTTATACATTGTGATAAAAAATTATGAAATTTGCAAGATTTAATAAAATACATTTTATTGTTGTGTTGATTATACGAATATGTAAAATCCAAATTGTTTTCACTTAAAAACAAAGAATTCGCATTGGTTGTCCTCGCGTGTATGAACTCTTCATTTAGCCTAAATATTTGTTATATAAGCTTCGCAATTAACCCATTATTAAGTTTTTAATAACAATTTTTAAACTAATTTTAATTCATGATTATTTTTTAAACTTTTGCTTGTTTTTACTGTCCAGTGGCTTCTTGGATTTTTTCAATTGTCCCAGCTGCTTGGACTTATTTTTTAGCTTGTTTTCCTTTTTAATGGGCTTTCCTTCTAGCAATGGCAGTTCATCTATATCCACTCGCGGCGCCTGTGCAAGTTTCTTACTTATTTTCGATGTTGGTTTGGCACCAAGTTCAATTTTTTTCGTTGTGGCTTGTTCCTCATTTTTTTTTGCTTTCTGTTTCTTATTGCCGTTCGATTGTGGTGTCGTCTGGTTTTTTTGGACTATTGGGGAAGAAGCGAGGGTATTTTCTTCCTTAACTTCGGAAGGAGGCGTCGTCCGCTCCGGCTTCACTTTACTAGGTACTTTGACTGGTTTCTCAAACACCTTGGCTACATATTTCGTCTTACTTTGTTCAAGTTTTTTCTTTTTAAGGTCATGATCTACATCTGTAAGGTTGGGCTTTCCAGCACGTTTTCCAAGGGCTTTTCGGCGTCCTTCAGTGGCTTCTGTTGCTTCCTCTTCCTTAGTTTCTGCAGTATTCGATTCAGTTTGATCAGTTTGATCTGATGCGAGCGCTTCATCTAACTGCTTCTCATCCGCTTCTTGTTGCTCCTTAGTTATAGGTATGGTATTGGAGAACTTTTTCAGTTTAGCCACAAAGAAGCCATCCATATTGTTTGTGTGTGGATAAAATCGCTTGCACAAATTTAAGCTGGGATGGTAGCGATGCTGGCGGAACTTGATAAAGCCAGGCTCACCGAAATCAATACCCAGGGGCACAAGCTTTACATTTCGCTTCTTAAGAGCGTAATCAATGACCCATTCGTTCTCCTCGGGAAGAACTGAGCAAGTGGAATAGACAACATATCCGCCAGTCGAAGATTTGGCATCCACGCAATCGATGGCAGTAAGCAAAAGCTTGCGCTGTAAATTATAACAACGTTGCACATCGATCTCCGACTTAGTTGTCTTAACGCTCGGATCCTTGGACACAACGCCCGTGCCAGTGCAAGGCGCATCGAGCAGTACACGATCAAAGCCCGTCATTATGTTTCTAAACTTGGTTGCATCTTCACAGCTGACAACAGCATTGACAATGCCCAAACGATGGAAGTTGGCCACAACGGCCTTGATCCGATCCCGATTCGCATCGTTGGCAAATAACACTCCCGTGTTCTTCATAACGGCTGCTATGTGTGATCCCTTGCCTCCGGGTGCGGAGCACATATCCAGCACGCGTTCGTTCTCCTGCGGAGCCAACGCAATCACTGGCAGCATCGACGAAGCGCCCTGTATCATATAATGTCCAGCTAGATACTCGGGCGTGGCGCCCAGTGGAACAGTTGAATTAAATATGACAAGGCCTACGTTTGTCCACTTGCCCAGGGGATCGAGATTAACCCCACGATTAATTAGCGCCCCAGCGAGATCCCGACGCCGTGTCTTTAAGGAATTTGTGCGTATAGTTAGCGGACGCGCTACCTACAAAAATAGATGAATTTCAGAATGATTAAACATTATAAATTACATATAATATTTAAGGACTTACCTCTGAGGCCTCCAAATACTCCATAAGATCGCTCAATTTAAATATATCCATTAATTTGGACATGAGAAACTCATTATAGCTGTAGTACAAACATAGGTCCAAACGGAGCTGATCTACATACTCGCTACGCGAGCGACCCTCCTCACGATATTTGCCAAAGTCCGAGAGTACCTGTACAATATCCTTAATGCGCTGCTGTACATCTTGTAAAGATAACTCCTTGTCAGCATCTTCGCCGGGCTCTGGTAAATGAAACACTTCCGACTGATCGACAGACATTTGCATCTCCTCCTGTGCCAATTTGTCATCTTTATCCTGACGCTTTTTAAGTTTTTTGTTGGCACGCTCTATAGGCAAAGTGTCATCATCATCATTATTATCATCGTCGTCATCATCGTCATCATCATCGTCATCCTCATCCTCATCCTCATCATCGTCATCGTCATCGTCATCGTCATTTTCATCGGTTCCTTGATCTTCATCGTCGTCATCAAAAAGATCGTCCAATTTACCAACTTGCGCTTCGTCACCGTCCTCATCAACTGATTCTTCCTCTTCCCCATCTGTTGCTTCATTTTCATCCTCGGACTCTTGTTCCTCTTCCAGCTCATCTAATTGTTGTTTCTTAGTTTTCTGTTGCTGTTTCGACTTCAACTTTAACCAGTCTTTATTGTCATCCGTGAAACCATTTGACTTTTGTTTTTTGATTGGCACAAGTTGTGGCACTTCCTCATCTGATGACTCCACCTGCTGCTTTGGCTCTGCCTCACTGTCGCTCTCGCTATGATACTCTTTTTGTTTACGGGGCTGTTGAGCGCGTTTATCCTTTGATTTTGCTTTCTGCACAACCTTTTTTTGTTCCCGCTTGGCAACGCGCTGTTTTTGACGGTGTGACAATTTCTTATCCTCATCGTCAAGCGGCGCTGCAAAAAGTCATTTTAATATATTTGTTCAGTGACATTAGCACCATTATAAATACCAAATGATTTCTTTGGAAACTTTGGTGGTCCCTGTTTGCGTGCCTTGCGACCTGGCCCTTTCTTTTGTTTTTCACTATATTCAGCTTTGCGTCCCATATTTTAGTCCCTCCAATTCACGTTGCGTTAACGAAGAACGTTGTTTAAAAAATATGTGCCTCCACGTGCAGAGCCGCTCGAGGATTTTGCAACACTATTTGGGGAAGAGCGTCTATCCGATATTAGATACAATAAATCGAAAACGCAACTATCGTTTAATTCGAAACACGAAAGAGTTATGCTTGGATAGCGATTTTTTAAAAATATTATTATTATAACTTCTAAGAATTTAGAAATTAGAAATAAGACAAGAATATTATCCAACTTCAATTATATTTTCAAAAGACTAAAAATTGCCGCGAAATCAAATAACAATCGTCATTTGAAAGATCCCGTCTCGAATTGAGTTCGGTCAGCTGTGTGTAAACGTTTTGCAGCACTGGCTATAATTAGTTGAAGCAGTCATTGCATATAAAACATAAACATGAGAAATGTAAACATGTAAAAGTCTTGAGGCAACTAGCATAACACAGGTAAACAGATATGGATATAGCCAGCATCGAGCTTAGCGTGGAAGCGCTCATTGGCTCGCTTGTGGCGCTGAGCATGCTTTTCATTTTCTGTCGCAGCATTTTAACGGAAGATGTTGTCATTTGCATATCGGGCAAAACACGTCACAGCTGGAAATCAATAAAAATCATTGAACAGGTACACGTCGAAAACAGTTCATGAGTACTTATTACCATTATATTTATATCTATCACATCGTAGGCCTGTTTCTGCAATGTGTGTGAGATTTTGTTGACACCGTCTGCGGGTCTCTTCTGCGACTGTTGCGGCCTTTGCACGCACTCGGAGCCGACATGCCAAAGGCAAGCGGACGCTCGTTATCACTGCAAGGACAAATGGCTGCGGAATGCGAATGCAGTGCGACATTTGTGGGTGCGCGGCAATTTGCCAATGAATTACAGTTGCTCGGAGTGCGGCCAGGAAGCTGAACACGATAATCATAGTAGCAGCTCGGGACCGGGCCTCTTTGGCTGGCGATGTGCCTGGTGTCAACGTTGTTACCACGACACGTGCTACAAGAAAGTAGATGTCAAAGGTGAATGTGACTTTGGCGAGTTTCGGGACATGATATATCCGCCCTACAGCATTGTAGCAGCCAGGACCCGTGAATCTGTGCGTTTGCATATCGCAGGCATTAAGCCGCCCGACATTGAGAACTGGGAGCCACTAATTGTTATAGCCAATACGAAATCTGGTAGCAGCACAGCCGCAAATGTTTTGGCGCTTTTGCGTGGATATCTGCATCCAATGCAGGTGATGGAACTGGGTACACGCGGACCACATGATGCACTTCAGTGGGTTGCAAAAACGAGTCCACGACCTTGTCGCATTTTAGTCGCAGGTGGCGATGGAACAATTGGCTGGGTGCTCAACACAATCTACACTCTTAACATAAAACCCCAACCATCAGTGGCTATCATGCCACTGGGCACTGGAAACGATTTGTCCCGTGTTTTGGGCTGGGGCGCTGAGCCGCCCTCAGTACTCGATCCACTGCAGATATTGCGAAGCATAAGACGTGCCAAATCCGTTAATCTTGATCGGTATGATCTGCAAATTGAGAAGCTGCACTATCGTCTTCCCATCCAAATGCAACCCTTGAAGACCATACATGTCTACAACTATTTTAGTGTGGGAGTCGACGCATACATCACCTACAACTTTCATAAGACACGAGAATCTCGATTTTATCTGCTCAGCAGCCGCATTTTTAACAAGGTGAAACAACATATAGTTACATTCCGTTAAAAATTTCTTTTGACTTTTGTTTATACCCTCACAGCTGTTGTACTTCACCTTTGGCACGCATCAGGTCATGCAGCCGGACTGCGAACGCATTGATAAGAAACTAGAACTTCATCTAGATAACAAGCTAGTCGAACTGCCGGAGCTACAATCGTTGGTGTTTCTCAATATTGATTCCTGGGGCGCTGGCTGCAAGCTATGCGAGCTGAGCAATTCAAATGGAGAAACACGTATTGTTAACTCCATTTCCGATGGTTTGATGGAAGTGTTTGGCATAGTCTCATCCTTCCACATTGCGCAGCTGCAGTGCAACATAAGCAAGCCCGTGCGCATTGGCCAAGCCAAACAGATAAGGGTATGCAGCCGAATATCAGTCTTTGTCTATAGTCTCTATAGTCTTTAATGGTTAATTATTTGCCTACAGCTACGGGTGACTGGGACGGTACCCATGCAGGCCGATGGCGAGCCTTGGATGCAGGCGCCGGCAGAAATACGCCTGCAGGCACGCAGCCAAGCTCGTGTGCTACGAGCGCAGCCTCCAGCCAACCAAATGCAGTAATCCTAAAAGAAACCGCTATCTGTGCGACATGGATGGATTGGTTGATGTTAAAATTGTACTTAACTCTCCTATACTAGAATCTACGGGTTTGTCCCACTGAAGCTAACCAAAGCAAATTATTTTAGACCGTAGTTAGCCAAACATAAATTTCGGTAATTTATGGATAGTTAATTCAGATACTACAATAGTTGGAATTAATTCAAATACAAAAAGTTTCGAGGTGTTTGACTTTAAAAAGCATGTCACTTTATTCTCCTGTTATTTTATGTTAAATGTTCGACTGGTGCTTAACATGCGGAGACGCATAACATTTGGGATTTGGGATTTGTTTATCTGTAGTTTGTCGAAAGGCGGGTAATAAACGAAAGCAACGATGTTCCTGCGTTCCAGCGCCTTAGAGCATAGTTAGCTCCATAATGGCATTGACGATGTCGTTCTTGTTGTTCTTCAGCGCCTTTATGGCCTTTCCACGCGTCGTATTCGCCTGCGTTATAACTAGCTCAATGTCCTTTTCATCGACGTCCGTTCCGTCGACCTCTTCCTCATCTTCCTCGGCGATTGGAGCCACTGAAGTGGTAGCACCAACGCTATCAGCAGCAAGAGGGCCTTCTGGTGCCTTGAACTTCTCGGCGGCGGCCACTTGAGCCTGCTGCGACAAGTCCTCGATCTTAGCCTCGCCGAAAACAATGTATGTATCGCTGTGGGGGTTCTTGTACACATCCGGATTATTGATGACGAACAAGATGTTCTTCGACTTGCGAATGGTCACGCGGTTAACACCTTGAATCTGCTTCAGACCAAGCTTCAGCATGATTTTGCGCGCCTTCTTCTCGCCGCGCGACTGCTTCGCCTTGGACACCATGTCAATGGGCAAACCTGTGGCACCGCCGCCCAGCTGTGTGGTTCCGGTTTCGGCCTCCTCCAATTCGGGAATCATATCCGAATCGCTCTCGCTGCCATCATCCTCGACACGCACATCCCCATCCTCGGGCTGCTTCGCCTCCGCGGAGGTCGAAGGTGCTTCGTTTTTGATTTCAGTTAACTCGGGCATGGTTGGCTATTAAATGAAAAATAACAATATATTAGTATCAATGTTCAATGTTCAATAATAAGCCGGTAATGAGGTGATTATTTCCCATCGATTTTTCGAGAATAATTTTATCGCTACTCTTGCTATATTTAATGCAATATATACGAAAGATTATAGTCCAATTCATTCTCTTTTTCGTACAGTTTTCAACGCATACTTTTAAGACGTGATGCCAGTTTAAATTAATAATTATTTACCTATTAAAAGCGGGTGCAGCACGGATCGCAAAACGTTTTTTGTGAAAAGAAATATTGCCACCTGGTAGAAAATTCGTATAGTCATTATAGTGGCAACGTAAATCCATTTCTGGACAGCCAAGCCGATAACTGTGCAATCGAAATCGTATGGCGAAGTGCTTGTTGCTGCTTGCTATGATACTTGGCGCGTTATTTGAAAATAATTGCAAAGCAATGTGTCAATAGGATCAAGGACCGTGCTCAACTATAAGCTATTAATTACTATATAGACCATAACTACACATAACGCATAACAAGCGAACTAATAACTGTAATTACTCAACAATTTCCAATTAAACTGTATAAACAACATTGATACTCCAGGCATAATTACAGTTTTACAAGTAAGGCCGGTGGAAAGGGTTAAAATAACACAATTACGAAGGGCAGTTTCTGTGCCCATACAGGATCCAGCCCACAAATTGTCAAAGGAGGCGTGTCAATTGCTGGGTAAACATTGGACAGCTCCTCGTTATGAGCCGATGTTGTGGTTAACTGCGACACATGTTCGACGTTGCCTTTCGTATACGAACCAAAACCGTAATGGTTATTAAATTTGTATTAGTTGTAAGATATAATTTAGGGGTTGGTAAGCACAGTCACAAATGCACATATACAAAAGCTCAATAAGAATTTGTAGTATTATCATCAGTGCTGCGAATAGGAGAAATCTACTCCACATATATTCCAAATCAATCAGTTTGAAAAAGGCTGAATGAACAGCACTGATCATCAGATTGATATTGATGCACTCACAGTTGATGCAGTTGTAATTGTTTGTGTTTTATTTTGTGCGCATTTTTGAGCGCTGCAAACGAGTCGCAAATATGCAAAGTATTCAAAACAATTTGTCAGTAAATAATTTCGATATGCATCTGTATCTGTACTTGTATGTGAGGCCCCCACCACATACATACACACATGCATGTATGGACGACATCCCGGGTGTCAACAGCGCCCTGATTTATTTGAGCGCATGAAACGCTTCGTTGCATTTCGTTAATTTGTCCGTTTTCCGCAGAGGGAACAAACAGCTACCAGCAAACAGCAACAAAACATCTACACACACATCACACACTCATCACACACACATGTATAGCCAGCACAAAATATCTTTATGCAGGCTCTATGCCAAATAAAGTTGAATCAGCGCCAAACGAAAATCACAGACCTTTTTATCATTATAACAATAATCGCCGACAAGGCGCATAATTATATTTTAATTTATGCCCAATGCAAACAAAATATTGCAATTTAAAGCGATCATAAAATATTTCAAACACTCAAACGTGACCAAATGCTATTTAATTGCCTACAAAAGCTTACAGTCACTTGCCTTTTTTATGTTGCCAAAAATTTGGTCAATTATGGCCAATTTAAGCCGCAAATGCAAATTGGCAAACGTGTTAAATGTGGCACGCATAACAAATTAAAGCCGAGGGCGGAACTATATATATTTGAGAGCAATTAAGACGAAGGAAAAGAGAACTCTAGGAAATTACTCATCAAACTGTTACAGGTATTAATTCCTCTAAGCTGGCATCTTATATATTCAATTGGGTTTGCCTGGTACAGACAGGTGCCACCCTAACCTGCTCTCACGTACTCTGACCGAATTGCAGGCTAATATGCCACGTGAGAGTTAGCTATATTGGGCACGCCACAGCATAAGAGAAGCGAAGCAACTGCTAACAATGTGGATATCGATATTGTCTTTGTTTATGGTTAGTCTGATTACCGCATGAATCAAGCGGTAAGCAATTAGGGACTCCTGTAAGTATCCCTGTGTGTGGCTCCAAGTGCAACCCCAAACACAAATAGAAAACAGACAAGCTCAACCGGTTTGACAGCAATTAACGCACAGCCAATCAGAGACGCCCAGTGCTCTGACACAGCGCGCCATATTGGTCATTAACAAGGCGGAGCTAGTTCGCGTTTGCTCTCTCTCGCTCGCTCCCGCGCCGAGTGTATGTGCGGTGGTTGTTTTCGACTGGGCAAGTGAGCTGCGAGCTGTGCATGCGGCAGAATTGGCTTTCATTTGCGCGCAGATCTTTGAACGGTTCACTGCGTCACGTGTCGCGCGTCTCGAAGCATTTTAAGGCGAGTAAACGAAATTGAAGTTGATAATGCAACACGAGCACACGACGCTGCTGCCACCGCCGCCGGTAGAGAGCAGCAGCAAGCTAATCAGCAAACCGTTACCGAAGCCCTTCTCCATAGAGAGTCTGATTGCGAATCAAACAACGGCAGTTATTCCTGCAGGCAATTGTGATCAGGAGCACGAAACGGAAAGGGAACGAGAGCGCGAACGGGAACGGGAACTGGAACGAGATAGTGATCGAGCGCAGGAGAGGGAGAGGGATAGCAACCGAGAGCTAAATGCACGCGCGATGCTGGGTCTGACACAGTTTCCACTATATAATCCCTGGCTGCATGGCTACTTTGCCCAGAATCATGAACGACTCTCACATCTAATTGCCGGCGGTGGCGGCGGTGGCGGCAGCGGTTACCTGTCTGCACCGTTCGCCGGCAAGGAGCCACAGCCACAGTTACATGCCTTGGACAGCCTTAGCCTCAGTCCGACAAAACCCAATGAGCTGCCTCTGCCTCATCCACTGGACACTCGATTCCTGCCCTTCAATGCCGCTGCAGCCGCCGCCGCTGCAGCTGCAGCTGCTGCTGCTCCTTCTGATCTGAGCTATCGCCGTCTCGCAGAGCTTATGAATCAGGATTATGTGCACAGTCTGAGCGTGCATGCCAGACTCCAGCACATGGCCGAGAGTCAGCATCAACATCAGCATCATCATCAGCCCATGGGCCTAGGCCCTAACCAACACCACGAGCCATCACCACCTCAGCAATCATCTCCCTCGAAATCAACAAGTCCTGCGGAGCCTGCTGTCGATGTGGGCATGGACGAGGACTACGAGTGCAGCGGCGACTCCTGCAGCGACATCAGCCTCACCATGTCACCCCAAAACTACGGCGCTGAGCTGGACAAGAGTCGCAATGGAGGTAGGTGATAACACCTTAATTTAAGCAGAGAATTTCCGAAAGATAAGGACAGCTTAAAGTCAATAATCACGGCTGGAAATGGAAACTCTTTTAGCCAATTCTATATTAGTATTCGTTAGATATACTATTCCCAGATTGATGAGGTATTTTATAGTATTTGCATATGATAAAGCTACGAATTTTTCGATTAATTGTGAAATATCATCAATTCTATTGCTGAATAAGAGATATGTAAATTGTAAAACTTCTAGTTTCGCTTAGCGTATCTTACAAAAACTTTACTATTCAATTTGTAACCTGTACAAACACACAAAGTGCCATAAAAGAGTCTTTTAAAAAGACTACCAAGGCGTGGCCAAATTTCTAAAATTTTACTGATTGTAGACTTGGAGAATCAAAGTAATCTTTGTTGCATAAAAAAAACTTCCAACGGCCATAAATTGATATTACGATTTTTCTTGTATTTTTCGCATGAAATTAATCTTTATCTGCTACACAGCAGATAATCGTATAATCTGCTCAATTATTGGGTATTTTAGTATTATACTCATAATAACTTAAAAACATTTAGAGCACCTTTTTACTTTACTTACGAAACACCAATTGCTAACTTCCATTGCTGTATAGTGTTTTCTTCAAGTCCAACTTCTACTTCTTCTTCTTCTTGTAGTAGGTCTAAAGTGGTTTTGTCATGGTAATTAAAATGAGGCAGTCAAGTCATAGACCAAATTAGCATAAAACGCATTTACGACCCAATGTTTGATGTCAATCAAGAGCTGCAAAGTTCTCCGAGGAGAGTGGACTGACAGCTAGAGCGAAAGAGAGAGAGAGAGAGAGAGAGAGAGAGAGAGAGAGAGAGAGAGAGAGAGAGAGAGAGAAAGAGAGAGGGAGAGGGAGAATAACAATAACATCAAAAATGGATCTGACATTTTGACAAACGTAACGATTTAGTCATTGAAATGGAATGGAAGAGAAAAGTTTTAGCAAACCGCATTGCCACGACTTCGTCTGACTGAGGGACTCCTCTGCCGAAGTTAGGCGAAACGAATTGGCGCAAACAGTGAAATATAATGTATTCATAACTGAGTTTCCTATGGTGTTGGGGGTGCGCAGTGCGCACAGCTCTCGACGATGATCTACCCCCGCCGCGCAAATAAATCAGTGACAGGGCAGGCGATGGGCATATTTGAAGCGTGTAAGTGTTAAAAAAGCGTTTAAGCGTTAACCAAAATAATCAGGCATCTCAAAGGGGATGAACAGGCTCAGCAACGCCACTCACTCTGACAGTCTCTCTCTTTCTATCTCTCTCTCTCTCTCTCTTCCTCCCACTCAGACCCATTTGGCCTCAGCTCGCCTTTGCTTTGGGTCACAAATTGCTGTTGTTGTTGTGGCTGGAATGGGCAGGAATGGCTTGGAGTGGGCTCACACATGTCTCCAGTTATATCTAAATATGTTTGCCACAAATGTTATGACACAGCCCATTTGCGACAGAAGTCGAAGTCAGAGTCAGAGTCAGAGTCTGAAGTTTGTTAAGTAGTGTTAATGGGGATGCGCATCTAATGCGAAAGCTTAAGTCGTTTGGGAAATGAATTGGTAATAGGACACTTTAGGTTGTTATTCATTGATTTCTAATCCGAAATTATTAAATTATTTGTTGTGTTATATTTATGTTCAATTCGTAGCCTACACAAACTCGGACAGTGAGGATTGCAGCGATGACGAGGGCAGCCACTCGCGCCACGAAGCCGGCGGCAAGGAATCACAGAGCGGCGGCAGCAACAGCTCCTCCAAGTCTCGTCGGCGCCGCACCGCCTTCACGTCGGAGCAGCTGCTCGAGCTGGAACGCGAATTCCACGCCAAAAAGTATCTTAGCCTAACGGAGCGCAGTCAAATAGCCACAAGTCTGAAATTGAGTGAAGTACAGGTGTGTGAACAGATCCAATATAAACAGTTAATTATCCACTAATTCTGTATGGGAGGGAAGAACATTTAAAGATACCGAGGAGCAAATGCTTCTAGACTCACTCCTTTGCTCTTGTTGACATTATATTCTATATTAACTCTCCCTGCCTCTGTTCTGCTTTTCCCACCATTTGTTTGTCTAGGTTAAAATCTGGTTTCAAAATCGTCGTGCCAAATGGAAACGCGTTAAGGCCGGACTCACGTCGCACGGCTTGGGCCGAAATGGCGGCTCGAGCGGCACCAAAATTGTGGTGCCCATACCAGTGCATGTGAATCGCTTTGCCGTGCGCTCGCAGCACCAGCAGCTGGAGAAAATGTGCCTCAGCGGGCCCAAACCGGATCTCCGCAAGAAACTGCCAACGGAAGCGATCAGCGGCTTCGAAAAGTTCAATGCCAGCGCCGTTGGCTCTGCCTCAACTGTCGGCGTGGGCGTCGGAGTGGGCGTGGCCATGGGTGTGGGCATGCCGCCGATCGGGCCCGCTGCTGCCTCGCTGGCCCTGGCGCGCAGCATTTACTGAAGGAGCCAAAGAGCTGAAAAACATTTGTGTTAACATTTATTGCTGTACATAAACTATGTCCCTCCCCCTAGACTTCGACCTAAGTGTAGAGACAAACTTTTGTAAATAAACACACAATTTAATTCAAGTGAAACTCTAGATTTTATTTAAACCGCCGGTCAATTGCTCAATATTTTCACAAATCTAATTAGTCGAATAAAATTTTTCGTTTCACTCCCAGCTCAACTCCGCAATCGCTCGGCTCCCTTATTCCCTCACAGTTCTCAGCGAGCCCAGTGTGAGCGAGCAATATGTTGTGCTGATTCCAGTTGTGCGAACAGAGCTCGTTAAATACTCTAGTTCCACTGCTTAAGAGCTTCAGTGCTGATAATAATTCACTGCTAACCAGTGCAATAAATTCCTGGCTATCGGTGCACGCCTCCAAGCTGACAAAGTCAGTTCCCAGTTGCCCATTTATTCTGGGCCACTTAAGGGCCAAAACAAAATTTGGTGTCAATTGGAACAATTAAACTGCCAATTTGTGCGATTTAACACGGCAGGCCCCGAAGGCAAAATGTTGTTGAGCCTTTTTCCCAGTTCGCCGTGTGACTAATTCTTGTAATTTAACGCACCAAATTGTCACAAATGCAGAGAGAAAGAGAGAGAGAGAGAGAGTTGTGTGAGATTTGATAGCGACTACTCCTCATGGCCACATCAAACAATCACTCCAGGTGTCTCACGTGTCACGCCCCTTCACAGAGAGCGAGAGAAAGGAGGGCTCACACATGGTGAGTTATTAGTTTTCTAATGCTCAGCCCTCAGCGTTCGGCCCTCGCCCTCAGCCTCAGCCTCAGCCATCAGCCTTCAGCTTCTCTGTGTGTGAGTGTGTGTGTGTGTGGATTGTTAATTGCATTAGCGACTTATTGGCTGCGACAATTGACTTTTGTTTGCAGAGTAACAAAAAAAGAACAAGCACATTGCGAACGAGTGCACACGACTACATAATGCTCGTTCAGAGTTAAAATTAATGATAATATTGATGATGTCCAATAGTCACTTCACAGTCATACACATCTGTGGAGAGGGTCAACAATTGAATGAGGGGCCATCAATTGAAAGAATATCTCCATTGGTAAAACCCCAAAATGGGCAAATCCAACAAGCATGAGTAAAAACTATGAAATATATCAAATTCCATGTCTCTAGCGCAACTCAATATACTCGCTTTGCTTTCTTCTCGAGCGAGTATACTGTACTCGTGGCTCTCTACCACCCTGTAAACGGGAAGCTCTATGGCCAGGCACCCTTCTGGTATTATTGTATTGTATGCTTCTGTCGTCTCGTTGCTCGTTTTGCAGTTTTATGTTGGGACACGCCTCCAAGCATGAGTTTTTATTATTGTAACACTTAGGCAGGGAATTTTCGGGTGCCGGCTGCGAGACTACAGCTACTGCTACTGCTACTGATACTGCTACTGTTCTTTTCCTGCTCTTTAGGGGTATTCGAAATCTGAAATTGCGGCAAATGAACAAAGTATCACTGGCTGCTGACGATGCGATGCCAATGCTGCCGGTAAGTGTTTTGTTCGGCTGCGGTGACTGCAGACTGAGCTATAATGAAAGAAAAAAATAAATACGCAGGGAACACATGATATAGGAGATTCTCATATTAGCTATTTAAGTTTATATTAGCAATAAAGTTGTTTTTAATGCTTTAAAATGAACATTTGCTATTGAACCACATTAAAAATTCAGTGTGGCCGAACCCTATTGGGGTAGACTATGTGCCTGTGTGGTCGGATCTACAGCAGTAAAGCTTTTGTTGTAAATTATTTCGCCATTAATTACGTCCGGATTGCTGTCGCTTTAAACTGTTAAACAACCATAATGCTCCATGTTAAAAATCACTTAAAAATCATTAAAAATTATGTAAAAGTAACCCCAAGCAAGAGAATTCATCCTTTTTCTCACACGCCGCACTTTATATACCCTACAGTTGACTTAAAAAATTAATACAAATTCAAGATGACCCGATGGCTTTCTGAGACTTATCTGAGGGATATCTGAAGGTTATCTAAGGCGTATCTAAGAGTTATTTTTAACTGACTTTAGGCTGATTTCAGTCCATGTACATCTAAAAGCAGCAACATTAAGCCTAGATATACTTATTGGCAGGCAACTTATCCAGCTTGCCTCTAAGTCCGAATGGCCTCAATTTGAAAACATATCTACAGAAACTATTAAGCAGCAACATTTTGGCAAAAGTCCGCAACAGGAAATCAGTTAGCACAGTCGCAGCGCGGAAAGAAAAGGGGGTCATAGTTGAATGCAGCGGGGTCATAAATCAAATGCGAAATGCTCGCTGTCATAATTTGTCATAAGGCGTGGACACGCCCTCCATTTGCCTGTGGCCTTTTTGTTTGAGCTGTAGCGGAGAATTGCTAGACTTTCAAATCCGAAACATGTGGCAGACTTTTTAAACCCAAGTATTTGCTGGCAATTTTTTGCCCATTGCCTGAGTCCGTGACGGAGATCAACTTATTGCCAACTCATTACTTGATGTACTTGCCACAGAAATTACTGTTCAATAGCATGAATGTGGGCAAAATCGCTAGATTGGCAGCACTCGTGGGCAGTTAGCTAGAATCAGCAGAAATTGCAATTGTTGAGGTAGTTTAAGGAGAGAGAGGGGGAGTGGCAAAAAGAGATGGGGAGAATCACTACAATTCTTAAATAAAGGCTAGATCTGTCCAGGAAAAGGCTATATTGCCAGCACTGATGCGGTGAGCAGTAACCAACAATCAGCAGTGGAAATTGCAATTGTAGAGGCCGCCCTGACGATCGCATTTGCTGCCCACTTTAGTTTGTATCTGTCAATCGGACTGTCAGTCGCCAATTCATGTCGGCGCAGGATGGGGTGGGAAGGGGGGCAGCCGAAGACTCGTTTGCTAGGGTCTGTCACGGTCGCCGTTGAAGAAATTCTCTTGAAAACCGAAAAAAATGCACTCACGCACCTGAATCGCTAATCAGAGGAGCACCCAAGACCCGCAGCCCATCCACAGACTGTGGCGGCAATGCATTTTTTCTTTATTCTTTTCTTTTTTTCAGTTTTTTTTTTTTTTGCTGCTGTCTCGTGAATTAATTAATTACATTTTTATGATTTTATTAATTTCCCAACAAATATGAGATTGGGAATGTATTCGGGTATGTCTCGCCACCGTCTCTGTCTCTGTTTCTGTCTCTGCCTCTGCTCCCGCTCTCGTCGAGCCTTTCTCCAATTCCCATGGCTTATGGGCACGTACGCTGAGCTCGTAATATAATAATGAATGTAAATTGCCTCAATGAGCGATTTAATGTCTTAATACATTATTTACAATGCATGTTCATTATTGTCTGCCGCCGTTGCACCTAAACAATGCCACGCCCACGCTCGCTCAGCTCGCTCAGGCTAAACGCCCCCAAACGAAGTGACCGACAATTGACATTTCCACAAACAATTTGAATATCTAATTATTACTCAAAGTAAATGCGATTCATGATGCCATTGTAATGGGAACAGCGACAGCGATATGATGGGATGGAGGAGAGATTGACTATACGATACCCTGTAAACATGATTGAATTTAAAGCTTAAAGGGGAGAGAGAGAGAGAGAAAGAGAGAGTGAGATAGAGCTCCACAGATACATTGAAATTAACAGACTAAAACTCAATCAATTAAAAAATAAAAAGACTTTGATACAACTAAGATCAATTGGTTCAGTTTTGAACAAAAAATTACCTGAGGCATTTGTTTGTTTTCCCGAATGCCATCATCATTCCTTATAGAAAATGAATGTTTATTATAAATAATAATATAAAAGTCAAACCCAGATATTTTAAAATTCTGTTATACCCTTGATAACTATTTCAAAAATATAGTTATAACTATAAAAAAGTAAACAAAAGTGCCGACTGCATGTGCGTAGATTAACAATTTCGTCATAATCAATGGAATGACTTAATGAAGTTTGGAAAATATTAAAATCAATTTACAACTGGCGGCTGCAATTTGGGGAGTTTTTGGTCACGAAGGAAGCCATTCATCAAAGACTGTCCAAAATTTCGTGCAAGCTAATTAAATATAAATATTTTATATTGTGACCCAGTCTGAAAGCTTGGAAGAGCTTCAAGGTGGACAGCCCAGTTCGAGACGGCTGCAGCAGTGGAGAACGTGTGGATTATAAAAACTGATCAGCTGCCCACCTTTGTATGTGGCCCACCTTTGACATTTATCACGGGGCAAACACTTCCGCTTTGCCACAGAGGTCGCATCCTGATCCTGACCGCATAATAAAGCAAATTTGGTCGTGTGCACGTACTCCGATTCGTTGGGTTGCTAGAGCACGGTGTGTGGTCCCGCGCAGAGGGGGAGTGGGAAGGAGCGAGAGAGAGCGAGGGATCGTTTATGATGAGTTACGAGGCCAACCATCCATGTATCTACGTGCCCCGTTCAAAATGTTGTTTATATCTACTGCGGTTTGCTGTCCGTCCCAAAAAGGACACGTGCACGCGTCAGATAATTGATAAAATTGCTCAGATAAGATCCTGGAGTTTCAGTCAAGTAATTGATATTCCTGTCGACAAGTCAAGTTCTACCGGCTGCCCGCTGAGCCGAGCCGAACCGAGCCGAACTGTGCTGAGCTGAACTGGGTGCAAAAGCAATCAACGGCGACTGAAAAAACCGACGGACAATTTATGCCACAGCATTCGGAACTGCCAACACCCACATACAGGAAGAGATAGAGATGGAAACACATACTATATATACAGCAATGTTTGATATTTGGTGAGTTCGCAAAAACAGGAAGAAAAAAATCTAAGAATAATAAAAAAAGATGCTTGCTGCACACAAAAAGCACATCATTGTCATCTCCTGGCTAGCAATTTGGGAACCCTCTTTTTTGCAACGCCCACCGAACCAACGACCGACTCACGGACCCTCGTCTCTAAGTCTGTCTCTCTCTCTGGCCCTGTCTGTCTGGACTCGCTCTAGTTCCGCCCATCGGCTTCCGTCCACATAAGTGCCAGCCAGCTTTTGAGTGAGTCTCAGTTTTTTGCTGCTGTTTCTGCTGCTGCTATTGCTGCTGCTATTGCTGTTGTTATATGTAGTTTGAACGCTTTCAGCGCTTAATGTACTGAAATGTGACGGAATGGGTGGCGCATGTCCATAATTACAAAAACCACCCACCGAGCATGTGGTGGCCACTTGCCAGTGTCTCTGCCTCTGCCTCTGCCTCAGCCTCTGCCAGTAAAAAAAGTGATGACGTAGTTTGTGGCACAACTCAATTGTTTGGCAACGCCCACCGCTCAGCAGGCGGTCAATTTTTGCGGTAATCATTGTCGCGCAACTTGAACGACGACTAAATGCTACCGGCGGCTTTTGGGTATATAGCAGATAGTCTGGATAAGCAGAAAAATAAGCAAAGTAATATTGTAACCTGATGTAAATTAAAATATTATTCAAATTACAACTGCTAATTGGACTTTTCTCAAATTTCATATCAGTCGGCTCTCGTATGTGAGCTTCAGTCATTAATCGATAGCCCTTAAATGTAAATTGTTTGGAAACGCCCATGGCCCAGCAGGAGTCAAAGTCAAATTAATATGAATAAATTTCTAAAATTCAATTGCTAATTGGAGTTTCCGCACTTCATAGCAACCAGCTTTAGTATGTGAGTTTCTGCAATTAATCGATAGCTTAAATAAAAATACAACTTTGGCCAAAAGAACCGTTAAATAAAATTGCAAACAAGTTCATTCTATTAAATCTAATTTTGCTTTATTTATTTTTGCGCATGTAACTGTCTGCGGCGATTCTTTTGAGTTGATTAACTGTTGCTTTATCATTTTGGTTAACTAGCTTTAAGAGGGCACCATCCTGCAGCTGCAAGAGCTCATGTGGTGCTCCAAATTCGATTATTTTTCCTGCATCTACAACCAGGACGCTGTCGTTGTCCATGACTGTGTGAAGGCGATGAGCGATGGTCAACACCGTGCACTGGGCAAACTTGGTATGAATTGTTTCCTGTATAAGCTTGTCAGTGCTGTAATAATAACTGATTAGGTTAAACGCGATTTCCAGGCAATCTACAATTACTTACTCCGCATCCACATTGGCAGTGGCCTCGTCCATAATGAGTATTCGATTATTGCGGAGTATGGCTCGGGCTAAGCAAACCAATTGCCTTTGGCCCATGCTGAAGTTAGAGCCGCCATCTTGCATATAGCATGACAGGCCTCCCTCCAAGCTGGCAACGTATTTCTTTAGCTTCACATCGTCGAGAGCGTTCCAAAGCTCCTCGTCACTCTTCATACCAAACGGATCGAGATTGAAGCGCAATGTTCCGGAGAAGAGGACTGACTCCTGTGGTATGATTGAGATGCGGCTGCGTAGATCATGCAAGCCCAGCAGCGCAATGTCCTGACCATCTATTTCGATGAGGCCCTCATTGATTGCAAGGCGGAACAGTGCTTGGATTATCGACGATTTCCCTGCGCCCGTGCGCCCCACAATGCCAATCTTCTCCATGGGCTGTGACTCAAAGTTCAAGCCTTTCAGAATTTCGATATCATCTGGAGCGTATTTCATGCGTAGATTAGAGAAGCGTAAATGACCCTTTTGTGGCCATTCTGATGAAAGATTTATCTCCATTGCAGTTTCAAGAGCTGGTTCAGATGGTGTCCTTGCGTATTCCAATATACGCTCCACACTCGTCATCTTATTCTCCAGCTCTGCCGTCTGCCTCATGCCCCACTGACACATTATGACCAGAGTCATCGATTGGGTGATAGCCAAGCCCACATCGCCGCTGTAGAAAGTCTGATTGATAACCAGGAAACTGAATGTCACAGCCAGAATGTAGACGACACAAATGAGATCCGTCCAGAAGGAAAAGGCACGATTGGCACTTGTGTAAAGAAAGAGTGCAGACGAGTTCGTATTCTGATGGCCATGGAAAGTGTGCTCCAATTGAGGCATAGCATCCAGTGCTCGTATAGTAGTCAACCCCTGAAACGTTTGATTGGCGTGCGTGTAAACTGGACTACGAGCTGAGCATGAAAAATATCAATCGAGTTGTTAGTAAGGAAACAATATGATTTTGGCTTCGACTTACTTAAACTCTCGATGCGTTTCAGACTGCGACTGGCGCCTATGTAGAAAGAACGGCAAAAGTACATGAGGACCGCCATGATAGCTGCAGGGATGAGAAGCCAATAGTTGGCAATAGCCACGATGACCAACACAGCCACCACATCCACAAAGAACTATAGTAAATGATAAATTATAATTTATATAAATATATATGCTGTAATTATAACTTGATTTACCTGCAAGGAGTCCATCATGGCCTGCGGCAAGGCCACATCCACGTTCTCAATATCACTGGAGAAGCGATTCAGCACTCGTCCCGAGGCATTGGCGTTAAAGAAGAACATGCGAGCACGTATAATCCCATCGAAGAGCAAATTATGTAATCGTAGTGAAATACGCAAACATAACAGAAAGAAGCCAAAGGTGCGCAGCAAATAGAGGGCCAAGGTGCACACCAAGAGCACCGCGTACCAGGTGACCATGCGAGTGCGAGTCTCTTCGAATTGCTCGGGTGTCTCACGGTTCTCCTCCCAGGTAGCCCAGCGTGAAATGAAGATGTCCATCAGTGCTTGGCACACTCTGGCGACAATAAAGAGCGCAAGCACCAGGCAAACTAAGATGGGCGAGCGCAGAGCGCGAAAGTAATCCATGTAAGTATCGTAGCTAACTGCTCCTTTTTGCTGGCGCTCTGCGAAGGCACTGTCCTTATTAGACTGATCATCCACAGTCTTTGTAGGATCCTGGAAGAGCTTGGAGTTTCTGTCCACTTGGCTAAGAACTCTTTTCACCAGCTGTTTGTCGGCCTCGATTGCATCCAAATCGGGTGCCGCATGCTTCTCAATAACGTCTCGGAGCTCCGCATAGCTGCCTTGCTGCGTCAGACGTCCGGACTCGAGAAGCAGCAAGTGATCTACGTTCTGCAGCAACTGCACATGATGCGTCACCAGTATGCGCAGCTTGTCTCCTAGGAATCGATTAAAGCACTTGTCCATTAGCAGTTTGCCTACTCGTGAGTCTACTGCAGCGAGCGGATCATCGAATAAATATATGTCTGCTTTCCGATACACAGCACGGGCCAGACTTATTCTCGCCTTTTGTCCGCCGCTCAAACTGATGCCCCGTTCCCCCACAACAGTGGCATCACCATGCGGCAGCAGAGCTAGATCGCAGTCTAGCTGGCAGGCATGCACCACAGCTCGATAGCGCTGCTCCTCGTAAGGCTCCACAAAGAGTATATTATCACGAATGCTGGCTTGGAAGATCCAGGGTTCCTGTGGGGCATAGCTCAGCTTGCCATGCACCTCGATGCGACCCTGCATGAGTTCTATTTCGCCTAAGATGACATTCAGAAGCGTACTCTTGCCGGAGCCCACGTTGCCCACAATTCCCACCAATTGTGTTGGAAGAAGCCTAAAGCTGACGTCCTCAATGTGCGCAGGTCTTGCTTGCCGAACGCTTGGCTTGCTCCAGCTCGCGCTAACATGGCTAAAAGTGAGAGACTTCTCCGTGCTCTCTAAGCAGTGCAGACGCCCAACAGAGATCGGCTTCGCAGGTGCCTTAATTAAATCCAACTGCAGGGTGGGATTATCACTACAGTTGGAGGAGCATTTCTCGCTTGTGGGTGATTCGGTTTGCTGCAGGAACTCCGTCACTCGCCTTGCGCTGACCACAGTCTGGGCCCAAGTGGTAACAGCCAAGGGCCAAAAGTGCAGCAGGGAATCGTTCAGCAAGCTGTAGTAAGACGAGAGTATAAACACCTTTCTGGCCGTAACCACGTCACCTGTATACACATAAGCAATGAGACTCAGAAACAGGGACACCTTCGATATCATATTGGTGCACTGCAGCGCCGCATATATGCTCACGGAGCCTCGGATTGCTTTAACCTCCAGCTTACGCACTTTGGCTATCAGCTTTGCAAAGGACTGCTCCCACGCATACATTTTAATCACCTGTATGGCGCCTATAATCTCATTCATCAGCTTCACACGGCGATCCCGCTGATCCGCCGACCTTGTGCGAAATTTTGCTGCCGCCTTGGCAGCCCACGCTTGGAGTGGAATCAACAGCACGATGAAGGCAATTCCTATCAAAGCCGTCCAGTTGATCTGAGTGTACATGATGTAGCCAAATAGGATCGCCTCCACGGGCCCCTTCCACAGGTCATGAAAGAAATAGAAAGTCAGATCAAACTGCGGCAAGTCAATGGACATCACTGATATGGCCAGAGCGCCCAGCCCATCTCGGCCATTGATCGCTGCACGCAGACACTTCCTGTATATCAGACCAGCAAACGCCACGCGGATCCGTGTGCCCACGGCAAAGACGTAAAACATAAATGGATGAAATACCAGCGAAGTGATCAGTGCGCACAGCACAATGCCCATCGCATACAGATAAGCGCTGTCCTTGCTAATGCTCGTTTGCCCCTCGGCAAAGTAGGAGATCAAGCCACCCAGAAATAGTGGCTGAAAGGCGCTGCAATTAAATATTTGAGAGAAATGGAACTCGATGAGTTAAGTTTCCAGCATCAAATATTAAAGGTTCGAAATAAGGAAAAGTCATTTACTAGATGAAGACGTTCACTTCTAGACGAGTACTCAAGTACAAATTGATAATTTTACTCAGTCTGCAGATATCTACTTACTGTATAACAATCTCCAGAATTGAATAGATCACGCAGGCAGGCACAAACTGCCATCCATAATGGGCGAAGATGAGATGCAACGAGCTTGGTTGCTTGCGCTGAGATTCACGTGTCCACGGCTGTTGCAAGTCCTCCGTTAATTTCTCACTATCGAAGTAGGGTAAATTTGCGTATAGCTCGTTTTCCGAGAGCTCTTCTCGTCTTCCTTGCCGAAATACATGGCGCATCCATCTAAATGATGTAAAGAACAATCAGCCTTAAATTGACAATTGATTGGAACTACGTGCTGCCAGCCAGACATTGCTCTACGGATCTCTCATATTACCAATCAATGATAAAATAGAAGCAAATGCATAGGGCACACTTGGTCGGAAACCTTATCGAGACAGGTCAGAGATACGAAGCTTAAATGGGCTTTATTTCTCAATCACTATGAAGTCGAGAATAAACGACACTGATTTAATTTTTGCGATTTATTCGTTTACTAAATTATTATTACGAATGTTTTTGTTATTGAATCGGCAATAGTATTGTAACTGTTAGTACAGGTCTTTAATCATTAAAATGTTATTACTTTTAGTTCACTTCTTCACTTAAATAATTATTTTAAGCATACATTTTTAGATTGCATTAAATATTTATTATTATTCAATTTTATTGTTTTGAATATTTTTTGTTGTATTATTAAACTCACAGAAAAAACCATTTAGAGAATATGTTTGCCTTTAGATAGGGATTTGTTTCGCGTTTACTACTTGACAGACTATTCATAGCGGCTCCATTCACGAGAGTTTACGAAATCTACTATCGTCTGTGGCAGACGGTCTTCAAATGCGTTCCGTAGCACCCATTCACGCCCGTTTTATAACTAATTTTGGTGTTGTCTGAAGTGGTTGACTACATCGTCATCATATTTTGCACTAGGCACAAATGATTGATAAGAAGTAATGGAGGCTAGTTCGGCAAATGCTCTGCATTTATTTGGCTAATAGATGGTGCTAAATGGCCATTCAATACCGTAGGACGGGAAATTGGCGGCCATTGATGTGCGTCAGCTATTAAATGCAGACTGCAGCTAATTATAGCAATATATACATACATGTAGAAGGCAGACTTATAAATCTTTGGGATTTTGACTAATTCGGCTTTCGTCTCTTGAATGATAAATCCTGATTAGCTTTAATTGGGCTGCCAGGGGCAACGTTCTACGACAGCGGTTCGAGGTTGTACAATCTAATCAAAAAGCGACTTAAGATTCTAACTTCACTATAAATTTCGTCACAGATAAGTTGCCTATACGATAAATATAGGTGAGAAACATTCTTCAGTCGAATGCTAAAGCTTTAATAGGACAAACACGAGCAGAAGGCAATAAATACAAACATAGACACAAACAGTGGAATGGACCACGCAATAAGACAGAAAGACTAACGGGTTCCACAATACGTTACAAAATCAGTAATGACCTATTCAGTGAGAGCTCTAGGGCAGGCTATGCAGCTCCTCCAGCGTGTAGAGCTGATCCGTTCGGTTGTAGACGTTTTGCATGTGACGTAACATATCAGGCAGCCTTTGAATGGCGCTCGAGACGTTCGCGTCGCTGCAGACGCGCTTGAAGAGCTCGCCGCGCGTGGGTATTGCAAACATTGCTACTTGAGCGCCTTTTCGTATGAGGAATGGATGGTGCTTGGCCAGGGTGTCATTGTAAGCTGATTTGCAGATGTGGTGCGCCTTTTCCTCATCTGCTACGTCTTGAAGTCGAAGCAGAAACTCATACACAAACTCTGCAACAAATGAACATAGATAAGATAGCATCCGTTATCCGTTATCTATTTGACAGCGCAGTACCTAAGCCACGATGCAGACGCAATAAGGTGCGACTGCCAGACACGTAGCCCTTCTGGTGCAGCAGGCTGGCTCCTTTTTCATACAACAGCATAGTCTTAATACTGTCGAAGTGTTTGTTTTCCTCGTTGTCCTGTTGTCGCAGGTCGTACAGTATATCCAGTTTGTTGCGCACGTCGCTGCTTACAAAGGTAAACACACTGCCCATCAGCAGGAAGAACCTAAGGCAGAAAAACTTTAACTTTGTTTTGGAGATTATCTTATTTTACTTACTTCATAATCTCCTCATACGCTTCCAAATAGTCTTCCATGCGGACATCATCCTCGTCAATTAAACTACCTTCAAACAGATCTGCGACCTTCTCAATATCAAAGCAGTTATCCGCTGCAGCAGAGTCGCCAACAGCCGACATTGTTCCAACTTCCTTTTATTATTCCACAGCGCATATGTTTAGTCAATAAAAACAATGAAATATCGGCAATCGATATAAGCATATAAATTTCGATAATATACTTATCGTTTTCTCATATGCTCTTTACGTTTCCGATAGGATGGTCTGTTACCGTAACAGTGTTACGTTAATAATAATACCGTCGTCCACATCGATATAAATAAATCATCTGGTTCAAAAGCAAACGCAATATGAATTCAGAAATAACTTCCGAGATTTTGCTCACAAAAAATCAATTAGAAAAGATATTAGATGATATATCCGTTGGTTTTGTAACGCCCACAGAATCAAGCAAAGCTGCGTCAATTTTGCCGCCATTTAAGAAACTTGGCGTACTCATTGACATCGAGGATATCGAAGAAGCTAAGGAAACAAAAATTCCCATACACAAAAATGCTGTGAATGCAAAGACAACACAGACGCAGTACTACAGCTGCATACAATGCCGGCGGCAATTGCCAACTGCGCACCTATTGGATCTGCACATAACCGAACAGCACGATTTGTATTTTGCGGCCAGCGTGGAGCGAGGTGACAAGCCACATTACACCTGTTATATTGAAGAGTGTCCCTTGAAGTTCTTTCTGCCTGCCGAGCGGAAGGATCATTGCATCAAAGTGCACAAATTCCCGGCCAATTACCGCTTTGATCAGGGAAAGGTCCCCACCAAAGCAAAGAGCGGTACAAAGAAAGCAGCTAACGCCATGGATGTGGACCCGGATGTAGATGGGGCTGCGGATGTGAGCGATGGTAAACTTCCATATATCAAGGCTTTCAGTTTCGGTCATCCAACGCAGCGAACTTTCAATTCACGCAAGGACAAGGCGCTGCTCGATGTGCGGGCAATGAAGGAGGCTCTTGACGATATGGACTAAGTTTTATTATACCATTTTATTAATCGAAGTTGGTTTATAAGATACTTGTGTTAATTAACTTGTGGAAACCTTAAAGATCATTTGTTCTTTATGCTAGACCTGAAAAACGAAAAATTAAAGTAATTGAATTGCTTGTCGGGTCACATTTCATTTGTCTATTCACTTACTTTCCCGTGTTGGCGTTGATGTAGTGGTAAGCAACAACGAGCAGAAACAGAAATACACCCAGGACATTTGAGAAAATTGCCAATTGCACGTCAGTTATCATTTTGACAGAGAACCTCTGTAAACAGAAAATATTAGCATTATTCTTTAGGGCCCCTGGTGACACGTCATGTTTTGTGGGAGACTGTTCTTTTCAAAAATATATGCACACAATGCCGAGGCAAAATTTTTGCTATAACATGTTGGATACAACTTTAATTGAGAAATGTGCTTCACAAACATGAGCTGTGACTAATATTTACTTTTTATTTCCAAAAAACAAGCCGGTTTTGTTTAGACCACAATAATTGCCAGAGATGCAAACTAACTATCGAGTGAGATAAATATAGTGCCAGGCACAGCAATATCGATATGAATGCAAAGCATAGTATTTTTTTATCGGACAGAAAAGCCCATTTGTAGTATTTTACTGCGATAAGTATGACTAAATAATACCAAAGAGTCAACGCGGCTATTTAAACAAGATATATATTTTGTAAAATATGTATATTGAATTTTTATTTTAACAAGCTTATTTTTAACAGTGCTTAAAAATAAATTGCATCTCTCTTTTGTTGTGTTCAAATGTTTTAATCAAAATCTAAAGACTCATTTTAACATAATACTTATTGACGATTAGCGAAATTGCAAATCGAATTTTATATAATCTTAAGGTCACTTTAGTGAATATAATCTTTAAGAATCAGCAATCGCTTATATCTCAGACTAATACATTAAGTTGTACGTACATAGTTAAGTAAAGCACTACCTGTCGAGTAAAGTAATATTAAATACAAATATGTTTACATTAAAATTGAACTAAAATCGAACGAAAGCTTTGCTTTTGCGGTGTTTTAAGATGTTCAACAAGAAATACAATTTACAGATCCTTGTTTTTTTTGCTTATAAATTATGGAATTTGTGTCCTAAACGGTTGTTAAAATCATCATTAAAATCATTTGCGGGCTAATTCGTCGTCACAACAACCGTCGAATGCGTTTGACTGACATCCTGCGAGCTACGCGGCAAATAGGACTTCGCATTCGGTTTCGAGGGAAACAGATCAGAAACGTAGTTTGCCTGAAAGAGAAGAGGGGTAAATGCTTTTGGTTACTAAATTCAAATTCACAATAAGTCTGCAGAGATGGGTATTCAGATGGCTCCTAAAAGTATGGTATGGTTCTTTTGGGCGGGAGCCGAGTCACGTCCAATAAACCAAATGAAGCGTAAAATTACTGATCTATATATTTGCATACATATAAGTATGTATGTCCGTTGCTGCAGCTGGTCAATTTGTGCAGTGAAATAGGCAGTTACAATTGCATGCCACACGCCGCATTGAATCAGGTGTTGACGGTGAGCAAATTAAATGCACGAATATTTCGAAGCTAATGAAGCGCTTCTAACAGAAAGCCGACTTAAAGGAAACGCCACTGTGTGTGTGTGTGAGTGTATGTATGTCAATTAATGTTATTTTAATAGCTAAGATTCTTGACATTATAAAAGAAATCAAGCCGAAGAAAATCTGTCTCTCTATCTCTCTCTCTGTTCACTGGATCTTTGCTTCTTTGGTGGGCCAAACTGTTTGCATGTTGAAACACGCTTTGGGCAAAAAGTAGCTCTAGAAAAAGATGACCAAGAGAGAAGTGTGTGTATATAAGACTCGCAATGGATTGTCTGTGAAGTGGTAAGAGTAGGGGAGCAGAAGATAGATAGAGGACATACCACAATCACAGCGCAGGCAGCTCCGATTGCTGAGCCAGCCAGAACGTCCGACCAATGATGCTTGTAGTCGGAGACCCGACTCAGTGCCGTATACCAGGCAATCATGATGAAGAGGAACTGTAGAAAATGTCGCAGCAGCTTCGAGCCTTGCCAATTCATGCGGGCCTGAAGATAGAGCTGCACAGAGAGGGAGAGAGAGAAAGACATATGCTTAATATGACGCACAACAGGTAACAACAATCTCTACTTACCGCCACATAGACCATGGTGTAGAAGGTGAAGCTGGAGTGTCCGCTGGGGAACGAGAGTCGCATCTCTTTCAGCATCCGCGCCGAGCTGCCCACACCTTTGCACGTGAAGTCCGTTATATATTTGCCCACATTCGCTGCGTTGTCGCAGGTGGAGCCATCGGGCATCTGGGGCTGGCACACCTGTGCGAGGGCATCGAGAACAAACACCAAATATTGAGAATTGCGCAAATAAGAGCATCTGCTTAAGCTGCTTAGTTGCAGTTACTGTCTGCCCTGCCTATAGGCGACGCACATCTGCCCCCCTTTGGCTATTGGCAAGTTGCAATATGTGCTGCGTATTTTATGCTCAATTTTGCAGCGCAGTTGCCGCACTTCACTGAATAATAGGGTGTCTCTGTGCTTTCGACAACTAGGGGAGTCCATAACGAGCGGCATACGAAGAGCCCCATCAACCAGTCATAACTGTGGCGACACGCGGCTAAGCGAGGGCAGCTTACAAAGTATTGCAGTATGATATATGTATCCTACTCTATTAATGGCACCATCTATCTATATTTATATACTATTATACTGCCGGATGTAAGAAGTCGCACTGTATATTTAGTTATTTCTGTTTGAGTTGCCCTCGCTTGCAAAATATTTAAAATAAACTCAAAATATAAATAAATATGAGGGGAAAGATATATAAGGCAAGGCAACTTTTGGATACGCTAGCAAATATATAATATAGAAGCATTAGCTGAACTGGTTTTCAATAAGTTGTTACTAATCATCAATCACCAATCAATTAACTTACTCATCAGCTTACTAGCAACTTAATCAAATTGTAACTTGATGAGAGAGGAAGAGAGAGGGTTGTTCGCCCTCGCTATTGATATTGGGTATTTCATTTGACAAGATCCACTTAGCTTGACAGCTATTATAACTGGCAGATCAAGGCAGTCTTTTATATACTTAAAAGTTACCATTTTCATTCTCTCTCTCTCTCTCTCTTTCTATGTCTTTGTCTAGAGTATACAATTTTGCCAGAGCAGCACCAATGAGCCAACCCTCTCAGGGCCTCTAACTGGATTACAACTTATTAATAGCCCCTTCGTGTGTGTCGCCTGTCTCCTGTCGGCTGTCTCCTGTCGCTCGTGTCATGTTGTATTAAGCCCGTTGCATATGTTGCATTTTAAAATTAATTGGCAATCGGAGCTGCCTTATTGTCGTTCGATGGCCCTGCTTACCGCTATGAAGTGTGGACGCAGTCGGCCAATTGAGTACTTGGCTATATCCGTCGTCAGTTGACTGGCAGCGGCGCCGAAGGCGAAGACCCCCATCTTCTTGTAGCACTCGACCAGCCAGTCGGGTATCTGGTACGACATGAAGACGTAGCGCCGCGTCGACCCACTACTATTCGCGTTCCTCGACCGCTGCAGCTCAACGATGAGAATCTGTGTGGAGAGGGTAAGAGAGATTATTATTATATTCTAATATGTTGACGATCTGGCAGTACTGAGAGACTGAGACTTTGCTGGGGTGAGGTAGATTAGATACTGTGAAAGTTTGTAAGGATTATCGATCGATAATCTCTGGAATGTATAATGAAGTATATCTATTCTAGTTACGGCTGGAAAAAGGCTAATTTGGCGGTACTATGATTCAAAATCAAAGAGGAAGAGTAATAACTACTAATCGATATCGTAGCAAAGTTAAAGAAAGGCTAAATCTGATTTGAATAAAGCCAAATTGGCAGCGCCAATGCGCAACGGATGAAAGCCGGAGGTGGCCTTTATAAATAATTGAAGAGAAGAGAGATAAATAGGTATCTGAAGAGGAAGTAAAAAAAGCCATATTTGTCTGGCGAGAAGGCTACATTGTTAGCACTAAATACAAATTTATTTATCAATGAGCAATTTCCTTTTAGCACCTTTTTTCTAGGACAGTGTGTTTTCTTAGGAAGGGCCAACGTAAACAGAGCCGGAGGCGGACGCCGAGGTAAATAGGGGAAATAAATAATTGTTGCACTGATTTTCGGGCTCTATTTGAGTGAATGAGTTGTTTGGGTTGAGGGCAAAAGGTATGCAAATAGTCTGAAAATTGGGCAATATTTGATTTTATTTAGGCTTCATTGGAACTATGGCCATTAGCCAGTTTATGGCCCATCGAGGCAGCAACAGATGTTCGCTCTGGTTTCATTTACAACATGTGGAATGGACAACAGATGTCTCTCCCTCTCTGTCTCTCTCTCTTTCACTCTGTCGACTCCCACTCCCAGTTGTGCAAGAGCTTAAAAGTGGAGCACACATTGAGGGAGTCGTCTGTCTATTCTGGCTTTGTGAACTTGAAATGGTTGTGCAATAGACTCGAGGGTATCAAAAAACGACTCACTGACTGAGTGACACATGCTTGACATCATTTAACATGGGTGGCCACTTGGGAGCTGCTGCAGTCCCCAAAGAGCCCGCATCCCATAATACGCAATACAATTTATTTCATTTTTCATTTCCCATTTCCATTTCAATTTCATTTTCAATTGAAATTTCAATTTGAATATCTCTTTCAATTGCACTTACCACGCCCACTGGTATGACCAGGCCTATGATGTACAGCATCCAGTTGCGCACGGTGGAGTCCTTGAAAGGATGCTTCAGCGATTCATCGTCGCAGAAGAAGCCGCGCTTGTACGGATCCCCAAGCAGAAAGAACAAAAGTATGGGAAATCCAACTGCAAAACAGAGAAGAAGCAAAATTGGAGAAAACAGTTGATAAGAGTCAATGATAGTTCGAGTAGAAAATATTCTTTGCTTTCGCCTGTCAGGGAACTAAGCCGCAATGATTTATCAATACGCATTTAGTAGGTCATTGGGACTTGTGGCGCGCATTAATGGCCATTATCAAGGGGGCTCGCGCGCCCCCCTCGCTCATTTTCGGCAGGTCTGACACTGTTGACTTACGATACGTCTAAGCTATTGATAAGATTACTAATCGGTTGCGCTGAGAGGGGAGATATCGAGACATCGAGACGACGACGACCCGCTCATAAAGCAACTATTTTTGGTTGCAACAGCTGCAGGCAGCACAGCTCAAAGGGAGCTGGAACTGAGGGGGTTGTGGGGAAGGGGTAAGGGTTCCCGGAGTGGGGCTCAGCAAAAGTCACGTTGAACCTTTCAACAAGTTACAAAACGGCTGCAAACACGCGCTGACTCGCACACTTTTAATTAAGAATGCAGCACCATTAACAAGCGAGAAGCACTGCAGTCGGGCATAACTGACTGATTGATACGCGCTCACGATGAATAAAATTGGGAATTGACAATATCCATCTGTAAATGAGCTTATCATCAATAATTTAACTAAATGCTTTACAACTCCCCCCCTTTGGGGGTATATACAACTGCAAAGCTTGCCTAGGCTTAACTTATCATAACTTATTAGACGGAGCTACACTCGAGTCTATAGAGCATTGAGAACACTTTTAAACGAGCATTGAACGCGTAGCTAATATGCCCGTTTTTTCCCGAGAGGGTATATTAATTAATAATGCAGCACCATTAATAATAACTAGCAGGCATACAAATTGCTTTCGCCTAGACAAAGGGACAGCAGGTCGCAGTTTGATTGATTGATTGATCAAGCCTCCATCCAAGCCATCATCCATCCATCAAAAGTGCAACGATCGAAAGTGTCAGCGACACTTGAAATATGTTTGTTTTTCTTGATTACAGAGAGAGAGGAAGACAGAAAGAAAGAGAGAGAGAGGGAGATAGAGACATTCTCTGCCAATTAAATGACACGGCATGCGAGTACGCATATCTAATTAAAATTAGATTAAGTGCAGAAGACACAGATAGAGCTGCACTAGATGCCGTTGCCAGAGCGAGGAGTCAACGTCTGGCTAATTGCCATTGCAATTGCGCGTATTACCTGCGTGGAAGATGCTCAGCGATGCGCTGCGAGGGTTGCCTAATGAGTGTACCAGCAGAGGAGAAGACTACTTAGAAGGCCTATTTATAGATGCAAATGCCCATTGGCTAGAGGCAGATTACGTAGAGTGCTTGAGATGGCGCCGAAAGACATTTGAAATAAGAGAAACGTGATGTTGTATGTTCATTTATATACTCGCTCAGAGAAGAGCAAATGAGCATATTGGATTCTCATTGTTGCTGTTTACTTTAAATTTGGCACTGCACAGATAAGTTCTTCAGATTGAGAGAAACAGGACTTTGAGTCTCAGTTAGAGAAGATTAAATACTGTTTACTCTTTAACTCTTTAACCCACGTGAAAATTCAGAAAATACTATATGTATTAAGACTTTCAGTTTGGAATATACCAAAGTCAGATAACAATCTTATGATTACATAACTACGTTTGTTGAGGGTATGGCAAAAAGGAAGTCAAAAGCCCGAACTAGAGCCAAAGCTAGAACTCAACAGAGACTTCTTGACTTCCGCTCACTGGACTTCCGCTAGTTAGTGATTTATAGACTGCATGATTACAGGGTATATATAAAGTATAGTTTATGCCATTTATATATTATATTATATTAAATTATATTATATTGTAGCTTCTTAGGCAATCGTTTAGAAACTAGAAAACAAGATTCCTCAATTAGCATGCGCTGCGAGGGCAGTTTAATGAGTGAGTCACGCTTATCAGCAGAGCAGGCCTAGCCATCGGAAGTACTCAAACGTTTCCAGACTGCATTACTATTCGACTATTTATAGCAGTAAGTGCGGAGAGTCTACTTGAGCTGGCGACGATTGCCCGCAGAGTCCGAGTGAGAGTCGGACTGAGGAGCAGGAGACAGGCTTATTAATTTTTACCCACAGTCAAAGTGAAAGCCACACGAATGGCTGGCGACAAAGGTAGACCCCTGAAAGGAGAGCACAGAATATGTGAGAGGAGCAGCTGCATGTGAAGAGAACAGGTTCGATCTTTGTCTTCGGGAGTGACTTAACAGTGGATGATGGGAAAGTGATGCTCGCCGAGTCTATTGTTGCCAGATCAGAGTCGTATTACAGCAGAGCAAGCGACCTTTGTATGCGGGCGGCTTATCCCAGGCGAAACAGTAGCCACTATCTAGGGTATCTAGCGCATCTATAGATATGGATTTTTATGGGTTTGCGTCGCGCAACGTAGAAAGGGAATAATACGACTTTTAGCTAAATGGAAATGGAACTTCTCTCTTTGTGACACCATAACTAAGCAGATTGAATTCACGTTTTGCTGCCCTTTTTGTTTTTTTGGTTTTTTATTTTTTGCTGTGGATGAGATATTCTCACTCGAAATGGTGGATCATGGGCGGAAGTGGTTCGTTTAGAGGCAAATCTGTCGCACTTTGATATAAATTTTGTTGAAGTGCTTTGCGTTCATTTGGTGTCAAGTCCATTTCAATAATACTTAAAGCCCCAAATTGTTTTTGATGCCCCCTTCCCAGCCACACACACACACACACACACACACACATTCATACATGCAGAGAACAATTTGTTTATTAAACAAAGAGGTAAATGCTCTAGAAACTAGAAAGATAGAGAGATAGAGTGGAGGGGAGGTTGGGGATGAGGTTTTTTCACCCTCATCCACCTCAAGATTTGATTCAAAGGAAGCCGCTGGTGCCACCGACGTACGCCACGGTCTCACATAGGCTCAACTTATCTCTCAGCTTGCCTACAGATACTTTCCTATCTGTGGATGCTGTCGCACTCCCTTTCAAGTCGCGCACACAAACACTTTGTGGCCCACACAAACATTGGGCGGCACTTCAGAAACGCTGCCCCTGCCCCTGGCCCTATCCATAGCCCTGATCAACGTGCAACACAAAGAACTGCAACTATTTAGAACTGGGAATTACGAAAGCTAAAACCCAAATCTGTTCTCGCGCAAAGAGTCTATTATCGGCGCTGTCTACTTAGCCGTTTTCCAGCGAGTATCTGCTGCACTTCAGTGCGGAGACTAAGCTAAAACTAAAATCTTATCTCATCTGGCAAACAGCTAATGAAGACAATGACTGTCTGGTTGCTCAATTCTAATAGCATTAATTAAACAAGACGGAAGTTTAATTAAAGACAATTAATGCCAAAGATTTGCACTCTCAACCTCCAGCCAACCTCTGCAACTGCAGACCCCCGACTCCAGTCTTCAGACTCCAGTCTCCAATTCCAAGACTTTAGCATAAGCTCTAAGGATGACTGACAGCTCACAATTGATCGATCGGCGAAGGACAAAAGCAAAACAATTAATCATGCTCTCTTATTGTATGTGCAGGGTAAGCAGAGTATATATGTTTTTGTTTGGCTCTGAGCAAAATTACATACATAATAATATAATATAAGATAATAGAAGAGTAAAGGAATGTAAGGGCTTTAGACTATCATAAACATATCAAACTATCAGAGACTATCAGAGTATGAGAAAAGGGAATAATAGAGGATAAGGGATAACTCGTTCATTTCCAAAGTTAGAGAGATTTGAGGTTTAGGGTGACTTCTAGTTGAGCGAACTCGACTTTATCCCACGTAATTGCTTTCGTATACATATCTCAGCACAGACATCGACTGAGAAACGGATTCTGGCATCTAGTGCATCCTTCGCAATTTCGCGCTTCACTACGCCACATCGGTCGCCGAGACAATGCAGTGAGACCTCCCAGGGGTGGGCGACACATTAATTGCAATGTGCAACGCACATACACCTCTGTACCAGGAATTCCCAGAGCGACGCAACAAAGGTGTCACTCAGGTAGGGTCCAGACACCTTTGTCATGGCAGGTTTGAAATATTACCAATAGCTCAAAATCAGAAAGAGACTGATGAGGCACAGATAATTACATACGGCTCGACTGCCTCGAAAACTGTAGCAAGAGACATAATAGAAGAAAGTGCCAGACACCAAAGATACCCTGCAGCTAATAGTTGGGGATTAAATGCTAGATAACAATAGACTTTGGTTTAATTCGATCTGATTCTCTGTGCAGTTTAAGGATTGATAAAACAGGAAGAGGGAGTATGTGAAGAGCTCCCTGATAGACAGCAAATATACCCTACAATCAATAATAAGGAGTTAGGTATTTGCTAAGAATTATTATAAATGTGTTGGTTCTTCATGAGGAATCAATCCCTCATGAAGAACTGTTCTTCAAGCTGTTAACAAATAAATAAACTTTTTTTACTCCTAACTATTCTGTGTTTCCAGGGTATAATCACGCCGATCATCGACTGTTTTGACTATCTTGGCCGCGGTCTCGCCTTCGTACGTGTTTGTTATTTTGTTTTTCTGGCCTTTTGGCTAGAAAGTAAACAATAATATTGGGAGAAAGAAGAAGAGCGAGATTGCATCCATTGGCCATGACAATAAAGCAAATGCGTAGCATAAATATTTTTCTTTCTACTTAGTTTTTCGTTTGAACATATAGAATATCACTCCCCCTCCCGCTCCATCCCCTCCTCCTTCTGCTCGGCACAATAAATTATTGGAGTGCGCACGCACTTTTTTCGTTTTCTTTCTCTTTTATGAGTTTAATGACTCCACCAAAAGAAAACAGTCGAGGGGGAGTTTTTCCAATTGGTTGTACCGCAGCTCGTTCGCATTCAATTAACGTCAAGCGGAGACGCCCGAAGTTTATTTTGAGTCCGATTTCGGGATTGTTAAGGTATGCTTGAAGACCCAGCCACAACAGCTGAAGTGGAGGCACGCACTCAGACGCCCCCGGCATATCACTCCATCAGCGCCTTCTGTGTCAAAACTAATTTACGTTTCAAATTAGTCGACGACAGACAGAAGAAGTCTAACAGATTCGACAGCCACTCAAGCAACAGTCTCTTAAAACAGCTCTTAAAAGCTGCTCTCTTCCGAAATAGTCTGATTGGAATGCATCTTTAATAGAAATTTATTAGTAGTGGATACATGCAAGTTGTCTCTTAAAAGCTGTTCTCTTTCCAGAAGTTTAGAGTGGATCTGATTGGAGCTGACTTATGTTATGCTAAGGTAATTGGAATTTATTTATACAAGCCGTTGTGTGCCCAAAAGGTCGCACACAAATCGAATCAGAATGCATTGGAATTTCTATTAAAACTAATTGGAATTTATTTGTGGCCACAGAACTTTTTGTGTTTTTACATATTTGATTAAGTGTGCAGCTGTTAAAGCTTCTTTCTCCGTCTTATTTATGGATTCAAATTGGACTCTTACTTTCGATAGCGGGCGATACATGAATACGACTGATTATTTGATTATGTTGAAATAATTAAAATTATTTATATTTTTACTGCCTTTTATTGCTCAGATAACTGAGTAAATACCCGTCTACTGCCGACTGATAATATAACCTAACCCTATAAACTGGGCTATATCTCAAATGATTTTCTTCTTTATTGCCAAATGCAAAATAGATAAGCGAATGCCTTCAGACAAAGCTGATTCATCAAGGATTAATATTTTATACATACATATATATATATGTATGTCTATATATCACCCGTTTTGCGTCAGTTTTGGGATAAGCGAATGAGTCAACCTGAGTAACCTGAGTTGCCTGAGTTACCTGCTGCCAATCTACAGTTATTTATGCTCGAGCAGTTGTGTGTGTGAGTGTAAGCCCCTTTTAGAGATCGTCGTATGAGAATCATATATGTATGTGCGTATTGCATATAAACGGCTACTGTGCAAATAAAAGTAAGTGGCACAGAAAAGCTGTAAATTAAGCGTAAGGTCGACAGTTATAAAAAGGTGAGACACGTATTTATGTTAGAAACAAACAGACACTAGGTGTTGCACCCAGTCGCCAATTGGAAAAACATTTAAGACATAGCTAAATCGAATCGAGTGACTCATAAAGGTGAAGAGAGAGGGAGAGAGCGTTGAAGAGAGTCTGTGCAATAGAATAATAGAATAAACAGTCAAAGGCGCAGTTCGAATATGCGAACGGGTTTTACAGTTACACTGAAAGTACTGTGCATCGCTTTGTCTCCCCACAATTTCGTTTTTTTCGAAGATTGCTGATAAAGGCTAAAATATGATATTGCTGATTGCAAAGCACACACACACATACTATATACACACATATGTTTATATTGCTACTCCCCCAATATATAATACTGTCGGCTGTTCATGTACCGTTTTTAGGTAACTTAATTTTGCACTCAAATATTGACAAAAGGCGTAACAAGAGGAAAGCGAAAAGCAAAGCAAAAAAAAAATAAAACAAACTGTGTCAGCGAATAATAATAACTTTAAGTAAGTTATGTGGGCAGATTATCGGGCAATTCTGTTTTTTATTATTTATGCTAAAGCTTAGCTAAATTGTGGTTGCGGTAAAAAGATTATGTACAATCAAATTGTAATTCTGACTTTGTTTAGCTATGAATGCTCAGCTGCTCGAAAGCGTCCAACTAAAGAGCGCAACAGCGTCGCATGCAGCGAGAGAGAAAGCTTTGTTGAGCAAGGGCAACTGTGTGCTCACGCACACATAGGCAATGCCGAAAATTACATAAAAATAAATATACAAAACAAACATTGCGACAGGCGAGCAGGCGGCAAATGCATACATATGCAAGCGAGAGCATACGCTCACACACATACACGCATGCACAGATTCCAATTTACGCATGTGTGTGTATATATATATATATATATATGAATGTTTGTCGTGTGCGAAATTAAATGAGGGAAACACTCACCGCAGAGCAGTATCAAAATATCGAGGCCCACGCGGCATAAAATTCGTTTGTTTGTGTCCATATTTTTGTTGTTTTGCTGCTGTTCTGTATTAATGGGATTGACGTTGTTGTTGTTGCTGATGCCGATGCCGATGCCCTGAAGCCGCTCGTCAATGATAGAGTTATTGGCGTTATTGGTTGTCAACGCTGTCTCCTGTGCAGGTGTCGCAATGCCAATGTTGATGACGTGTTTGTTGTTGTTACTGCTGGCCACGTTAGCGACCAAACCTGCACTCAGTTGATTTTCCGGCCGACGCAGCGGTGTTGTCTCGCTCGCTGACGATTCGTTACTCATTTCGAAATCGATTTTGTGCTTTCGGTTGGGTTAAAAATGCTGGCAAAAGCTTAGCAGAGCTTTGCTCTCTCACTCTTTTAATCTCTCACTCTCCGTCTTGACAATGAACTTGGGCTTTGCAAGCGTCACAGGCAGCTGCTTTTGATGTTCAGGTAAAGTTCTGAAAGAGCGTAAAAAAATCGTCATTAATAAAGGAGAATTCACAGTTACGCAGGGCACATGCATGAGTAACGTCTGCGGATGCCCCTACGATTAAGAGACTCAGTCCGTGACGACTTCACTTGGAAGATCTCATGCTGTGATTCACTAAAGTTACGACTCGTACTATCAAAACTTGAACACGTATTTGGGTATTTTATCACTGACTCGATTCAAGTTTTTGTCGCTCTGAAACTAAATTCCAACTTAGATAAAATCTTTTGCTAATCGGCAACCGGTCCTGGCTTAACTATTTAGCATGTTCCACTCGTTTTTTCGTCGGCCAATTTATAAGTTTTGCAAGCTCATATCATACAGGTGTTTCATATCAATTTCGTTGCTTCTTAGATTTCAATGTCGAGCGCGATTCGCTTATATCAGCTATAAGTGCCGCATTATACAGTTATTATCATTTACACGGCAAATAAACAAGCGTTTTACATAAGTACAACGACCGCACACGGATAAACCGGACACCTGGACAGGTGGACGGGCGGAGAGCTCGGTGTCGTCTTGCCTTCTTCCGCTCACAGCGTCGTCAACCAGTCTGCGAGCTGCTGGGCAAAGGAGGGGCAGGTACAGGGGCAGGGGCAGGGCAGGGCTCCAATCATCAGTCTGAAATTGAATGCCCCGACTTTGGGGACTTCGGACACTTCGCTGACGTTTATTCACGATTGGCTGCAGTTTCGGGTGAACTTTTCGGATTTGTATTTTTGTTGGCGCCAGAAAGTCATAAAATCCAGATATGTGAACATGTGTATATATGTACATATATTGCATGTATGCATTTAGTTAATATGCAATTCATTTTCTGTAAATTTCAATATGCCATTCGTTGCGCTCAACGGGCAACAGATGGCGCTGTCTGACCTTATTTCGCAGCAGGCGCGACATTCGCCTCCAAGGGGGCGGGGGCATGCGGCAAGGCGGCCTCAGCTGGTGGTCATTGCCCGCCCATAAAAACGAAATCGATTAACCCCAGCTCCGGCAGTTATGCCTTAAGAATTCAACAGACAGCCGCATTCAGAGAGAATTCTTAGTTTTGTGCTCCGCTGCGACAAAGGTTAATAACACATGTCCAGGTTTATCTATTTATAAGTTGATTTGATCGGCCCTAAGAGATGCCGCCGATATGGAACTGTGGAGAAAGCATTTCGCACTCAGAATACCCTTTTCTTTTCTCTCTGTTTGTGATGAATTACAGAGAGAAAAGGCATTTTCTAAGGAAGGGAAATTTGGATTGTAGGAGAAATTAACTAATGTGGGGATTTTTAGGCAGCAAATCAAAATAGATCATTACAAACATTTTACAAGAAAAGGGAATTGCCTTTTGGATAGGGAAGGTATTAGGACAGGGAATTGAACTGGTTGTCCAAGTTGCTGAAGGAAGCTACTCTGGAGTGGCAGTTGAAGCTTGTTTTGCTATCTATAAATAGTCCCTGACTGATGGGAAGCAAAGCGAGTCGTCGACTCGATCTCTGTTGACCATATTTGAAGCTGACAACTGCAGATCCACAATCGAATGCAGCTGCTTGATGAATTCTTCACGCTACTCTCCACTCTCCGCTCTCCACTCTTCGTTCTGGCTGTCTTGTGATGGACGTTTGCCACTGCCGGCAGTTGTTAAGGATTGTGGCTCCAGCTACAGGTTCCCATTGCAGTTGAGGCTGCCTATTACAACGCCCCTTTTTACGTCCGAGCAAGTTAACGAAATTGCATAAAATTACAGAGATTCTATTTGCACAGACTGTGGCCATAATCTTGGCCAATAAACTCAAGAGGCTGAGCACACAGCTCGGCAATCCCCTCACGACTCACTGAGCACAGAGCGCGGATCACTTCTTATTACGATAAAAAACAACTGCAGTGGGCTACAGTGAATTCTCCCCCAATGAACTTCACAATTAAAAAAGGAATTTCCAACAATATCTGATTTATGTATAAGATCTTTATTCACAACTTGCTGAGCAGCCCTCGCATGTGTTCATTTGCTCTACTTTCTTATCAGCTCCATTTGCCTAACGTTATACGGCATCACGGCAGAGTTCACTGTAATAAGCTAATAATTATTTGCATTTTGGCCAGTGAGTCGGCTGTGACCGACTGCTTAATACTCGCTAAATCAGAATTTATTTAAATACATTGTCGAGCTATATACAATTCCAAAGCTAAATCAAGAGAAATGGGAATATTGCAGAAAACCAATATGCCCCTTTGCACTTCGTGAACGGGTGTACGAATATTAAGGAATATGGTGACGCGGTTGCTGGTTCATAAAACTCAATCAAATTATCGAATTCATCATGAAACGCAATTCATTAACTGCTGCCCGCTGTCGCTGATTAGACGACTCACCTGGCCCCTTCGCACACCTGTCCCCCCGCACACCTGAGCAAGTGATAAGCAAAGCGAAGTCAGACAGCACAGCTCGACACTAAGTGCACTCCATTGGTGCTCAAACACATCCACTGCCATAGGTTGACCTTGACCCCGAGCGGCCAAAAGGAAAATCGATTGAGGGAAACATATATCAGCGCAGTATATACGCCCCCGCGATATGGATGGATATTTGCGGTATTTGTTTGGCGATTCTACTAGCTGATTCCCATTACACAACACATTTGAACACCTTTGAACACCTTTTGTTTATAGATTGCCTTTTGTTTTGTTTTTGTTTTTGGTCGGTTTTGTTTACTTTGGCATTAAGACGCATGGGAATCTCACTTTCCTGTTTTCAATGTTATTTAAATTGAAATCGGGCAGAGATAAAAATAAATGTGAATTAAAATTATAATCTTTATTAATTGAGCTGCCACACACACACGCACACCTTTATAGATTGGTATTTCGGCTAGCAGTTTTTACCTTTTTGCCAAATGAAATGAATTTTCGTTTCGTTTGTGGAAAGCAGCTGTGCGAATTTCCCAGCTAGTAGCTTTGCCTCCAGCGTCAGTTAACAGTTATTTATTCATGTTCGTTATGCATAAACAAATTACGAAAGAAAACACAAAACATTTTCCGCAACAGATTCTCACATAGACGAATAGACTGGACCGGACCGCACGGAACCGACCGAACACGTCCGCGGCGTAAAGTGTACTAAAATACTACGAGGGGAGCGACAGCAAACATGCCTTGTGTTTGTCACACGCAGCGACACAGGCAGACAATTGAAGAGAACGAGAGAATTCGTTCTATGCTCTCGTCAAGCTTTGTCGGAAGTACACGGAATGTGCGCACTCGCGTTAAGCAGGTAAGGCAAAGGCAAAAGCAAACGCAAAGGCAAATGCACATATTTTAAGCTTAGATAAGATACATACATGCTATAAATGTGGGAATCAATGGAATTTCATAAAAATAATAACAGTAATGAGGTCATGCTGCTAGCAACATAATTAATAAGTTGGCAGACCATTGATATTAAAATGTCAATTTCTATTTTCACAATATTCAGCTACCACTAAAAGCTAAATCAGAAGCTCAACTTATGCGACGAATGTACGGTTATTTCTATTTCGAAAAAAACATGCTCTCAGTGCCGAAAACCAAGGCTTTGCATATCAGTGCGAATTGTTTAGTCTGGAGCATGTTTAGTCAGTGTCCTCTTCAGCTCGTCTTCAAATCTAAAGCTCAATGTGACTATTTGTAATAGCTACAAAGAGAGAGCGCTTGCTGCTCTCACTCTCTCTCTCTCTCGCTCAGAGCAGCTGACGTCGCTTCAAAGGTGTTTGAACAATGCGCCACTGGCGTTGGTGGTGGGTTGCTCCGCTGCGCGCTCAGTTCTCTGGCCACTGTCGAGCGCTACGGTCGCTCTTTTTGCCTCGATCGCTACAGTTAAATTTTTGTCTGCATTCTCCGTCGCCGATGGCGCTGCGCATGCGAAAGAAAAACGCGCAATGAAAGCGCAAGTAGAACGAAATAATATCGGAATATAACAAAATAAACCACATAATAATTATGACTATTTAAGCAACCTCAACGAAGTGCGGTGTGAACGCAGAATCGAATTCAAGTGCAAATTTTATTTTAGAAAAATTAATAAAGAAAAAAGTGAAAAGCAAAAAGTTTTCCGATTTTTGTGCGCCGCCAGCAGAATTTAAGCGACATTTAAGCAATATTTCGCAAGTTCCAAGTGCAGCGCCTCTGGCCGAAAAAAGTCAGATTTTTGTTTATTTTACATTATCGATCGCCGCGTTCCTCATTTGCGCAACGCCGACGCTTATCACCAGGCCAGCAGGCAGCGTGCGTGCCTTTCCCAATACCCGAATCAGTTTCAGCCAAAGTAAATAGAACTCGGACCGGGGCGAGTCCATTAGCATTAGCGTTTGCCCAAATATTTGAGGCTCTCCTTCGCTCTGCTGATAACGATGCCCACACACATTGCCGGCAAGGTGCACTAGAGCCACGCCCACGCCATGAGCAGCCTTCGGCCCGCTAGTGTCTGCGACACGACGCCGCTGCAGCGCTTCGAGAGCCAGAGCAGCAGCGGCGAGGAGCCGTCCTCGCCCACAGCGGCGAGCATTGTCGCAGCCGCCACTGCCGCAGCGGCGTCCACTTCCAACTCCCAACAACACCAACATTTACACCAACACCAACACCAACACCAACACCAACAGCAACAGCAGCAGGAACAGCTCCACAACAACAATAATAATATTAACAACAATGTAAAAGTTGATTTACAGCTGCCGCCATTTGTGGGGTGTGCACGTGGTCAGAGAGGAGCCGACGCCAAGTCGCGCTCCCGCGGCACGGCTCACATCTTTAAGCGCGTCGCGATGGACTTCAGCCTGCTTGCCTGCGGTGAGTATGATCTAAGTTTGATTTGGCATGAATAATAGAATAGAGTTTCGATATGCGATATGCGCGAGGATGGTGCGATTGATTCCTTATTTTAAACGAAGATAATTGAATAGAAGGAGGAAAGGCACAAATTCAGTAATTTTTAGTTAAAATGATTCAGCTTGATGATTCAGAACCTGGTAAAACTTATGCTTCCGTTGTTACTTACGACTACTTCTCAGCTATTATTAGGACTATTATTATTATTTTCTACTGCTAATACTACTGTTCTACAACAACTGCGATATGGGCGAGGGTGGTTTGATTAATTTCTTATTTAAGCGAAGCGAGTAGAAGGAAGAAAGGCAAAAATTCAGAAATTTCTAGTTGAAAAGATTCAGCATACTAGTCTGCTAATGTTCTAAGAACCTGGTATTACTTATGCTCCCATTATTAGGATTATTATTATTATTTTCTACTACTAATACTACTGTTCTACTACAACTGCAACCCATTCTACTTTAACTACTTATCTACTATTATTCTGATACAAATATAGACAGTCTACTACTGTCACAATCCAGCGATATTCCCATGCAAATAGTCCGCCCTCTGTAAGGGTGTTTATACCATTTACATTTATAGTTTATTCACATATTGTTAGATCGATTGCTAGATTTATATCTTCGTAATGATATTTATAGACTTTTGCAGAATTGTTTTCAGTTGGCGCGAGCTGTCAGAGTTCTCACTTCATTTCGATCTTCTGCTTTTATGATGTGCTATCACGTTATATACCAATTGATCTCTGGCTCTGCGTGCACCCATGGAATGCTCCTCTCTGGCTCTGCTGAAGTACGTGCCATATCAGCACTCGTCCGACTGTGTTTTATCTGGTCAGCTCTTGGCGCCTCTGGTGGCATCATTGTTATCGAGGCCTCGAGCATTGTACGTTTAGGTTTTGATTCATTTAATTAATAATAACACTCGGAATGCCACTTTTTGTTAAACAAATAAGCATCGCCGATGCTGGGGGCCCTCCAACAGATGCCCAATGATGGACCAAATACATGAGTATTCGCGCATCGAGTGTTGTCTGATTTATATTTGACTTAATTTACGCAAATGTTTTTCTGGGGTGAATTTATTGTACAAAGCGCTGTGAAAATACCAGCAGCAGCAACAACAATGAAAACAACAATGAAATGAAAACATCATCATTCATCAGCTTGATTTTGAATTGGAACTGTGTGGCACTTGGCTGTGTTTGTTTACAGAGCTCTAATTTGGGCACGATCAGCAGACCTTGCCCCGATGAGCCAGTGCGTCAGCTAGAATCCGACACCATATGCCAGTGCTGATGAGAATGAGAATGATAATGATAATGATAATGATGATGACTATGATAATCTAGGCCACCCTTGACATACGCTCACGTTGCAGCTCGGCTCAGATACTTGGCTTTTCGCTCTCCCATTCTTATATACAAATCTTTCCTATTCAAAAGATATCTATGGTAATGAAAAAGAGGAGGATGATATTGATGTAGACCTGATATTTATTAACAGAACAGTAATTGATGATGATACTCATCATCATAGTTATGATAGCTAGCTAACTTGTTAGTCCACCATGTATTATAAATAATAATAATAAATATAATTCATATATAAATACTTTTTGCAGCTGGTTTAACCATGATTGGCTTATCGTTATGCTGTGAGCCGCATAATAGCGGCTTCTTCTGCAATGATCTCTCCTTGAGGCATCCCTATAAGGAGTCCACCATACGTAACTGGATGCTGTACGTGATGTGTATGATGCTGCCCATATCCTTGGTAAATTCTCGCTAATTCGAATCGGAAGATCTCATATCTAATCGTTGGATTGCACAGATTTTACTGGTTGAATTCTACAGGGCGCAGGACTGGACTAGGTTTTCGCATCACAATCAGCCGGCGGGCAGCGGCTACTTCTTGTGCCACATGGAGCTGCCTCACTGGGCAGTGGAGAGCTATCGTAGGATCAGCACCTTCTTCTTTGGCCTGGGCATTGAGCAGATGACGACGGACATTGCCAAATACACCATTGGACGACTGCGACCTCATTTCTATACCGTAAGCAGCAGAAGCCACTCCACAAGGACAGCCTTACCCTAATCCTTCAATTTCAGCTCTGCCAGCCGGTGCTGTCCGATGGCACCACCTGCAGCGACTACGTCAATGAGGGTCGCTACATCGAGGACTACGTCTGCTCAGCTAAAGACGCAACTGCCAAGCAATTAAAGAACATGTATCTCTCTTTCCCCAGTGGCCATTCGAGCTTTGCTTTCTTCTCCATGATCTACATGGTGGTGAGTACAAAAAACATATACATACACATACATAGAAACATAGCTTTTACAACACAAACAATTTGGGCGAAGCTTTATTCATTCGTATATATTGTCATGGACTTATTGCGAGCGAGCGAGCACGATGGCTATCGTTATCCTAACTACTCTTACAGACTTGCTCTCTTAAATGCTTGAATACACATACATAAATATGTGCGTGTGCATATTCACATGTTTCGTTGCATGCAATATCAACTCTCTTTACCATTTGCTTGCTGCTGAGAGTGAATATTGCAAAGGACGTACCATACCTAATGGGATCTAACAGGCATCAGTTTTCGTTCGTGTGAGCGAGCGAGATGGTTCGCTTGTAGTCTTACTCCCATTACTCCCATTGCTCTCTCAATATGTGTCTGTGCGAAACTATTTTTAAACACAGCTGTGCATAACTAATGTAATTTTTACTCTCTCTGACTCCTACTTTACTGCTGAGAGTGAGCATTGCAAAAGGATTTATCAAGGCCACGCAAAAGCTCTCACAAACACACACACACACGAATAATAGCTTGTACGTGCAATCGCTCTTGCTGCTGCTCTTAATTAAGATTTGTTATTAAAATACTTCTTCTTCTTCTTCTTAGATCTACTTGCAGCGTCGCGTGAAATGTTCGCGCTTTCGAATGCTGCGACACCTGTTGCAATTCGGCCTGGTAATGTTCGCCTGGTTCACGGCCCTGTCGCGTGTCTCCGACTACAAGCACCACTGGTCGGATGTCTTAGCCGGCGGGTCCATAGGCATTGTCTATGCGTTCCTGCTGGTAAGTTCTCACTCTCTCTCTCTCTCTCTATCTTTGCATATATATTAATTTTATTTCTCCTCTGCTGCAGTCATCGACATATTGGTAGGCTGGCTAAAACGAACTCAGTTCAAGCCCAAATCAATCCTTGTCTTTGCGAGGACATCTGAAAGGACAACTGTCGTCTCTACGTGTGCGTACAACTTTATTTATAACTGCAACTGCGACTATGGCGCATGCATATGGATATATATATATTATTATATATATGATATGTCAACGCTGCTTATGTACAATGTACATTGTCTCTATTCCTATGTGTAGATGTGTTTTATCTATATGTTTACTTAATAAAATTTTAATAGTGTATGTCAGAAGACGAACTGTGTTTGAATTGACGAGGAAAGGGAATTGTTCTGAATACATTTTGTTTGGAGTGTCTAACGATCCTTGTTCTTCTTCTGCCTATTGCAACAAGCCCCCATTTCAACGTTTACAGGGTATACAAATTGGTTGATTGACTCTTTGTACAGGAGGTGTCTCTATTAGTCGCCTCTTACGACAAGCTCGAGACTGAGGCTGTGGTGGTATTCGAGCTGCCGCCAACCACACGGCTCCACTGTACAGTGGACACTGCCCGGCGGACAGTGGACGGAAAACGTTTTGCAATTGCCGTTAGCCGAGTGATTGAAGTTGACTTTAATTGCTTTTAGCGCCAGATAAAGAATTGAGTTATGAGCAGAGGGGCAGACAGTCAGTCTGTTGCCAGGTAGCCAGTTAGGCAGTCAGTTAGCCAGGTTAACAATTAGCATTGGCCGCAGCTCAGTTCGGCTGGCCAATTGGTTATGGCCATGGCCATGGCCAGCTGCAATTAGCATATTAATCGAATTCGCCGTCTTTCGCGCACACTCGACACGCGCTCAATGGGATGCAGATGAAATGGGCTGCGCTTGAGATGGAGCCCATCACTCACCCGGGAGTCGGGCAGGAGCGGAGCGAGCCGGGACGGGACGAGGCAGACGTCTTATTTGATAGCCTCTGCTATCAGCACTTAGCCGAAAGCTGCGAGATTGATGCGCCTCTAAAATGTCAGTGGAAATGCTTTCATACTGGCTCAAAGGGGAAAACGGGTATATTGGGTCTGCCTCCTAATGTTCCTCTTTGTTGAAAGTAAATGTCTTCGTTCGTTCCTTGGGGATTGTCACACCATTTCAGATCTCCTCTACAGACCCACGGAGCTATGAGCAATATGATTAGCTCATTCGAGCGAACGAGTATTCCGCAGTTAGTAGTACTCGACTGGGACATCTTCTCGTTGTCATCAAGCTGCTTCTTCCAGCGCCCCTTCGGCATTCGATGCACTCGAGCGGCTCTCTGGAAGGGGTCTGTGCCTGTGCCCAATGTTCGGGGCAAGTCTTCTGCAATTAACACAATTTTTATATCAGTTTTATCGTCAAGAACTACATTGCTTTTCCACCATTTTCCCAGTTTTCCACATTTCACTAAGGCGCTTTTCAATTGGACTTTCGTGTTGCCTCAATTGCCTCAAGTTTTATGTTGAAATCTATCGACGCTATCAGCTCGAAAGCCAAATCGTGTTGCAGATGGCAGCTGCAGAGTGAGTGAGAGAGAGGGAGAGAGAGAGAGAGAGGGAGAGTTGAAAACTTTTTGAATATGACGAAATGCCAGAGGGCGTGAAGGCAGCCTCCACTCGCTGCTCCGAGTTGGGTGTTAAATTGACTCGCAATTCCAGCCCAACTCAGTTGAGCTCAATTCCGTTTGGTTCCGTTCGAAGCGTAACATTCATTTTGCCATGAACATTACAGATTACAAAGGTAACAGCAGCATCAACAGCAACAACAACAACAACAAATCTTGTTTATAGCGAGAAGTGTGCAAATTGCATTTAGGGTAGAATCAGCCTCACATAATAATAGTCGTAATGCCCCGGGTATATGCCCCGCATAGCATCACACGCGCAGCGGGGTGGATCAGCACGATCAGCTCGATCAGTCCTTTCTGTGTGTGTGTGCGTATTCTATTATTTGCTGCACTTTAATTGCCTAATTGGCAGAGTTCTTTAAGGTATGTACTTCCATTTTACGTATATCATCATGTGTATCACTTCGATCTTAGATCTCAGATTTCAGTTGTTTAGCTCTCCAGTTTAACGATCTACATTTATCATTTTCCCTTTTCTAAGGGCATTTCGCGTTCAGGTATACCCGTTCAAATAGCTCTTCGGCTGGTTCTAACCGAGTTTTGCATGTGCGAGTCGCCGCTAGGCAAGGCCACAATTCATGCCGGAGTCGTGTCCATTGCGAAAAGCGTTAAATTTTTACCACGTGCAAAAACGTAACGAATAGAAAATCTGCGCAGTCATAAGATCGTTAAAGCAAACGTGGGACAGCTTGCGTGGGTTTTCAGTTTCTCTATTTCATACCCTGCACAGAATGCAATACGATGAGGGCATATTGATTTGCATAAGCGTATGGGACGAGCGAGAATATATATACAATATCATCAATTTATCATATATACATATATATCAGATTTGGATCAACAGCTGAGTGCACATATATTTCTTTGTCTATCCGCCTTACTTTCAATTGAATATTAAATTAAAGCAGCTTAATTTTCTTGTTGATCATCAAAATTTATAATGTCCTTATTTCCCACTTTGACTTTTTAGTATAGCTCGAGGACTATCAGAGCTACAGACGTTAAACTTCGAATACACATAGAATGATAGAAATACTTTAAAGGTTTACAAGTTTCCTTCCCTACAAATGCCAAATAACAGCAGTTCTGCTTAGTTGTTAGGGTATTTCCTAGTCGTGCACTCTCTACTTCACGCATTCTCTACTTGTGCAATGAGAGTCTCTGTGCTGGGCCTTTGTCTTGCACGTACTCCTATCGACTTGTGGGCCAGCAGTCACAATAGGTGGTCGGGCGGTGCGGTCACCTCGGCCACCTCGGCCACCTCACTCGCCTCAGTCACCTGGGGCTGTCCAGGTCCTGCACCTACGTGAGTTGTTCTTATTTATTGCAGCTGAGCAATTAGTGGGCAGAGGCGCATTTACGTTGGCACTAAACGCTTATTAATGAGCTCGAGTCAATTTTTAGATACGCGCATAATTTATGCCCCACTTGGGCCCAGTGGCTAAGCAGGCGATCTATAAATCTTGTGGCAGAGCCCCACAGATAAGACTTGGCCCTGCCCCCAAAGGAGGGCTGGCCGAAGCGGTTTCTCAATGAAGTTTCCTGCCGGCAGCAGCCGCATAAGTCCGCAGATGCAGATTTGGCTTAAAGACCGAGATAGACGCGAACACAGAGCTGATAGTTAGCGCATTTGAACACCTTCCAGCATCGCCTCGATTTACATTCTGTTCCCTTCGAACCGGTCTGCCTCAGCCTGTGCCATTCCGCGTTACTTTCCAATTGAATGCGTTTTTCTGCACGCTTCCCCTGCGTCCCCTGCGTCCATCCTCTTCGTCATCGTCACGTTCAGTTAACAATTGTTGTCAACTCGGAATGTGTCACATAAATAAGAGACAAACCTTACACGTTACCCCTTCGGCGTCCTTCTGCCTCCTTCGGTAACCCGTGACGCACAGCGCATTGAACACACCTCGCAGCGGGCTGCCAGCGCCTCCTTTGACACTTCTCTCCTCGTTCCTCTCCCTGCTGGCTTTCCTACTGCCTTAGTTCCTTTCCTCCCCTCCTGACTCACCCTACCTCCCTTCTACCTCCTCCCATTTCCCATCTCAAGACCTTGACTCAGAGGCTGTAAATGTTCTCAGAATAGAAGTTCGAGTACCTTTGGTTCAATTGGTATTTATCTTAGCTTTGCCTACAACAACTAAGTTTATTTTTAAAGGTATAACTAGATATGTATATGCATATATGTACATATATATATATACAGTTCCATTGTCTCAATTCGCAATGTTGAGTATGATGATGAGTAATTATGCCAGAGATGAGCTCGTCCAGCCACTGGAGCTAATCCCAGCTGAAATGTTCACAAATTGCGCATCATGTGGAACAGCAGATGCATTCGCCATTGGCTAACAAGTTCATATATATAAGTATATATAAGTACATATATATAATTGCACATTCGGCTAAGTGCATGAAAATTCCTTCACGCTATTTACAACAAGGCTGCAATTTGTTGGGGAGCGCGGCAGACGAGCCAAATCAGTGCGTTTTTAATTGAATAAACGCAGCAGTTATAAATGTTTACATTAAGTGAGTGCTCTGAGTGCCCCCCCCCCCACCCCCTTCTCCCGTCCAGTCCCATACCTTCCTTGCCAGCCTGCCCGCCTGTCGATCAACTTTAATTAGCGGCAACAAGTTGAGCAACGGATGCGTTCAATTATGCCCGACATCAGCTGGAGTAGCTGGAGTAGCAGCAGCGGCGCCATGTACACCTAACACCACGTCGAAGAGACAGAGAGAGAAACAGAGCGAGAGGGAGACGGATAACTGCCTTAACCTGGAGCCTGGTGTCAGAAAAATTGTCACTGGCCTGCGGGCTACAACGTTTCGTCGATATCGCGGGCATCGGGCACTTTGCATATGGCCAATTAGCCAGGTGACCGATCAGCGTTTTGTATCTTGTCAACCTGCGTCCAATATGGGCGACGCGTGTCGCATTTGCATTCACACTTTATGGCTCGAGTGCGTGATTCGCCTTTGCTCGATGTAGTAACGTGTGATTTATATATCAGTCATAAGCAGGCATGTGTGGAAATGTCATGCTGAAGGTGTGTTATCAATGTATCACATTGTTGCAGCGGAGCGTTACTAAAGTTCTGCATGAATACTAAACGCGATTGGCTCATCGAATTGAATGATTCATGAGATTTGAAAAGCGCGCCACAAATGACACTGTTAATCTTAACAGCACAAAATTCGAATTGCGCGCCACTCCAGTGACTGTTAAGTTGCACTTGCTGGTCACACTAATAATCCACTCTGCTAATCAATTGTGCATCGGCTGGCTGTTAACTCAAGTTAGTACTGTTAATATGCAGCTGCTGGTCACACCAATCTTAACAGATCTACCCCAGCTGTTATTGCCATTCACACCGAAGCTAATCGGTCACGCCAATCGGTATCGCAATCGAAGGCACACCTGAAGTCGCGTTCGCGTTGTCATCATCGCTCCAAAAGCCTCCGTACACCTAATTGTGCCGTTTGAACATACGAAAACGTGTGTTTCATTGCTTAAAATACGCAGTGAAATTGCCAGCGTTCGTTTGCCAGCTGCGCACAGCTGTTGTGGGTGATAAAAATTAGTGCAACAAGTGGTTTTCAACTTGCTTTTTACTACTCAATCAAAGTGCCTTACACTCATACACAGCGACGCGCGCACACACACAGAGACTGTTCCTTACCTGCCAGCTTGAACTCGAACACACACAACCGCGTACGTAGGCAACAACAAGTTGTGAGCGAGCTGTATGCTTGGAATCCAATAAGATAACTACGCCGAAAATGCTAAACGCATGCACATAATTTAATTAAAGAGCTTAGCCTCTCAGTGAGTGAGAAAACATCAACTGCCTAAATCCCCAACGCGAGGATCAGTATCGCGTTTTTGTATGTGATAAAGGAAGAGGAAGAAAGAGTGTAAGATTGAGCGAAAGAGAGAGAGAGAGTCAGTCTCGGTGTGTATGTGTGTGTGCGCGAACTCCTTTACAACAACAACGACATCAGCAGAATCAGCCATTAACAAATTGAAACAAGTGTATTTTAAATATAGATTACAAAGTTCACTTAAGCAAATACGACAATAAGCCAGGTAATTATACACATAACTCACATTTTTCACTTTTGCTTTTACATACAGACACCCATGAATATATGAGCAGCATACTCACACACACACACACACACACATGCATGTGTGCATCTCTCATTGACATTGTTTTTGCTTTTTGCTTTGCATACTCTGTAAAAGTTTTTGCGCGTTTTCTCTGCCGCGTATTGCAAAAGAAATATGTATGTGTGTATGTGTATGTACATACATTTATATCTATATACATATTTCGTGTGGTATTTTCTTTTTATCATTTCTCACTGCCCTCACTGCTCTCTTTTTTTATTGTTTTTACCTTTCTACACTTTTAACAGTCATCATCGTTTTGCACTTGTTTCTAAATGTTGCTGTCTCTGTTCAACCGAAGAAATGGCAAGAGCGCTAACAGTGGGTCTAATAAGAAATTTTTATCGGTCTGTCTGAAGTTTCTTGTTTGTCTACCAATACAGTTGCAAAAGGCCGCTGCTCACCACACACACACACACACATACGTACGTATGTAGTGTCTAATAAATGAATGCCGCTGCTTTGGAATGTTCGTTTGCCGATGAATTTTTTGTTTTTGTGTTGCCGTTCCTGTTCTCAATACATTTTGTATTAGGTGGCCGTTGTCAACGGGTTTGGTTATCACTGCACAGCACACATATACATACTTACACACACACACACACACACATTCGCATTGAGCTAATTTCAATAAACAAACTGCAGAATGAGTCGCTTTGTTATTTCCGTTGCTTGTCCACCTTTTCTGTGTCAATCACCTGTTTTTCACACGCCAACCGCCAAAGCATTCAACAAATCCGACTCCACGAGAGTTCTCTCGCCCTCCTTGCTCAGCCAATCCACAGCGGCAAGGCAACAAATAAAAACAACTCAAGCCGAATTCGCCGTGTTTCCTGCCGCAATAACAGCTGTTCGTTTCAGATTTGTTTATCTTTGAACAGACGTTGAATGTTAAGCTAAAAGAAAAGATAACTAACAATTAGAAATATTCAAAACAGAATAAAAAAATTACAAAATTGTACAAATATTTGTATTGAATTTTAGCAAGGAATGTTATTATTCACTGTTACAAATGTTAAATAGTGTGCAGAATTCGCTGTTAGTTAACAGTAACATTAACATGCAACAGCGCTGTTGGGCTCAGTCGCTTTTCGACATTCGTGCGCGTCGCAAGGATACGCGCAAGGATAATTTCACAAAGTCACACACACGCACAAACACACAGACCACACACATTGCAGCTAGACAAGCAACATTTACGTAGCGGCTTTTCAATTATTTAAGCCAAAAAGCCGACGTGCAAGTTGAGTTTATGACTGCAGCTCAAGCCCGCAGCAGCAGCTGAGATAGAGAGAGATACAGATAGAAATGTAAGAAGCAAATAGCAGATAGAATGCAATAACATAAAGTGGAAAAGTGGAAATGTGGAAAAGTGTATTAAATAAATAAAAGCAGCTAAGCCGTTGCTTTAAGTCTGCCTCTTCCTCTTCTCTTCATTGCCCAAGTACTTAAATCATTCTCTATTTTGTCTATTTCAGTTAAAGGAAGATTAGGCAACACACACAATAATGGAGTCCATGGAATACGAAATGGCTCGCAACATGACGCTGCTCTTCTTCCTGGAGCGCTTGCTGGACAAAGGCGAGCCGCGCACCGTTCACGACTTGTCCTGCCAATTTGGCAACAAGGAATTCACCAAGGAAATGCGACAGATTGCCGGCGGCAGTCAATCGGGTAAGTTGGGAACTGAATCATGCTCGAAAAGAGGCTAATGTCAATGTCATGAAGTGCGGACATTCCTGGATAAGAATTCCATTGGTATTTCCCATACTGTGCCATTCCACTATAGAATCACCCATCCATTTTCGCTGTTGACCTTCTCTACTGATAGACCTATAGAGTCCATTGAGGCTAACACTTGAGTACATTTTCCTGGGCAAACAGCTGAAACCAGAAACCAGTTGAAAGCGAATACTAAGCATATTTGTGCACCTGTGTGTATGCGGGTTCAATGTCTGTTTCTTGTTATTGTTGCTGCTATTGTTGTGGCTGTTGTTATTGTTGTTGTTGCTGTTGATGTTGGTGTTGTTATCTCTTAAGTGCTTCACTTGTCCAAGTGCACATTTCATCAATGTCAGTCGCCAATCCGGTCGCCGCCAGCTTTGGCCCAGCAATTGAAGCTGCTGCTGAAAACCGCAAGTGAAATTCATTGGGAATAGAGTTGGCACAGCTACGAGACATCCTGTATTATCTTACAACTTACAACAGTTTAGCACTTAAACTATGAAGTATGATATGCCCATATGCAGTACTTGATCGAGGCAGGGTATATGACGAGCCCGTGCGAAGCTTGAACATATCCCGCATGAACTTATTTAGTAACTCTTAAATGATTTGCAATGTGAACAGACAAGATTCGGGTTCGATTCCGGGATTTCTTTATGAAAGTAAGGCTGTTTAGCTTGTTCACACTTTACACTAGTTATAATATTATATTCATATTGTTCGATTCGTTTGTGTGGATCTATTTCTTTATAAAGTCAATTATGCCCTTTGCCAACATTGTGTTGGGTATTAAAGCTCGAGCTAGCTTGTGTTTTTTTTTCAGGGTTTTTCTTTTTGTTTTAACTCAATCGATATTACATGTGCTTTTCTTATTCACGTTGTTGTTGCTGTTCCGTTTTCGGAACTTAAGACGCGCTACTTTTTGTTTACGAAAACACTCGACATGGACGTCCGCTCTTTGACAGCTAAGCACTATTCAAACTGTTTAAGTAAAATGCTACTGACTGCACAATGCCCGTCTTGGGTACAAATTAGATAAATGTAATTAAAAGATTATATCAACTAAGGGGAAACAATATAGTTGGTGAGGTTATCTGTAGCGAAGATCAAGCGTAAGCAAGTTTCAAAACTGTTAAGTATATAGTTTTACGATTTACTAAGCCAAGTATTGATATACCCCTTGACTGAGTATAAACAAGGAAATAACTCAACACATCACTAACACACGCAAATACACATAATCGAGATGTTTGTGTGTTTTAAAAATAGAAAACTCTTCAAAAAATAAAAAGTCTTATAAATAAACATCTACTGGAGGCCAGTGCAATGCACTTTCTTCGATTCATCCAGACATCTATTAAAAAGTGTTCCCAAAAATTCATTAGCGTATTATTAGAAGCTGTCCCCAAGGTGATTTGTACAGGAAGTGAGATATATTAATCACTTAAGGCTGGCTGAGGGAGTGTCATCGCTTGGCCGAGTTAGTCAAGTTCTTTGACAACAATTTGTAGCTTGTTTTCGCTGCTTATTGTGGTATTTTCATAGTTGAGTTGCTGTCTGCTTCGGCATGCCTTGCTAATTATTTTCACCTGCAACACACTTTATTTGTTCACACCTTGTGGCTGCATTAATTGCACTCATAGACTAAGTGCAACAAATGCATTCAGCAAATAGTTATCGCATTTTAAAATACATATGTCTTTTAAACTCGAAATCGTGTTTCGCTTTGAATACAGCTTTAAACTGTTTACTGCGAAACGCGTAAGGCAAAGGCCGGCACCAAATAATTAAGATAATATCTACTAGCCATGCAAACACATACACATGAAAAGAACACAAACAACTTTAACGGCAGAATTCTACCCACCCCCTCTTTCTCGCTCTGTCTCTCTCGATGTGTCTCTCTCTCTCTCTCTCGCTCTGTGTCTCTCGATCTCTCTCTCTCTGTCTGTCTCTCTCGCTCTCTCTCTCTCGATCTCTCTCTCTCTCTGTCTGTCTCTCTCGCTCTCTCTCTCTCTCGCTCTGTCTCTCTCGCTCTGTCCCTCTCGATGTGTCTCTCTCACTCTCTCTGTCTCTCTCTCTCTCACTCTCTCTTTCTCTCTCTCTCTCACTCTCTCTTTCTCTCTCTCTCTCACTCTCTCTTTCTCTCTCTCTCTCTCTATATATATATATAATAAAATAAACAGAAAAGTTGAAAGAAAAACAAACAAAAAAAACCACAAAAAAATTAAATGAAAACAAAATTAAAAAAAAAAGTAAAAAAAAAAAACAAAAAAAAACAAAAAAAAACAAAAAAAAACAAAAAAAAACAAAAAAAAAACAAAAAAAAACAAAAAAAAACCAAAAAAAAAACAAAAAAAAATACAAAACCTTCTGCGTCGTCGCCTTGCCACCCTTCCGCAGCTTAAACCACTTGGGAATTCTAAGGCTCCTGCCTTGCAAACTGATCTTAGCTGAGTGAAGCATGAGACTACCGGTTGGGTGTCCAGCCAATCACATACAACTGTAGAGCGAGAGAGCGTTCGTGCGCCAGCAACCAAAGCGATGCCCGTTGGCTGCCGTGACATTCTTGTTCAGTAAACTAAATTTTATTTTGCAAAGTTTAAATGTTCCAAACAAAATAGTATTAAGAGGTATATTTAGTTTTTCGTTTGATTAATTTATAACTTATAGTTGGCAATATCATCAACATTCCACACACGCGCACACCAAATTTTATATACATTAGCTGTGACGTCACAAGAGAGCTGTTACTTAACATTAAAAGTAATGGAACAATTCTTTGCATAACCTGGTGTCTTTTAACAGTGTTGACTGCTTTACTCTTTTCGCTCTCAATTAAACAACTTTCTAATACGATCGAGCGAGATGGCAACTATATCACTCTTCACTTCTCCCACGCATAGACAGTTTATGATAACTTTGCAGCAGCACCCACCCCACTCTTTGCTTGTGTCCTTTACTCTCCATTAAAGCAATCAACTAGTGTGATCGAGCGAGATGGCGTCACTCGTCACTCGTCTAGCACACGTTTGCCTCTTTGTTGCTTATGTTTGCTTCTCCCATTGTCATTGCTTCTTTATTTCTTTACATGTGTTTGTGAACGCCTGTAATTCTGACAGTTCAACCGCTTCACTGCTCTTCAGCGCTTAGAGTATTGCATAACTGTAAAAGGATATGTTACAGTCATATACCATCTTCCCTTTGGCAAGATTGCACTCGTGGGTAGTGCATCAAAGAGTTGTCGTGCTTTAAAATATTTATTCTCGATGAGCTTACTCAGCACACACACACCCAGCTGCATATGAATATGAATTTACATTTATGTATCAGTGCGTGTACCTCTTGCTGCCAGCTGTAATTGGAAAACACAACGATTTAGAGTTACTTTTGGGTATATCTATGCTCCATAGTAATAATACTGCTAAATGGAGGCGTATTTACTTAACTTTAGTGCCGCATTCCCATTGTCTTTTGTAACCGTTCTGTAACTTACTTTGGATGCATTACCAAAAAACAAAACAAAAGCTTAAAGCGTATTTTCTGTGCCCAAAAAGTAAGCCCGACAAACTAGATAGAAACACTCCTATAAACATATTTTATGTGTGGCACCTTTTCTTGTCAACGTTTTTGTTTTTTTTTTTTTACTCTCTTGCTTGCTTATGCCACTGGTAAGCCGTTAAGGGCCAACTCTCTATACCTTTGATATTTTCATAATGCTTAGCTTAAACCCGAAGCCGAAGTCGATGTCGAGGCGAAATCCATTTGATGATGATGTGGGTAAATTTGCTTTTCTTGTTTGGTTTGCAATAGAAAAAGTGTCGATTACGTGACAGAAATGTTCAATTGAATTTCAAATATTATAGCACACACTATTCTAGAGAGACTGAGAAGGAGCGAAAGAGGAGGGAAATAGATGCCCATTTGTTGCTTCAATAATGCATAAGTTTAGTTCTCTCTCTCTCTTTCTCTGTATGTCTGTATGTGTCTATTCCCCAGTGGTTGATGAGGGTTTAAAAGAGCCAAACAAGAAAACATTTACAAAATTAATGTCACAAGCAATTTTTGTGCCAACGCAACAACAACAACAACTGAAACATTGAGAGCTGTTAGAATGAACCAAATCATTAATTTCTATAATAATTTCTCAGCTCAAAAGCTATTAACTAATATGTGATAATGGCTTAACAAACAGTTACCGAAATTCCACTGCTAATTTGACAAGCGAAACCCAAAATACTCATCAGGAAAGAACGTTCCAATGGGCAGTAGCTGACTGCGAAATTCCCGCTCACAGCTAAACTGAATTATACATAGTTGGACGGGAATTGAGAGATCTAACTATAAGGCAGGTAAACCATAATCCAATAAAAAACTCTTCTGATTGTAGCTTTAAAATTCATTGACTAATATCCCCCTTTCGGCATTGTGAGCGGGCGACAAAAACAAGTTTTGCATGCAATTCGCGCGAATCATTTGACCAAACTTGACCAGGCCATTAACTATTGGCTATTAGTGGATGTGGCTGCGACTGCGGCTCTGGCTCTGACTGTTGTCGATGTTGTTAAATAGTTGCACACAAACATATTCCATTTATATATTGGCGGGGCTATCAATGGAGGTCTCCAAGACATGTTTTTGTTATTTTTGCGTAATCGATTGCCAACGCATTTCACAATTGAGCCACCTAAACACACAAATCGTGAAGGCGAGGGTGGTTTCAATAAATCTAGAAGATAGACTTAAATCTCGCAGATCTCTAGCTACGCCATAAGAATCCAGATAAAACGAGTATAAATATCATCAATTGATAGTAAGGAAAGTCTGCTTCTGTTTCTTATATAGATGTTAGAGTACCAACCAATATACCCCATTCAGTCAATATGTGTGTAGGGTATAAAAAGCAGCTTCTACTCTTGGAAATTTTGTGCTTGTTGATTTTGGCTGGCTGTTCAATGATCGATGGACCGCATCCATGTTTCGCTTTTAGCCCTTTAACATTTTCGGCTTTTTGACTCCGGCTTCCCTCTCGCAGACGACACTGAACATAAATTTAACGATTTTATGCCGACAGCAGTCGGTTGGCCCATTTGGAATCCTCGAGCAAGCCGCTCTCCTCCTGCCCTCCTGCCCTCCTCCTGCTGCTTTGGCATTGCGTGTCGACAGTTGTGCGTCTGCCAGCTGGCAAGGTTTTCCTGTTATTATTGTTAGCCTGGGGGAGGGGAGGAAATGGAAAATGGAAATGGAAATGTGAAATCAAAGTGGAGTTGGCTGAGGGCGAGCTTCAACGTCGCCGACATTGATTATTCGACTCGAGCCACACATTTAGCAGCACAATTTGCTATTTATTAATATGGGGGAACGGAACAAATGTTCCAATTAATTGACTCATAATGAAGTCGCACTTGCAGCAGTTCACAATCAGCCAAATGGCTTTTAACTCGGCATCATTTCCATTTGGCCAGCAACAAAATTTCACTTTCCCAACTTGAAGACATAAAATCCTGAATTTATGTGCTCATAACCCTTTTTGGCTCCACCTGCTGAATTTTCTAAAGGTGTAAAGGTTACATTTCAATAAGCACACATAAAGTGTATACACACACACACACTCATGCGCACACACTTATATGTGTAAGTGTGTTTATATATATATTTATAGAAAATGTGCTCGCTGCATTTGAAAATTGGCCACAAAAACTCTTGTGTCCAATAATGTGAGGCGGACGAGTGGGCATTAAGTGTGCCAGCACCGACACCTGCTGCCGCCCACTCCACCTCTACTCCTCAGGGGCGTGCCCGCCTTCCTTCCTGCCAGCCCCCTCGAAATATATATATACATTTTAGCCAAGAAATGTCGCTGGCAGAAACAGACAAATATTGTTGCCTCTGTATCATAATATTTGGCTTGGCAGAGTCCGAGGCAGGAACATATACGCGAGGGACTTTCGTAGAGCTTTAAAGATTTCTAAATAAATTAGGATGTCATGCGATGATATATTGTAAATGATTAATATTACATAAAATTAGTCTTGGTACTGAACAATTTGATATCATGTGTGTACCGATACGGACGCCACTCAACTCAACACTGATCATTACTAGGCGCGATCCGGATCTTCAGCCGTATCTCCGTTGTTGATTTGCCTGGCACGTCCCGTGTTTACGTTACCAAATATTGTATCGGTAACTCTTATAGTTCTCGAGTTATGTTTTACAAATATATGGATATCGATAAACGAGATGATAAGCTCCTACTCTGTATGATATACACGAATGAGTATGTCATATTTCAAGTAAACTTAACAATTTGAAGATCATGTTCCTCAAGATAATAAATTGACCTTGTTTGATTCATATTCTTTTCCAAAGGGTTCAAGCTGCCCTCGCAGCTACTTTTATGATAGTGTCTACAAGGTCTTCTGCACAATATAGACATCTGTATTGCAAGCGATAAATATTCGTGTGTTTGGATTTGCTTCCTACACACGTTTTGCTTCCGAACTTCAGCTTCAACTGTAAATTTCAATTTCAATTTGTGTAATGCAGAAGGTCGATAAGGACATAAAAAATTGAATTATGCGGCAGTTGCCGGCCCCCATTCAATGGACCGATATAATGAACAGCTATATTTCTCTTGCAGCTCCTAGTCGGGGGTCACTTTTCAGTTTTGTGGCCCATCGAACACATGGGGATAGATTTTGTAGATTTGTCAGTCGGAATCCCTGGGATAAGCGCAAGTCTCAGCGAATCTTGAGTAATCCTTATGTAATGCTGAACAATTTCTGCACACTGTTGATGATTCGAATTGAAATTTGATTAATTTCTTGTGCACAACTTGTTACAAATTCCGAATGACAACAGCGGAGGCAGAGGCTGTCGCTGTTGCTGCTGCTGCTGTTGCTGTGGAGGCTGTTGCTTCGCCTTCGACACGCAACAATGAAAACAAACAATTCGCCCCCGAGCCTCTCCAGTGTTCCATCCAAATGTTGCGCGTTTGTCATGTCACGTCATATTACACACACAATAGGCTGCGACATCCACCTGCCCCTGCCCTGCTTTGGCCGCTACAGTGTGCCCACCCACTGACGGACGGGCGGGTGTCTGTCGCTCGCCTCGACTCAGTCAGGCAACTCTGACCTGATTTATCAAATAAAATAGCTCGCGCAGCTTGGCTGAGTGCATTCACTTTTCATTTGGCTGGAGTTGTACACTGTAAATAATTTCATAGTGCATTGCTAGAATATGAGAATTAACAGGAATTACCCTCAATTGCACTACGATGCTATTCCATACAGTTGAAGAATCTCATTGAAAGAGATTTCCTTTCAGAATGTAGTTTAGTCTGTAAGAGAGAGCATATGAGTATGATTATTAGATTATAAGGGTATAGCTATTAGAGAGTATTTTCATTAGAGTGTTAGAGGTTGTATATCCATCTCGTGCTATGTGTTTCTATCTGTATAAGAGTGTATGAATAAGATAAAAGTATAAGAGTATTATGGTAGCACTGTGAGATTATAAGTATAAGAGTTGTGAGAATCCTTCTCTTTGAATATATTTCAGACTGTATAAGCGTATATAACTGAAATATTTTAGAATTATAAGAGTATGAGTAGTAAGCCCCACTGTTGGAGTAGGAGTATCAGATCCAGAATACGTATATGAATATATGAGTGTAATGGTAAAAGTATGAGCATTAGAGAGCACTGTAAGAGTATAAGAGTTCTTTGGTGTATGGAATCTTCTACTTACACATATATTTGTATATGCTGATGCTTGAGTATAGGGTAACTTCTAGTCGGAATCATTACAAATACTCTGCCATAGTTTGATGTGAACAACGAACAACTTTGTGCAAAATGCTAGAGTTTTCATTCACACAATTGTAAATGCGATAAGGGCAAAACTTTAGCCAACTTTACAAACTAGAAAGAGAAAGAGCTATACACACATACATGCATACATAGAAATGCATGCATAAATATGTGTATGTGATACAGTGATTACAATAAAGTTAATTATGGGAAGAAAGACATATGTAGCTGCCAGAGATAGCAGCAAAGTTATACAATTCGCATTTTAAAGCCAACTTATAAATCAACTGTTGAGGAGAGTACATCTATAGACACACACACACACACATACATAGGGATACATTGAATGGCAAGACGCTGGCAAATTAATTAAGTTAACACTTTTACTGCATTAGTGCATTAAGAAATAGATGAGCGGAGACTCTCACTAATGGCTTACACTAATTATAATTGACAACTTTGTCTCTCCCTCTCTCTCTTCTCTTTCCCTTTCTCTTTGCCTTTGTCTTCGGGCTTGGCGCTGACAGGTCTGAAGAAATTTCTTGCCCAATACCCATCGATATTTTTAGTGGACGGCGACTACGTGCAGGTGAACGCCTATCAGCACAGCAGCTCCGACGATGGCAACGCCGGCGGCAAGCGCGACTACATCCAAGAGGCTAAAGACTACTTCAAGAACAAGATGCTGCAGTACGGCGCCGCCGCCGAAGTGCCAGTGCGCAGTCTGCTGGGCCACCGTTCGCAGGCATCGCCACAAGTGCGCCACATATCGGGTGAGTGTGTCGAACCTGGCTTAAATTAACGTAACTCAGCTTCACTCCACTCTTAACTTTAGTTTATTTAACCATGCAATCATTGCTTTCTGTTTGTTTTGATTTGAGCTCAAATTAGCAAGTTGCAAAGTAAATAGTTAAGAAACGAAAAGGAACGACTACTAGATACCCTGTCATGTGTCGAATGTGGCTAAAAAGTAGATCGATTAAAAAACTGAAATGTGATAGATCCCTGCTTTTAGTCCTAAATACAAAATTGCGAATTCTGCGTCTTTGACTCTTAGAGTCTGGGAGTTAAGTAAAGTATTTTTTGAAAAATTTAATGAAAAAGCCAAAATTTGTATTATGTTTTCAGTATTAGTAATATAATTTCAATTTGAGATACCACCATATATATGGTGTGGAGCCATGATGAACATAAATTTGAAATCAGCCATCTACTATCGCTTACATAAATTAATAAAAATGAGCTCTGCTTTCTGCAATAGATGATAATTAAAGCAAAATTGTCAGTTGATAACAGAAAGATGATAGTGAAGTAGAGTTTTATAGCTATAAATGCAGATAAATGCATAGATAGAGATAATATATAGTTTATAGTTAGAGATAATATATAGCTCACATTCAGGCATAACATAGAATTAAACCAATCATTCTCTTCTTGCTTATACAGGTCAGCACATCAAGGAGTTCACAGACTTCCTGTCGAAGCACACGGACACGTTCAAGGTGATGGACGACTATGTGATGCTGGTGGGCAGCGAGAATATGACGGATCTGCCGGCCAGGGACCGCCTGCATTTGCCGCAGTCGAACATCGACACGCGCGGAACGCAGCAGATGCTCGACTTCTTCGCGCAGTGCATTGAGATGAAGGGCCCGCTGCTGGTGGACCAGTTGTTCCACTTGCTGACGCTGAACTTTCCGCAGGATCAGTGGCTGCGCATGTTCAAGACGCCCGGCGACTTGAGCTCGTTCCTGAAGCTCTTCGGCGATTGCTTCCACATCCAGGCGAATCTAGTCACGCTGCTGCAGAAGCCCAAGCTGAGCGACTCTCACATACAGCAGGCGCAGGCTCGGTCGCGGGAGCAGTTCAACTCGGTCAACAACAATCAGAATCCGCGCAAGGGCGAGCTGGCGCTGAGTCCTGTGCAGCAGCGCCTGCACTCGCCGGCGATGCGCAGCAACGGCTACGGCAGTGCAAACAGCAACAACAACAACAACAATAATAATAATAATAACAATAATAATATAGCGTCGCCCAATTTTAAGCTGAACGCGCCAGTCTCCAACATGACGGGCGGTAACGGCTTTGGCCAGAGTCAGAACAAATCGGAGCCCAACTCGGGCTTCGACAGCTACGTGCCCATGTCGGAGCTGAAGCTGGAGAATCTGTGTGAGAACAACTATCCCAGCTCCACTGTGTGCTACGGGCCCATTGGCGCCGCCACGCAACAGCAGCAGCAACAACAGCAGCAGCAGCCGGCGCCAACGGAGCGCCTGAATAGCGTTAACCAAACCTTGAAGCAGCGCATCAACACTCTGGTCATACGCACTCTGGCCGAGAATCTGGAGAAGGACAAGCAGACGCTGGCCAATCAGAATGCGCACTCGAGCCCGGTGCACGGCAGCAACGCCAAGGCGACGGCGGCAGCCGGAGCAGCTACAGCAGCAGCAGCTGCAGCCGCAGGAGGAGCTGCAACAGCAGCGAATGCCTCAACTAGTCAAAGTTATTTTGTGGGCGACACCTGGAAGATCAAGGTGCTGCAGAACACAACAGTCATAGCCAACGTCAAGCACTCCACATTTGTGACCGACGCGCTGCTGGACCTGGCCAAGGACGAGGAGCACAACATAGCCATCTCCCTGGACTGTGAGGGCATCAACCTGGGCATCAAAGGCGAGATCACCCTGATCGAGATCGGCACGGCGCGGGGCGAGGCCTTCCTCTTCGATGTGCAGTCCTGCCCGGCCATGGTGAGCGACGGCGGCCTGAAGACGCTTCTGGAGCATGACCAGGTGATCAAGGTGATCCACGACTGCCGCAACGATGCCGTCAACCTCTACCTGCAATTCGGCATCCTGCTGCGCAACGTCTTCGATACGCAGGCGGCGCACGCCATCCTCCAGTACCAGGAGAACGGCAAGCAGGTGTACAAGGCCAAATACATATCGTTAAACTCGCTGTGCGAGCAATACAATGCGCCCTGCAATCCCATCAAGGATCAGCTCAAGCAGATCTACCGCCGCGATCAGAAGTTCTGGGCCAAGCGCCCGCTGACCCGCGAAATGATGCTCTACGCGGCCGGGGATGTCCTCGTGCTGATCCACGAACAGCTCTTCGGCAATCTGGCCCAGCAAATCAAGCCGGAGAACAGGCAGCTGTTCTCCGAGCTGTGCACCGAGCAAATCCTCATGCAGATTAAGCCCAACGAAGTCAAGATACGTAAGAAGCAGCGCAAGGTCAGCACCGAGGTCTCTGACCTCAAGCAGAAGCTGGCCCAGACCAGCAAGAGTATAGTGCTGTCCAATCGAGAGATACGACTGCTGCGGTGAGTATAGTGAGCCCCACAGAACCAGTCTGAGCTAATACTAATCGACTCCAAATTCCCCTTCAGCTACATGGACTTGACGGAGGAGGAGAAGGAGCGACTCAAGGGGTACTACAAAGTGGCCAAGAAGCTGGAGAAAATGGAATCTGCGGGCAATCCAAACAAGTTCGTAATGACGAATATGTTTCCTTGAAGATAGTTTCAATGTGGCGTCTTTTGCAGAGATCAAAGCGACTCGGAGGACGAGGCGGAGGCAAATGAGAATGACTTCTTCCCAAGTCTGGACTCGGTTCCATCGGACAACTCGCTGTCGGGCACCTTCTCGCCGCGCTTCAGCTCGGAGCCGCCCAGCTTGACTGAGTCGATGCAGATGCTGGAGGAAATATTGCAAAACAAATCAATGGATCGAATAGCGCGTATTGATAAGCTCGAGGCCATATTGACAACTGCAACCACATTGCCATGCGATCAAGTGAGTCCAACTCAAGTTCCATTTATAGTCTGCCTTTCACTGAACGCATAACCTCCTCTGCCTAGATTATCACTTCCAATGCAATGCAAGAACAATTGGGCTCCAGCATTGCCACAACTGAGAATCTGCAAATCATTCGCGAGAAATCGAGAAAGTAAGTTACCGATCCGAAGCTACGCTGGGTCATCTGATTAAATATGATTTTTGCAATTTCCAGCATAAAGAACTGCAATTGCCATGGAGAACGAAGCATTACGCCCATTCTAAGATCGGGGAATGACAAGCGAGTCGTTAAGCTGGTGGATGCCGAGTCGCAGACACTGAGCACCGGCGACGTGGTCATCACCAAAATCTTCTTTCAAGACGAACACGAGCGTGCCAAGGAGGCGGCGGTGTTGGCCAACAGCAATGCGAACGCCAACTCCCCGAAACGTTTGACCTCAACTTGAATTGAGCCTTTCGACAACTAATGATTCCTAATTATAAAAACACAGACATATGTATTATTTTGATGATCATAACGATGATGATGATGATGATGAGACTCCCCAGTTGGATCTAAAAGACGGAGTGATTAACTCTTTTTAAAAATATGCAATAATTTCCCCTAACTAATTGAAAAGCAATATAATTTGTGCCTAAATGTTGAACATTGTATTAACAATACTTGCTATATAGTATATTATTTACTCCTACTTCAACTGTGTTAACATACATATAACTATCTATATATATGTATATATGTGTATATACATATCTATTGGTTTTGCTCACTAATTAATGGAGGATCGAGACATTTTATTGTTACGCCGAATCACACTTCTCATCGTTCGATGATTTAGAACTTGTGTTGCATTCAGATTATTTAGCAATTTTTTGTTATTCAGTTACTATGCTATACTATACTAAAATATATATATTAATTGAGGACCTAGCGAACCAATCTCGATCTAAATCAAATTGACATTCGGAGCTAGATTTGTTTTTATTTGAATGAGGCAACTCTATGTATAAGAAACGTTGGACCAATATCTGTGCGTGAAATCGAAAGGCCTTTAACTTTTAACGATTTGTAACGGTTTTCAGTACCCCTGTCGCCATATCAAAACCGAGAACTTTGTATTCGTTGACGTGCACTTGCAATCAGAAACACGTTAATCCAACATAATTTTAGTCGAACTCAACTGCATAATCAAAACTCTTAACCTATTAACACAAGAAGCGTAGTCAATCTAAGTAAATGATATTAAATTGTAAAGAGAACATATTGAAATTGTACGATTATATAAAAACATATGCCTAATTAAATAAATTTGTAAAATTGTATTATACACACTTAACCAAGAGACGCTTTAAGACAATGTTTAGGTCTAACTTTTATTCCTATTAAGCCTAGCAATGGATTCACCTCTACACGGAAGCCATATACTCTATGGGAAGCGAACCATCAGATCTGCACAGAAATCATATTCTCTGTTAGAATATTGTGGCACGGATATACAGGGATCATCATCTCTACGTGGAACTCGAGGACGATTTAAGTATAAAGAATTGGATTTTTTTCGGTTTTGGTTTTTTATTTAACATCAAACATCAAGAGGCTTAAAACATTGATTTAGTTTGTGCATAAGTAAGATTGAATCTTTGTAAACATTTATAAAGATATACATATATAAATATATATTAGTATTGTAAGCATTATTTATTGATCGTTAAATGTTTAGCAAATTTTGTCAAGAATTGTAATTTTGTCTAAATCAGTCCGGTTAAATTGGTTTTTGTCACACAAATATTTTCTTTGCATTGGGCTAAATTCATTTATTATTATTTTTTAACAAATTGTTTGGTTTTCTATTATTTTGAAGTATTATTTTTGGATTATGCTAGACATCGAAGTGAATATTCGTATAATTTGTTAATATTTCGGTTAGCTTATTGATTTGAACATTTAAATTGTATTTCCATTGAACAATCGAACATTGATTGCAGAGCAAATTATTTGATAAAACATTTAAATTCGTGTTTTCATTTGTGTTTATTATCCGTTTACTTAATGGTTACGTTAATGCTAGTTAGTATCTGTGTATATGCTAAAACTTAAGAGTACTTACTAATTTAGCTAGTTCACAAAAAGTTATTATCCTATCAATAATGTAATTATATATATATTGGCAAAATTTATAAACAAAATGAATTGTATTAATTTGTAAATAAAAGTTAAGTAACAAATAAAATTAAAAGATGTATTTTTCCTTTCATTGAATATTTGGGGGAACAAACAGCCATAACCAAAAAATGCTAAAAATTAAAAATTTATGAAGCAATTTCGAGTCGAAGATTTTCATGTCGAGCTCGGCTTAATACCAGGCGAACAGAAAAGACAGCCAGTCACCAAATTAGCGCCAGTTGCTGATTTTCATTGCATACTTTCAGGCGGCACATTTTATTCCAGCCAATCAAAAGCAAGTGCACTGACACACCTACATATGTACATGCAGTTATATATGTATATACATCAGGATACATGCGCATACATACTTATACACACATGCTCTACGTAAAAACATACATATTCGCTAGAAGTCAAGCCGCTTGCTTAAGATTTGGTTGTCTAGCTCGGTTAAATACCAGGCCAACAGAAATGCCGGCAACCTGGCGAAATATTTAAGGAACATTTTCGGTGCATACTTTTAGGAGCTGCATTTTTGATTGGACTTAATCAATTTTGATTATCATTGTAACTCAGCCAATTATGATCCGAATTTTTCATTTTTGCCACTGATGAAATTCATATTCAAAAATGCAATGCCTAAATAAGAAAATATTTAGAATTTCCATAATTGCACGTTGCGATGTAATAAGGAATGATACTTTAAATATACATTTTGAGCAATTTGTATGAGTGTAAATAATTTTCCAATAAAACCTATAAATATTTCGTATAAAAAATAACATTTGTAATTAATAATTATATATATCCATAATATATATATATAAAAACAGAACTGCACACAACCCTTTGTATCCAAATCCATACAACTCAAGCTCATGAAGCAACTACAGTAGCTGTTACAACCAGACGGACTAGTCAGTCAATAAAGAGAAAGAGTTTAGTGAAATGCAGCGAAATATAAAATAGCACCAACTTCATAAGCAAATTCAGTTCAGTTAGTCAAATTAGAAAATTCATTTATCAATTAAAATCATATAGAAGAAAATTGGTATTTAGGCAAATTAGGAATTAAAGGAAATTTGTATTAAACGAATTATTGTATATAATAACAGAAACTAGTATCAAATGAAATTAGAACTGCAAGCAATATTTACGAACCGTTATTTTAAATTAAAGGAAACTTAGTAAAGGCTCTAGAAATCAAGATTTTGAGCAATGCAAAAAAGTAGTCATTGTGGTGCTATTATTTCTTTCGCACAGTACTTCAATGTATACTTAGATATATGTCCATAAGCATACGATTATCCTATTATAATTAACCTAACTAGTTAATATTTAGTGTCTTACAGCCTTCTCGCATATTTTGAGCTTTGTAAATACAGTTTTAAGTAGACATACGAGCATCTTTCACCTCTGAGTTGCACTTTTCGTTCCATTTATGCAAAATGATAGAGCTAAGCATGAAGAAATCTACGTAGGACTTATCAGCTAGTTGCAGAAGTAGTCGTATGTACAAAATCTTATATCAAATATATATATATATATGTCCCATTTGTATGCAAGGGTCTGCGTTGCTCTATATATATATTTGTTAAAATCACATCTTTGAATGGTATTTAGCTCGTTAGCTTTATGTACAATTTGTTCTAACTCGCATAAAACTACGTTTAACTTAGAATCTACGGACTTAACGGAATAATCGTAGTAGTAATCGTGTAATCCTATGAGTTACTAATGTATTCGTTTTCAGGAAACCTCTTTAAAACAATTATTTACTCCTTTGCGCTTTACACTTAATCTTTACCTTAACTACAGACTAACGAAATCATAAAATAAACTTGTAAATTTGCATTCTTGTACCATATATATAGATATATATAGATATACATTTCTCAGTATGACTCAGATAAAGTTGATCTCCATCAAATGTCTATCCAATATATATTCATTCAGCAAACCTTGATCATCTACCAGGGAGTCAAATTGACTTTCGGAGCTATACAATTAAGTCTAACAAAAAAACTAGAATCTTACGAACTAAATTGATTTTAGATAGTTTCGTATTATTGCTACAAATATTTCTTATAGCTATTTCTTGTTTATTTCTATAGTTTATCTATTCATGTCTAAATTGAAGTCTCGCAAATTAACAAGTAAGCAAAGTGCAGTCGGGAGTATCCGACTAAGCGGTTCCCGGGACTACAGCCGAGCTGCCTTTTTAATGCTATTTTTGATATTCTTTTAATAGAGAATTAAAATTATATAAAAGATATATAAAGAATTAGAATTTGATATGAATATCTAAGAGACATAATTTAATAACTGAAGTCTTACCACTTTACCAAACAATTACAAAAGAAAGAAAGTTGAGTATGTACTTCAGGCCACTGGCTCCTTATCTTCTAATATCGAGCACTTCAGACACAAACAGACAGATGGACAGACAACATTGTCTCGGCTGTGGATCCCGATCAAGAGTATATATAGTTTATGGGCTTTTCATGCCTTCTTCTGATTCTTACATAGACTTCTGAAAGTTATTAGACCCTGCACTCTCATTTTCAATGGATGCAGAGAATAACAACCAAACATCATTAGCTTATAAATATAGAATATTCCTTAATTCATTATAAATATTTTATATATTTTTGCTTATAGTTCTGAAGCGTTAAATACAACCATAAAATAAATCGCAATCTACGTTATACAATATACGAGTTCTCTCTTTAAATATATATTTTCATACACATTTATGCATATATATAATAAGCTTTATTCATTCTTATGATAATTTAGATGAAACGCTCGTTTCATCAAATCCATTTGCTCTCCATTTGCTAATGATTTATCATTATTAACTTTGTTTTATATCTAGATTTAGATTTTCGTATATTTATTTTTGATTCCATTTATATTTTCAACTTTTGCTAAACATTCATATATTTTTAGTAGACCTTTAGATACATACCTTGGGATTATTTTGAATTAAGTATACAAATATATATATAGACATTGAATGCCTAAATGATTTTTGGATGTGCATTTCACATGACAGTCAGTAAATATTTGATTTCTAGATTTCGATCCTTAAATACTACCAAAATATAATATTTTGCTTTTAGTTCTTTGGAAGAAAAGCTCTAAGATTTAGTTCACAATTTTGATAGACCCAAATTGAAATAATTATAAATTAAAGACAGAGGAAAACAAATTTGTAATTAAAATAAAAATGTATTTATTTCACTAAAAATGTTTAACAAAACATAATACATATGTACATCGATCGATTGCTGCTTTAAGGACTTTAAGGTAACAGAGGAAGAAGAAGAAGAAGAAATGAAATTTCGAAATTCTTTAACAAGTTAAAAGTGTGATTTATCAGTTTTATCTTCTACATTGTTCAGATCTAGTTTATGGAACATCTAATATCATAATCATTGCAGACATTGACGAATTGGATTATATTTACTTTATAGTGGATTTGAAGATAGACGAAGCTATTGCAACTATTCAAACTGTTTTTTAACGCTCTCTTTTCGAATTACAAAAACTCCTTTTGCCAACTCTCAATGAGCAGACTTTAGTATGTATACAGATATATATATATACATCTATATGTTTATGTGGTATATGCATGCATTTTGTTTTCCTTTTGTGTATATGTAGTTGTATATATATAGATATCTTTAATCACTTAATGAGATCAAGTCATATAGCGCATAATCTCGCGCAAAGCATAGAGTAATTCGGCCTGGTTGCGGGCTTCCATTATCATTAGATTAACATGAACCTGCAAGCAGAAACAAGAAGTTTACATGTAAATAAGTAATTCTTTAAGTGCTCTAGTCGAGGCTAACCGACTAGCAGACATCTATTAGTATCGGACTAACTAAATGGAGTAGAGTAGGTAAGTCTAGCTGGGTATACTTACGCTCTCTTTCACTCATACTGTTATACTTAATTTCTGCTACTCTTAACGGACAGACAGACAAATGGACAGGCCTAAACCAGGCTACCTTCCACATTTGAACAAAAACCGATATACCCGAATGCAATGCACACAGGGTGCTACGCAAGTAAAAAGTTTTCTTTTAATCACCTTTTCGCTGTCGAGTAGCTCGACGAGCACACTATCGTAATCCTTGGTGGTAATGCGCTCTGGAAAACAACAGGCTGTCTTTATGAACATTTTCAGAGGACGCACGAGCAGCTGGGGGATGAGAGAGACCAAAATAAGTATAAATGCGCTTTAGTCAAATGGAAAGTAAAGTCTCGGACACGCACCTGATTGACTTCACCGTAGTCGTAGTCGTCGTGTCGTATGCCAAATATGCACTGGATGTAGTTCCAGATGGCGCGACGAAACTTCGACGTGTCCACGTTCTTGATGCCGCCCATGGTGAAATAGGTCAGGTTGTAGGCAGCCCGGAACTTGTCATCCAGGAAGGTGCCCACATCGTTGTACAAGCTGATCGAAGAAGAAACCAAACATATATTAGACGTTTTTCGACCTTAGCTAACCCCTGCGTACCCCTCCACTAGAGAGTAGCCGTGATCCTCCCAGGAATAGTCCTGTATGCGAAACGTGTTGATGTTCTCGGCCCCGCGACGCGCAAAGTCCTGGTACGTAAAGCCCGCATCGTCGACGTAATGCGATATGATGGGCGGCAAGGCGACTGTTACTTCGGGGGGCGTGGCAGCCGCCAGCTCAGCTGTCTGCATCTCGACGCTCTTAAAGCGATTACTTAGCTCGGCCTCGCTGCACTCGTCCTGGTTCTGCGAGAGCACCTTCATGCGCTCCATTACGGCCTCCACACAGATACCAAAATGAATTTGCGGCTGCGGCTGCGGCTGCTGCTGTGCGGTGGCTGTGAATGGAAAGGAGCATGTGAGCACATATGAGAGTTTTTGTCAAATCTACACTCAGCGAAATTACCACAAACTACAATTACTTTCTATTCAATTAAATTGTCCACAAAGCAGCAGCAATTGCCTCGACTAATGTCGGCTTCATCCTACTGATGAACGATCGACGCTGACTTCGCTGCGTTCATTTCGTGACAGCCAATGGCAATGCCAGCTGCATAGGTGTGACTGAGACAGAACACTCCCTTTTAAGCGCCAATTGCAAAGCTTAGAGTTACACTTGCAGTTGTGCGAGAGATAGAGCGAGACAGACAGACAGACAGCGTAGGCAGGAATAGCAAAGTGTGGCGAATAACGGGATAACGGCAGCTGTGTTTGCACTTGCTAAACGCCGCTTTGCAAGAATTTGAGTAAATTTGAGTAGAGAAGACAGCAAACAGCTGCTGCCTGTCTCTCCTCCCTACGCTGTTCAGTTTCCATATGAGAGCGAATTCACTTAGCGGAACTCGCTTTGCAAGTGGAGAAATGGATAGCTCTGTGCAAACAGTCACAGTTAGCGGGCGACAGTACGTCTCTCTGTCTGGCTGTTACCAGGCAGTCGTATAACTTTACAGCACTGCGATTGCATATCAGCAAGGGTATTTAATCTTCGGCATTGCAAAGATAACTCACTGCGCGCGTGTGTATGTGTGTGAGTGTGTGTGTGTGTATTCTTACCCAAATAGTGTTGGCCGAAACTGTTGTTGGCTGCGCTGCTTTTGCCATTGTTGTTGTCCATTGTATTATTATAATCTGGCTTTGTATTGTTGCCACCACCGCCACCGACGCCGACGCTGCTACCAACACCACTGCTGCCAGCACCGCCGCCGCTGCTGCTGCTGCTGCCGCTATTGTTCAGTGATATCTCCCCCAGAACGTTTTTCTGTTGTTCCTGCTGTTGCTGCTGCTGTTGCTGGAGAGTGGGGCTGGCTGTGGTCTGGCTTGCATCATCGAGCTTCGGCGACTGCACCTGCACCTGCAGCTGCGGCTGCGGCTGCGGCTGCGACTGCATCGACACGGGCGCACCCTTCAATTTGGGACTAGACAAACCATCGAGCTTTTGTGTGAGACCGCAGGAGAACACAAATGATGAAAGCGAATGGAAATGCGATAGCAAGACCATCGCATGCACCACCTCAGACAAAGACCAGCTATTCCTACCTTTGGTCAGGCGCTGCAAATGCAAAAGTCATTAACTATTCAGATCTTGCTGTCTCTCTCTCTCTCCCTCTCTGTGTGCTAAGTGCCAGGATGCCTTACCTCAATGTGCTCCTTGCGCAGCAGCCAGGGACGATGGGCTAATATTTTATTTATATCATATATGGCACGTAATTTGGCGGGTATGTAGTCCAAGCCATTTAGCCACTCGCTGTTGCCGCCCTGGTTGATAAACTCCTTCTCGTACCGCTTCACCAGGTAGGGGCATTGATGCCGTGCAGCAGCCTGCGAAAATAAGTAATTAGATTTATAAATATATATATTTAATCAGATTTGCAATCACTGCATGCGCACTGCACTCGATTATATGTAAAGCAAGCAGCATCACAATCAAATGAAATCTATTGTTAAAGCCCATCAAAAGTGCCTGGGAGAGCATTCACACCTGCAAACGTGCTAAAAATACATTTCCCACTGCGTGTGTACCAAAATACGTTTCATTTTGTCTTCTTTTTTGTATTTATTTCTGCTGCGTCATTAATTCAGCTTTACGCGTCCCAACGAGTCGCACAATATTTTATATTCATCAAATTTACCACGCACAATATATTTTCACTAAAATGTACCAATGGGTCGTTGACCCCATTTATAAAATATATCACTCAATTGATAGATGTACCCTATTGTCGTCTACAAAGTGTCTCTGGCAACATTTCTAGAGAAGATATCAGTGATTATCGTTATATCTTCAATACCAAGAGCAATTCTACATTGTGCCATTCCCTATATCTGCCATCGTTGTATTTACCATCATAAAAATGTACCTACGTTTTTCTGATGAGATTTTATTTATATAAAAACAATCACAAAATATACCTGATACCTTGTCTCATACACCATTAATAAAATCTAGCTTGGTACTATGTACCATAATTAATAGGTACCATTAATCACTACGTCATAAATTGTACATATACTAAAAAGTCCCATTGTACCTAGTGTCCTCTTAAATGTACCAAACTGTCTCAGAATCAAGTGCATCACTAAATCGCGTAGCACTATGGCGTTATATATATAGAGATATATTGTATATTCTGACAAATTTGTTGATTTGTTGCTGTGTTTATCATTTGCAGGAAAACAAAAAGTCAAAGACCCAAAGCCACAATACTCATATCTAATCTTGTTTATGACCAGTGCCATGCATATATAAGTCTATATATAAGTTATTTGCGAGGGGCAAGGAAATCATATGTGAAATAAGCAAACTCTCTCGAGCATTGAGAAACAGCAGAAATAAAATCCATTTATTAATTGCCCTCTGCACTGAATGCCTGGTGAAAGCCCAGAGGAAACAAAAGAGTCTCATTCCTTCGATCCTTTGTTAAAGCATTTTACATATGCTCTGTCTCTGTATCAGTATATCCCATTCTTTAACAGTAGAAAGAAAAATGAAAAGATAAACGTGTAAAAGAGCTCCAGTCGGGAGTGCCCGACTGGCAAACACCCAGCACAGCAAGCAAAGTAAATATTCTTTGATGTTTCAAGGTACTGCTTAAAGAGAATATCTGTGAAAATATCGATATTTATTGATAGTAAGTAAATAGAAAATGTTATTGATAACAAAATATGATAAAATCGAAACAAAGTTAGACAACAACTACTTCTCTTATCCAATTTTTCAAATACATATATTTATTTGCACAGAACAAATATGCCCCTTTACTAACTCTTTAATACTTTCAGGGTATGGCAAGCTGCTTAAAAAATGAAAACTCAAATAGCTTCGTAAGAAAAATTGCAATGCTGCAAAAACTGTGGTCAGCTGCTTGCCTCGGCCTACGAAGAATTTTACAGTTATCATTTTAATAACTGAAAGGCTCAGTACGTGTGCGAGTGTGTGTGAGGCTGTCTATGTGTGCGTGCGTGTGGGTGGGTGGGCGTACATTTGCAATCGGCTCTACATTCACACTGTTACTGCTGTTCCCGCTGTTGTTGTTGTTGTTGTTGCAGGCAGTGAAAAGTAGAAAAATTAAATGCGCCATAAATCAATTTTAATTACGATGTTGTTCATAAAATTGGTGCTATTTATAAATTCGCTGTGCCCCTTTGGCTGTTTACCAATTGTATTTCAATTGTATCAAAAGAAAAACTCAACTACGCATAATATAAACGGTATAAATGTGCGATATGTGCTATAAATATATATATAGAGACAGTACAAGACAAGTTTCTATATGATTTAATACGATTGTAGCTGAGCCTTAGAGACAAACTGTAAAATAAAATGAAAAACTTGACTTTGCCTTCGTTCAAAGTGAAGCAAATCGGCTTTGCCGCTACCTGAAAACTCAACAAACACTTTCGAGTATGCATGTGTGTGTGTGTACGAGTGTGTGTGTGTGTGTGCGTGTGTGTGTGTGACTGCAAATGTTATCATCAATAATAAAATATCCGCAATTGTTTTTACATTTTGCTTTCAGTGCTTCAGTTGAAAAAGAAGCTTTGCCCAAATGGGCTCACACACAGATATATTATTTATGGCAGGTCTGGCTGGCCACAGAAGAACATTTTCCCAACTCACTTTTGCTCAAATTCGAAACGAAAAAGAATTTTCCATAGGTTTTATCAAACCATAAATCAGTGCACAAAAGTTTAGTTCAAGCTGCTTATATGAGAGCAATTTAAAGTGTGGCTGCAGCTCGCTTTAAAGTTCCCCAGAATCTTTTATTCCTTACTCATTAATTAACTGATATTAACTTAAGTTTTAGTCTTCCCTTAGATCTGCGTCCAAATGACATATAATTTCCTGTTACAGATTACAGGCGAATGCTATAAAGAAGCATCCATAATTTCCCTTTTATAGTTGTAGGCGAGTCAGTTGCCATTAAGAGTTGGAGTTGATTTCTCAGAAATTTTCCCTCTATGCTTCCACTTTAAATGCCTGATTCAACTGCGCTTAATTTCCTTTAGAGCTAGAGGCAAGCATTCAATGCCAGCTGGATTTTCCAAGAGAGTTTGATTTCCCTATAACTTACCCTTGTATAGATGCTTTACAGATATTTACAATTTCTCTTTACAACCCTTTACAACTAAAATGTCCTTCAATATAGTCAAAGTAGAACCTGATTTGTCTTTAATCACATATCGCTCGGCGAATCTCTGAGTTTCTGCTCGCATGCTGCAGGACAGCTCCCGCCTGTCCTTATTACCTGCTGCAACTGCAGTGCTGCGGAAATCTTATTTTCCCTTTACAGCTATAACAAGAGCCGCATAATTTTCCATTTTAACTGTGGCCCGGGGCCAGGTCCAAGGAATCCTTTCTGACACCTAAAATGCTCGCATGAATATGAAATTTGAAATGCTGTCAGTTGTTATTAAGAAACTTGTTTGGGTTGCGAGCAGTTCTATTGTTTTTAGCAGTGCGGTTGCTGCCTGCATGCATGCGGCAGGCAGTGTATCACCTGTCATCAGCTCACCTGCGCACCTTTCCCCCACCTTTCGCATTGTCAAGAATTTCTATTCTTGTGACAGTGCAGTTGCAGCTACAACAAAAATAGCTGAGACCCAACAGCCTTTCGATACTCGTTCGTGTAGAGGTAGAAGGCGTATTCGTTGAGTTTGCCCTAGCCAGAGACTTTGTTAATTGAAATATATATAGCTTTTGAAGACAAAGTCTCCTATGGACTAACTATATGAAAAACTTCAAGTTTGTACTCAATTCAGACCCAAAAGAGTATTCGGCAGTCAGTTAATCTCAACTACTTTATTCTTACTTGATTTTTTGCTTTGTTACTGCACTGCAGAGGGAGCTCAGAACAGTGGAAATAATTTGCTGCTGTTGTTGATTCCCCAATGTTCAACCTGTTGTGCAAGTATATGAGTGTATCTGTGTGTGTCTGAGTGTGCCTGTGTTTGCCTGTGTGTGTGTGTGTAGTTACTGCTGTCATTGATAGGGCATCAACAACCAACAAGCAGCAAATGTGAGCCGACAGCGTCAGTCGGCGGTAGCTAATGTGCTTAAATTTGCCAAAGGCAACAATGCACACTGCACACACACACACCCACACACCCACACACCCACACACTCACACACACACATAGAAACAGAAAGCAGAGACAAAGGTACAGATACACCCACATCCTATTACACATGCTACTGCGAACAGCATGCTGATGAATACTGAATAGTAAAGCACACACGAGGCTGATTTTTAGGAACGAAACGAACAGAAAGCAAAAAAAAAAAAATGAGAGTTTAGTACTCATCATAGAATAATAGCTGGCTGCAACAATGCCTGTTGCAAGTTGATTAAACAATAAGCCCCAATTAGGGCGAAATGAATCAAATGAAAACAATAAACTCGTGTTCTACTCACTATTATGGCCAAATAGTATCTATAGGCATAGGGCAAGGGTCCATCACCTTTCATAATAAAGTTCTGCGTGTGCAGAAAATGATCACGATATCGCGGATGATAGCCAATCACCTGTGTCACCTGATCACATTCATCGAGATCATCCATATCAAAATCGGTCGAAGCGCACTGAAACCAGAGAGGAGATAAAAAGAAAAATTACATTAGCATATAAAGTAAAATAGTATAGGAGACTTAATGAATACGAAATATACGAAATATTTGTGTATATCGCGTATACGTCATGGTGTACAGAAACTAAATATTCATTTATGATGTATGAAGTAAAATATTATTGAAGCATATTTAATATTAAAGAGTCTGATATAAAAAACATGAGCAGGCGTATACGCAACATGATTTTGTTACGTATACGACAAGTATGTCAAATATGCAAGTACAAACGGCAAATACTTTGGCAGCGTATGCTCAATATTCAGTTGTTTAACGTTATATTTGTATTGAATTTAATTTAACTATATGAATTATATTACATTGTTAGCAGGACGCTAGCTGGCAGCTTCTACGAATTGCAATCAATTGTAAATAGAGTAAACATGTTAAATTTAATATCCGACAAATGCAAATATATAAAACATTTATTGCAATGCTGCGTATGCGTAATATTCCCATATATGTATCTGTATATATGAGTGCGTGTATTTATATATTGCGCAATCCATGTGTAATCAATGTATGCATAAAATGCCATCCAAAACAGAGAGAGAAAAAAAACACACCCACAAAAACCAACAGCTTTTTAATCATGAAACATTCGGAATGAGCAGTTTACAGTTAACTTGATATCCTGTTGCGCGCACAAAAAGGCCTTCGCTTTATTGAGTCCTCCAATCAATAAACAGTTGCCATGGCGAGCAGCGTCCACTGAATTGCATTTCGCATCAGATATATGAGTAATGCGCCTTTTTAGTGCACGGAGGCCAAAGGCAAGAGGCTAAGCCAAACAGGCAGAGGCAAAGGCAAAGGCAAAGGCAAAGGCAAACATTGCTCTCTATTACATTATTACTGCAAGCCAGAGGTTCTCTAGAGCTGATTTCCATTGAATTGAATGCCCGAGTCTCCGCACTCGCCCATTCATAGAGCCATAGAGGCAACTGCTTAAGCTGCAGATTTATTAAAATTATCGCCGCTGCACAGAGATGTGCGCAGCTAAATTGCCCAGGTTCAAAAAGGCTAAATATGTGCAGGCAACGTGAAGGAGGAAGGAGAACTCCTTAAGAGGGGATCTGTGACGAAACATCTCTGAGCATAAAAATGCTAGATTGGTCTCTTAAGAGGTTGGCTTGGCAACACTGATTAGCTAAGCTATTGAGCTAGAGTTAACGAAGAGTTTTTTAAGGAATTAATTATATACAAACATCTGTGAGCTATAAAAGGCTAGATTTCTCAACCAACACTGATATGCAAAGTGAGTATAACAGAGTGGAGGGGCCAGAGATCTTTACGAGGAGAGTTAGAATCGACTATCAGTTAGTTAAGTTAGTCGAAAAATGTAGCTATAGCAATAGTGGATAATGAGGGAGTTGAAAGAGAAGAGCTCCTTAGACAGTTATTAAGAAATAGTTCGTTTAGAAAATGCTAGATTTATCATTAAAAAGGCTAATTTGGTAGCACTGATAAGGAAAGTGATATGAGCATAGTGGAAGGTCTACGAGAAAATGCTAGATTTGTCTAAAAAAGGCTAGCACTGCACTGATACGCAAAGTGAAAGACAAATAATGAAAAAGAAAATGCTCCTTAAGCAACCTACAACCAATAATCTCAAGTAACCAAAAGAAGGCCAGATTTGCTCAGAAATAAAAGCTAACTGGTCAGCACTGGCCTGTAGTTGTCGGAGATGCTCTTTTGAAGTGGCTATTAAACAATTAGCAATACAAAGCAGCGCTTGTTGTTGTCAGCTCACAAGCTAGAGTAGCTGCTGTACAGCTATATAATATGCATATACTATAGCTACTTATACAGATATACATATATATGCATGTATGTATGTATATAATTTGCTCATTAAACAACACATGTTTATGCAGCAGCATTTTTCTATATTTTTATCTGCTTGCTGCTTACTCAAGCTCTGACTGTAAAATGTTAATCAAAGTTGTTTTTTCTTTTATTATTTCATTGTTGTTGCATTTGTTGTTGTTGTTGTTCGTCTAAACTGGGGCGATGTTATTAAACGTTCAATGACTTTTTTGTTAGTTGTTTTGTTTTGTTTTGTTTTCTTCTGTTTGCTAGTCATTTCTTTGTAGTCGGACTTAGTTGCCTTCTGCCGCTTGATAGCGAGCCGCAATCAGCCAGTCGCTTATCGTTTTGTATATCGCATAGGCATACAGTATATACGAACATAGTATATACATACATACATATATATAAATATACGTTTAATATGATTGTCTAAAGTAGTTGCTAAAGCAATTTGCATACGAACGACTATGACGCCCACGCGCGCTCTTAGCCTTATTCTAAAATATAATCAAGCCAAATTTGGCAAGCGGTTCAATCAAAACTGAATAGAAAATGAAAAATCACATCAAATGGAGTCAGTTTTGTATTTTTTTCTAAATGTTTGACTTTGAAGCAAAACACCCACTGACCAGAAACAGCAACAAATGGAACTGCTTTAGAATATGTTCATTATAATCAGCTGCGAAAGATAAAATAGCACCAGACTCATAAGCAATCTATTCACATTTTTATAAAATCTTTAAGTTTATGCAAATTATGAAAGCATAAACTCCCTTGACAGAGCTATAAATACACATTTGCGTAAAGCTTTTAAGAAATTCAAATTTATACATCTCTAAAATAGGTGTCAAACCACAGAGTATCCTTAAGTCGAATCCAGCTTCAGAATGTTCTGATCATAGTGTTTTGTAGTTCAGTGTTTGATTGCTAAATGGCAACACTTTCACATAATTAATTATGTTTTATGTCGAGCTAGACATATTTTCGCTGGTAGCCGGGCATCGGACATTAACAAGTGCCGAACTAAGCATATAAACAAGACGATCCATTAATCAATGTGATTTATGGCCAACTATTCAAATGCAAATTGATGTGGGCTGCACACACACAGATCGTGGCCATTCATTTTCTAGAAATATGTAAATAGTTTCAGATTGCTCTGCTCCTCTAATTTGCAAATCAAAAATTTTTTCAACTGTTTTTAATCGCGCGCCAGAACGAACCACACTCAATTTTCAGTAGAGAAACTCTGTGAAAAACACAAATAACTACAGCTTCTAGTTCAAAGACAACTTTAGTTAGTTAGTTATGGTACTTTGAACACATTTTGAACAATTAAAGCGGGTATATTGGCTTTGATTAAAGCGCATACAAAAGGCAAGCGAATATTAGGTTTATATATTATTGATCAGTGTTTGAAATCGAGTCTGTCTTATCTGTCCATCTTTATAAAAGTATCATAGTATGCGTGTATAAAATCATAAGATAAAAGATTGTAATAATTTAAAAATACAATAGTATCCGAGTATAAGAATATTAGATTTCAAGAATATAATGGTATAAGTGTAGGTGTATTCGAGTATACGAATATGGTGCTAGAATGATTTAAATATAAGCGTATAAGATAGCAATAGTATACAAGTATAAGAATATAAGACAAGAGTTTAACAGTATAAATATATTTGCATGCGAGTTAAGAGTATGCTTCTAGAATATACTTCGGTATAACAGAAAAGACTCTATGAGTATCAGAATACACGATTACAAAAGTATAATAGTATACGAGTATAAGAGGCTCAGACTTCTACAATATGAAAGTATACATGTATACTATATCAAAATAAAATAATATAATAGCATACGCATAAGAGATAAGTAATCAAGTATAAGACAATACACAGATCAAATTTGGTTCTCAAATTCTATAAAACTTTCCATTACCATCACTAGCTCAGAGTATCTCAAAGTCGAGCACTCCCGACTGGAGCACTCATGCTTGCTGTTATTGTTGGTTTATTCGCTTTTTATTTGCATTCTGTTTTCTGTTTTTTAGCATTTTAATTGGCAGCTCCTCGTTAGGTGGCGCCAGAGCAAATTGAAGGTTCGCAAGAGCTCGTCGGGCTTTTTCGCGCTTCGCTGGGAGGAAGAGGAACGAAAGCGCGTTGACAAATTGCGTAAGAAGCAAATTATAATTAATTAATGTACGTTAATTGAGTATAAATTACTGAAAGCGCTTGTTACGCCTCCTTTGTTAATTCGGGAATAAAAAGTCTAGAAATTGCAGGGTATGTAGGAGAGTGAGTGGAAAACGACAATGCAACAGTCAAGAAAGTGTAGTATAAGTGTAGTATAAGACAGCAGCATGGAAAATAGCTCTCTCTCACACACACACACACACACACACACACGCTCACGCTTTGATGGAAGAGAAACCGGTTGGCAAAGCAAAACCACTTTGACTTTGGCTTTGGCTTATGGGAGCAGAGCTTACATAGTGGCCAGGGACCAGTTGGTTACACAGTAGCAGCAACAGCAGCAGCAGCAGCAGGAGGAGGAGGAGGAGGCGGCGGGCAGCTGCCTGGGCCAAGTTTAATGGACATGTGTATGTATGTGATCAAGTGTGTGCGTTTTTATGCAGTTTCTTTGTCAACGAAAGACTTGAGAGCGTGCATTAAAGACGCATAGCAGGGTATTCGTAATTCCACTACAACAGAGTCTTGCTTTCAAAACTCGTTCGTCCGTATGGCGTATACGTGATATGGTGAGTGTTTTTTTTTTTTTTTTATCTGTTGCTGCTGTGAATGCACTTTGATGTGTCAATTGAATGAAGTTCCCTCGCTCTCTACATCTTCATTAAGGGCATATACTTTGATAAATACGATAGATAGGTAGAATTTGATAAATAGACAGATAGGTAATAGATAGATAGATACTCGCTCATCCACATATTGATAGGTAGACAATTCGGTAGTTTGATAGATAGCTAAAATAGTTCATAAATTGATTAATTGGAAGAACTTTCCTCCTCTCTGTCTCTCACTCTGTGTATTACTCCAGAGCCGGAGTCTAGCGCGAGACAGATAATTTTTGTATTATATTTTGTTTTCTTTTGATATAGAGCTGCGCAAAAAAACAACAATTCATATACATATATATAAACAACATGAGCATAGGAAACACAAAACATTAAATGGAGGTCAACATTAGAGGAAGCGACTCTTGCTCCATATGAATGTGAGACGTGACTGAGCATAATTTATCGCTACACACATTTTAATGTTGTTATTTTTATGATTATTATTATTATTGTTGCTGTTGTTGGTATTGTTGTTGTCTTTGTTGTTGTGCTGGTTCTGAAGCAAACCCAAACCGAAAACTCAAAACTGAAAACTGAAAACTGAAAACTGAACAGCGAAAAAGCGAGAAACCAGGCCCTTGCTTATGCATTCATGCATAAATTTGAGCATAATTGAGTGGACTTGAAGTAATGTCAGCTTCTGAGGCACAACAAGCGATACTTTCGACAAGGGCAGCACAGAAGGGGGAGTTCGTTCGCTCGTTCATTCATTGCCTTGATGACAGACGTGGCAGCCAGCTGGCATTTTAATTACAAAATTGAATTACATAAGCAAACACAAAGCCGATATTCGCCGAGGTGACTAATAATTACACTGTTTAGCAAAGTTTCTGCCAGCAGAGTCAAAGGGACTTTTGTTTCACAGTGATTGCGAGACAACAAATTATTCATTGCGATGTGTCACAACTTCGACTTAAGCTAAAATTGAAACTTTGACCTAAAGTATGCATAACTCGAGCAGCCAAAAAAAAACTTTCAAGAACTCAAAGTCCTCCCATGTGTTCTGTGATACATGCGTGTATAACAATTTGTATTACAAGAGCTATTATTTAAGTCACGGTAAGAATTCTGCACTGTTTTCATTAACAGTTTATAAGCGTAGCTTGAAGCTTAACACTTATTTTGTATAAATGTCTTATATACATTACTTTTATACATTGCAGTCATAAATTAATGCTATACAGTCTCTGTTATACATTGCTTTTATAAATTTCAGTTATACATTTTTGCTATACACTTCTGTTCTACACCCTTATTTCGCAGCTTCTCTTATACATCGCCGTTATACATTGCTGGTATAGATTACTTTTATACACTGCTGTTATCATTTTTGTAATACACTGCAGTTCTACATAAGTGTTATACACATTGTTGCAGAATCACCAAGTATCTAGGCAAACACACAAAACCCTTTCCGTTTCATTTCCCATTCAGTCTTATGCAAAAACTGCTATTGTTCAGTGTAAGAGATTCAATGGCACTACAAAATGTATATTCAGGGAAGTGTTTACGTGCCAATTCATAAAGCGTGGCGCTTACAAATGAGACGTACTGTCAAATGGTCGTTTCTTCTTCTACTACAGTGCCTGCAATTCTGTGATGCTGCTGCTGCTGCTGTTTATGCTCTATTTTCAGCCTTTTTCATGCGGTTGCTCTCTTCTTTTACGTCTCTTGGCTTATGTTAATATGTGTAATTAATTATCGTGAGCTAATTTTGATTTCCTCCTTCACAACAATAAAGAAAAAAGAATAAAGCAGGAAAACGCATGAAGTACAACGTAAATAAACCAAATTAAATAATCTACATAATTAGCACATGACGAAGAGGGTTATATTTCAGTTGTAATGCTTGCTGATGATGTCAGATAGGGTATATCTGGCTATTACGGATCCAGGTCTGATAGTGTATTAAGATAAATGGTATGGTATATTTACATATGAAAACTTCATCCCTCAGACAATTAGATCTAGCATAAACGAAATTTGCTGTTGAATAACTGTAGCCTAAAGCCGTTGGCGAGTATTATGCAGCCAGTGGCACCCGATTTCAACGCCCTAACGTGTTTTCTTATTGTTTTCTTTTTTGACTGACAACTTGATTTACTTTAGTTTTTCTGCTTTGCGGTTTTCACTTGATGTGGAATTTTCATTGTTATTGTATGTTGTTGTTTTTTTTTAATGTTGTTGTTATTGTCGAGTGGGCGCGAGGTTTCGCTTCAAATGTCAACAGTAGTGGCCTCAACAAATTAAAACAAAAGCTGGTAAACAAGCAAATAAATTAGCATAAATGGTAGACAGCTCAAAAAGAGAAATAGCAAACAAAATAAATAAGTAGTAGAGATAGCCGAGCAGTCAGACAGAGATAGCTAGACAGGTGAATAGGTAAACAAGTAAAGTGGAAAAAACGGCAGGTGCTAGAAATGCAAACTAAAATAAGTGCCTATGAGAACGAAATAATAATATCATAATAAAAGAAATAATAGTGAAAAATTAAGAAAACAAAGAACAGCTTGAGAGCATTTTTTTACACCCGTACCGCGCCCATTCAAAATGTGCAAATGGAGTATATTAGTTTTCGTACAAAGGTGAGCCTGACCCCATAAATTATATATTGTAGTATAAGTCTATATTCTTCATAAGAATAAACAGGCAATCCGAGTCTATATTACAGTCTGCAGAAGAGTCCAAGTGAAAAAGATATATAAGGATCTACAACCTTATAAGACTTCTAGTCTGTAGATTAGCATAAGAATAATCTATATTAGTGTAGGAGTATAAGACTATAAGCCCCATCTACATTAGTGTAAGAGTATAAGACTATAAGCCCAAATCATCGATATTTTTTTGATTATTTGATTTGGTTTTGATATTGATAAAAATCTATAAAAAAATTCAGATTTTTAAGCAGATCTATTGATTCTCATATTGTAAATAGAACTTATATCAAATTTTTGAAGATAGAAAGTTGTGCTATGGGTCGTATACGCAGTCAGTCCATCCCACTCTATCACTGCGGACTTGAGCACTCTTACTTAAATTTCCAGTCAAGCACTCACGACTTGAGCACTCTTACTTGGTTTCTTTATATATAGTTACACTCATATCTCTGTGTGTGTCTCTGTTGTTGCATTATAAACTATTTGCAGCTAATAAAAACGCGCGTCTAGACGTGATAAACTATAAACTCATAAGTGAACACACAGTGCATATATACATATACATACATATATATATAATTGGATTTTGTTCAGTTTGTAGTTAGAGTTTAGCATATTAATTTAGGTTTATTTGCATATGAATGTCAGTGTATGTACATGCGTCTCATATAAATATGCCTATTTATATATACAGAGAATTGTGCGATGTTCCACTTACAGCGAGAACAATGAGCAGCTGCATCCTATGGCAGAGACATATCTCTACCATACATTTATATATATTGTAATCAGTGTATATTATTTAATTAATCAACTGCATTCATTCAGTTTGCTGTTAAAATATTTGCAGAGTAAAAAACCTTTTCGGGCACTCTGCAAAAACACAATTTATAAACCCATTCGGTTATCTTTATTTATCTTGTGTTTTCCCATCTTTTTTTGTGTGTTTTGTTTTTGGTATTGTTTTACACTGTCGAACCACTGTAGTTTTTCTGCATTTCTTGTTTGTTTTTTTGCAAATGCAAGCAGTATATGGCATCGAGTTCTTATGACTATATATATATATATATATACGTATATATGTATATGGACATATTTACACTCAGTTGCATGGTATCGGTAAGTACTATACATGTTTGCAAGTGTCTAGCAACTGCCAATATTGACAAACTTCTCTCTCAGGGTCTGCGAGTGTGTGAGTGTGTGCGTGTGTGCGTCTCTGTGCTGTCAATGTGGCCAATTCCTATGAAAGACCTAGCCATTTTTAGCTGCTTTTCGAAGCGCATTTTCAATAGCTTTATCTCTATCTCTCAATATCTCCCTCTCCCTCTCTCTCTCTCTCCCTTGCTCTCATTCTAGTTCTTTTCTGAAAACTTTTAGCCTTTTTTCATGCAAATCCAACCTGTTGTTAGTCGCCTTTGCAATTTCACTTTTTACCGGTTGACTGACTAATCCACCCCTCTGTCTCTTTCACTTTGAAAGGCAGCACCATAAATTTTTTAAATCATTTGATTTTTGTTGAATGCGTTCAGCTTTAAATATATTGCTAAAAAGTTCTTTGCTACATTTAATATCGATAAATATCGAAATATATTCAATCTTTAAAAATAAAAATAATAAAATAAAAAAATGAAAATTTAATGATAAATAGTATCGAAACAGTTTGAAGAACACATTGAAAAAATATAAAAACAAATATTTAAAAACAAAAATATCCAAAAAAAAAAAAAAAAAAAAAAATTTGAATTGAGAAAAATTAATGATATAAATGAAAATCAAATATATATTTATATATTTAAATTATTTTTTTTTTAATTTAAAGTGTAAAAAATAATAATTTGCAGATCTAACTATTTATTGTCCATCGTCACTCTCCTTTTAATTTCCTCTATTTTGTCCGCCCTTCTGATTTCCATCTGCTTTTTGTTTTAACGTTAAATAGTTGGCAGCACTGTTCGTGTGTGTGTGTGTGTGTACGTGGGTGGGTGTTAGTTAGTCACTGTGTGCGTGCGTGTGTGTGTGTGTGTGCCTGTCTGGCACTCAGTTGCTGCGACACTTTGTCTACTGATAAAGTGCAAACAATCGAAGCTCTAAAGGCAAAACAATAGCAATACAAACACAAAGACATGAACAAACTAAACACAAGTGCGGCAGAGTGTGGCAAATTATTATTGGGGTGCATATTATTGCCAGTAACAACGACGGCTACAACAGCAACTGTAGTTGAGCTAACAATAGACGGGTAGACGGGACAGCTAAGTCCAAGCGCTCCTTGGCCTGATAACAGTTTAGTCTAGTGATAAGACTCGACACACTTCTGCATACTACAATCATTTTCATAATTGTAATTTCCTTGTTTTAACTTTACTCATTTAAGACCGAATCGACGAACAATATAGATCGATGTATATGTATAAGACGGAGCTGCTTTAGCATTTGATATAAATGAAAATTGTATAAAAATACACAGTCCGATGGGCAACAATATCAAAATAAACAGATGTGCAACATTCGCACTCTGGCAGTAGTCCAAAAGCCTTTTGCTGAGTGACGGAACAACGACATGGCACACTGACTGACTGACAGAGTGACTGACTGACTGACTGACAGACAGACTGACTGACGGCATAAGTGTTGCTTGACTTAGTGATAGAGTGGCGCTGATTGACTGACTACTGAGTGAGAGAGAGAGAGAGTGTGTAGTATGACTCTTTCTATCAATCATAGTCTTGATTGGTTGCCCAAGTTCAGTTCTTGATTGACGTTTGACCTAGTGAGAAACTGTATGTGTAATAATGGACGACACACACTGAGAGAGTGCGGAAAAGTATCAACTCTGCTTTGGCTGTTGCCTGATTGAAGCATGATTGACTTAGGTAGTGCAGGAGAGGTTCAGCTGACTGACTGACTGATTGATGGTATGATTGACTGAATGTTTGAGTAAGTGAGGAAATGTATTTTCTGATTTTGATTGACTGATGGAGTAATGCAACTCTTCTGTGTGACTGACTCAGTGATTGAGTCACTGGGTCTCTTCGCCCTACCTCACTTAAGTCTGATTGGCCAATGAAGTTCCTTATAATTTATTCTACCGGATTGCTCAACTGATTGACTGAGTGATAGTGATACAGTTCTTCTTATACATATATTTATATACTCTGACTATCTGATTGACTAAATTTAATAGTTGACTAATGCAGTTTCTTCTTATCTAGACCGAATGAACATCTGCGTGTCTGATTCACCATCTGGCTGAAATGCGCAACGGAAAATTGCATCAGATTAGTTTTGGTTACTCTTTAGTTCGACGCAAAGCGAATTCGCCCACATTTTCAGCATTTTCAACATTTCATTTAATGATTTGTGCAGTTTAATTGCAGATGCGGAAGTAAGTCGAAATATTTAGTATATATATTTATCTAAAGCGCTTCGCCTCGTATTGCGACATGATTCAAACGTATTTTGTTGTTCTTTTTGTTTTTGTTGTAGTTTATATATTTATTTATATACATGTTTACGTGTGAGAAGCTATAAAAAAGAATAAATAGAATATCTATCTATATGGCATGTGCGTGCTATTTAGTCAGCCAATAGAAATAATAGAAATAAATATTCTACTTTATATGTTTCTCTTCATCAGTTTTTATGCATATTTAAATTTATATTTCAATTCATTTAGCCGAGTATATAAACTCTTCTAAGGACTCGTAAATGCCAACGAAATATTTCACAATGATTTATAAGAATGAAAATGCAAAACTAAATTTTTCAGTAGAAGATTTCAAATTCATTTCAGTCCGAGTTCATTCACCTAATTACTTAATTCAGTGTTTATTTGACAACTAATTATAAGACATTTGCGTGAATTTCACAAAAGATATCTGTGTTTTTCAGAATCATTTTTCTACAGATTTATCTAGCTCTTCATATCTCCATCCCTGCATCTCTCTATCTCGTTGTTTCTCTATTCCTCTATCTCAGAATCCTTCTATCATTCTATCTCTATTGCTATGAGTCTACCTCCCTCTCTAAGTCTTTCTCTCTCTGTTCACACTCGAAGTCTTTGGCACTCTTCAACCCAGTCCTCTGTATCTAGTTCTCCGTATATATGTATAAATATCTCGGTCTTGTTGTCCCTATGCAACAGATGAGTTGACCCACTTTTTCTGTGCTACACAATATTTTATTCTAAAATTGTTTCCATTCGCACTTGTACATATTAAATATATTCTTATCGTTTTCATTTTTATTGCTGCAAAATAATAGAAGCTGAATCATTCTAAAGCTTTCAGCAGCTTATCAAACTAGCCGAAAAATAAATGAACTAAAAATCAGCATAGAAACTGCGCAGTATTCGCATAGTTTGAAATGCTCCTTTCATTCTCTCCCAATTAAAAGTTTTATTTAATAAAATTTCTCCTGCTGTTAAATGAAAATCTGCATGGATTCAGGTGGCTCTCTTCTTTTCCTTTTTTTTTTTTTGGACTATATTGTGATAATATTGTGAAAACGAAATCCATCCTTCATTGTTCAGCAAAACTATTTGTTTGCTGCAAAATGAAAAATACATGTGGCATGCATATCATAGAAGTATTCACAACTGTTTTATTTTTGCTTTTTTGACGTTTGTATACCCTAACTACAAGAAGTTTAATTGGTTGTTTATTTTGGTTACTCTTCCAATAATAAAAATAATATTGAGATTATAATATTTATTTATAGAAAATAATTTTATTTATGCTTTGATTGTTATCGTAGTTTTACTAATTATTATATTTATATTTTATTATTTTTATTTCATTAATTTTCTTAGCAAATTCTTCAATTTGTAATTTAATATTATTTTATTATATTTTTTATTATTACTCATTAAGCTCAATTTATATATTTATAATTATATTTATTCACTATTAAAATAAATTATTATTAATATATTTATCAGACTATTATTCTTCGTTTATATTATTTCATTATCATATTTCGAAAGAGTATTTAAATTTGACTATTGCATTCTTATGAAACTCCAACGTTTTGTTTTCGCATCTTTTTCTGCAATGTTTTGTAGTGCAAAGATATTAAAATTGGAAGTCAAAGTGAGAGCAGAGAGGAAGAGATAAAGAAAAAGAGGTAGTGGTAGAGTGGGCGGCGACAAAGGGAATCTATGCAAGTTGTATTTGTGCCGGTGTTTCTCTCTATCGCTCTATCTCTCTCTCTCTCTCGCTATCCACTTTCAAAGCAAATGTACGCGATGCTAGCATTAATTAATTTAACTACAATTATGACATGATATGTGAAACTTATGTGTATCTCTAATTAGTCTAGACTTTACAATGAAACAAAACTCGAACTCGACTCGTGTTGCGCAGCTTAACTAAATGTACGAATATACGAGTGTGTGGGCGTGCTCCTGCATGTGTGTATGTGTTTGTAGACTGAGAGTTAAACCTGCCTGCAGCAATCTGCAAAAATTCAATTAGTTCATGAATTACACCGAAAACCCGAAACAAACAGGCTTGCAGCCGTTTAATCGATTTACACGTGGCAAACACAGCCTCTGTATCTCCCTCTCTCTCTCTATCTTTCTTTCTCTCTCTCTCACTCACTCTCTATCTATCTCTCTCCAGTGTGGCAACAGTTTTGTGGCACTCAATTAAGCGCACATCCACTGCCAATCAGCAAAATAATTGTAATAAATGCGAAAAACTTTGAATAGGAGCTAAACATCAATGCAGATTTAATCCTGCGAATCGATCCGTAAACCAAATTGGGAGCATTTTGACATTAACTGAGTCGACCCTAATCATTCTGGTTTGCGGTATATAAAGTGTCAAATAAAATCAAATTACAATTGATAAACATAATAACATTATAAATTTAGCATCAATTTCGTTCTGATAAATGTTTGCGTAACCCTAGCAATATTGTCACTAGAATGCGCCAAAACTATCAAACTATATGCACAGAATAAGTTTAAAGCGAGAATAGATGCAGCTGCTGTTTAAAATTATATCTAAAGTAATAGGTCCAGTATACTATATTGTACTAAAAGAGTTAGTCTACTGCTCTTTACTCTTGTCTTTTAGCATGCCTTATACAGTCTATCAGTCTCATATGCACGTATTCTGTCTTCTAAAATATATCAATCTTATATTAACGCATCAATTAGTTATTCTTAGTAAGACTCCGTCTCTTACGCTTGTAAATTAGTTTCAGTATTTCTAGTAAGTCTTATATTCACTTTTAATATTATCTTACTTATATCTTATATGAGCACTTATACAATATAAGATATATAATAGTGTTTTACTTACATCTTGTGAGATTTGTCCCATTTCCGCGTAATAATCAACAGCCCAGTACATTGGTGTGTGTGCGTACGTATGTGTGTGAGTGTGTGTGTGTTGAGTCGTTGATAATATTAATCGTATATATGTATCTGTAGACGAATACCAGTTCCAGTTACAGTTACTGGTTTTTACTGTAAAGGAAACTCGTCAGAGTCAGCGTTGTTGTTTTGTTGCTAAAGGAGCTGCCTGACTCGTTGTCATTCACAATCTAGATTTCTCTCGCTTCTCGCTCTCTCTCCTCTCTCTCTCTCTCTCTCTTGCTCTTACTGTGTCGCTTGATTGTAAAGTTTTCACTTGCAGAATTTCGTTTTCGGTGGAACGTCTCTCTACTCGCCTCTCCTGATTGTTGCTGTTGCTGTTGCTGTTGCTGCGGCTGTCGGAGCAATTAAGGCAACTGCCTTGGCTTTGACTTTTGTGCAACAGGCGGTCGACGAAACGGGCAGCAACAAAGCCAGCGCCAGAGCCCGGGCAAGAGTAAATGGAAACAAGTCAAAGAAAGGCAGAAACGTCAACAACTTGAACTTCGGCTCTTGGTCAGGAGCTGTTTTTGTAGCTAAACTTCAAGCAACTGCAGTCGCTGGCGTTGCTGGCGTTGCTGGCGTCGCTGTTCAAGCAGCTTGAGCCTTGTTAGCGGATTATGATTCAAACACTTGTACGTATGACTGCGAGGCTCGCGCTTCACCTTCCTCTTCAACTGTTCTCTAGCAACGCTTGACTCGTCGCATGCACTACTAAGATAATTGCGATTGCTGTTTGCATTGGTTTTCATTGGTATCAGCTAGCCGCCTGGCCGGAATCACTCTCACTCACTGCTGGCGAGTGTGGTTAACTGTAAAGAAATACAAATAGAGACCAAAATGTTAGCTATATAGTAAATAAATGTAAAATATCAAAAATACATAAATTTGAGCAAAGCAAAAAGAAAGAAGTAAGTGAGTTCTAGTCGGAAGTGTCCGACTTGCAAATACCCAGACCAGACTGTATATATTTTAAATTTTAACTTTCTATTGAAGTTAAGCAGATGTAGGCAGGGTCATGGGCATACTCCTGAATATCAAGATTCTGTTTACTCTGATATATATATATCTCTTACATACTCAAAACTTATAATATATATAATAATATAAAATATTTACTGACTACCATTCCACATTTTACTGTGTTTTAGAGATTCCCTCTTTATACATATGTGTATAAATATATATGTATACATATATCTCGTCATGTACATGACATGAACTTGTGCACATAAACACAAATATTCCTTTGTGTAATTTGTAACCGTAATAAGCAGCTTAATTGAGCATTCTGAGTCATGTGAAAACAAGTGAAACAAAAGAAAATGTAAATGAAACACGTCGATCGCAATTAATCATATTATTTCGAGCACTATCTTTTGTTTTGGCACCAATCAGATGTTTTCCAGGCGTATACGTGATTTAAATGAAAACACAAGCATACGACCTGTTGTCCGACATCGTTCACTCTCTGGCTAGGTACTCTCGCTATGCTAATTGTTGTTGTCGTTGTTGTAGTACTTGTTGCTAGATCCTACACAGAACATTTATGCTTATAGTCAGCCTCATTTGCATTCAGTCTGCCCTTCTCCCTCTCTCTCTCTCTCCCTGTCTCTGTCTCTGTGGGGATAAACAAAATGCATGTGGCCTGCCTGATAAACAATTCAAATTGTTGTCGTTGCCTGGGTGTTGGCTGTTGGCTGTTGGCTGTTGGCTGCTGGCGGCTGGCCAGTGGATGCCATTATAACTTATTTCTTTGCTAATTAATAGGGTAAACCAATAAACAACAACAGATGCCGCAACAACAATCTGTCAACAGTCAACGCCACAAGTCAAATTTTTTTTATAAATTTATCTGCCCTGCACCCATAACAAAAGGCCAAATCGAGTATATTGGTTTCTGTGTATAGGTATTTCCACTCATCTATGTCTGTCCTAAATATATGTTGTGGGTGAGAGTGAGTGTAAGATCATATAAATATAGAGAAGAAGAATCACATATAAATGGAGGAGGTTATGATATAAGAGAGTAAGAGATTAATAAGATTTGTTTAAGTGTAAGTCTAAGAGTGTAAGAGTATAGGTAAAGGTGTATAGGATATGACCATAATATATATGTGTATAAATGTATAAGGGCAGAGGAGTATAAGACTACAGGAGTATAAGACTGTATTTGTAATAATTGTCAAACAGTATAAGATTATAGGAGTATAAGACTTAGGAGTAGTCAGGAGTCAAACAGTATAAGACAACATATGAATAGAAGAATATAAAAGTCTTAGAACATAAGACTACAATACTACAAGAGTGTAAGACTATCAGAGACTACCACTAAGTAGCACGTACCAACTCCATCATAGTTAAGGTATGTTCTTAGTCGTGCTCTCTCACATAAAGCAGTTTTACTTGTTTTTTTCCTCTCTTTTTCTCTCTCCCTCTCATTTTGTTCATGCGGTTTTTTCGGCGCGCATCTGTCAACAGCCGCAGCTGGAAATTGTGACTGCTGCTTGACAGATCGACTGGGCGTGGTTGAAGGCTGTGCCACGCCCACATATTTACATAGCTATATATAGAGTGGGCAGCGGATCAGCGTCGCTGGCACTGAGTGAATCGCTGAAGCGTTTGCCCGTCGCTATAAATTTATTAATTTTACAATAACAAAGACGAAGCGTAAAACAACAACAACAAAACTGAAATAGAAAACTTTGTTATTGTCATTTGAGTATTATTGTTGTTGTTGTTGTTGTGGTTGTTGTAGTTGTTGTTGCCGCCTACAAAGTCACGTTCGCTATCCATTCGCCGTTGACATTGTTGCTGCGCTGGCTGCGATCAAACCGCAAAGATTATAATCAATGCGATGATATAAATTACAAGTCCGAACCGACGCTGGAATCGCTGAGACGTAGCTTTTGTTTATCATGAAAACCAAATAGCAAATACGTAATAAACGTTGACAGTAGTTCAAGAAAATCGAAGATACTTTGCATTCGATTGAAAACTACCAAGCAAAAGATCGTTTCTAACAAGTTCCAATCTTTCTAATGCAGTTCTTTATAGTGACTTAGCTTTAATAAGATAAGAATAATTCAACTTAAACAGCAGCAGACATTGTTGTGACTTAATCTAAATAAATTTAAGAATTTCCCCTAAAAGAATTTTTTATTTTTTACTTATTGTAAAAAAGAATAGCAGAAAAAGAGACACAAACTGTAGAGAAAACATTAGAATCATCCATCTCCTTTTCCTTCTTCTTCTCGTTTTAATTCCGCCTATGAATAGGTTTTCTTCGAATAGCAAATACTGAGAATTAGATCAGAAAATAGACTCAAAAGATAGCTAGAACTTCTAAAAGCCTTTCTTAATTATTTATCTTGCGAGTATCTATATTAGCCAGATATAAACAACAAAGCAGTTGCTTATATTTATGTTAAAACATTTTTTAACATTTTTAATTTGAATATGTAACTAAAAAAAAACAAAATAATAAAATAATTATACTAAAGGAACAAAATTTGAAAGCGTCTTGAGCCCACAGAATCCCAATCACGATCTCAAAATGAATCGGAATATCAAAATGTGTAACAGGGATTGCTGCGCGCTCAAGACGGCTTTGCAGATACGTCGAATGAAGCTGCTGATTGAGAAGCGGCTGCAGGAGGAGGCCAACGCCAAGCCCAAGGACATCATCGAGACGTCGCAGGGCGCCCTCTACAGCTTCGACGATGTGCAGAAGATGGCCAACTTCATAATCAGCAAAACGGAGAAGAAGCCCAAGTTCGGCTTGATCGTGGGCTCGCAGCTGCACATTCTGGCCGACATGGTCGAGAGTCCGATGGTAATCCAATACAGGGACATACCCAACTTCCCGATCAGCCGCCTGCACGGCAACAACTCCAAGGTGTTCGTGGGCCAGATGATGGGCGGCACAGTGATTGCCGTCCAAGGGCGACTCCACATGTACGAGGGCAACCCGGTGGGCAGCTGCACGCTGCCCGTGCGCATGTTCAAGCTGTGCGGCGTGGAGTACCTGATTCTCATCGGTTCCGCGGGGGCCGTAAGTGTGCAGCACAGTGTGGGCGACGTTGTGGTGGTCAGGGATCACATCAATATGTTGGGTTGGGGTGGCCTCTCCCCCTTGGTTGGCCCCAACGATCTGCGCTTTGGCCGCCGTCGTCCCTCCATGATCGATGCCTACGACGAGATGCTGATTGACAAGGTCCTGGAGATCAGCAGGGAAATCGGACAGGACAATCGAATAAAGACGGGCGTCTACGCCTGCATGGGTGGGCCGGTCTACGAAACGGCGGCCGAGCACCGCTTCATACGCCGCATTGGAGCGGATGTTATCGGCATTTCCTTGGTGCCAGAGGTAAGCCCCGTCGACAGAGTCCTAACAACGATGGGTAATAAACACATCTCTATAGGTAATTGTAGCTAGACACTGCGGGTTAAGAGTGTTGGGCTTGACCCTAGTCACAGTGCCCGCCATTGATGCAGCCGCCCCCACTCAAACTGAATACCCTACGCTACTGAAGCAAGGGAAAACTGCTTGCATTGAACTCGTTTCGCGTATCATTTATAAAATACAAAATAACTTGTAAATTAAATGTGGAAGAAAAACAAAAACACTTTACCTTAACATTAGCAGTCGCGCAGTGTGTAGACATAGCATTAACAGTAGGAGTAACAGCCATATATGTAGTGTGAATACGTAACATTAACATTAGGAATCATTCAGTATGTGAACATAACATTAACAGTTACAGTGCCTACACATAGCATTAACAGTAACAGTCATATAGTGCGTATATCTTTCACATAATATTCTTGTAGTTCAAGCATATGTGGTGAATTCATAAAAAAAAAACTAATTCTCATTTCAATTAATCTAGCAAATTTTAGTAATTTATTCAATTAAGCATTTAATTTAATTTGAATTCAATTTTGATTTCTTACGTACTCCCCCAATAAGATATCCCAAATATATACTTTTAAATTTGTTGCTTTAAGTCATTTATTCAACAAAAATTGAACTTTAATTTAAAATTCCATTGACTGTGATACGCATACGTATACGTAATGCTGCTTAAATGTCACACATACGCCGCAAATGCAATATTAATTGTTATACAATATTAATGGCAATCCGCAAAATTACACTTTGATTTTATTTGATAAAAGTTAAATATGAAAACCCATTTCGCATTTTGATTCCATTTTACTTTCAGACAAATGCATGCAAAATCAATAAAATTACATTTAATTGTAATTAATCCAAGTTAAGCCTTAAATTTCACTCGCTCACATATGTGTATATATATGCACATACCTATGTGTGCGTGATTTTGGCGAGCACACGTTGCGTATACGTAACCTGCTTGCACATCGCGCATACGCAGCGTAAGCCGAGCGGGGCTACAAATAATGCTAGGTTCGCACTTATTGCTGCTAATTTCGACTGTTGCCGTGGCTACAACAACTCTGACGTAAATTGCACACATTTAGCTGCACATATATTTATATATTAATATACAAAATTGTATATAGACAGAGCAATTCACACGCACACACACAGAGAGTGAGAGAGAGAGAGAGAAAGAGAGATGAAGAGCGTGCTAGCTTACATTTGCGCTGTTGATTACTGTTGCGGTTTGTCATTATTACATTAACTAACGCTTGATAGCTTTTACCTTGCAATCAGGTTCAATGACTTTTTAATAAATAGCAAATTGTGAAACAAAACATCTTAATTAATAAGTTAAAATCCACAGATTTGTGTATATAGAGTGTATGTATGACTATATGTCTAGCTGTTAGGTTAGGTTTAAGTAAATATCAAGTTTTGGCCTGAAGCTTCATCAATATTGTTAAGAAATCCTCAAATAGCAATCTTTAACTTTTATCGGTGCCATCTGTAGGACATTCATTATATAGAATAATATCTGAAAACCAAAAGTTTAGAAATTTTTCTTAGCTTCGTCTAAATACATCTCCTTATATATAAGACTAGGATGTTTGGTAGCCTTATTTGGATAAAGATGCAGTAGCAACGCAATAGAGCTGAAGATTCCATAATAGATATATAAGACTAGGATGTTAGGTAGACTTAAATCTTGATTTTATTTAAGCTCTATTCAATCTCTCCATTCTGAAGTAAATTCTGTTCTATTCAGATAAATTATACATTGTCAATGCTATAGAGATGGAAGTGTTATATATAATATTTGAATATACCAATAGCTAATTCTTAGCTGATTCCACATTTGTTGCTCCGTAGTTCAGTGCACTGTGCGTTGCACAATTTGAAATTGAATAAAAAAAAGCCCAAAGCAAAGCATTTGAGAAATTTGTGCGTGAAATTTCAATGTGCCAACAATTGAAATGCCCATGCATCAGCAGCTGATTGATAGATGGGTATATATAAATCCGAACATATATATAGGATGCGTATATATATTTATATATATATGAGGATAGGCTAAGCACTTGCACCAAATAGTTTTTGGCATTGTTTCAACTGCTGCAACGTGCACATCTGTCGCTACTTTGTAAATTGATTTATCGACAGCGGGAGGCGGGCAATGGGATAAATAGAGAGAAAGGGAGAGAGAGAGAGAGAGACAGACAGAGAGACAGACAGACAGAGAGACAGACAGACAGACAGTCGCTGGGTGCATTGCTTGCTTAAATGGCAGCACAGCTGCGCACTCCAAATAGCAATGCGTATCGAAATAAACAGCCTCATTTGCCAAATGCAAAGACAGTGCTGTCGCTTTAGCCATTTTCCGGTCAGAATGTGAGAGAGAGAGAGAGTGGGGGGCAGAGTGAGGCAGTGCGAATTCTGTTTATTGGTTAATAAATCATGTTGGCCAGTGTAATTAAAACAGCGCTCGTTTTAATTGTAAATATTTTCACACAAAGCCTTTCTGTCTGGCTGTCAAAGGCAGCAGAGACTGCCATCTCCCTCCCTCCCTCTCGCTCTGTTAACTTTTGATATTTTGCAATTGTGGCCAACAGTCAAAAGACTTTCGCCTCGTGCATCCTTTGTTGCAGCTGTTGGCCATGGTCCGCCTACCTGACAACTTGTCCAAAACAGTCGGCCAGATGCTGGCCAGAGGTCGGTTCGACTATTCTATCTGCACGCACAATCATTTCATTTGAATGTAATTAAACAATATATGAATTGCTCTTCTTCAGCTCTTCTTCTTCTGCTTCTTCTCTAGCTGCATAAACAACGAGTCACACGAGTCAAAAATAGAAATGCAAATAGTATTAAAAACTATTTCACAAGCTTGCCAAATGCCAAGAGAAAATCTGTAAAAGCAACGCAGTCGGGTATACACGACTGCATAAAACTTCTCAATGCGGAAATTACTAATTATCATAGGTCAATTTTTAGACTAGATCAAAGTGTTTCCATTTTGCCACGCCCCCAAGCCAAAAAAGATTCTACTAATTATTATTTAAATCCAATATATCGTATTTTTTTACCCGTTGAACGAGTATAAGAACTCGACTCTCACGTATGCCAAGTGTTCTGCTTGTTGATTGAGCTGCCACCTGCCACCTGCCACATGCCACATGCCACACACCTGCCACCAGGTAGCATTCAGCAGGCAGCATCGCAATGAACTAATTGAATTTCCGTTTTACTTGAGTTAAGCATTAATGCTTCAATTAACTGCGTAATCAACTCATTCGCAAATTAAAATCCATTTATAATTATTATTAAACCCACTCGAAATAATCAAATGCAACGCAAGATGCAGGGCACCCAACACACACACACACACACACACACACACACACACACACACACACACACACACACACACACACACACACACACACACACACACACACACACACACACACACACACACACACACACACACACACACTCGGGGGCAATTGAATAGTTCAAGTGGCGGACAAACTAATTGTAACTGATTCCAATTTGCACAATTACTTTAAATACCAAATAAAATGAATAAATACCAAGAAATACAATTAGAAATAATACTAACTATAAATAAAATCGGTTTAATTGGATAATTTGTAATACCCGTGTACATACATATATAAATAATTTAATAGTTTACAATTTTCAAAAAATATATACATATATATAACATTCTTATAATATTTGTAGATTTTAGAATTAAGAATTATACTAAATATCTAAATATAAATATGAATAAAATGATAAGTTTTAAAATATTAAAAAAATATATAAATGGAATTATAATTTTTAAGTTAATAAAATAATAAATAAATTGTATTGCAAATAAAATTGATTTTATAATTAATAAAGATTCACAAATTCATATTTAAATTTCTTTATATTATTGTAAATTTTATCTAATTGCTAAGCATATTGAATTTATTATTCACACAATGAGAATGCAGATATATGTTTTTTTTTTTGGCTTTTTATTTATTCAGCGGCTGCCTGATATTTTTTGTGGCCGTTGCCAGGTGCGAAGACAACAACAGCAACAACAACAGGTGAAGCCCAAATTGATTAGATTAACAATATATAATTCACAATGTTTATAGCTGTTCGATCGTTTGTCAATCAATCTTGATTAGCGATATCAGGTTTTATTTCTATATCTCCCCCACCCCCAACCGCACTCCTCATTGCTCACCTGCCGCTAGATCTCATTCGCAACTAAGGTAAGTATTCGATTTTTGCATGGCAATCAATTAAGTGTTTCGTTTCATTAACTGAATTCGCACCTCAACCACCAAATCGCTTTGCCATAAACGAGACACTAAAATTGGGAACACGAAAACTTTGGGAGCTCTAATTGAAAACGAGTTGGGGAAAAACCAAGACAAACTGAGGGAAACTGAGGGAAACTGTGCGAGCGACGGGAGCAGCAAATTTCCTAATATTCAGAATATAAACCACAATTGTTATAGGCAAAAAGCAAGGTGAGTGAAAATGGCGTAATTAAAAGCAAACTTTGAAGCCCAACAAAAACAAAAGCCAAAATAAAAGCCCAAATCGAGCTGCAACAGGAGAAAGCAACAGCAAAACGAGGAACCACAATAATGAAGGCAGAAGGTGAGAGTGCATCGAGTCGGCAGTGCCCAACTAGCGGATACTCTAACCTACCACCAATATTCGAGCGAATCTTTTAACTCGTATCTACTGATGAATTGTGGAGGCTATAAATACCAGACTTGGTGACGGCAGAGACATAATCTAATAAATGAAAATCGATATCGATATTTATTGGCAATTTGAAACAAACTTGAACTTGAACTCTTAGACTGCTATTCTAGTAATTTTTAAGTAAGTTCAGCTCTTGCACGTATGATTATACGATATACTCTTTAACTCAATCCTCCTCTATGTTTATAGCTGTATATTTCTATAGATTGTATTTATACCATATAGACTTTACATTCTGATCAATGCCACGTCTCCTCTGCCTGCCTATCCTATTGCTCACATTGACAGAAAACCAATATACCCTCACGTTCATTCCAGATGCTATCCTGCAAAGCCTATCTTATTTATAAGACTCTCAGAAACAAACACAGACAAACAAATTCTGTGTAAATGCAAATTGAATGATACATTTATAAGACCCTTATTTTTCATTATAAGATTCAGAAAATGTTGCAAAATTGTGTAGTTGGCTTCACTTCAGCTAGGAGAGTCACCCAAGAGGTAAGTTGTTGTTGTTGTTGTTGTTGTTGGTTGCTGTTGCTGCTGCTGCTACTGATGCAAGTTCACTCACCTCAATTTGCGACCATAGAAATGACAGCAATGCAGGCAGAGTGAGCGACTATTGTTGCCATCCTTCGATGCACATGCAACGCCTATTTCCTGTGCGGGCCAAAAGAATTTTCAGCATAAACGGAAAGCATTGTGCAACTAATGACCATTGCAAATTGATTGTTGATTAATTTTCAGCTGCTGCTCCCAGTGGCAGCGCTCAAGAGGCGCTTAAAACTCAATGAGAAATATAGTTACAGACACACTTCAAGCAGTTCAAGTGTCTGACAGACACACACGCACACTCACACACACAAAGCAAGCTTAGCAACAGAGAAGAAGCGGAGAGGTCGCGAAATATATACATATATAAAAAAAAAACAGTTATTCAACTGCAATATCTATAGGTGTGTGTATGCGTCGCGCTCTCTTGGGCTGTTGGCATGGCAACAATTGATATCATAATTGGCATAAACTGCTTCAGTTCTTCTTCTCTCTTTTATTTTGTTGTTTTTGTTTCTGTTAATGTTTTTTTGTGCTTTGTATTTGTGTCTTTGTTTTGCGCTTTCATTGCCCTAACCTATCCCCTAACCAAGCTCTCGCACTCTCTCTCTCGCTCTCACCTAAATGTTAATGATTGAATGGTAGCTTACTGCAAATTATAAATACTTGCACGCATACAACTAAACTATGTCTGTGTATGTGTGTGTCACAGCTGCAAAAACTAACGGCATCACCTGATTGTGGATTTAATTTATGATTTGTAATATGCATGAGCATGTGTATGTGTGCGTGTGTGCGTCTGCGCGTGTGTGTGTGTGTAGAAGTACACTCTGATAATACAAAACATTGTAAATGCTGTGATTAAAAGCTGTATTTTTTCGTTCTTTATTTTTTTTTCGTGTTGTTGCTAATTGAAAATCCAGCTTAAAAAGTTGCTCTTAATTAATTGAAAGCATGTTGAAAGGTTTCTCTGCAACTCAATATTGCCATTAACTTGGGCGTACTCAAAGCTTAACTGTTTATCTAAATAATCAGCTCTCAGAAGAAAGTATACACTACACAGCCACAAAATTTGGGTCAACTTGTTTACTTGTGGAATGCACAAACAAACATCTGAAACAAAGATTAGAGGTCACAAATAACAGAAACCAAAACACGAACGTGTCAAATGAAAGACAATTAAATACTCTATAAATACTAGTACAACTAGCTGAGACACCCCTGTTTTGCACAGTGTTCTTTCTGCTGGGCGTCCGCTAAGTAACGACTGAAAGCGAAATGAAGAATCTGCTGACACTTGCCCATATGTCGACAAACACACACACACATACACATATGTATGTATGTTCATATGCACGTACGTATGTACAATTGTAAGAGTTAATGAAATGAACGGCGAAAGAAGCGAAGAAGCGAGAGAGAGAGAGAACGCGTAAAAAATTTGTTGCTTAATTTAGATTTGCGTGTGGTAGGTCAAGTGGCAAATTTTCTCAACAAATTTTTGGTTGTTCTTGCTCTTTGTTTGCTGGCGAAGTAAGTACGGGTATATTAGCTTCAGGGTGCACTCGCGTGTTGTATATGGAATACATAACCGGGTATACCAGCACCTAATATAAATAGATGCATATACATATATGTACATTTACTTATTGATTTATGTAAGAAACCAAGCTGTCGTAGATCTGTAACATGCGCGAGTATCATGCAGTTGGGCACAGCCGACGTGTAAAACTCTGACTTGTTGTTTCTCGTGCTCTTTATGCTCAACAACAAGCAAGAAAACTTGACTAATTTTACAGTTACACTGAATGCGGATTGAATGCGTTCAATCAGGTTGCCCTTGCCCATATTTCCAGCATTAGCAATGCTCACACAGAGAGAGAGAGAGAGAGAGAGGGAGAGGGATAGTGAGAGGGGGGAGCAGAGCTGAATGGCAGAGCAGAAGTTGAACGGTTGTTGCAGTGCTGCCTCCGCCTCTCATTCCTTCGGCTGCTGTCAATCAGTTGCAGTTCTCATCAAGTTTTGACTTCTGATTTGATTTTTGGTCAGATGCAATCCGATTTTAGCACAATTTTGGCCAATACCGAGTTGACTTGTTCGCATTTGCGAATGCACTTCCAGGAAAGCACACCCACACACACACACACACACACACACACACACACACACAATTAGCTAGGATTTACGGAGAAAGAAAGAGCAAGAGCATTGGAAAGGGTTACCAAGGTTTCCCTTGAATTCATTAAGCAAACAATTCTTAAATTATGAACTAGTTCAAAATTGAAAATTCAAAATGCTATGCAATAATATCTAAAGATGTTTGGTTTAGAAACAAACAAGTTAATTAAAATACTTGTACTGAGTATGATGAAAATATATATGTAACTGTCGTGCTAGGCAGGCTACACTGTATGTGTGCGCTTGTAATTTACATTAATTTCTTTTGCCTTCAAGCCGCTGATGTTAGCTTTAGAGAGTTTTCACTGCACATTCTTATTCTCCTTTTTAGCATTTTCTTCGATTTTTAATTAAATGTTTACAATGTAAATATATCAAAGAAAGTTCTTACCCATAGAGCTGGCTGAAATGTCTGTAGATTCTCTCTTCACTTAATAACAGTTACTTGTTCTGGCTGTTCCTGTTGCTCCGCCTCCCCTTCTTAGTCTACTGCTATTTGTTGTTGTTAGCAGCGGCGCTTTTTCTGTTGTTTTTGTTCTTTTGAGATCGCTTTTAGTGTTCCTTTTTGCTGCTGTTGTTGTTGTTGTTTTTCTTTTTAGGTAGCAGATAAGAGGGCCACACGTTGATTCTGTTGCTTATTTATGTACAATGTACTCCATACATACATATGCAGCTCTGATAACAGCTGCAGCTTTTTGTTTTTTCTTTTTCTTTTTTCTTTTTTGGTGTCTTTTACATGAAAAACGTTGATAACGCACTGTGAAAAAGGGATTGAAATATGAAATATGTGCAGACATACATGAAAACATACATATATAAGAGAGAATGAAGCTTTCAGCTTTAGTTGTGTTAACGACTGCACTCAATGCCAATCAGTATAAGAGTTTAGGCTGATCATCTACTGTGATTTGTTGCACTCTGCTGTTATTACAGTATAAGGGTTTTTACCGTTTACACTTCCTCTCTGCTCCACATACGCTTGCATATTTATAAGAGCTCATTAGTATTTGGAAATCAACCGTTATTACCGCTTCAAAGATGCATTTGACAAAGCGCAGAGCTAACTTTTAACTAGTATAAGAGTTTTTAGGTTTTAATCTTCTACTATGCTCTAGTATGTAAATACACACACACAAACACGTATGTATGTATTTTTTTCTGCTTGTTTATCTGTCCAATTCTTGTTCGTTTTCAGAAAAGATTTGCTTGTGTGTGTGCTTGTGTGTGTATGAGCTGTTTATGTTGCTCAAGATTATAAAATTTATCGCTAGATTTTGCTGTTGTTGTTATTTTAATGATATTTTATTTTTGAGCTTTGTAGGGCAAAAGAATTCTCACACATAAATAGAATTAAAAATGCATTTGGCGCGAAAAAACAATCGAAATTTAGCAAGAAAAACAATAACAAAAGCATAAAGAAAAGAGCATATATTGCCGGTCAATTCAATTTATGCTGTTTTAATTCATGTTGTTGTTTTTTTGGCTGTTGCTTTTGCTTAAGCGTTTATTACTAGACAGAGGTAGAAAGAGAGAGAGAGAGAGGGAGAGAGAAACAGAGCGAAACACGGCGATCAAGAAATTTTTGTGTAGTAATTTTCCATGCAATAACAAAATGTTTTTCAGTTTTTATTTTGTATTTATTTTCTTATTTTGTTTTTGTTTTTATTTCTGTTCGCTTCGTTCCCTCATATATGTACATTAATTTTATTATTTCGGGCTGTCTTAAGACAATGTGTTTTGATATGTGTAATAGGTATGGAGCAATTTACCAGAACAAATAATAATAATAAATCACACAACTAAAAACGAATTAAACGAAACGAATTTAGAAAATAAAAATAAAAAAACACTTTTAGTGCTGCTTCTTTTATCCGCTCGGTTCTGTGCTTGTGGCTCGAGACTTAAGTAAAAGCTGGGCTTTGAGCGGCTTTTGGTAGGCGCGTCCCGTTAACTCGCCGACGACAACCGAACGCGGCCACTGACAAAATCAAACTGAAATCAGCCCCAGCTGCTGTCTGCCTGCCTGGCTGGCTGACTGCTTGGTTGGTCGGTCGGTCGGTCGGTCGGTCGTAAACAGCACAGCACAGCACGAAAGCTATACGAAACGTTGTTGTTATTGTTGATTTTGTTGTGTATGCGTGTGAGCGAGCAGCGCTCTTCACATGCACCCACACAGTTGCAATAAGCTTATTACGTCCAGCCGAGAACAAGCGGGATAGCACACATAGGCAAATGAGAGCAGAGTAGCAACAGGCAGTCGAGCAGCAGCGGCAGCAGCAACAACAACACGATACACTACTGCATAGATGTGTGTGTATATGCTCTGTGTAAATGTACGTACATATGTATGTATGTGAATCAAGAAGTTGATTTCGGCTATTTGTTGCCGTCGTGAATTAAAATGCACTCCTCCTAAGCCAAAACTTGCCCATCATGCTAAAATTAAAATTTGATAAGGTATTAAGTAAATACTAATTTAATATTTCGAACCATTCCATATTCACTTGATTTGTATATGCCTATGTCATGGGCTGTAGCGGAGCTAATAAGTCATACAAGCCTATTCACATTTGTCTCTTCGTTGCCATTTGTTCTTTTTTTTATTACATATGTATTTTGTTTAGTTTTTTTCTACATCTCTACGTGTGTGCACATGTGGATCGTATCAGAAGGGAGAGAAGTAGGAGGAGAGAAGCAACAACATTGACACGGCGCGACAAAAACGACGCTTGATATGATTGAACTCTTAAATTGTCCCGCTACTCTGCGTTTCGCCCACCCTCCGCCCACTTCATACATCGGCCTATACATGCGTGAATCTAGCTAAATGCATATGTGTTGTAACGTTGTATGTGTGTAGCAGTGTGCGTGTGCCTGTGCGTGTGTGTTTGTTAGTGCTTTGCAACGTTCGCATTCTCAGCGTCTGCTCAATTATCAACAGTTTGTTTGTTTGGCCGCTTTGTCTCCTTCGCCGTGTGTGTACACAAAGCAAAGTGCCAAAGCAAAGGCACATGCAAAAGCAAAAGTAAAAGCAATTGTTGCTGCCTATCATAACAATAGCAACAAGAGCTCGAAAATAGCGAATACCAGCGGCCAGTGTTAGCGCGAGCGCGAGCGTGAGCGTGAGCAAGTGCGAGTGAGATGGTGCATATGCAAACACGCATATGGGATGGACCATGGGTATTCAAACGGATCACAAAGTCATTTTACAGTTCTCTTTTTTTCTTCTTTTTTTTTTTTTTAAATCGCCTGCGCCTTTTATCACACATACACACAGACACACAGGCACTGAGTGTGCAGCATGTATGGGTGTGCATATTAACAGTTTATTGTTGTTACATTTATAAGTCGCGCTCTCATTTTGTATTCAAAGCAAAGAATTAATAAATTATTAATAACATACATACGTACGTATGTGTGTGTGATTGTATATAGAAAAGGCGAGTGCAAAGTTCTATATGGGCAACTATTAAAATGATTGTCAGCTCGAATCAGACATTTGCGTTATAAGTGCATACACACATGCTACATGTGTACAGACAGACAGACATACATACATACATCTATACATCTACACTAATAGTCTAGATTCTATTATCAGTTCTTTTTTCTGCTGATAACAAATACACACATACATATGTACATATAAATGTCTGCATATTTACATACTCGAATGTACATACATAGAACGTATGTATGTATATTGATTAATGAACCATTTTCGCACTGAGTGGGTTATAATGCGAGTTATCTATGGAGAAGCCCCCCATTGTGCATATGTACATCATTGCATATGTAAATATGTGTGTGTGTGTGTCTAGCTACATATATAAATATGATAAGAACCGATGACCGATTTAGTTCTATAATATGTAGGTATGGAATATATATAAATACATATGTACATGTACATATATAGCATATTAAAACTCTGTCTTTAAGTGATAGCTAGCGTAGACTTTGACAACAAACACTGTCGAGCAAGCGATTCCTATTGGGGGCCATCCACCGATTAATACTCGCTCGCAAAACACTATATATGGAAGGATATGTTTATAAATCGAGGAGCGATTTACATGCATCTCTAACTCTAACGAAGCGTAAGACGTTGTTTATACAAAGCCAATACACCCGCTTGCACTTTCTGCAGGCATGCAATTATCATGGTCTTTTAGAGAGCATGTTCTACGTATGCATTGATATCCATATGTATGTACGTACATCAATGTAGGTAAATACAGTGAAGACTTAATTGTACCGAAACGTATGTTTGTACATACTATTATTCATACACTATCAGGCTCAGCCATCGTATGTTTTACGTAGGCTCCACTGTACACGAGTGTGGGCGATTGTAGAGCCCTTTCGCATGGACTTGATTAACCACACAGGAGAAATATTTAATATTGATATTTGATATTTGATATCTGTGCGTTTTCATCTGGACTCTGATTTTGGGGGTTTATTGGAAACGTAAGCAGTCATGCAACAAGCTTAAATTAAATTCTTTTTAAATACTTCGGCTGCATTTATTGAAATATACCGTAAAACCCCTTCGCCTGGCATTCCTTACAGACGCTCTCTTTCCCTCTCGCTCTGGCACGCTCTCACGAAATCCGCACGAAATTTGCTCTCCTCCTCTCGCTGGCGCTGGCGCTGGCGCTGTCTCGCTCGCACTAACTGCCCATCTGGCTGGGCCTTTGGCATAATTGCAGTGCCATTTGAGCAGTTCACCTGGACACGGGACAGGGAAAACAGTTTGCATGCCATTTGTCAACTTTTTTCGAAAATACACGGCGCACTGGGCACAATTAGTGAACGTGTACGCCACCACAACGAAAAAAAAGAGCTGCAGAAAAAAGTACAGATAAAAAAATGAACAGAAAATATAACAAAAATGCATCAGTGTTGTCCGTTTGGCGGTATTCGATAGAGTTCTTGGAGGCCACGCACTCTCTCTGTCTCTCCTCTCTTTCTTTCTCTCTCTCTCTCTCACACACACTCTGAACTGACATAGCGGTACTGCATATGGAGCCCTTCGCTTCTCACTCTCACTTTCAGTTAGTTAAGCAGTGATGTCAAATTAGCCTTTTTCAGCGGAAAGTTAGCTTTTTTTTATTTACTATTTCGTATATGGTACATTCCTATTTAGCTTTAATATGTTTGAGAAATATATGAAAAAAATAATGTAATAAAAAGAGAAAAGGAAATAAATTATTTAGATATAAAAATAAATAAAAAATGCTGCGCAACACTATCCTTTTTTTTGTTGTGTATAAGCAACAAGCTAAAAAAAAAATGCAGAAAAATCTGAAAAACATCCGCATTCACATTCGCAGGTTGTCAATTAATTGTGCTGAAACCTGCAGGTGAGTGGTCCAAGAGAGAGAGAGAGAGAGAGAGAGAGAGAGAGGGAGAGAGAGATAAGGATGTGCTTGTAACTTTTTTAAATGGCCAAAACATTTACATGCATCAGTGAAGTAAATGGAGAAGGCAGAAGTCGGAGTCCCACCCCTGCCTTAGTTGTTGCCCTTAGCGCACATTTACGCATCACTGGTTGAATGTGGACATGGCTTAGTGAATCCGTGTGCCTGACTGACTGATGGCCAACCGGTAATGGAGCCGTTCATCTGTCACACAAATTCGCCGCAAGTCAATTTATTCCATAAAACGCAGGCTTTAAAAAAATCATAGTTTTCATCTGTAGTTTAATATATATTCAAATTTGAAATGTTATCGGCAATTCGCGCCTTACTAATTATCATCGCTATTCAGCGATGATAATCAGCTGTTTGTGTTACTCATTTTGGTAATCATCGTTTATTGTTAATATCGATAACTGACACGTAGCAAATGCTGCTCGGGTTTTGTCGTGCTTTTTGCTTAAACAGCTACAACAAACTACAATTTCAAGAGTTATTCACCAATTCATCATTTAAAAGACTTTCAGCAACAAGAACTGCTTCACTAAATAGGCAACTTAACCCCATTTGAATTTAGCCGCGCTGCCAACAATCGGCCCGCACGTATGAAGTGTGCTTCTCTTTTGGGGTGCCCACAGCTGCATTATGTTAGATGCTCTGAGTAGGTGTGTGTGCCACATTTAGCCGGAAAATTAATTTATTTTCACACAAATGCCGCCGCCAAAAGTCCAGAGCCGCACTGTGGCCCGGCGCAAAAAGCCGGGCAACCCGTTAATGAACCTCAAGGAGAAATATCTCAACTGGAACTACGTCAAATACCTGGCACTCGATCCGGCGGCTCTGCCGATTGTTGCTCTGCTGATTGTTGTGGCCGAGGCGCTGATCAACGTGTTCGTTATTCAGCGGGTGCCCTACACGGAGATCGATTGGGTGGCCTACATGCAGGTGAGAGCGAGACAGAGAGAGAGAGAGAGAGAGAGGGGGCGAATGCAGGTGCTTCTATTCATATTGTATTCCACATATTTTCAGGAATGTGAAGGCTTTCTGAATGGCACCACGAATTATGCGCTGCTGCGAGGTAAGTAAATCTCCCCCCAAAAAAGTTCTTTGAGTTTATTTTTGGAAACCAGGCAACCGTAAAAGAGAGGGAGAGAGAGAGAAACGAGAGAAATGCCCATTATCAGTAGGGAAGTTATGCAAAAGACAGTTTTCCTTATCCATTAACGAAATTTCCCTTCGATAATAGTTTGCGTTAACTATTCCTCTTTTGCATTAAAGAATTTCCCAATATTTTTATATTTTTTCTAAATTTCCCTTTCCCTATTAGAACTCTTAGATTTCGGTTAATCTGCATTTAGTCAAGCAACGGTAAATACAAGCAAACTTATCGATAACAAGACAAATGTCGACTTTCAATTTGGTTGTATTTTCTTTCATTTACTTCCACTTGATGGAATCTATATATATATAGCCCCTAGACTGTACAATAACAAAACTTAAAGGAAAGAAAAATTAAGGCATTCGTAAGCCAATTGGCGATTACAAAACAGTTATCGATAACAAGACATAGATAGAAATTCAACTCAGTTGAACATGGATTTAATTTTGTTGAGAAAGCCTACGCCGCCGCTTCCACCACTTTCTCCTGTTCGTCTTTCTGATTTGTCGCTTTCTTCGTCCTTCGCTGAGCCTGTTGTTGCGTTTGCTTTTGTGCCTCTGCTTTCTCCTTGAGTCCCTTTGGCTGTTCCTTCTCCACCTTCTGGTCGTTTGGCATCACTTCCCGCTTGGCTAGGACCTGCGCTGGAAGCAGAGAAATAGAAGGGGAAGTTAAATAACATAATTGAATGGAGCTGTTAGCGGGAAATGTTAAGGTTTAACATGGCGGAATACTGTTAAAGCGAGCTTAGGATGTAGTTCTGTTAGGCAACCTTTTCTTAAGGCGGAATAAAGCGAGCAACGGAAACGGAACAGCAACTTAAGAATGCGCCAATTCCGGCCGTTCCGGAATGGATATAGGAGTAAATCTTGTATTTTAACTAAATAGCATGGGAATATTTGAAATAAATCAATATCATAAACTGAACTTGACTCTATATAAATGAAAAAGAAATTTGATTAACATAAAACTGTAGCAAAACTGATAGGGGAACATATGGAATTGGTCCATTAACTGTGCACTAGACATAGAGCTGTGATATTTAATAATACGGGCCGTTTCGGAATCAAAACAAACTAGTTTTTCATGAGGAATAGTAACGGAATATCTGGAAAGAGGTCGCACCATTAGGTGCATTTCGAGTGGTGTGTAAGGAACACATGGAAGTGGGCTATTTCATCGGATCGGATGGAACGTAAGGCATGAACTATACAGTAATCAGAGCCCTGAAAGCGCCTGTTGCTCAATCGATCCCAGATCAGATGAAGATTGTAAACGTTAAACTATATTTAAGGTATTATAAAGAGAATGCTCAAGTACAGGTCTGCTTCCCTCGCTCTTCCGCGGACTGGGAATGGGCTTGTCGGAAGTGGGGAGTTTAGAGTATTTACGTTGCTTTCTTACTGCCGTCTTTGCGCTCCGCCATGCCGTTGATCTGCCCGGGCGTGTCCTCTTCCAGCTCGGCGTAGGCCTCCAGCAGGGCGCGCTGCTTCTGGCTCAGCTTCTTGGGCACGTCGATCTTGATGTGGACGTAGTGGTCGCCGTGGCCGTGGGCGTTGACGCGCTTCAGGCCCTTGCCGCGCAGGGCGATCTTGCGGTGCGACGAGGTGCCCGGCTCTATGTTCAGCCACTGGTCCTCGTAGACGCCCTGGACGCGCACGGTGCCGCCGAGCACGGCCTGGGAGAGCGAGATGGGCGCGTCCGTGTGGACGTCGGCGCCGTCGCGCCGGAAGTAGTCGCTGCGCTCCACGCGGAACGTGATGAACAGCTCCTTGCTGCCCACCTGCATGCGCACCGTCTGCCCGTTCTCGATGCCCGCGGGCACCGGCACCGTCACCTTGCGGCGCTGCACCGTCCGGCCCTTGCCCTCGCACTCGGCGCACGGGTACTTGATGTACTGGCGCGTGCCCTGGCAGTAGCGGCAGGTGGAGCGCATGACGAAGGGGCCCGTGGAGATGGTCTCGAAGCCGCTGCCGTTGCAGTACTGGCAGCGGCCCGGCTTGGTGCCCGGCTCGCACTTGGAGCCGGCGCACTTGGGGCACTGGTCGACGACGTTCACGTTGACGTCCTTGTTGATGCCGCGCGCAGCCTGGGCGAAGGTCAGGTCCATGACCAGCTCCTGCGCCTGGCCAAAGCCGAACTTCGAGTCGGCGAAGTCGTCGAAGTTGTTGCTGCGGAAGTTGCCTTCGCCAAATATCTTGCGGAAGAGCTCCTCGGGGTCGATGGTCGAGCGGAACTGCCAGTTCTGTGCGAAGCCGTCAGCTCCGAAGGGGCCGCCGCCTCCGAATCCCCCGCCGCCCTGCCTGTTCATGTTCTCCGTGGTCTGGCCGTAGGTGTCGTACTCCCGCCTCTTCTGGTCATCGCTGAGCACTTCGTAGGCCTCGCTCACCTCCTGGAACTTCTTGCTCGAGTCGGGGTCGTCCTTGTTCGTGTCTGGGTGGTACTTCTTGGCCAGCTGGTAGTACGCCTTCTTGATGTCCTTCGCACTGGCGTTCTTGGCCACGCCGAGCGTGGCGTAGTAGTCCTTGGCGTTCAGCCGACTCGAGTGGAAGATACTCCGCCTCTGCTGGCGGTGCTGTGGCGCCCCCTGTTGCCAGCCAGAGGCGACAACTCCGACCGCTGCACTGGCGGCGGGTCTCGTCGCCCAACTCGCCAAACGCACTGACAGGAGTGCGGCGTTGTACTGACGGCAGCAGCCCTTGAACGGCAGTTGGCGCAAAACACATAAATTTTTACACGAAATCATTTTGTCCATTAATTGTTATAGTTAAACTCTATTTATCTTCTCTCTCTCTATTTGGCAGGCAGCTCTAACAACATGCCGTAATAACCTCCATGCTGCTTGATACAAAGTGTTCTCTCTCTCATTTTTTTCACTTTGACATTTTGACAGTCACCGGTTGCGTAAACAGTTCGCTCACGAACACACACATGCGTTCGATAGGCTGCTCCCGCAAGATAAGTTCGCCCGCCAAGTGAACAGCTGTTCCGGTAGAGATAACGCGCAATTGAATTAGTTTTGTTTCTTCTAAATTTTGCTAAGAGTAAAAATTTTACAATCAAACAGTTCTATTACGATATAGTAGTCGAATTGCCTAACATGTCGCTGCTCAATACAAATTGTGCTCTCAGTTTTTGCACTCTGATATTTTGACAGTCACTGGTTGGCGTGAACAGCTCACGAACTAGTCTGTTCGATAGCTAATTCGATAACTCTGCTGTGCCCGCCATATCACAACTTGAATTTCTTTCGCAATATATATTTGCTTTGCATTTTCCACAGGTGACACCGGTCCGTTGGTCTATCCGGCTGCCTTCGTCTACATATACTCGGCGCTCTATTATGTCACCGGCCACGGCACTAATGTGCGCCTCGCCCAGTACATATACGCCGGCATCTACTTGCTGCAAATGTGCCTCGTCCTGCGGCTCTACGCCAAGAGTCGCAAGGTGCCGCCGTACGTCCTGGTGCTGAGCGCCTTCACGTCCTACCGCATACACTCGATCTATGTGCTGCGCCTCTTCAACGATCCCGTGGCCGTCCTGCTGTTCTACGCCTCGCTCAATCTCTTCCTGGACCGCCGATGGACATGGGGCAGCATCTTCTTCAGTCTCGCGGTGGGTGTTAAGATGAACATTCTGCTCTTCGCACCGGCGCTGCTGCTGTTCTACCTGGCCAACCTGGGCGTGGTCGGAACGATGGTGCAGCTCTTCGTATGCGGCCTGCTCCAGCTGTTGATAGCCTTCCCCTTCCTGCGCACACATCCCCTGGAGTACCTGCGCGGCAGCTTCGACCTGGGACGCATTTTCGAGCACAAGTGGACTGTGAACTACAGATTCCTGAGTCGACAGCTGTTCGAGCGACGCGAGTTTCATTTGGCGCTGCTGGGACTGCACCTGCTGCTGCTGCTGAGCTTCGCGAAGCCCACCTGGACGTTCTTCAGGAGCTACCTGCGCCTGCGCGAGGTGCAGCAGCAGATAGTGCCCCAAATACAGCGCAAGAACCGCGAGGAGAAGGACAGGGCGAAGGCTGCTGAGAAGAAGTCCCAGCTCAAGAGCAAACCAAAGAAGGAGCTAGAACAGGAGGAGGAGGAGGAGCTGACTGCCGAACAGAAGTCCTTCCTCAAGGCGTTCGAGAAAGGACTGCAGAACAGCACAGGCCAAAAGGCGCCCCCTGCCCCAGTCGAGGAGCCCAAGGCGACGGAGTACGGCATCTGCTTCGAGCCCTGCACCCAGCTGGCTCTGTTGCCCTTCTTCCTGTGCAACTTCATCGGCATCGCCTGCGCCCGCTCGCTGCACTACCAGTTCTACATCTGGTACTTCCACTCGCTGCCCTACCTGGTCTGGTCCACGCCCTACTCGCTGGGCGTGCGCTTCCTCATCCTGGGCCTCATCGAGTACTGCTTCAATGCCTACCCCAGCACCCACTTCTCCAGCATCGCCCTGCACCTGTGCCACCTGCTGTTGCTGGTGGGCGTGGCACGCCACATCCTGCACATCACGCGGCTGAATGCGCTGGTCAAACAACAACAACAGCAGCCAAAGATCACCAAGAAATCGCAATGACCGAAGGAAAATCTGAGACTTAAATGGAAAAATTGTTAAACGAAATTAAGTTTTATTTTATGGAATCTTTAGCTAGTTGAACTGAAAAAGAGATTTGGAATATTTTAATTGATTCTTTTACTGGATTACATGGGAAATGAGCACCTAGTTAGAAGGAAGATCCTTTAATACATATACATATCTATTAGATTGTATAATGATATATTATATATCAATCATCAACTATTACGATAAGCTGATCTACCTGGTAATATCTCTGTTTATCCAAACCCAAACACAATTTTGTAAATAATGAACAGCTCAGCTGCCGAGTATCTACGAGTCGTGCATCCCCCATCAGACAGCAGGATTCACTTCAAAAACAAATTCAGTTTTTATTGTCATCAAAGGTAAACTTGACCCAGCCAAAGCACATGCATGTCAGGAGAACTTAGAGCTATAGACTATATATATGCTAGATGTACTATATGGATTATGTATACATGATATATGTTGGATGTTTGTACAAAAGCGTGGAGGGCGAATTCGATCCGTTGACTTGAGCGGAGGGGGAAGGGCTTAACATAGAGACTTAGGCTAAGGCATGTCCAGTGAAGAGATTGGGAGGAGGAGGATTTGGTTTTGTACAAAAGGCGGGGTTAGGAGGGGTTTATGGGTGTGGAGTCAGTCACTGCCAACGGCTGCCCTGGGCGTGTGCCGCAGCAGGGGACTCGCAGGAGTGGGCGCTGGCGGGGACAGGGGATTCGCGTCTGGGTGGTTGGGATTGGGCTCTTCTGCCGCATCGACAGCTTCATTCACGCTCCCGCTGCGCTGCACGCTGAAGAAGCGCAGCAGCGTCGTCTCGCTGTTGCGCCTGCTCGAGGTGGGCGTGCGGAGATGGGGCGCGTTGTCCGAGTGGGATGTGCGCCGCCGGGGTGTGGCCTGCAGGCGCGGACTGCACTCGGAGTTGCGCAGGCTCTGGAGGCGCGGCGAGGAGACCGGCACGTCCAGCGAGGCGTCCTCCATGGCCATCTTCTCGTTGAGCGTCAGGCTGCCCCGACTCATCAGCTTCTGCTTGCGGATCTTCGTCAGCCAGTCGACCTTCTCCTTGGCCTTGCGCTTGGGCGACATAATGGCCAGGTGCGGCGCCTCGCCGTCCAGCACGTAGTTGGGCAGGTTCGAGGTGGGCGAGTAGATCAGCGCGCTGAGCGAAGGCGGCGACAGCGAGGAGCCGGAAGCTGGGCCGACTCCAGCTGCTGCGGCAGCGGCAGCGGCTGCTGCTTGAGCGGATGTGGTGGGAGGCGAGTTGTAGGCGATGTGATTCGTCTGCAGCTCGCTCAGGGGCGAAGGCGTCGACAGCTTGGCAGCTGCTGTCGCTGGCGCTGCCAGCTGCTCCTTGGCATTCTCCTGATTGCTGGACAGCGCAGCGGATGCTTCCTCCTCCTCTATTCCTGGCAGCAGTTGCTGCTGCTGCTGCGGCTGAGGTTGGTGACTGTTGGGTGCGAATAGACGACGTCCTCTGGACTCGAAGTTCTTGGGGCGCTTCTGCTGCGGCTGCTCCGTCTGCTGGTCCAGCTGCTGGCTGCCGTCATGACTGCCCATGCCGCCCAGCATCTCCAGGAAGGAGCGTTTGATGCTCGTCTTCTCCACGGAGCTGGGCGTGCGCTCGTTCTGCTCCATGAGCCGCTTCAGGGAGCGCGGCGTGGACTCCAAGTCGCGCAGATTGTACTTGTGCTGTGAGGAGGAGCTGGCCTTGGCTGCCCTGTCGAAGTTCCGCACATAGCTGGACTGGCCCCGGAACAACTCCGCCCGCTCGGCTGCCGTCAGGCTTTCCGGCTGGGGCCCGATGCGCCAGATCTTGTGCCTGGCGTCGTCGCTGCAGGTGACGATGGGGCGGTCGTGCGTGGAGCCCCAGGCGACGCAGGTGACCTCCACTGTGTGCCCGGCCAGGGCAACCAACGGCTCAGCCGCGTGCTCCAGGTTCCAGATGTACGCCCGCTCGTCGCTGCTCCCGCTGAGCAGGTACTTCCCGTCCGGGCTGAGGCAGCTCTTGATGTAGAACGTGGAGTTGAGCAAGCCCTTGTAGCTGGCTATGGGCTTGGGGGCGTACGAGACGAGGTTGTAGCAGTAGATCGTGTTGTCCATGCAGTTGGCGTAGAGGCGAGTGCCCGCTGCGTCCACTATGAGATTGGTGAATCCCTTGAACGTGGAGGAGCCGGCGTAGGGCAGGCTGTGCCTAGGCAGCGGCTCCTTCTTGTAGGCCGAGTAGTTGCGCCTCAGGTCCCAGACCTTGATCATGCCGTCGCCCGCTCCGCACGAGATCAGCGTGTCGTTGTCCTGGAAGGCCAAGCCCGTGATGCTGCTCGACGTGTTGCTGCTGCTGTGGCTCGACATTCTGGGCGTCCTGGTCCGCTGCTTGCGCTGCGATTGCGGCGTGCCCGGCCCACCCATGTGCCCGCTATAGATGCAGTTGTCCACGCGCGAGGTGAGATCCACGTTGAGAGTGGCGCGAATATCCCAGATGAGTATGGCGCCGTCCCTGCCGCCCGTGGCGAAGACAGCTGGATCCGTGCGCTTGAAAGCCGCCGACTTCACGGACCTGGTGTGCCCCACGTAAGAGTTCAGGCCGCGTATGCCAGAGCCGCAGACTTCCCACAGGCGGGCCGTGTGGTCGCCCGAGGCGGACACGAAGCGCATTTGTCCCGGCGCCCACTCCAAGTCGAAGACCGCATTGAAGTGGCATTGCGGGGCGCTCAGTGCCTGCTCCTCCGCCTCCTGGTTGCGCGCCGTCGTGTCCTGCAGCGCAATCTTGCCGTCCTCGTTGGCAATTGCCAAGATGTGGCGATAGCCATCGCTGTTGGCGAACTTTGCTGAGAAGATCGGAGGCTCCGGATTGAAGTCGTGGCTGTAGTTGGCCGGCGCAATGCCCCGCCAGCTGTCCTGCCTGTAGACGCACAGGCGGTGCAGCGCAAAGTCGTAGGAGCAATCATCAGCTGCAACGGGAGTTGAATTAGTTGAAAGTCGCTCAAAATGCCTTTGCGTTTTGTTTACGTTCCAAATTGGTTTTCGCAAACTCAGCAAAATACCAAGAACTCAAATTGCAACACTTTCAACTCGATTTACTTGGTAATTTCTTTTCTCACTGACAATTTCTTTTTGGCGCTCGATTTAACCGCGCAAGGAGCGATCGGCGCGAACTCTTCTTCTTCAATTCGAGCGCCAAAAAAAAATTGTGTTTTCTTTCGCCTTACCCAGTCCGTGTTCTCTGCTGCGCAGTCTGTTGTATATGTTCATTATAAATACTTCTTTGCTTTCAATTTGCTAGTTTTTGACACGACTTTTACCTATTTTTATTTGGTATAGAAGCTATTTTTTTTTAAATTAAACTCGCAGCTAGCACATATTTCTTGCTTGCGACGCAATCCCTGATAAAATAATTGAATGTCAACAATACTGTTAACGTTACGGCTCTTAACATTAGCGCTGACAGTAATAATCGAACTATCGATAGTTTATTTTCAAAATAAATGTTGCAACTGTTTTTAAAATGAAAAAAGTTCTTGTGAAGTGTACTAAAATTAATGTGGAATAATTAATAATTTGATGAATTGCTAATTTTTAAATTAAATTCAACGATTACTTTTAACACTCTCCCTTTTTATAAAATTAATCATTTATTAAAACTTTTTAATTACTTTTATTTCCATTATTAGCACCAGTATAATTAGAATTTTATTTAGCAGAATTATGATTTTTATGATCATTCAATTTATTTGGATGAAAGTATCGATACAATTATCGTTACAAATAGATAAAGCTAACAGTACTCGTTTATCCAGCAACAGAGTACAGCTGTTACATTCAAATCAAAATCTAGAACCTAACCCATATTTACATATTTCTTACATGATAGTTATTATATTTTATTCTAAATGTTGTAAATATTTTCTTGGTATAGAAGATTAAGATCTTATATTGTTCTTGAATTGTTAGCATTAGAACTTTGTGTACTGTTAATAACAGTGTTAGCCAATGTTAAGATGTGTCCGCGCAATATGCGTAAACACTCGATATATTTCTTATATGCCATTGAAATAGTAGTTACTCGATATGGATGCTTTTCATTGAATCACTAGGCTTAAGTTTGACTACTCACTAACACACCTACATGTGTGTGTACATTATTTTTTTTTTTTCGTTTTTGATTTCGGCATCGGAAACATTTCAACCAGAAGTTGCTCGCAGTAACATTCTCTCTTTCAATCGGGTCGGTCGTGAGTGCGAGGAACGCGGAGCGAAGAGAACGTTCGCCTTTTATTTTTTTGACGCACGCATCGTGCGATTACAAAATAAATAGATATACATATACATATATATGCGGAGCAGCACTTCCAAGGAATAAAACAAATTATTGCACAAAATTCGTACAAGTCAAAAAGGCCACAACAAAGCACAGTAATCCAAGTTGTCTATAATTTTTCATAATCTGTTGAGGAACGCGGCGACGTCGACGTCGACGGCGGCGGCGGCATTGTGAACCATTGTGAACCACAACCACGCGCTAAATTGTGAATTAACTGTGTTCCAAATGAAGCAATAAAGGCAAAAAAGGGTACCAGAAAATCAAATTCAAAATGCTCGAATCGCCCAAATTTATTGAGAATGATTGTTACGATGGCAGCCGCATTTTTACCTGGCTAGCCGACATGGTTGGGCTGTCTGTCGATTTGGTAAGTTATATGTGTATGTACATGTGTACATATATTTACAAAACAGAAAAATACAAACAAATGCTGCATGAGAGAAACCAGTATATCCACATTGTTGGCACGGGCTCCATTTAATTGTCGAACACAAGGATTGCCTCACCCTGTGCCATTGGGAGCTGAAGGCTAAACGCCGGCTGCATATATTACCTGCTCCATTCCCTCCCTTCCTCCTGCCATCTTGCTCGCACCAAGGCACGCGCAACATGTCATTGCTTAAACCGTTATTTGTTTTTTGTTTTGTTGTTTTCGGTCTATAATCGAATTCGCTTTCCTCGAAGTGCAATTCGTTTAACCCGCCCACTCTCAGAACCCGCTCCTTGTTGATTTCTAATTAGGCATTTGATTTGCTGTTTACTTTTTGCGCTCTACTTTCGTCGCATATTGCGCTCCAGCACGCTGTCATTAACCTTTGCCCATTGTTATTGTTGTGAAATCACATGCACACGCAATTTGTATGGAACTCAATTAGAGCGGGGTGGATGTCGTGACACGAAAGGGATTCCAGCCATCTCTAGAATATTTATGCTTTTGTTTGTATAATCGAATGAATGCAGCATTTATTGATTTCACTGATTAATTCGGCACGTGGATGGTTTCTTCTTCATGTTGTGTGTGCATCATCTTATAAAATTGTGTAATTGAATGAGTTCGTTGCGAATTAATCACAACACTTGAAGCGCTGCCAATTGAGCAAACAGCTGAGACTGCAGCAGACGACGACACGTTTAGCCCACGCTCTCTTTCCCACACACAGACATTCACATAAATGAAGCCGTGAGAAGAAGAACACAATATCAAATGAGAGAGCCGAGAGAGTGTGATTAACTGTAAGCACTTAGCTGTATGGATATGCAATATCAAATGAGAGCAGCATGAGAGAGGGAGAGAGAGAGTGTGTGATTAACTGCAAGCAGTTGCCCATATGCATATATGTTTGTGTTTATACATGTGTATGTGTGTGCGTACTTATGAGCTTGGCTTACGGAACACTCATAGAAGCTTGTTGAATCCGTTTCGAGTGGCGCTTGGCAGGCAACTAATCTAGTGCGACGAATTCCCATGTGTGTGCGTGTGTGTGTGTGTGTGAGTGTGAGTGTGCCAGTGCGAGTGTAGCAGTACAAGCAATTGGCTAACGTATTAACAAATTCAAATGCTCGTCACTTTTTTCTTTTGATGATCTAATCCCCACATGTCGTCAGCCCAGTCTGGCATGTGAATCTGACAAAACAACAACAAACGTGCTAACAACTTCGTTCTTTATTTGAATTTAAAATGCTGATGTTTGTTTGTAAACAAAGAATTGGCAACAGCTGTGCGAGAGCGAGAGCGAGAGAGGAGAGTGAGAGTGAGAGTTGTCTTTGGATGAGTCAGTTTCAACCGTAGACCATGGCTCACACATACGCACAGGGTGATTCTTTTGCGCACGAATTACTTGTTCGCTATAAACAGTTAAAGTTAACTATTTTTCTTTCTTCTTTTTAGCTGTGACACATTTCAATTCGCAAGAAGGTCGTCGTGTGTGTGTGCGTGTGTTTGTGAGTCTGTATGGGTGTGGGTGGTGTGACGCCATTTGTCGTAGTGTGGTGTAATCGCACAGTCTGGCAGCTTATCATTAGCACCGAATATTTTATTATTTTTATTATGTAAATTGTTGCGAAGGCCACAGCGAAGCACGCAAATAAACACAAATAAGTAATATATATTTCTGCCTAAACTGCAAATTGGCCAATTGTTGCAGTCGAATAAATGTCTTTTGAGCTGTGCAAATTAACGAACTCTCAAAACCATTGAAAACAGCCGGCAAGCGGGCACTCTTTCCCTCTCTCACTCACACCCACGCCTTTTATTCTCCTTATGTCTTCTTTGTGCCGTTCAGTTGTGCGTCGTACTCGAAGCGCTAAGGCAAATGCGCAGCAACAGTGGTGAACATATGAACCTGAACGAACCAGTTCAAGTGCGCTGTAAACTCGTTGCCAGAGATTCGTGTTGAAGCTGTCTTGAAGAAGAGAGCGAGTTACAGTTGTAAATGTTAGTTTGCACTCTCTTTCTCTATCCCTCTGCCTCTTGTTCTAGTGTCTAGTTTAACATGGCTGTGCATATGCAACTAATGTATGCACATAAATGCAAAGTCAAGTGCGCAGAAACACAACACGAACTTGTGGCTTTGATCCACTCAACACGTGTGAGCAAATGCGCCTTTTAATGATTTCTAGAGATGCATGCCAACCAGTTGCGCCCCCTGCTGTTGTTGCGGAGAAAGCGAGAGCGTGAATCTCTCTCTTTGGCATTTTCTGCTATGCATAAATTATATGAAATTAATATTTGTATGACCTTGGGGTTATGTGAGAGTGTGTGTGCTACGCTTTGAAATTGTTGATTATTTGCGCCTTGCTAGCTGCCAATTGTCAGCTGTTGCTTCGCCAGTGGCGCCACTAAGTATATACATTTGTTCTTATATATTTATACACGCATATAGAGGAATATATTTTTAGCCATGCTTGTTTTCTGTATCAATAGTATTGTCGCTAGAACCAATCAAAATTGAAATATAATTGATAGAAGTTTATTCGTTTATTCATCAACATATACCGATAGTGTCATCGCTAGCAGCAATTGAAAAGCCCAAATGCGTAATGAGTTCATCATTTTACACAACCTTCTGCTCTTATCTACGTGTGTGCACTTGGGCTTTGGCGCAGCCAGAACTTTTAAACCTTTTTGTTTTTTATTGTTTTATCACACAGAATGTGAATGTTGTTGCTTTCATTGTTTTCATGTTTATTTATAGTAATCACGCCACCTTTATTTTTTATTTTTTTTTGGGTTATGCTGATATTTGGCGATTTATACAAAGTCCATTGCGTGAGAGACAAAGTGCAAAGCAGGGGGCGAATTTAATTCAACTCTTTATGCCTTGCTTTCATTCTATTTTGCTTTGTTATTTTTATTTTGATTGCACTGCAAAAAAGCAAAGTCATTCACACATGTTAAGTGATTGATTGACGCTGTTTATTGGCAACAAGCGTCTAAAATTCCATGCAACAATTTAAGAGCCCAGCAAACTACGAAGGCGGCAGCATTTCAAGTTGTTAAAGCCAGCTAGAACAAGCTTGATTTTCAATGAGGATGGGACGAACAAAGGCGAAGAAAGTGAAACCTAGGAGAAGAATGAGAGAGAAGCTAAAGAAAGAGATGAGCACTAGTCACAGTGAATGTCACGGACAGAATAACTTTCGATAGATATTTTAGAGTAACAGAAAGTGAAAAGTAGTAGTGGAAAGAGAAGAAGAAAAGGAAATGAGATGAAAATGTAAGATTTAAATAAAAACTAAGAGAACAGAGATCTTAATAGGGGAAAAGAAAACTGTTATCCTTGCCAGAGCGACATGTAATATAAAGTTAATTCCACAGAAATCCATTCTAGTATCTAAAAATCACAGTCAACGGTTACTGTTATAAAACCTGCTACTCTTGTCGGTCACAAGATGTGTACAGATATTTGTAACTGACGGTCACAGTTTAAATTCTCAGATCTAATGGGATGTCAAACACAATCCTTTGCATTGTTATGGAACAAGGCTTATTAGCTTGACCTTATACTAGATAGACAGATACATATAGATGCCCTTTGCACGGACAATGAACGCAAACTGTGTGGGTGAGGCAGCTTTTCCGGCGAGAGAAAAAGAATAGAGTGAAATGCGATTTCATGCACGTACATGAATAATGGCTGCTAAACTGTATGCATTATGCTTCTATAAAAATCACAGACTGTTTTTAAGAAAAAGAATAAAAAGATAAATAACATTGGAGGAGAAAGACATATATGGTTGGAATTAGATAAGGAGAGAGAGAGAGTGAGTGAGAGAGAAAGACAAAGGGCGTAAATTAAGGAGAGAGAGTTAGACCTAAGTATTTAACATTAGCAGCAAATGCCAACAATACAACACTTTATTGAAATGATTCGAATCCGCAGAGTTGTTCTATTTCAAATAACTGTTCTCTTACATTTTAATATTTTTTTTGTAGGTTGTACGGTCTAGAGTCCGTCGATGATTACCCATCAGACAATCAATTGGTTGAGGGCCTAATATATATTATATATCGCTATAAATAGTTGTAATTATCCGATATACCAGATACGATATTATTGCAGTAATTATCCGATATATATTACCAGATACGGTTGCCCACGCGTTGTTGGCATTCATGCTCAATTTAAACATCTCACCTTGAGTTCTGATGTATTGAGACCTTTTTTTTTTTTTTTTTTGACTTACCACACACACAAAGAAATGAGAGCGCTCTATTCTGTGATGTAAGCGCTTGTTTCTCTATGCCTCTTGTTCTTAATGTTTCCCTCTCTGTCCCTTCCTCCCTTTCTTCCTCTGATTACCTTGGGGGTATAATAGCAAAGACCTTGGCTTAGCTCAGCCGCCTGACAGACAACTTCCTTCCGCTTACTTGTCTTTTAAGCGGGCACTTTGACTATTAAGTATGCATAGAAAAATATATTTTGCTTTTGATTTCGATCATGCTATGTTAGCCATATTATTTTTGCTCTCTACTTAATTTATTTGCTAACTTTTATTCCATGAGCACCGATAATAAGCTTTAAGTATGCTTTGCTTTGTTTGATAGGAAAAAATTGAGAGAAACCAACAAAGGCATACTCTATAATAAACTTACAATTTATATGTATATAAACTGTATATTCGTATAAATATAAAGGCAGCGCGCGATAATCACACCAAAAACTTATCTTTATGACGCACAAATGTGGACTACATGAGGCGATGATCGTCTTTGTCTTTGACCCATAGTGAATTTACGAATGCGCTTTATCGCGGTAAAGATATTATATATTTGATCACATTGAATACATATAAAGTAAATGTCTTCTCTGGTAAAACTTAACACGAGATATTGTGTACTAAGAGATAAAAAACAAAAAGAAAAAAAGTATAGATAAAAGTACTTCACGCCACTTGAAATTACTTATTTACTGTTGTTCGATAATTCGTAAAATAAAGATGGACCATATCGACCGAATAATATTTTCTGAGTAGAAATTCAATTGAGTGGAGCTAATTATATAATTAATTAATTATATATAATGCTAGAAACATTCTCGTAACATGCGTGGAAAACGAACCCAAAATGATGATGAATATCGAAGACGTTTGAAAAGTTAGTAAACATTCTTAAACGCACGATGTCTTAACAGAGTTCCTATTCTTAAGCCATCGATATAATATGTGAACTATAAGATAACTCCTGTGATATACCCATTCATGAAAGTTGCAATGAGTATAAAGTGCAAGTGCAGCTGTGCTTAGAGCTACATGCAAATGTTATACAATTTGTGGTTTCCATTATCTACATATTAATGTTTATATAGTCAAAACGGGAAACATTGTCTGCACAGCAAATGGAATGCTACCAATTAGCCAAATTGTATGGTGGGGTATAAAAGACAGTTCTGTATGTGCTACTGCATCCATTAGGAGTCGAAAGTGGGAAAGTAACCCAGTTCAGTTAGTTATCCTTTCGAGCTAAACCAGAGACTCCTTCGATGAAAGTTTGTAAGTGAACCACTAAACAATGAGGAATCCGCATAATGGCCTTCCGCCTGTCCTTTTGCAGTAAATGTTATCCTTGTGGGTCTTGTGACTGTTGTCGCAGTCGCCTTGCAGCCGACGATTGCTGATAAAAAGCAGTTGCGACCCAGCTGCAACAGCCGTGTAGATGGCTACCATTTAGCCGATCCCACCAGATGTGCCGGTTATTACGTCTGTACTCGCGGCCGACCCGTGCATCACAGCTGTAGCCTGGGACAGTCGTTCGACGAAGATAGCAAGTCCTGCATACCGTCCAGCCAGGTCAACTGCTTCAATTTCAGAGGCTTAGCACTTCGCATTCATCTAGGCGCAGATGCCGCTGCGCCTGACAAAGAACAGCCGTGTTCAACCACAACTCCATGTGCGACCACAACTCCACCATGTGAAACAACAACTCCTCCATGTGAGACAACAACTCCTCCTTGTCTGACCACTACTCCTCCATGTGAGACAACAACTCCTCCATGTGTGACAACAACCCCTCCATGTGAAACAACAACTCCTCCATGTGTGACAACAACCCCTCCATGTGAGACAACAACTCCTCCATGTGTGACAACTCCTCCATGTGAGACAACAACTCCTCCTTGCCTGACCACTACTCCTCCATGTGAGACAACAACCCCTCCATGTGTGACCACAACTCCTCCATGTGTGACAACAACACCTCCATGTGAGACAACAACTCCTCCATGTGTGACAACAACTCCTCCATGTACGACAACAACTCCTCCATGTGAGACAACAACTCCTCCTTGTGTGACAACAACTCCTCCATGTGAGACAACAACTCCTCCATGTGAGACTACAACTCCTCCATGTGAGACAACAACTCCTCCATGTGTGACAACTCCTCCATGTGAGACAACAACTCCTCCTTGCCTGACCACTACTCCTCCATGTGAGACAACAACTCCTCCATGTGAGACAACAACTCCTCCATGTGTGACAACAACCCCTCCATGTGAGACAACAACTCCTCCATGTGAGACAACAACTCCTCCATGTGTGACAACAACCCCTCCATGTGAGACAACAACTCCTTGCCTGACCACTACTCCTCCATGTGTGACAACAACTCCTCCATGTGAGACAACAACTCCTCCTTGCCTGACCACTACTCCTCCATGTGAGACAACAACTCCTCCATGTGTGACAACAACCCCTCCATGTGTGACAACAACTCCTCCATGTGAGACACCCACTACTCCATGTGAGACAACAACTCCTCCATGTGTGACAACAACCCCTCCATGTGAGACAACAACTCCTCCATGTGTGACAACAACCCCTCCATGTGAGACAACAACTCCTCCATGTGTGACAACAACCCCTCCATGTGAGACAACAACTCCTCCTTGCCTGACCACTACTCCTCCATGTGAGACAACAACCCCTCCATGTGTGACCACAACTCCTCCATGTGTGACAACAACACCTCCATGTGAGACAACAACTCCTCCATGTGTGACAACAACTCCTCCATGTGTGACAACAACTCCTCCATGTGAGACAACAACTCCTCCTTGCCTGACCACTACTCCTCCTTGTGAGACAACAACTCCTCCATGTGTGACAACAACCCCTCCATGTGAGACAACAACTCCTCCATGTGTGACAACAACCCCTCCATGTGAGACAACAACTCCTCCTTGCCTGACCACTACTCCTCCATGTGAGGCAACAACCCCTCCATGTGTGACCACAACTCCTCCATGTGTGACAACAACACCTCCATGTGTGACAACAACACCTCCATGTGAGACAACAACTCCTCCATGTGTGACAACAACTCCTCCATGTGTGACAACAACTCCTCCATGTGAGACAACAACTCCTCCTTGCCTGACCACTACTCCTCCATGTGAGACAACAACTCCTCCATGTGAGACAACAACTCCTCCTTGCCTAACAACTACTCCTTGCCTGACGACAACTCCTCCATGTGTGACAACAACTCCTCCTTGTGAGACAACCACTCCTCCTTGTGAGACAACCACTCCTCCATGTGTGACAACAACTCCTCCTTGCTTAACAACAACTCCTCCATGTGTGACAACAACTCCTCCTTGCCCGACGACAACTCCTCCATGTGAGACAACAACTCCACCATGTATGACAACAACGCCTCCTTGCCTGACGACAACTCCTCCATGTGAGACAACAACTCCCCCATGTGTGACAACTACTCCTCCTTGCTTAACAACAACTCCTCCATGTGAGACAACAACCCCTCCATGTGTGACCACAACTCCTCCATGTGTGACAACAACACCTCCATGTGAGACAACAACTCCTCCATGTGTGACAACAACACCTCCATGTGAGACAACAACTCCTCCATGTGTGACAACAACTCCTCCATGTGAGACAACAACTCCTCCTTGCCTGACCACTACTCCTCCATGTGAGACAACAACTCCTCCATGTGAGACAACAACTCCTCCTTGCCTAACAACTACTCCTTGCCTGACGACAACTCCTCCATGTGTGACAACAACTCCTCCTTGTGAGACAACCACTCCTCCTTGTGAGACAACCACTCCTCCATGTGTGACAACAACTCCTCCTTGCCCGACGACAACTCCTCCATGTGAGACAACAACTCCACCATGTGTGACAACAACTCCTCCTTGCCTGACGACAACTTCTCCATGTGAGACAACAACTCCCCCATGTGTGACAACTACTCCTCCTTGCTTAACAACAACTCCTCCATGTGAGAAAACAACACCTCCATGTGAGACAACAACCCCTCCATGTGTGACAACTACTCCTCCTTGTGAGACAACCACTCCTCCTTGCTTAACAACAACTCCTCCATGTGTGACAACAACCCCTCCATGTGAGACGACAACTCCTCCTTGCCTAACAACTACTCCTTGCCTGACGACAACTCCTCCATGTGTGACAACAACTCCCCCTTGTGAGACAACCACTCCTCCATGTGTGACAACAACTCCTCCTTGCCTGACGACAACTCCCCCATGTGTGACAACTACTCCTCCTTGCCTAACAACTACTCCTCCCTGTGTGACAACCACTCCTCCATGTGTGACAACAACTCCTCCGTGTGAGACAACAACTCCTCCATGTGTGACAACAACTCCTCCATGTGTGACAACCACTCCTCCATGTGTGACAACAACTCCTCCATGTCTGACAACCACTCCTCCATGTGTGACAACAACTCCTCCATGTGTGACAACTACTCCTCCATGTGAGACAACAACTCCTCCTTGCCTGACCACTACTCCTCCATGTGTGACAACAACTCCTCCTTGTGAGACATCCACTCCTCCTTGTGAGACAACCACTCCTCCATGTGTGACAACAACTCCTCCTTGCCCGACGACAACTCCTCCATGTATCACAACAACTCCTCCATGTGTGACAACAACTCCTCCGTGTGAGACAACAACTCCTCCATGTGTGACAACTACTCCTCCATGTGTGACAACAACTCCTCCATGTGAGACAACCACTCCTCCATGTGTGACAACAACTCCTCCATGTGTGACAACTACTCCTCCATGTGAGACAACAACTCCTCCATGTGAGACAACAACTCCACCATGTGTGACAACGACTCCTCCATGTGTGACAACAACCCCTCCATGTGAGACAACAACTCCTCCTTGCCTGACCACTACTCCTCCATGTGAGACAACCACTCCTCCATGTGAGACAACCACTCCTCCATGTGTGACAACTACTCCTCCATGTGTGACAACAACTCCATGTGTGACAACAACTCCATGTGTGACAACAACACCTTGCCTGACAACTACCACGCCATGTGTGACGACAACTGTTTGTCCACCTGCCAAAACTACTAAAAGTCCCAAACAGAATGTGTTGTCTGTAACTAAGAATGTTTTATCAGGAGCTAAAAATACTTTGTCAGGAACTAAAAAAACGTTGACTGGAGACAATAGTGGTGTGCTGCAAAGCAGCTCCAGTAATGATTGTGAACAGAGAGCAGATGGAGTATTCCTCCAGGATGCGAACCACTGCCGCCGATTCTATCAATGTCGTGGAGGAAAGCGAGTGGTTCGTCGTTGCAAGTCAGGCAATTGGTTCGATATCCAGGCTGGAAAATGCCGTCGTCGCAATCAAGTCAAGAACTGCCCTGCCAAGCGCAATTAATCCAGAAAAGTAAATTCCCTAATAATGTAATACAACACGCCTAGCTAAATTGTAAACCAATTCAAATAAATCGCAGCTTATTCATATCCTAAGTAATACATCGGTTATTTTGATTGCAACAGTGAACAATTCATGTTCAAAGTATAAATGATCCTGTGATCTATCACTAGTTCATTTGAACTACGTTTTTAATCCACCTTAATCTGATCGACACAAGTGTAATTAAAGGTTCAATTCTAAAAATAATAAAACCTTCATTTATATTTCGTTCATTGACATCTCTGGGCCGAGTTATTTGTTTTTCTTATATAATATAAATATATATATGTTTCATTCTTGATTTCTTTGTTTTCTTGCTGATAACGCTATAAATGCTCTCCGTTTTTGATAAGACTTAAATATAAGTGAGCTCGCACATTAACATACTTTTATTATTTGCACTGATTTCCAAGTGTGTCGGGAATGTAGCTCCAAACAGATAACGCACACACAGTTTCTGACTGATAACGCTTGGAACATCCGCCTCAAGACTAGATGGGTCTGGTGGGGTTTATCTATTATCAGAAAATGCCTTGACAATGAATTAGCTTTGAGTGCCCATTTTTTTTTTTGGGTACATATTAGTTAATGGGTTGATTTGTCGGGGCCTTTTTTTTATCATTATTTTTATCGTTATCGGCTCTCTAATGTTGTCACACAAAATGTTATCAATGTGCACCGAGCATGCGACCGATAACACTGGTCCATCAATCACTCTAGAATTGAACTTTTGCTTATTTTTTAGTAAATATTATAAATGGAAAACGTGATTCGCATCTTACGATTATAGTATTCGTTCAGGTCATAAATTAGTTCAATTATCTGACAAATATTGAGAATCTATTTCAATTGCCAAGAAATTCGAGAAAGAAATTCGCAATTGTAAGTATATAAATATCACTTATAATATATATATATTGGATGCATTTGCTTATGCATAGCAAAGTCAAATGATGGCCAAGGCCTCTGTCGTCTAGCTGTACGGGTTGATCGGAACGCGTGATTCTAGTTCTCTATGATCGTGATCAAGGGCAAAGCGTGTCAACCGCAGCACTGAAATAAATATATGTATATATATTTATATATAGATATCTGATATATGGGAAAATTTCAATGAGCGCTGTAGGCGCAGTTGTGAACACTTAAATGCGAACAAATTACACAACAAACAAGTTAGGGCGCTCCGTATATATAATATATATAAAAACACGGTATAATAGAACTTGTAAGATATTCGATTGCATTTTAAAGTCACTCGACTTTGCTCAAAGAAAAGGTTCGAGTTTCTGCGGTTTGGGTTAAGCGTCGGTCATCAATTAGGCAATCACAGACATTGGTTGCTAAATAGGCGAAAGTACTTATATATACCATATGCCAAGACGTTAGTTATTAATCAATCAATTAGGTTTTACAATGTTCTCAACGTTTCTAATATTTTCCGACTAATCATATACGAATCTAATCTCAAGCTATTGCTGTGGAAAATACTTACTCTTTATCTTCAACTCTTATCTACAGGTTAACTTCCTAATCTGCCAAATATCGGCGCTCTTCCTAGCATCGCTTTTTCGCTCCTGGCTGCATCCCTCGAAGGTCTCCTATGAGGTGCGCCATGCCTTTGCCCTGTCGCTTGGCCTGGCCTTTGGCTACTTTTGCTTTGGCCAGCAGGCAATACACATTGCCGGATTGCCGGCCATTTGCTTTATAGTCATACGCACACAGGATCCGCGCATTGTACAAAGGTAACTACAGTTCAACGAACCAGTTGCAAATGAGATTGAAATTGAACTTGAAATTGAACCTATCCCTTGTAGAAGTGTCTTGCTGGTCGCCATGGGCTATCTGCTGTGCGTGCATCTAATGCGCCAGATCTACGATTATGGCTCGTATGCTCTGGACATAACTGGACCGTTGATGATCATCACCCAGAAGGTCACCAGCCTGGCCTTCAGCATACACGATGGCTTTGTCCGCAAAGATGAGGTGAGTGGCAGCTGAGTCAATGTAGCTCCATTCCATTCATTTCTAATGGTTTCTGCTCTCTTCCATTATCCAGGACATGACAAAGGCCCAGCAATATCATGCGATTAGAAAAATGCCTTCAGCATTGGAATACTTCTCATATGTGTGGCACTTTCAGAGCCTGATGGCCGGACCGTTGGTCTTCTACAAGGACTACATTGAATTTGTCGAGGGCTACAATCTGTTAAAGCGTCCGACGACCAATGTAAGTGCGCACAGAGATAGACAGAGGGAGAAAGGAAGAGCGAGTTGATTGGGCTAGTCAATTCATAGCATAGCTTTGAGTGAGCGGGAAAGGACGTAACGTAAAAGCATAGGGTTCAAGATAAAATATGGTTTAGTGTAGGCCATTTATTCTTTGTAAAGTCACAGCTGGAAATTCCAGATGGAAAGCTGAAGATGGTTTAGATTTTGTAGAAGATGGTCTAGTATTCCTCTCTCTATATAATTGCGGAAAAAGGCGGATGATTTGGATGGGACAATTAAATTAAATTTATACTTTCTGAAGATAGATTATTTCCGAACTAAACTAACGAAAATGCGGATTATGAAATGCCTCTTCACAACTTACTTTCGACTCATCTTTCATATTATCCCCAACATCGCTCCTCTCCCTTACTCTTCCTTTTTTCGCATCTATTTTATAATATCTAATGTATCCACCTTCCTTGCTTGCAGGCCACTCTGGACAATGGCAGGTCCGAACTGGTGGTCGAGCCATCCCCAACGAAAACAGTCATACGCAAGGTGCTCGGCAGCATGGTGTGTGCCTTCATATTTATGAAGTTCGTGAAAATATATCCAGTGAAGAATATGAAGGAGGACGACTTCATCGACGGCAACAGCATACCCTATAAGATCTGGTATGCCATGATGGCAACCACCTGCATACGCTTTAAGTATTATCATGCCTGGCTCCTCGCCGATGCCATATGCAATAATTCGGGTCTGGGTTTCACCGGCTACGACAAGGACGGGAATGCCAAGTGGGATCTCATATCCAATATAAATGTGCTCTCATTCGAGGTGAGTTAACCCCCATGGGGAGTCGCCAAGTAACTGTAATTAATAATGCTCATTTTTCTCGCTGTGCAGTTCGCCTCCAACATGCGCGATGCGATCAACAACTGGAACTGCGGCACGAACCGCTGGCTGCGCACACTCGTCTACGAGCGCGTGCCCAAGAAGTATGGCACCCTGTTGACATTCGCCTTGAGCGCCGTGTGGCACGGCTTCTATCCGGGCTACTACTTGACCTTCGCCACGGGCGCCTTGATGGTGACGGCGGGCCGCACAGCACGCCGCATGCTGCGCTATCGGTTCCAGAGCACGCAGTTCACGCGCATGTTCTACGACATTCTCACCTGCATCACAACGCGCATCGTGATGGGCTACACCACATTCCCATTTGTTATGCTTGAATTTATGGTATGTGCGCTGTGAACTACAGCCACTTCTATAAGTCAGTCTAATTTGGTCCATTCTACTCTTACAGGGCAGCATCAAATTGTACCTGAGATTTTATTTGTGCCTTCATCTTATTTCACTAGTGACCATATTTATTTTACCACGCTTCATACGCGGCGAACAGCGGGCCCAGCGTTCCAGTGGAGCGGATGTGACGGTTGACAGCGGCAAGAGCGGGCAGAGGACTGTGCCTGCCCAGCCGCTGCTGGCGGCCCAGAACGATCTCAAAGCTAAGCAGGATGTGGCTGCTGAGAACCAGCGGCAGCGCGATAAGCATTCTAAGTGTAATGACAACACCCCGCAGCAACACCAACACCAACAACAGCAACAACAACAAAATAGTCAGCCTCTAATACTCCAACCACGCCCACAGCAACAGCAAGAGCAAGAGCAGCAGACGCAGCAGCAGGTGCACTCGCCACAGGTGCAGCCGCCGGCATCAACTCCGAATCTGACGTGCGCCCGAGACGCGGTTAGTGTGCCGCATGACCAGTGCGAAATGGACCAGCTGTCGAGCAAGCTGAAGGAGAAGATCGAGGCGGAGACCAAAAATATTGAGGAATTTATTGATAAGACTGTCACCGAAACCGTTAGCGGCATCGTTGAATTCAAGAACGATTTGATGCGCGACATCGAGTTTCCGAAACTGAAGCTGGCCGCCGGCCAGGTGACCAGCAGCGCCGCCAACCTGGTGGACGCCGCTGCCGCCGGTCTGCGCAAGCGCAACATATCCCATGACAACAATCCAAACAACTCGAACTCATCCAACGCCCAATCGGATCAGGAGGACAACAGCAGCAACGGCGGCGGGGGCGTCGGCGGTGTTTTCCTCAAGAAGGAAATCGATGTCATCAACGCTGTGGTGCAGCAGGCGAATGTATTGCCAGCGGTGCTCAGCAATGGCCATGCCAAATAGTAGAACTAAGCGTTAAGATCAACAACAAGAACAACATCAAAAATTATAACAAAAACAGCAACAACAACAAAAACAACAACAACAACAACAAAAGGCAGCTGCAACAATTGGAATGTTAACAAACTGTACAAACGGCTGGGAAAACGAAATGATGGGAATTTAGAACCGGGTTTATAGCACAGGGGCAAGCACAAAGAGCTTAGACGAAGGAGAAGCAAACACACGCACACAAAGAAACGAACACAGACACACTCGAACACACACACACACACACAACTACAAACAGAACAAATCTAGAAAACATTTGGTTTTTCAATTTTATGTGTTTAAAAATTTTGCAAATAGAGAAAATTTAAATTTGTTTTTTACTACATGTGAAAAAGGAAAAATTAAAAACAAAAATCAGCAAAAAAGTGAATGAGCAATTTTTTAAACCCAAAAATTGAAAAATTGAAATATAATTATTGAAAATATTGAACAAAATCAAAAATTTTTATTTCCTAGCTAGAAAACATAAAAAAATATATATTTGATTTTATTCAATTTTTATTTGATTTAACTTATTTTATAAATATTTTGAAAACATTAAAAATTCACAGAAAAAAAAAAAATGTTTACAATATTGATTTTTAAAGTATACAAAAAATGGCAAAAATTAAAAATAAATAGCCAAAATAATAGCTAAAAGAATTTGAATGAAAGTAAATCAAATCCATTTTGTACATATATATATCTATTATAATCCGACCGATAGGAACAAATTATTTCAAATTAAAAATTCATATAATATACATATATATAATTGTGTTAAGTCGGATGGTTTTTGTCAGAGCAACCGCTTATATATCTCGTTGTGTGCATGATGTAAGATTTGTTGTTAACTCCATATATGTACGTATGTTTGTGTATGTTTCTATATATGTATATGTATATGTGTATTGTGTATTGTAAGAATTCTTCCAGTATGTACAATTTGTTTACATGTTTACCATATAGTCTATGTAAAGTCCGGCTAATTTGCAATCAACCGAACAAATGGCACCAACAACAAGCAAATCCTCTGAGAAACAAGAAAAGCTAAATATCACACACGAAAGAACTCAACCAAACTCAAACTTTAGACTGAAAATCAACTTGAAGAAGCAAAAGAAAAACAAAGAAAACAAAATAAAACAAGAGAAATGAAAACACGCGTAGTTCAAGCTAGTTTTAAGATGAATTAATTTTATAAATCGATTCGATATTATATACATATTGATATGTATTCTTCTTCCTCCACAATTTTAAAGCCGTCTTTATATATACATAAATATATATATTGATTGAAGATCTTTGTACTTCTTCTATAACTCCCGGTAAAATGTTATTGCTGGAATTTTTGTATGTTTGTATTTCGTTTTGAAAAAGAAAAATCAAACCCAAATCAACTTTGTAGCTTAAGCACTTTACTTTCAAACAATTTTTGTTTATACTAAAAAAAACAAAAAAAAAAAAAACAAGAAAACAAAGAAACAGATTTAACCATCACACGCGTACGTATATATGTACATATATATATATATGTATATTTTGTATATTTATAGCAATAAAAAACCACACTAAAGTGAATAACTCAAGCAGGCGCACATTGTTTCGATTGTTAACGTTGACCTGGCCAGGGACATGAGAAATGCACAACCAAATGCATGAATTTGCAAGTAAGCAACATATTTATATGTGAAAGCAACACATAAACAAGACAAACTTAAAGAAGCTTCCAAAAATATAAAGAGAAAAGAAAACAAAAATATAAAAAAATGAAATAAATTAAATTGTGTATGTGTGTAACTGTGTTTGGTTTTATTTTTGTTGAGCTTCAAGTCGTAATTTAAATTGAGCGCGCAACTGGAAATTTGAGCATCACTGAGCGCCGCTAGTATCGATGCTTTACTCAATATGGCACGCGCTGCATGTACTAAAACTATCGCAAATATCGATATGCTTAGAGCTGTGCAGTTTTAGCTTTGGCCAGCTGTTGTTGGCTTTCCCAGCTGAGCTGTCGGTTTTAGCTATGTTTTTAGCTAGTTTGTTTTGAACAGATTTCTGTTGAGCTTTTTAGCTGCTAGAACTTTGAGTTGAATATTTATTTGAATGCAAATTGATTTAAATACAATGTCGAATGAAAAAGTGAAAAAAGCAGCTTAGAATAAAAAGTTAATAAAATAAAGTATATATTCGCTATTTTTTTGAGACTTTAACCACTTCCGATATACATATGTAATATATATAAACATCCATTTTTGGGGCTTTACCTACTTCCGATTTCGCAGCTGTCGTTGTGGCAATAAACAATTATTAACTTTGTTGCACGTGGGGAGCAAGCGATTCGCACATTATTGCCACATGTGAGAGGCGGCATTCAATATCCAGACGTAGCGCAGACCTCAAGCCCGAAGTGTGGCAGGGATGGGCGTAAGAGGGGGAGTGGCATGTCGTCGCCTTAGTTACATTGTAAAACGTTTTATTGTCGCTGGCAGCTGGCAACGATTTGTTGCTGCCCCCTTCCTCTTCATCCCCCTCTCTCCTCTCACCCATTACAACACCGACTCCAGCTACAGCTGCGACGTCGTCTCCATCTTTGTCTCCGTCGCCAAATTCGAGATTCAGCTCCAAGCTCCTGGGCAAAGGTGTTTGCCGGCGGCTCACTTGACGACAACTGTTATGCTTATCGGATGCTTTGTGAATACGAATTTGGTCATCGACGTTGCGCCGAGGGTTGCCAGCGATTGCTGCCTCTTCGGATTGGGAAGAGCAGGGCGCAGAGCGGGGCGGGGCGGGGCAGGCGTGCGGGGTGTGGCAAATTGCTTTCGATTGTCAGGCGAAGGCTAACTGGGGGCGTAGGTGCCAACTGCCTTAAAGCTACTTACAAAGTTTGCCCATAAGATAGACTTACCTCCATTTCGAATGTGAAGCGAAGGCGAGGCGAAAGCGAAGGCGAAGCGGGTATACACGACTAAGGGGGCATTTGGAGTGGGGAGATACAGTTGAAATATGTAGGAAAGAAAATGAAGTAGAGGAAGAAAAAAGTAAGAAGGAAAATAGAGAGAGAGAGAAAGAGAGAGAGAGAGAGAGAGAGAGAGAGAGAGAGACAGAGAGAGAATGAGAGAGAGAGAGAGAATGAGAGAGAGATAGAGATATTGTAGCTTGTAAAGATCTGTAAAATGAGAAGAAGAGATAGAAAGACAAAAACAAAAGCAAAACAGAAAGAGAGAGGGAGGTTAGATATCAGTAATACTCACAATTGACAGCCTAAACAAAGTCATCATCAGAATCGCACATAATGGAAAACAAAGACTCTGCCTGAAGAGACCTACTTGAATTAATGAAAACCGCAGAGGGCGGCTGTAAATGCTGAATAACAAATATATTTATTAAGTCAAAACAGAAATTTGTCTTTGTTATCAGTTTGACTCACAGCGTAGATTTATCAAGATTATATATAGTGATCAGGATCTGTATAGCTAATGGCAAATATTCCCCTCTCCCGACACTCGGACAACTTTGTTATACCCTTTTTTTGGGCCATTGTTAATGTAGACGGTATAAAAAGGAAAGAATGAAATGGCCAGCGGCAAATGGCCCAAAACTTCAGTGTGATTAAATCGCGGGCGGGTCAAGGCGTACGAGGGGGATGGAGGTTAGAAAGGGGGGGGGGGGTGGCACAGCGGGGGGCTGAAGACTCCGTGTAGCTGCAGCCGGAGCTGAAAATCTTATCGTCGCAAAAGGAACTCGTTTCATTTTAGTGCCGCAATCAGCGCTGCTCACTTGCAATGGCCGAGCAAATATTTTACTTTTACTCTTTCGCTTTAGTTAGGGGTTGGGGTTGGGGTTGGGGTTGGGGTAGTTGCGCAGGGAAGGAGACTTGGCTAATGCGATGCGGAAAGTGTGCCACAAGCATAAAGCGCCAAAAGACGCTGACAACGGAATCAAAAGGAGAGTGCGACAACAGTTTAGGCGAACGTGAGAGAGATGGAGAGAGGGGTAGGGGGTAGCTGGGGGCTAGGCTGCTTGGATAGGTGTCGGGGGTAGTTCTGCCCAGCTGCCCAGAAAAGTTAAAATTAAATTAGCGTTTCGTTTTTTTCTTGCTCTTTACTTATTTTTGTCCAGCAAAGGTATTCAGCACTTGCCTTGCTTCTAGTTTAAGTCTCTGCCTCTCTCACTCCCCCTCTCTCTCTCTCTCCTTCTCTGCCTGCTCCTTTCTCTTGCTCTCTGTGTCACTGTCACTGGCGCTACTTAGCCAAATTAAAATGGCAGCGATTCTTTTAGCGCTTCTCTCTCTGCTCCTCCTCATCCTCTGCTTCTCATTCTCCTTCTCTTCTTCTGCGCCCCTTTTTTTTTATAGCATTTTGCATTTATGCTTGTTTAAGCAAATGCCGTGTTATCGCTGGACCTGGACTCCCTCTGCCTTCTACCTCACCCTCCCTCTCTCTCTCTCTCGCTCCGTATCTCTGTTTGCGTTTTGCATCTTCAGCTGGAATCGCAAGGATAATGCGCGTAATTGTTGTCCGTGCCTGGCAATTGGCATGTAAAAAAGGTTCGTTTTTACAAATAACAATAAAAACAAGTAAGAGTGCTCTAGTCGAGACTCCTCGACTAGGAGATACCCTGAGTCCTGTAAAGCGAATGGTATGTGGCATCTAAAATCTAAAGATTACGTAAACCTGACTAAAAAACATCCTTAGCTGCTAAATGATCGTTTTCTTAATGATCGTTAAAATAATTAAAAATATTTAAATTTAAAATATATAATATTTACATAAATTAAATAAACATTAAAAATATAATTTTTACATTTTCGCTAATATACTTAACTATTTTAACACTTACCAACAGACAGAAGAAGAGGAGCAGGAGAAGCACCGCGCTGCACTGGACGACTGACCACCAGAAGAAGAAGAATAATGCCACTGAAGCTGCGCTGCAGCAGGCTCGCCTTTATATAGGGCAGCGACAGCTCTGCTCTAGTCGAGCTCAACTCTTGAGCCTCTTTCTGAATCAGTCTTCACACTCTATCATTAGGCGACCAATCAGAGCACATTCTGCTGCTGCTGCTGCTCCTCTGATCTTCAGCTCCCTCTATATAGGGCTGCGAAACTTCCACTCGACGTCGAGCTCAACTGTGAGGCCTCTTTCTGAGTTAAGCTAAATCCTTAGGCGACCAATCAGAGCAGTTTCTGCTGCTGTTGCTGCTGCAACAATCAGCTCTTCTCTCTGAGTTAGCATAAGCTAAACTCTCTATCAGTTAGCGACCAATCAGAGTGTTTTCTGCTGCCTCTGCTGCATACATATGCAAACTAACATCTGCTCTTCAGATTTATAACTCTTTTTGCGTACTTTAGAATAACTCTGCGTTCACACGGACGGACGGACAGGGTATGTTGACTCGTCTTGTCGCGCTGATCAAGAATATATATATTTTATGGGGTGTGACACACCTCCCTCTGCCTGTTACATACATTTTCACAAAACCATTGTACCCTCATTTCTCATTTTCAATGGGCTCAGGGTATGAAAACAAGAAATGTGAATTTGGCAGCGAGAATTCTGGAGCCGAGAGTTACTTAGCCAACCTGCGCTCTTGCCAAAGCCAATCTAATGAAAACCCATTGAGCAGGGATTAAAAAAGTTTTTTGTTTGAGCTGTTCGAATAACAGTTTCGCATATTTGAAATTTAATGAGGAAGAACAGTTTTTTCTGGACAAATCGATAACAAATCAATTTCACAATTTTAAAATAAATTTGTCTTATTACGTGAAGCAGACCTACACATTTATCATAATTTTCATATAGCTAACAATTATTATAATAATTATCGGTATATTCGGTTTTCGATAAGTAATGTGGAGTCTGAGTATATTTATTCTTTAGTATATTTATTTTTTACAATTCTCTCATACTCAATAACTGCTTATTAACTTTGGAATAGCTGCGCTCGTTTTTTTTTGTCGCCAGGTGTCGCTTTAACTGAATTGGCTTCAATTGCCAGCGGACAGATGCGCATTCAATGGGAAACGTTGAGCAGCTGGCAAATATGTGTGCTCAACTGCTTCAACTTTCGCTCTCTTTTGCCAGCCACTCGACACACATCTGTCAATGCGAGGGCGAGGGAGGGAAACAGATGCGGGGATGGGGGACGGGGGACGGGGGACGGGGGGCATATGCCTCATGGGATGCCCTGGCAGAGTCATCAGCAGCCACAGCAAACATTACAGAGTCAAGTGCGCATTCTATGTGCCCCAATGAGTGTGTGTGAGAGGGGGGAGGAGGGAGCAGGAGGCGAAGCACATATGGCCAGAGGTATTTATGCTTTGCATAAGGCAAATAGTTAATCGAGGCAGATTGCAAAAATGCAAAGCAAAGAGAGAGAGAGAGAGAGAGAAAGATAGAGAGAGAGAGAGAGAGAGAGGAATAACGGCTGAGATAGTGCCAAGTGAAGACATTCGACTGGATGTTAGACGGACTTTAGAGCAATTACAGAGAGAGGTATAATTCAAAAGTATAATTCATTCCTAAAATCTCAAGAGGAGTTCGTTTGAAAAAGAAATGAAATCATTCAATGCTTACTAGGAGTACAAGAGTTAAAGAAGGAAGTTATAGTACAGCACTAAGCATAAGCCTTAAAAAATTCTATTCTATATTATATGAAACTGAAAGTATAAGACAATCATAGTTAAGTATAAGACTGAGTGAAGATAGTGTATAAGAGATTTAGATTCCATTCTAAAGTCTTACATTTTTAAAGAAATTAAATTATCTTTAAAAATGCTTAGCTTCTTCAAATATTTATTATTTATTTTATTTAGAATTTCTGCACAACTTTATGAAGTCTTAAATGCTTCTTGTGTGTGGATGTTTTTTTGTCGACTTAAAAGTTGATTTGTTTAGCAAAATTGCAATGTAAGTGGATGATTTACACACACACTCTCTCACACACACACACACACGTGAGAGTTGTGTCTAACAGGGCATATCAAAAATATTGCCATAAAATATGTCAAGACAAGTCCAAATATATATATGCCACAAGTCAAGACAGAGAGAGACGGATGTTGTGTATGTAAGAGAGAAAGTTGGAGAGAGAGAGAGCGGCTGCTGAGTGACACCGATTGACAGGCTGCGGCAGAGGAGTTCTACGAGCTGGCCCAGAGGCTGGCAGCATAATGAAAAATATTTCCATATTGCAAATAAAGTCATTTTGCCAGCAAACAAGATGAAGATGAAGAAAAAGAGGTAGAGGTAGAAGCGCAGGTAGATTCAGAGGTAGAGAAGGGCTAGCGGAAGACAAGGGAAGTACAAGACGGTACAAGGTTTCTAGGCATCCTAGTTCTAACCCTTGTCAAAAATCAAGCAGAACGTTGCCAGCTTTTTGGCCCTTGCCTTGTCTCAGCTCACCTGCTCTATCTCTCTCTCTCTCTCTCTCACTCACCTGTGCGTCTGCCAAGCATATTTCAATTTACGACAACGAGTCGAATGGAGGGCGTCAAAGGGGGCGTGGCGCCAGCTAACTTGAGCTTCTTGGCTTTGTGTGCCGAAAAGTAGAGAATGCATGGAAGCGAGGGTAGTTCGATAGAGTTGTAATAGATACCTAATCAAAAAAAGTACTGCAAAGCTCTTCTACTCTTCTTTCTACTCTAAGCCAGCCACAAAAATATTCAAATTCAAATATTCTCTGCCTCGTTCAATTTTCTTATATCAGAATTCGACGCAGCGTACCTTGGCCAAGTCTGAAAACTCTTAAAGCCACCCTCGCTCGGCTCACTCGTTCGTCGGCTTGCTGCTGCTGTTTGTCCGTGCTAAAAGTTTATGCAAATTCATTTCAAGTTTGTGCCCGAGCAGCTGCATCATTGTCCGCATCATCGTCATCGTCATCGCCAGCGCCATCATCATTAGCATTATCATCATGTTTGTCATCATTATGATGGGCAGCAGCAGCAGCTCAAGAGCATTATCTGTTACCTGATGTCTTGCTTAAGTTGAGGTTGAGCGACCTTAAGCCGCAGAGGCCAGCGTTCAGCTTGATGATGTCCTCGCTCTTGTTATCCTCGCCCATGCTGTTGTTGTTGTAGATGTTGTTGTTGTTGTCTCTACTGCTGCATACATTTGGTCGCAGCTCCTGCACTGGCAGCTAGAGATGAGTGCGTGTCAGGATTGGATTTAGCTCTTATTGGCATTCCAATTGGACTGGGATGAGTATTTTTAGTTAGAGTAATTTGTTACGATAGTAAGGCGATGAGTGTTATAGCTGAAAAGTACTCGATACTAAGGCTGCTGCACAGCACTGATTTTTGCATGGATAAATAATTAAATCAAAAACAGTCTAAAATATATCGATAGTTAGGGAATGTTAACTCTTCATTCTCATCTCTGTTCTTTGATAAAGATAACAGTGTTGATTAACTGTTATTCATACTGCATTTCGTGTTCGTGCTCGTGTCGTGTTTTAGCTAAATGCCAACACGTTCACATCCTTTGCTCTGGCTCATTGTTGTTTGTCGTCTGTTGCATGTTGTTGTTGCTGTTGTTGCTGCTGCTGCTGCTGGTTGTTTGTGTTGGCCGCAAGTGTCGGCATTCGTATTATTGCAATTATTACGTTGATGTGGACAGCTTCACTTGGGCAGCGAGTCGACTGCGTATGGGAGTTTGGGAGTCTGCTGCCTGTTTGCATATTTGCGGTTTGCGGAGTCAGTTCGCTGTTGTAAAGCTGAGTGCACTTCACTACACACGCACACACTGACACACACACACGCACACGCACAGTTGATTGTGCTATACGCAATTTGGCATATTGGTCAAATATTATGCCAAGTTACGCGCAATTTCGTGGCTGTCATTCAGCTCCATTGAAACCACTCGACGGAGGAGTCGGCGCCAGTGTCTGAGCCAATTTCCGAAGATGCCAAATGCCTCAAAGCAGTCAATAGACTATAGACCCTATAGCGAGGCAAATTGATTCGATGAGTACCTAATCTCATTGTTTAGGTTTGAGCTCGCTTTAATCAGAAGTGTTTTAAGGCAAAACTCAGTATTTGACTGTGAGGAATATCGGAGTTAACGAATTCTATATATATTTGTGTATACTTTTTGATCAAAAATATATCTCATTTTGAATTTTTGCTCTGTAAAAACATGTATGCAGAGATATTTAAAGTTTGATGTTGGCTTCAATAGAATTCATGGATATGGAAAAAATTTAGCTTAAACTCATTTGATCTATGGTTACTATGGGCTGCGTTATATATAGAAAGGTAAACGTATGCTTATTGGTCTTGTATTACTTTACATCCTTATCTATATATATTTATACTCTTAAAGTGCAATCCTCTTCAGCTGGTATATTATCAAATTTGTATATTAATAAGCTCTGGTATTTTCCAACACTTATATAGGGTCGCATAGTCTCAAACTCGTCTACTCATAAACTCTTATACTCTAAATAATGCTGATCAGAAGCAAGAATAAAATGTTTTCTTTCAAGACATAAAAAAATGTTGCAAGCATGTGCAAATGGCGTTCAGGCCGCAATTCGGGGGCAGTCGAAGCAGCCAAAGTTTAGTGAATGGCCAGCCACTCGAGACATGTTTTCTTTGTTCAATGTGCCCCACTCTGGGGCAGCCAGCTGCTGTTGCTGCTCCTGCCGTTGCTGCTGCTGCTGCAACCCTTTGCTGCCACTAGGGGCCAGGAGTGGGTAAACTTGATTAAATTTCACTCCGTCTCACAATCAGTGGCACTTGAGCAAAAGCAAGCATAAACCACGCTCGTTTAATTTCCAACTCCAAAGTCTAAGCACAGCCAATTCAATAAAAATTAAAAAGAGAAAGAGACGAGGAGAGGGGAGAGGGAGTGGGTAGGAGACGGAGGGCGGGAGTTGGCAAGGCAGCAAAAAGGACGCAGCAGCAATCACAGCGGAGTCGAGCAAATAAACTTGAAGAAAATTAAAAGTGGCAGAGCTCCAAAACCTCAAACTTGGAAAACCCAACTGCCGAGAGAGAGAAAGAGAGAGAGGGAGATAGGGAGAGAGAGAGAGCCTAACGTATCGACTTAATTGAACAAATCGCAGTAAACGAGCCGTAAATTTTTAATATGTTTCGGTTTGCGCAAATAAAAGCTGACGTGCCCGATCCCAAATGCGATTTGCCAGTTGCAAAATTAATAAATTATGGCCAAGTCCATTTAATTAGCAAGGATATACAGACGTACATATATATATGTGTGTGTGTGTATGTGTGTGTGTGTGTAACTCGGAGCACTCCTTAATTAGCTGTGGCTACGTTTTGACTGATTAAAGCCCAAAGTAAAAGCAACAGCAACAAAATAAATACAAAAAAAAAGAAATACAACAAACTTTCACAGCTTTCCGAAACGGAACAGCTAAAAGGGGGGCGGCGGCTGGGGGCGTGGCTGTGCAACAATATTTCCTTTGCCCAGTGGAGCGTGCCTCGATGTGTCTGCAGCTGAGCAGGAGCAGGAGCAGGAGCAGGAGCAGGAGCTGAGCAGGAGTGTTAATTCAGCCAACTGTCCAGACAGCCAAGTGAAGTCAGTCTCAGTCGCAGTCAATCATTCAATCAGTCAATCAGCCGGGCCTTGTTTCCCTTTGCTGTTCAGACGAGTTTGCAGCTGAGACTTGCTGTTGAATGCGCCTCAATGGTAGTATGCTGAGAAGCTGCTCAACTTGATTGACTGATTGAGTGACTGACTGAGGGCATTACTGTTTGATTGATGGACAAATTGAACAGCTGAAATTAATTTCAATACACATGCAAAGCCTAACCAAGGCTAAGTGAAAAATAAGACACTATGCTTGATTAACTGATTGATTTACTGATTGACAAAGTGTTCAATAACAGGTAAGCCAGGCTTACAGCCTACATTATTGATTGATGTATCTGTTCTCAATGAATGACTAACATATATTTCTAATGATTGATTTTTCATAGGTTTCAAAGGTCTTCAATCATAACTGATTGATTTGCTTGGCAAGAGCTGAATGGGTACAGCTATAATCAATCATCTCTTGCGGTCGCCTCTGGTAGGGTATTATAACGTGCTGCTCTATTCAATTGAATTGACTGAGAGTCCACTTAATGATCCCGGATTATAAAAGCCAATTAATGTGCTAATTGCTTAATAATTGTGACTAAATTTGCGAGCTTTGCTGACAGCGTTTGGCTTCAATTATTGCAGCGACTGCAAATCCCAAATGCTAGTGCGAATCGCAGAGGAGGGATGAAGGAAGGGGAAGTCGAGGGGGCAGCTTAGAGTCGGATCATTAATCAAGAAATCTTTTGCAAATCTTGCACATGTTTGACTTGAACTTAAATGCTTAGACTCGGCTCAACTGTCACTCAGTGGCCAAAGCGGAAACGGAAACGGAAATGGCAAATGGCAATTGGCTAAGCGGAAATGTAACCAACGAAACCATAAAAAAAAACTGAGCAAAAATTGTGATTGTAATCGTAATTTATGGTGGCAAAAAAACTTTTGCCTGGCGTGCAGAAAAAATAGGAGCAGCAGAGGGGAAAAAGAGGAGCAAATCCGCAAAGAGCTTCAGCATTTGACATTTGACATTTGACATATGCGATTCGCTCTGACATACAAGCAAATTACACACAACTATTTGTCTTCTTTACTATGTGTGTGTGTGTGTGTGTGTGTGAGAGAGAGTGGGGTGCGGGTGGGGATGTGGCATAAATCTTATAAGCCAGCTACGAATGCTGCATGGCTGTGCCTCAAAAAACATTTGAAATAAGTAAAACAAGAGCAGGCCCAATCATTGCTCGGATTGAAGAAGACGAAGAAAAAGAAGAAGAAGGAGAAAGAGTGAGAGTGAGAGAGAGATAAAGAGTTGAATGAGATCCTGGGTGAGTCTAGGAGAGAGAGGATCATAGAGAAGGAGAGTGAAGTAAAAGAGAAAGTCAGTTAGAGAGGGAGAGAAAAGGTGTCCGAGAGAAGATCTTAAGAGAGAAGATAACAGATACAGCGAGGTAGTGATCAAAATCAACTTTATAAGAAATCTATTATAGAGTGAAACAGAGGGAGAGCGAGAAAGCGGCAGAGAAAAAGAGAGGGGAGGGGAGATACAAGGAAGATGAGAGGGATAGATAAGAGAGAGAGAGAGAGAGAGGAGAGAAGTTGTACAATATCCACATATGTCAAGATTAGCTTAGAGAGAAGTAGAGGGATATATAGAGAAGAGAATAGAAAAAAAGGGAAAATTGATCATGATAAGAACATGAAACTGCTATGGCATGCTAAGCTTATTCAAGATAAGAAACGTAAGTTATGTGAACAAGATAGAATGAGAGAGAGAATGCTGGACCACTCATTTAATAGTAAGGGAGATAAAGAGAAAGAAAGATAGAGAGAGAGCGAGTGCCAGACGCATAAAAGTGCGAAAAAGTAGGTAACGAGGCGTAGGAGTAATGTAAAAGCAAATGAAGTTATTTAAATAGCAGAACATACTCTATAAAGACAGAGAGATAGAGAGAGAGAGAAAGAGAGAGAGAGAGAGAGAGAGAGAGAGTGAGAGTGAGAGAGAGTGAGTAAGAGAGCGAGATGGAGAGGTTGTTCGAGTTTTAGTTTAGTTTTCGGCAGTATTGCTGCTGGCCTGAAAAACTTTCGCTGTGGCTTCGCAGTTGTTGTTGTTGTTGTTGTTGTTGTTGGCCCAGTTGTTGTTCGAGTTGTTGTTGTTGTTGTTGGTGCTGCCGTTTGTTGTGGTGCGAATGCTGAACATTGTGCTTAATTTGGACTGCATTTTGCATTAAGCCAAATGTTTTAATTAAAATTGAAAAACTTTTCCAATTAAAGCGCAGCGAAAAGCGACTCTCGCTGCAATTATTATCAATGGGCAGTGTCCCCAATAGCACCCACATGCCACGCCCCTTGCCGCCTGCCATTCGCTCTGCCTACATGCTCAACAATTGAAAATAAGTGAGAGTTTTTTTTCAGTCGGGTGTGGCAGACTGGGAGATACCCTGGGAGATACCCTAAGCTTGAGTTTAGGAAAAGGTAATGAAATCAAGTTTTTGCTCTTAGAAATGATATTTGTTTGAAAATGAAATGTAACACCTTAATTAACCCGCTTACGCTTGGAGGTGTCCAAAAACAATTTCATCTCTTTTCATTCTGTTGAATTTAGTCTTAATATTCCTAGAGCCGTGCTTACAAGTGAACATGTTTCAGATACAGGGAATTCTATGCCGACTTAATTTCTTATTTCCATTATAAGTTAGGGGTATGCTAAGAAACCTCACTTTTCGACTAGTTACACCCTCTAGCACAAAAGTTGTATACCCTGCACATACAGTTTTAATAGATATGTTAAGGACAATAACTGTTGTTGGCAACGCCAATGACAATGAAAATGATAATGACAATGACAATGACAATGACAATGGCAATAGTAATAATAATAATAATAATAATAATAATTATAATAATAATAATAATAATAATAATAATAATAATAATAATAATAATAATAATAATAATTGTAATAAAAATAATAATAATAATAATAATAATGATAATAATACTTCTCATAGTTTTACAAATCATGGTAATATGGGACAACATTCAGAAGTGGGCAACACGGACTCTTTCTTTAAAGCCATGCGACCTCAATAATAATAATTATAATACAAGCAAAATAATAATAATAACGAAGATGATGATGATGAATGCACTGCGATTCATTGAAAGGAGCAAATGGGTCTCCTTTTGCGATTGCAATCATTCACCTGGTCTCACACAGATTGAGTTGATGTGTCGTTCATGTGATTAAGAGCTGGCTCGGCTGGGGCCTGTGGCCGTGGCTGGTGGCTGGTGGCTGGAGGCTGGTGGCAGCCTCAAAAGGCTGCTGCCCCATAATGTTGCATATTTCATGGCGCACTGCAAATTGCGAACAGGAAACTGCGCTTTCATTGCAATTAAGCCTGCCTTGCCTGCCTGATAATGAAAAAGAAAGCCCAGCACAGAGGACGCCGGACGGACTGAAAGACGGACGGAGTGACGGACGGAGAGACAGATGAACAGGCCCATAAAAATTGCGCAAAAAATAAGGCATCTTTTCTTTCATTTTCATCTTCTTCTTCCCTTCTTTTATATGTACTCTTTCTATATATATGTATATAAATATATATATGCATTTATACAGATATATGTATATATATAGCATGTGGCACAAGGACATTTAAGGCGCTCCATCAGCCAAATTATATTTGATGTGCAGACCCTAACTAGGTTAACTACGCAGGCAATGCAAGGCAAGGTAAGTTACGGCAAGGTAAGGAAACGAAAGGCTGCCTTTAGCTAAGCCTGCGCTGAGCTGTGAACAAACTTAACTTCAAGAAAGAACAAGTTGAAGTAGGGCTTGAAGGACTAGGCAATACCTTGTAATTGCAGCTGAGTAGCTCTGGTAACACTGTTAGCACTACGCATAAATCGCCATTGTTTGGGCATATTCGAATACGAAAATTCATATTGTAACTTTAATGTGCTAATATACCCTCGCCTACTAGAAAGCGAACTACTTGACAGTTGCAAAAGTTCGTATCATTAGCATTAATACACGCACGCACATGTGCGCAGTTCACTCCGAGAGGTTTAAAGTTTAAACTGCATGAACTAAACTTTTAATAGGCATTTAAGTCACTCAGAAACTTCACACTCGAATACCCCCCACTCGCATACCAAAAGGGTAGCTCAATTTCAAATAGTTCCAAGACATCGATATTTTAATGCAGTATTTTTGTCACTCACTCATCGTCATGTTTCCCATCAGGGCAACTAAGTATACGTTCCGTCGCGTCTTCGCTCGGAGTGCCAAAATGAAGTCCGTCACTTACATACAAAGAGTTTGAGCGGATCACAATTGCGCTTAATTACTCTCTTGAGTGCGCTCTCCTATTGTTCTGTGCTCGCATTCTCATACTCGCATGAGCGATACTCGCAATGAGAGCAAAGTCTCTGCTGGTATGTACGTACTACTTCGTCAACCTTTATTATATGTATATTGGATTTAGGCAAGGGTATGCGTGAGTCTTTTACTCAATTTCGTTCTGCTCGCTTGTGCTTCGCATGCAGCCTGAGCTGAGTAAAGTTGCACTTTAATTTACCTGAGGCAATTGACCCATTTGCCTGGCTGCAAACTTGCCGTTCAATTAGCTGAGCATAAGCTATGCAGCCCACTCAAAAGGCTGCTAACAATACTCAACTCCACACATACATACATACATAGACATATACACATGCATATACATTCGTCGCATAAAGCATGCATTAAGCGCGTAGATCAAGTGAGCGAAATGTGACAGGGCATGCGGCTGCATGTGTGTGAGCAAGACAAACGGCTGTGTCAGGCTGGAGCGAGAATTGGAGTTAAAGAGAAATGGAAGGAGCGCAAAGCAAATGCTGACTAGATGGCCTTGACAACGCTGCTGTATGTATGAATGTACATACACGTATTTAAGCAGTTTGAATAATCTGTGTTAATGTCAATGTGAGCTACTATATGTATGTATGTATGTATGCACCACTGCATATGCGGGTGAGTACTTTTCAATTAACTCTTATACGGTAGAAGAGTATTACCAATCGCTGTTAGCATCCAAATTCAATGTTAGAATTTACATACATACATGTAAATGCGAAGCGAACGATTTGTGATTATTGCGCTTGGCTAATATCGATACTTGCATTTAGACTTTGTTATAGTTGTCTGTTAAGCTCAGATGAAGAAAGTGATTTTTATACGCTGAGAACATTGAAAATGGGAAATCAGGGTACAATGGTTTTGTGAACATGTATGTAACAGGCGTATATAATCAATAAAGCAGAAAGACGATTATAGATCTGAAGAGGAGATGTTAGTTTGCATATGTATGCAGCAGAGGCAGCAGAAAACACTCTGATTGGTCGCTAACTGATAGAGAGTTTTACTCAGAGAAAGGCTTAACAGTTGAGCTCTACTTCGAGTGGAAGTCGCGCTGCCCAATATGAAGGCAGCTGAAGATCAGAAGACCTGCTTCTTGCAGCAGCAGAAAGTGCTCTGATTGGTCGCCTAATGATCGAGTGTGAGGACTGACTCAGAAAGAGGCTGAAGAGTTGAGCTTGACTAGAGTAGAGCTGTTGCTGCCCTATATAAAGGCGAGCCTGCTGCAGCGCAGCTTCAGTCGCATTCTTCTTCTTCTTCTGGTGGTCAGTCGTCCAGTGCAGCGCGGTGCTTCTCCTCCTCTTCTTCTGTCTGTTGGTAAGTATTAAAATAGTTAAGTCTATTAAGCGACAATGTAAAATTTATAATTTTAATGTTTATGTAATGTAAATATAATAGAATGTAAATATAATATTTTAAATTTAAATATTGTTAATTATTATAGATATATCAAGGAATTTAGCAGTTAAGGATATTTTTTAGTCAGGCAAGCACTTCGACTTCCCCTCTAACTCTTACTTGTTCTCTCAGTGATATGGTTATTTCTACACACATTTGAATTTCAAGTATTGGTCAAGTGCATCCGCATTGCAGCTGCCTCTGCTGGTGCTGCTGCTGCTTCTTCTTCTTCTTTTTGGACAAGCGTTACGTATTTTAGATGGCATCACGAATCCATTGCTTGTATTTTGTGATCCAGTTGGCCATTTATCAGCCATGAAAGCGCGTTGAAAGTTTAACGTATGTGCGCTCTTTTTTTATTTTTGCTTTCGGGGTTTAACGGATTTGGCCTGCAGAGCCAACGGATTGCACTTTTTATATATATACAGATTTTTTTGGGATTGCAGCGGCGTTCAGATTTATTGCATTCAAGTTTCGTGTGACTTTCACAAGAAACTTTTATGTCTCGAAAACTTTTCAAGTTTACTTAAGCAACAAAAGTTTTCGCTTCTGCTCCTCCATACACAGTTTCTGTTCTTATTTTGGTTTTTATCCTTTTTTGCGCTGTTTGCCAAACGAATTTATTGCCAAAAATCTTGCGAGCTTCGAAGGGGTCGACGGGCTTACGAAGCGCCTAAAATGAAGTGTTCGTAATAACGTATAAATTATGCGCATTAAAATTTTAAGCGTTCACCGCACTAAATCATCGAGCACTCAAAACACATAAACAAAATGGCTGTGCCTTCGCTTTTGTGCCCTCTTCCCGTGCGGCATGTGTGTGTGGCAGCGAGGGTAGCCCCAAGGGTTGCCATAGTTAGAGATAGTAATGAAATCCGGCTTGATTTTCATATAAGCTGCATAAACAGTGATCTGATATATTAAAAATATTTAACATTTCTGTGCTTGCCCTTTGTTAGCATCTGTTAGTTAACATTACTGTTAAAGTCTTATTAACGTTCATGCTTTCATTTGACATGTAATCATAGCCATGATAACTGGCACTAACATTGTGCTGTTAACTCAACCAGTCTGAATAGCAATGATATTATATTTTTATTAGGCAGCCCTCGCAATTAAATGTGCATATGTGTGTGCGTGTGCCTTTAAGAACTTGTCTATTATTCGCGCCATTAGTGACACCCGAAATAGAGCTCATTATGATGTCGATGTTCGCGATGATGCTTGCGATCTCTCTCTCTCTCTCTCTCTCTCTCTCTTTCTCCTTCTCTCTTTCTCTCTCCCCCTTTTGCGGTTTTCATACACACACATTTATTTGCGGCGGCGCCATGTTTCAACGTCTGCTTCCGGCGGAAGTAAACAAGCGGCACACTCGCCCAACGTCAACTGTGGATGGCTACTGCCATTGTTGTTGCTGCTGTTATTATTATTGTTAGCATAGTCATTGTCTGCCATAAATCATTCGAATTTAAGCGCGTGAAAGTCGACTTCCCTTTGCTTGTTTTCCTGCTCTAATGAAAGGCGCTGCTGCTGGGAATTATCGATTATCAATAGAACTGCCTGTCGAATCTGTGGCACGTATCCCACGAGAAAGAGAGAGAGAGAGTGGAAGAGAGGGAGAAAACAAACCACAAAATATATATATGGACAGCGCATTCATAACTCAAAAAACCTCGCATTAGAATTATTAAAATGCCTGCTGTGGTTTTTCTTTTCAGATGGCACAGAGACACACATACAGACAGACATACATATACATGCACATTCCACATCTACTTAGCTATATATATATAGATTTATATATATGTGTGTTCCGCATTTCAGTTGGCTGACTGCGCCATTTAGCAAATTGAAAATATTGCCATTGCCATCCCCCGACAAACAAAAAAAAAAAGGAGAATATGAAGCGTATCTGTGGCATGAAAAAAACTAAGTAAGAAGGTTGCAGCGGGTGCTTTCAACTGTCTAATACTCGCTTAGATGGCTCAACAATGAACCATCCAATGGCATCATCAGCATACTCCCAGTTGTATTATCTATAAGTAGATCAAGAGCGATGCTCAATCTTAGACTTTGAGCAGGGATTTCTACATCAATTCATGGCAAACCCATATACCCGCTTCTCATTCAATGGGCGAGCATTGAAAAAGAGAAGAATAAGAAAAATATGAGCAGCACACGTCGCATTTATATGCCAAATAAAATCAATAGCAAAAGTAGCACACAAAAATATTCCTCTGGCCTCGAGTGGGAGTGGAGGAGGCTTTTACAATTTGAAATATTAGCCAGACCCAAATAATTTTTTCCTGCTCTCTTTCGGATGGCAAATATTTCAGGCTTTGGCAACGCACTTGCAAAATCAAAGCTCGAGTGAAACCTTCAAATTCATTGCCTACATTTCGGGGCAGCTTACGGCCAGAAAGTCATAAGCTATTGCCAACCAAAACATTTAGCTCCGTTTGTGCATGGAGCATTCGTTTGAGTTCATTTTATATTTATTTCTGCAACATTCTTTTTTCTTTTTTTTTTGCTGATAAACCAATTTTAATATTGAACAAATCAAGCGAATTTTTCTCTTATTAAAATTGAAATTTGAGACTCGTTTGCAGCTGAAACTACAAACAAAAAAAGTTATTTATGTTTTATCTATTGCATTTATGTTTCAGTTTACTTTTGACTATATGAACTTATATGGAATGTGGATTTTAATAAACTTTGTATAAATACAATTCGTTTGTAATTGAATCAAAATTGAATCACATGAAAATCGCTTGACTTTTCCAATATATAAATAATTGTTTTTAGATACGAAAAGCTTTTCGCATAAAAATCTATTGTCCCTTGACTCTAATTGCTTGTTTTTAGTATGATCTTAGTTGAGTAAGATAACGAGGAGAGTCAATCTGGCTTTCGACGGCTGTCTACATGAGTGAATCTATCTGACTGTTTATAAAGTAAACAGATATTCAATATTCGTCTGTTGGCGACGTAATGAAAAAGAAACAAATCTAGTAGGGAGTGAACGACTAGGAAATACCTGAACCAATCATTCACAAATGTGTGTGTGTGTTTTTCATTGTGTGTGTGTATAGGATAAGCTTTGAATAATTAAAGCAGCAACTCGAGGCATTGGTCAGGGTAATTCCAGGTCGTGCAATCTACGTTACTTGTTCGCCTCTTGACGCCAAGTCTTTTTCCTTGCGAGCTGTTGGCGGAGAGAGCGCGAGTTTCTTGAGTTAACTCAACTGATTCTTAGTTATCAATGTGAAGACATTTGATTCTCTGTCTTGTTAGTTTGCGGGACTTCATTGATGCAACAAAATGTGGCAAGAGTTGTGCAGCAAAGCCATTTAAATGCAGGAAATTGAATTTTTTCGCCGTAGCCAGCAAACTGTGTGTGTGATATGAATCTGGTCTGCCTGCCGCCCAGTGGCCCGCAGATGTATTGGCAGAAGCGAACGGACCCGTTCGATTGGCTCTCTGAAAATTCAATTAACTGGCAACAAGAAGAAAGTATGAATTGTGAAATGTGAAGCGACTCGGCGACTGTAAATGGCTCGACTCGAGCCGAGCATATGAGTATTATATGCAATGTTTGCTCGCTCAGCTGCAATTTCCTGTTTGCTACACACACACACACACAGACACATGTCGAGCTGAGCGGAAATTATGGCACGCCCACTTTTAATCATTCGTCATTTCCGGCTGCGCATTCGACGGCAGCGACAGTTGCTTGACATAAATATCCAAGGCACTTTGGGGAAAGTCACTGCAAAAAGAGTTGCACCACTGTGCGAGATTTACACTGCTCGAAAAGATGTGTGTGCGGCAGTTAATTAGGGTGTGACAGTGGACTTGGGGGCGGGGTTAGGTCATCCACTTTTCAAACAACTTTCATTAGGCAAACAAAGGTAATGAAATTAATACTTTTTTTAAATTTTAGATAAAGTAATTTCGATACCTTTAAAAAGCGAGAATTGCTAGGCTTCTCTGCTCCCAAACTTGGTGCTATGCAAAAACTATTTGACTATGTGAGATATAGGGAAATATTTAATTATTTTAAAGAATTTTGATTATGACCATTTATATATTTTTACAATATAAGAAAAAACATTTCTTCCTTAACTTCTTAACTTAAGAAATTTAACAGAGGGCAATGTTTGCATTAGAATAACAATTCTGTTTGATTTTGTAAAGTGTTTTCGAACGTACGTATGCGTGTGCGTTTGTGTGTGTGTGTGTGTGTGTGTGTATGTATGCTGGTGTGTACACTGCTCATTATGTAAAAGTTTACCTGGCCAACTTGTTGGCCCGTTGGTCAAAAGTGCAATCCATGCTCGGCGCTAATTGCACTTGAGTCCGCTGTGTGGCTAGGGGTGGGTCGCGCGGCAAGCAGGGGAGTTTGGCTAAGGGTGAGGGGGGAGGGGGTGTGTTGGTGGTAGGGATTCGACAGTTGCTTGTTGGTTGGCGGCTAAGTAGGCAAACGCCGCACGACAAATTCCTGCTGGCATAGAAAACCAGCGAGTAAAATTTATGGTTTCAATTAAAAGTTTCACCATTTTCCGTTCATTTCGAAGGCACAAACAAGGCACGGACTGCCGCCGCCGCCCACATTTTCGGCATAGGCGTGGCCCAGTTGGTGGGCAAACGCAATAAGGTAATGAGCATTGCCCCACAAGCACCAAAGCACAACAGAAAATGGCCACGAAAACTTGGCTTGCTACTTTTTTTTATTTTTTTTTTTATTTTGCCAGCGCATTTTCCGGGGGGAAATGGCAAAAGTTTTTCGCATCCGTTTTGGTAATAAAATTATAATTTATTTTTATACATATATATGCCAGCTCGCATATATATAAATATATTTATTTATAAGTGTAATCTGGTCAAAAGTTTTAAAGTCGCTTGTGGCTCGCGTCTTGCAATGAATTAGTTTTTCTTTTAAATTATCTAAAATATAATAATATTTAATGAAATACCTTATACAAATATGTATTTAAATTAAAATATTTAAAAATATAATATTTATTTTCATATTATCTGTACAAGTATATGTTTAATAAGCTATATATATTTAATGCATTTCATTATATTATTTTTAGTTCATCCTTGAATTTACTTTTAGCTCCCAGTGTGGTAATTAATTTAGCATCTATTGTGAAAGCGGACTGCGTGCTAATGTATTTTTAATAATCGCTCCGCAAGCTGTGCCCAAATGTGTCTTGGCCAATCAGTTTTGTGGCTAAGTAAATATTTTGTTAACATAATTGCATAAATCACAGTCAATTTTTCATAACACACACGCTCAACGACGATTATGTGTGTGTGTATGTGTGTGTGTGTGAGTGTGTGTATGGGTTGCTGTGTGTCTGAGTTTGTGTGATTTAGCCTGCGGTCCGGACGAACGGACGGAGGCGTTGGTAATGATGGCGTTTGTGTAAATAAACTGTCAGTTGATATGAATTCAGCCATCACTCATACGCACCGTGGCACGAGCACAGAAACACAGAAGTAAGAGTGTGAGAGAGGGAGAGAGAAACGGGGGGCACGAGAGATGGGAGAGAAGGACGGGACACTGCGAGTGTGTTTTGCCAATGGCTGGCGCTGAGATTGTGTACATGCGAGCAAATTACCACGCTCGTACGCATCGCTAACAACAACAACATTAACAACAACAACTACGGCGTGCTGGTTATACGATATAATGGGCGGGCTAAATAGGAGGAAGAGTGCTGCAGCTATGGCTGCCAGACTAGACAGATACCCTAGAGCAAGAAGGAGAAGTAGTTAGAGAGAGATAGGCAAAGAGATAGAGAGAGAGATAAGTGCGAGAGGAGCCTTGAGACAAAGAGCGAGGGAGAAAGAGAGATCGAGACAAAGAACTACAGAGAAAGTGGCAGCGATAGTGCGGGGCCGACAGACAAATATACGCCCCTAGAGGGAGAGGCAGAGGCAAACAGAACAGAAAAGAAGGTTATAAAGGTTATATAAAGTAGGAGCGAGTGAAAGAAATAGAGTGCAAATATCAGTGAAGGCGATAGGTAGGGAAACGGATTTAAAGAGAACTACATTTAGACAATACTGTCATTCACACATTCATTCTCTCACTTAGAAAATATGTGCCGCACTGACTTCCAAATCCAAACTCCCTTCTAATAGTCTAGTAGTGGGTATAGCCACAACAACAATAATAAAGAAATTTTCGTGTGCTTCCGCTTCCGTTTGGCACGCAGTCTCCACTGTAGTCGGTGCCATATGCAATCATAATGAAGACATTTCCGGCTCATTGCACAATAACAACAACAACAACAACAACAACAACAACAACAACAACAGCAATAGCGAAACATAAAGCCATAAATATGGAACTGCCAACTTTTTAGTTTCTTTCTTTCTTTTTTGTGTTTGCTTCAATAGCTGCCAACTCTCTTGCAGATAATTGATGCAAATTGATGTTTTTTATTTGGGCTTTAACACTTGACTGCAGCAGCAGCAACAGCAACAGCAGCAGCAGCAGCAGCAGCAGCTGCTCATTAGCTGTAGGCGTGAGCATGGCAATTGCAAATAATTTCGTATGCAGATTCGTGAATGAAAGACTGTTTGGGTGACTGAAATAGCAAGTGAATGAATAAAGAAATGAATGAATGTATGAGAGTAAGTAAATGAATGATCTAATGAGAATGAGAAGGTTGATTGAATAGAATGAGTGAGAACGAGTGAATGAATGAGAATGAACGAAACAATAAATAGTGAATGAAGTAATGAATGAATTAGTTGGAATCAATGAGAATTGTTTAAAAAAATCTTGAATTTAATGAATGAAGAAATGCTTTAGAAGGATTAACTGAATAAGTGAAAGCGAGCAAACGAATGAATGGAAATGAATAATTTGATAATCACTAGAGAATAAGTGCAGATGTATGAATCAATGGGATAGAATAAATGAATGCATGAGTGAATCGGCCGCAAAGCCATTTGCCACAGAGACAATAAATATATTCGCCACCTGCCTCGACTTTAGAATTGATTTCGTCGAGCGCCCCCAGAAGTATGCTACACTTTTTGCTCGCGCTCAGGATGCGCTCGTCCTTTTGTGTCTGCCGGCTCGTCCCCATCGGGGCAAAACAAGACAGGACAAATTGCTGGTAGCAGTAGGAAAACTTATGCGCTTTGGGCACAAGTCAAATTGCATTTAAAGTGACAAATGTGGTTGGCTCTGTAGCTGGATGGGCGGGCGATTACAGGAGGCAATAGATGCGGCGACTATAGAGATTGACCAAGGAAAATAAAAACAAAAAATGGGAAAAGCAGTACGCAAACACGTGCTAAAAATATTTCCTTGGCCAAACAAACAAAACCAAACACCAAATACAAGCCCAAATTTCAGTTAGCTTCCTTTCTCTGCGCTGCTCTGCTCCACTTTGCTCTCTTCTTTCACATTCTCATTCTCTCTCGCCCACTCCCTGACCGGATGCGAAGCATTTTTCATGCTTCGGCCTTCCTCTTGGTCAGCTTTCGTCCATGGCAACGCCCACACTCTGGAGGCGTGGCATCAGCGACCCCGGGCATTAGAATTTATCGCTGTCAGCACATGGCCGAATCGTTGTGTTTTTTCAGATATTTTTTCATTTTGCTTTATTTTAGCTAAGTTTTTTGTTGTTTTCCTGGCCTGGCGCAAAAAGTGTCGCCGTGTCGCTGCATATGTGAATGTGTGTGTGTGTGTGTGTGTGTGTGTGTGTGTGTGACATGTGCACAGCTTGACTTGGGATTTTAGCTCTATGCTATATACCTCGCATAAGGCCTTACAAATACGGCTGTATGTGCTGAATGAAATGACAATGGAATGTTAATATATTGAATAAAATAAAATGAGCCTTGAAGTAAAGTTGATTGAATCTTGACAAGAATTTAATTAGTTAAGCATTGATTTTTACGCTTTCGTATTGAATTGAGTAGAAGATTTTCAAAGCATAGCAGAACTTGGAAGTTTAAGACTTGAAATTTAACTTGGAGTTCTTTAAACCAGTAAAGAGCTCTATTACAATATATTTGTAAACTCGCTTTAATTACTCGTTTTAGGGTAACTTAGACTAAATTGCCCTTATTTGGCCTGTATCAATAGAAGCTCAGCATATTCATCTTAAGTACCTATGTCTTTGTTAATGAGTATCTCGCAGTTTAGGTAAAGTTTTCTTTTAATAGATGTTCTTGCTGAAATGAAGAACTAAAACCTTGTCCCTTGTCTTGGGACCAGAGCTGCTAGCTAGCTGGATCTAGTTGAAGTGCACCTTGAGACAGCTTGATTAATGGCATTGTTTGGCTGTCAACAAGATCCATTTCAGCTTCGAGACATTGATAAGAAGAAGAAGGAGAACAAGAAGAAGAAGAAGAAGTCGAACGACAGTCGAGTTGAGCTTAACTTTAAATGCTTCAGTTATCTAATAATGGCTGCAAAATATCTAAAGGATGAAGAAGAGGAAGCTGTTGAAATTCGCTTTGCGCCAATTATAGCAGGCTGTTATATCGTTTCAAAAATAATTAGGCTTATTAACAACAGTGCGTGCAATGTGTATTCGCACACCAAATTGTTATTGTTATTGTCGACGAGCGAAAGTTGCGGAAATTAACTCTGAAATCTGTTGTGAAGCTCATTGTCAGCATGGAAAGTTTTATGCCTCTGACGCCTCCCAGCAAAACTTCCCGCTCGAATATACAAAAAAACTTTTTGAATGCAAAACTTTTCGGGCGAGAATTACAATCGTGATAAAAATTATGAAAATATTTTTTTCTTCTTCGTTTCGTTTTTTGTTTTTTAAGTACGACGACAACTTTTTTGGCAGCTCGGAAAGAACTTATAAATAAAGCGAAACTCTATCAAAGATTTGCATTCCATGTATACATAAATGTGCACAGTGCATTTAATTTAATATTTGTAAATGTTTAAGGCGAAATCATTGCGCATACGCCACGTGCAGCCCGAGAAGTCGCTCAACCTGCCAAGCTTTCAGCTCAAAAATGCAAAAATGTTCAATTGAAAAACTTTTGTAATCAAACTATTGAAATTGCACACACACACAGAGGGAATGGGCGGGAAGGAAAACTCATAAATCTGAAGGAAAAACTATTGGAAACGGAATTCGGATTTAGATTTCTATTATTCCATTGCTGCAGCGAAACAATGCACGATTTATTTATTTACAACTCGGAGCATTGTGTTCGATGCACTCGTCACATTGCGCTAGATTTGCTTACCTCTCTCTCTCTCTCTCTTCCTCTTCCGGTCTTTCTCTTTCTGTCTCTGCCTCCCTTTGTCTCTGTGTTGACTTTAAGTTTGTTGTGTTAGCTATTTGATTTCGTTTCAAGTCTGTCAGCTTGAGTTTGACTTAGTTGTTGATGATTATCAAAATAAGTCATCAGGTATTTGGATTTCATTGGGCATGAATTGGGGCACATAATTCTCTGCCCAATCTATCTTCATATAACTGAAAGTGCATTTAATCTTCAATTTGACTTTTCTATGCTACTTTTTATTGCGTACAAATGGGCTTGAGGGGCCAATTAGATAAGTTTTGCCGGATCCAAGTGCTCAGCTCTGCAGGCATCTGCAGCTGTGGCCCCAATGCAAATCCAATGGCACTCAATTCAAGCCGTCAATTCGTAATTCGTAATTCGTACGGCCGTAAACCCGTAACCGGAGCCTGCAGCCAAAATGAAAACCAAGCCAAAGTCGTATCGTGTCTCGCTCTCGCAATATTTAAACGTCTGCTGTAAATATTTGATGCCTAATTGAATCATTCATTCAGTTGCTCATTGCTCGACACACACACACACACACACATACTGGGACTGTGACTGTTACAGGCCATGCCTGCCACGCCCCCTTTCGCTCAACGAGTTGATTTGAATAAATTTGAAATTCTGCTGAGTCTGCTTCAACAGTGCAGGCAGGCATCTATTGGAGAAGAGAATAGGAGGATAAAATAAATAAATTGAAGAGAAGAGAAAAATAATAAAATAACTGAGAAGAGAACGAAAAAAGATCTGTCTTTTGCTCTAGAAAAGTAATAGCGAAAGAATTGGCAAAAAGGCAAAGAGAGGAGAAGGATGGTGAAGGGGAGAGAAGAAGCGAGGAGAAATAAAAGGAAAAGAGAGAAGAATGGAAGGAGATGAGAAGAGAGGAGAGAATCATTAAAAGCATAAAGATGAATGATTAGAGACAAGACATGAAGAGATAAGCAGTATGAGAATAAGGAAGACGACAGATGAGCTTAAAGGGCTGGGAAATGAGAGAGAAAAAGAACAAATATCAAATGAGATGAATAGAGGACAGAAGAAGATTGAAGACAAGATAAGAAGAAGACAAACGTTAAAGATAAATTAATAAATATTAATGGCTGAAAGTAGATGGGATTGTTATTAGAGCAAAACTTAGCCGGAAAACGGCTAAATCCGCCAGCACTGTTGCTGGTGCTTTAGGGAAGCATTTAGCCAGCTGCCAGTTTGCCAGTTGCCAGTCTGCAATTTGTCTGCCAGCTGTCGAGGCATTCGAGTGAGCGTGGCGCTAGAGAGGGCCGTTGCGGAGGGGCGTGGCATTGACTTGACTCTCAAATTTGCAGCAGCAGCAGCAGCAGCAGCAGTAGCAGCTGCCTGCACTGCATTTTATGGCATACTTTGCGGCGCATTATGCGGCGCGCGACAAAACGAAAATTGTGCAAATTAGCGTTTCTGTCTCGCAGTCTCGCAGTCTCTCTGGCTCTGCATCTGCATCTGCCTCGTTTGCTTAACACTCATCAATATTTGCATTTCAATTAGCGACAATGCCAACGAGCTTACATTGCCACCCAACCAGCCGCATCAACGTGGCCCAAAATGTTGGGCATCACAACAAGTTTTCCGTTGCTTAATCAATCCACGCGTTTTGAGAAGTAATCGAATGTAATTGGCCTTGTCATAATTAAACCTAAGTGTCACATGAGAAAGAGAGAGTGAGAGAGAGAGAGGCAGAGGATGGGAGGGAAAGACAGCTTAATACTGAGACAGATATTAAATACATTTACAGCAATTAACTAATTGAAATGTTTCTCTAAGAGAGCTATTGACCTTTATGTTAATTTAATTGTCATAATTAGGTACAAACTTCTCCAATGCCATAAATCTGCCAGGGCAACTGTAAGTAGGAGCTTCAAGCAGGAAGCTGTGTATATAAATCTATCAATATCTGGAAGCATTAGTTTAATTGTAATTAGTAAGTGTTTGCCTGTGGGCTCAGTACGTGGAAACTTGTTTTATGCATTAAGTGTATCGAGCAAGTTGATTCAAATTGATGATATCATTGCTTAAAGTTAGTTTAACAATATGAATCAATGAGTTTTGGAGATTCCAGCTAAAATTACTGAAATATATAGAAAGCATTCTTGTTGTTATCGATAGGCTCTAATTAAGTTCTTAGATAACTCCAAGTCTTACCATCGCTTTATTCTCTGTAAATTCCGATAGTTTCCAGCCTTCAGCCTCAACATTTTCTTTAAACACTTCTTTACACGCTGTCTGTACTTACGAGGTTGTAATGTATTTTAAACGCATCTTGAGGTAGCTTCAATGAGCTTCAGTATTAATTACTTATCTTATTGAACGTACTTTATTATAGTCCACATTCAATACAAATTTGATGGGCTTCGATGGCATTTCCACTCACTCGCCTTACTGTTCTCGCTGGCGATACGTTTTTCTGGTCCCCAAGGAACTTGCTCATAATCAACGCACAATGTGGAGCAAGGGGCAGAGGGAGATAGATTATAAATAGAGTAAGAGTGAGTGGGGGAAAAAACGACTTTGTCATGTTTATGACACGCCCCCGCCTAACATTGACGGCACTTCACATTGTGAGGGAGCGAGCAGCGCAGAGAAGGGCGGCAGGACTTGTCAAAAACAGCCGTTGGTAACTTTTTGATGTGCCAGGGCCGCAGGACAATCTAATAAACGAGCGCTAAGCCAGAAGCTTGGCCAGGCAAAAAACTTTCAGTGACCTTTTTGCTAGGTGAAGCGGAGAGAGCGGAGTTGCAGCATGATGAAAAATATACCTTTGAAGGATTCACTACACACACACACAAACACACGTACAAATTGGAATGAATAATAGAATATCATGAGAATATACAAAAAAAAAAAAAAAAACAAGAAGAAGAAAACAACATAAATGAGGTCCAGTTGTTGTTGTTGCAGTTGCTTTTGTGGCTCTTTTGTTGGCAATTTCCGTGCTTTATTGACTCGGCATTGGCTCCAAGGGGGTTTCCTTGGGTTGGAGGGGCCTGTGCGTAAGCCAAACAAACAAACAAACCAAGTGAGAAAAGTTGACACATACACTTACGAGATTAAAAAGAAAACAAAAATGGACCAAAATAACAAGAAACTGTGCTCTGGTCGGGTGTGCCATACTAAGAGATACCTGATTATCTCTTTATATTGGAGATGATCATAAGTCTCACTTACAGTCCTATGCTCCATAATATTTATATGTTGTATATATACTCTTATCATATATACTCATATCATTATGCTGCTGCTTTTACTCTTTTTCTCTTATATTCTCGCTCTTATTCAGGTATATTTTATTTTATGATATTACATTATGATTCTCTTACACATCCATTATATTTGTCCCTTATACTCTTATGAAGTCGACAGACGAAGAGGAATATAGTCAAACCCAATATACCCTCCTTCAAACATTTACTTTGGTTTCCAGGGCATAAAAATGAGCCGCTGAGTTGGCCAAATTGAAAACGGAGCGCTCCACCTGGCCAAGGATCTCGGATCTGTTAGCTGGCAGTTGGCAGCTGCTTTGTGGGAACTTCTGTGCCGCATATTTAATGAGGTGTCGTAAGTTTCTGCCTCAGCAGTTTGACAGCTGTCCGGGGAGTGCGCTGGCAGCAACCGCTCTCCACAGACGAATTCCACGCTCTCAGTTAGTTACTTAGTAGTTCTCACAGGGAATGCGGGGGTCAGCTGGGAGGTTTGTTTATAGAACTTTGATGCTTTGATTTATAGCCGCAAAGTAATTTGGCAAATTGCCGGGCAGCTGTTTCCGCCACAGGCCCTGTCCTTGCCAGTGCCATTGCCTTTGCCTCCAACCCTCCACCTCCCCATCACTCCATCATTCCATCAATGCCAATTAATTGCCGTTTATTTAGCCATCAATTGTCATTTGACAATTTGAATTCTTGGCTCAGTTGCTCTGGTCCGAAATTTTAAGCTGTCAATGAACAAACAAATGAAAAAATCAAGCTAAGTTGAAATTAGAAACTTTTTAACTTTTCTATTTCAAGTGTTTTTGGGCTGTTTAATTACTTAACAGTTTGTAAATTATTTGTCTAAATTCCTTACACATTTATTTTGCCATTTCCCACGGGATTGACAGCTCGACAGATTGAGTGACTGACTGATTGATTGATCAAATTACGAACACATCAAGTAAGAACGGGGCAGTCGGGCGCCATCGACTGCGTGATATTCTAGGAATTGAAAAAATATTGCTGGGCTCAGGGTATTTCCTCATCTGACAATCCCCACCTAAACCCTCTTTCTCTTACAACTTTACCTACACTACTGTTAAGCCGACTCTAAAGCGCTCTGAACACCCTCGTGTTTTTTTCTTTTTGGTAGCCATAAGTCAAAGTTGGCTTAAAAAAGTCAGAAGGCTAACTGTTAGACGGACGCATAATTGCGCAGCGAACTGTATTAAACAGGGTCATATGCACAATTATAAGAATACCAAGAGACGAAAACAACAACAAGTGGCACAACTGATGATTCTATTTCGTTTGCGAAGCGGAAGTCTTCGAAGGCAGCTTCCAAGCAGAGAAACGATTCAGTTGAGCTGCCCGCCACGCTCTTCATTGCCGTCATGGCTGGGCGGCTGGGGCTGCGGCTCGCTCGACAGGCAGTCGAACGGAAAGCGCTTTTCTCTTATACTTACTTACTTCTTAGGCAAAAAGCCGTTTTTTATTTTTGTCTAAAATATATTTAACTGTTGGTGAACTAAAAAAGCAGTTGATGTGTTGCTTCGATATGCTAACAAATTGAATGAATTTATAATTTCCACAGCAACAACTCTAATTGATGTGATATTATTCAGAGACAAGTATCAGCGAGATATAATGGAATTTACAGCTTAGCGCTCAACTCCACGGGTGCCCAGATAAACAAATATAATAGAGAAGCAAATACAAGTTTATAGTCATTAATCATGTACATCACTTAGTTTAAGGGGAGTTTAGTAATAGCTGATTTGCTCCTATTACTAAAACTCCTCACCAAAGTTTTGTATTGTCAAAAAATAATTGATAAACTCCGTTTATTATCATACCAAATGTATATGACAGATTGGAGGTATGACAGTTCCATCTATGCCTTACGAGTTACAAACTTCGATTGCCAAAGACGTATTCACGCGGTGCAAGTGGAGGACGGGGGAGTGGTTACGCCCTTCTGTTACGCTGGCTGACATTGCGAATCATAAAAACTGCCAATCGCAATGCCATTGCCATTGCCAACTAATTCCGTAATTACAAATCCATAACTCGAGGCTTGGTGCAAAGGAGCATGGGTGGTGTGGTGGTGTCCAAAGTGTTCCTGGTGGGGGTGCTCTGCATTTGAGTTCCTGGCAAAAATCAATACGCTGCGTTTCATTTGCCCTTCTGTGCTTCACCCACAATTTATTGCCGCTGCGCTGTAGTTGAACTGCAGGTTATTTAGGTAGTCTTGCATACCCATGCTTACCCTATGTCCATTGTGAAGGTGGACTAGCCCATATGTATATATTATATTATATTGGTTTTGTCTTTTGAAGGGACATCAATATATATTTAGCCCAGAGTCAGAAGTGCAGACGTATCTAAGTTGCATTTCTAGTTGCAAATGGAAAAGGCTGTGTAAGAGGACTATTAGCGGTGAAGACGGCGGTGAATTGGCATCCAGATAAGCTCCAAGTCTTTGCCATTAGCTGGCAAAGTTAATTTATGCAAAAGCCTCATACACACTGTTTAAATACTTGTGTCATAAACAAACACCGAGTGAGGCTAAACTAAAAGCTAAAAGCTAAACCAAAGACAAATCTCGCAGGCACCGCAAACTCTAATTTGGAACATGTGTTCAACCACGCACAAGGGGAAAGAGCGAGAGAGAGAGAGATAGAGTGAGAGAGACAAACAGAGGGAGTGTATCTGGTCAAGATGCAGATACCACATCAAAAGCATTTCACATTTGTTCGCATACATCTCATTTAATTAACTAACTGGATTTCAATTTTGCAAATATTTTAAAAATTTGATTAATTCCATTTTTTTATACTTTGTTTCCAAATGTTGATTTTGTACAATGTCCGTCTATCTGTCCGTTTGAATGCAACGCTACGCTATTAAAGCTCGACACCTTCGAGTGATAAGATGTTAAGATTTTCTTGATTTGTCCACAAGGGGTATGTCAGATGGGAATACACATTTTCCGGCATGTCAGAAGTCCTATTAGTAATTATATGTCAACGCTCGCAGCCTTAATCAAGAATAAATATACTTTGTGGAGTCTGTCACGTATCCAAAACTACGATTTCCCATTTTCATGGGGAAATTTCCCATAATGGGAATAAACACACGCAGTTAGTTGCGCTCGAGTGCAATAAGAACTTGTTTTTTTTTTTACCTGTTATGCACTTGACATGCCACACCAAATTGATTTTTCCTCTCTCTTACACACATTACCCTATCTACCCTCTTATTCCTCATCTCTCCCTCCCTCTCTCTTTCTCTATGTTTGTGTCTCTTGCGCTGCGATTGTTTTGGAATTGGTATTGAAAGCTGTCAATTTACATTTGACATCCACTTTTCTAGCTCTAAAATTTTTGTATTTTTATTTTTGCGAAAACTCCTAGCTCTAAAATTTTTGTATTTTTATTTTTGCGAAAACTGCGCTTTTTTCCGTCATTTTGCTTGTACTGTTGCCCATGCTATAGCCACGTCCATGAGATCTTCTTTTTTGTTTGTATACCCTACGTTTGAGAACATGTGAGTATACTAAATTAAAAATTGCCGCGTAAACAATATCTTTATATGCATGTAGGATATCTTGGTCCGGCATGCCAAGACTTGTGCTTTTCAACTTGTTTATTTCATTTTATACTTTGTGATATGTGTATCAGTCAAATTCGATCAAAGTTAGCTATGGAAATATAATATAATACTAAATATGAAAATGTACTTGTTACTTGCTTTATACTGTTGTCGTTTATATCAATGTGTTCGTACATTTTCCCAGATCAGCGTAATTTCCTAAATTGCCACAATGTGCGGAGGAAAATCGTCCCAATGTAGCCTTGAGGCTAAAGTACGGTTCTTTTCCGTCTGGACATTAGTAACTGGATTTATATTTTTTGTACTTTGGATTGGAAATAACTATGGTAGTATTTTCAATTCTATATAACTAACAGTATCTAACAAAGACCATATAGTACTTGGTCAACCCCATAATCCAGAACATGTATCGTGGTCGGGTTGGATGCAGGCGGAAACGATTCTTATTGTGTTCTGCGTGTTACATGGTATTCAGATGGCCGGTGGTATATGTATGGTCGTTGGATTTTATAAGGTAAGCTCTTCCCCAAGTAGTTTTGTTAACTATCCATATGCTTTGTTATACCCTGAGCCTATTGAAAATGGGAAATCAGGGTAAAGTGATTCTGTGAAAATGTATGTAACAGGCAGAAGAATGCGCGCCACACCCCCTTAAAGTATATATATATATATATATATATATATATATTTAATCAATAGAGCAGAAAGAAGAAGAGCTACAAAAAGAGTTATAGATCTGAAGAGGAGATGTTAGTTTGCATATGTATGCAGCAGAGGCAGCAGAAAACACTCTGATTGGTCGCTAACTGATAGAGAGTTTAGCTTACGCTAACTCAGAGAGAGGCCTACCAGTTGAGCGAGGCGTCGAGTGCAAGTCTCGCTGCCCTATATAAAGCCAGCTCTGATTGGTCGCCTAATGATCGAGTGTGAAGACTGACTCAGAAAGAGGCTGAAGAGTTGAGCTTGACTATAAGAGCTGTCGCTGCCCTATATAAAGGCAAGCCTGCTGCAGCGCAGCTTCAGTCGTATTCCTAATCTTCTGGTGGTCAGGCGTCCAGTGCAGCGCGGAGCTTCTCCTCTTCTTCTGCCTGTTGGTAAGTGTTAAATAGTTAAATATATTAAGCGAAAATGTAAAAGTTATACTTTTAATGTTTATTTAATGTATGTAAATATAATATATTTTAGATTAGTTAAGTTAGCGTTAATAGCGCAGTAGCAGAGCGCTTGCCTATGTGAGAGCGTGTATGCGTGTATGTATGTGTTGTTTGATATGTACAAATGTGTAAAAGAAGCGTAGAATCAGTGGATTATAGACAGGGTTCAGAACATCTAATTATAATTGATCATTTTCTTCTCGTTCTAGACACAACCCCCGTTGTTTATGGCTGGACTTGTAGTTGGTTCCATTGCTCCGTACGCTGTATTTTTTTTCATATTTCCGGCAGGTAAGTAGTTTTAATTAGTTCTGTAGGTGCACTGTCTGTCTTGCTGTCCGTTCATTACGTTTGGAAATGTCAGGTACTGGCGTTTTAATTTAATGGACAATCAAATACAGATTTCTTATATCTAGGTATATTTAGCTATCTACACTTACATAATTGTTGCCTAATTGTTACAGGCGGATCACCTGCCACTCACATAGACTTATAGATGATAGTCCGTGCACTAAAATAGAGTTTTGAATATACGACTCAATATACTTTACAATCATTAAATTTGTATTATTTTAATTTTACTCCTTCATCTTTAGTTATTCACATTATATTCACCATTCCTGCGTGTCAATATTATTATCAAATAAAAAACAATTAAAATTGACGTAAACCCTTCCGCCATAGTAGATAGAGCTCGACGGGACCACATCAGATACAAATTGCTCGGAATGAATGTGAATAGTTTTACACAAAATTCATTTGTCAAAGTAGTGAATAGAGGGAAATTAATAAATGTGCAATGTTAGTGATCAGTTTACCATTTGTATACCCTGAACCAATTGAAAATGGGAAATCAGGGTATAATGATATAATGGTGTTGTTAAAGTGTCACATGAAGGAGGAGCCCGTGGTATATATGTATTCTTAATCAGAGCGATGAGTTAGTCGAATGCTTAAAAAGTGGTGTTTGGTTAGATATACAGCCAACATGTGGAAGTCTGCATGCTTAGTTGTCGCAGTAACGATCGCCGTGAAGTATCGCAGATAACGGAGAGCAACATTGGGCGATACCGATGGCCGATGGTAAGTGACGTACTCTTTACTTCGTTTTCTGCAGTGGAACCAACCAGGCATGAATGTTACTACTCTGCTTTATTTGTACATCAATATTACAGTATTAAATATAACTAAAATTAGCAGAAGCTAAGCTTAGATTATGATCTGTTTTAAATATATATATATAAAAAATAATATATATACATATATATATATATATTTAAATATATATTATTGTTTTTGGACAGTTTCGACGAGCGGAAATGCTGGATTACTCATTCCTGAAGGCGCAATCTAATGGGATTTCTAGTTAAACTCAATTGTTTTATGCCCCTTAAAATAACAGAGGTGTGTCTCCGAACGTGTTCGTGCGTGTGCGTGTGCCTGTGCCTGTGTGTGTTTATAAATATTTAATGTTTAAATTTAAAAATATAATTATATTTCGTCCGGGCGCGCAATCGTCATGACGATGCTTCGTAGCGCCGACTGCGCTTCGTTTCGGGCTGCCTGCCAGTCAGGCTGCCAATTTAATTCGTTTGCATACATTTTCATTGCCGATGGCTGCGGGGAGCGGTAAGTGGGATGGGGCTCTGGGGCTCTACCAACTAACCGCTGTGTAGGTCACAAAAGCGAGGGCCTGCGGCTGCTTTATGCTAACCACAAAACAGATACATACATATTATATATCTATGCAGAGTCGACCCTGTTTGTTCTTATGCCTGGAACTCCTATGAAAAAACTCAACAAAGACAAGTAAGAACATTGCAATCGAAGCTACCGACTGCAGAATACACATTCAAGGTCATTTCCCGATTTGCCACGACCGTTCTGAGCGTAGTGATATGCAATTTTTAATTAACCTTGCAGGGATTGGATTCCTCTGCCTCTCTCTATAGCAACTTCTTGCTGTTGGGTTGGTTTGGTGGCGACGTCTTCGTCTAGGTAACTGGCTGACTTGTGTTCTTGTTTTGATTGTCTTGCTGTAAAACAATTTCGGTTATTTGTCTGTGTCTCAGTCGCACGCATAAATAATCAAAGCGAATGCAAATATACATTGACTGAGTGTGTTTTTATGCCCGACTAGAGTTCTCTTACTTGTCGGCACTGCTTGGTGTAGAATATTTGTTTCAAAAAGCATTATTGCTAATTAAGTTGGAATATATCTCTGTTTATGTGTTTATGTGTGTGGCTTTTACTTGCTCAATAATTCAGAGTGCCGATTGACTTCAGAGCTGTGCTCGAAGCCTCCTTCGAGGGTCATAAATCATCATTTATATTATTAACATGAGGATTCAAAGTGGACAACACACGCACACTTCCCCCACAAGTGCCTTGTGTGTCTGTCTGTGTATTTGTGTGAGGTTACAACGGACATGGGAGTGCAGGTCCGTTGTCCGTTGCTGGCGAAAAACAAAGCGTTGTCTTGCGGACATATCGTTGCATACTTATGGGAGCAGCGCGAGAAATCCTTTTTGCAGGCCAAGGCATAGTTAAATAGTCAACAAATTGAAGACCTGCAAAGGACAACCCAATTGAGTGTGCGGTAGACTGTTGTCTGAACCAAGAACAAACACAACCACTACAGTGGCCGACAAATGTCAACGACTGTCATCATCTAAATGGTCACGTAGATCGATTGTTTGAAGAGGGAATATTGAAAATGCGAGATGGAAGATTGAAAATAAAAATGGAAATGGAAGATCGATCAACCGATGAATCATGGAGATCGTTTGCAGATAGAAGATTAAAGAATTATTCTATGCGACGTCTTGCAGAAGTCGAATCTTATACAATCCACTCCAAGCCCGCAGCTGACAACAGTCATTTGATTTTGCTTACTTTAACAGCTTGCCGTATGTCTTTGTTCAAGTGCATACTTTTTGCAGCTACTGTATACATGTTCGAAAGCTCGTATGCTAAACTAATAAAAAGTCCAGCTCACCTGGTTAGCAGTTGCAGCAGTATGTCTGGCTAAGCGTGTGTGTGTGTGTGTGTGTATATATGTATGTGTGTGTGATGGACTACGGTTCGACTACTGCAGTCTCCAGTTAGCCAGTGCTTTTGCATGTTTTATAGCTCTGACCTTAATCCCATCGTGACCAGAGTCCTTTGCCTCTATACGTATTTGTGTTCGCGCGTGTGTGTGTGTGCGCGTGTGTGTGTGACGTGTGAAGGTGTTTTTGTCTTTGGGCTACTGTTTGGATGGCGTTGAGCTTAAAGGTGAACACACGCAGGTCAAAAGGTTGAAACAATACGTATTTAAAGGCAACATGAAAGTAAAGTAAACGAACAATCGATAACGGCAGTTATCGATTGACTTCTAAGTAGCTATTCATATATATATATATTTATCTAGAATATAGATATAATGTAAAATTAAAACTAACTTTTGTCCATGATTTATATTTTATGGATAGTTTCTGAGTTCGATTAGTCTGTCAATCGAGGGTATATGCTTGTCGATCGTTTCTGCTCATCCTGCAACTATCTCCGTTTGGCTTCCTCAAAGAGACTATATAGTTATATGGATAGAATGCATTTGTTTGCGACTTCAGCTTGCATTTGAATATATATTTTGTTAGCAATCGATGCGAATCGAATCTCAAGCTGAAATTGTGGTCGTAAGTTAAGCTGTTGCCTTGGGGCCATCGAGGCCGTTGGGGCCTTTGTGCATGTGGGCCCAAACATATGTTAGCTGAATTTATAGTTATTGAGTGGCCAAAGACTCCCAGTGAGTGGAGTAAAATAGACACACAGAGAGAGGGAGAGAGGGAGAAACATTTTGTAAGGGAACATTTGAGAGTCCACGCAGGAAGCAAACATGTTAAATTATGTATATTTTAATCTTAAGCTTATCGCACTCATTAACACCTAGGCTGACGAACCAGGCAAGGCTCGGCTCGACTGGGCTCGGCTCGGCTGGAGGGCGAAAAGCGGCTTTACAAATTTGAAGCGGAGCACACCTTTCAGAGCTGCACACGGCAGTGTAAACACCTTTTGATGAGTTGCTTTTTATCCGCATTTGCATCCGGATTCTGGTCGAGTTTGCATAAACTAATAAAGCTTATCTCGCTTGCTTAGCCACACAGAGCCACGTTTCACAGGTGGGTCAACAGCACTCACTGTGTCAAGGTGAGGCCACAACGGCCAGGGAAGAGCCAATAAACGAGAGTCAATGAAATTCGTTTGGGCCAACTGCAATTGGCCAACAATATTGCCAATTACGAATTTGTCGGCTTCAATTGAAAGCCTTACAATTGCAGCTCAGGCATTAAATGAAAATCAAATGAAATCCAATTCAGGTGCGACGCAGAGCAAGAGAGAGAGAGAGGGGGAGAGGGAGAGAGAAAGACAGCGAGAGGGCGCAGAGAGGAGACACGCTTGTGCTGCTTCGACAAAATTTTAATTAAAATCCTTTTGCTGCAGTCCGTGCTTAATTAATTGTACTTTAGCTTTGCGCAGCGAACTGCGTTTAATTCTGCCTGTTGGAGACTGCAAATGGATCGTAAAATCCATGCCAACACGTCAGGCTATTGCACTGTGCGAAAAATGGTTGGAGTCTGCTTGCCGAGGCAATTTCAAATTGAAATTTCATTTTGAATACAAAGAGAATACCTATTTCTCTTTTACTTTCCCACTCACGTTCTCTCTCTCTTTTTCTTTCTCTTTCTCTCGCTCTAGCTCACCCTTTCCCTCTCTCTTTCTCTTTTCCTGTCTCGCTCGGCCTTTCTCTCTCATCCTTCCATCCTCTTGACCCCTTCTGTCTTCTGTCTGTCTATCTCTTTGTTCCCTTCTCCCTCCTTTCTCATTGCATCTATCCCCAATTGTTCACAGTGTAACTTCCGTTTAATTAAAGCTGCAACACTTTAAGTCCTTCTCAGCACTTGCTTCGGCTTCAGTCACTTTCAGCATTGCACAACACTTAATCAGGCGAAACTTTGTTCGATTGCATATTACGTTCTCTCTACACATAATCCAATGGCCATCAATGCTCTCAGTTTTGTTCAGTTCAATCTTCGTTTTTCCATTTTCCCACTTTGTGAGCGGTGCATAGATCATGTCAAGTGATTTTCCAGTCGCAATGCTAGGGAAATGACTAAGCGCTGCACTTGCTTCACAGATTGCCAGCAAGTGCTCACTTACGCCCACCCTGACACGCCTTCCTTTCCTGCAACATACACAAACACACACACACATGCACGCGCAGCAGCTCGCAGGCGGAAAACAAGTGTAAATCAAATAAAACCTAATAAAATATAAAAAAATGCGGTCGCAGCTTGGCCCTGACGCAACCAACAGCAGCACGCACAGCAACACACACACACACACATACACCCCCGCACAACCCACACGCACTTATGGCACACAATGCCCCAGACATTTAAAGAAAAACCCGAGGAAATACACGAACAGAAAACACAAGTAAGAGTTTTTCAGTTGGGTATGCTCGACTAGCTGATGCCTTGTATTCAGGTATTTAGATATACCCTATGGTTATAGATGGTAGAGGTCTCTAGCTATTCGATATAGAGAAAGAGAGAGAGAAATGCGAGAAGCTATCGACAGCAATCATCAGCCTTATGCAGAGATCACATTTGTTTCCGCTGACCCGTAGCTTCTATATGCCCCACTCGCTCAGCGCAGGTTCCGTGGGTATTAAAAGGGAAAACGAAACCCAAATGGCAAACGAATTGGAAGTCAGCAATTTTATGTTTTATTGCAATTCTTGGCTTTCATTTTCGCTTCTACTGCCGCACAGCTCACACCTCTGCTCACCTCAGCCAACCGTAGTCTATTTTACGGGTTACCTTCGCGGTGCAAGCAGCCCCATCTCTGTTCCTATGTGTGGAGCAGGTGTGGGTGGGTTGTATATGCGAATGCTCTCTCTATGTGCGAGGGTGTGTGTGTGTGTGGCTGCGTAGCTGGGGATACGGATACAGTCATTTACGTGGCTACGACTACGGCTATGACTACGGCTGAGTCGACGGGCCAACATGGCAACAATGGTGGCGTCCCCATCAAAGGCAAAAACTTGGCCTGCAGCTGGAACTTCAGTTGTTCAGCGCTGGGTTTTAAACCCAGCTCGAAAGCGCGTTGTACTGGCGCTTATAGAGGGTGGCATGTCGCCCCCTTGCCACCCACCTGCCACGGCCCCATCGCCCATTCCCACTCTTCTCTTCACGCGCATATGTCATAAATGCCGGAGGATTCCTGTTTGGATACCCTGTCAACCAAGAAGACTGGCCGAAGAGGGTGAATGGGTTTTCGTGTTAAAACCTTGATGTAGTTGATGATGACATGATGATAAATGCAGATACATATATAGATATAGATACAAATACCGTTACAGATAGAGATACAAATACAGATAAAGATACAGATATAGATGCAGATGGATATGCAGATACAGATACAGATACAGATACCGATACCGATACCGATACCGATACAGATACAGATACAGATACAGATACATATACAGATACAGATACAGATACAGATACAGATACAGATACAGATACAGATACAGATACAGATACAGATACAGATACAGATACAGATACAGATACAGATACAGATACAGATACAGATACAGATACAGATACAGATACAGATACAGATACAGATACAGATACAGATACAGATACAGATACAGATACAGATACAGATACAGATACAGATACAGATACAGATACAGATACAGATACAGATACAGATACAGATACAGATACAGATACAGATACAGATACAGATACAGATACAGATACAGATACAGATACAGATACAGATACAGATACAGATACAGATACAGATACAGATACAGATACAGATACAGATACAGATACAGATACAGATACAGATACAGATACAGATACAGATACAGATACAGATACAGATACAGATACAGATACAGATACAGATACAGATACAGATACAGATACAGATACAGATACAGATACAGATACAGATACAGATACAGATACAGATACAGATACAGATACAGATACAGATACAGATACAGATACAGATACAGATACAGATACAGATACAGATACAGATACAGATACAGATACAGATACAGATACAGATACAGATACAGATACAGATACAGATACAGATACAGATACAGATACAGATACAGATACAGATACAGATACAGATACAGATACAGATACAGATACAGATACAGATACAGATACAGATACAGATACAGATACAGATACAGATACAGATACAGATACAGATACAGATACAGATACAGATACAGATACAGATTCAGATTCAGATTCAGATTCAGATACAGATACAGATACAGATACAGATACAGATACAGATACAGATACAGATACAGATACAGATACAGATACAGATACAGATACAGATACAGATACAGATACAGATACAGATACAGATACAGATACAGATACAGATACAGATACAGATACAGATACAGATACAGATACAGATACAGATACAGATACAGATACAGATACAGATACAGATACAGATACAGATACAGATACAGATACAGATACAGATACAGATACAGATACAGATACAGATACAGATACAGATACAGATACAGATACAGATACAGATACAGATACAGATACAGATACAGATACAGATACAGATACAGATACAGATACAGATACAGATACAGATACAGATACAGATACAGATACAGATACAGATACAGATACAGATACAGATACAGATACAGATACAGATACAGATACAGATACAGATACAGATACAGATACAGATACAGATACAGATACAGATACAGATACAGATACAGATACAGATACAGATACAGATACAGATACAGATACAGATACAGATACAGATACAGATACAGATACAGATACAGATACAGATACAGATACAGATACAGATACAGATACAGATACAGATACAGATACAGATACAGATACAGATACAGATACAGATACAGATACAGATACAGATACAGATACAGATACAGATACAGATACAGATACAGATACAGATACAGATACAGATACAGATACAGATACAGATACAGATACAGATACAGATACAGATACAGATACAGATACAGATACAGATACAGATACAGATACAGATACAGATACAGATACAGATACAGATACAGATACAGATACAGATACAGATACAGATACAGATACAGATACAGATACAGATACAGATACAGATACAGATACAGATACAGATACAGATACAGATACAGATACAGATACAGATACAGATACAGATACAGATACAGATACAGATACAGATACAGATACAGATACAGATACAGATACAGATACAGATACAGATACAGATACAGATACAGATACAGATACAGATACAGATACAGATACAGATACAGATACAGATACAGATACAGATACAGATACAGATACAGATACAGATACAGATACAGATACAGATACAGATACAGATACAGATACAGATACAGATACAGATACAGATACAGATACAGATACAGATACAGATACAGATACAGATACAGATACAGATACAGATACAGATACAGATACAGATACAGATACAGATACAGATACAGATACAGATACAGATACAGATACAGATACAGATACAGATACAGATACAGATACAGATACAGATACAGATACAGATACAGATACAGATACAGATACAGATACAGATACAGATACAGATACAGATACAGATACAGATACAGATACAGATACAGATACAGATACAGATACAGATACAGATACAGATACAGATACAGATACAGATACAGATACAGATACAGATACAGATACAGATACAGATACAGATACAGATACAGATACAGATACAGATACAGATACAGATACAGATACAGATACAGATACAGATACAGATACAGATACAGATACAGATACAGATACAGATACAGATACAGATGTAGATAGTGATATAGATACAGACACGGAATCACCTATATACAGATACAGATACAGATACCGATACAGATGTAGATAGTGATATAGATACATACACGGAATCACTTATATCTGAAGTCTCTTGCAATCGATAACTTCTGCGGAATACTTTTGTACATACTTACCAGGGTGCGTGTTAGTCGGGCAAGCCCATCTGGAACGGTTGCTTGTTTTTTTCGGGCTCTCGCCGCTATGACAAGGCCAGGGTTGTAAAGATCCAAATGGAAAATGGGGTTTTTGTGGCAAGTGCGCGCAATTGTATGGCCTCTATAGATAGGGCAAACTGTGCGCGTGTGATTGTGTATCTAAACGTGCTTAGGCCTCTGCATGCACACACACCCACACACACACATACACACACACACACACATCATATATACATATATTAAATTGATATGATATTGAATGTGTGTTGTATGCATTACAATTTCGACCAAGTTTCCTAGTTGAGCGAGGCTTTCGGGCCGCAAATTGTTTTTGTGGCCGGCATATAAATCATGTAAATATTGCTGTGCATGCATTATTTATCTTATTTCATTATTTACAGACCCCGTTACAGGTCATCTGGAATGGGGCTCTTCCAATCAAATAGACCCTTCATAGTCGTGTTTTACGTCTTACAACAAATCGATTTCAATCAGTTTGCTAATTGCACTTTGCTCACTTTTATTATGTCACATTTAACGAGTGCTTAGGGAGGCCATGCGGGCATGCACGACTTGCGAATACCCTACAGAAATGCGATAACATATTATGTTTGACTGATCGAAAATCATTTCTTGACAATCAAGCGTTAGAATCAGGCTTGCGTGTTCCAGCTTGAGTGTGATTGACTCACAGATATCCTATGCTATTCTCTTTTGAAGCAATTTCAGATATGTACGATGTAAACAAGGTTTCTAAAAAGGTTTGTTTTAGTTTTGATATGCTCACAGAGCATTAGACACAATTCATCCATTTCCAAAGTATTTGCAGGTCAGTCAGCAATGTATCTATACCCTAGCTTTATGCATGCAGAACTGACTTCTGCTCTGTCCCAATATTTGCTTTTACTCTTTCATATATCCAGTTCCCTTTCTCTCAAACACAGGGTATATAAAGAAAAGTTCTGGCACAAAAATTCCGCACGACAAGCCCATAAAACTTGGACACAAGTACTCCTGCTGGCCGGTCATTATAATGCATTAGACATTAGACATAAACGCTGTTTCATGGACCATCAGCTGGGCATGGCCTGTGACCCCTCCTTGACCGACTCCCCGGCAGCAGTGACCCTCAGCGGCTGTCTGTCTAATTGCCAACTTTCTGCTCCAACTGGAGCCCAATCCAAGCCAAAGCCGAAGCCGAAGCCAAACTCAAAACTGGGAACGGGCAACTTGAGGCGAGAAGCTGCCTGGCAATAAATCATTGCGATGGCTGCCAAGTTGCAACATCATTGAACATTAAAATAATTGCAAATGCGAAAGTTGTTGTTGTTGCTATTGTTGTTGTTGTTGTTGCTGCTGTTAGAGCCAAGCCTGTACGGTCAGCACATGCCACAGAGCCAGAGAGCCGCACTTCATGTTCATTAATGATAATTAAAAAAGTTTTGCCAATAAAAATTTGCTATGCCCAGTGCTTATGTCTGTGTGTGTGTGAGTGTGTGTGTGGCTGCATGGTCTTTTTTTTTTTATTTTTTTTTTTTATATTCAATTTATTTGCTACTATTAAATTAATTTTTCATATTACAATTTTTAATTTTTAGCTTATGTATAGTAGGATCTAACGTTTAGGGTAGCGCACGTTGCTTGCGGGACTGCCGGAGAGCATTGCTTCGCAAGCGCTTTGCACTACCTTAAACCGGTGCAGCCCTCCTTCTTATTCGCTCCACTCTGCGGAGCTCCAGCATGATTGTAGCCGCGAAGGAGCTTATAAGGTTCCAAGCTACCTCCGACTCAAGCATTGTCCTCGTTAGGTTTTCCACCCCGATGGGGCGGCCTATTTCTTCTTCCAGACGCCGCCTTTCCTCCTGGAAACGCCCACACTCAAACAGGACGTGCCTGGCGTTTTCCACAAGTCCTTGACCACACCAGGAACATTCTTCAGTTTCCTCATGGCCAAACCGCTTCAGATAGCTCCTGAAGCATCCATGACCAGAGAGGATCTGCGAGAGATAGAAGTTGATCTCGCCATGCTTCCGGTTGACCCACGGTTCCAGCTCCGGGATGAGCGTGTGAGTCCAACGCCCCTTAGTCGAGCTGCTCCACCTTGTTTGCCATCGTGCAATGCTGTTTGCCCTGGCCGTGTCTCGTCGCACAAGCTCGTTTGTGCTCCGCTCCACAGCTTCGGCGACCAAGTCCTCCAGTGGCGTCATGCCGGCTATGACAAGCGCCGCGTCATCAGATACGGTTCTGAAGGCGCAGCTCACTCGAATTGCGCACAGTCTGTATGTGGCGCAAATTCCTCGGCTGTAGCTAGGAGTCGCCATCGCTCTTGTCCAGATTGGTGCGGCATAGAGGATGACGGACCTGACGACACTCATCAGAAGGAGTCGTCTTTGTTGCTTAGGGCCCCGCGTGTTCAGCATGATTCGGGAGAGGGCTCTACACGAATCAGCTGCTTTTTTATGCACGTATTCCAGGTGCTCGCGGAAAGACAATCTTGTATCTAGCATGACGCCTAGATATCTTATAGCCCTCTTTGACTCGATGGTGACGCTTCCAATCCTTATATGGGCCGTTTCGACAGTCTTGCGACTGCTGACTAAGACGACCTCCGTCTTGTGTGCCGCTAGCTCAAGTCCAGCTCTTCCTAACCAGCCTTGGATGCAGCTGATACTTGCACTGCACATATCCTCTGTATCTTTGAGCTCCTTTCCTATGGCAACGACGGCTACATCATCAGCAAAGCCAATGGTGTGCGCACCTGCTGGAAGTTCCAAACGCAGTACTCCGTCGTACATAGCGTTCCATAGGAGAGGCCCCAACACAGATCCTTGGGGGACTCCAGCTGACACTGTATGAGTTTGGATACCCTCACTCGTGTTGTATATCAATGTTCTCCCTCTGAAGTAGCTCTTAACTATCTCTTTAAGATATTTAGGGATATTATATTGTGCTAGTGCATCTAGTATCATATCCCAGCTAGCAGTGTTGAATGCATTTTTAACGTCCAGGGTCGCTATTATGCAGTACTGCTTCGCTCCATGTTTCCATCTAGTGCCTTGGATGGCAGTAGTAGCGAGGTCGACAACTTTCTTTAGGGCATCTGTTGTTGACCGAGCCTTCCGGAAACCGAATTGGTGTGGCGACAGGCCACCGGCGATATTAATTGCTGTCTCCAGTCTATAGCAAATTAGCTTCTCAAACACCTTTCCCATGGTGTCTAAGAGGCAAATTGGTCTATACGACGATGGCTCCTCCGGGGAGGCTGCATGGTCTATGTGCGTATGTGTGTGTGCGAGGTGTTGAACAATTTGAGCTCGTTTTAAATGCGAGCAATTCTCTACAACTTTTAATCAACAGGAGCAAATTTCCATAATTTAGCCTCAGCAGTAATTGAGAGATAAGAAATGTTTTCAACTTAGTTCTTAAATGGGCTGTAAAAGCATTAAACTTGAGCCAAATTCATGAACTTTTTCTCAGTGTACTAAGGTCATGGAATAAATCTTATAATTATATTATATACAATTTGTTTGTAGAACATTCTAAATGAGAATCACATGCTTAGGATAGGTAAAAGTAAAAGAAACTCAAATTCTCTTGGCGAACCAGTTCATATGAACCATCTGTGAGTGAATTAATTGATTTAACTCCAGCCAAAACTTTGCACTGACTGAATTAGCTGCATTAGCTGCCTGAGCTGCCTGCGAACCAGTTCAAAAGTCACACAAGTTCCCAGCAGAAGAAGAGGAGCGAACTAAACAATATGCAAAAAGTCAAAATTCAATTGGCAGCAAATTAGTGCGAATATTCATGACAAGCATAGCCCTAAGAACTCTATAAATATGTATGAGGCATTGCATGTGGCACGGAGCAACTCCACTCTCTGTGTGTGTGTGTGTGTGTGTGTGTGTGTGTGTGTGTGTGTGTGTGCTTGGTATCTGTTTAATATTCTGCACGTATTTTTAACAAGCTTGTTGCTCAAATTCTGCAGCAAAAGTGCAGTGAGACAAGCAGAGCGCAGCAAAGGAGCAACGATAGGGATTGGACTCGAGTGTGGCAAGTCGAATGGGGCATGTGGCATGTGGCAAGTGCTATTTATGTGGACTTTTATTGGGGAAACGTATTGCCTACGTACGTCTAGCATCAATTGCAAGTCATATTTCAAACATTTAGTGCAGCTCGCTCAAAAGTAGGCAAAACATAAATTGATGATTGGGCACAAGCAGCACGCTTGCCACTTGCCACATGCTGCCGCTGCCACTGTCGCTGCTTTTGCTGGCGCTGTGCAAAATGTAAACAAACATTTGGCTTGCCGCGACTGGAAGGCTGCTGGCGCCACTCTCGTGTGGCGTGTGGCACGTGCAACGCACTGCGCCGACTCACCAAAGACTGTTGGAAGTTGCCTTTTTCGGCTTTCCATTGAAGTCAAGTTCGCTTGGCAGCGGACGCTTTGTTTGGCAGTCACTCAGTTCGTTACGCGTTGCATGCAGCAGCAGCCGCAGTCGCAGTCGCAAGCTCAACGGAGACGCGCGTGCCGCAAATCGCTCGAACCAAAGCAAATTTCAATTCTGTGGCGACTTACGACAAAATGCAAAAAGTTACGCATACGCCGCGTTAGCCCAAAAGCCAACTTGTTGTGCGTGTGTGTGTGTTGCAGGTGTAAACGGCATTGACATTGACATCGTGCTGCTGCCCGATCCTCATCTGAATACAAATATTTAAGAATAAATTGAAGCAGAAAATTCGCTGGCTGCTCTTGGCATAATTAGGCGTAGCTGTTGCACGTTGCACGTTGCAAGTGGCAGGTGGCAGGTGGCAGGTGGCAGCAGCGCTGCACTCAGTGAAAGTAAAAGAAAAATTCAAAATACAACAAACATAAACACGAAAGTTTTCGCTCAGCCGACTTAAAGTTAAAGTCCTTTTTGGACTGCATTTTGAGGTAAGCTCCAAGGACCAAGCAGCAGGCGGCATTTAGGGCAAGCTCCGACTAGCCCTTAATGCTGACTACCTTTTGCCAGTTGGCAGTTGCCAGTTGGCAGCTTGTTTATAGTTGGTTAATTGAAGTCGAGAGCTCTCCTTCTCCGTCTTCCTCTTCTTCTTTTTTTGTGGCCCAAAAAGCCGGCTGGCAAAAAGTTTAATTGAATGCTGCGTGTTTAGAGTTTAGTTTCTGTTTTCTTCCTTCCCCTCGCTTGGGCTCGAAGCTCCACACTCGAGTTATTGCTACAGCTTTATGAATTTCTGTTCAAACTGTTCGATGAAAAGTGTTTTGTGATTTGTGCCTAAGCAGCTTAATATGCTTGAATTCTTGGCTTATATAGATATGTACTTTTTAAAACTTATTTTCAAAACTCAAAATTCCGTTTGTCTAATGTTAAACATTTTATTGACAACTTTTTAATATGCAATTCAGTTATAAAAGTTATTTTACAAGTGCTTTAACGTGAAAATTTGTCTTACACTATGATTCCATTTTATAGTTTACAGCAGTTTCATGAGTTATTATTTTTACAAAAAAAAAAAAAAAATTTCTAAATTGTTTCAATTTTGTGTTAAAATATTTTCAGAAAAATTAAAAAAAATTCCATATTCTTAAAAAAAAAAAACATGAGCTAAAGAAATAATTAAATAAAAACAACGCAAATTGCACAAATTTAAATTTAATATTATTTATGATTTTTTATTTTCATTAATTTTTTTTATTAAAGGAACAAAGGAAACAATCTTCTCTTCACGGCGCTTCTCAATTCGTAATTCATAAAAAATATTGCCTGAAACCTCTGTCAATTTAGCACTCAAATATTATACAATCTAACTACATCTCATAAGGAAATGTTTTATATACAAATATCAATGTTTAAAATACTATAGAGATAATGTTTAGAATTTAAACTTATATTTCATTTATGTCTTATATCTTCTATATATCAGATATATCTTATATCTGATATATTTAAATTTTAAAAATGAGTTTAAATTCATATTTTATGTCTCCATTTTGTTGGGCCAGTTCCTAAATTTCTATTACCATGCAGTGATTGTGCTTTGGAGCCTGAACCTTTTGCTCTTTGTTTAGGCAATGAAGTGTTTTATATGAACAATATATCACATCTTTAATCTTGAAGAGATAAAGATTAGGATAGCTGCAATAGGAGGAGTTCATCAGTCGGCGAGAACGTTTTTTCTCTGGCTTCGCATAAGATTTCCCGCTTGGGGGGAAGACTTTAACTAAACAAAAGCCTAAATGGCTTAAACGCTTTTGACTGAGGGCTGATGGCAGCTGTTTTCCCGCTCGTGGCAAATGTTGATTTTATGATTGACTTCTGGCTGGAAGAGCGTGGCCCACAAATTTCCACGGCCTTGCGCTTAGTTACAGCAGACCAAGAGGAAGAAAGAACTTTTCAAGTGTGTCAAAGGAAAAGAACGAAGAATTAAATTAAACAACTGAGAAATCACTAGTCGGGGGTGCTCGACTAGGAGATTCCCTAAAGTCCATCCGATTTACACAGTTTAGGTTAAAAAAATATAAATCAATATTCGAACTTTTAAATAAATAAAATGAATAACGGGAAAGTAACCCATTGAGGGAAGTAGACATCGCCTCACCTGGACTCGAGCCAACATCTGTGTGCGCTTCGCCTCTACTAACACCGCCACTCGATCAAGTTATATATACTTTTACATTTGAACAAAAACATTATACCCTGATTTCGCATATTCAATGTTTTCAGGGTATTAAAACACGAACAACAAAATAAAAATGTGAATAAACTCGGAGTGAAAGCAAAAGCACGCGAGAGAGACGCATGGGCAAATAATAAGAAAAAACACACAAAAAGCGAGGGCCTCAAATTCAATTTGAAGGAGGCTTAGGCTAGGGATGGAGGTGGGGGTGGATGGAGAGGTAGGGTATACAAATACCACACGGCCTAGACGCACCAATAGTTAAAGCGGAAATGAAGGTCTCTGGGGAGGGGCAGGCCTAGGCATGAAGGAATCAATCGAAGGGCCCGAGCCGCCCCAAGCCATAAAAACGAAATCGAAATGGAACTCGAGCAAAAACTACTTTGTTTGCGATTAGCACTTGGCCGGCTTTCTTGCTCTAGGGCACAGAGAGAGAGAGAAAGAGAGAAAGGGAGAGAGATAGCGAGGTTGGCAAATGAAAATGTGTGTCAATATATTGATTGAATAATGGTCTACATATTGACAAACAACTCAAAAGGCACTCGACACGCGACACTCAGAGAACTCGGAGCAGAGGCAGATGCCACGCCTTGACAGCCAGTTGACAGGCGGATCAGAATCAGCAGCAGCAGCGGCAGCAGGAAAAGTGGTAGATGGAGTCCCGGAAGCAGGAACGCCTACGAATATGTTGAGTTGGCAAATGCAAAGCAAGCATGGGAATTGAGGCAGTTGGTGGAGGGGTTGGGCCGACAGACTGGGGGACATCAAAAGGCATTTCGAGTGCGCCATCAATGCAAAGCAGCTCACAAGATGAAGATGTTGGTAGTCTTGGGAGCGGGAGTTGATGGGCTAACAGCAGATTGGCTATGATGAGAAGCGCAGAGAGGAGCACGGAAGACAATTCGAAATGCAGATTAAGATGACATTGATGAGAATCGCCGAGAAGAGCTGACGAGAAGACTAGATAAAGCTTTTATGAGAATTGCAGAGAGGAGTTGCTAGACAGGTTTGATGCATCTGGACTTCGTGATGATGAGGAGAACGGAGGAAGCTAGTTGAGTTTCGATGAAGCTTCATATGGAAATTAAATAAAATGAGAATTGCAATTGAAGGACTTTGGAGATTAGATTACATATGAGAAAGAACGACTATGGTTTCACTTGTGCATAGACTAGATTTTTCGCGACTTCAACTTGAAGTTCTATCTTGAGAATCGCAGAGAAGAGCTGCTGGTTGGGCTAGGAAATGGTGTCTGTGTGACACGTGTTCCCCTAATTAGATAAAGTTTGTTTGCATTACAAACATACTGGCATCAAATTTACCTCCGTACTTGGCCCAAAATGCGGCGGGAACTTTTTCTTTGCGCTTGCGAGCAAAAAGTTTGGCTCCGTCGCCCGTTTCTGATTGACAGACGCACATCAAGTCAAATAGGACAAAATGGCAAATAGGAAAAATTTATTTACGTAAATAATTTTCATTGGATATATTTTTTTATTTTTATTTTTTTATTTATTTATTTTTTGTTGTTGCTCATTTGCGTGATATTTGAAGTCGTCGAGTTTCCTCTAGACAGAACTTTGCCTTGAAATATTTGTATTTGATTTTCTTCCACATTTTCTTCCCTTCCCTCTCTGCTCTTCTTGTTTGCTTTTATGATTTCCCCGCATTAATTTCACGGCGTTGCCTGTTGAAAGTCTTTTCGGCGAACACAAATTTCTTCTAGTCGAAATGTGTTGAAATTTTCTGTTGACGGAGAGCGAACTGTGAACTGCCAGCATTTGAATTTGAATTTGGCAGCCAGACGGCTTTTGTGCTAATAAGCAGCGGGAGTAGTGGTTAGGGGTATTCCCGACCTTTAAGGAAATGCTTTTCATAATTTATGTTTTTTCAGATTGATTGGATTCCGCTGCTCTAAAAATAAAATATAAATTAGGTTAGAATTATGGAAACGCATAAAAGAAGAAGAAGAAGAAGAAGAGAAAAGGAATTAAATTACTCAAATTAATTATAATGAAGCTTAAATAGAGATTGACATTTAAATTTGTAGGAATTTTCTCTGCTGGAAGTTTAAGAATAATTATTAAAATATGCGACATCTTCAGAGAGTAGAAGAGAGAGATAGATAGATAGATAGATAGAGAGAGAGAGAGAGAAAGAGATTTTTAAATTTATTTTAAAATTATTAAAAATGTTAATAAAAAGAATACTAATCGATGGTCATATCATCTAGAATTCATAGAGAACTTAACAATTTATTATTATACAATTGAATATTGCCCCATTTAAACATATTACGGATTGAATTCAGCAAGCAAGCTCTTCCGCGTTTCGGGTTTCGCTCAGTGTAGCCGTAAGCCAAGTTAATTCCCAATTTAATTTACATCCAGCTACAGCCGCATGCGCTTTAAAGGGTATTTCCGCACATAATCTGTATATAAAGCGCTGCTAAAGCCTCGGTATTATTTCATAATATTTGAAGCACTCGCTTTTCTGCTGCTGCTTCTTCTTCCTTTTGCTGTGCTGCCTGCTGAAAATGGCACAAAGAAAATGGCGCATGGGGGAAAAATTGTGGAAAATTGTGAGAATTTCAAGGCTTCGGCTTTGGCTTTGGCTTTTGGCACTTTGTTTGCATTGTGCGAGGCGCAAACTTGTTGTTAATTAAAAGCCCACAAAAAGTAGGTAACATGCACATAACAAGACGCACACACACACACACACACAGAGAGAGAGTATAACAATTGTTGCACATGATATTAATTTGTGGGCGCCTTTTGTGCTGTCTTTTGGCTGTGGCTCTCCTTTCTTTGAGGACAACAATGGGCAATGACAACAATGAAGGCCAGCAATGCACAGCAACAATTGCTGCTACGGCAGCAACAATTGCTGTTGCCACAGAATGGAGCACACTAACACAAATCTTTATTTAAGCATAACAAAAACATCAGTTTCAACTGGGCGGCCAGGCAGAAGCCGAAGCCGAAGCCGAATCCGAAGCCACCCAAAAGGAGGACATGAGAACTGCCAAACAAAAAACAAGTACGAATGCTGTGGTCGAGTGTAACCGACTACGAGATATGCTGTAAGCAGCGTGAGAAAGCCAAATGTCATTTATGAGAGTCTGTGAATAGACTTCCGTAGAATATCGTTTCTCTCTTCTGATCGTACTAGCAACCTATTTATATCCTCTTCCACTTCTATAGTCTTATATTCACACTCACTTATACAGGCGAACAGAAGAAAATGCAGATAGTTTCTACTTTTTTAGTCTCGTTTAGTCTCTTTAGTCTCTTTTAGTCTCTACTAATATATTACTTAAATACTGTCCGTCATCTCAATCTCTGATTCTCCGCTTATATTCTACTATATACTTTTACACCTTGTTCTTTCTATTAATATGCTTTAATAATCTTGTTCGTTATTTTATATTCTTTTATTCTTAAGAGAGTATATTTATTAACAGCTGATTCCGATGTTATATTCTACTGTATATACTCCTACACCTTGTTCTTGTATTATCTTATATTGTTAAAGATATGATTCTGTTTGCCTTCTGTTTTCGACCAATCCTTCTTCGGCCTGTTCAATGCATTCTGACAAAAGAAAACCTATGTACCCCACTTAAGAACTTCCATGGGTCGCACTGCATGAAAAATTAGAGCAGCAAAGCGCCTTAGGATATGCAACACATAAAACTTTAGCTTTAGCAGCAGCAACAGCAACAGCAACGGCAGAAGCAGGAGCCAACACCCAAAGCCGAGCCGAATCGAAGTTCGGAATCGGGAATCGCCATCGGAGTTGGAGTTGGAGTTTTCAGTTGGCTGTGGTCTCTGCTGCTAATAGGTTTGCACGCTGTCCCTTGACATGATAAGTCGCTCGACGCTGAGCTACTCTAAGTAGGTTAAAGTATTTTATTTCGAATCGTGCCATCAGCATATGTCAGCATTAAGTCCAGGCCAATGGGACTACGTGCTGGGATCGCTGAAATGTTCTATTTTGCGAATATAGTTTGATTTGATTTAAATTGAAATTAAATTTGAAATTTAGCTGCACAGAAATTTGAGTGGAAAAGACAGAAATCTTTTCGTTTTGGGGAAAAGGTAAATGTTATTTAAATAAAGATAAAGCTATACATCATTGGATTACCCGTATATATGTCATGTATATAAATGAAGCGTATATTGAGTGGAATAACAAGCAGGGTATATCCGGGTACTGCTGACAACTGACAACTAAATCGAGCAGCATAACTTAATCATCTGCTTTCAGTGTAAGAACTCTAGTTTTGCTTGATTTCTATAGGAAACAGATTGAGATATGCGCCGCATGAACCTTGCCTGCTTTTATTGCTGCTGTTGCTGATGTTGCATCCATAGCCAACAGCAAAAGCAACAGCAACAGCAACAACAACTGCTGAGGGAATCCGCTTCAAGTGACGTCTACGGAACAAGTATTTCCGCATTTCAATGTCTGTTGCTGCCCGTTTAGCAGCTCCGCCGGCGGTTTGGGCCGCATTCGCTCAGTCGAATTGGCAGTCGACTTTAAACTTTTTTCTAATGCGAATAAACGAATCAGACTACAGCCTATATAAGGATATATATATATGTACATATATAACTATTTATGGCTATCTCTGTGTATGTGTGTGTGTGTGTGCCACGCCCCTAGCCCTTCGGGGCGAATGGGAAGGCTGCCAAAAAGTTTTTGGTTCGCAAACTTTTCTGCATATATTTTGGCCACAGAAACGGAAGCTTGTTTTTCTTCTCGTGTCTCGTGTCTCGTTTCCCATTTTCCATTTTCCAACAGTTTTTTTCCTTTTTGTATTTTTGTTGTTGTTGCTTTTGGCATTTTTAAATGCTTTAATCGCAATTTATCAAATTGGAAAATAAAAGGGATCGCTCTTAAAGTGTTTTTCTGTGGCTAATGCGCACAGTGGTCGAAATCATTAAATTTAAAGGAAAAATAAACAATTTAAAAAAAATTAAATAAAAATAAATTTCATTGTTAGATATTTATAAACACTTTGTATAGGAATTGATAGATAAACAGAGATTTACTAAAACTTCTATTTAATTTTGAATTTTCTATAAATATTTTTTTTTATTTTCAAATGAATTTTTTTAAATTTATCATAAATATTTGACTTTCTGACCACTGTCCAGACGTTTAATATAACTATATCTGAATTCGCCCCAGTTTTTCGTACACCTCCCACTTAACATAGAGTTTAACAGTCAGTTTTCTCTTCGTTCGCAGAGTCGGAGTCGATGTTCAGCATGCGGCTGACCATAGACACGGCTCGTCGCAAGAAGCTGCTCAAGTTGTGAGCGCGATGTCCACGCGGCCCAGATGTCCCACATGGAACGGAACACGCCCACTTTGGAGGCAATGGCCATGCCAGCGCACACTCAACGGCTGCACCGGCCGCCGGATGTGGAGACGGCGCTCTCCTCGATGCTATGGACGCCCTACGACCGGGCAGCCAGCTCCACGTCGGAGGAGGACGACGACGAGGAGGAGGCGGCGGTGGAGGTGGAGGACGACGACGAGCGCCTCAATCGCAAGCTACGCAAGTCCCACAGCAGCTACGAGACGAGAAGCCACCTAGCGGCAGTCGCAGCTGCGCCACCTGTAGCCGCCGCTCCTCCCGTGCCTTTTCCCACGCTCCATAAGACGAGCCACCGCAATCGCTACTCGTATCCGAGCTACTACGGCAGCCCCGCCCACACGCTCATCCAGTGGTGCTCCTCGACGGCGACGGCGATCAAGGAGCCGCCCTCTTACGACTCCCTCTACCGGCCGGGCGCATCCGGCGTGGGCGTGGCCAGGGCTAGCCTGGCAGCCGTCGTCCAGCTGCCGACAAACTATAGTCTACAATGTGATAGATCGCAACGATCCCCAGCAAGAGAGATTCGAGAAGACGAAGATGAAGACGAAGACAAAGACGATCAAGAGCGATCGAAGAAACTAACGGCAAATGTTCCAGCTGAGCGTCTGGTGCGCTCCTTCACGGACGATTACATATCGCAGGTAAGTGTTGCGATATATATCGGTTAGTATATTAGTGACGGGAGCAAGTCTGAAATAGATAGTCGAACTAAATTCCTGATATATAAACCAGATCTCATCCATAGCGTTTTACTGCATATGATATTGGCATTTTCTGTCTTAAATATATTCTTCCTCTACGGTCTTTCGCAATATGGGAAACATTACCAGAACGCTATTATGCTTCATAGCTGCTCATATCTATTATTATCTATTGTTCAATTTATGGATGGCAATGACAACCCTGGCGACTCTCCGCCTGTCTGTCCGCCTGTCCGTCTGCTTGGCTGCCTGCCTAGGCGCCTCATAAAATTGTCACCTTAGCTCGTTCGACGCACTTCGACTCCAAATGTGGCGCCATCAAATTTGATGTCAAGGCTGATGGGTGAGTGGGCGTGGGCATGGCCATACAGATAGGGGAGGGGGTGGCAGGGCATAGAACTCCATTATCGAGCCCCATTGACAGCCGCTGCGCCTCGGATAAGGGCTAATGTTTCACTTAGGCACTTGAGTGCCGACCCGCGTCTTCGATAAGAGAGCGCCAGATGTCGCATTCAGCGTAATTGGTATCGATATCGATACCAGGCGCAGGGCAGCGTGCGGGGCGGGGCGGGGCGGTTGTGGGTTGCGGGTGCCGTTAGGCGGAAGGGCTGAGCGAAGTGCCTACAATAGAGCGCGTAAATATGCATTTAAATTATGTGCCTCTCGCTCTTTGTCTGTCTCTCTCTCTCTCTCTCCCTCTCTCTCTGTCTCGCTGTCTCCCTTGTGCTATCGTAATTTGCTTTTGTTTTTATTTTGTTGTCAGCGAAATGGAAAATTGACCACAAAGCAATGAACAGAGAGAAGATAGAGAGAACAAAGGCAAAATACGGAAGGAGAAAAAACAGTAAATGCATTTAAGTAAATGACATAGTGCTGCGCATGCATGCACTGAGAGAAATCAACAATAAATAAAGGAAATATATAAATATTTAATAAAAAAATATAATGAAACTTAAATAACAAATGAAACGGAAATAAGAACAAATCAAAAAATAATATTAAAATTTATTAGTAAAATTTAATTATAAAATAATAATAAATATTTACAATTAATTATTAAAATAATAAAAATTTAATATTAAAAAAACTTTATATATCTTAAATTATCTCTGCCCATTATTTATCGCAGTGCATCTCTGCCATTTGCGCCCCTTCCGCAGTTATGCTATAAATAAATATAGTGCAGGGTTGTCGTTGTCGTTGTCATAATTGAGCGGGTTCTGGGAGTTAGGGGTTGCAATCGATTGACAATGTTCAAGGGGGTTGCGCTAGATAGCTGAGTCCCCCACCATGCCCTCCTTCTCCGCCCCTTGTCGCCCACTTGCGAAAAGAGAAACCACATTAAAACCAGTTCTAAGTGCAGGCAACTCTGGCACATAACCTCCAAAATTAGCCATGTGCATATAACAGGCGAAAAAACCAACATGACTAGACATTTGTTATGAAAGTTGACTTGCAGCCAGACACCGTTAGGTTCGGGTTCGGGGCGCGATGGGGGCGGGCCGCAGCAATCAGCAGCAATCACAATTGCACAAGAACGAGCAGCGGCAGCAGCAGCAGCAGCAGCAGCAGCAATGACAAAGCCAGCGGCGGCTAGAACAATAAGTCAGCTGCAGAAGCAGCGGCAGCAGTTGAGCTAACAGTAAATCACATTATGTTTCTGTGACGTAATTAATGCAAGTAACACAGCGTAACATAATTAGAACCCACACACACACACGCACACACAGCTAGGCACACGCACTAACAGTTATACGGCGCTCACATCATGTCGTATTTAGGGTCGCGTTAGCTTTTGGTAATGTGCACTGCTTGGAGATGAGCGCAGATGCAGCTCTAATAAATAAGCAAAACAGTCTTTCAGCTAAAAGTAGCTGCATATGCAAAGCAAAGCAAACAAAATAAGCTGAAACACGAGAAGAGGCATGCTAAGAGCGCAGCTTTAATACGAAGTCTGGCAGAAAGAGCGACGGCGATTATAAGAGTAAGGTCAGTTGTCTTATAAATTATAGTGACAGCCTCAGTCAAACGTAGCGAGCGCTTGTTGCGTATGCAAAACAAGCAAAGCAAAGCAGAGCCAGTGAGCAGCAGTGTGTGAAAAGGCGAGTATAAGAGTAAGATTAGCTGTGCTATAAATTAAGTCAGAGTAAAGCAAAGCTTAACAAGCTAAGCGATCTGACACACACAAAAAAGAGAAAAAAGCCAAGTGTGTATCGCTAACACTAAGCCAGACATCAGAGGAAGTCAATGAGTGTGTGTGGAGGGGGCAGTCTTATAATTTATAGCAGCGGCCTTGGAGTCAAATTGAGTAGTGGAGCATGTTGCATATGCAAAGCAGAGAAAGATTAAAATAGCTGAAGCGCGATAAGTCACACAAAATGCACGCTAAACGCTCATCTCTGACACTAAGCCAGCCACTGGGGAAAGAGAACGAGGGACAGACTGTGTGTGTGTGTGTGTGGGCATTAGAGTGAGAGTAAGTCATACAGCCAACAACAACAACAACAACAATGAGAACAGGCAGCAATAACTTTATCAGCAAACATGCAGACGCCAGGCAGGAATAGCAGCAACAGCAGCAGCAGCAGCAACAACAATTACTTGTGACGATTTTATGTTTATGCGTTGGCTTAATTAATTCAATTAGGCGCACATTTATGCGCCTGCCCGGGTTCACTGCTGGTTGCTGTCCTTGCGGCTGCTGTCACCTTTCTCATATTTCTGAGCTTTTCTGTTTTTGGCCAGTGGCTAATCCCTCCGCAATTAACATTAATTAGCGCTTGAAACTTAAATCTTGTCATTTGACTAATGCTAAGTCGACAGCTCTCTTTCTTCCTCTCCTACTCACACTCGCACTCTCATTCTCTACTTGCAGAACTGCGCATTATTCACGCCTGCGATAAACGACACAGAAACCGAAGCAGCAATAACGGCAACGAGTCAAAAGCAAATGCGAACAACAGCGACGAAGGCAAGATCACAACAAAGTGCAGAGAATCAAAGAGACAGCAAAGCGAATTGCATTATCAATGAAAACGGTGACAAAGAAGACGACGGCGACGGCGACGGCGACGGCGACGACGACAAAGGCGATGAGCGAGAAATGGCAACGACTGCAGAAAGAGTAAACGAGGAAACCCAAGGCACAGTTGCAGTCGGCAAAGTTGAAGTCGATGTCGACGTCGCAGTCGGAGTGCAGGTCAATCAACCTGTTTCCTGTGCAGCAGCAGCAGCAGCAGCAACCCAACGCCGTCGCAGTCGCAGTCGCGGTCGCTGTCAAAGAGAGCCCGCCACAGCAGCTGAGAGAGCGACGGCAGCAGCAGCAGCAGCAGCAACGTCGGCAGCGTTGCTCTCTTCCAGTGGCGGCTGCTCAAGCCAGTTTCGTTCGGCAGCGGCGATCAGTCTCTCGAGTACATTCGGCGCGTGCACAACTGAGGTGCGGAGCAGCGTCAATTATTACACTAACAGAAATCACAGCAACAACAACAACAACAGCAGCAACAACATTCACAAGCTGTCGTCGTGGTTGTCGCGGGGGCGCAACAACAGCAACAACAACAACAACAATAGCAGCAGCAATTCGAGCTGCGACGCGCTGCGCCCCAACAAATGTTTGGCAGAACTCGAACGTTTGTATGCCGAATTTCGTGCAAGTGAAAGTTTGTTTGAGCATCGTCTCAACGATACCGATACCGATACCGTTAACGATAACGATAACACAAGTGCTATCGCTGGCGAGACGATGCGTTTGAATGTGGCTGCAGAGCCGCCAACAGCAACGGCAGCAACGGCAGCAACAGCAGCAACACAGACAGCAACAGTTGCTGCCAACAGCAGCAGCATTTTTCTTAGCAACAACAGCAACAGCAACAGCAATGCCAAAGGCATTTGCAACATTGCAGTGTTGCCAGCAGCTAGCAAATTCTGTCAGCAACAGCCCAGTCTCACAATACAGGTGAACAACAACAACAGCAGCAGCAGCAGCAATCGGCAGACAGCTACAGCAGCAACATCGACTGCTGAGTCTAGCAGCAGCAACAACAATAATGTTGTTTGTGTTGTCAATTGCAATTACAGCAACACCAACAACACCAACAACACCAACAACACCACCAACAACAACAACAACAGCATTGTTGCCATCAATAATAATTGTGTGCCAGCAACCAAAAAAGTGTTTAGTGCAAGTGTACAAAATAAGTTAAATGCTAGTAATAATAATGCTAATGCCAATAATAATAGTAATGATAATGATAATGATGCCAATGGCAATGATAATGTGAATCTGAAGGTGTCCAGTGTTGATAACAGTGTGCAGGTGATTAATGTGAATGCCACGCCCACAGCAGCGCGCACTTTCACCTCGACCGAATGCCAAACGGATGATCTGAGCAGCAGCAACAACAACAACAACAACAGCAGCAGCAACAGTTCATTGGAGCAACAGCAGCAACAGTTGCAGCTGCAGCTACAGCAGCAGCAGCAATCCCAGCAGCAGCAACAGTTGCGCACACGCGAGCAACGCCGCCGCGAGCGTCGCGAACGGCGCCAGCAGCAGCAGCAACAATTGCAACTGCAACAGCAACAGTTGCCGCCTACGCACGTGCGACGGCCGCCACACCTGCAACATCCGCATCCACATCCGCATCCACATTCGCATCCTCATCCGCATCCGCATCCGCATCCTGCTGCTTTGGGCTTGGCACGCGCTCTGTTGCCGGACATTTTGCACAGCCACGCCCACTATCCGCCGCCCTACAGCGCACTGCCAGGTGGTGCCGTGCCGCCACCGCCTCTGCCGCCGCCCCCTCAATCAGGCGCAGCTGCAGCAGCCGCAGCAGCAGCGGGAACTGTGCTGCCTCTGCCACCGCCTCCGCCTCCTCCGCCTGTGCCGCTGCTGACGCCGGTGATATCGACGGTGCCGCTGCCAGGAGCAGCGCCCCTAATGAACGACGGGCGATTCACCTTGCCGCTGCCCATCATGCGCAGGTGAGTGTTCCAACAAAAGTAGTTCTAATTCCAGTTCCAACTTAGGTTCTATTTGAAGTTGCAACAATAACTCAGCAATTTTGCTACTTGTTTGTTCGACAGTTCCAGTTCTAGTTCCAGTTCCAGTTCCAGTTCTAACTTTAATTTTATTTCAATTGTCTATCACTGTGATTACCTGTCTAGCTTAAGCTTAAGTTGCAGTTCCATTTCTAGTCCCAGTTCCACTGTCACTTCTAGTTCCACTCTAAGTTCCAGTTCCACCTGTCTTTCTGCTTGTTTGCCAGCCTTGCCATCAGCTTTATTCCAACCGAATGTCAGTTTCTCTGCAAGTTTAACTCACAGTGCCAGCACCAGTTCCAGTACCAGTTCCACTGACCACAGCTCTCTCTCTCTCTCTCTCTCTTTCTCTATGTGCAGTTATATTCGCTTGTTTATTCAATTTTCTATTAGTTTCACTTCTAGCTCCATATCCAGTTTCAGTTCCAGTTCCAGTTCCATTTGTTTCGCTGCCTGTTTGCATGGCTATCCATCAGCCTCGGCTTCGGCTTCAACTCTCACCTCTGGCATCATCGATCACAACCAAAGCCCATTTTCATTTCCATTCAAGCGCTCGTGTTTCATGCATATACCCTGTTGAAAAGGGGGATGCCAATGGGGTCGTCTATGCTAGTCCACCAGCCTGAAGTGACTTTTAAAGTAATTTTGTTGTTTAAGTAAATTTCCATTTACGTAACACGAGTTACGTCATGCACATAACGTTACGTAGTTCATACTTTATTCTCAGCAACGACATTTACAGGGTATACCGTGTGTGTGATACTCTCGTCTTTTCATTAGAAACTTCTCACTTTATCATGTTTCATGTTTTCTTCTTTGGGTTTGCAGAGCTCAAATTGTTGTTTGTTGTTGTTGTTGTTGTTGTTACTTGATGTTGTTGCTGTTGTTGTTGCTTATGTCTATTTCGACATTTTGTATTACCGCACATCGGTTTTTGCCGGTGCCAAGTGTCTTCCTGCTTCGTGTTAGACGTCGCCTATGGCCTAGAGATAAAGAGAGAAAGAGAGGGAGAGACAGAGACAGACTGACAGAGCGACAGACACACAGACATTATAATGATGGTAATTTTAATGTCAGTAACAAATTTCTTGCATGATTTGAGTCTCAAAAACCAAAATAAAAAAAAAAAAATAAAAAATACGAACCAGGCCTAGTAACAGCCCCAAGTAAGCCTTTTCTTCTTCTTCTTCTTCTGGTCTTTCGTCTGTTTGGTGTTAAATCTTTTGGCGTTGACAGCGATTCCCAGAAGTGGAAAACAAAAACATGAGCTCTAATTTGAAGTTGATGTCAAGAGTTCGAGTCTAGTCTTTATATTATTTTCCCTACTATTATTATTTCTATTTTTTATGTGTGATACACTGTAATAAAAAGGCTGCCTAAAACTAAACTAAAATTTTGAATTGAATTTAAATTAATTTTTTAATTTAATTTTATACTTAAATGAAAAGTTTGCAAAGTCCGAATTCAGCAAGTTTACTCCTACACAATTGTATTCCCTCTCTTTCTATCATTCTGCCCGGTCTGTTTTTATCTCTATATCTCTATCAGAACTGATCGAGTTCTTACCTCGTTTTGGTTTAACTTCTTCTTTTCTCACTTAAATTTTCCTTTTTTCTTGCAGTTTTTAGGTTATTTTCTTATTTGAATTCTCTTCTCTATTTCTGTTTTGTTTTTTCTCACAGTGTAGTGTCTCTTTGGTAGTTGAGCTTACTATATTTTTCGGCGTCTGTCCGTTCTATAACTCATTTTGATTATAATGAGTTTTGCTTTATCTCTAATTGTAGATCTTAAATCACAGTTTTGCCCAGGTACAAAAATTATGTGTCAAATAGGTGTCTGTGTGTGTATGTAAGTGTGTGTACTTTTTGTGTGTGCTTTGTGGAGCTTTTGTTCTCGCTGACTGGCGATTTTTATTGTACTTGTTATTCTAAGAAAGACCAAGAGAGAGGGAGAGAGAGAGAGAGAGACAGATACATATCTATATCGTAGACCTTATATTTACGTATATATAAATATATTTATATATGGATACAGATAGATACCTGCAGCTGCTATATGAGGCATTTATTATTTTTCCCACGCATTTATTACTATAAATATTTATCTATAGTTTGCGCGATAATCGAGAGAACCAGTTTTTCGCATGGCTGAACAACAAATTGCATTGTATCTGCAGTTGTGTTTGTATCTATGATTGTATCTGTAAGAGCATCTGCGCATGGATCTCTATGTGAATCTATATCTCATGATGCACCTAAATGAACCTATGTGCAGTAATGTATGAAGGTATCTGCTCTCCTCATATTTAAATGTATATGTATCCTGAAAGGTATCTCTACATATGTATGTATATGAATCTGTTGAGTCATATTCATCTATATTTGAGAATATATCTATAAGTGCACCTTCAGATGAACCTAGTATTGCATCTGCTTCTGAGTCAATGAATATCTCTGAATATATCTAGAAATATATTTGAATCTGTATCTAAGAATGTACCAGGAATGTATCTCCATGTCAGAAATGCAGAATGTATCTATACCTATTCAGAATTCAGAAATGTATCTTTACCTATAACTCATTCTGTGTCTGCATATATGTATCTCTGTCATCCATAATTTGGTTGCCCAATTCTGACTCCATCATCTCTATAATTCTGCCGCCCGTTATGCCAAGACAAGCCTCATTCGAGCATTTGACATTTTGACGATTCAGTTTCCAGTTGGAGTCAAGAGCAAATCGTGTTGCTCAACTTTAATTGTGTTTTTATCTGCTGTCTAAGTGCGAAACTGTGTCGAGCTAAACAATTTTGCCGTTTGTTTATCATCATCGCTGCTCCAAAAACAAATTAGAGACTCCCAAGGCAAGGCAAGGCGTGTCCCGCCCAGTTCTAGTTGTTGCATATTTATGACGTTAGATGTGCATTCAAAGCGGGTTCAATTGTATTCATTGTCGTCGTTGTTGTTATTGTGTGCGTCATTCGAGATGATTTGTTTACTCAATTTGTATCTGTGCTCTATTAGCTGCAAATGGGCATCGATGTGAAATGCATATTGAATACGCTGTTTTGAAGCGGGTATATTGGTTTGACAGTTGTTGAGTTTGACGTTTGATCTAAACTCAAAAGTTGTAATATGATTACAGTTTAACAGCGACTGTGTTTGAGTTAGTAAATTAATAAATTAATATTAGATTGATAATACAGTTTGACATTCAGTGTGAAATATGACTCACAGTTTGAGAGTGATTAGTTCTTATATCATAATCGTTTACTATATTTAATTTGATAAAAGTTAAGTTATCGAGTTTCACAGCAATTTGCTACGGCCTCTATGTGTTTTCTCCCTATTACAGAGTATCTTCTAGTTGCCTACAATATTCTTATCCCTTTTTTGCCGCAACCAAAGTCCATCAACTCAATTCGAATTTAAATAAAAAAGTAGCTTATGAATTATTTACTTTGCATAATGAAACGCTTAAGCAAACATCTCTCTCTCTTTCTCTGTCTATTTATATATATATTTATACAAGTTCTAACTGTAACAGCTTAATACAAGCCTACACACACACAAACACACTCAGTCAAGTTGAATCAGTGCCCAAATCTCTTTGGGCAAACATCGAATCAAATCTTTGAAGCCGGCAAACCGCGACGTTTTATCTGCAATTTTAACGCCTTCAACCTTCGCTTCAAATTAACATGCTCTTACACAATTTTTTCACTTTGGCCAAGAGAGGAAGAGAGAGGGAGAGAGAGAGGGAGAGTGAAAGTGAGGGGCAGCGAGGAAAGGGCCTGAAAAGGTGTAAAAAAGCGAAAGTTTTGTCAGGAGTTGAAAAAATGAAGTTGAGGCCCTTTCGTGGCTCCCCTGCCACAAAAAGGGCAGACGATTGTCCGGCTGCGTGTCCGGCGGAGCGTGCATAATCTTTAAATCATTAAATAACAACAACAACGACAGCAACAAAGTTACAACAGAGAGCGCCCCTGAGGAGAAGAGCAGCAGCAACAACAACAACAACTGTGATACTTAATAAAAATAAAATAAAGCAAAGGAAGAAGCAGAAGAAAACAACGGCAATAAAAAGGAAACGTGATGCTGAAGCGAACTACGCTCACAACGTATAAATCGTTTATGGTTGTTGTTTATCCACACCCTGTACGAGTTGTGCTGTGAAAGAGGGTATATTAGTTGACAAGGGCAGATGCAAGCAGAACTATGCTTGAGAGATAAGAGAGAGAGAGAGAGAGAGAGAGAGAGTCGAACCCCATGCGCATCTATAGATAGCTGCACTTGCAGGATATCTGCTAGCCATGCATACCCGTCACTTTTCTAAGGTTTTTAAATTCAAATTTGAAGCATGCGAAACAAAAGAGCAAAAGCAAATCGTGTGCCCAACAATAAAAATCACTTTAACAGTTGCAGATACATTTCAGACAGAGATTCAGCTAAAAGATACAAAAATACAGCGCAAAAGATACAACAGTCACAGCAACTGTAGTCAAGAAGATACAGATACAAATGCAAATGCAGCTGTAGATACAGCTTAAGATGCAGATACTAATGGATTCTATAAAGCTAAAGATACTAAAGGGAGATACAGATAGGAGGAGTCGGAGATGGAGATACAGATAAAGATACCGATACAGATACAGATGCAGATACATACAGATATAGATGCAGATATAGGTAAAGATTTAGATATACAGATACATATACAGACACAGATACATATGCATATATAGATACATATACAGATACAGATACATATATTGATACAGATACAGATGCACACTTTTAGATACTTAGATTAAACTAAAGCTGAGATAATTTCCGACAGCTGTTCGACTATCCGTGTGTATCCGTATCCGTGTGTGTGTGAATGTGTGTGTATCTGTGTTGTGCTTGTGGCTGATTCGAGTGCAAGTTTTCGGTCACTTTCACTTTCGCATTTCTCGTATCTTTGAGGTTAAAAGAAACGTATCTCAGAAAGCCGCCAGAGGTTGGTTAACATGAATTCGAGGCTGGCCCAAGAGGCCAGGCACACGCTCGTAAATCAGAGCCGCGTAATTCAGTTAAAAGTTCATTAGATGCCGAGTATTTCACATTAATTATGGCACTTTAACTAATTTGACTAATTTGTTGACACTGAAAACTGAAAACAGAAAACGAAAAACAGAAAACAAAAAACAGAAAACTGAAAAACTCAAAAACTGGTTTTGATTTCTGTCAAACTTTGCGAGTTGAAAGACCCAAAAAAACGTATCTGCCAGATACGCGCCTGGAATCGATGCGGATGATTCAACTTCAAAATGCAAATGCAAAAAAAGCGCTAAAAAAAGCCATTTAGCTGGCAGCTAAAAGTCAGCCAAAGCAACTGAAAACCAGATTTCACCCAACAACAAAAGCAAACGGAAAACCAAAACCAAGTTTCGAGTTGCAGAATCTCAGGCTGCTGTACGACCCGTGTGTGTGTGTGTGAGTGAGTGTGTGTCTGTGTGTGTGTGTGTGTGTAGAGTTGTGTTGCCGCTATTCGCACTTTGGCATCCAGTTTTGGCTGCTTGGTGCAGCGCTTGGTGGCAGACACGCATCTTCTATCGCGCAGTTGACACAGTTTTTTTACAGCTAACTTTTGACTTTTCTACCTGCACAATTGATCTAGCAATATGTCGCCCTCTCTCCATATATATATATATATATATATAGATACATATTCCCATCAAATCGCAATCACGCTGCCAACTGGCCAAACAACTTTCCAGTTTTTTCTGCTGGTCCTTTGCAGCCTCTTGGCTTAGTCTGGCGCTGCATCTCGCTCGCTCTCTTTTATCTTATTTCTTCTTCTTATTTTGTTTTTGTTTTTTGCGGGTGTTGGGTTTATTTATTTTTATAAGAGAACAAACAACAACCACAAGCAGCAGCAGCAGCAGCAGGAGTCGCAGCAGCCGCAGCAGCAGCTAAAGCGGCTAAATAACTTGTCGGCTTTTGGCACTAGAGACTGGCGCAGCAAACCGCATCCCACAGATATAGAGAGACCGAAAAAAACCAACAACAACAACAACAACGATACGAAACGTGGAGAAGCAAAACGAAGCGAAGCGAGAAGAGAACTTAACAAAAGTCAATAAAGCCAATAAAGTAAAATTCACATTGTTATTGTTGTCTTCGTTGTTGCCGTTGTTGCTGTTGTTGCTGTTGTTGCTGTTGTTGTTGGCCAAGTGCAGAGCTTGAATGCAGACAACCGACAACCGACAACAGCGTCACCAAAGAAAAGCCAACACACACACACACACTCACACACATGTGACACACAGCCACAATGGGCAGCGGGCATTACATTCAGAGTGAATCTGGAACTGAGTAGGAAACAATATTCAAAGAGTTATTATTATGGTTGTTATTATGGTTGTTATGGGTGCTATTTCTAGTGTTAGTTTCATAATAATTATCTGAACTGTTTAAAGATTCAAAGTTATCATTGTCAATAGCTTTAGGTACATGGATATTATTATCATTGCCTTTGTCTGCAGTTATAATAATGATATTCATTATCAATCGCATTATCATTGTCATTATCAGAGAGATTATCACTGTCATAGAAATTATCATTATCATGGTAAATCTCATATCATTGTTAATTACATTCTCATTGGCAGTTTCATTATCACTACCATTATCATTATCATTGTCATTCTAATTCTCATTTTCATAGCCCATCTCATTATCATTCTTACTATTATCTTCATCTATGTTCTCAATTATCTGTATTATCATAATCATCATCATTGTCAGGAACAAATTTATCATTGAAATTCAAAAATTCATTTTTATTATTCTTCTCATTTGTATTAATATTAGTATTACATACAGTATTACAAACTGTTACCAGTCAAGAACTCGAATGTTCTATTCCTTAAATTTCTCAAACTATTAGTGAAATTATTCGAATGGTTAGCTTATTTCATATTTCATATCATCTTCATATTGCTATCAGACTACCCTAGCAATGCTCAGTCTATCTATAATCTTAACTCCTTAACTGCAATGTTCTCTTTTAGTATTGTAGATGCTTCGAATTCTTTCGTTGAAAATCTATGGAATGGAAATGGAAATGTCGCCATATTTACACAGTTTGTGACCACTGTGCACAGTGGCTGCTTTTTAAGCAGAAAATCAAATTGCGGTTGTCTGTTGTGGTTGCTGCAGCAGTTGTTGTTGTTGCTGTCGTTGTTGTTGTTCTTGTTGTCGTTGTTGTTGTTGTTGTTGCAGCAGTTGTTGTTTGCATAGAAAATGCATTCGGGCCAAGTTGCAATGAGCCGGCAAAATGCAGCAGCAGCAAATAGAAAACGCATTGAGACACGAGACACGAAAACAAGTTGCCAGCAGATAAGGAAAGAGAGGTGCAGAGAGAGAGAGAGAGAGAGAGAGGCGAAGATATAGATCTAGAGAAAGAGAAAGAGAGAGAAAGGTAGAGAGATGAATATAGAAGTTGAGCGCGTGTCTAGTCGAGAGGGCCAATGCCAAAGGGCAGAGACAACTCTTTGACAAACTGTTGCTTCAGCTTCCTCTCCCTATCTCCCTTTCTCCCTCTCTCTGTTGACTTCTCTCTCTATTCAATTGCAGTTGAAGCTTTGAATTTTGAATTTGGGATTTAGGATTTCAGATTTGTGTCTCGGCCATTAAGTGACGATTGACACAGAGACCCCAAACCGCAATCGAAATGCCAAGAAATTAAGCTGAGAAACTAGTTGCTTAACACGCTGGCAGAGTGCGCAAATGGGTATATTGGTTTTAGTATACAATGCGTGAAGGTGTACTTTTAACATTATATAGAGTTGGGATTGTATATAGAGTTAAGTGTTTCAGATTTGCTGAAGAAGGTTTTTTGATTTGAATGATAACTGAAAGAGATGTGTTTTTCTTTGAACTAGCATTTGAATTTTAAAAGTTAACATACTAAGTTCTGCTATACATGTAAGATATAAACAATAATCTACTAAACTTCATCTTATATTCTGACTTAGACTGCCAGCTATAGCCTAAGCGAGTATCCCACAGTCAGTAGCTTTGCCAAAGGCAATGCTCTAACTTGTTTCTCTTAAGCCTTAATTAACGTTTGTTTTTCGATATATTTTTTTGGAACTGTGCCAAGAAGGCTTTAATAAGAGAATCTTTACGGCTTTGGCACTGGCCTTGAGCGCTGCGAAAAATGATTATTATGAGACTTGGCTAAGCGTTTAGGCCTGGCCAGCAGACTGGCTGGCTGGCTGGCTGGCTGGATGGCTGGCTGTGGGTCTTTCTCTTTTGTGCACAGTTCAATGCCACTGAAGAATACAAAATCGGCTCATTGTGAATGCTGTTTCCAGGCCTCCGACAAAGGCAGAAACGCAAATGAGAATTACGAGAATTATTTTCATATTTTTCAACCCATTCTCCGGCCCCGCTCTGGCAATACAATAGAGCCCCGCCTCGTGCCAGCATCATTTTTCGCAAATAAGCATATAAATAAATAAATATGCGTATGCAAATAAATGTATAAAATTGTGATGTGTAGACAGCGAGGAGGGGACTCGCCCTGCCCCTGCTTTCGCTCAGTGTATTATGTATTTTCCAGTTGATTCAATTTTTTTATTGATTTTTTTGGTTTTTTTTTGCCGCTGCTGCAAACAAAAGTCCAATAATTTATGCCATGGCTGTGGCTAAGCAGCGGAGACTCTGCTTCTTCTTCTTCTTCTACTCGAATACCCTCTCCTGGCTGCTGGCTGCGGCTAGCTGTGCACTCAACTGAACCCAAAAATACAAAACGGGGCGTGTGTGGCACTCGCTGCCATTCGCTGCCGCTGCACTCGGACGGAGCCAGTGGCAGAGTCAAAGCCATAGCCATAACCAAAGCCAGAGCCAGAGTCAGAGCCGTAGTCAGAGCCAGTTTGTTGACTTACAAAATCTGCTGCAAATATACATATATATATATATATATATATATATATATATATATATATATATATATATATATAGATATATATATGCTCATATATGTATATATGATAGATCTGCTTGTAATATTAGTATTTGCTGTAGCCGAACTTAATTGAATAAAATTCTAATCTTTGCGCTGCTGCTGCTGCGGCTTGTCTTGGGTGTTGCAATAGCTCAGCATTTTTTGCTTGAGGTAACTCAATTTTAAAATAATAAATTTAATTTATATTTATTTATAATATATATTCCATTTTATAAATATGAAAGTAGTCTGATTAAATTGTTTTTCTCCAGTTAAATGAGTTGGGATATCTTGTAGTCGTGTACGCTCTTACTTATTATTTGTGTAATATTTTATAGTAAGTATAAACTTTTTCCATGCAGAATTTTTGTAGATTTCAGATTCGAGATATTGGTATTTAAAGCAGCTTGACCCGCATTTTGAAGCACTATTCGAAATATTTTAAAATGTGGGAGTTACGCATTTCACTTCAGTGCCAAATAAAGCAATGCAAAAATTTATAAATAAAATATGTATATATATGTAAACAACCCATGTATGTATTGTGTTTATCAAGCGAGTTGATTTGCTTTTCATTTCTTTAAATTAATTTGTTTTGCATTCTCTTTGATATTAATTATTTTTTGGTAAATGCAATCAGATTTCCATTTTTTTATTCTGTTTTTTACTCTATTTCATAATTCCCGCAGCATTGATTAGAGTTTTTAATGAAGTCTTTATCTCTAGATCTTGCCCAATCTCTCTCTCCCTCTCATTCTCTCTCTCTTTCTCTGTCTGTCTCCGTTTATGCCTCAACTCACTTTTGAATGAGGTAATATGAGAAATATTGCGAACCAGTTTTTATTTTGTTCAGTCTTTGCTTCCTTTTACGGGTGAAAGTTTTTTCGTATTGATTTGTTTTGTTTTTGGTTTTGATTTTTATTTCTCTGTGGCTTTATTGCCAGTAGGTGGGCATCATTTGAATAGATCTGACCGACTCGTTGAAAAATGAGTGAAAATCTCAGCATAAATTTCGATTGAAGACATAATGAAACATCAAAATACGCAACAGAAACACTGTTGAAAAATGCTGTACAAAAGAATTGCTTAATTTATAACAAATTGGAAAAGAATTGAAGAAAAACTAGGAATGTATATATGAGGGGCCTTTGTTACTAGGGCATAACAATATGAAACACTTTTTGGATATGTATTGGAAATTTTCCAATGGAAAACCTTTAGGTTATAAGCGGTTATATGAGAACGACTTTTAGATAGAACTAAGCTAAGAAAAGAGAAAAAAAGAAATATTCAAGATAAACTAAATGTCTAAAATCTGTCACATCTTTAATCTATTCTATGTATTCCCTATCTGAATATGTAAGACTTTTTTAATCATTTACTCAACTTAAACTTCAATTCCATAAAAGGCCAATCATGTTCTTCAAGTTGTATGTAGTGAAATGTTTGAATTCTTCCGTATATAGAATCAGAGTCTCAATCGAAACCTGATTCATTGCCTTCAATCGCTTCATAGACGTGCCGAGCTCCCCTTTTCGCACATTTCACGTAACTAGTTCAAGTTTTTCCACATTTCCATTCAATATTTCAATGTCTGTCAGGCGAGTGGAGGAAAAGTTAATGCGAGGCTTTAATTTAAAAGTTGCCTTCGGCACATTCACATTTGTTTTTCTTCTCTGATAGTTTTTGTTTTCATAGTTAATTTGGTTGCTTGTTGGGGTTTGTTTTTGGGGCTAATTTGTGATTCTGGCTTAACTTCAATTAACGCTTAACGACAACAAATGCAGTGCTTAAATATTTAAAATCCAATACCAAATGGCCATATAAAATGCGCAATTGTAATGAGCGCGAAAATGTGAAAAGCCGGAAAACCCCGCGGAAAAACCCCCGAAAAAACAGCAACGACGAAACCCCAAACGACGACGCCGAAGAGGAGGAGGAGGAGTGGGGCAAGAGAGAGAGAGAGAGAGAAAGAGCGAAAAGCGCATTTTAATGGCTACATTTTAGCTTAAACATTGTAAAATTTAAACCAATTGCTAGAGGGAGATACACACAGAGAGCGAGAGGCAGAGAGAGGCAGAGAGATACTGAAACTGTTTCAGTCTGGAGCTGTCTCTGCTCGCTACTCTGCTGGACTGCCCCGCGGACTGTGTCAACTGTCAACCGCAAAATGCGCGAAGGGAGCGAAGAGCCGAAAAACAACAACAGAAAAAAGCGAGTCAAAAAATCAACTACCCAAAAAGGGCGCTGGGGGCGTGGCAGGAGGGAAATGGTGTGTGTGAGCCACGCGTCTGATTTCAATTTAAAGTGCAATCAGTTTTTAATATCCTGGACTCCATTGAAAATAGGGTATATTGGATTGAGGCAGGTGAAAGAAACAGAGGGTAGATTTGAGTGAATGAGTATGAGAGTATTAGAGCGGAGACTGTATACGAAGATATGAGTATAAGAGTATGTATAATGATATGTAATATAAGACTAGAAGAGTGTGGATAGTAATGGAATATATAATAATATAGATATAGGGTAAGCAGATATATGAGTATAAGAGTCTAAGACTATGCCCTTTAAGAGTATTGGAGTATAAGAATGCAGTAGTATTTGTAGTAGTAGTATAGCATATTTATTATATAGGTGAATCTTAGCTACTTGTCTTGGCCTACAGGGTATCTGTAAGTCGGTTACTCCCCACTAGAGCATGCTTACTTGCTCGCAGTTGTTTTTGCGTGGCCCGCAGCAGCAGCAGCAGCAGCAACAAGAGCAAGAGCAAGACCTTATTTGTACGCTGTCTGGCTCTGGCTGTCTGTCTGCTAGAAATCTGTTTGGCACACAGATCCGACTGCAGATACCCAGTAACAGCAACCCCACACGGCGCTGGCCCCACCCGGCGGGTTTCTCGGAACACTTTGTGTTATTGTTTGACTCGCGACTTTTTTAGAGCTGGCAAAGTTTTTGTAATCTGTGCGATTCGCTTGCTCGCAAAACAAATGCCAAAGCGCTTTTATTTTACAAATTAATTAAAAAATTAACAGGAAGAACAAGAAGAAGAGGAGCAACAATTTGGGAAGCTATCCTAGTGTGTGTGAGTGGAGTGTGTGCGTGTGTGTGTCTGTGTTTGCTCGCATCCTTTTGTCGCATTTCACGCGTAATCCTGCGCTCAAATAAAATTTACAATTTATGACCATTCTTCTTCTTCTTGTTCTGTTCTTGTTCTTTTTGTTTGTGTTTTCATAAAATTTTCCGTGTAGATTGCTCATAATTATACACACACACACGCACAGCCATGGCACAGCTGCGCTTGGAATGAAAATCAGAAACATAAACAGAGAGACAGAGGGACAGAGGGATAGAGAGATAGAGAGAGTCACAGTTACACAGATTCAAGTAACAGTTAACAGCAAGAGTTACAGTAACCGTTATCCACTTACATTTGTCTTTCCTTTTGGCTCTGGCGCACGTCGCGTATGCGTAATTTAAGCATAGAACAAATAGAAAACAAAATTTGTTATAAATACTTTGCAGAATGGAACCTTGTGAGAATGACTTTATAGCAGTTAAGTTACACATGATCTGTGTTTATAAACCATATATGCCAGAGGGTTGCCTGTGAATAAAAATGAAAACATTAATAGATTATGCACTCTCTTCTTCTTTGACGCTGTATTGCCTTTCTCTGCCTCTCTCACTCTCTGTTCATCTAACCAATTCATTATAAATTTTTACTCAGTCCATCATCATTCTCTTAGTCAGCTGTTTTACTACTTCCCTCTCTATCTCTATTTATCTCTCTTTCTTGCTGTATCCCTTTCTATCATTTGTTCTCTTGTCTTTCGCTTTGTACTTACCTCTTATTCTTTCTGAGACCATCCCCTGTCTTTCTTGGACTCTCTGTCTCTCTCTCTCTCTCTCTCGCTCTTTCTCTCTTTCTCTTCTCTGAAATCATCTCTCCTCTGTTTAGAGATCATCTCCTGTCTTTATCTGACTCCCTTTGTCTTTTTCTCTGTCTCTCATACTTTTCTTCGAGATCATATCTCCACTCCTAGTCTTCCTGTTATACACTCCCAGGTGATTCTAGACCTTCCATAGACCTCTCTCTTTTCTCCTGTAAAGTACTCCAGTGCACTTCACTCCCTCAGCTGCCTTCAACAGCTGCTGCCATGAACAGCTAGCCGCACATTCAATAATGGCTCGACTATTAATAAGTATATGAGGTGAGGCTTCACCTTCGCCATCTAATTAGTGAGTAGAGTCGCTGTTAGCTGTTTGCTGTTAGCTGTTTTCGTGAGCTCGAGCTAAACTAATTTTGGCTTAGCGAAAATACAAAATGCGAAATTCAACAAAAACAAGAGTTGAGGAGCTGTGCGAGAGAGAAAAAAATGAGAAAACGTCGCTCGGCAACCGCAACACAACAAAGGGACGTAATTTGAGGCAGCTGGGAAGCGGCGGCAGCAACAATAGTCGAGTTGACGTCGACGTCAAAAACTAAAGTCAAAACAAATAATTTGCTATAATAACTAAGAGCGTCGAGAGTAAAAATCAGCTGCTGGGAAACAAAAGAAGCAAAAGTAATAGACAAGTGGAAGTGAAACAAAGGAAAAACCAAAGCAAACAGCAGCAGCATCTACAACAACAACAACAACAACACTAACCACACTCACACACACACACACACAACACTCTTCAGCATAGAACACTTCCTCCTTCCACAAAGATCTCTCGCTCTCTAGCTAAAACGTCGTCATCTTCGTCGTGTGTGTCTGCCTGTGTCTCAGTGTGTGTACTTTGCAAGTTAAGGAGTTCTGCATAGTCACCGTCTTATTCCCAGATCCCTGTCCCACCGCCTGCGTCCGTCCCCAGCCAGCTCTCATCCCGCTCAACCGCAAGACTATTAAACGCACACTTGCGTGCGAGTTTTTCGCACCCGCTTTTGGGCTTCCACTCAAGGCGAACCACAAGCGCTGTAAACAGTTTTCTGTTTTTATTTTACATTGCATATACTCTGTTGTTCGTGTAAGTCGAGCAGTCGCAGTAGAAGACCCTTGCATGGGGTTGTTGCGCATCAAAAAGTCAAATTAGTTTGTTTTGTAAGCAATCTGCTCAGAGAATCGATAAGTATCGGAGAGACGAAGCTCGTCAAGACTGGCAGGCCATACAGCTTTGAATCATTGTGTATAAGTGTATATGAAGAGGCTATAATTCTTGTATTTTTACCTTATCGATAAAGGTTTTACGTCTAAGGAGTTATTGGGCAGCAGAAGCGGAGAATATTCAAAGTTACCTCATCTGTATTAGAAGTCGGAGCAGAGAATATTTCGAGTCTTATATTTTCATCTGTTTATTTTCATACATAAAAAATCGATAAATATCAGAATATGTTTATTGAATCATTTTTACAGTTGATCGCATCAGTATCTCACTTCATATATGAACTCATGGATGAGACAAACTTTTAAGGCATGCCAAGCCTTAGTTCAGCATAATTCTATATCATAATCTCTCATATTTTAGGTCCACTCTCATAAAACTAGAAAATATAAATGATCTACTTACTCTACATCACAGAGTAGAAATGCATTGGTCTATTTCTTTGCTCTTTAATCTGTATCACCAAAGAAACCACAGTATTGATTAAAGAGAGGCATGTTTTTAGTCTGGAACCTTGATGCTTTACAGGTCATCTTTGAGTCGTTCACTGGTCACTCTCGCAATCTTCGGTTGCTTTTCTTGGCAAATCTCGCGCAGCAGCTGCGGTTTGTTGGTGATGATGCCGCAGACCCAAACCCCAAACGCCAAGAGCCAACTTGGGTTCGAAAGCCCAGCCCAACCTTAAGCGAAGCCTAACCCGGACGCTTGACTGAAATGCAATGCGATTCATTGGCAGCTGGCCGCAGCCTTGGCCCCTCTCAATCTTTCCGTTCGCTTCCATCTTTTGCCGATTTCTGTTTTGCAACGAGGCTTATGGGCTCTGGTCAGCCTTTGGCCCGCCTGGGCTGGAAGATTGCGAGCGTTTATGCATATCACCCGCATGGCTCGTAATTCTTTTCGGCTCGCTTATCGACAGACTGCAATCGGCATATAATTTTGCAGAAATAGCTGCGCTGATATACCCGGCCCTCGCCATATGCCAATCTGCCAGCTGGGCCGGCTCAGCCCTCATCGCGTCGAAACCCTGGCGACATTAAGGCAATCGCGTCTGACCGTTGAGGCCAACCCCAAAAACGCAAGCTGTAAATTGTAGCGAGCTTCGCTCTCCAGCATAACTCTACCCTCTCTCTCACTCTCCCTCTCTCTCGCTCTCTCCCTCTCTGCATCATTGTGATATACTGTCAGAAGAAACTGTATGAAAGGCGCAGAGGAAATTATGCGTAATGAAGTGAGCAATGACTTGGTGTATATGGGAGTCCTTATCAGTATAAGAGTGTACGAGTGTGCGTGTATGTGTGTGTGAGTGTGTGTGTGTAGAACATTGTTGCTATTGCGAACTGGACCGCCCTCTGCCTCCGCGGTGCCCCCTCAACCGTTTCCTGTTTAGCTTGGGTAGTTTTTATTCGCTTCGTTTCCGCGTCAATTTCCTTTAATGTGTTGTGGCGTGATGTCCCTTAACACACACACACGCACACCAATACAAAGTGACTGTGCGCTATCTATACATATATATATACATGTTTATATATATATATATATAACTCTCAATCAGTTTTTGCGTTTTATGCGCATTTTTATGACTTGTGTTTCTTGTTCCTTCGAGTTGCTGTTGCTGTTGCTGTCTGGTGGTGGTTGCTGCGATACTATTTTATCTGCGTAATTGAGTTCGTTTGCACATTAGCAACATTAGCAACAACAACAATAAGAACAACAACAACAGCGACAACTGAAACAGAAACTATAAATTTTGAATAGTTAGCAAATGGGGGCGTTCGCAATTGCCCAGCCATGTGTTATAAATGTGGGGGATAATCAAATTTATATATATGGGAAATGGAGTTCTTTGTGGGAAATTCGATTTCTTTTAAATTTGTATTCCATATATATATGATTTATGGTAATGTTATTGGCTCTAAGCAAAGCAATTATATAAATTGAAATTTGAATTTATTCAGGGAGGGAATTCAGCTATCTGGAATGAGATTCAAACCTTTTTCAGTTGCTAAATGCGCAGCTGAAAACAGACAAAGGAATCAGAAAAGTCCTTTGGAAACCTTTTCTATGAGCTGCAAACAAAAGCAAGAGAATAAGATGGGGTTTTACAAAAGTTTCAACTTGGTGAATGAGTTTATAAAAACAAGGGTTTTGTTACTTTAGATATTTCAGAAAACATTCTAAGAGTGAGACTAATTTGACTTCAAATATAATTGAATTGGTTCTCAAGTTTGTGTCATAGTTTTAATATATTTTATTAACTTTAAGGATTGATTGGCTTCACTTTTTATGATGCGTTTCATGTGATGCATAATTTGATTAATTTATATAAATGTTTATTAAAGAAATTTGGAAAATGCTAATTACTTTAAGCATCCCCACACAATTATCTCTATACCCAGCATCAAATTTGTATCAACTGAATTATAATTATAGAAATTTTATTAAAACAATTTCATTATAAATATCCCTCTGTCTCTCTCTGTCATTTCAGGTATGTTCACATATATATATATCTATACATGTCTGGGTGTGTGTCTGCGCTTGCCTATAATGAAGCATTAACATTAATGCAGGCATCGGACATTTAACGATCTCTGGCATATGCCAATCGCAGGTATTTATGCTGTTGAGTGTGATGAAAGCCATTTGCGCTGTTGCCAAACGCACTTTAAAAGCTCCAGCAGCAGCTCCCGACGGCAAATTATGAAAATGAAATAAAAGTGGGGAGTATTCGACTGCATGATACTCATTCTTGCTGCGTGGAGAACTGAATTTAGTTGAATAAATCTGTTTTTGAAAGGTAAACTTACTAGAGACAGGTCAATGCTAATTCAAGATAGATAACTGAAAGATATAGCCTTCTTACCAGATCTGTTAAGGGGCTATATAATATATATTTTATTTTTGAAGGTAATTGATAACTGACATGACTCCGACTCTTCAGATTTCAAAGGAAGTGTATTCAATAGATCTGAAAACGTTTTCAGAAAAGGGGAACCAGAAGGTGCACATGTAGGCAAACCAATATACCCTCTTGTGCGAGTATAAAAATAAACCATAATAATATTAAACGAGCATAATAAAGGGGCGTATGCCACGACTTAATGACCAGGCAGACTGTGCCACATTTATAATGAGCACTTTTAATACATATATATAAATATCTATCAATATATATAAATCTTTATATAGTAGTAGTAAAAACTGAACTGAAAACCAATTTGGCCCAACTAATTCTTGGCAAAGACTTCACAAAAAAAAAAAAAAACATAACAGAAACCAATAGAAAGAGAGGAAAAAACAATACTAATTGCAATTTTCACACCAGACATTCGAGGAGATAAAGCAAGAAATATGAGCGGCAATTGCCAATAGCTGAATTGCGTGCTGAAAACACTTACAGATATTTGGTCAACGATTATTGGCCCAAAGCGAGGGAAACAGACAGAGAGAGGAGGAGAGAGAGATAGTGTACGAAACCTTTGAGCTGTGAGTTTTGGCTGACTCACGACACAGCCACAAATTGACTTCTCTTTTGGCCAAAAGGAAAAAAATAGAAGGCAAGCAGGAGTGAGCTAGAGAGGAGTACGTGACTAGAGGATACCCCACACTATTTTCAGCTGTCTGTTAGGTATAATATGGGTAAGTGGAGTAGCGCTAAGAGAATGACTATATGGATTGTTTGAGGTTTTGATAGTTTAATATTGCATTAAAATTTGCAGTTGGCGGCTTCAGGGAAACATCTTCTGTTTCTGATCAAGAATATATAATATACATATACATATACTATATATACTCCATTGTGCCACACCGATATACCCCGCTTAGCTTCTTCTAATATTCGTGGAATATCAAATATGAAAGCAACTCAGGCAAGTGAGCCTCGAGTCAGAGTCAGAGTCAGAGGCATTTCAATTGCGCTTCTCTGCAGTTAGCGCAGATGCCCGAAATATGACGTGGTAGCCGCTGCCAGTCGGGTAGTCACAGCTATCGAGCCATATTAGCCACCAGCGTGAACGTGAGTGGGTAATCGATGAGCAGTCAGCATGGACACAGCTCCGACTGCGACGGTGAGTCCCAATTCGAGTCGAACTCTTTGGCTTTGGCTTTGGCTTTGGCTACGTGCACAAGGTCAAGTTGTTTATGGACAGCACTTGATATTCGATATTTGATATCATCGACACGCCGTTGGCCCAAACCATAATTTTAGCCACATTCGAATCGTTTGCCTTTTTCGCCTCTTTCTCGCCGCAATTCGTTTGTGCCCGCATTTATGCATATGTATGCGAATATTGCCGATGAAGTGCTACGAAAAGTGCTTGGCTCCACAATTTATTGGATTTTCAATTTCGAATTTATTGTTCAAAGCCATTTTTCTCTTTTTTAACCACGCCTCCTCTTCCTGCCTCTTGTTGAAATTTGTATAAAAGAGTTGTGTCGAGTTATAGTTGAGATCTGTAAAAAAACTGAAATATTGATATTAATATAGTATTATTTCTTATTAAAAGTAATAATAAGAAATAATACTATATTAATATCAATATTTCAGTTTTGAAATCAGTTTAAAAACAATTTTTATAGAAACACATTATAAATGTTTGTAGTTTAGCTTGAAATGAATTTAATTTTAGTTTTCTGTATATATTGAAAGTTGTTGAAAACTCTTAAATAGTTATATATGATCCAGTTATAAAATCTTCTTCAAGATATATTTGAATCAACAACTCATTTTTTCGAAGCTTTCTATACAATTGATTATAGTGAAGGCCTTCATCACTTTTTATGTGGATATATATTTATAAATATATGTTTATGATATATACTTATTTATAGATATTTCGCTTCAAGCCCTTTCCAGCTGACTGTGCTTTCGCTTTTCGAATATCGAATTCGCGTTTTTCGCTTAATTCGAACAGTTTTTTATTTGATTTTGTTTTGTATTTCGTTCGCTTTCGATTCAAATTTCGCAGTGTTTAAATCTATGCAGATATATGTATGTATATATATCAGCTTAATCGTACTCGTATTCTGATCATTCTCGAAAGCAAAAGTTATGCATAGGTATGAGTGTGTGTGTGTGATATGTTTATGTATTTGTAGTTTCATCTTTTGTTGTTTTGGTTCGTCTGTTCACTTTCCATTTTAGACTTTTGCAAATTTGCATTTGCTGCTGGTATTGAATATGTATGACAGACAGACAGACAGCCAGACTGATACTCATATATACTACTACTATATAAAAAGCAGACAACAACAACAATGGCAAAATGTTGTCCCACGTATTTCATTTAATTTTGTGTCGTGTATTTCATTTCAATCGACTTTTGCTTTTCATTTGTAGCGCGACTTTCGCGCACCAAAACACAATTTGCATATGGCAAGAGTGAGAGAGAGAGAGAGGGAGGGAGAAGGAGAGGAAAGTCAGTGGGGGCATGGGAGGGCCAGTGGGAGCACACTTGGGGGCCAGGGCTGCCTAAATACAGAAATATCTCATCTAAGCGTTTGCACATCAAATTAAAGTCCGTGCCGAAAAAAATTGAAAATAAATGCGAACAGATTGAAAACTGAGCGGCAAATGGAACGTGGCCAGCTGCGACTCGTGGAGCAGTAGGAGCACAGAACGTGACCTAGCTGTAAAATGCGAGCAGGTGGACACCCACGCACACACACACACACACGCTCACAGAGAGAGAGAGGGAGAGAGAGGCGCAGAGTCACGGCCACAACTGCAAAGCCTGTCCAGTGGAAAATGTTTAATAGAAAAATTATGCACTGATTTGTATTTGCGCTTAATCTGCCCTTTTTTTCTCGCGCGGCATTTGAATGCTCGCCTAGGTAGTGTGTGGCGGGCATTTTGGTTTTGTAGAAAGTGAAGGTTTTTGCTGGAGAAGATAGAGACTTAAAATGTGCAGCCTATGGGGTGTAAATATCGATCTTATATAAATGTAAGTCTAGAGATTGTTTCTGACTGGAGGGATTTTTGATTTTGCAGAGAGTTCTATTTTCTAGAGATTTTCCATTTTGTAATATTTCTGGTTTTGTAAATATTTTGAATTTTGAATATATTTTGTATAGATTTTGCATTTAGGAGAGATTTTCATAGTGGAAAACTGGTAAAGAGATCACATGGAAGATTGAGGTTGCTACAGATAGATTGAATAATGATCTGATTTAATGATCCGTCTATTGAGTTCTCTTCTATATTCTTCTTTATTCTACCTATAATTCGTATTATCTATCTTCTTTTTATGTTCTCTTTTATCTCCTATGTAACTCTTCTTATCATATCATATGGCGAGTATCGTGCAGTCGGTGGAACTCGATTGCAACGTTTTTAAGTTCGACTTTTTTGGCCGTGTTATTTTCATGGCTGGCTGCTTGGTCGGCTGGTTGGCTGCCTGTCGCTTATGCAAATCGAGCAGCGGCGGCGGGGCGGGAGGAGGTCCTGGCGAAAAGGACAAACCGTAGCAAGTTCCGAGACGCAATCGAAATAAATTGCCAAAGTGTCGTCTGCGCTGGCTGCCAGCAGTAGAAGTGGGAGTTGCTGGGGTGGGAGGCGTGGCTGTGAGTGGGGGCGTTGCTGGCCAGCATATCGATGGCAGCAATTTCCGGCAGCAGCAGCAGCAAAAACAAGAACCGCAGAGAGAGCGTTGCTCGAAATAAAAAAAAAGTAGCTGAAGAAATGTCGCTTTACATGGCAGAACGCCTTGGTCTCTGCTACTTTTTTTCTGCCTCCGCTGCCACGCCCACATTCGAGTGTCGTAAAAACAAACGCCAAATCCGCCGCATCAAATTGGGCAACAGCAACAACAAAAATGGCTAAAAAATAAAAATCGAGTATAAACTCGAATTGGACTTGAGAAAAAAAAAGTAAAGCAAGAGTGTTCTGGTGGGGAGTGCACGACTAGGAACACCCTACACTACATGCAGAAGGGATAAATCTATCGATAATATAAATTTGAGTAGCTGCGTTACAGAGGCAGGTACATGTATATATACCATCTTAAGTCCAATGGTGTATAAGAACCATTATTTTTACATTTATCTACTAGTCTGCCACAAATACTCTTCTACTCCTTTGCTTGTATACTTTAGTTTACTTTACTTCCCCGCCCTTTGTCTCCTTTACACTTATAATCCTACGCTCGTATACTCTTATAGTAATCTGCTCTACTATTCAGACTTAGCTCGATTTGGCTGCTCTGGCAGTTACATACCAGTCCATCAGAACTAATATACCCTAGCTAAATCATGCTCCGTGACTTCCAGGGTATCATTCAAAAAAAGCAAAGCGTTCAAGTCGAACGATTTTCGTTCCTCTGCGTCTTCCTCACGCATAACATTTGCAGTTAGCTGGCGCTGTCACGCTGCCACGCCCCCAAAACTACTAAAGCACTCTTAGAACAATGACGGCTGCAAACTTTGTGATTCCCCCCACAGTTCGCTCTCCCCACTCCCCATCTTCCCTTTCTCTCCCGCGTTCGATTTGTCAGCGACTTCAAATGGGTTGCATTTTTATTTTATTGGCAAAGCGCTGGAATTTCATTTTATTGGCCATTTCGGTTGACCTTCGGGCCAGCAGCAACAGCAGCAGCAGCTAACGGAACCAGCTAGCAGTAGATGGTGAAGAAGAAGCTGAAATTTAGACCTGTCTGAATAGTTTTGTATACCCTGTGACAGAGTTGCAGTAGAGGAGTTGTATGGGGGATAGAACATTTTAAGACTATATACCCTGTAAAAGATCTTCTCCTATTCTCTTTCTCTCTCTCTCTCTCTCTCTTTCTCTAGTTTATGTTTATCTGAATACATTTGATACCCTTTAACAGATCGAGAAACCATACTATGCTCTGTCATTCCCCTCTCTCTTTCTGTCTCTTTCATGCACAGCAGCACCTTTTATTTGCTGGGTATTTGGCAGTCGTTTCATTCCTCTTATCTGCTCTTCTAGCTCCTCAATGAATTGCGCTCTGCCCGCCAAGATTGTTTTGCATAATTCAAATTGTTGGCTCTGATTGGTTTTGCATTTGTCTTGGAATTCAAGTTTTGCCCAACTCAAACACAAATTCTTTAGATATATATATATATTCCTTTCAATATCTTCTCAAGCTTCGATTTTGGGGCTTATTGCAAAGTCAATTTGTAGTTTTCCAATTGAATTGTTTTGCTTTAATTGGGTAATCCGTCTCTGTCTCTGTTTCTGTCCTTGTCCCTGTCTCTGGCTCTGCATTTATCTACAATTACGTGGCACAAATATCTAGATAAACTTTTCCTCTGCGACTTTTCTCTCGGCGTGCCGTGCAATTAATTTTCCCTAACTGTAAGTTTCCCCTTTAACGGAGGTTTTTCCTCTCATTAGGCCGTCGCTCCATCTGATAAATGTCCGCAAATATGCCAACTACCTCGATTACCTCGTCTTCCGACCCCGTTTTGACCACCTTTTTGAGGGGCGTATTGTGAAATTCCAGCAGGTGTCATAAACATATTTTAACGACTTCCAGCACAACAAATTAAATAATTACCTAAGCCTCGGCCAGACACTCACAGCAGATGCGAAGGCCTCCATGAAGCCCTCTCGCAAGGTATTACCAAACCCTATGCCCAAATTCAGGTTAATTCCAGAAAATTAAACGTGAAGAATATTAAATATAATCATATTGAACAATTAAAAGTAAAACAAATTTATTTTTTAAGGCTGTCAACAAATGAACAAAAATAAAAGTGAATGATATATATAAAATATAAAAAAATTTATTATATACACGACTTATAAAATAGTTTAAAAAAATGACATAAATTTATAAAAACTTTTAAATAAAAAAAGTTTTTTACTAAGATTTAGCTACAGCCGGCAATTAGGTCAGGGTTCGGGCGTGACACTTATTTAATTAATTTACGAGTTTTAAAGATTTTTCTATAAGTCAGTAAAACTTGCGTCAATTATTAGGGTTTGATCTCCACACATTCGCCGTAAACAGAAGCCTAAGATAGATTCTCGAATGACTGGCAAATGTGAGCCGTACTTGAATGACATTGGCTGCAGATCAGCAACTAGTTCGAACTAGGCCTAAACAAGTTATCTGTCAGCTCGAATCATCTGGCTCTAACTAAATCTAAGATTTACTCACATTCAATTATTAGGCTCAAGGTTCGAACTGCTTCATTTACACAATGTTTATAAGTCTAGAACTGAATCAAATTTGAATGCAGTTTTTAGTGAGAAATTCCAATGATGCATAAATGATTTATAATGAGAGACCTTAAATGGGATTAGAACTGCCGTCACCCGATCAACAGAGATTTGGACAAAGACTCTGCATTCAAGAACTTCGCTTAAATGCAATAAATTACGCTTAAGGCTTACTCATTAGACGTAAATCACGACGGTGTGAGAAAGTCCACTTAGCAGTCTTTGTATATATATGTTTATATTGCCTTGTGTATCTGGCAAATCAGCGTTGTTTGCATTTCTCATAAAGTCAATCGATACCTTTTGTGTTGTGTCATAAAGAACTCTTGTGAAATGATTCACAAAAGCAACGAGACAAAGCCTTAAATTTATATGGATATATAACATATCATATATGTATATATACCATTTCGGTATATATATATTCACATTTGATATCCATTATATATCGTTTTCTTTATGACAAACTGTTTCATAATCGTGCCTCGGGCTGTCCCAAGAGTCTTTAAGTGCTCGCATAAAGTATTTAAATAATACTAAATTATATGTGCTCCATATTGTCTTTCTCTCTCTCTGTGTGTGTGTGTGTGTGTGTGCAACCCCCTCTCTAGCACCCCTTCTTCTCTCTCCTAAGTAGTAGAATGCCACAGAGAATTGAGTTTTGGTGCTAAATTAAATCACTTGTGGAAGATGCCAACGCGTTGATATTAAAAGCGCATAGAGAATCCAAGTGAAATCATAAAATTGTAGGCAAGCAGTCGGCAGGGGCTGGGGGCGTGGCAATTGGGGCAACAACTGCGAGGCGAAACAAAGACAGCGGCCAAAGCGACAAACACACAGCGACAGCAACAACAAATTGAAGTGACCTACATAATGGCCAAGAGCGAGCGAACGAGTTGTTGTTGTTGTTGGTTGTTGGCGACGGCGGCGACAGCAACAGCAACAGCAACAACATCAGCAGCAGCAGCAGCAGCAACATGATTATTGTTATTGTTGCCCATCATAGAAACAGCGAGAGAAACGACGACGACAACTGCATGAATGAATGAACCAAAACCTCATGATGAGCTAACGAGCAATTTAAGAATTTAATTTATGTGCACACACACACACACACACAAACAGACAGAAGTCGTATATATAGCTGCAGTTAAAGATATGGCCTTAGCTACAGTGAACATTCCATTAGCGAACAGCTGCATTAGGCGAATATCTGTTGGCGTTTGCTTAATTTAGTCCCAAAGAAACTACAATATTATACATTTAGTACACATCGGTAACTAGAAAAGTATATGTATAAATTTAGTACACAATTGATGTATAGCTAAATTAAGTACTTATCACATATTTGTAGTTTAATTTTTGGTGCACTCAATTCCTCATATGAGCGACGATTGCTATATAGATAAATTTAGCACATGTGCGGAAATCTCCTGTAGGCGTAATTATACCTTTAGTAGAACTCTCTCATTTATATTTTGTACTGTTGTCTTCTTTATCCACCTGCTTTTTCTTTTACCTACTCATAGATTTAGACATTTCACTAACCAGCTCAGTTTTACTGTGGAATTGAATAATTGTTCGCCAATGGCAAAACTCACTGTGCTACGTCTAATGCTGGCAGCCACTGTATGTCGCATGCAACATGACAGCGGGCAGCAGCAACAGCAGCAGCAGCAACAGCGGCGTTTTGGTGCCTAATGACGTAGCCACTTAAGCGCCTTTGTGTGCGAGTGTGTGTGAGTGAGACAGTGTGTGTGTGTGTGTGTGTGCGCCACATTGGCTGCGGTTCTTTCGAATGCTGAATGCGTCTGTGGTAGCTGCTGCTGCTGTTGTTACTGTTGCTGCTAATGTTGCTGCTGCTGCTGCTGTTGTTGTTACTGTTGCTGCTGTCGCATTGGCAACATGTAAAAGTAATTGCCAACCCGGATGCTTTGGCAGCCACACGGCCGCCATCGTCATCATCATCGCCAACGCTGGCTGTGCCACATGGAAAGCCAGAAATTAGAAACGGATCTCAAATTAGAAATGCCTCAAGCCCGATGCAGCGCGGCGCTCTCCAGTTTGCTGCTGCTGTTGTTGTTGTGGTTGGTTTGTTATTGTTGTTGCTGTTGTTGCTGTCATCAGTTTGGAGTCCAAGCCCTCAGTCCAAATCCCAATTGCAGTCCCATTGTAGCTGCCTTTTTTTGGCACTCGTGTGTGGGTGACATTTATGTGTGATGCATGGGAATACGCCGTGGCTTATGTAGATATTTATATATATAAATAATACACTGGAAGAAATTATGCTATATAAATAAAGTGAATAACTAAAAGTCTGCCAAACTCAATTGAGTTCTACTTGACTCTAACGAGGACAATTTATTTATATTTTCTATTTCATATTTATTGCAACTTAGCTGCTTTTCTCTCAGTGTACGGACACACACATAGGGATGCAGCCTAATGTATTTATATATGCGTATTTATATTTATATGCGAGGAGAGGGCTCCACGGCTGGCAGCTGGCAACCGGCAGCTGGATGCAGTCGCCAAGTCTGCATTGCCATAGTTTACACTTGGCATGCTGCCCTATATACGCCAACGAGTTTCTCTCTCCCTTTCTCTCTCCCTCTCTCTCTCTATGGAGTAGCGCGTGGGCGGGCAGCTTGCAATGATTGCGTTTTATGCATTCAAAAATTGGCAATAAACGCGTTGCGCTGCTGGCAAACTTTGTCTTTGGCTTTATGGGCCGATTGTGCATCGACGACGCTGTCTGCCCTGGACAGCGCCAGCTTTGCCATATAATCTTTTACGCGGGCATTAAGCTCACTTACGACTCGACAATGCCAAAAAAAAAAGAGATAACAAGACAATGTGACACACACACAGCCTCCTCTCTCTCTCTCTCTCACTCTGTGGCAAGAGAGTTTTCTAGACTCTGCGGCACCTTTCGTTGCCAACTGGCAACTGGCGACTGCGAGCTGCAATGACACCAGCTGAAAGTTATCTAAGATCAGTTTGAACTTCTTTCAAGCTGTGTTCACTGAGTTGGAAATTGAAAGATTTAAGCGTGACTGAGTTGTTTTGAGTCGGGATGCAAGGTTAAATAATGCTAGACCATAAGATACCATACAGTTAACTGAGCATGGAGATTATTAAAGATAGATTCTAGATTGTACGAAAATAAACTCAAATTAGTAGAAATAAACCGTATAGCGGAAATGAAGTGCCTGCGTATAGCTAGTTTGTCTATTTGAATTCATTTATCTAAGTGAGCTTTAATCACTTCACATTCATTTCAAAGACCGACATTAACTTTAATACTGCTTAGACTTATCAAAGTGTCTTCATAGGATTAAGTGAACTCTACAAATTGATTTCCATGCTTCAAAATGTTGTTACTTATGCAGTTTAAACTTTTCTGAACAAACTTTAAGCACTTTGCAAAAGCTTTAAGTGCAAGCATAAGCAAATGTCACTCAATCTGTTGGGCATTTAGCGCAGTTTAACAACTCAACTTTGTGTTGTGTCTCTCCATCTCCCCTTCTTACTCGCCCTCTCTCTCTCTCTCTCTTCTGCTTCCTGTCTCCCTCTTTCGCTGCCGGTCTGTCAAAGTCGTGTGTTCGTATGTTACGCCCACTGGCACTTTAATCTAAAACTCTGAGGCGTGTAACAACTGCAATTTTAACTGGAATTGGAACTGGAACTAGCAGCAGAGCGAACTGCAGCTCGAACTGAACTGAAGTCGACGCGCGTCTCTAGACTCGAGTCTCTCGACGCTCTTTGGCGTCAGTCAAGCGTCAAAGCGTTTTGCACTTTACGTTGGCCAAGTTTTGTCACGCCCCCTTCTAGCAGCGCCCCGCTTTAAACGTCTCTGGAGTTAGTAGGTCAGAAGTTTGTGTGTGAAATGTTTGTTGTTGCTGCTGTTGTTGTTGTTGTTGTTGTCGGATCTAAAATAATGTTTTGGCCGCTCTTTAAGTACTCAAAAGTCAACGTGACTTCTGTCTGTTTTGCTTTGGATACTCAACTTTTTGGGTGTTTTTCTTTTATTTTCCTCTCTCTTCTTCTTCTTTTCGGGTTCTTTTTTATAGCTGTCTGCTTTCATTTTTAGACTGCGTTTTTAAGACTGGGTGAATGTCAGGTTCTACGACACAAACGCGGCTCGGTGGCTCGCGCGTCTGTCTCCTGCTTTAGTTAACCAGCTACCGGGTTTTTCACTTTATTCACTTTATGTTAGCTCACACAAAAGACACAAAAGAAAACAGAACGAAAAGCAGACAGAGGCATAGAGAGAAAGATGGAAAGGGGAAAAGGGGCTCAGGTGAGAGTGAGATAGACTCAGATTTATAAGTCGTATATGGAGCGCCCTGAACAGATACTTAAACAACATTTGCAGACATTCAGGCATAATGCGCCCTCTCTCCCTCTCCCACTCTTTTCTTTGAAGTTTTTAAGGCTGTCATGAAATTTAATAGAACACCTGAGCTCTGCTTAATGCCTGGTTGGGCAGACTTCCTGTTTCTATTTAAAACAAAATGTCTGTATGTGGAAATTTATACATATATTTAAATTTCATAAATAAAGAATACATAAAAAGTAAAAAATAAAATAAATATATTCCTTAAAATATGTCTTAAATTTTAAAAAATAATAACAAAATTTTAGAGCTTTTAACATATGTAAATTGACCTGTGCCATACTGTTTTAAGATTTAATAGAAATTTAAAAAAACTGAAAAAATAATTGATATATAGCAAAATAATATCCCATGTGAGAAAATAATAATAGCACCACTATGATAATTTTTTGTATTGCTCGAAAATGTTAAAGAACAAAAAGAATCCAGAACTTAAGTAACAATTTAAATAATTTATGTATGAAAAGTTAAAAAAGTAAGATTTAATATCGAAATGAGTCCGCAATTTAAACTGAAATCTTTAACCAGCTTCTTTTAATCAAAATATCTCAGCTCATTATTTAATCGCATATTCTGCGGGGCATCTCGCGCTGGCCCGAAAACAATTCGCTTAGCTCACTTAGCTACACAAACATATACACAGCTAGGGAGGTATATAAGGTATAGAAATAGAAATCAAGGTGCCTTAATTTCATGCCAAATTACAAAAGCCAAACAAAAGAAACAATGAGAAAAAAACACCAAAAATTGAGAGCAAAAACTCCATTACAAATCAGAATTGCGGTAAAGTTGAAAAGCGCTCTGTAATTATGGCTACAGTTCGTGGAGCCAGGCGGGCGTGTGACGGGCGAGGGGGCGTGGCAGGGGCAGCTTTGATTGAAAGTTGAAAATAGGTTTTTTTATGTTATGTTGGGGCTCGTTTTGGCGTGCTATAAGCGCCCACTTACATTTAGTGAAGCGATCTAATACTGAACCCAACTCAGCTCAGCTCAGCTCAGCTCGGTTCAGCTTGGCATGCTTCGACTGCTACTCCTACTCCTACTCCGACTCCGACTCCGACTCCGACAGGCAAACCAAAGCCGAAACAAAAACCTAGAAAAACGCTTTGTCAGCTCAAATTGTTGCCAAGCCAAAAACCCAGCCAACTCAGCCAAGTCAGCCGGCCCCAGCCCGCCCCAGTCATCGGTCCATTCATCTAGCCATTCATCTGTGGGCCAACATTTCTGCTTTTTTGGTCTTGTGAAAAATCATTATTTAATTTGCTATTTTCCATGCGCTTTGTTCTGCCCATTCGCCTGGCTCCGAAAATGTGCCAATGTTATTAAGCCCGGCTATATTCCTACTAATTATAACAGCTCGCAAATAGGCATATGAAATACACTCGAAGAAAAACCGGAGCAGAGAACTGACTTCCAGGTTGCGTAGCCCCAGGCCAGCACTGTTTGGCTCCCAGCCAAATGCTACTGTGCAGCTGGAACTAATCTCGCATCGAATTTAATATATCTGATATTTTGGGTTAATTATCGAACGATTGGCAATATACAGAGAAGCAAAATGGGGTATCAGGTTGGGGAGTTTTATAGTTCTTAAAGAAACTTAATTTATCTCTCTGTATAATTTATCTCTTTCTATTTCTCTCTCTTTCTCAATTCAATTTCAATTTCGATATGTCTGTACTCCATGATTTCTTTAGGTGTAAACGTATTCGATTACAATTCGTTGCATTTCTTTAATTTTATTCAATTTTGCATTACGCAAGAGAAAGAAAGAGAGGGGGAGAGAGAGAGAGCGAAAAGTGCATTCATAACAGACAAGGCAAACAGAGGAACGAGCGTGAAATGAAGATGAAAGCAAAAAGCAAATAAATAAAATATTTACGCTAATTTATTTACTCAAGAAAAAAAAAAACAGAAGAAGAAGAAGAAGCGAAATAAAATACATTTCGTTTGCTCTGCGCGAATTCCTTTTTAGCGTTATTTAATTAGTTTTTGTTTGCACCTCGTTGCCAGCCGCCCTCCTGCCACGCCCCGTTGGCCCGCTTCAATTTTCGTGTGTCTGGCAAAGTTTTCATAGCTTTTTTCTCAGTTTTCTCACTCACCTGGTTTTATTTTCCGCTGGCCACTTTTGCTTTTAAACGTGTTAATTATGCGGCAGTCGCTGATTTTTGTGAATAGTGAGCGAGAAACCTTAACTTAAACTTTCAATCTGAGCGGGAGAGAGAGAAACCTTAAATGAATTAATGAACATTGTTAAAGGAGGAAGAGAAAAATTGAGGGAGATTGAGATATGCAAAGATATTGCAAATCTTTAATAATTCGCCCAGAGATAGTGAGAGAGAGAGAAACATTAAACGAAATCTGCTAAAATTTAAACTATGAGGAAACGTTGCATTCGTCATGACAGATATTGGAATATCTTTATGGAATTCATGTCAATCATTCGCTTTGATGTGGCAGAGCTTCATCAATTGCGCTCTGCACGCTGATGATTTCCCACAGCTTTGGTTTCGCTTTTGCATAATGTCTGTACCTCAGCGAAGAGGTGCCCTGCCGCCATTCCTCCTTGCCCCCCAGCCGCTTGCCTCTGACCAGGCAGCCCCTGCTCAGCTAGCCCGCAAAGCCACAAGTTCTAAGCATTCATGAATTTCTCAAGTAGAGAATTGTAAAGCGAGCGAGACAGAGCCGGAGAGAGATGGAGATAGAGATGCCGAAAGAGACCCCATGTTGAGGTGGCAACGACCCAACACGCAGCACAAAGAAGCCGCTGCCACACAGTGTTGCAACAACAACAACAACAAAAACAAAAACAACAGCAATGACAGCAACAAGCGAGATGATTGATTAACAACAAATTAGCATTAAAGCAGACAACAGTGCAATGTATCTGAAGATACAGATGAATTTAAAGTCATAGATACATTGATAGGTGCAATAATAGATACAGAAATATAAACAAATATAGATGTATATAGATACAGATACAGATACAGATATGAATATAGATACAGATACAGATACGGATACTGATACAGATGTATATATAGATACAGATGTATATATAGATACAGATACAGATGCAGATGCAGATACAGATACAGATACAGATACATATATTCATATATATTCAGATGCATTTATAGATGCGGATACATTAACAAGTTGTAGATGAGGCAGAACTAAACGCGAGCTGCATCGAAATGGAGGATTCAATTGAATGGTTGACTGACTGACTGATTGATTGAGTGACGCTAATTGCAGGTGAAACTCAGCTGTTGTGCAATCGACTAATTGCGCATTTGTCGATTGTCAGCCATAAAGTAAATATACTATATATAGTATATATATTCGCTATACATATCGCGAGTTACTTGTAAGCTTTAAAGTAGTTCAGGGGCAGCTTTGGCGAGCAGCTCAGTGAGGCAGTTAGGCAAACGGCCTGGCGGTCTCCCAGTGAGTCTCTCAATCAGTGAGTCAATCTGCATTTTAATTTTTATGTTTTTTAATTAATTAATTGCAATTTGTAATTGTAATTTGCCAGCATTGACACAGTTTGCGCACCGTTAAATAAAATGAAAAACTTTCCATTTTGCTCGTTTTCAACTTTATTTTCATTTAAATGTCAGCTTTTCCGGCTGTCGGCGTGACATTTACACAGCGAGTGCGCAATTTTCAATTGATTAAGCAATTTTATAGTTTTCCCTCGAACAACAACAACAAAAAATGGGAAAAATTCACAATAAAAATAAAACGAAATTAAAGCCAATGCCAGCGTTGTTGTTCGGTTCATTTCAATAAACGCAAAGATTGATTAAAAGTTCAATCGTAAACTGCAATTGCAACCATCAAATCTATATGCAAATCTCCAGATATATACACTAACTATATAGGATATATATATATTCCTAGTTTTATTCATAAAACTAACTCGTAAATCCATTTTTGGCGTGTGCGGTAATCGAAGCTGCAAATGCTCGCACAGCTCGAATCAATTTCCATTTCGATGCATTTTTATGGCTAAAAGTAAAAGCTAAAGCCTAAATTGCTTGGCTATAAAATGGCTAAGTGTGATAGTTTTGTTTGATTTTTTTGCTCAAAAGGTTTTTTAACTCTAAATATTTTATAGGTACTATTAAATATTGAGAATTTAAAAAGGAATTAAAAAATATTTATATATTATGTATTACTGCTAAAAATTATAAAAATATAATTTAGCCAATTTTATTCTTCTTGTTCTTTACACCTATTAAGATAATCTAATGATGATTTTTCAAATCAAGTTGATTAATGAGTATATGTTAGTCAATTGGAAGAGCATCTCTCATATTTTATGTCTAAAGTTATTGATGATGGAGGAGGTGGGATATTAACAATAAACAAAGATTCGGTAATCAAAGCTTTTAGTTTCAGTCGTTGCTGAGATGTTGGGCTCATGGTGTTAAGCTGGGTGAGACCTAAACCAATATCGCTAAGATTCTATGTCTCTCTCCAAATATCTTCTATCTCTGTCCAACTCTCTCCCTCTCATTAATTGTTTTTCTTCTCTCGCTAAGCCCATGATAGGGCTGCTTTTCCGACTTGAGAACAGAAATGTCGCCGTCAGCCGACGCAGCTGAATGAATTTTGGTTTCATTTCTCATTCTTTACTTGATTTCTCTTTGTGTTTTTTGCGCACTCATTTCCTTTAGCATGTGAGCGATGGATGCGCTGAGAAGGTCTTATTTATCATCCGATGACATGACGGCTGATAAAAGGTGTCTCCTCGAGCTTACCTGCGCTACACACACGCACATAATGCGCAGTTAGGTTGACGACAACGTAACTCCCCAGGCGAACATACCCCTTTCCTCTCTCTTCCTCTCCCTCCCTCCCTCTCTCTCTCTCTCTCTCTCTCTCTCTCTCTCTCTCATTCTTAATGGCGCAACATATAGAAATCCAGCGAAATCCTCTTCGGGCGACAACATCAAATTATTAAACATAAATTTCCGGCTGCCTTTTTATGCACGTAATTTGGGAACAATTTATCATTCGGTCTACTTAAATTGCTTCGATGACACAAAAGTGGGCAGCGTCCCATTGCGAGTGGGCGTGGGCCAGGGGTGGCGATGGGGTCACGGGTCGCAGCTGCTCGCCTATAAATATTTTGGCGTCTAATTGTTTGGCAAGCCCCCAGCTCAGGCCCTTGAAAAGGGGTTGTCAACGCGCAGCGGCGTCTGCGGCCATAAAGAAACGCTGCCAGGCTCCGCTTTGCCTTTGCCTTTGCCTTTGCCTTGCTCCTGCCTCCTGCCATTGCCTTTGCGTTGGCCTTCGTATCCTTAAACGAATCTCTGCCTCATGCCAACTGCTGGCCTCAATGTCTGTATCTCTGCCTGCCTCTATATCTGTGTCTCTGTCTGTGTCTGTGTCTGTGCCTGTGTCTGCATCGCAGTCGAAGTCTGTAGCTGTGTCCTAATGAATTTACGCACACACATCGTCATTGTGCTCCTTAGCGCACAGTGGCACAAATCACACTTAAACCTGATACAATTTGCAATGAAATTGTAGTTTAATAGTTTGACTGTTACAGTGGTTTAAAATAATCTAAAATAAATATATAAATAAATTAAAATATAAATTCGTGTTAATAATAATTAAAAAATGTATTTGAACTTCAATATGATTTAATTTGTAATCTATTCTTAGTCATTTACGCTTCGGTTACTTGAGTAGTAGATAGTATATCTGGTTTTATATAGAAAAGTTGAACATTTTCGTCATCTTAGTATTGAAATATTATTTTTGATTATTATTAAAAGAATTTTCATTAATTTGTAATCAAGCTCAAATCATTGTGCACAGTATTACTATATATATTATATATAAAATATTTTATATAATTAATAAATGTATTAATATTTCTATGAAAATTGGGTCATTATATATTTTGCTTATATTTTGTGTTGTAAATGTTTTTAATTAGAATTTTTTTTGAATTATATATTTTTCTATTTCGTATTTTTTCTGGTCACTTCATTTTCTTCCCTTTCTCAATTACTCCTGGCCCACTGTGCCTGGGCATCTCTGTCGCCGTCTGCGTCACATAAATTGTCCTTTGCTGGTTTTTCTCGTGTGCGCAAAATATTCTACGCTGTTGGCCATCCGCAATCCCTATCCCTCCTTCCCGCTCTGCCTCTCTCACCCCCTCTCTCTCTTACCCTCTCTCGCTCAGCTCATTCATATATCCTCATCGTCAGCGTCGTCGTCATCGTCCGTTCGCCTGCCTTGGTTTATTGTGTTTGTTGCGCAACATTTTTGGTTGCTTTTAGCTCATAAATCAAAAAACATTCCACAACAATTGTCTCGCGCAGTCTTCGTGCTGCGCTTTTGTTAGTCCTGTCGTCCTGTCGTCCGGTTGTCCACTCGTCCTGTTGTCGTCTCGTTCTTGGGCTTAACCAATTTGCACGCGCCACGAAACAAAACAGATGCCAGCTCATGCTGCACTCGCCTGAACCTCCTTGCCCACCTGGCCCATCTGGAACACCTTGCCCACCTGCCTTGCCCTTGCCTTGAAATTTTCCCAACATCTGCAATTTAGAAATGCGAAAAATCTGAAAAACTAACAAAAGGAAATTCCATTTTCTTCTCCTTCTTTCCAGATCTCCCTCGGAGCGTTCGGGCAAAGGCTGCTGCGGCCAATGGTTCGCCGGGCCGCCGCTGCGCGCGCTCATCGCCGTCGTGGCATTAGGGGGCGTGGCGTGCGCCCTCGGCGGCGCGGCCCTGGGCGCCACAGGGCTGGCCGGGCCGTCCAACTCGCATCTGACTGCAGCGCTGCTAATGATTGGTGAGTAAAGAGTAACTGAAGTCGTATAATAAGATTACGTAAGCAACGTCTATGCATGCGTGTGTGTGTGTGTGCCCGTTTATAGGCCATATATGTCTGTGTGTGTGTGTGTGTGTAGAGAGACAACAAGGCGAACAATTGATGGCCGACAAAACATTACAAAAATGGCATTAAAACATTTTGTCGACTTTTTTCGCGAGGTTTACACAATTTGTTATTGTTGCTCTTGTTGTTGTTGTTGTACAATTATAACAGACTTTTGTTGTTGTTGTTGTTGTTGTAGCTATTGCTGACCCAGTTGTAAGTACAAACAAATTTTGTTAAGAGACACATCCACAAAATGTGTCAATATTTACAGAGCAGTTAGTTCCGGTTACAAAGTTTTTAGCAGCAGGCAAAACTGTATGAGAGATAGAGAGAGAGAGAGAGAGGGGGGGGGGTCGGCACTAAGAGAGAGAGTGAGATAAGAGAGAGATATATCTACAGATAGTTTGTAAATATTGTCATTGCCTGCGGTTGTCTCTGTTTATGGGCGTGTGGGTGTTTAGTTTATCATCTATATAGATCTGTGGCGAATGCTCTTAGATCATTGTGTGTGTACACACACACCCACACACTCTCACACGCACACATTAACTGTGTTGTGCAAGTAAATTGCTTTACATAACTTTAAATAGACTTTCCATTTGTTGGTGATAAAAAGAAAAGATTTCATCGTTAATAAAATTAAAATGTGCTGGAAGATATACAGAAATAGAGATAAAGTAAAATATAAATGTGAACATGTATTATAAATAAAGCATAGAATAGTCTCAATCCATTTCATACTGAGAAGAGGCAGAAGAGTCAATCGATCCATATGTAGCCTAAAGAGAAGAAGCTTTCCAGCTACGTCCTCTTCAATGAAAAGTGTTAGATTGCGCTTAAGCAGAGCGACAGCTGCATAATTGACTACGTTTTCTGTAATAGATCTGGATCGTATACGATATATATTCCACATAGTTCACACAATTATAATACCAGTTTTAAGTGGGCTAAAATCGATTGTGCAATCTCTAATTATCACTTTTTCTCAAACCAATTACTATACAGACAAGATTTCCTAGAATTCTCTAATTATTCAACTATATGAATTGTAATTTTCTGATCTAGAAAGCTTTTTTAAACTTACAAAGTTTGGTTAAGTATTTGCGTAGGACTGGCTGTATCACAATTGAATATAGAACACTCTCAGTATCTGCCTAAAGTATAAATGGGAATTCATCTGTTCTAGTTTACTTAACCTCTTTCATATTCCCTCTCATGTGCTTTCGAAGTCCTTTCACTATTTCCACTTGACTTTCGTCAGAGCTTTCTCTCAAAGTTCTCTTTAGGCAAAATAGAAACTAAAACATTAATCAAATTGCAGATTCTTTTGAATTTCCAACAGCTTCGCTCAGCGTTTCCATGATTGAATCATTCGCATTCGCTTAGCCACACACTCATGAGTCATACTCAATGGGTTCTCGCTGGCGCTGGTTTTTCGCTCGCTTTTCGCTTTGGGCTCACGTAACTGGAAGCGGGGCCAAGTGCAGGTCGAACACGTTGCGGTCGGCGACACAAGTTCCGAGCTGCGTCTTACGGTCGAGGTTTGGGCTTGTGCTTGGGCTTGGGCTTGGGCTTTTGCTTTCGGTTTCGGTTTTCTGTTTTCGGTCTGGGTATGAGCATTACTTATGCATGCGGGGCTCTAATCAATTGCCGGTCGCTTTTAGTTTAGTTTGGGGCTTAGTTGGGGCACTCGAAGCGTGACATTGCGCCATTTTCTGGCGGCAATTACCAAAAATTGTTGAGTTGTAACGCAAAGTTTTACATAATTTAATGGCAATCAACTCAGCAGCAGCAGCAGCGACAGCAGAGGCAGCAGCAGCAGAGGCAGCGGCGACTGCTTCTCCAGTAAACACATGTTGCCTATAATGGAGACACGGCAGGCATCGTCTGCCTCGGCTCCACCCTCCCCCCCCATTGAGTCGACGCACTCATAACAAACGCACAAATTACACTCGCGTTTTTTCAATACCCTAACGAAAATTTATGTTGAGGGTATGAGGACTCAAATGAGAGCCGTGTGACAGCTAGAGCAGGGAAGGAGGAAGGAATACGAAAGTCTATGAATACTTGATTAGGGCAACGCATGGAATGTTCCAAGTCATATTTGGGTGTTATTAGAGTATCCTCAATCATTCCATCTCCTTCTCTGTTAGTCTGTCGTTCTGCATATAATAGTAATATCTTAGGTTGTATAAAAGGGTTTTTATATCAACATCATCTCTTATGTACGTTACATCAATATTTTCACTGGAAGATTTTAAGATCTACGAAGATCACATTTGCTTTATTAGCTCTCTCACTCTCTGTTGCTTTGTCTCCATCCATTCCCCTTAGTCACCAGCTAAAATGCGCGTCCAGCTCATAGATCACTCGGATCAGGGCATTTTCGAGTCGTTTACTGCCAGCTAAAGCACTTTTACTTATTTTTTCTATCTTGTCGCTGCGCGTTCAGCTTGAGGAGCGCAAATTGCTCATGAAAATGTGCGACAACAACGACAGCAGCAGCAACAGCAACAACAACAACAATATTATTATTATAATAATCATCAGCAACAACAACAACAACGACGACTGCAAAATGTCGACAATTTCGTCTAATAAAAATGATGTTCACCTTTATTGCCGTCTTTAATCAGCTACCGGCTGTGGGCTTTAGTCGCCGTCTCAAGTCGAAGGTTTTGGCGATGATTCCATGCTCCACTGGCCCCGGCAGCTGTGGCGCTGACCGTGCCACTGGCCGTGCCCCAGCTGCGGCTCTCGAAAGGAAAGCCTCGAGAAAGTGAAAGTGGAAGTTGTGGAAGCTGTGCCCCCAGACTAAGATTGACCGTTGCATTCAGCCCCTTCCCTCTCTCTCTCTTTTTTTTGACCACCCCTCGATTGCTTTAAGCGAGCTGCCACGCCCACCCAGCATTTGACGTCTAATTAAGCCCGAGCAGCGCAATTGCAATGAACAAACACTTAATTGAGAGCTGGCCACAGCAACTTTTACAAATCGTATTTACTTTGCAATGTACATATATATATTAATACAGAGTTTTTAAGTTTTACTCAATTTAAATATTGCAAATTTGAGATATTAATTATTGTTTTTGCTATCTTTTAGAAAGTCTTGAATAGCATCAAGAGCCAAGTCCAAAGAGTGTTATTTGTCTGCTTTTATTTCAGTTTAAGAGTAAAAGAATATAGGGGTAATAGGGATAGAAGAGTCGAACCGTAGAATACAGTCCACGAGCATAAGAATATTTTAATATAATAACATTAGAAGAGAAATACAATAGTAGAAGTGAATGTAGAAGAGTTGAAGTAATTGAACAGATGAATAGAATAAGAAAAGCAGAAAGTGAATTGAGAAGAGTATATGTAGATATAGTAGTAGAAGTAGAAGTAGAAGTAAAAGTAAAAGTAACAGTAGAAGTAGAAGGCGAAAAGTAAAAGACAATAAAACTACGAGAGGAAGACCATAAAGGAAGAAGAATGTATAAGCACTACGATTATTTCATATTCATTAAATATACCAAAATCTATAGATATTTTGGCATTTTGGAGCTCCTTTATTTCTGTATGTGTATATGTTTGCATGCTTCAGGCTATCCCCTAGTCGGACTATAATACAAATTTCATATTTTTAAACAGATATCTATCTGTGTCCAATATTGTATAATTTATCACTATATATATCTCTCTCTCTCTCTTTAAAGGAGTGGGCGTGGTGCTGGTCACTGTGAGCGGCGCCGCCTGGCGAATGACGGCGCCCGGCGGCCAGAGCTGCCTCGGCCTCGGCCTGGGCACCAGCGTCGACCTGGCCCGCTGCGGAAGGAGGCCCTGCACCCGAGGAGGCGGCGCACCCCACGGCCTGCTCTACCCGGAGTTCCAGCATAGACCACCGCCGCCCTCCTACCAGGCCAGCATGCAGGAATATCGGCTCAGGTGAGTAGAGGAGGCAAGTCGAGAGTCGAGAGTAGAGTCGAGTCGAGTCGAGTCGAGTCCAGTCGCGTGGCTGGGACAGCGCAGCGGACATGCTCGGCTAACCGCATCCGCTCGCATGTCCTTGCGCAATTAATTGCATTATGTAATTATACACTGGGCTACAAAATTTCCTGTCTGACATTTTTGCCATTTGTTTTTTGCTTTCATGTCCTAAAAGAGGGCCAACCAGGGCAGCTTTTATACAGAGTAGCTACTTTTTAATAACCATATTTTTTAATGTCTGGACAGCACTGAAAGTGGAAATTACTATGCGTGTAGGGGGTGGAGGGAGAGACCGAAAGAGAGAGAATGAATGGTAGATAGCAGAAAGTATATGAATATCTTCTGGATCAGGCTGAATATATTAAATGAGAAGTAACCTTTGATCCTGTTGTCTGCTTATTCTGGGTCTTATGAAGGAAGGAATTTCGTACCTTTTGTAGCAGGTACTAGATATTGTATGTAGATAGTCATAGATCATACACATGAATCAAGTACATAGCATTATATTTTAGATACTCAGACTCAGACTTTATAAAGAGTGTAAACTAACTCTTCAGCTCTTTGACTCCTCTCATCGAACACTCTGCCAGAATAATTTAAAGTATAATATTTTTATTTATTATCATTTTTTTCCAGACTTTTACTTTTGGATCGCGATCGTCAGAATGGAGTGGTGCGAGGCAATTCCCCGCCGCCCACTTATCGATCTCATGCTGGCAGTCTGCTGAGGTGAGTGTCCATGGGCGGGGCCTTGACTAGAATTGCTCCCCATATTTCCTCCCCCACCCCTTTCCACTCCCACCCTTAGGAATTTAGCAGGTTCGCACACCCCACGTAAATTATTTGTAAAGTTTTTGGCACTGCAACCACAAAATGTTTACAACAAACGCCGCACAGTGCGAAACGGCAGTGGGAGAGGCTGCGGAGGTGGTTGAGCGGGGGTGGTTGACTGGGTGGCTTTGGTGGTTGGCTGGGAGTTGGCTGAAGCGCTGGCGGTTTTTAGCTGTGTGCGGTTGGCGCCGGGTGCCAACCGCATTGACACATTGCTTGGGGTTGCCCCGCCCACCGCAACGGAAAAAGTTTATTCTAAACAACTTTCGAAGCCTGTCAATAGCCAAATTTGTTGTTCGAAATGATTTTTGCTTGATATCGAGTTGGGCGCGTGACATTTGCAGCTTAATTGAATTGAGCAGGCGGAGGAGGGTGGGGGAGGGGGAGGGGGAGGGAGAGAGAGATAGACTCTACTTCAAACAATTGAAATACTAAGCGAAAGGACAAGGAAGTGAGGCATAAATTGAATACAATCGAGAGAAGGCGAGTGGGAGAGAGAGAGATGGGCGAGGGGCGAGGGGCGGGGCAGTTTAATTGCTGCTTTGATCACACAATGTTGGCTAATTAGAAAAGTTTACTTTTTTATTGCCAGCAAACAGAAATATCGAAAAGTTGAAAAACTGAAAGTCGAGGCCGGAAATTCACGCGCCGCTAAGCACACAGTGTCTCGCAGTGCTCGAGTGTTTGGGTGTTTGAGTGCTTGAGTGCCTGAGTAGCCCACTCATGAATATATTCACGAAGACAAATGCAAATTTATGTCAAATTAATTTGTTTATAATGACGCCACAAGGCCACATGCACTCAAATATTTATGTCCGATAATGGAAATGAAAAGACAACAGATACAGCAACGACTTTGTAACATATATAAGAAGCTTACGATGGGCTGCCGACCAAAGGACCTAGAGAAAGCACAGAATAATTCAAATTTTAGCAAAACAACAGAGGGAGAGAGAGGGGATGAGTGAGGGAGAGTGAGTATAGTCGACTTATAGATATTGAGGCATGACAACAATTTAATTTTATTATAAGAAGACTCAGACAATGATTGTAGATAGGAATAAAAGTGTTCGGAGGAGTGAGAAAGTGTTCTAGAACATAATATTTATGGGACTTTGAGTATAGATAACATGGTAAGGAAAGAAAGGAACTTTGACCGTAAGTAGCTTAGGATAGGGAGACAAGCTTATAAGTATAAGTATAAGACATTGATTATAGATGACTCGAAGGGGGGGGGGGGGGGGAATCAAGAATGAACATTGTGTAGAACATTAATTATAGCTTACAATAGAAACAGATGTGTATAAGGAGTTAGCAATAAATAGATATATAAGACTTTGTATGAGTTTAATCATTTGAAATTAAGTGAATAATTGAATAATAACTGATTAATAAAAAAATATTAGAATTTTATATATAAGAATACATATTCATTATGATATATGTGGACATAACATGTGTATATAGACTTTATAACAAAAAAATGCTCGTCGGATTGAAAGCTAATATGCCTACTTTGCAGTATTCTTTTCAAGGGGTATAAGAAAGTGACAGAGAAGTATGTCGGAAAGCAAAAACTTATGCAAAGTGTGTGTGGCAGCGAATCAGAGCGTGTGTAGAACTGTGTGTGTGTGTGCGTGTGTGTGATGCCATATTCAAATATGATGTAAGATGCGAACAAAGAAATCTGTGAAATTTTACAAAATATTTACACACACACACTCACTCGCACACACACACACACTTGAAATGGAGTTGGCGATGCATAACAAGCAGGCGGAGCGTGTGTGTGTTAAAAGGCAATCTGCGAAAGGCAGGCCAGAATAGGCCAGGGCAAGGATTTGAGCAAAGCCTACAGAAAGAGAGAGAGAGAGAGAGAGAGAGAGAGGGAAAAGGAGAGGGAGAGAGAGAGAGGCACAAACAATTGCCAGGCAAAGCTGTTAGCCAAGTCAATTAAACAAACAAAGACAGAGGCAGCAGAGTCGAATGTCTGTGAAAATTGCCTGTTAGGCCAGAGATAGAGCGAGCGAGCGAGAGAGAGAGAGAGAGAAAGAGAGAGAAATATAGAGAGATAGATGCGAGTCCTTGCTTACTTAGTATGCCTGACATTCGCATTTCCTTACGCATTCTGAAATCTTTTGTCGGCAACAATTAAATGCAATTTTACATACTTCAAATTGCTTTATGCAATTTGCATTTTGGGCCCGAGCAGAGGAAAAGAACTTTCAGTTATCCATGCTGGCTGGGATCCCAACCTGGCTAACAGACAGACAGACTGACAGACTCGACTGGCAACAATTGGCCGAACGCCTTTTGTTATTTAAATTGACAAAGTCAACTAAACACAGATAGAGGGAGATCTGGACACAGATACAAATGTCTTGGCTTGACTTTGTCTCATGCTTAGCCCCATGAAATGCTTTATTTGCACTTGGACTTAATCCCAACTCAATCTCCGTTCCTTGCAGAGCTCCTTTGAGCACCTTGCGCGCCGGCATGGGCGGCGGCGGCGGCACCATCAGCAGCAGCATGGGTGGCTCGGAGTACAGCCTGCCGCCCAGCTATCGCTCGCGCAACGCCACGCCCGCTGCAGTGGAGCGGACCATCGAGACAGCGCCCTCGGGCCGGCTGCTAGCCAACGAGGATCTGCCGGAGCTGTCGGCCGAGCAATTGCCAGACTACAGCGCTCTGCAGTCGAATACATTGCTCACCTCGGCCATCGTGGAGATCGAGGCCCGCAGCCAAGAGCAGCAGACGACGGCGACGACGAAGACGACCACCAGCAAGGGCAAAGGCGACCTGGTGACAATTGTGACCATCTCCCAGGCGGATGTGCACGCGGCCAGCAGGGCGCAGCCCCAGACTGCGTCGGACAGGCAGGCGAACACGCTCGATCAGATCGACATATTGGCGCACCTGTAGCCCACCTGCTCAGCCCACGCTTAGGCCTATTATTTTTTGTTGTTAAACTGAAACACTCGTTAACCCAAAGGTATTTATTTGTACGATACGAAACTAGAGGAGAGAAGAAGCAAGCTCTGCTCCCGAATGATAGATCGAAATAACTCTGATATCTAGCTACGGATAAGCGGCATTTAGTTAAGATATATATATACATATACTATATGTTTGTTGTACTTGAATGTGTTGAATTTATTTTTGTATAGCGATAAGTGAGTGCTGCAGACTAACTCTGTCTATAGAAAGTATTAAAGAGAGGAATATTCGAGCGACGAATCCATTAACCCATAGATACTAAAGCTATATCAAAGTTCTGTAAATATTTCGAGTGCATGCATTACGTGTAGATCTTGCTCCACTATCCAAATATATATATACATAAATCTATTGAATGAATCTGATGTAAATTCGCAACGGAACGCTACGGTGACAAATTTTGCGCGCATTTTCGATGGAACGAGTCGAACGGAAACTGAAAAGGAAAACTGATTTCTGAATGCGTTTCAAATAAAATAAAAATTAAATTAAAAATAAAAATAAAAATAAAACTAAAAAAAGTAAAAATAAAAATAAAAACAACTCAAAATAATTAAAGAGAGAAAAATAAAAGTAAACTAAAATAGAAATTGTAGCTCAGTTGTTATCTAACACGAATCGTGCATAAGTACAATACAGTTAGAAAATACTATATATATATGTATTCTATATAGTATATAGATATGCTAAATATGAACTTAAAGCCCGCTGCTGGCTGAAATAAACTAAAAACCAAAAACATCTGCAAAAATGTAATGTTGATAAAATGCCACAAAAACCGCAAATTGTTTTTTTCTCTCTCTACGTTTTCCGCCTGTCAGAGTTCAGCAGCAAAAGGGCGTGGTGCTGCGCCTCCTGCCCGGACTACCACATAGTCGTATGGGCTGCTTAATCTAGCGTAAAGCTTGCGTATTGGCCACGGGCCCTGTGTAGGCCTTGGCAGTGGGGTCCGGCGATTAACACCCAGCACGCAGAAATGTGGAGCGAACACACAGAAATTGACACCTTCTGCCATTGGCGAGGAAAATGGCATGAAAATCGCCTCGGAAAATGCCAAATGAACAAACAACAAAAATTGGTTGAGCATGAAATTGCTCTCGGCTCTCGAAAGCGCCGCCTGCGTGTGTGTGTGTGTGTGTGTGCTTGTGTATGCGTGTGTGTGGGTATCGTGTGGCGAGTTAAGTAAATCCATTGCATACTTTTGAGCTGTTCACGAAATACGTCACAGCAGTTGCTTGTGCGTTGCTCCGGCTTAGTCTCACAATTTACAATCTCAATAGCATACTAACGTGGGTTCTGTTGCAGATTATTCCACTTGAAAATCGGGTAATAAATTTTAAAATTTAGATTTCTCAAAGTCAAAGAATTGCTGGATTTTTCGATTCGATCTGATTTCAGTTATCGTGTATTCAAAAGATCAAACTTCTTAGCGAAGTCATGGTTGTCATTAAAAGGTATATATTGTGAATATATGTAAATGACTGTAGTTCTGATGATGAGTCAAAAGTCATTGAAATTAACGCGAAAAAGATTTCGAAATTTATTGATCAGCTAATTTAGTACAAGGTACACTCAATTAATTTAATTTGATTTGGTTTACAACACAAATTTTAGTTTGAATTTTAATTTTTAAAGTATTTCAATAACATGCTGATTGCGCTCTGATTGATCAAGGATATATTTTATGTTGATAAATATCTATATGCTCTTTTTGACTTTTGAAATCCTTTGCGCGGCTTGTGAACAGCAACGTTTTCTCACTTGAAACTAAATAACTTTTGTGAAATACATTCAAATATATATAATAAGCATAAATCTTCGTGTATAATTCGATTATGTTAAGATGAATAAATAATATATAAATATAGGGCGTGGATAGTCGGATATATATATGGTTATACATATATAGAGGGCTGCTGCTGTTGAAACTAATTCGATTTCGTGTCGTTTACAATTCTGATTTTTCTCTTCTTTTAAAATTAGGATAACAGTTCAAAAAAACAAAATATAAAGGAAATTATGTAATATTAGTTGGGCATCATTCGATTTGATGGTTCAGTTAATGAGCTCCGATGCTTGGTTAAGAACTGTTGTTGCTTTTGTAGTCGTGCTGCTGTCGTCGGTTGTTGTGGGGGGTTGGTGGTTAGTGTGCGTAATCCCTGAAGTCCATAGTCGAGCCATATGCGATAAGATCTGCGAGCGAGCTTAGCGCGCGTGATTCTTGCAGAAGGGGCGACCGCCCTTGTTGTAGAAGCTCTGACCCTCCAGGTTTTGTTTGCAGAACTGCAAGGAATGAGAGATCCTCATTATAAACATATTCATTTACATATTCATTGGGTGATTTATATACTCACAGTGCAGTTGAAGCACTGGCTATGGTAGTTGTGGTTGAGCGCCTCCACCCACCTGTCGCCAGCCTCCACGGGGAAGCCGCAGGCGAAGCACTTGGTGGTGAACAGCTCGTTCCAGTCAGCCTCGCAATATGCGTTGCCGTCTTCCAGGAAGAAGGGCGTATTGCCGAAGATCTTGCCGCACTGGCCGCAAGTGAAGCACTCCGGGTGGAAGTGCTTGCCGATGGCGTTCAAGCAATCACCCTGTGGAGAGAGGGAGAGAGAGTCAGTGACTATCTCCTAGAGATTACTCCAGTGCTCACCTTGATCTTGCCAGCGCACTTGCTGCAGGTGGGCGCCAGATACTTCTCGAAGCAGTACTCGCAGTAGAGGTCGCCCTTCTCCTCGACGAAGCCGATGTCCTGCAGCGGGCGGCGGCAGTTGCCGTTCACGCAGATGAAGTGATCGGGGCACCAGATGCGGCCCAGAGCCGTGATGAAGGGTCCCCTGCAAGAGGAATAGCCCAAGTATTAGCATTGGGTTGAGAGAGAGGGAGAATGGGGGACAGGGGATGACGGCGGGTTAGGCAGGCGCAGGCTGTTAGACACGCTACTCACGATGTGATCTCCTTGAGGCACTGACAGCACGTGGGACGCTTACCATCCTTGAGCAACTGACTCACGGCCTTCTCGTTCTCCTCCGACATGGGACCCTGAGCATCGCCCAGGGCCTTGACGCAGACGCTGAACTTTGGCGCAGCGCCCTGACTGCTGCCACTCTCCGAGCTCTCCTTGCTGCTGGAGGTCTGCTGGGGCTCAATGTAGGAGCGGCGGTCGGCAGCGTGCGTGGCGTCCGTGCGGCGCAGGTTATTTCTGAAGGCGACTGGCTCGGGCGCGGGCTGTCCCGGGCTCGCCTTGCCGCTATCACAGATGTCGAGGATCTTGCTCATGGGATGCTGCGCCGGCAGCTCGAGCTGCAGCGCCTGCTCTACGCGCTCCACCTGGGGCTGTGCCTTCTGCTTGCCCAGTTCGAGCGGGAGCTGCTTCTGCTGCTGTGGCGGCGCTTGCGGCACGGCCACTACCGTCTGCAGCGCCGCGGGCTGCGTGGGATCGATGTGCTTGAAGTCGTCCAGGTCGAGGCGCTTGCGCACGATCATCGGGCTCTTGGCCAGGTTTGAGCTGCTGTTGCTGCGAAGGCTTAGGGCGCTGCCTGCACGGGAGGGCGTGCCGCCGCTGGCCAGGCGCGCCTCCAGCATGCTGGAGATGATCTTGCCCGCCTCCTGCATGAAAGCGGGCGTCTGTTCGCCCATGTCCACGCGGCCCACAGACTCGGCCAGCAGCGTCGTGGCATCCGCCTCGATGCCCTCGTCAGTTGCTCTCTCCCGAAGGGGGCGTGGCAGCGGCGCAGCTGAGGCAGTTGAATTAGCATGCGAGTTATTGGGCGGAGCAAGCGGGGTTTGCGCTGTGGCAAAGGAAGCAATGGAACGACAACAGAAACAACAAACGGAGTTTGGTTAGTGATTGGAGGAATCAGTTTAGGGATCTATGTGGATGGCGGTCTGCGAGTGATCAGAGTTGCGCCAGCCACGAACCAGATCCGAACGAGGTTAGACATCATGCAGGGAATGGGCAGTTGATCTCAGTCAGAGATGCAACTTAAATAATATATTAATATAACAACTAGAACTAGGAACTCCTGAGGGATCGACTGGAGTCAACAACAATAAACAACAACAACAAGAAACATCGAGAGGGGGATTATTTCTTCACCTGATCTGCACATTGCAGCTGTTGCAGAGGGGGATGCGCACGCCGGGCCCGGCGGCCTTGTTGAGGATGCCTCGTCCACGCTTGGGCGCCGAGGTGGCGCCAAAGGCTCCGCTCTTGCCCCCAGCACCTGCGGAACCATCAACATTAGAGTTCAGCTCGCCCAGATTGGGCGGAAAGACGGGCGGCGCAGCTGCGCCCGTGCTCGCAGCTGGCTTTGGCGTCGCGGCAGCTGGCAGCTTGGCCAGCGCAGCTGTTAGTGTGGAGCCTGCGGCTCCGGAGCCTCGGAACTGCGCGCAGGCTTGATTATTAGTGGTGGTAGTAATAGCAGAAGCTTTGGTTAGACTAGCCGACGCTTTTGATGCGGATGCGGATGTTGATGTTGATGCTGATGTGATTGCAGAAGCTGCTGATGTTAGCGATGAGCTCAGCTGCTGCTGCTGCTGCTGCTGAGAAGAAGAAGAAGTTGCCTTGAAGGCGGATCTCTGCTGCTGCTGCTGCTGCAGTTGCTGCAGTTGCTGCTGCTGCTTGAATCCAGGTGGAGGTCCGAGCAGCTTGTTGCCTGCGGCGTAGCTGGGCACAGCCGGTTCAATTGCAGCCGGATTCAGGGGGAACTTGTACTCGAAGGTGGGCGAGCGCAGCTGCGGGAAGCTGCTCTCGCCGAGGGTCGAGGCGCGTGCGCTGATGGCCTGGGACTGCGTGGTCAAGCTGCTAATCTCCTGCTCCAGCCCAGAGAGGCGACGCGCCTGGTTGGCCACGAATCCTGTGCGTCCGTAGGACGAGCGGCGCTCTGTCGACTCCGACTGCGACTGCGACTGAGACTGCGACTGCGACTGCGACTGCGACTTCAACTGCGACTGTGACTTGAGCTGCGTCTGGGAGCTGGAGCCAGTGCGAATCTCTATGGTCTTGGCGCTCTGGGTGTGCTCGAACTCCTCGGTGACCTTGCGCCGGCGCTCGATCTGGGTGTTGCCCACCTGAGTCCTGGTGTGGCTCTGCAGCTGCGACTGCTGCTGCTCCTGCAGCTGTGAGGACTGCTCGCGCTGCTGCACGCTGAGGTTGCCGACGCGCGTCTCGGTCAGCTTCTCCGGCTGCTGGCTGTAACTCTGGCTGGCGGACTGGGAGCTGAGCTCCGAGTGGGCCAGCAGCTGTCCCTGGTAGCTCTGGCCCGTAGTGATGGAGCCCGCCTGAAGGCGCGCGCCGCCAACGGAGAGCAGCTGCGACTCCGCCGGATCCTTCATGCGCGGCGCCCGGATGGCGGACAGCGGGTTGGGCGGCGGGCCGGGCGCCGGCGAGCGGGCGCGGTCCGGGAAGGGCGAGGCGGCGCGCTGGTCGTAGTCGCGCGCGTGCGTCGCCGGGCACTCGTCGAAGCACAGTTTCTCCTCCGTCTGGTAGAAGGGGATGATGGGCGCCGGCTTGTTGATCATCGAGCAGACGGACGAGCACGGCGTGTAGGGGCGCGTCGGAGTCAGCGCCTGGTCGGGCCGCTCGAACTCATCTAGTGATTGGAAAGCCATCGTTACTGGACCCGATCGATCCTCAATGATGATGGGCACCGACGGCTGCACCGAGGGCTGCACCGAGGGCTTCCCCAGCGAGGCAATGGAGCCTCGGGCAGCCGTCGGCGCCGTCGGTGCCGCCGACACCTTCGCAATAGGCCTGTGCACGGGCTCGGAGCTGGCGCTAGGCGCCGGCTGCCTGGGCGCGTCCACGAAGGCGAGCGGCACGTTCTCGCGCAGCTCCTGTGGCTCCGGCGTGCGAATAGGGCTCTGGGTGGGCAGCACGGTCCAGTTGCGCTGGTACTTGGGTATGGCGTCCGCCCGGTGCAGGCCGGACTGGACGGCCTTGCCCTTCAGGTGGCTGAGCGGGGAGGGCGGCGGGAACAGCACCTCGGAGTGCTCGAGCTCCTCGGCGGTCTCCTCGATCAATTCGTGGGCCTCGAGCTTGCTCACGGCCGTCTGCTGGCAGCTGGCGGTGCGGGTGGAGGAGGTCAGGTTGCTGCTGGCTGCAAAGGAGGACCGACTGCTGGCCTGGACCTGGGACTGGGCCAGGGATTGGGCTGAAGCCTGGGTCTGTGTTTGGGCGACGTAAGCAGAGTTGGAGCAGGAGTTGCTGTTGTTGTTGCTGTTGCTGGACTGGAGGACTGTGGAAGAGGAGGCAGAGGAAGCAGTCGCTGCATTCGCATTCGCATTCGGATTCGCATTCAATAAAGACGAGTTAGTCAGGAGGTTCGCCTGGGAGTGGTTCTGGTGGAGCTCCTCCTCCTTCTTGTGGAAGTAGTCGAGTCGCTTCTGGTTGCGCTGCTGCGCCTTGCAGTACTTCTGGTACTCAAGGTCGGTCTGCTCCCCCGCGAGGGAGCTTGTGACTGTGTTCGAGTGGGGCGTGGAGGAGGTGGCGGTGGTGGAGGTGGAGGTGGACGAGAGGGGCTCGCGCGAGGGCTGGAATGCTTGCATGGCCGCAAACGCCGAGGACTTGCGCTGCTGCATCGGCTGCGTCTTCAGGTATTCCACGGACTCGGGTGGCTCCGGCTGGAGGCCCAGCTCCTGCTCGTGGTCGAGCACCTGGAACTCGTAGCGCTTGAGTTCCTGCTGCTTCTGCTCCTCGTCGCGGCGCTGCGTCGCGTTCTCTGGGTTGAGCGGCGTGTAGCCCCGCTCGGGCGCCGTGCAGAGCGCGTCGCACATGCTGAGGTGCTCCTTGGGCGTGGGCAAATCCAGCACGTGGATGGGCACGTCCCGGTCGAAGTGGCCCTCGAAAGGCCGCTCCGGCGCCGTGGTCAGCGCGCTCACAAACGGACTCTTTGGCCGATAGTCCTCGCGCAGGTACGGCTTCATGTCCATGGGCGGCGGCATGTAGGGCTCCGTCTCCTCGGGCAGCGGCACGCCCTCGGCTGCGGGCGGGGCGAAGCGCACCGGGAACTCCGGCGCCGTGGCCATGGCCTGGCTGAGTCTATTGCCCCGTGGCGGCGACTCGCGCAGCAGCTGCACGGCATAGGCATCCACAGCGGGAGCTGGTGCGGATGGAGGTGGAGGTGGAGCGGGAGCTGGTGGTGGAGGAGGAGCAGCCGCAGCCTGCAGAGCTGCCTGCTCGGCGGCAGCTGCCTCAGCCTCAAAGTCGTCCCCGCACGGCCTAGGGAACGGGCACTCGACTAGGTGGAAGGGCACCTCCGGCGCGGTGGTCAGCACGCGGATCATGGGGTTGATCCACTCCTTGGGCATGGGATTGGGTATCTTGGAGGGCGCCGGGCGCTGGCGCACGGGCGCAATCTCGATCTTGATTTCCGGCGTCGCCTGGAACATGCGCTCGCTCTCGAGGATCTGGCAGCGCTGCTCTATGATGAGTCCCTCGCGGTCCTCCGCCGACTCGGGTATCGTCTCTAGCTCGGTGTGCAGCTCCTTGATTTCTGGCTCATCATTGAATGCCACGTGGCGAGCAGGAGCAGGAGCAGGAGCGGGAGCAGGAGTGGGCACTGGGCTGGGAGTCACCTCCCGCACCATGTCGATTAGCTTGTAGGTGCTCAGCGGCGCCGAGAGCGAGTCGACACACTCCTGGGCGCTGCGCCGGCCCGAGGCGCCCTCCTGTGCGTCCTGCTCCAGCTGGTAGTCCAGCTCGGAGCCCGACGCCTCGTAGCAGGCCTGCTGCATCTGGTAGGCCTGCAGCTGGGCGGCGTACATGCGTTGATACTCCTCCGAGGTGGTCGTGGTGGTCGTTGACGTGGACGTGTAACTGTCCGAGCTCGACTCCTGCTCCGCTCGGGTCTGCTGCACGCGCTGCTGCGTCAGCTGCGGCGCCGAGTAGCTCTGCCACTGCGGCGCCTGCTGCGCCTGTGGCTGCTGCTGCTGCTGCGGTTGGGGATCGAGGCGAGAGCTGGCGCTGCCCGGCGGCAGGGGAGGCGCCTCCTGCACAGGATGCGCCACGACCACATGCTGCGTCTCGGGCGGGGCTATGTAGAGCGGCGCAGCCGTGGGCGCCGCGTGACTCTCGTCCTGCGGCGGCGGCCACGAGAAGCTGCTGCCATGCGAGCGACGGCTGGCGGCGAGGGCCACCTCCACGTCCACCTCGTAGCACTCCTCCTCGTATTGCGGCTGCAAGCCTTCCGCCTCCAATTCTGAGGCGAGCGACGAGTGGGGGCGTGGTGGGGGCAAAGCAGAGGTTAGTGGGGGCGAAGCGAGGCGGGGCGGGGCAAATATAAGAGCAGAAAGAAATAAAATGCAGACGCTTGTTAGTCGTTGGCACTGAGCAAAGCGGCGGCGGCGGCGACGGAGGGCAGCGGCGGCGGCGGTGGAGACGAAGCAGCGGCGGAGGTGGCGGAGACGAAGCGGGCGAAGCGGAAGCAAAGTCGAAGGTGAAGGCTGAGGCTGAGCTTGAGAGATGTCAAAAGGCGGCGCGAACAACAAACACAACAGAAACGGAAAAAAAAACAAAGCAAAGCTAAACGAACTACGAGAGAAGCGCAAGGTCATCCCCTGGCCTTGCCCTCGCCCCTCCCGTTGCCAGTGGGTCAGGGCAATTCTACTAAGCCGCTTAGCTGCGCGGCTCAGCTCGGCTCAAGCTAAGTATCAACTGCTGCCAGAAGTGTGTGTGTTCAATTAGTGTTCTTTTAAATACTAAAAGTGTGAGTGTGAGTGAGACAGAGATAGATATATAGTGTGGAGCAACTGCCAACAGGCTGAGACTGCAACTGATTTGACGGAGTTTCAGCTCAAGCGAGCAATGCTGCGTATGCGTAATGCGTGATGAAGGGAGAGTTGGAGTATGATAAGGGCATCTGCTTCGCTTGTCTGTTGACGAGTGAAGAGAACTAAAACTAAGACTGACTGAGAATGGGAGATCAAACGGCTAACGCTGCGTATGTGCAATGTGAGGGGAAACAGAAGTGAGGAAGTGATAAGTATGGAGAGTGTATAAAATCTGTTTAGACTGAAGTAACTAAAAGTGACTGAGATGGGAGAAACCCTATCTATATATTATCAATATATCTACTATCAATATACTACAATCTATTTGGCCCGCATTGCGTATACAAAGGAGCTGTCCTAGAGCTACTCCTAGATGAGGAAGTAATAAGTATAGAGAGTGTATATAATTTGGCCACTGTTAAGTAGCTAAAAGTGATTGAGATGGGAGCTCATTTGATTGAGCTAAATATATATATACTATAATAATATATCCCAACTACCAACGACCTACTCCTAGGTAAAAATGAAACTGCGAACGTTGCGTATACGCAATGTGTGCAACAATTATATATGTATATATAATACATACATATACATATATATATATATATGTAATCAGTCCGTTGTCATCATCGCCGTCGTCGTCGTCGTCGTCATCACACATCAAAAAACATAAACAAAATATCCATTGCAATATAAAAAGAGCTGAAATGCAGACTGAATATTGTTTGCCCGGGCAAATAAATTTTTCATTTCTTATTTTCAGGCCGTTTTCATGGCGCAACAATAAACAGTGTGTGTGTATGTGCTAGACACACTTGTATGGCTGTATGTGTGCGTGTGTGTGTTTCATTTTTTATGTTCCCGTGGCTGGTGCGGGGTCTCACGTCTGTGTGCCGGAGCCAAAATGGCGACGACAGGTAGTCATTGGCTTTTATTATGCATAATTTCATATTGGCTGTAATTTTGCAGAAATTGAAAATGGCAACAGCACACGCACACACACATACACACAAACGCACATACACACACTCACGTAAAGTCGCTTATGAAATTATAGAAAATATTTCATATTCAACAAAGTTGGCAATAAACATAATGAGAGAGAGAGAGAGATAAAGGCAGAGCCAAGGAAAAAGTTTCACTTGGTACACCTGGAATACATCTATAAACAAAGAGAGATATAGATGGGCCTCAGGCGTGTAGAGCAGCGTGAGTTATAGAGAAGCACCCACACATAAAGATGGGCAGAGCTGAGGCGCTATTAGGCGAGAAGCGTTTAGTTAGAGAGGCCACATAAAGAGCTTATGTAGAATATAGACATATATCTGTGTGTTCAGAGTCAGACTCGGGTCTGATGGGGTTTATTGAGAACTCATTAAACAACTGTTAGGTAACTGAAAGATATATATGTATGTATGTATGTTTAGGCTTGAAAGATTTTCCCAAATGAATGTCCGAAATTTCATCAGCTTTGCCAAAAAGGGACTTTGCAATTTGCGGCCTAAGTTCTTTGCTTTCTAGTAGGTATATTGGTAACCGTAACCTAGAAAGAAGAAGAAAGGTCAAGCCAGAGTTGATCAAAATTGTATATATGGCATATATATATATATTTAAATAGAGGTATTCGAGATAAATTTCCTTTCCCTTCTCCCGCTGCCAATAGTTGAGCAGCCAAACAAAACGAAGACAATAAATAACTGGGAGTTAGGCAGGGGCCGAGACTTCCGCTCGGGCCTTGAGGAATTCAAGGCATTTGATGCACGAGTGAGAGAGAGAAAGAGAGAGAGGGAGAGCCGCATCAATATGAAGCGCAAAGCAGGCTGAGCGCACAGGATGTCAGGCTGTTTGGATAATAATGACTGGTAATTTATCTGCCTTCGTTTACATTGTTGTGTGTGTATGTGGGAGTGTGTGGGTGTGGGGGTGTGTGTGCGTGCGTGTCGGAATGTGTGTAATACAAACATTTGTTTGCCAGCTCTCCCTCCCCACTGTGGGATTTGCCAACTGGATTTGTTTTTATGTGTGTTTTTGGCGGCTTTTGGCAGCTGCTTTTAGCGGCATGCCGCCAACACAACACAAAACAACAACACCAAAAAAAAGCCAAAGGAATGTGCCGGGTTAATGGCTGCGGTTGTGCGTGATTCACGCTTTGATTAGGAGATTGATTTCGATATCTGATTGCACAGCTCTGCTCGGATCAGCCCAGGTGGAAGGCGAAGGCTGAGGCAGAGAGCGATTCGACTCGAAATGGAATGAAATAAAGATAAAGTGTGGAGCTATAAAGTGGACTTCTGCCAGTTTCCCTTACGCATGTAGTAATTGCATTTTTAATTGCGAGAGAGGGAGAGGCAGATAGAGAGGGAGAGCAGAAAATATTGGACTCATAAATTGCATTGTTACCATTTTGGATTCTCCGGCTGTGCCAGCCATATTTGCTGTTAATTCATTTCCGTTATGACAGCCAACAACAATGCTCAAGCGTAATTGATATACAAACACACACACATGCATACATGCATATGTCAGCAGATATATATACATATATATTTATATATATGTATATATCTCGACTCTGTTTATATAAAGAAAAATGTATAAAATTCGTGTGTGCAGAGAGTGAAGCGAAGGCCTTGTAAGAGGCAGCACAGCTACAGTGTGCGCTGGCTACAAAGGCACAAGTTAACTCTTATTATTGCCTATCTAATATTTAGCTATAAATACACGCAGTTACAGTGAGTGTTGGCTATAAGGACAGGCGACTTGCTGCCTAAGCGGAAATATATGATATAATAATATAATATGTATTCAAATTTACTATATTTATAGATATTTTAAAGATTCTTGCATTGATACTGTCAAGTGTGCCTTAACTACTGACAGTCAGTGTAGGTGATACAGTGGCTGCTGGCTGTAAGTGGACATTCAGAGAAATCTAAAATCTTTACTTCCATTTATCCTAACTCTTCGTCAGTTTTTCATAGCCTGTGCAAAGTCTTTTATCAGCCATTTATATATATGTCATTTATATATATGTATATATCTCGACTCTGTTTATATAAGGAAAAATGTATAAAATTCGTGTGTGCAGAGAGTGAAGCGAAGGCCTTGTAAGAGGCAGCACAGCTACAGTGTGCGCTGGCTATAAAGGCACAAGTTAACTCTTTTTATTGCCTATCTAATAATTAGCTATAAATACACGCAGTTACAGTGAGTGTTGGCTATAAGGACAGGCGACTTGCTGCCTAAGCGGAAATATATGATATAATAATATAATATGTATTCAAATTTACTATATTTATAGATATTTTAAAGATTCTTGCATTGATACTGTCAAGTGTGCCTTAACTACTGACAGTCAGTGTAGGTGATACAGTGGCTGCTGGCTGTAAGTGGACATTCAGAGAAATCTAAAATCTTTACTTCCATTTATCCTAACTCTTCGTCAGTTTTTCATAGCCTGTGCAAAGTCTTTTATCAGCCACTGTGTTCCGCACACACACACGCGCATTCATATATTTAATATTTGCCTTGCATTTAATGTTGTGTGTGTGTGTGAGGAGGGGCCACCGCAGTTATTGCAACGTTGCATTGCTGAACCAAAATACATTTTATAGCATTCGCATTCACAATCACATCTGTATGCGTGTGTGTGTGTGCGTGCGCGTGTATGTGTGCTTGAATTGTTTCGTTTTGCTGCATTACGTATACGCAACGTTCGCTTGGTTTTTGGGTTTCGGGGGCTTTTGGCTTTCAGTTGAAAGGCAATGTGCCGGAAGCGCTGCGCTGCGCTGTGCCGCGCTGCAATCGCAATTGCATTGACATTGAAATGCTGTAATGCCACGCCCCCTCAAACACCCCGCCCACTGTCGCTTTGGCTGTTTCGCTTATCGTTTTTAATTTCCCGTCTGGCCATATCATAACTTATTTACTTCGCAAATTCATTGTCCTTTGCTAGAAACTCGATTCAAATTTTGATTCCATCAATAAAATAAAACCTTTTTCAGTGGCAGTCAAAGCTCGTGGCAAGTGTTGCAAGTGTGGCAAGTGTGGCAAGTGTTTGGCAATTAACTAAAGTGCAGCAACAAATTCGAACGGATGTAACTAAGAACATTGCAGTCGGACGGCACCGACTGCCTGATACTCATTATGTTACAATTTGAGGTTCTTACTGAGTCTGAGATGTAGTCTGTTGACCTATCCTTTACAAAGGTCGACTTACAATAGTCGACGAATAGTCCTTTACAATTTATCTCAGTTATCAAATCTCTCGCTTCATATAATATATATGAGATACGGACAGTCGGACAAACAAAAGTTATTACTAATATGCCCCATTTGCTCAACATGAACGAGTATCACAAACAACTAAATCAACTACGCGCTGCGAATGTTGCTAAAAGCCTGTTGCTGTTGCTGCTGCTGCTGCTGCCAGTTGCTGCTGCTGCATTAGCAACAATTGCTGTTTACCTCGATTATAGTTATTGTTGTTATAGATGTTGTTGTTGTTGTTGTAGGACTGAGTCTGTGTATTATAGTTAGGCAGTGTAGCATATTTATTGCTCGATCCAATCGGGTAAGAGTTTCTATATTGCTGCTTCTGCTGCTGCTGCTGTTGATAATGGTGTTGTTGCTGGTGTTGTTGCTGCTGCTGTTGTCTGTTGAAGCTATTGTACCTTTGTACAGTGCGACCTAAACATATAGACACACACACAGACACATAGACATTTATATATAGAGGAATATATACACAGAGCAAAATTGTCTCTCGGGTCGATTTCATTTTTGCGCCGTTGCCAAAAAAATTGTTATTTAAGCAGATTTTTGGGTTCTATTTTTCTTTTCTTTTTTTGAGGTTAGTTTTGGTTTTAAGTTTATTTCGACTAGAAAAAGTTGAGTTCGTGTGTGTTTTAGCTTAACAACAAGATTTGTTTTGATTTATACACATTTAATACGCTGGGGAGAACTTGATACGTGGGTTCTGGCCACACTAGCAGAGATACGTGAGAAGAGTGAGAGAGAGAGGGGGGGACAACGAGAGAGCGAGAGGGTGCATATAATACGCCTGTTTCTGTTCAGCTCTCTGGCTTCTGGTTTCTAAACCCATTCACCTTCTGACTGCGACAAACACTCATCATCAGCTGTCATCGTCATCATCTTACCTTGTTGACCAACATTCGAGCGGGGCAGCGTGGCGTAGGCGTTGCCACCAGGACGCTGCTGCTGCTGTGGCTGCTGCTGCTGCTGAGGTGGATAGGAGACCGGCACCGGAGACTTGGGCGCTGCCGCTGGTGGCTGAGAGGCGCCATAGGGACGAGCGTAGCCCTGGTTGACCTAAGAGAGATAGAGAGTGAGAGAGTAGATTAATTAGATTTCATTAGAGTTCTCTTTTGGGCTATGCTCAGCTTTTTCAAAGACAAAAGTAGATAACAAATTTAAGTCGAATTAATTTTAAGTCATTCAAAATTAATAAATAAACTAATTACTGCTGGCAGACACTGTAATTGTTTTGTAATTGTAATTCAAATGTTTTTACTTTCCAAAAATTTTAAAAATAATTTATTAATATTTATAGGTAAGTCAGAATGCGTTCAATATTCTAGCTGTACACTAACTTTCCACAGTCAGTGTTTGCAACTACAGTGCCTGCCAACTGGACTCGTACGCTTTCAATTCAATGACAACAAACATTAGCGAGTTAGACATCAACAAACAAACATTCGACACTTTGGCAGGCTTCGCTTGTGTTTGCTTAGCGTAGCTCGCAGCGAGGGGGAGGTGTAGGGGGCGCAGAGGGCGTGGCTGACGCAGTTTAGGCCCGGCTTACTTACCCGATAGTTGGCTGAGGCGTTGCCCTTGCCAGGCGGCTGCACGCTGCGTATTACATTCCCGGTCAAGGTGACATACTCGAACGGCTGGTCAGAGCCAGAGCCGCTCGCTGCCGAGGGAACTGAACACGCAGCGGCAGCGGCAGCGGCGGGGGCGGGGGCGGCAGAGGAGGCGTAGGCGGCGTCGCCAAAGCAGTTGTTGTTATTAATTAAATATTGCTCATCCGCCACGTTGGCTGACATTATATCTGACTGAGCTGAAGCTGTTACTGCAGTTGCAGTTGCAGTTGCAGTTGTTGCTGCTGCTGCTGCTGGCTTTGCCTGATGTGAATTAAATTTCAATTGATTAGCGAGCGTCGCACTCAGAGCTGCAACGCTCTGTCCATTGACTGTTGTTGTTGTTGTTGTTGTGAATGGCTTGGCCGTGTTGTTGTGTCTGTTGTTTGTGTTGTTGCTGTTGTTGTGGCTGTTGTTGGCTGTGGGTAGCTGCTGCTGCTGGTGGTGCTGCAGCTTGTGCGAGTACTGCTTTAGTAGTTGATTGTATGCATTATGTCCCTTGTTCTGCATGTTCATGTCGTTCTCGTTCTGCGGCGGCGCGGGCGGGGCGGGCGGTGCGGCTGGCATATAATTATCGGCAGCAGCCACCTCCAGCGAGGTGCTGGAGCCCGATGCCTGGCGCGAGTGCATGGGCGACTGCTCCATGTCCAGCGAGAGCGTGGAGCTGGGGCTGAGAGCGGCGGCGCTGCAGCCACCCAAACCCGACGACGAGGAGCCGCTGGAAATTGACGAGAGGCTGCCAGCAGCTGCTGCCTGTTGCTGTCGCACAGTGGTCTGGCCACTGGTCGGCGGCAGCTGCAGCAGCTCCTCGCTCTCGAATTGCAGCAGCTGCGTGGGCGACGGCGGCGGCGGCAGCGGCAGCTCGTGGCAGCTGTCTGCAGTCGACTCTGGCTCTGGCTCCAGCTCTGGCTCCGGCCCGAGCTCAGGCATTGGCTCGGACTAATGTGTTAATACGAGAGCGCGTGTATATTTTGTGGGGGTGGCAGGCGGGGGGTGGCGCAACAAAAGGCAGGCGAACGGGAGAGCAGGCAATGGCATGTAAATGGATGCACGGTTAATAAAGGCAGTTAATTAAAATGCACAGCAGAAATTTAACAACTCTGAGAGGCTTTAAAGTGTGAGAGCATGTGCGTGTGCAGACGTGGCGTATGCTTAGTGTCTGTGTGTGTGAGTGTGTGTGTGTGTGTACTATAAATAGCTAATAGGTCAAGGTCAATGCGCCAACTAAAACTAATTCTTGACTTTTAAAGTGTAAAATGCTTAAGAGTTGTATAACAGAAATGCGGACAGTAAAAGATTTCGCTAATCCATCATAGGGATATATCTGATGATTTATACATCCAAGAAATGTAGTTATAATCTACAAAGTAATTCAAAGAAAACTTCGGAAAAATATTAAAATATTCCCTTAAATTGAATGAAGAGGAAAAATAGGACTGTCAAATCTAGCTATATGAAAAAAAAAAAAACAAATTTTTTTTCTTGAAGCGGATTCAAAAAATTCTTAGAAAGAATTTGAAAATTATAAGGTTAGAAATTAAAAAAAAATATTACAAATAAATATTTTCTTGAGTTAAATTCAATAAATAAAACTAAAACTATTCGAAAAAATAATATATTTGCTAAGCTAAATATTATTCCAAATAGACAACCAATAAAAATTTAGATTTCAATTTAAAAAAAAAAAAAAAAAAAAAAAATGTAAAAAAATTAATCTGTCTAATCCTAAGTAGATGTAGAAAATAAATTTAAAATATTTTTTTTTTTAAATAATCCCAGATCAAAATGTAAAACAAATTTGAATGCAAATCAAATTTCAGCAAAACAAACTCCAAATTTATGTAAGAGAATTTAATTTTGGTTTTCTTTTTAGATATTTATATATAATCCCAATGCGTAATCCAAGCTGAATCTATCAAAGTCGTTGCATGTAGTCCAAGAAACGTAATCCAATAGGCAAAACAAATAAAGTTTGTTATGCAACGAGACACAGGAAGGAAGCACTCGCACTTTGCTAATTAAGATTAAATAAACTATTTTACACTGCAATTAATTTGCGAGTTCTTTCAGGGGAGAGCGCGCACAAAGACACTTTGCGCAAAGTTTTCTTTCGCTTCGCTTTTAGAGTTTCATATATATTTGAATATATATATATATGTATATATGTATATATGGGTCTGTTTATATAGTTGTTCGATTCGCAGCTTTCGCGCTGGCTGCGTGCCGCGAACGCGAGTCGACGAGGCAAACTGAATGCGAAAAAGTTGCGACTGAGTCTGCGACTGCGACTGCGACTGTGTCTCCGACTGCAGCTGTGCGGCTCGCTCTGGTTTTGTCTTTTTTTGTTTTTTATAGATCGCGGTAAAAATAAACTGAATTAAAAAGCAAGCAGCCAAAGCTCGCCACCAAAAAATAAATATATATTTAGCATTTTTAGCCATTCGACTATTTGGCTAGCCATTGCACATTTCGCAAAAATGTTTAGCTAGCATCAGTTAGTTGGATCTGCATCTGCCTTTGCATCTGCATCTGCCTCTGCATCTGCATCTGTGGTTCGTTCTTCTCGCATGCTCGACATTACTTTTTACTTCTGAGCATCGGAGGCAGAAACTAGTTGACTATTTGGCTATTTATATCAGTTTGGCTCGTTTAGTGGGTGCTCAGTTCTCAATTTGCATTGATTAACTTTGATAGATGCCGGGCTGCATTTCGTGATGATGCACGCTCGCTACACTTGACGAAAAACTAGGTGAATGTTGCAAGTGATTTGATTTCCTATTCAAATTGAATTGATGCCTCTAAATGTTTTGCCTTAAGGAATTATTTTTTTTAGATTTACATAAATCAAAGCTGTAGTTGATCAGGTTTTAAAATTGAATTTTAGGCTAATCTTTTTTATATGATTTATTTATTTTTTGTTAACATTTTATTATTAAATTTTAATTTTAATATTACTATTTTAGTTAATAATGTTTTTGTTTATTTTATTTTAATTTTAATTTTAATTTTAATTTTGTTCAACTTTTCCTTAAAACTTTGTTTTCTAATTTTTAATTTTGCTTTAATTCTACCTCACTTCACTTTTCTCTGAGTGTAGCAAATCAATTACAGCTCAAACATACGCCACGCCTGCAGCTTAAGCTGCCCCAAAGCAGCTTCCATTGGATTTGCATGCCGCACAGCGCGCAGCAGCAAAGCTCGAGCTAAACACAATTCAAAGCGCTCTCAGAGGAGGAAGGGTAATTCACAATAAACATAATAATAATTGCATGCATAGAAGAAACAAGCGAATTATCTCACACAAACACACGCACACGCACACACACGCACGCACGCACACAACAATAAAGACACACACAAATGCAAAAAGTTTTCCATTTTGTCGTTTTTATCGCTAGCAAAAATAAAGGGAAACAAAAGAAAAACAAAACACAAAAAGTAGAAGAAGAAGAAGAAGCATGAAAATTGTTTGAATTTCTTTTTCATCTTCTTCTTATTCACCTTTCACATTTCGCCTCGTATATTTTTTCACACACAGCGAAATATTTTCACGTTGCCTTGAAACTTTTTTGTTTTTTTTGTATTTTGCATTTTGCATTTCTTTCAACATTTTAGCATATGGTATATATAACTGTGTATATATACATATATATGTATGAGTCTGCCGCAAGCAGAATTTATGCAAACATGATAAGATTGATTGTGAAAACAAGAAGAAGAAGCAGCAGCAGCAGCGCAAATAGTTTAACTAGAAGCAGAAACAGAAGCGAGGGCAACTTCAAGTATTTCGTTTCGGGGTCAGAAGACTTTTTGCATTGTCTGTGTGTGCGTGTGTGCGTGAGTGTGTGTATGTTTATCTTCAGGTGTGTGCATCAACAGTTATCGCATAAGCCAACAAAGTACTTACCGGTGCCGGAGTGGGCGTGGCATTGCCGTTGGCATAGCCATTGCTGCCATAGCCATGCGAGTTCAAGGCCGAAGAAATGGTGCTGGCGCTCAGCTTGGTGTTCCTGCAGGAAGAGAAGGAAGAGTGGATCGCCTGATTAATTAAAAGAAATGTCATGTCGCCTCTAATTGCCTGGCACTTCAATTGCCAATCAGCCGCCGCTCTCTTGGCCTTTAATTAAGTTGCGATTTGGCCGAAATGTTCAAACAAATCCCAAAGCCCCAGACAACAACATGTGTCAGCCCCGACGAATGCTCTACTTTTCTATATATATATATTCCATTTTGTTCTTGCTGACTAGCCACTGCTCGGCCACGCCCCCCTCGCCTATCACTGCCCGCCTGCAATTGCATTTAATAAAAATTTTCGCTGCTGACACGTCGGCAATCAGTTGTCAGTTTTTATGTCCACAGCAGATGCACAAAAAACGTCATTCAATTGGTAACTAGGGAGCACATGACAGAAGGAGAGGGTGAGAGGGGAGTGAGAGAGAGAGGGGAGAAAGCAGTTGATGGTGCCAAGCAAACAATAGCGAGGGGCACAAATAATATATCCCCCTCTCCGGGCTATCGCGTCGAAATGTCAAACGTGTTTTGGCATACGGAAAAATAAATATGAATTGCATTTTTATATTCATATACGTATTCATATGAATATTCATATTCACATTTAATTCTTTTCATATTCACATCAATTTGTCACAGGCCAAACTAGTGCAAACAAATTGCATTTAAAATCCCTCCAATCTAAGTGAAACTTTAAGCATTTCTTGTCAGTTCGATTTCACTCATCATGAGCTGCAGGGTATCTATAGTTGTATTTAGTATTGATTGTCACATTTATTTCAATTCTCAGGTACATTTAGTTGTTCAGTTTACAACTAATTAACTTGAAATTACAGGGTATATATGGCCAATCTATAAAATCATCATTCCATGCAGTTGTCTGATCTAAGCAGAACTTTCTCAGATTCTAACTCTCAACTTTCTGTATTTACAGGGTATTTTCTTGTTTTTGTTTGTACTTACGGCTTAATGGGCACTGGCACATAGCCCTCGGTGCCGGGTGGCGGGTGCGACTGGGCGGCCATCTTGGCGTGGACGTCGCAGTAGAGCTTGTTGTTGAAGTTGTAGTAGCCCTGGTTCTTCAGGGAGGTGCCACAGGTGGCGCACTTGAAGCACTCCACGTGCAGATTCTTGTCCTTGATGCGCACGAAGACACCGCTAGAAAGAGTTATCGAATATTAATCGGAGTTTAACTAAAAAGCTCTCAGAAAGAATGAATTAAATTACATTATGAAACCATAATTGGAACATTAAACTATTGTTAGTTAATGTATGTTTCGTAATTATTATGGATTAGTAATATATTATATGTAGATATATATATTATAATTTTCTCATTTTATTGTTAGCTTATTCTTGTTAATAGTTATCGGTAATTAATACAATTTGACGATTAACTATCGACATTTACTTTTGCTTTTGAATATTTATAGGGCTGTATCAAAATGAAATTTCACACAACATAATTTATCAAATTTTTCAGCTTTATTTATTATTAAATCTATGGATGTTTATCTGCTCTGACAAGTCCAGTATTGTCGATTACTTATCGAATGCATTCGTGATGCAGTTAGCGAAATAAATGCTGAGTAAATAAATGTAAATGTGGAATAAAATATGTTAAGTCCATATAATGAATTATCGAATTAAGCTCTCCGAGTCGCCAATGGGCAGCCAATTAAATTGGCATACAAATTAATACAAATGATGATGATATTCCCCAGCGACAGCCAACTGGACTCCAATTGGCGGAGAGTGAGCGCAAATCCAATTGGAAACCAGCTGCGTGGCGTTGCAGAGGACGCAAGGTGTTGGAGGCGTGTCTGCATAATAATCATGTGCGCTGCATAAATTTAAACAATTGACTTCGAAATAAAAGCAAATTAAAATGCGCGCACACACACAGAGACACACACACGCACACACATACAGAGAGACACCCACACACACACACACAGACAGACATCAATGAATTATCATTGTGGAATCCTTACACAATGCCCACGCCGCACAATTGACAGGCCGGATGTCCGCTGGCGGACAATGGACGCACGCCGTCCGAGTCGCTGGCCAGTGCCGCCGCCGCAGCATCCATCTCGGCCTTGTACTGGGGGCCCTGCAGGGCGGGGCAGATGGGCATCACAATGATGCGCGGATCGTGCAGCTCCTCCTGCTGCTGCTGCTGCTGCTTCTCCTGCTGCTCCTGCTGGGGCTTGGCCACGGGCAGGCTGGGTCGGTGCGTGGCCGCCGGCGCCAGCGTATTTTGCTGTAAATTGGTGCCGATGCGTTCGTCCTGGCCGCGGCCCTGTCCGAGGCTGTGGGGCAGCGGCGTGCGGCGCTCGTTGCCGCCAATCGCGTGGCTCTGCGTCCAGTAGAAGTTCGCCGGGCTGTGCGGCTCTGCAGCGGCGACATTATTATCGCCACATGCACAAAAGTTCAATCAGTTCACAAAGCCTTTGACAAGTTATTTGCAAGCAATGTGGGCGAGGAGGGGATAGGATGTGCCCTCCCAGGAATAGGCCCCTCCCCGGACTAAGCCCCCCAGGACAGCCCTAAAATTGACCCAGCCTAATCTTGACTCAACTGCTACTCGGTTCAGCAGGCAGTTAGTGACCAATGTTAATCGGAGTGAGAGATCTTAATGTTAAAGTCACTGTTAAGTGTCAAGTGCTTATGTTAAAGCTCCTGCTAATGCTTATGTTAATAGTTGAGGGATGCTTGGTGAATGATTGTCCTATGATTAACATTAATTCTTGTTTAATTTACATTTTAATGTTAATTAAATTTTATCACTATGCATGTCACTGTACGATAATTGTGTATGTCACTATTAATGTTAATTTCATTATTAGTGTTGCTGTCACTTATACTGTAACTGTTGATGTTAGTTGTGACAGCTACTGTTAATGTCACTGGTAATGTTACTGTTGCTGATACTATTAATGTCACACTACTATTACTGTTACTGATACTGTTAATGTCACTGTTACTGTTACTTATACAGATAGAGTTTCAATGTCTGTTATCTACTTGTGTTCCTGCTACAGTTGGGTAAAATATATAGAATCTGAATACAGATCGATAGAATACACCGATTATTCTCGTAGTTTTAGTTAATATTTATGTTACTATTCATGTTAATCTTAATGTTAGTGTTCATCTGGCTGTCAGCTTAAGTCTGGTTTTAGTTACGACACTTACGTAATGAGGCGTTCGCATTCGGTGCAAATGTTTTGACCAGTTGGCAGTCCCCCGGTGCTTGGGGGCTTTGGCGAATTGACGGGGGCGCTCACATGACGAGTGGCGTTCGATTGTTGTTGTTGGTATTGTTGGTGTTGGTGTTGATGTTGGTGTTGGTGCTGATGTTGGTGTTGGTGTTGTTGAGGTTGTTGTTGTTGTTGTTGATGATATTGCTGCTGTTGCTGGGGTGCATCATGCTCATAGTTGTTGTTGTTGAATGCTGTGTTGGGTGTTTGTGTAGATTGTTGTTGTTGTTGTTGTTGTTGTATGAAATAGAGTTGAGAGAGTACAAACATGAGTTAGCGAACATAGAACAAGAACGATAAATAACTGCAAACAGAAATCTAACACCAAATTTCGAATATTGTAGACCAATCTTACCCTAAACTCTATACCTAAGCTAAAATTAATGTATATTTTATGATATATATAGATAGAAAAAGAGACAGAGAGAGAGAGGAAAGACAGAGAGTTGTATTTGTATTGTGTGAGCTGCTTTAGAAATTCGATTTGATATATAGAAAACGAAAATCCATTTCTTTGTGTTTATCTAAGCGCAAAACAGAACAAAAAATTTAAACAAAATCAAAATAAATATAAATAGAGTAATTCAGATTAGGCTAATAATATAATTGGGTGCCCTAAAGAGCGGTTCAAGGTCTCTGCTGTGGGTTTTTAAAAAAAGACGCTAAAGAGTCAATGCTGCTGTAATCCCAGACCTATTTATAGACCAAAGGCCAAATCTTGCTGGCAACACGTGGCGTATGCGTAATGCTACATGCTACAGGCCCCCGTCTAGCTAGAGAGGTCTAACGGCTGCCGGGCTAGTCGGCTATGGTGTCGCTTCTAAAGGGATTCTCGCCTGCATTGAGCAGCAGCAGCATGCGAGCCAGCTCATAGTGGGCCGCTGCCTTACCTGGAGTCGATTGTCCTGTCTCCTCCTCGCGCAGGAACTTCAACACCTCCGAGCGGTCAGCCTGGTATTCCTTTTCGTTCTTCTTAAAGTTCACACTGCAAAAGATAGAGGGAGAGAGAGAGAGTGAGAAGAGAGCATTTAGAAGTGTTAAAAATTTCCATTGCATACTTTCAGGCTGCATTGGAAAAGCAATAGAAAAACGCAGCACGCAAAAGTATGCTATAAAAAACGAAGGCGAGTTAGTTGAGAGATGTTGGCCATACGCCGCATTGTCCGACGCCAAAGTCGGCTCAAAATAAAATAATAAAAAAGATCCCCTAAAGAAATTAAGTGCAAGCAAGTCCCATGCGTGCATTTTACCAAAAAAAACAGAGGGAAAATCCTCAACACGACTCGACGGGCAAAACACACCGAAAACACTTGGCCAAGGGCTGGGCCGGGCTAAAGGAGGGGCGTGGCGTGTCGGGGATAAAAGAGCTGCTATCATTTGGCGGAATTGCACTCAGCTTTAGACGCTTAGGCGGCCCTGTGGTCGTGCAGCTCACAGCCCTGCGAAGGCAGGCGGCGGCGCGGCAATAAAAAGAAGCCAAAAACAGAAGCCACAAAATGGAAAAGGAAAAAAACAGCCAAAACAAATTTTAAAGTAAAAGTTTTGTGTGGCATTCGGTTGTCATGGCAGACAGTTGTTTTTTATACCCTGCTTAAGAATGCACGGCCGGGCATATAGGTGAATGTGGAGATGTCTTCATTTCGCTTTGTTTTTGTCTTCATTTCAGTTCTGCTTAGTCAGAAAAAGGATAGGTAGGATAGGCAGCAGTTGAGGCGGCCAAAGTGGGACGGCTATTTGTTGGCTTACACAGTTTGAAAACTACAGTTGCAAAGCTGACAGTTTAGGTGTCACTGAATGAGCTGACATTCAATTAGTGCCTGATTAGCTTTCTAATGACTCTCTTTATGTGAAGTTAACACGATTGCAGTCAGAAGGGCAAAGGCTGTTAGCAAGTGGAGACTGATTTCACTCATAATTTGATGGCTTATTCAAGCACTTGTCAGAGGTAAGAATAGAACTTAAGATTCGACAGCGTAACTGTAAGAATTAAAAACGTCATCTACTAGCTGGAGCTAGCATAAGACTGAAGCAGATGGGAAAGTAAGATGAGCCTGGAGAACGGTTGAGAGGGTAATAAAAGGCTAAAAACTCAAACTTATATTCATATTCCGCACAAATATGACCCAATCTACTGACTGGAGTAAGCTAAAAGATTATCATTACATATCAGACTAAATTCTATATTAATAATTTCAAATAAATACAGTTCGCCATTGAACAGAGCATCTAGCAGTTGAATGCATCCCAAATATGCTTACTCTTTTCACTTGCTTTAACATTCATATTTTGCCATAAACAGCGCTCGCTAACCAGCCAAAAGGGAAGCCCGGACAGACTGACCAGCGCAACAGAGAGCGAGATAGAGACAGAGGGAGAGAGAGACAGAGGTCAGCTATCTAGTGGAATTACTTACCCTAGAACACCGCCAGCCAAAACCTCCGCCTGGGCGGAGAGGGTTTCCGCAATAGATTCATCGCTGTAAATGCCAACCGGGGTGTTGTATTGTTTATTGACGATGCTCTTCACGCCGCCATCGCCGCCGCCGTTGGCCTGAAACAACAAAGCAGAGATCGAGGTTCGTGATGAAAGTTGCAAGAGAGATGAAAATTTACTTAGAGAAATATAAATAGGAAATATAAATAATATTTAGAAATGCTATTGATATTATTTATTTAATTTAAATTTTATATTTTATTTAGATTTTATATTTGTGTTTGTTTAGTTTATTTATTTAGCTTTATTTTATTTTTGTTTGATTTGAGTAAATTTCGCTTTGCTTTTCTGCTCTTCTGACCCACTGTGCTGTGTCATATAGAAATGATTATAATATAAATTCATAACAATAAAATGTACGCAAATATATGCATATCATACACATTGATATTATTATGCATGACACATGTGTGTGCGGGTGAGTGTGTGTGTGTGTGGATGGGTGTGTGTATGGGCGTGTATATGGGTGGGTGTGTGTGTGTGTGAATCACATTAATTCTTGCCAGCAAATAATCCTAGCACTCTTATTCATTACTCATTCTGACACTTTTCAAAAACTACGCACAAACAGACTGACAGACAGAGAAGGGATGAAGAGAGTGACAGAGAGAGAGAGTGAGAGAGAGAGAGAGAGAGGGGACTTGGAGAGGAAGGGAGCATCGTATAAATGCAAATGTTGTCAACTCATAGAAAACAGACAAGTTTCCACTTGTGCCGAAAATAAAATGAATGAATATGAAAACCCACACAACAATGAGACGGACAAACAGAGATAGAGAGAGGGAGGGGTGAGAGAGGGTGACGGGGAGACAGGGCAGGCAGTTTCTGACAGCATTTCCCTGAGAGACTAACTATCAACATCATTGGTCATCAGCACGTCTGCTGTAATTGTGTGTGTGCGAGTGTGTGTGAGTGTGTGTGTGTGAAGCTAATGTTACCTAAAAGCTGCCTCAAACCAAAGCCACACTTTAAGCATTTTCAGTTTTTGGTCAACCAGTTGTTAGAGCGAGAGTTTATGAATGCTCCAAATGCTGCCCGCAAAAGTATGCTACACTTTTTTAATGTGCTGCTGAGCTGTTGAGTTGCCGGAAATGGTTAATGATATGCAAGAATTAGCAGAGAGATGACCAAAGTGGAGTATTATAATAGCAAAGTGTTGAGCTTTCCATAGAGTATGCTAGAAATTGCTATTAGAAGAGCTGAAGCAAGAGAAATTTGTATTGAATGGAAAGAAACTGAGTGTTGCTATAACATATAGATAAGTTATTTAGAAGATTATATATCCTAAGCTACCGTAACCAAATTCTCTATATAATATACATATATAAATGTCTGTTTTCATATATCTGAGACTTACAAATGGACGCGCCGAGTTGTTGTAGCCGCAGCCGATATGCTGGCTATCGGTTTGGTGATGAGCCAGAGAAGTTTTCGTCACTGTCTGCAAATAGGGCGAATTGGCCTGTGGCACGTTGCCAGTGGGCGTAACATGTGGACGCCAAGTGGAGCCGCCACTGCAAATGAGAGAGAGAGAGAGAGAGAGAGAGAGAGAGAGAGAGAGAGAGGGAGAGAGTTGAGTTTGAGATTAATTTACTTTGGGCTGAGTGGAATTACCGCTGCACTGTGATGACGAAATTGTTGCCTGAGCGCACGACAATGTCCTGGGCATCCTTGTGGCGACAGTTGAAGACGTCCACGTCGTTGATCTTGATGACCGCATCGCCTGGCTGTAGGCCAGCCTGCTCCGATAGGCTGCCAGCGTTCACCTGCAAATGCAATTGAGAAGAGGGAGGCGGTCAGTCAATCAATCAATCAATCAGTCAATCAAAGCATTCACATAAATCCAGAGGCTAAAACTATTTGAATTCCGAAAATATGCAAACCTCAGCCAACGAACGAATTCATTCGTTGCTCAGTTTTTGCACATTTTCTTTATTTTCCATCCGAGTTTAGTTTATGTTTTCGTGTTTTCATTTATTTATTTATTCCGCTGGGAAATTGTGCGCGGCTAAAGCCATAAATTTGCCAACGATTAAAATCGTAAAAGTTTCACAGCCACAACAGAAGCTGCATTTCCCCCATTGCACACATGTGTTCGAGAGGGAGAGAGAGAGAAAGAGAGAGGGTGGGAGAGTGAGAGGGCGAGAGTGCGCCTTTAATGCAAATATCTTAAAGCTTAAACTTGAAACTTAAAACTGAAATTTGTTCAGAGTTGAATAAGTTTTCAGATCGAGATAAATTGAGCCTAAGCTGGAACAAATTTAATTTAAGGCAACCGAACTTGTTCGACTTTAAAACTAAATATATGTAAACAAAATAAATAAAATATATAAATTTATTTTAATGTAAAGGAATTATATATAGGAAAACTATCTTAATAACTTTTGCACACACAAGCAGAGAAATGCATATCAAATTAAAATAAATTTCAATTTCAATTTAAAATAGTTTCAATATTTTCATATTCAAATCTCTTCAAACCATTTAAATAAATTATTTAATTATTGAATATTTGAAATAAAATGAAGAATTTAATAAACTTCGGACTAATCAAACTAAAATCTTTTCAATCGCAGCAGTCTCCAGCCTCAGCTTCAGCTTCAGCTTCAATCAGCCACAAACACACAGAAACCTCAAAGACGCAGCTGCCGTTGCACTTGAGTTGAGTCTAGGCTCGATTTATGCGCCGCAGCTCCCCACCTGCCACGTGACTAGGCTCAGGTGTGTCGAGCTGAAAATTATGCGCGCTCTGCACGTTTCCACTTTGCCAAATTGTCTGTTTATCAGACTCAGTCGGTCCCTCTCTCTCTTTGTCTCTCTCTCTCTCTCTGTCTCTGTGTCTGACTGAACTGTCGAATGTGGTTCGCTTTATATTTACACAAAACAGCAACAAACACACACACACACACACACAGACACACTTACATGTGTGTGTCTGTTGGCTGACTGCATAAATATTTCATTGGCATGTTCGCCAAGCGAGACACCTAAATTTTGTAATATTTACAAAGTTGCTAAAAATGTGGCGCACCGAAAAAACCAAAGCCCGCAAAACCAGAATCAGCCTGAAAGCCTGCAAAGCCCATGCCCAAATCTGGGAACCAGAACCAGAACCAGAACCAATGAAGCCAACGGAGCGGGCAAACGACAGACCAAAAAAAAAAAAAAAAAAAAAAACAAGAAAAAAAATGAAGCAAATTCAAGCAAATGCGCGCGTGTTCTCTTTCTCTTTCCCTGTCTCTGTCTCTCCCCAACCCTCTCCTGCTCCCTTTCTCTCGATGGATGCTGTTGACATGTTCATTTTCTTGTAACATGTTTGTTGTTGCTGTTGTTGCTCGACTGCTGAAAATTGAAATTGGTCGGACTTTGAGGTGTTACACGGTGCCAGAGCGAGAGAGGGAGAGAGAGAGAGAAAGGGAGGAGAGAGGGAGTGCGAGGGCAAGGGAAAACGAATCAAAGTATGCGCTGTTTCGCATTTTGTTTTTATTGATTTGACACAAGTATATAAATACCCTGTACATTTATGTAGGGTATGACTGACATTTCAAGCAATATGCAACAATTGGAAAATGTAAGATCCACCGCAGATATTGCACTACTATGTCTGCTTCAGCATTCGATTCAGAGATACTTCAGTCAAATGTGTTTTACAGCACCTAACTCTTACTTTTACAACACTATATTAAGCTTCACACTCAATTCTAATTAAAAGTATCAATGTTTTAGTTCATGAAACTCTAACTGACTTTCCCCTACAATAGGTTTTTACAAAACTTTTACAATCACAAAAAGAAAGCGTAACAACAGGAGTTTGTCCGATTCTCAGTTTTTATAGGGTGTATGCTACAGGAGCTTCAACTTAGTGTTGTAAAACGATTTTTCTGTTTGCCAGCAAATTGCATGTCACAAAAGTGCGCTTGGATTTAATATGTGTGTGTGTGAGAGAGTGTGTGTGTCTGTGACATTGGAATATTGACATTCGGACAGTTTTATGAGTACCTGCGATCAACATGCGCGCCCCGCCCACAATATTTGCTCACTGTCTATGGCTCTATCTATGGCCGTGTCCATGGCGGTGTTTGCGGCTCTCTGCGGCCCGGGAGGGAGCCACTGCACCGCTGTCCGCTGTTTGTCAGCTTTGTTGTGGCTTGGGGCCGCTTGCGCTTGTTAGACATTTGTCAGCTTTATAGCATTTGCGGCCAGCCGCCAATTGACAAGGCATTTGTTAGCTGCCTTTGACTTATGCGCGTGTCGAAGGCGAGCTCCATTTCAATTACCATAAAACTTTGCTCCCCCCTCCGGGTCAGCTGCAGTGACTCTGGCTACAGCTGCTAAAAATTTGGAGGTCAGCCAGCAGGAGATATTACATGTGTTAACCAGAGGATTCTAGTAAATGAAGATTTATAACGGAACAGGAGCTGCTTCTGCTTCTCAGTGGAAGAGAGAGAGAGGGAAAGAGGGAGATAGAGAGGTCTAGCTGCTAATAATCTGATGTGAAACATATTGCGGTTTACCATTCTATTTTCATTTGAAAATAAACAAACATTTCACTGGATATTGGCAAGTATATGTGAGCAGAGATAAGATGAGCTGAGGTGAGATGATATGAGATGAAATGAATTGATATGAGATGAAATGAAATAAGATGAAAAGAGGTGAGCTGAGAAAATATGAGATGATGAAATGAAGAAGTTTATGTTGAGATGAGATGGGAATGAAATTAAATAGAGCAACAGATCATCAGCGAAAGCAAATTTGATATCAGCTGAGCTAAGAAAACACAATATGAGATGAGAGTCGAGATGAGAGATGATAAGCTATGTTTATATGAAAGTTGATCAAATTAGATGCTAAAGTAAAGTAACAAACGAGATGGTGTGATATAAGATAAACTATAAGACAGAAGCAAATTAATTGAGATGAAAATTAATCAAATAAGATGAAATGAGATTAGAATAGATGAGAAAATATGCCATGGGCTGAGCTGAAATGAGATGAGCTGCTACTGGAAAACACTTGCTAATATTAAATTTAAAGTGCCAACAACACACAGAGCCAGAGACGGGGATGGAGGGGGCAGACTGTGGCATTCATAAATCCATATAGCAAATTAAATTTAATGGCCAGACTCAGACAGAAATGCTCGTAATCAAGTCAACTAATCCATTCAAGTGCATTCAAATTGAAATTCACTTGACAGCGATTGTAATTGAGATGAAGACCAGTTGATGCCCTTGCATTCGCACTAAGCCCAACTAGCTCTGCCTAGCTTATGTGCTCCTCTCTGCTCTATTGGATTCAAGTGCCACGCCCACTTCTTGTCGATTTCACACACTTTTGCGTAAGCCAGAAAAACATATCCTTTAACACTCTGCAATTTAGGCTAGCAAAAAGGTTACACAGAGAGAGGGAGGGAGAGAGAGGGATGAGAGACGCACGCACATTTTGTTGCCTGTTTACATATACGAACAGTGGGTGACAGAAGTAAGCGTACAGCTCTACTAGGTGCATTGCTCTCAGCCTGTATTCATATGACATTCTCAGTCTCAGTGAATACAACAAAGTCTTCGTGTGATTATAGATAATTGTTTTTCAGGAAGTGCACATAATTCTATTGCTCACTGTAGAGTTGGAAGCCTCGACAGCAGGCAAAATATTTATGTTGATAAATCAAGTTTGCTTTTTGTGGATTAGGTGTATCTAAAATAAATTAAGTTTGCGGCGTAAATTGTAGGCCAAACACAAAAGGCAAGTCCTAACAAGCCCGGACCGAAGGACGACGGCCGAAGGATGCGCAGAGCCTGGCAAGTTGTTAGCCAAGTTATGAACTTGTTTAATTGAAAATAAATCAGTTTAAAGGCAACATAAACCGCATCAGCTCCATTTGCCAAGCCAAGTTTTATCTCCCTCTGCCCCACATGCCACGCCCCCTCTCCAGCCCCGCCCTGTGTGCCATAAAAACCAGAAAGCAAAATGCTCGTAAGTAGAACGAACAAACGCTCAAGAGCCGGGCGCAGAGACTCGAATACTGCGGAAGTGCAGCGCGCAAATACAATGAATCTCAATGTATATGAATATGCATGGCCATCACTCATACGCCCCATCTGCCTCACCCTCCCTCCTTATCTCCCTCTCTTTCTCTCTCTCTCTCTCTCTCTCTCTCTCTCTCTCTCTCTGCCTCGCTCGCAGTAAATCAAGCAAATGCCGCTGCGGTTTCTCTGGCACAACAAATGTTGGCCGCAGCACTTGACCAGACCAAAATCCCGAAAAAAGGAAGCGCAAAAAATGAAATAAAATCGCGCTGCAGTTGCAAACTTGGCAAATGAAGAGTTCTGCCCCTTTGGCCACGCCCCCAACCCCAGCTGGCCCTCGCTTGGGTCAGCCGCCCCGTCCACTGGCCAGGCAAAACAATCAAATCCAGCGAGCTGTTAATGCAGCAAAGTAAATACAATGTTGGCTCCGCTCCTTTTGGGAACTGATCCAATTTTTTAGCGCTTCGCTTAACTAGTTCCTAGTTCTTTTAGTAGTTCCATTTTCAATTAGTCAACAATTTATTGCGCAGCAATTGCAATGTGAATACAATGAGAGCATGTTGCAACTTTTGCTTAAGTTGCTTGTTCATTTACTAGTTCATTAAGCTTGTTTTAGTTTCTAGTTCAACTAGCTCGTAATGTTTTAGTTAGTTCTTTTTTTCTATAAGTAAGTTAGTTCCCAGGTTATCCCAGCATTTCAACTTGTGTCATTTTCATTCATTCATATTCCATATTGGACAGCAAAGTGAATACAAAGTTAATTCTGTTCCAGTTCACTTGCTGATTCCTTCTACAGTCCTGCAACTAGTTCTTAGTTCTTGAGCTCTGATTCCTTTTCAATTATTCATATTCAGTAGGGGGAACACCAAAAGTTCTTGTATCTGTCGCTAATGGTTTTCAGCCTAACTTCGGGCACAAATTGCCAACTTTTTTTTGGCCTTTTTTCTAGCCTTTTTTTACGTGCTGCGCATGACTCAACAGCTCACAGAAGTTATTTATTTATTGGCTCCAACAAACGAGGAGAGGAGATGAGAGCTGGGTGCAAATTCCAATCTGGAGCCTACTTTGAGCTACAGCGGCAACAACAACAGCAGCAGCAGCAGCAACTGTTGCTACAACAACAGCAACATTTTGTTGACTGTCGGCAACATTTATAAATTATGATTGCAATCAACGTGCCACAAAGCGCGCTCGCTGCCCGAGTGGACAGGGTTCTTTTTTTCGGAAAATGACAGTTGCAGTTACACACACACACACACACCTACGCACAAATTTATATAAATGCTGCGCTGCATATTCATAACTAGTAAAATGAAAAAAGTTTGCACAAATGAAATTATTGTGGCCAATGCCTGAGGAAATTTGTGTTGCACAGCTAATGAAAGGGTGGCAGGTGAGCGGGCGGACAGGTGAGCGGTGAGCGGAGAGGCGGGCAGCTGACTGTATCTGCCCGCTTGTCAAATCTATATGCGAGCGTGGGCAGCGCCTGCCAAGCGAAGCTCAATTTATCTTCGAGCCAACGATCAACAAGCGACGCTGCAGGTGAGGCGGGCAGGAGAGGCGGGCAGGAGAGGATGAGAGGGGGACAGGTGGTAAAGGATACTGACAGCTGTTGCGCATGTGTGGCAACACCTTCTGGCCAACGAATATGCGAATACATTCATGACTAACTGTGCTGAAATGACAATTGCCTCGAGGGAGGAAGAAACAGAGATCGGATAACTTAGACAGCGCTGGTAAATGAATGAATGAGAGGAGGAGAAATGGGGAATACACTGAGAGAAAATGCGGTAGTAAAGGGAAGAAATTTAATTTTAAAATTATAGGCATTCATATAGAAGAAATCATGATAGAAGCAATTACGAAAGAAGCTGTTTCCAGTTGAGTATCTTAATGCACTGAGAGATATATGATATATATTGTCTGCCCCTTTACGCCCAGTGTAATTCCCACTTTCTAGGCTATACTAAAACCTATATTCCTGCACATATTCAAATGAGTCTCGCTTTAAATGGCGCTCACGTCGCCTTTAGTTGGGTCTCAAGTGCGCAATTGCAACTAAAAATTTCAATAATTGTCACATGTCGAGCTCTTGATTAAAACCAGGCGAGTCGCGGCGTGGGCTGGAGCCAAGGAATTACATTCCAAGACACATGACACCAGCAGCAGGCACCGGCTCGGGCCTCGCTTAATGCGAATGAGAAGGGTTCATTAGGCAAAATGTTTGCCGACACAGGATACCTGCCTGGATATGGGTTAATAAGACACAAGACGCGCTAAAGTGACAAGCGCCAGGATGACAGGATGCCAGGTTGCCAGGATGTAGTTACCCCTGTCAGAGTAGTGCTCCCTCTCTCTCTCCCTCTCTCTCTCTGTCCTCTGTCTCTCTGCCCTTGCTCCAGTTAAGCATCTTGTGCGTGTAAAGTCATTAGAGAGGGCAGAGAGCAAGGAGGGTGTAAATATCGCCAAAAGCGCCAGGCAGTCGACAAAAACACACCCAACCTCACCCACACACACAGAGGGAGACAGAGGCTGGCAGACAGAGATACACAGCTGGGGCTGCGGCGGGTGGCGGCAGGGGGCGTGGCTCAGTGTGCGCCAAGTCAACAACAGGCAACTGCCGCAACGCAAACAAGATTAATTAAGGAATGTAAATTTCGTCAAATTACGCGCCATTGTTTTCTAGATATATCAGTGTGTGTGTCGGGGTGTGTGTGTGTGTGTGTGTTTGTGTGTGTTTGTGTGTGTGTGCGAGGATGTTGAGATTTTTTTTTGTTGCATTAAACAACATCATCAATGGGTGGTCCCAGGCAATGTTTTTGAATGATTCGCGGACAAGGTCGAGCGCGTCAAAGGTTGTCAGAGGTGTGTGTGTGAGTGGGTGTGGGGGTGTGTGGGTGTCTCCTCTGTGTATTTTCGGGGTATTAGATGTATCCACCCTGTGCGCTAAGCTTTTCAATTTGACGCTTAAGGGTTGGCCAACAACAAAATATTTTTAATTAGCCTCGCAGTTCGCCAAAGTTCGCTGAGTTTGTCGCTGACATTCGCATGCGGTTTTGCCTCTGCCTCTGCCTCTGTCGCTGCCCGACACCCTCCCCAGTGACCAGTTAACCCTTTGTGTATTGTGTCAAAAGCATGCATAAATTATTATTATTAGTGAGCTAATGAAGCCAAGCAAAAGCTGAAGATTCCAGAAGTTAAATTGATGCCAAAAATTGAGTTGAGCTTTGGTAAACATTTTCAGGGAATCTTTTCTAGCTAAACGAAACTCTAAGAATCTTGGTCAAATACTTTAGGAACTATATTCTTTAACTGGAAAACAAACTGAGTTGATCAAGCATTATATAGAGATGGATCTCTATCTGGCATGGATATCTTCTCATCTATGCATCTATCTATATGTCATACCTATATCTAATGCTTAATCAACTCAGCTGGGAATACATTCAAGCATCCGACTGTCTCTCTCAATATATTCATTGTGATATTTCCAACCACAGCAGTCTGTGGTATATTCCACCAACTATATTTTCAGGGTACTTCCTAGTTGAGCACTCCCGACTCTCTAGTTACATGTGTGTGTCTGTCTGTTTAACCCTTTATCGGTAATCTCTAAACTGAACATTTTCGCACATGTGAATGGCTCTGTTCGGTGAATCGTTTGGTGGTAAACGCGAATCATCGAAAAGTTGTTCAACTAAAGCAATTAGTGCTGGCCGTGTGGGTGTTTAGATATATATCTGTGTTTGTGTGTGGTTGTGTGTTTGTGTATTATACCCTTTATTGGCCATTCCCATACAGGGTATTTCCGATGCATGCGGCCAACATGTTTAAGAACTTGTCGAACTAAAGCAATTAGTGCTGGGCCACATGTGCGTGTTTGAATGTTTGGAAAATCTAAGGCCTAATAGTGCCGTTACCTGCGCAGCGGAGTTTTTCCAGACACCCACACACACGCACACACACAGTCACAAAAGGCAGACACATGTTGTTTACATTTGCGTGCCTAGAGGTCTGGCAAAAAGATGCAGACAAATCCGTTCGCACGTCCGCCGTCCTCCTCCCTCCGTCCGCCGTCTGCTGTTTGTACGTGTCGAAATGTGAGACCCAGCAACAGAAACAGCAACGGCAACAGCAACGAGAGCAACAATAAAGTATCTGCAACTGCAAAACGCATTTTGTATCCGCAAGTTATGTCTGCGCCGAATGCTTTTCTCCGTTTGTTTGTTTATAGACGAGGGACTTTACTATGTCAGTGGGCTAGAAATTGGGTCAGAGGCGCGGCGAGGCTTGAGTTGCTCTAGAGCTAAAATAAAATGCGGCGCAGCAGGAAATGTCGATTGCATGTCGCTAGATGCGAGTCCCATCTCCCACCTCCCTCTCCCTCTCCCATCCCCCATCTCCCTCTCTCTCTTTTCTGTTTGATGCTGTGAGAATTATTATACAGCTTCATTAGTTTGATGTGTGTGCGCTGGGCCTGCATATAACGAGATGAACTGGCAAACCGAGCACCATTAAATAATCCATCAATCAACGGGCAGCGTGTAAACGAAAATTCTGACAGCCCATGAAATCGGTGTAAGCGCAATCTCAGAACTCGAGCTTGGTGCTGCCTGTCGGTCTGTTATCCGACTGTGACAGACAGACACACGGACAGACAGAGAGACGAACAGACAGAGCGAGGGACGAACATGAATGATGGCACTCAAATTACATTAAATGGAATTTCAATTGAGCCAAAGACGAGCAAGCAAAACCTTCTACGCCTACGCTCCGATATCAGCCGCTGACAAGACAATGCTCGTCCGTCCCCAGTCCCCAGTCCCAGCCTCTGCCCCAACCCCAAACACGAAGCTGTAAATGGCATTTACATGTTCGCTGTCATAAGCCAATAGGCCGCGGTCTCCTCTTCTCACCCTCGCCATCTCATCTCTCCCTCTCTCTACCATCATGTGTCTCGCCTCTTTAATGAATCAGCAACAGAATCACATTTTCAGTTTTGAGCTTCTGTTACATATGAATGCGGATGCAGATATATTTTCAAGCACAGATACAGATACATTTCGGGCTAAAGATACTTTTACAACTGCAGATACAGTTTTGCCTGCAGGTACATTTCTAGATACATTTCTAGCCAGATACATTCTCAGATATGTCCACAGCTGCACTCTCTCTCTCTCTCTCTCTCTCTCTGGAGCTGCAATCAGGCAAATGCAATTAGGATTTGTCGACGCTTCGTGTTGCGCATTCTAAGCAAAATTGGCAAGCGGCAAGCGGCGGCTCTTTCAGTCGAGGCCTCAGCTCAGCTTAGCTCTTCATTTCGCCTTTGGGGAGACGCAGCCAGTGCCCCATTGTCAATTGTTATCGACTGACGCGCCTCTCCAGGGACAACACATGAAAGACAAAGAACCCGCTGACGCTGCAGAGGCCGCTGCAGTGGCTCGAGATCAAGCACGCTGCAGAGGCATAATAAAATTTGCTTGGCTAAGCAGCAGCAATGAGGCAGCAACACTCGAAAGTGGAAGGAGCAGTGGCTGCCCCCTAGCTCGCCACGTGTTGCAGCACAAAAGAAGAAGAAAATGCATTTAAAGTATTTATAAAATAAAATGAAATATCTTTAAAGCCAGAACTTGATATAATTTTTTATTTGCCCATATCTGATAGGGCAGCCGGAGAGGCGTTGATACATAACTCATAACTCATACATAACTCATCCTGTTCCTAGTATTTTCCAAGACAGATTCTAGAATATTTTTAGACACTTCGATTATCCATAGAATCCTCCTAGACTATTTCTAAATTATTTCAGACTCATCCAGGACTTTTCCTTGCTGCTATCTGGAACACTTTTTCTGTACTCTTCCTAGACTCTTTCTAGGCAATGCATAAAATGCTAGATTATTCCTAGACCCTGCCCGGCCTCTTCCTTGACTCTTTTTAGACTATTCCTAGAATCTACCTTAACTCTTCCTTGACTCCGCCGATACTCTTGTTACTGTATAGTCCATTCCATTGTTGTAAAGAATTTCTATACAGTCTACTGCATAGTCTAAAATTTCCATAATACCTGGAACACTTTTTATCGGTACTTCCTCTTATTGCAACATTAAATTGAGCCACTAGACTAGGGCTACTTCAACATTTCCTTAAGTCTCGAATGCTTGATGAGTTCCTAACAGACTCTCAAAGTCTCCGACTCTCGTTCTCTCAATTAAATATTTAAGTTAAAGCAAATGCAATTTCAATTAGCGCCACAACATTTTGCCCATTAGCAACGAGCGCGAGATTTGTGCCAATTGTGAAAAGCAAAATGAAGACGAAGTAGAGTATATATATCTAAAAAAAAAGAAATAAAATAGAAACAGAAACAGAAACAATGTTGGCCAAGAATTCAAGACGAGCCGCTCGGACTCGCTCTTCACGGTTCGCGCAGTGAAAATCATTACGTGATTAAGGTCCCCATTACGGCGGACAGCGGAAAATAAAAAAAAAAAACTAGAGCATAGCACGCAGACGGCAACAGACGGAGAGCAGCAAGAGAGGCGGAGGCGCAGGCGTTGGAGGTGGGGGCGCGGTCTAGATTGAGGCGAACCGCAATTGCTCTAAAAATAAATAGAAATAAATAAATCAACGCGAGAGCGCAGCAACAGCGAAATAAAGTGAAACAGCAAACAGCAGAAACAATTAAAAGGAATACGCCGTAAGCACTCTCCGATGCCGATTCGTTTAACGGCTCCAGTTTACGCCGTAAAAATTTGTATGCCAAACCAAATTTGTGGATCTAATTAAGAGTCTAAATTGTGAGCATTAAATCGAGCCACTCACTCCCGGCTTTTCTCCCTCTCTCTCTCTCTCTCTCTCCCTCTGTATCTGTCTCGTGGGTATGCTCTTGCCCAGCGTCCAGTTGCTCAGTTGGTAACCTAGTTTTTGTAGTTGAGTGCAAAACACAGAAAAGCATTTAAGCCCACACACACACATCTACACCCACACACACACGCCCAGCGCGATTTTCTCGCACAGCCTTTCAACAAGTTGGCAAGCAATGCAATTTACGGCAGGACACAGAAACGGCAAGGACATGGCCATTACTGTGTGGCTGCAGAAGGATTGCACGGAATAGAAAAAAAAAACAGAATCGAAAGGAAAAACTAAGCACGAAACTTGCAATCAGGCATAGCGGACAGCTGCATACTCGCTAAAGATACAACAGTATCTAAAGTGGAAAAGCAATAAGACAATAAGACAATAAAACAAGGACTTAAGTATAGCTCTACAGCTGATCAAGTTTGTATATCACCTCGAGGCCTGAGATAAGCCATAGCCCTCAATCAGGATATTTGCAGTATATAAGAATCTAATCTCTCGTCGCTAGTCTCTAGTCTCTAGTCTCTAAACTCCAGACTCTAGTCTCTAGATCTTACTCCAGTCCTTGCAAAAACATTCATAATGCAGTACGCATTTATAAATGTGCAACCTATATGCCCACTTTCCGCTTGCTGAGCGAGTATGAAAACAGGAAAAGAACTAAATGTATGCCAAGCCCACGCGCTGACCATCAATGAAAACGACGACGAGCTGGAAATGTGAAAATGCGAATGGCTGGCAAATTGTAAATTAATTGATGAAAGCAACGTTTAGCAGGGTGTGTGAGAGAGAGAGAGAGAAAGAGCGAGGTGGAGTGGGAGTCAAGTGCAGCTGCTGCTCCATTTGCTAGCCACAATATTTGAACTGCATTTGGCATACTTCAAATCGAAACTCGAGTCCGTCCTCTGTGGGAGTGTGTGTCTGGTGCTCCGCAGTTCCGCAGCTCCGCCGCTTCTAGCTCCTGGCTCTTGGCTCTCTGACAAATTGCTGGTAGCAAGATTAATGCTGTGCATTATCTTTTCTCATTTGTCGATTGTCAATGCAGCCAGTCAACCAGAGACCAGAGACCAGAGACCAGAGCCCCGGCAGCGGCACACTTTACGTTTACCTTTAGCTGACGTTTTATCTCTCCCCCTCTCGCTCCCTCTCTCTGTCAATCTCTCTGTTTACCTCTGCCCAATCGCATGTCCTGGCCATTGTGGTCTTCTGTTCTGATTTGATTTTTTTCCTTTTCTCTATCAATGACATTTTTCAATTTTATTTTACTCCGTGGACTTTTCCTTGTTTCATGTTTTCCTTAATGGCAAATGACACGGTCAGGTAATTTTCCATTACTCTTGGCATTCCTCTCGCTCCCTCTTCCGCTCACTTTTAATGAGAACGAACCTCACCTTCGCTTAATCAAATAAGTGTACTTTATAATGGAGCGAGAGTGTAGAGCGTCAGTCAGGTAGAGTGTGTGAGGGCGCATCCTCTTTAACATACTCATAAAGGAAAACTGCCGACTGCTGCTGAGGCTACAGAGGCCGCAGCTGCTGACAGCCCTGTTGAATGCCACCAATTAGCAGCGGGCCAGAAACAATATGTTCACTGGCCCAAAAACAATTCTGCTGCCTCCACAATCTAAATCCCAGCTAGAACAACAGAAACTAGTAAGCAACGACAATGCACGACTAGCAGATGCCCTTAACCATGGCGAGCAGTCAGATGGATTCTTTTACTCATCTTGTGAATTTGTTGTTATAGTGTTATACCCCTTACACTCTTATACATATGCATAGTTCAATGTCTCTAACTCTTATACACCGAATTTGTAGCTCCGTTCACGATTGTCCTATGGACACTTCATTCTTACTTATACTTTTAAAAACCATCCTCACTACTTCACTCGTATACTGATACTAGAAGACACTCTCCATAATTGTATTAGACTACTTCACTCTTACTATTCACAAATCATTTTTATATTTATTATATCATACTGTCTTACTTCTTACTTCTACTGTAGTGATCCTATACTCTTATCTTCTGTCACTAACACACTTCCATATTCCCATATTCTAATATTCCTGTATTGTCCTCCTCCTTATACTATAACTAATATGCTCTGCTTGCACATTTTCCAGAGTATTCGAAAAGGGAATGCGCACATTTTGAACTCAGCTCGACTGCCAAACATTGCGCAGTGTCTGGAATTTTTAGGTCTAAATCCTGTTGGGTCATAAAAAGTGCTTATTACATTATCACCTCAAGCGTGGCTGAGCTCCGACACACCCACACACCGACATCCACACACACAGAGGCACGCACACTCGTTTCGATGGTCTCGATTGACTTGGCTTGATTTTTGTTTTCTTTTCTCCCCTCACTTTTTCGAGCTAACGTCCAGGGCTTAGGCTTTATTTTTGCGTTGCTGGCAGCTGCTCCTGTTACTGCTGCTGCTGCTGTTGCGATTTTTTTCAATTTTCGCCTTTTTAGGCCTTTTCCACCTGAGCCTTGAGCCGATTTGGTGGCTGCTGCCTCCTGCCGCCTGGCTCCCGTCTGCTGCCCCTTGGCTCATCAAATGCTTTCCAAAAATGCGAAAAATGTGTAAATTTTCCAATTTTTCTGCCGCTTCGTATAAGCCCGAGCTGATCCGCTTTTGGCATCGAGTTCATTCAATTTGGATTAAGTCGTTCGTGTTGATTAACGAAATTGACTTTTCTCCCTCACCCCTTGCAGAGCCGAGGCTGTAAAATGCCGAACTGCTCCAGATGCCTGCTGTAAACAATTTAGAGGGCAATGCCAAAAGACGTTTCGGCTAAATATCAGAATCAATTTGAAATGCAAGCGAGGCCAATATAATAAATCACAAAGGCAACGTCTCAATTTCCAGCGTAACAAAATATGCGTCATAACAATAAAAAAACAAAAACAGAATGCGTCAAGCCCCAAGGGGAGCTTGAAGAAGATGATGATGAAGAAGAAGAAAAGCAGAAATGGCAGCAACTGCTGCTACCACATTTAGCTAAATAACTCAAATAAACAAGACAAGGCGACAGCCCATAATATATCAAAGCCCAAAGGCGACAAACACGATGACAAGGATGCAGACAGAGAGGGAGAGAGAGAGAGATAGACAGAGAGGGAGAGAGACGTAATGACTGTCTAGGGCATCGCATTTGCCATTGCTCGTCTGCGTTAACTGAGAATCAATGACATATCGTTATGGCTAATACGTGCCCGTTGGCCCATAAAAAATTGTGAAAATAAAATATGAATGGGCATCATAATATAATGTTGATTATAGATACATGTGTGATACATGCGGCACACAGACACACCCAAACACACACACGCACAACAATAATAATATAATAACTGTATCATTGACTCGTAGTAAAGGGATGCGTCCATTGATACGGAGAAAGCGAGAACTTTGAAAGCGCATTAAAACTTCGGGTAGAATTGATTGTTTTAGAGTCATATTATTATGAATAGTTAGGAGTAAACTCTAAAAGACAATTAGTTTTATTCTTAAATCCTCACTAAAAGAAATTTATTGAATAGTCTAATTAACTGTTCATCAATCCTATCTCAAATCCAGAGAGAGCTTTGCAATCACATGAAAGATTTTGGCTAAAAGGAGGCAAACATATATCTTAAAAGAATCTTTGGATTCACGAAATAAAAACAAATATCTTCTTCCAGCGAGAATAAACCCTACAATGCGCATTAAAACTCTTATCTATAAGAAATCTCAGGTCAAACCCTTGCTCTTAGGCTACAATCTATGTATGTCCTATCGTCTCTTAAAAAACATATGCCACCGAAGATGAGAACTTAAATGCTGCGCGCTAATTGCTCCTCTGACTAATTTGGCAGCTTAATCCTTTGCCTCCGGCTTCAGTGAAAGTGGAGACCTGAACTCGATGCGCCACGAGCCATAAACAAGCAGCAGAAACAAATACAAACGAAAGGGCGAGGGGCAGCTATAAGTTTCCCGTTCGCATAAAGTTCACTCGCCGGCCACAATAAGGACTTCGCCCACGGCTCAGGGTCAAGCACACGCTAAGGCACTAAAAGCCCGGACACGGCCAGTGGCTCAAAGCCGGATATCCACATACAGGCCATACGCAGGAGTACGCAGTTATCAGCATCGCTACGGCTTTCCTCCTCTCCGTCGAATCTGCCCTGCGGCCCTCTGTCCGGCTCACCTCATCTGCAGCTTTGCTGCTCTTCATCTCTGCGGCTTTCCTTTGCTCTGGCCATCATCCTCTACGGTTCCAGCTTCCCTCTTACGGCTCTCAGAGTCTTTCCCCTCATCTTCTTCCCTTCTTCTCTCTGTCTTTACTTCCCTACGGCTCTCACCTCCTCTGCATCCCTCTGGCTGTATTACTTCCCTCCCAGCTAACCTTGTCTACGGATTTTCTTCCCACTTTCTCTTCCTTCTCCTCCTGCCCGTCTCGCTGTTTCCTCTCAAACCGCAGCGTAAGTTGTGCCCATAATTTATTTCGATTACGCCGTAGCACGCAATTTGCGCTGCCCGAGTATCCCCTTTAAGCACACGCACACGCACACGAAGCACACACATAAACACTGCGATAAGCGTGCGCACAATTTCCGTTTCCGCTTTGTTAGCCGCACTTCCGCCGCCGCGCCAAAGAGCGAAAAACCCTCCACTAAGCAACAATTAAATCAGCGCCCAAATGAGATCAATTGCAAAAATGTATGAAGAGCGCGAGCTGTAAACACAGTGAAACCTGCTTAAACGAACAGCTCAGCTGGCAGCCGTGAGCCATCATAAAACTCTAAGAAATTAGCTGCTTAAATTTGATTCGAGTCTGAGTCATCGATGGACCTTGTATCTCTGTTATGTAAAACAAAGCCAGAGAGGGCAGATATCAGACAGGTAGAAATTGAAACAGTAACTCAATCATATATCAGGTAGGAAGACAGCAACACCAACAGCAACAGCAACGGCAACTGCCATTAGCTGACTAATGTGGAGCTGTGAGTGGGCAAGAGGCAACTTGTATTGGCTGTCTGTTTACACTGATTGGGCCAGGAGGTGGCCGAAGTGGCCGAGGGGAACTGTTGAGAGGTAGCGCAGTCTTGGCCAAGTTAAGCGCTTTAACGTTTTACAAAACGCTTCTTTTTTGGTACCCTGTCTGCATTCACAATGTGTTGGCGGGGTATATTGGTTTGTGAGGGCAGACAAAAATTAATATTGTTTGCTCGAAGACTATGTTAGCTAGAGACACCGAATATGGCTTGTAAAGTAAACACAGTTTTGATTTTAATAATTCTTTTGAATACCTCGTACAATAGACAGATTTTACTTTCAGTTAGTAAGGTCTTGAGCTCCGTTATCCATCTGATCTTCGCTTTCGCTGCACTAGGACTTCCGTATATTTCAACTAGTATAGACTTAAGCCAACATTTGAATGTCACAGTCAAGGTATCTACTAGTCGAGCACTCTTCACCAATGCACTCTTACATGTTTTTTTTTTAAGTTTACGCTTAGAACTTATAAATATTTATGGCACACACATATACACACACATACACACACACTGTAAAACATAATGCAGCTAGAGTTAAGCTTGACTCGAGTTTTTTTTTCGTTTTTGGCCAAATAATTTTGCTACAGCAGCTGGCTCAGCTATCAGCTATCAGCGAGTGTACGTGTGTGTGTGCGTGTGCGTGTGTATTTGTGAAGCACTGAAGCAAAGCGAATTCAGCTAGCGAGCGATTTATGTGCACTGACATGCAAGCTAAAAGCAAGCAAGGACAACCAAAAGCTGCAAGAGAGGAGCAGAGCCAGAGCAGAACCAGAGCAAAGCAGAGCCAGAGCAGAGCAAGCAGAAGAATATTTCCAGACGAACAATTGAGAAAAATATGCGAAGCACAAGGATTAGGCGAGGACATAGTACGAGCTACACGAGGAGCAGCAGCAGCTCAGAGCGTACCAAAAATTTATGTGACTTTTGCATGTGGGCCAAACAAAGGGCGAGAGGGAGAAGGAGATAGAGAGAGAAAGGGAGAGGAAGCGAAGGAGTTGCAGTAGTTGCCATACAGACATTAGTAAAGGCCACAAAATATTCAATAACATATTAAACATATAGACAGTAAGAGATAGAGATAGAGCCAGAGAAAGGGACAGAGCGAGGCAGACAGTTGATATGGACGATTCGAGTGAAGCAGCTGGGATAAATCTAAATAAGACGTGCTCCAAGAAATTCTGGACGTCGAGAGCTCGCAGCAATTGTGCAATGAAGTGCAATTGAATAGCGATACCAATGCGACTATATATGTGTGTGCGTGAGTGTGTGTGTGCGTGTGTGTGTAGACAAGACTTGGGCAAAGTCTTGCTTTAGCTCTTGTTCCGCTGCTTGAGATAAGACTGGAGTTAGAGTTGAGCATTAAGCAATAGTCCAGAGCTACTTTAACAGGTAAGCTATGTTCGTGTCACGACACGAGCACGAAGGTGGGCGCATACCCAGGTATGGGAGTGTGTCTGAGTAAGACTTAAGCCCTTAACTTCTCCAGCTACTCAAATGAAATTTATGGTACATTGAAGGTTCGTGTCACGACACGAACAATGGTAGGTAACTGTGCTACGCCACAACATGGAAATCCGACTATAGGTGTGTATATTTGAGTGAATCAAACCATTCCAGCTACTTACATTAGTTGTTACTCCAAGACAACATCGTAAATCATATTCACATGTATATAGCTCGATTCGTGTCACGAGGCACGCCTTGTGCTCAGCGCTGATGCGCTCGCCTGTCTGTCCAATCACGAACGGATGCGAATATCGCCTGTCTACCTGCCTGTCCCACTCTTCCCTCTCCCTCTCCCTCTCTCTCTTAGTCAGTGGGCGGAAACGGAAACCAGGCAACGTTTAATGGCTCGTGGAGAGAAGAGCAGTTGGAATATTGTTGAATCAATTGCAACTGGCACTGGGAGTTGGGAACTGCAGCAGCAGCAGCAGCAGCAGCTTAAAGCAGCAACTGGGCAAACCGGTAAAAATTGATAATCAATCAAATGCCACGCAGAGCAGAGACACTTAATCACTGTCCGGGCAGTCGAGTCGAGTCTGGGATCAATATAGCCAGCCACTTCCTGCTCAGCTATCCTTTTTCTCTTTTCTCTTTTTCTCTTGTTGCTGCTGCTCGGCTTTATCAATTGAGGACGTGGCTGAGAGCTGATGAATCACAGGAAGTGGGCGCCACTGCGAATGCGTATTATCACCTGGCTTCTGATTCAATTAACGCCTTCGCTTTGCCAATTGCCAGTCAAGTTGAGATTGGGAGTTAAAGTGACGAGTGTCCGGACGGCTCTCAATGCGAATTCACTTTACTGCATAAGCAACAATTTTGTGGTCACCTTGAGCCACTTGCCACCTCACAACCGGCAATTGCCGCTGGCTAACTGGCAATTGCCGTTGCCTATTTGCCACACTTGGAATTTGTCATGGCCGAGAGCAGAGTAACACAGGGTGGGAGCGGCCCACTGGGAGGAGAAAAGAGCAGTCAGTGATGAGTAAAAACTGTCTTTTTAAGAATCTATAGATCAAATTTGATGCCTCTGTGGGAGATTCTATTAAGGAAATCGATTCTATGAAGCAAATGTGATCTGTGCTCTAAGTTTGGATGTACATACATATATACATATGTATACCTTTTCACAGTTAAGTTCCGATAATCCCGAATTGTATTACTCGTATATCATTAACCTTCCAATACTCGTTTACTCCAATCCGATTCATATGCACTTATCCCTTATCTGCTACAATTATTTCTGCCTGACATGCAGCCAATATACCACGTTTCGCCTACTTTCACTGGGTACAAAGGGTATTTAAAAACCACAGCACAAATGTCCAACAGGCAGGCAAAATTTTCTAGCTAAAAGCAAAGTGTTGTCCCAGTGCGAGTGTATGTGTATGTGTGTGTGGTTAACTGTTTTACAATTGATTGAACAATAGGTGTTGTGTTCTGTGTTCTATGGCAATTGCATAATTTGTTGTTGTTTGTTGTTTCTGTTGTTGTTGTTGTTGCGCAATTAATAAAACGTCCAACTAAATTGAGAGCAACCGCAAGTCTTGACATTGCAATTGCAGCGGCACGTGGCGCTTGTGGTCGCACACATACACATACATGCAGGCACTGAGAAGACGTCGAAGATGAAGCAGAGTGAGACAAGTTCAATCGCAAAATCATTTCGTTATTATGCACAGCTTTTGTTGCCCTAAGCTACCGCCGCGCTTTGAACTGCGATTCAATTACACAAAGCCAAAAAGCTACGAGCGAAGCATTGCATAATTTTTGTATTATTTTTCGGGCTAACTGAGAGCGAGAGAAGCAGGTAGGGGTGTTCATAAATCAAAAACAGCGAGACGTGGTGCGAACAGCACAAAAAAAACTGAAAGTTAATGAGTGTAACTGATTCATACCCTGTGGAAAATGGACTCTAAGAGGAATAAATCTAGCCTTACGATAACTGCTAACACTTTCCCTTAACATATGTTAAGCTTAACATTTGTGCACTCTATGACTGGCCAATGTTAACTTGTCTATGCCAACTAAAACTCCCGTTTCAGCTGCCTCTCCTAGAGAGCATTGCAAAGCGAATTTTGAAAATTATGAATTTTCATAGTTGGAGACAAAGACAAACATCGCAGCAGACGAAAAATTCAGCCAGACAGGAGTCAAATAATTAATGGCCCTGCGAAAGGGGACTACAAACACGAAGACTTCTGCAAAAATAACAGAAAAAATGGTGAGAAGCGGAGGAGGAGGAGGAGCAAACAAGAAAAACAAAAAGACAAAACACAAACAGAAACACGCAAAACAGATTTGCATGCACAAAACGCAGAGAGTTGAATGCAAAACGCTGAAGTGACGGCAGTGGGCGGCCACATGTGAAGGAGGAACTGCACGTCGGTTGCCTTGGATGCCGACAGTAGCTTGTTAGTAGCCAGAACCATGGCCAAACCCAGACCCAGACCCTGAGCCAGAGCCAGAGCCAGCACCAGGGCCAGCAACAGTCTAGACTTTAAGTTGGCTAATAGCTGTAGCTGCACCAGTAGCTATTGCTATAGCAAAGAGGCAACAGCATCCTTTCAGCTGAAGCTCGTTGAAATTTGGTTTTAGCTATTCCTATTTGAGCGCTGGTGTAGTCTAGCTCTATCCGTGTGTATAACAGCTTAAGTGTATAAGATTTTATACTATAGCAGTTATACATAGGTATAATAATATAATAGTACACAAGTACAACAGTACAGCAGTATAACAGTATAACTTTAATGGTATGTTCGGATAACAGTATAACAGAAGAATATAACAGTATATATATGACAAGAGAATGTGAGGTATAGGATATCTGCTAATCGTGCACTCCATATGCGAAAGCTCCCATTTGCTTCTTTTACTCTGTAAATTTGTACTAAACCGAATTGACGCTTTTTTGTACTACTTATTTGGCGTCCATTATTTGTGCGGATGAAGTCAACCAGCGAGTGGACTCTTGGCCTGGCTTTCGCTTTTATTTCATTTCTTTTTTCCTTTTCTCTGGCTTTGTGTGTGTGTGTGTGTGGAGCGCCTTTTCATTCGACCCTGCACTTGATAATGAAATATAAACGTGGCAATATGTGAGAGAGATTCTATCCGTCTCTCTGTCTGCCAGTCTGTCTGTGGCCAGCAGAGAGGATAAAAAAAACAAAGACAAGCAAGGGCAGAAGCAAAAGTCGAGTCCTTTTACGAAAGGACTTCATTTCGACGTTCGACGAAAGCATAAATTAATCCGATTTAAGCGGCTGAGTAGCTTATTTTTTATGATTTTTGTGCTAGCTTTTAGCGGGCAGTTCATTTTTTAGCTTAATGAGGCACCAGAGGAGACAGACAGAGAGAGAGAGAGAGAGAGAGAGCAAAGTTTATTTGTCAGTTTTGTTGTCTTGTCTGGCATTATTACTCAGGTAACTCAGGTAATGCTCAATCCCCAACTGAACCTCAGCAGCAGCAGCTGCTGCTGCTGCTCACTTTGGCAACACGCGCGCTCATTAAATGCCTCGACAGCCACACCTCAAGGCGCCGCGGGGCGAAGGGGGTAAAGTTTTAATGCACTTGCAGTGGAGCAGCTGCTTTGGATGCTGCCTCAAGTGTGGCACATTCTAAATTCAATTGAGCTTGAAGTGTTCAAAAGGCGCCAAGCCATGCAGCTGACGGCTTGCAGTCAAGAAAGAAACAGAGCGAGAGAAAGAGAGAGCAAAGGGATGAAAGAGAGAGGGAAGGGTTGCCAGAGACAGCTCAGCGAGGGCTCAGACACCTTGGCAGACAAACAAATAAACTGGAGTAGGGGAAAAATTGTAGGAAAATCAGGAAAAAGCGCTGATTACAGCTTTGGGACTGCGCTTCAATCTCTCCGTTTGTCAATTTGCCTTTCCCCCAGTTGCAAGTAAAATAGTTTTCAATTTATATGAATATATATATATATATATAAATGTATACATATATAAATAAATATATATATCTTAATAATTGTTGCCATTTTGATAGCTTATAAACACTTATTTTATATTATTTATATATCATGAATGTTTTATCGTATTTATATATATGTCGGAGCGTACTGCACATTTATATTTATATATACCGTTACATATGACTATATATATATTATATGTTTTTATATATCTACTCAACTATTTCGCCTTTCTGCGGAATTCACGCTGTGGAGTTTTCGCATAAATTACAACAAATTTCGTAAACGTTTGCCCTGGGCAAAATGTATATATCTAGAGGGTATACGCAGAAGGCTATAGTTAATCTTATTTTATCATTTCTACCAAACGTCATCTCTCTACTGCATCTCTTCCAACAATAATAATCCTTTCATAGAAATTGAAATATCTAACAATATGATCATACTACAACACAATATTTGCCTAACAGGATCATGTTAGAGTGTAGACTCAGAAAACTTGAAAAGAAATATATTGACTTAGTTATTTAATGCTTTATGCATGTGGTTTTTAAAACCACAAATTAAAAACATTAATGTCAGGAAATATTTTACAGATTCTTCTATAATTTATAAAGTCAGGCAAATACAGAAAGTAGAACAACAAATAACGAGCCTAAGCCCATATGCCAGCACACAATTTCAGCAACTTTACAATCGGCCCTCGCATATTACATATTTGATTTCTAAATATGTTTCATATTTATGTTATTCTATTTTATTTCTGCATTTATTTTCCATTTTTATTCCAGCATATCTGTTAGTCCATCAACGGCTAGCTATAAAATATTTACATTTTAAAGCTTTAGCTTTTTTCACGTCATGTTTTACATAGTCTGGCCGCTAAATTGGCCAAATAAAAGCTAACAACTGCTAATGGGTTTTGCTACACAGCATTTATCGACCTGGTCGCTCGTTGATGTTGTTGTTGTTGTTGTTGTAAAACATTGTTTTTGGTCCACTCTAATTGACATGAACATGGATTGTCATTAGGTTAATGCATCAATTGATAATGGAGCCAGGTTTTATGCCAATTAATTGAATTAAAGAGCAATTAATATATATACATGGGCTAAAAATACACTGCCAAAAAACAAGTGGTGACAGCTGAAATTCTCATTTTTTAAATATATATGGAAAACATTTGATCTGTGCACAGAAATGTCTTGCACTTGAGCAATGGAAATGGAATTATTTTTAAATAGCTTTTCATTCTTCGGACCGAGAACCGAGAGAGAGAGAGAGAGAGCAAAAGAGAGAGAGAGAGACAGGGATATAGACATAGCATTGACATAAATCAACTCAGTGAACAAGCTGTTTAAATAGAAATTGCGCATTTCTATACAATGCCACGCCCACCACGCTCTCTCCGCCGCCCACTGTTGCGCCATTAGCAGCTGAACTCATTTGTAATGCCAAAGTAAACAGAACATTTTGTTGCTGCTTTTTGGTGGCGTTTGAAAATGTCAACGAAATAAATTCGGTTTGGCATAAAATAAAATATTTACACATTGGCAAATGCTGTCACGCTTAAACAATTACCAAAAGCCTTTGTTGCGGTGCCTGCCAGAGAGCGAGAGGGGGAGGGAGAGAAAGGGAGGTAGAAGGAGAGATAAACAACAATATTCAACTAGAACATAACTGAGCCCAATTGCACACCTTTTTCTTCTTCTATTTATTTATGTATTTATCGGTTCGAGCCCCAATTAGGGAATGTACATGAGGGAGTTATGGTAAACAACAGAAAATATATTTAATCGAATATTTTTCTTAAACACGCCCACTTAACCACAAGTTCGAGTACCAATTAAACTAACTCCTATAGATTAGCAAATGATATATTATAATATGCCCAGTTTTCGCAGATTCAAATCCTATTTAAGAAACTTCACTCTTTTATTAACTCAAGTCCCAATTAACCCATTCATATCGTAGCAGTAGTAGAAGCTGATATACAATATATGTATGAAGTCTTGAATTGTTTCACTTTATCCCAAGTTCAAATGCCCTTCAAAGCTTTCATTTGTTTATCAAGTATTTGATTGATATCAATGTAAAATGCTGACATTAAGCTGACTTTAGCTTGGCATGAGCTTCTGTTGTTTATGAACGCAGCCTATTTATAAATGTGATTCGAACCGTTATCTGAATGCTGATTCACGTACAGCCCGGAATAAGCACATTCGAACCGAACAGAGTTCGTCACAGTTTTGGTCGAACGCAACATTTCCGATAGTCCCATATTATTTATTTTTTGTTTGCATGTGAGGTCAGTGTCAAGCCAGGCAATGATTCATCTGTCCCACTCGGAAATATGCCTGAGTGCGATTGCGATTGCGAATGTGCATGCGATTACGAGTGCACAAACAAATTGCAGTCACTCGATTGACATGCCATCAAAGCCCATTCACATCAACTTCAAAGCTCAACTGCCGTGAGATTGGCTCGACTCTAATCAAATCTGAAAAACAGCTAAAAATGCTATAAAAAATAATAAAAACCCTTTAAAGTTTTTCGAGTAGCTCAAATCTAGCTTTGATTTGAATAACAAACTAAGTTAGAGTGCTCTGAATGGAATTGCTCGACTATTAGATATCCTGCCCTGCCAATCTCTGTATGTTTCTGAGTGGACCGTTAGAGGGGAATAAATATGACTCCTCTCTGACTCTATTCTTTCTCTGTATAGGAGAGGAATGTCATGTATCTCTCTCCCTATCCCTCTCCTCACTCTCCTGTCACTCTTTATCTTTCTCTCCCTCTCTCTTTCCCTCTGTCAATTTAAAAGCAATTCTCATCTGGAGTAGATTATGAAACGGCCATAAAAAAGCCAAGTTCAACCGCAAATGCTTGTCAATTATTTAAATTGCAAAATCTCTAGAAGTAATTTCAATTTTAATGTTCCATCTGTGACCCAATTGCAGAAGCCATAAACATAATCTCCGCGGCTCATAACTCATATTCGTTTATCCACATTCAGATCTTTGCGCGCATCTTTTTTTCATGGCTAACAGCAGCTACCCCCGAGAGTATACATATGCCAATATGTATGTAGTATATAAATATAGATTAAGATATTTATTATATAAGCGGATATATATATATACATATTTATGCATATGTATTCGCGCATAAAATAGAAGATCTTGAATTTGCGTGAGTGTCGCTAGAAATGTAAAAATTATTAGAAATAATTTAAAAATGTTTAACAATTTGTACACACTCACACACACATACACTATATATATCCCTCTCTCTTTCACTCTCTCTCTCTTTCTGTGTCTGCAAATAAAATATCCAAAATGGCTGCAAAGGAAATTTCGTTGAAAAAAATGTTTGGTAAAAACTTTTAGCGTTCCGTGCGCAAAAAACGCGCGCTAAAATACCAAAAAAAAAAAAAAAAAAAAAAAAAAATTTAAAAAAAAAAACAAATTGCTACAAATTTATTTTTAACAAAAAAAATCACAATTTCAGCATTTAAATGCATAAATAAATTAACTGCCCAACTAATATTTTTTTCACTTTTCAATTTTCGATTTTCCGAGCGAAGTTTTTTCCATTTTCCATCGAGCTCAGCGATTCGAATTGCGATTGTTCAGCAGTTGCAGATTTAAGTATAAATCTGTGCGTAATCTCTGCTCCACAATGTGATGGTTAAAATTGGGGCGTGGCACTCACCTTTTGCACTAGCAGGGGCTGGGCGAAGTCGACGCCGCCCTGCAGGCGGAATCCCCAGGGCTGAGCATCGAAACGTGATAATTTGATTTGCAGCAATTGCGGTTGGGCCATTTTCCTATTGCACTAAAACTCGGAATTCGGGAAGGAAGAAGGGTGCTGCAAGTAGAAAGAAACAGAGATATGCATATGAGTAAATGTGTGTGAAAACGCAGAGCGTCTACTGGATATCACGTAGCCGACTAATTAAGCTATGCAAACGTAAGAAAAATGTCAAAAAAAAAAAATAAAAATAAAAAAAAACACTAGAAATTTGCAGCTCCCACAAATAGAGATATTACTCAGGCATGTGTACACACTACAAGCTAATCCCAACATGCCATACTTTCTGTCTCCCCTTTCTCTCCCTCTCTTTCGCTCTGACTCTTGGTCCGTAGCTATGCGGAGTCCTGTTCCTGGGCAGCCTTGATCTCTGGGGCAGCTGCAGCTGCCAGCGCATTCTCGCATGTAAAGCACAAAAAAATAACAGCTCTAGTGCCAAAACTGCCAACATACTTTAGGCTAAAACTAAACAAGGCTAGTTGGTTGACTAAGAGATACCCTGGAAAGATTAGATACCAATAAGGCTCAACAACGGCAGCACACAACTTAAAGATACCCTGGAATATATTAACTTAACATATGTTATAGATAGACATACAACTAATATACCCCATTTGCCATAATCTAAGCTCCATAGAACTTTGTTAGATATCACCATTTTTTTTCTCACTTTCTCTACCTCTCTCTCCCACTCAGTCTCACTCTCCCTCTCGCTTTGTCTGTCATAGCCACAGTGTGTGTGTGTGTGTGTGGAAAAAGTGCCCGCATTCGAGTGCACATGCTAACGGGAGACCCAGTTGTGTGTAAGTGCGGCTTACATGGCTTTTTTCCTGCTAGTTATAGTCGTCATGGCTGCTTTGTAATTTGCACAGAGTGGGGGGGAGTGTGTGTGTGTGTAGGTGTGTGTGAGAGTGTGTGTGTGTTGATTTAGTTTGCTGCATAACAATTTTGCTGAGTGTTGTGTTTTTTATTAGTAAAGACGGTCGACGCCTCATGGCTCGGCTCCGCTCGGCTGGGATCGGCTTGGCCCGTTCCGTTGCAGCAAAGGCAAAGGGAAGACACTCAAAGTGGAAGTAACTACATTAAGCTATTAAAACGACAGCAGCTGCCAGGCTGCCAGCCAGACTGCCAGGCAGGCTACAAAGGACAAGGACACACACAACACATGAAGCACATGAAACAGAGACACATTTTAGCACACACAGCAGTTTAATTAACGTTAAGTGCGGGTGGTAATGGCAACAGCTCGATCTGCAAGTCACAACAAACATATATGAAAGAAAGAGCAAGAGAGAGAGTGAGCGAGAGAGACGGAGTAGCCTTGAGTTGGGCAACATTTGCATGTAAATGCCTTGAAAGTCGAGCGCCCATTAGAAGCGGGCACTGAAATAATTTAATTAAAATATTAAATAAAATGTGAAGAGCCGAAAAGAGCGACGCGTCGCCCGAGTGCAGCGAAACACACACGTGAAACTGTGCAAACATAAATGCCATCTGGAGTGCTCGAAGCTGAGATTCCAGATACCAACTACAAGTACACCTGCGACTAAATGTCGAGTCTCTCTGTGTGTATGTGTGTGTGTGTGTGTGTGTGAGAGAGAGAGGGAGTCTGTCTGGCTAATTACTCGCATTAGAATTGGGTTTTAATGGTCTCTCTCGTTTAGAGCATATGCACAGGTCTGTGAATACTAATATCTGGCTCAACAGCACTTCACGAGGAAGATTAGCGAGGCAGTTTAAGCTATATGGAACAGTGGAATCTGAGCTGCTGCACAAGTGGAACAATGGAATATGGCCATTTGAGCAACAACGAATCGATTACTCAGACATTTGTGCCACTCCGAACTAGTAATGAGTGCTAATAACTTGTTCGAACAATCATTGGGAGTGGAGCACTTGCTAGAGGAATGCGGAAATATAGAAAGGAGTGGATTCATACCTTAGATTTAACTATTACAAATACTAATGGTGATAATCATACTAATACTAATATTGATGATCTAATGCTAATGATAATGATAATACTAATGATAAGGCTCATGGTACCCTAATAATAATACTATTACTTAGACCATTCTTCTACCAATACTTATACTTATAATAATACTAATACTAATGATAATGATAATGCCTATACTAATAACAATACTAATGCTAATACTAATACTGCTGCCAATACTCCTACCAATATCAATATCCCATCAGAACTAGTCTTACTCACAGTAATACCAATGCAATGACAGAGCAACAATGACAATGACAATTATAATAATTGATTGCTTTATTTGCTCAACAACTATGTCAACTTCCTGGCTGTCAGCTTTAACCTGTCTGCCGGCTGGATTGGTCGAGCCCTGACAACCAACACACGAATATATATACATATAGATATATTGCACATACAGACATTTATCATTAACTTATGCCCAATCCATTGGAGCTTTATGACTAATAACCAAATGCCAGCTTACGAACGAAATCCAGGCACGGATACACGTATTTCATTTCCTCACTCAGCGCGCTACGCGATACGGGCTCGACATTATGCAAAATAAACAGCCCCAAAGCTCTTGCCCATATGCAGATACAAATGTATCTATAGCTGTGGCTGTAGCTGTAGCTGTAGCTGGAGCTGGAGCTGTGTCACAGCTCGTGGCTGCAACTGCGACAAAACTTATCGCTAATAAGTTTTACACACAATTGGCAAATTAAAATTTATTTATATGCATTCAGGAGAGCGAGAGTGTGGAGTGGAGTGAAGTGGACTGGAGAGGAGAGCGACGGAACAGCGAGGGGAGCTGCCAATCGATGGCGACTGCTGTTATTATTATTGCTGTTGACGTTGGACATTGGATTTGGTATTGGGTAAACGAATTGGTATTGGCATCGAACAGGAGCGGATCAGCAGGCGTGAGGGTTATAAGAGAAGATGAAGAAACAACGTGAGCATGGAGTAGAGAGCAGTTAAAGACGTTTGTGTTTTCTTTTACTTTTCATTATATTCTTATATATAAATAGGAGAACTAAAAGTGCTCTCACTGGAAGTCGAATCAGATATTAAAATATGATTTGAACTTTTTCTTTTATTTATTTTAATCTCTTCTATTTTTCCAAAAATATTATTTTTATCTTAGCTCACTTTCTCAGTCGCTATTACTACAGTGAACAGCTCTATTCACAAGTCCGCTCCTGATTTCGTTATTGTGACTGTGTCGAACCTCCCCTCGTTGCCACGAGCAGCCGTTGCATTTCATTTCATTTGATTCAGGGAGAGCAACAAATCAATTTGCATTCGCTTGTTTTTGAGGATTTATGGCACAGCCATATGTGATGGGTGTGCGATGTGTGTGTTGTGAGTGTGTGCATTTAATTTTTGGGGCTTGGTATATATTTTAAAATGTTTCTTAAACAAAAGCGAATATTTAAGCTGGAGTTGGAGTTGGAGTTGGAGCTGAACCAGCGGCCATCGAAATTGATTTCTGACTCACGTATTTTGTGTGCCATTAGCAGTTGCGGCATAGCTATGGCCAACTGCTCCAGTAGATGGGGCGAGCGTCTCTCATTTGTTGACCCGCACATAAAGCGAATGACCGACGGCAACGGCAGCGGCAGCAACAATTGAGAAGCCAGGCAAAGAGTAGAAGCCAACGCAATCAAGCTGAAACCTCAGAAATTCAACCGAAAACCGAAAAACCAAAATCAACTGAAGCATCCAATGGCCACCGCGGATCGTTGCCTCTTTTAACGCTGATGATGTCATCCAGAGGCCAGCAGGGGGCAGCCGACAGAGAGAAGGGAGAGAGGAGGACAGCGCGTAGCCAGCAACTGGATACGGCAATTCGGTTTGGGGATTTCGCACGCTGCTCAAAATCTTTGTAAATAATGAAGCACAATGTCGTATACCCATTAAGAAACGAGTCATCGCAACGGGGTATACACCATGTCAGAGATGACAGACTGAGACAGCAGCCGACGCAGCATTGGAATCTGAATACAGAGTAACTCGGCGCCTGGCATTGCCCACTAATCAAACATGTTTCTCTCTGCCCCATTGCCTTTTCATTATTTTTTTGATAGTTGATTTTCGTTTCTTTTTTGTTGTTGTTGTTCGATTTCAATGATTAGATTTGGGCGGTCAGAGATAACTCGGACACTTAGTCAGCAGAGCGAGAGGAAGTTATTTTTGGACAAATACCGTTCCATTATAGTTACGTATCTGTGTGGGTGGTGTGTGTGTGCGTAAAAATATATTGATGAATTGGCAAAGCAAGGGAAAGAGTTTTAATATGGGTAGAAATGCAGAAAGAACTAAAGATACTGAAAGACATGGTTAAAGATACAGATACAGATGCAGATGCAGGTGTAAAATGAACTATATATACTTATAGATAAGTATACAGATTCCGGTATAGATGATATGAGTACAGATACAGATGTATAATGAACTGTAGATACTTATAGATGAATATCTCTATCTGCATATCTATCTATAAGTATCTGAAACTCTTCCAACTCTCTCTTCCATCTATCTATCCATCTATCTCGTACATCTCACATCTTCCTTTATTAAGGCAGGTGTTGCAAGAGTAGGAGATATCTCTATAGACTAAAGACGCAGCAGCACATTCATTACCCCATTTCATTTCCCTCTAATGAGGCATTCGAACTGCAGTTGCTGCAATTGGAGAAGATTTTCCCAATTATTTATAGCGCTAAACAAATTCAAAGTTTAGACAAACTTTTAGCTGGCACGCCAGCATCAGCAGCAGCAGCAGCAACACTTATCAACTGCTGCTGCTGCAGTTGCTGCTGTCGTTGTTGCTGTTGTTGTTGTTGCTGCTGTGGAGTATTTTCAACACATTAATAAACTGCATATGCAAACAGCTCATTAAAAGCCACTCGAGTGGCCTGTGGCACTCGCAACACGCAAGTCAGAGCTGGAGCCCAAACGAGATCTCTTTCACAACTCTCCCAGGGCAACTGCAACTGCAACTGCAGCAGCGACTGCCACTGCCACTGCATGTGGCATGTGTGTTGTTGCAGCATACGACGTCAAGTGGCCAAGCCCGAGTGTCGAGCGAAAAAAAGAAGCTCTAAGATGCAGCAGAAAACTTGAGAAGTTGATTTTGTTTATTTGCTGCTGTTGTTGCTGCTGTTGTTGCTGTTGTTGTTGTTGTTGTTGGGCTTTTTGGGCCAAACAAAAGTGAAGTTTTGTTATGCTGCTGCATCGTCTGGCGCGTCGACATTCACCCACTAACAGCCAAAGGGGCAAATTAGGGACACAACAAAAAAAAAGAAAGAAAAAAGGCTGCCAACGAGGCTGTCAAGAAATAACAAGTCAAACGCATGCAGACATCCAAATATACATATATATATATATATCTATCTATCTCTATCGGCATCCTTCTCTCTCTCTCTCTCTCTCTTTCTTTCTCCCTCTCTCTCTCTCTCTCTCTCTCTCTCTCAAATTGAGGCAGTCGCCAAAGTGCAGAACGCGTTGATTTCGCATTTATGCAAAATTCACGTACACTTCAAAAACGCCTTTTTTTGTCCGCCAACTTTTTAGCAGTTTTTTTTTTTAGCTTTTTTTTTTGGCTCTGTTCGTCTGTTGGTTTGAAGGCAAATCATTTCGCTGCTACTGCAACTAGAGACTTGAGATGTGGCAGTTAGACGCACATATACCCTAGGCTTGCATACGGTGGAGGACTTTTGTAGTTGAAATGGACGAGTATTAGGTATATATAATATACTACAATATATAAGTTGAGTACGCTATTATTGCATAGAAAAGTAGCTGAAGGTTTGAAATTATGTTATTTGCATTTGTATAGACCTAGATCTTCAGCAAATATCAACTTCTTATAGCCACGTTGTCTGCCACAGCATTGCTGAAATATCAATTATAATCATGCTTATTATCATACTCTATGTATCCATTTTAAGTTCCACTCTTATTCATTTAATTTCAATTCCAAAACAAATTTAGCTGTGAACAGGTATTATTCCGTCACTCATGCTCGCTTGCAATGCTCTAACTTGTATTTTTTAGCTTTTTCTAGCCTCCTTTTTTAGCTTTTTGTTGGCTTGGCACAAAACTAAACTTTGACTGGTTAGTAAAACTGAAGTTGTGTGCCTCCTGTGTGAGTTTGTGTGTGTGTTTGTGTGTGTGTGTGTGTGTGGGTGTGCGAAGTCGAGTGATTTTTTATATCGCCCCTCGACTGCGCGCTGCAAAGGCATTCGCTGTGATGCGACGTGACGTGACATGAACGTGACGTCACTTGTGTGTGTTTGTGTGTGTGTGTGTGTGTGTGTGTGTATATGTGGGTGCCAGGATACAGCTCCACGTCTGTCGGTCTGTCTGTCCGTCCGTCCGTCTGGTTGGCTGTTGCTCTTCAGTCTGTCTAATGCAATGCGCGTGCTAAATGGGCGTAACTCAACGGCTCGACGACTTTTTTGCGCGCTCTGTCGGTGTATGTGAGCGCGAGTGTGTGTGTGTGAGCGTCGCTTATCAAGCGCTTGCAAAAAACTGCAAAAAAAAGTGTATTTTTTTCACTCAACAACAACAAACACGAACGAACACACACGCCTGCATCTGTCAGTGCATCAAAACACTTGAGTATTCCAATGGCTTTTTTCTCCCATTCTCTGTGCAGTTTTTAGTTTTATGCGGCGTATACGTAATGTTTGGCTTGACATTGCTGCCGCTGCCTCTACTTTTGCCTCTGCTGCTGTTCGCTCATATTTTAGCCTGGCACACAGACACAAATTTAAGAGCTGACAAAAGTGACACTTGCTTTCGCTCTCTTGTTGTTGTTTTTGTTGTTGTTGTTGCTGTTGCTTCTGCTGCTGCTGCTGTTGTTTTACTCTTTTGCTTTCTTGGCGCTTTCAAGTGCTCTGTCAACTGGGCAGCCACACAGCAAATACACGTTCCAAATGCGCTGCCAAAAACAAAAGACAGAATGCAATTGACATTGAGAATGCGACAGAGAATCCCACTGTCTGTCTATTCCTCTGTCCGTCTCTTTGTCTATCTCTCTGTTTGCCTTTCTATCTGCTTCGACATTTTTCTTTCGAGCTAAACTTTTTGCTTAGCTACTTATCCAGCAAATTATTTGCACAGCAACAGCTGCACAGGTAGACTTCTCCCAACCTCACCCTCACCTGTCCGCCGCCCCACCTGTCGCTCCCATTTATTGGCGCTGTGACACAGTCTCCCCCAGCTGGAAGTCAGACAGGCGTGTGATAAGTTCATTACCGCAAATGTAATCCATGTCGTCTGCCCTTTGGAGCAGCACAAAGTGCAATGATTACAATTTACTTCACAACATTCTCAGTTTGTCTTTTTTATGCACTCAACTTTCGACCTGAAAGTGACCCGAGTCACTTTATCGAATTACGACTGTGGCTGCAGCTTTAACTTTTAAAATAAAAGCTGAAACTTTGTCGCTTCATTCGAAGCTTAAACAATTATTGCAATTGAGGCAGCCAAGCGGGCGTAAGCCACTGTCTAATACTCGTTCAAGTCAGATCTGACACTAGAGTAGTAGGAGATATATCTACAGCTATAAAGATTTGGAGTAAAACCAACATCAAAACAGAGAGAAATTTCTAGCAGAAGCCAATATACTCGCTTCGCACTTTACGAGCGAGCATAAAAAGAAGTTTTTGTTTGCAAATTTGAAATCTATAATTGCAGGCAAATTCCAGCCTCACTTTGTAATATGTAAATTGATAAACACACACAAACACACCCACACACGCACACACACTCGCACACACATGTGCTGATTGCATATAATTAATGCGGAATTATAATTATATGCCATCAGATGGAAATCGAATTTTTCAACTTAGTATCAGGAGAGTGTGAAGCAGACAAACAAATTGATTAATTTCCCAGCGCTACAAATTTAATTTATGAACTACAAATTTCTGGATTTGAATTTCAATTTGAATTTCATTACAAACCGATAGAATTTAAACAGCAAAAATAATTCATAAATTTGAATAATTTAAATGATAAATGAAACGAGTATAGATTTTTTTGTAATTTCTCTCTCATTATTTCCCTCTCCTTAAAGATCAATATATAGAGATTATAGAGATTGACGATATAAAGAATATGAATCAGAAGCCAGAATAGCTCTACATTCACTGAGCAATTGATCTATATGAACTCAATCTACTCCCTCTTTCTCTTTCTATGTCTTATTTATACCCTATAAAACTGACTCAATTCAATTTATAAATATTAAATTTTTAGCATTTTTAATTCTTTGCAAATTTTTAAATTTAAACTTGAAATCAAATGCAACTTCAATATTTGATGATTGAGAACAAAGCAATATTTCATTATATTGAAAACATTCTTGTTGCCTGTCTCTCACTCTTTCTCCCTCTCTGTCTCTCTCTTTCTCTCTCAGTTAAATACAATTTAAAACTAAAAACAATTGTTAAGCTATTTAAAAACAAAATTGTTAAATATAAAACGAGGTATGCAATTTGTTTATGGCGTTTTGTGTTTCGCTCTCTTTGTTTGGCAACTGTTTAATTTTAATTTATTTATTTATATTTTTTTAGTTATACCCTAGAAACGGTTAACTACTGCTAAGCAGGGTATATTGCTATTACTACTGATGGATAGGATTATAAGATAAGTCAGAAAGACTAAAAGTGAGGAAAAGTATAATAGTTTATGAGTAATACAAGGGTGTAGAAGTATGAGATTATAAGAGTGTAGTATTGTAGTGAGTACAATCATAAAAGGAAGATCAACACTCGAATCCATCTTCTTCGACTGTCCATCTACATACGAGCATGAGGATAACAATATAAGCATGTGAGAATACTCTTATACGGTATACTTATAGTCCCCATCCGAGAACTGTACCTCTCCCACATTTTTGCGCACTGTTTGCAAATCGGTCACTGCCTAGCGATAAGTTAACGCATTATACACATCCATTCTCTGCTAAAAGTATATATAGCTGGAAGCATTTTGTTGTTTTTATGTGCGATAAATGTCGCATAAATATTGCAAAATTGACAATTATTTACAATTATTTACGCTGCCAGGGGAGATGGGAGGCAAACAGAGCGGAGAGCCAAATGTAATTAAATATAATATAAAACAATAAAAATAAAAACAAATCCCATAAATTAAAACTGATGTCAATGGCGAAAGCCACAGAATTAAACAATTGATAAAACAGCAGAGAAAAAGAAGAAGAGTGCGAACAAAAAATAAAGCAAAATTAATGCATTTATTAAATCTGTCAATGAAATAGTTAATTCCACATTAGTTCTTTGAGCTAATAAAGTCGAATTATCACATCGCATTTATTTAATTAGCCGAAACGGAAAGTATTTCTGTTTTAGGTTAGGGTATACCAGAGTTGTAAGGAAATGTGGAGAGCTCAGAGAAGGATTTCAGATAAGGAATTGTAAATAAGAAATGTTGGCAAATAAATCAAATCAAATTAAAATTAACTAAAATGAATATAAATAAAATATAATAGAATATAAATAAAAGTTTTTAGTAAATAAACATTTAAATGAATATTTTACCTTATAAATATATTTCTCTGTCTATATATTCCATTGCTCAATCTGATTTTAAAACTATTTCTGTCTATTGTAAAGTTCGTCTCGTCATATAAACTCGCATTTTTTCTCTCATTTTTGACTATTTGTTTATATATATTTAATTAGCATTTAATATGTTTTTCAGACAGTTGTTGATCAAATGTCAAAATTACTTAACATCTTAATATACATATATAGATAGACATATATACATATGTATATATATTCAGTCGGGGAAAGTCGAGGGTGAGCCGCATTATGCAGCCAAATGATTATCTGTGGCTCAGCCCAATGACGATTGCAATTTCTGCCATTTGATTTAACAAATGCAGCAAATGCAATTAAAATGAAAAACTATTTTTAATTACCTTTCCGTGCATAATTTGTGGCTTTAATTGGCTAGCGAAATGCGATTAATCGAGGACGCAAATGCAAATGCAAACGGGATTCGAATCTGCTCCGCGTCACTAACAGAGGGAGAGAGTGAGAAAGAGACAGCTGCTAATTGACGAGAGGTCGAAACGGCAAAGGTTGCCGTAGAGATAGCTCATGTGGCATATGCCACGTGCCACACGATGATAGCCATGATTCATATTCACAGACTTAACGCATATTCAAATACAGAAGGAGAGGAGAGAGGAAACCCCTTAGACAGATGAAGAGAAAGAGGAAAGTAATAAGCAGAAAGGGCGAACGATTGAGGAATTCGTATTACGAAAATGAAACAGGGATAAATAATTCTATGAAAGGACACATATAGGTTTGCCCAGTCATAATTCTCAATCAAAAATCGAAACTCCCATACCCCAATAAGAGAGTGGGAGAGAGAGACAGGCAGCATAGCATGCCAACACTTGTTGCACAATCCAACAGACAGCAAGAGGCCCGAACTGAGGTAGGTGCAAAAGGCCACAGGCAATGACAATGCCTTCGAGTGGTTCTGCTAGCCAAGTCGTTACAGCCCCCACTGCCACGCCTCCTGGCCCCTTAGTCGATGCGCAGTGACAGTTAACAAAGTGCAGCAATTAGGTTGACAAAGTGCTGGCTTTTACACACGGCCAAAGCGGGCGAAGGCTGCGCCGGGCCGGCCTCGGCTTCGGCATTTGTAATGCCAGCCATAGCAGCCGTGGCAACAACATTTAAATGAATTTGTTAACCATGCCTCCTGCCTCCTGCCTCCTGCCTCCTGCCTCCTGCCCCTGGCCCCTGGCCCCTGGCTTGGCCCCTATGCTCCATTCAACACGTTGCACACAAAAAACGAGGCGCACAGATGCGTGGCAAGTATCTTGTGGATGCCAACAAATTAATCAACTCCAAATTTGTTCAAAATAATATCGTATAACAGATATTTACTTATCGTATAACAGACCTATTTATTGTATAACAGATTTTTATAAAAAAAACTTGCAATCGAAGCATTCGCTGTCAGACAATAGGGAAAACTTTATATGTACTTTATGAGAGAATGAGAGAGACGAGGGAGTATTTAGATAAGTATGCATTGAGAGATTGAGAAAGTGAGAGAGGGAGAGAGAGAGAGAGTGAGAGAGAGACAGAGAGATAGAGTGCGTGTGTGTGACTGTGGAGAAGTATGCATTCAGTAAGAGACAGAGTAGTTATAGTTACATATATGCGTATATTTACATAATCTCTCATTTCATTTCATTTATAATCTCTCATTTCAATTTGAAGACTTTGAGTGGTTAGTATAGATTCTATTATAAATTGCAATAAGCTATAGCGTAATCCCTTCCATCCCTCCCTCTCCCCGCTCATTACAGGGTATTCCCTTAGTCTCATCTACTCTCAGTCCACCCCACAGATTCTTCAGTTGCAACTCATGTGTGTCGTCTGTCTGCTCACAATTTGTCAGTTTGTTTTCGAATGGACAGCGACAAGTGTCAAAATGTGCCACGCCCCGCCCTTCTTCCCCTTCGTTCCCATGCGGCACTTGCAGCACCCATCATCAGTCTTCCTCTTCTTCTTCTTCTTGATCTGCTGCCTGCTTTGTTGCAACATCAGAATCTGTGCTATGTGTGCTTAACATAAAAACTATTTCATGTATGTCAAAGGCGGCTGCGGCTGCGGCTGCCGTTGCGGCTGTTTGGCTGCATCAAATTCGGATTTCGTTCGCTCTTTCGGCCACATTTCGTGGCAAGGTAATCCGAGCCGCGTTGCAAGATAACGGCGAATGCACTTCTTCTAAGCCATATTCACATAATTTATGGCCTACTCTAAAGTGGGAGTGGGGGTGTGGGTGTTGAGCTTATTCAATCACAATTATTCACTTGGCATTTGCAGCTGTCGCAACGCCTACGCAGTGTGAGAGAGAGTGGGAGAGAGAGAGGCTGAGAGAGAGAGAGGGGCGAGTCTCGATGTTTTTTGGCAACTCGTGTGCAAATTATAAATTATTTTTAATACGTTTACTAGATAGTATACAGTTTATAGTATATATAGACATTTCATTGAGCAGATATTCGCTCTGGCATATATTTGCCACAATTTATGGTTCCATATATACCCTGTACAAATATATATATATACACATTTGTATGTACCTCAAGTCAAATTCTTTTTAACGCCATTTGCCAAGGGTAAGGACGCAAATTTCTTCAATTTTTCATTGAGTTTTTCTTTCATTTTCCGACGTTTTCTTTCACTTTTCAACAAAATTTGATATTTGTGACTTTGGCATTGACGCGACGCCTGTCGATCGAAATAGATGTATTTTCTTATTTCTTTTTTTTTTTTTTTTTTTTTTTTGGCAGCTCAAATTGTAATTGAAATTGAAATTGAAATCGTTTGCACAACAAGTTAAACCACACGAAGGCCATAAAAACGAAAAAGAGCAACAAGCAAAGGTCGTTAAAACATATTTGAGGTACTCGAACACAGACCAGACGCTGGGTTTATTATCTTTGTAATAATTTCTATTTTTAGCATTCATAATTTTATAAGAAACTATCTGTGTGTATGGTTATTATTACAGTTGATTCATATGTCTAAACATGTGCCGTAGTTGTGTAAGACCCAAATCAAATTCTGGCCAAAATCTGTATGAAATCTTAATAGGAAATTTATGTAATAACCGATAATATCTATACATCTATGTATCATATTATTGCCAATCTATTATACCATCATTATCATGTATATAATCCTTAATTAATTATAATATACCTGGGAAATAAACAGAAAACTGCTGCATATCAAAGAAAGAGAAACTCGATCAGCATGACGATATATAAAGCATTTTAAACTAACTCACCCCAAAAAAAATCTATTCTAATATTATGCCCTATTGCTCATATACTATACATTATTCATATAAACCCACTCATACCAAAGCTGATATAATTATATGGTATATTCCTATGTTATCATGTAAATATAAATCAATCAATCAATAGTTTGATAGACACATTTGACAGATCTTTATTATGCCATTGTATGTGTACAGTATAAGAGTAACCCATCATTCATTTCAAATTCAATCATTCATTTTGATAGCTTTATTCATAATTTCATTTTCCTTGTTAACTCGTTTGATTCACTCCAGAAAAGGATAAAGCAATATGATTTAGTTAGCAACTTTTCTCCAAGTGTATTTTAATTGCACTTTTTGTTAGATTCAATCGCAGCTCATCCCTCGTAAGTAAAACACATTCGATCTCAATCTCAAACTGGATTATTCAGTCATTCACTCATTTACTCATTCACTCATTCACTTTCTCAGCTCTCAGCGAATTGGGTTAACAAACGACCCACTTTCAGTCAGTAAAAGAGAGGGGGAGAGAGAGGAGCGAGTTTGCGGCAGACTTATACAACATGAAGTTCGCAATTTGACTAAAAGTGAAGCCGGCACGTCGCCCTCGTCGCCCTCATCGCCCTCCACTCGCCTCCACTCGCTCCCACTCGCAACGCACTTCTCACTTTCAAATTATATAACAATCGCAATATAAACGCCCACAATCAGTGCGAAAAAAATAAACCAAAAAGTACAAAAATCTTCGTTAGATAAAAAGTTTTGTCTGCGGCAACCACTAAACCACCAAAACCTCAGTGGTTTGCTGAGCCACTGCACCACAAAACGTGACTGGCAAACACTTTTTGTTTTATGTCTCAACAAGTTCAGCCGATTGACTGACTGAGGGAATGACAGACTGAGGAACTGACTGAGGCGCCAACACAAGCCACTGACGAGCAATTAACAAGAGTTATAAAAATTATAAAACAATCAAAATATTATTTATATTTGTTCATTTCTGTTTCGGTTTCTGTTGCTGCTTCGATTTCTGTTCATGCCCTGCAGCGTGTGCCCATAAATCAAAATGTGATTTTCTCTGTTTCCACATTTAAATCTATTTTCAAGCATTAAAATTTATTCCATTTTTATGGCTAGCACATTTCGCTGTAGATCTAATAAAAGCTGGCCTGGTGATAAAGTGAATAGATAGCATTAAAGATATAAATATATATTTATATAGAAGGTATATTTCGTATAGCAAGTGTCTGACTCTGGAATGCTGGTCATATAAAGTCATGTTTTCAGTTTGTAGAACATCTCAATAAGATCTGCTATAAGATGCCCGAACTCTTTCGCTCTATCTCGATCTCAGTGTCCCTTTCTCTCCATGAAACATATCCCTGTACAAGAGCTCTACAGCGATGTCCCTTCAGTTAAATACGTTTCTCCCTCTTTCTCTCTCCCTCTCAGAAGCATATATCAACTTCGCTCTCTCTTTCATAACTAAGTACACTGTAAGAAATCTTTACAGCGGAAGCTTGTTCTCTTATAGATTTTAATAATACACTGTACTGCATATGAACTCTTTCTGCACCAAGAATGACGTTATTATTGCAAAGAACATTCCATTTAGTCTTAATATCTGCACACTCTCGCTCTCTCTTTCACACCCCCTCTCTCTGTCTCTCTCTCACCTTGGTGCAAGTAAACTCAACTGTTATTTTAATTATGGTCTTTTGATGTTGTTTGCATTGTTCGACGTTGTACGAAAAATGTTCTGAATGACAAACGAAACGAGGCGCAGAGCGAGCTGAGAAATGCGCGCATAAGCACATTAGCGAAAGACAGAGAGGGAGAGCAGCAGATAGAGAGAGAGAGAGGGAGCAACAGCTTGAGTATGAAAGGCAATCTACCATGACAATTCACGAAGGTTAAATTCTTGCAAAATGATTTCAACTGCAACGGCAACTGCAGCAAATGCATTTGCATTCACATGTGTGTGAATGCATTCACTCAGTATTCATGAATATTCACATTCGCAGCCGCACTCGCTTTTTGCCTCTAATTAAAAAATATTTATTTCAACGAAAGTTTTTACATCCATTTCACGCAGATCAAGACGAGGGTCCGTAGGGTTGAGGGGGCGTGGCTCTATGAAGTAAATCAGTTGGTCATTCATCGCCAGCATAAATACGAAACTAATGAGCGCTATTTCTGCTCTCATTAGGGGCATTCCCACTCACTCTCTGCCTGCTATTTAATTTATGACTTGATTTGCAGCTGAGAAGGAAGCAGAATCTTCCGCCTCCTGCTCCACATCCCGCCGCCTCCTGCTCTTCCTCTTTCTCCTACTTTTTTATTGCAGTTTTATGTGTGGCCCGCAGCTGACGTCACTTCCATCTAATTAATTGCACCCAAGCTGATAAAAATACGCATTCACTGCGTGCAGAGGACAAAGCAATCCATTCAGATTTCCCTCTAAGCATTTCCTTATTTCCCACTTCGCACTTTTCTATCTTGGACTACAGATAGCCTCGGCTCTCTATGAGAGCTCCACACTTGTTCACGAGCCGCTTGAATGACGACGCTATATATGAATTCTTATCTGGAATTCGACCCAACACACTGAATCATCGAACAAGTAGCAAAGTTCCAATGAAAGCGCGTTGAGTCTTATCAGTGAATCGATCAATAGGTTTTTAGGTATAACCCTAAAAAGAGAATGATTAATGATGCGACAGATGTTTGAGATAAAAGGTTCACTCAACTTGAGAACAATCCATGTGAGTTGAGTTAAGTTGGATAAAGAGATCAAAGTATTCTTTAAAACTGAACTAAAAATATCAAAAAAATTTTAAAACTTAAAAAAACATATATGTATGAATAATATAGATATCGAAAGTTCAAAAATAGCATTAGAATAAATATTAGAGAAGTTATAATTAAAAAATGGCACAAATTAAAATGGAAAGAGAACAAAAAACAAATAAATAAAAAAAATATGTGAAGAACAAATTCTAAAATATACAAAATGCTCAGATAGATAGACACCCAAATATTCCAAAATTATATAAACAGTTCTGTAAGCCAAGTAAATAAAAGCAAAGTCGAAAAGAATTGTTAAATAATGGAAATCCATATTCGAAAATACTATAAACAGGGAAGGTAGAGACAAAGCAGGGAAAGGAAAATACTTTTCATATATTGCCAAAATACGTAAGCAATTGTATAAGCCGGAAAAGTAGGGGAAGTCGTCATTAGGGGGGCGTCTATATTGTTACATCACTTTTGTGCCGCGGCTGACTGCCTGGTGGTCTCTTGGCAAAATGTTGAATGGAAAATCGAAAATTGGAAAATCGAAAAATGGAAAATGGGTATTACGCATAAGCACTGTGGCTGAGGCAGCGACAAAACGCGCGCGATGCGTATACGCGATGTGGGACCAGTGGAACTAGCAGCGCAAAGGGGTAGAAGAACAGGCAAGGGGAGGGGCGCAGAAGCAGGCCTGCTGGCTGAAAATAGATCAAGCAGAAAGAAAAAGAGCTCGCTATACTCGTAGAACGGCGAAGCGCAATTGCCAGAGCCGCAGCCGCAGCCAAAGCAAAAATCAACAGACAGAGTACAGTCGAATCATACGAGTCTACAGATATACATATAGTATATATATACGTGTGTGTACAAAACTGTATAGAATACACAGGCGAAAGATACATTTCAGGCTGACCTAGAGATACATTAATATCTTTCTATCTTTCTTGTTGGCGCCTATTTAACTCAGATATATAAAATATTTATATATATAAATGTTTAACATATATATTACAAAACAAATGCCAAAGAAATTATGGCCTCAAAACTGAAAAGAACAAAATAAGCCAGACGAGTGCATACGACTGCCCAATGCCTGTTCATGCAAATATTTACAAATTATAAACTATAAAGTAGAGTTAAACAGATACCTAAAGGTGTATTCAAACAGATTTCAATACATTACAATATATATATATATATAGATAAACAGAGAAACAGCAAGCCAATATGCCCGTTTTGCGCAAATTAGGCGGGTATCAAAAGAATAAAATGCATTTGGCAGACAGATTTCGTAAACTGTCAGCGCAATAGTTAAATGTATCTGTCAGATACTGTAGCTCAAATAGCTACAGAGAGAGGGAGAGAGGGAGAGAGGCAGAGATACAGAGAGAGTGAGTGAGAGTAAGAAGTTCTCTCGCAAGAGCGAGAGTAAAATTTTCATATTGAAAATCTGCGCAGCCATTTCGAATCAACTAAAAATAAACTCACCTTGAAAAGTTTCTAAAAATTTGGTGTGAATATATATATATATATATAAGTTGTATATATATATATATATATAGCTGACGATGTAGCTTCAATCCAGATAAATTGTTTGCAGCTTGTTGTTGTTGTCTGTTGTTATCGTTGTTGTTGTTGTTGTTGTTGTTTCTTGAACAATTCGAAACTGTTGGTTAAAGAAATTGGACTTTTTGTACACGAGATTTTTGTTTCGTAAGCTCTTTTCTTATATACCAATATATATATTTGTGTGTGTATATATATAGGGGTATACAGATATATATATATATATGATTATTTCTCGATATTCGTTTTAACCTTCAGCAACTATGCACAGAAAATTTCACGTAAAACTTAACTCTTTTCATTTACAATAAACACAAGCACAAAGTTAAGGCCTAAAAGAAAGACAGAGAAGGAGAGAGAATGGATGAAGAGTGTGTGAAGGAGAGAGAGAGAGAGAGAGGAGGAGAAATAGTAGTTGATTGGTTTATTGTTGATTGGTATTCTTTCTTTCTTTGATAACACAAATTATTTTGATGTATTTTATTACTGCTGATGATGTCAGTTTATGAACTCTATATGTATATCAGTATCGTATATAGTTCATATAGCTTTACACACTTTTGTCGTTAATTGATTGATTTCTTTAAATTTATTTTGCGTTCGAGGTGTTGTTTTGTGGGGCGACGTTAACTAAGCGACGATTTTCTCTCAACTAAAGCAAAAAAGCGAAAACCGAAACCGAAAACCGAAAACTTTTGCTGTGAAATGTTTTTCGAACTACAGAAAAACAAAAACAAAAAAAAAAGAATCTTTTCAAGCAAGTGGCAGACGACGTCGCTGCCGCTGCCTCAGTCGACGACGACGCCCGCGTCGCTGCCTGCATTATATGGCGGCTATATGTGCGGGCACTAGACGTTGCCAGCTAAATCCCAGAACCATTCTCTCTCTCCCTCTCTTTCTCTCTCTCTCTGTTTAGGCCAGCGGCTGCCAATGTCTGTCTATATAAATATATATATATATCTGCACTATATAGACGTACATCTCTTATATCTGCGTATTTTGTTATTCTGCTAATTGTTTGCATTTTGTTTTCATTGCGCAGGAAACTTTTGATGTTTCGAGTGGAATTATTAGTTGTTTCTATTCGGTTTACGATAAGCTCTATCTCTATCTCTTTTGTTTAGTTCGCATTTCTAGTTAATTAGCTAAACAACCACGTCTATCTAGGCCAAAGGAAATTATCTTTCAGACAAGAGAATGTCTGCAGTAAACAGAGGGGTTATCTCCAAGCCACATCATGTGACATCATATTTCAAGACAAATTTCACTTTCTGCCCAGACTAAAACGTAATTCTTATTTAAGTTTAGCATTTTGATAGATTTTTCTATTATTTATATTGTATTTTTTGTTTTATTTTCATATTTCATTGTTATATTACAGTTATTCATTTTGTATCATCAGCTTAAGCCCTCGAGCGAGCTTGTTTCACTCGCATGTTTTTAATGAAACTTCCAACTTAATAATTGTTTGAAAATAAAAAATTGTTGCGCAGACAACTTGAAAATTTAATTCGTTTCATTTATAGCCGCAAAAAGCGTGTATGAAATGTGTATGATATAGAGATATAATACACAGATAAATGTGGCATAAAAAGCTCAAACGATTTTAAACAACTTAACCAGAAAAAAAATGGAAACAACAAATGGAAAAACAATAAATAAACAAATGCAAACATATAGCATAATGGACTCAACTGCCAGGCGGGGCGCAAAAACATTTTTCAGCTTTTTAATTAAATCATGTTTTCCACACCAAAAACAATAACTAAACAAGTAGCTAGTGCTGGGCACGACTAGAAGATGCCCTATATGTCTATCATAATGTGAATCTGTCAGCGAAATTGATTGCATTCCTGTATGCATATTCTCTATTATGTTCTAATATTCTATTCTTACACTCTTATACGTCTAGGCTCTTCTTTTGTAACTAAAAGACTTCTAAGGTCTTTTACTCTCTTACCTTAGATGATGATATGTAAGATCGTATACTGTTTAGTCTTCTACTACTTGTACATCTTTAAGCAGTTATGTTAGTATACTCCCTCTATATATCCTGTATACAACTATATCAGCTATAATTCAGATGATGTGACAATGAGGATGTTTTTACCACAATACTTATACCCTGTCTATAAATTGGCAATAGATTCCCCGAGATACTAAAAAACAGTCGAGTAATTCAATCACATAGCAAACATATTTGTAGCTAAAAATGACAGAGAGAGAGAGAGGGGGGGAGGGAATTACGATAGAACCACAATAATAATAATTCCAGCAATGATAGGAATTTGGACTATATCTGCTTTTCAGGGGCACAAAGAAGAAGCAGCAGCAGCAGCAGATCTGATAAACTGTTCTATATAATTAAAAGTTGTTAGCGAGACGCGCGATAAGCTTGTCGAGTTAATTAAAGTTCCGTTTGGCGTCAGACAACAGTTACATTTATTTAATGATTTATTTCTTCACACTTTTCCCACTTTTATTATTATGTATTTTTTATTTGCTGTTGCGTCAAAGATTACGCATAAATTACTCTCAAATTTGTTAATTTGTTTTCGTTTTTCATTTTTGCATTTCGAGTGAGTCAACAAAAATCAAAATAAAACCGAGATCTCTTTATGAATCATTGAAGCCGGTTTCAATTTGACCAAAAACCAGATCAATTATATTTTTGTTAACACAATATTGATTATTATAAATTAAACACAATGCACTCACTTTTATGTATTTTTTTTTTTTAATTTTTTAAATATTTTTTTTATGTTTTTGTATTTTTAAATATGACGCAAAAAACTGAAGTTTGTCAAAAACTTTTCGGTGTAGCACAAGAGGCCGCTGAACCGCGCGCGATCGTTGCTTGAAGACGAATGGCAAAGGCAAAGGCAAAGGCAGCAGATCGCGGCGTTAAAGTCAGAGAGAGAGAGAGAGAGAGAGAGCGAGAGATAAGGCAGCCGAGACAGAGGGAGAGAGAAAAGGGAGAGAGGAGCACAGCGAGCGAGCGAACGCTTGCCACTTGCAGAGAGCGCTGCGTGCCACACACAAGTAATCAACAGGTAAATCGAAAGGTGAAAATGTACACAAAGTGAGAGAGAGAGAGAGAGAGAGATGGAGAGCAACTCTCTGTATATGCGTTAGTGTGCCTGTGTGTGTCTGTGTGCGTGTTTTGGCTGATAAGATAAAAACACAAAAACAAAAAACGCGCCAAACTCAAATTTTGTTCAAGTCGAAGATTTGCGCAGCCAAACAAAAATACCAGAAAGCAGTATAATAGAGTTAGATAGAAGAGCGCTTAGAGTATATGGAATATAGTTTGTATATATAGAATATATATGTATGTATGTTTCTATATATATATATTTAGTATGTAGTTCTATATTTAGGTTGCATGCCACAGCAGCAGCAGCAGCAGCAGCAACACGCAAAAACAACAACAACAACAACAAAAACTGGTTACTCCAGTTGCCCAGATAATCTGGGTGACGGCTCCAACAACAACAATAACAACAACAACAACAACAAACAACAAACAAACAAGCAACAGGCATCGCTCGCTGATTCTTGCGCTGATTTTCCTTTTTAGCGCCCCAAAAAAAAAAATGGAGAAAAAAGCGAAAATCAAGGCGCAACAGAAAGCAGACACAAAATGCAGCAAAAAGTTGAAGCCAAAAAAGGCTGCTGGCAAAGCAGCCAAAAAAAAGCTAAACTGAAAAAAATACAGCTAAAAACTTTTAGAAAAAAGTTACAAAACAACAAATATTTGAAAACCAAAATAAAAATAAAAAAAGAAGCAAAATTTTGTAACATTTTTAAATACAAAAGATAAGGCTCAAAATTGAAGCCAAAAAAGGTTAAAATTATGACTACAAAGCAACAGAAAATAATTATGAAAAACCAATCGAAATGAAATCATAAATTATGAAAAAAAAGAATATAAAATAATCCAAATATAAGAGCAAAGAAAGCTAATATTAATTTACAAAATTGAGTATATAATTGCAGCTAAAAAAAGCTGATAAAAAGTGCTAAGAGATCGAAAGGAAATAAGCTAAGACAAAACTTAATACCACTTGTGGCTGTTAGCTAAAAGGCTAGGAAAACAGCTGAAACTAATGTTAAGGCAAACAAGCTAAATATTGAAAACAGCTGAAACTAATGTTAAGGCAAACAAGCTAAATATTGAACCACATAAAACCCAACAAATCAAACAGAAATTGTAGCCAATAATTTAAATCAAGCAAAAGCCAAGATAATACCACAGATTTGCAGCTAAAAACATATAGCCAAAGCTTAGCCGCAAAAAATGGCTAAAATACTGGCAGTAAGTAAAAGCCCTAAACTAGCTATAAATATAACAGCAAGTTAACACCACAAATCAAGCACAAACTGCAGCTAGAAAAAGATAAGAAACTGCTACAAGCTTTCGCCATAAAAAGCTAAAAAAGAAGCCTGCCAAAAAACCTGCACAAAATTTGCAGCCAAAAACTGTTTTTGCAGCTAAAAAAAAAACTGCGCAGTTGCATAAACCGGTTCGCCAGCTGCCCAGCCCCTGCCCCCTGCCACGCCCCCTGCGTAAGCCCTTTTTGGCCAGCCCACTTGCTGCCCTCGAAAGTTGTTGCTCCTGCGCCTTCTCTCTCCCTCTCTCTCTCTCTCTCTCTCTCTCTCTCTCTCTCTCTAAAGATCATGTCCAAGCCAAATGGGCTGTAAATCATTTAGCGGCTATTTTGTTTGTGCTTTAGCTGAGAAAAGGAGAGCGAAACGGCTAAAGAAATATCTGAAAAATGTCACGCTTGACTTTATGTTATTCTGCTTCTTCTTCTTCTTCTTGCTTTGGCTGGCTTAACAATTTAATAACCCAAAGAGACAAAAAGAAAACAGGAAGCAATTAAAGCGCAAAATATTATAAACAGAAATTGCAAAGCGCAAAAAATGCAAACAAGAAGAATTTGTTGTTTAATTTGAGAGTAATTGATTCAAATTAATTTGAAATTACTTTTGAATTTGCCGCCAAATATGAGTGAAAGTGTGAGAACTGCATGAAACATAGATGGCGCCAGTTGATAATCAAATTATTTTCAGCTGCCTGCAGTGACTTATTAAGCTATATGCAATTAATATAGAAATATAACACAAATATAGCACATATATTTAAGTTTGACTTTATGTAAATATTGCAAATGCTTTAATTTTTAATTTCAATTTTATTTAAATTTGCCGCCAAATGAATAGATTCTACCGCCTTAATCTAAACCTAGATGGCGCTCGTTAGCTTAGACACAAACCAATCCAGAGTGTCAGCTAGTTAGCTGAATACGCCTTAGCCAAGTTGCACAACCAGCAAGCAGTGCAGCAAGCAGTTCGTTTAGGTGTTCAAAACTTAGCTAAGACATAGTTTGAGCAGCACTGCGCTATGCTGTATTTGAATGATAATACAGTAAACACACGCCAAAATAAATACATAACTTTCAATACATTTATAAATTATAGAAAATTATATAAATTATTTTAGATTGAGCTTGAACAGCACAGTCATTTATTTAGCACGTACGCTCAAGGGGTTTATAAGGCATTTATAGGGTACATATCAATGTCGCTTATATGCAGGGTATGTAAGGTATCTATGCGTCCATCACATGTTAATGATTCACTGCATTTTCAATTTCCTCTAAAAACAAATCCAGCTCAAGTCTCGTTTGCCATTTCGAAATTTAAATTTTGAATACTTTTTTTGGTTTTTCCAGCTAAAAGCTAAAAAAAGAAGCCAAACAGCCAAAACACTTTGATGCTGGCCGCAATTAGGCTGAAGCCAAGTCGTGTGATCTTGTGCGAATGTATATATATATATATATATATCTAAGACACATTAATGGATTTACGCTGCGCTTTTGGTCATTGTGAATTGATAATTGTGAATTGCTTATTGTGAATGTAGATCACGATCAAATGGCAGCCGCAGCAGCCGCAAATGGAGCGCAAACGAGGCGAGTTTCTCACCTGAGCGAGGCGTGTCGATTGGAAATTGAGTAATTACACACCTGAGCAGGTGGAAGGATGGGAGGAGGAGGGGGGGGGGGCGTGGCAAAGAAGAGTCTCAATAGAAGAGACTAGAAGCAGGCTTCGAATGAGAAGGGTGAGAGAAAGAAACTGAAAGAAAAAAGGAAGAGACTTAAGATATGAGAGAGCGAAGGAGCAGGAGAAGTTGCTGTATCTTACTCCCTTTCTGTATGCAGGGGAAGGCGTAGCATTATCTGATATGAGAGGAGTGTATAGAGTAAAACCCACAAAGAGAACCGACTGCGGAGGCGTAGAAACAGGTGGAAGCTTCTGTCTGTCTGTCTGTCTCTCTGTGCAGTGGAGGCAGCTGAAGGCATTTGCTTTTTGGCTAAGCTAAAGAAAACTCGTTTTAATTTGTTTGTTTTGTCTGCAATTAATACCCTGCAAAGAGTGCAAATTGATTGAATTAAAAAGCAGCTCAGACTATCAGAAGATATAAAAGTCAATTAATAGCAGTCGAGATTGATCAAATAATCTGAAATCACGCAAAGAATACCTAATCTAGAGTCAGGAAAAACTCAAAGTTCATAATCGAAATATAAACAGTATAATTGACTGATAGCTTATTACAGGGCATCAGATAGTCATGCTTAAATATCTCGCCATTTTATTTTCATGCTCTACTCAATTACAAAAATTAAATATGTACGCTTCATGATCACCTCCTGACAGGGTATCTGCTAGTCGTTCACACACACTCCCCCAGCCCCGTTTTCGCTGTTTGGTCAGCTGCAATTGATTCGTGAAATATTTTGGCTTGTCTGTCAGATTTGTCGTTTGTTTTTATTGCATTTCAATTGGCATCGCCGCATTTTGGCTCAGCACTAATTAAAAATTCTGGCATTTGCTGAAAAGGCCTTTTCGAGACTTTTTTACAACTGATCGGGGTCTAAGACACGTAAACACGTGCATTAATTAATTTGTCAGGTGAATTCGGCGACAAATCAGACTCAGAAATGACATTAAAAGGCCTTAAACAAAAACGGAGCCAAGGCAAGAAATGTTTTTGTTTTTTTTGGCGGCAAAGATGACAACCCTAAAATTGCAGTTTTTATCAAATTAAAGAATAGGTAGACAGCCCTCAATATTATCATATGAATATCCCTAACAGGAATCTAAGAATTATTATGCTGAAACAGATTAAGAAAACAAAAGTAAGGCTGAAAAGTTTTAAAGAAAGGCAAAACTATAAATTATTGTTGTTAGCAAAGTGTGGCAACCCTAGAGTGAGTCATGACAACCAACAAGAGGCACAACAAACATGTAACTAGCGAAGCCTTGAAGCACTTTTTCTATGTACTGTACTTAGGGTTAAAGTTTAAATTTGTGAAGAGGTGGCAACTCTAGCGTAGGCCATGGCAACCTGGAAAAGGCACAACACACGAACTTTAATAGCCAAAACTTTGTTTTTGGAGCCACGCCAAACTGAAGTCAGATGTACGAAGCGGGCAGTGAGCAAATCAATTGCAACGGAGCGCTCATAGAACTGCCCTCGCTGCAGGTGGTCAAACCAGGTGAGAGCGAGAGGGAGTGGGCGTGGGAGTGGAAGAGAAAGTGGGAGAGAGAGTGCGCAATCTGCTGATGACAATCTTCAATTAGCGCCCAAGATGCCAACAGACGCAAACATCGATTGGCTGCTCCACATTTATTTCACACGCCGCCAATTCGAGAGATGTCGCCGACTCATCGCACGTGAGCTGAATCGTCATTTGAATGCGGAGTACCTGTACTTCGTGCAGGTGAGTGCCCGCATCTGACCGAAATTACAGCCAAGTATTCATTCACGCTCACCCCGATTCGCCCCAGGGCCTAATTGACCGCGAAGCTGGCAATAACATCGAAGCGCTGCGCAACCTTCAGCGGGCAGCCGAGCTGAATTCCCGCAACATCGAGAACCTCAAGGAAATCGGAAGGACTCTGTAGGTCAACAGCACTGAGCAACAGGGAGTTATGTTTTTTGAGGATTTGTATTCATTTTAGAGTGGAGTTCAAATGGGTTAAGGATATTCATTCCAATTTGCTTAAACATCCTTCATTTAGACTACAGCTACATACATCCCCAACTTTAAACTTAGCCGCAAGTAAACTCCCTTTCATAAACTGCTTACTCAAACATGAAGTCTACAATTCTTGCTTCAATTTTATTAATGTAAATTTTAAACTTAGCCCCAAGTAAAATCTCTTTTATAGATTTGTCAGTCAACAGCTACAATCCATACCTCAGCTTTGTTAGACAGTGTTATTGATTCATCAGACCATACCCTAGTAAACTTTCTTTGTTATAACCTACTCTCTCTCTCTCACTCCCCCAGCTACCTGATGGGCCGCTTTAGTCAAGCCCTCAGCGTATTTCGCGATGCCGAGCAGCAAAGTCCTCGTCCGGATCACGAGATATACCACTACCTGGGCGAGCTGCTCTACCGCTCAGCCTCCACGCAGCCCCAGCTGGAGGCAGCTCGCCAGCAGCAGCGGGAGGCGCGAGAGTACTTCGAGAGGGCCGTGCAAACGGGCAAAAAGCAGGAGAGCTACATTCGGCTGGCCGAGCTCTACCGCAAGGAGAAGGAGTACCAAAAGGCCATCGATGTGCTCGAGGCTTGCCTCCAGTTAGTATAATTCCTAGGAATATCTATATACATGCTTAAGCCCCTCCCCCTTGCAGCCTCACGCCAGAGAATGCTGAGGTGCTGACCGAGATCAGTGTGCTCTACCTGAAGATCAATGAGACCCAAAGGGCGTTCGATCGCCTGGCGGAAATCGTGAGCATCGAAGGCAACTGCGAGCCCAAAGGTTTGTTGGCCCTGGGCGCCATTTTGCAGGTGAGTAGCTGCCTGGCTGCACCTGTTCGCACGACTTACGATTTGCTACATACTCGACAGTCGCGCAACGATGTGGATGGCGCCTTGAGCAAATACAGCCAAATCGCAGACGCCGAGCCGGAAATTGCGGAGCTCTGGAATAACATTGGACTCTGCTTCTTCAAAAAGCAGAAATTCATTGTGGTAAGCAGACGGCGCTCATCAAGTAGACAAAGAGAGAGAGAGAGAATGAGTGAGTTATTTGCTTTCTTCCTTAGGCTATTTCATCTTTACGCAAATCTATTTGGCTCTCGCCGCTCAACTACAACGCGCTCTACAATCTAAGCCTCATATATATCGCCTGTGAGTATGGTCTACGAATGAAATACTTATATATACCGGAATAGGACCTATTGACTATTGGAATATCCTATATATATCTATCCTTTGCCCATTGGCCCATAACTCCTCTCTCAATGAATGCTCAGACACCTCACATTACCATTAATACTATATTTATATAAAACATAATTATATATGTATTTCTATTTAAAGGTTTGCTTCCTTTTCTGCATTCTTCCTTTCACTGCCGCAAGGCAGGAAATTGTGGGTTTTTCATAGAACTCGACCTTCTCATTACAATTAGTGTAATGCTCATATTGATTATATTTGGACAGCCAACAAGCTCTGTCCTGCTAAGACCTTTGCTTCCCTATGAAAAAAAAGCCCACTCAATAAAAAGGCAACCGCCTAACAAAAATAATGAGCCTTTGGGAGGCCTTTCATAAATGTCGGAAAACAACGCAAAATAAAGGAAAACATGAAACATAAAAAACAATTGACAGGTCCTTGAAATATTTTCATTTTTATGGTCTGCCACAGTTCATTGTTGTCCTCCGTCTCCTTCCCCTTGTTGTTGTTGTTTGGCATTATGTGTGTTGTTGTTTTGTATTTAATATTTAATGTCGACGCGACTTTTCGCCCCTGCAACAGCGGAACAATACGCGAGCGCCTTTCACACTCTGGCCGCAGCCATCAACCTGCGCAAGGACAATGCCGAGTGCTACATGCTCCTGGGCTGTAAGTGCTCAACGATGTCTGTCGATGCAATGGCTAAACCCTTTCACTCTCCCTCTCTCTCTCTCTCTCTCACTCTTAGTATGCCTGCGCAAGCTGGACGACATGGAGAACGCGTTTGTGGCGCTCGAGCGGGCCTGCAGCCTGGCCAGCGGCAACATGCGGCATCCGCTGGTGTTCCTCAACTTTGCGCTCTTCTGCTTCGAGACTGGGCGCCTGGCCTTGGCCACGGAGCACTACAATCGCTTCATGAGTCACGCCCAGGATCTGATGCTGCCAACTGAAGTAAGTCGCGAGTTCTATCAACGGGCCCAATGGCTCCTGGCCAGGTCGATTGATTAGCACAAACTGTTAATGTTGTTCCTCCTTCTACTCATTCTCTTTATCCCACATCCTCCACTTGCCACATTCTGCGCGTCCAACTGCTTCCTCTCACCTCCTACATTCTTTACAAGCTTTCTCTTATCCCCTTTATTTATCTCCCTCTTCTCCTTTTATTTCTTTTGCCCTTTTGCTCTTTTCTGCCACCCTCTCCTAACTCCATTCTCTTATTACCTTATAATTACCTCTTACATTCTCCTTCTACCTTCATCTACCACAACCACAACCTCCTTACTCTTTTTTTTTTTTTTTTTTTTTTTGGAACACAAGCCACAAGTATTTCTTTCACCATCCGCATTTCTGTAGCTTTTCTGTTATGATAAAAAAAACTTTTAAAAATTAATTAAATTTAAACCAAAGTTAAATATGTATCGAAACGAGAAAAAACGTTTAATTGGCTTTACAGATTGGACAACTAATTTGGTAAATTGGGCAAATATGTGAAAGAAGGATGGGGTATATTATAAATGTATTCTAGACAAGGTATATCACCCTCGAGCTGAAAAGTATAAAAGTATAGAGTATATGTAAGGAAAAACTCATAAAAAAAAAAACCCTAAGGAACTCATAAGCTTATTTTGTATCTTCAAAGCAGGTTTCAATGAGAGAACGAGAGAGTGAGAGAGAGAGAGAGAAATAGATAGAGATGGATAGAATAAGTATTTTAATCTTATTCAGTGAAATCATAAATCCTTCGTTCAATTCGATTCAATGCCAATCCAAAAGGGTAAAAGAAAATTTGTAATGGAATAAAAAATACGAAAAGAAGAAATGAATTAAACAAATTCCATAATGGTCACAACAGATTAAAGAGCTCATTACAGGCTATATTGCCGTCGAGTAACTCAAAATTTAAACTAGAAGAACTGAAAAAAGAACTAAAAACTGAAATAGCAAAACTCTTTCACTTTCAACTCAGTTTAAGATCGAGCAAAATAAAATTCCAATTGCAGAGCATATTTGAGTGGAGCAATAATCCCGATATATAATCCCCTCCATTTGTTCAGTATAAGTTTCAGGCCACCAAACTGAAGTCGCTGCTGCGCATCTCAACGCACAGCCAGGGCATACTAGGCGATGGCGACGACTCCGCGGGAGCAGGAGACGCGGATGCTGCCAACCGGGATGCGTTGCCGGATGAGCTGCCCCTGGAAGTGAATGCCGTGGTCAGCATTGCCAATTGAAGGAGTAAACCACTGAGATAAAGAGCAGAGATAATTAACTCACATCGAACATTTATTTGAAAATTGTTCAAAACTGAAATCAAAAAGCGTCAAAACAAATGCGTGCGATTTGAAGCCAATGAAAATCCATCAGCCACGCGATCTTAAGGTTACATATATAGTTAAATATATTTAATATACATATTAGTATACATAAATATTTACATAATCGTGTGTTTGTATCATAATTGTAATGCATTGCGTGTACTTAACTCTGTTCACAAAGTTCAAATGGAGGAAGAGAACAAAGCAGCTCAAGGGGCTCGCTGGCTGCTCAGTTCTCTTTAACCAGTTTCCTTTTCGTTTTATTGTGTAGTTTTTATTATTTAAATATCTTTAATATTATTTTTAATTTATCATTTTCAATTCAAATTTTGTAATTTTAAATTCCCTATTTAAATTTACTTTGACTTTCAATTTATTTCCTTTCATGTTCTCGTTTCACCAGTTTCTTTTCCTATTAAAATATTTAATTTTGAATTTTATATTTTAAATTATTAATTCTTGAATTTGTTTTCAATATTTGCATAAAAAATCGTATTCAACTCTTAAGACCTAATAAACGCTGGCGTTTCTTATCTCAGAATCATGAATAGTTCAGTTTAGTAAATTAATATATATCTATATCAATTATCGATATATATCGATTATACGTCTAACTTTAAGCTGCATTAAAAATTCGTTTGAAAACGCGTTTTATGTGTCTGCTAAATGGAAATGGCACTTAGCACTTAATACCCTACATAATGTGCAACTCGGCGGGTCGACTCGACTCGACTGTTTCTCTTAGTTTTGGTATACCCTAGACGCCCTGGCTCACAGTTTCAGCTCAACTTTTTCAAAGTTCATTCCACAGCACATCTTTGAGATGCCTCCATACCCAACACATATTCAATCGAAGCATTTATCATCGTCTCTCTCTCTCTCTCTAGCTCCGACTCGATCTCCCCCTGGTCAGTCGCTTCTAGACACAGGTGGTAGTCACTCGAGTGAGTCGCGTCATCTCGCTGCTGCCAAAGTGACGCTTGAAGAACAGAGAACGGAACGTGGTGCGAAACTGTTTGGACATGAGTCCGTAGAGCACGAAGCCCACAGCTGCGTTGATGAGTGCCAGCAGATCCATCAGCTCCCCGAAGGGCGGGTAGCAGTGCGCGAAGAAACACTTCTCCAGCACGCCCGACAACAGGCCCAGCAGACCCTGGGGAAACTCCGTGACCAGGAAGAGAATCAGCACAGCCACCAGAAGGAGAGTCGTTCGATCGTTGCGCCGATCGCAACGAGGAGGTCTGCAGAAGAGGGGAACACAAGCAAAGTCAAACACAGAGTGCTGGAACAGTTGGAATGAGTGCGAATTGAAACAGAAAGTGCAATGAAATGCAAAATGGATGAAGCGCATTCAGAAATGTGAAGAAAACAAAATTATACAGTTAATGCAAATGAAACATGAATAAGAAAAAATAAACGAAATGTCTGAAACAAGCGAAAATAAGCAGAGGCGATATAAAACTAGATGATGTGGATATGAAACAGTGGAATGAAAAAAATGATGGATGGATATAAGACAATCGAACTGAAACAGAAAGGACCTATGAGACTTTGATAGCAATAAAAAAATTAAGAATATATCAAAAGAGATGAATATGAAACTTTGGAATGGAACTTTAATGAGCAAAACTAAAGCTGAACTAAAACAATGAAACAGCGGAAAAGAAAAGCCGGTTGAAGAAATGTAAAAACAGCGAAATGCAATTTAAAGCCGAAACAAGCAAACCATATGAAAGCTTACTTAGAGCAAAGGACAATCATAATGGAAAAAGGATAAAATGAACCAAATTGTTGAACCCATATCAGGTGAAACAAAGCATAAAACCAGGTAAAGATGACAGACAACAATTGAATTCAAATGGCTGAAGCAACGGGATGAGGTGAATGAAGAGAAAATCCAGGCAATCGAATTCAAAATGAAAATGAAAGCAGAAATTTGAAATCAGAATTGTGATGAAAGATTGTCTTTAAAGAAATTATTAACCTAGATAGAAATTGAAATTGAACAAATATTGGAATGAAAGAATGAGAGATGAAACTCATACATTCATGATATGAAGAACGAAATTGAAAGGTGATAAAAGTCAAAATTCTACTGAGCAAAAGAATCAATATGAAAATAATAATTAAATGAAATTTTACATACCGCCTGGACTTCGATTCGTTCAGATTTAGCTGAATGGCGTATTTGGTGGGATTATCGTAGTCCTTCAGCTTGAGACGTCGCCGCGAAGCCTCGCACAGAACGTGCATCAGAACGAGGCTGATGACAGTCAAAATGAAGCAGGGAAGCAGCTTAATTATCACGGAATGTATCCAAAAGTTGAATCTGCAAAGGCAAAGAGGCAGACAGAGAGTAGTTAGTAGGGCAGTTCTGGCAGTTCCGCAGGCCTTTCGACTCACCTAAATAGCATTGAGTCCACGTCGAAGTACACATGATACATGGCCTCATGCTCCATAGTGTCCATCTCGTGTGTCTCGCGCACCTTGAACACAAAGTACGTGGGCAAACAGAGAATGGGCGAGATGATGAAGGGAAAGAGTATCGCCTCTCTGGAATGTGCGAGCAGAAAATTGGCGCAGCTGCCATTCGGATGTCTGTGGATTAGAGATGGAAATAGTTTGCTATAAAGCAGAAAACAGAAAACAGAAGACAGAAAGCAGAGAAAGAGAGAAAGAGAAGCCACATTTTCCGTCATATTATTCAGTTAGCCGGACTCAGCAGGAGTTCAGGTGGGGAATCAGGTGGTGGGGGGCCAAGCATTATCAACGCTACACTTGCCACTCACCTGATAGCCACGTAGCGCCAAACAGCCAAAGTCACTGTCAAACCAATCGAAATCGTGTGCAGAATCTGTGTGAAGTGCATGTGGACCAGCAGATAAACAGCCCATGCGTAACTCAAGTCCTTTTCGCCTGCAAGAGTATTCAGTATTTAATAAATACATATCAAGTTGAAGAATCAAGGAATACTTTAAAATATTACATACAGTATATATAGGTGTAGATATCAAATGATAAATAATAGTCAATATAGCAGTAACAGTTCAGTGAACTTACCTGGCTTCATATAGATGTACTGATATGTCGTATAGGGTATGTACTCGAGCATCACAAACATATCAGCCACGGCCAGCCATTTCAATATGTTGTTAATGGGCGCCTTGGCCATTTCCTTTCTGGTCAACACCATTATGTTTAGTATGTTGGCTATTGTCCCGAATATGCAAATCTTTACGGATGGGGAAGGTCCAAGAACAGAAAAAGGCAAATAGAAAAAAGAAAAATGCCATTAGGCAAACGTTAAACGTAAGTTGTGCACTAGAACATATCCTGTAACTAATCATCTTGATGTGATTTGCATCAGTAATTGAATTTCATGTCAGTTTTTGTTGAAGGTAAGAAAGTAAGGAGTGAATATAACAATCAACAACTATAATGTAATGTAATGTATAACCTATTATAACTCTTAAGGTCATATATACCTTACCCTCATATTTTCCACAGGGTATACGGTATAATAATAACAATAAACTAGTGTCAAAACAAAGCCATGTCTGTCTAAACATAGTAAAAGTTAGCTGATAGAAATCTCACACCACAGGGACTACACACACAGACACAGAGACACACACACACAAGCCATTTCCTTTAAAGCTTGAACCCTTTCAGCTGAGAATCTCGTATATTTTATTCATATGCTGATTCACGCATGACTTGACCAAATAATAAATATTATATTTTATTTGCTCTGTCATATGAGGGATATAGAAGGAGGAGGGGGAGAGAAATAGATATAGAGTGAAACTAAGTTGCTTTAAATGAGGCAGTTTTGTCTGCAGCTTGAATTGTTACGAAAGTGATTTTAAACAATTATAAAGTTCTGTTTGACCTCTCGAGAATTCTCTTATTATGTTTCAGGGTATTTGCTAGTCACGCACTCCCCATTTTAAATACTCATTTGTTTTTCACTTTGCTCGACAACTATTCATACTAGGCTTGCATATATGAAGCAAAAATCACCTTGGGCTTTACTTTTGTCTGACAAAACTGAAATGGGAATTCTCATATTTTAATTTAATTTAATTTAATGTACATATATTTTCATTATTGTTAACAAAGGAAAATGTGAGTTTATGACTTGTATGCAACAGTTGCTCTCTATGAGGAGTAAAGAAAACTAATTTGTGTTTATTAACGTTTGAGACTTGAAATTAAAAATGAAGTATATTGTTGAATAGTGTGTTGAATAACAAGATTTTTGGATTGCCTCAATAGAATACATGGGTAAGCTCTATAGCTTCTACAGACCTTGAATCTAGCTATAATCACAGATGACCTGCTCCACAGATGAGTCTATAAATCTGCCTAGCTTTTTCATAGATTTTATTCAAGATTCAAACCCTTTCTTAACAGCCTATTTAACGCTGTCTTCAGGCCGCTGCCCTTTTGTCTAGGGAGGTAAACAAAAAAAAACACAGCTTATGAATTATGTAAACACAGAGAAATTCATTTAATCTCTTTTTGTGGTCAGAGCAAAAAATAAATGTAAATTTGGATAAGTTCAAAGGTGCGCGAATTCATCAACGCCGGACAAAAGAAAAAGGACTTTCATGCTCTATCTCTCTCTCACTGCTAGCAGTCTAAAAGGGTTGACATTGTGACAGAGCGTTAATGTTGGTAGGGAAAGGTATTCAAAATGAAAAATGTTGTGGCACGCGACAGGGCGACATCAAGATAATTAGTTCCCAGTGTTGTTTATTGTGGCTAATGAGAGGAAGGGAAGCACTCTGGACTGGGGCTACTCACCAATAGCGAGACATAGCCATGGATGCCATTGTACGCACGCAGCCAGCTGTAGATTTCGCCTTGGCAGTAGCCTTGGCACTCGTCCTGTTGCGTCTGATTCTTCTTCTGGAAGTCCAAGAGCAACTTGACGAAGTCCTGAATGTCGCCACGCGTTATCTCCAGGTCCTTGAGCAGCGTCTCATTCAGCGACACGCTCCCATCCATCTGTCGCTGCGCCATGTTTGTCTCCTGCATTGTTCAAGTCAATCTCGATTGGCCACCTTAAAGCATGCTGTTCTACAAGAAGAAGAGGGGTAGGAGAAGAGAATTAAATTGGAAATCAATTCAGACTGAAGTATCTTAATTAAGCTAATAAGCTGTGCACTTGCCAGACACATTAGCCCAAATTAACAGTGTAACAAAGTCAACCAGTCTGGCCACAAGGGACACAATCATCAGACTCAATAACCCAAAACGAATCTTGATTTTGCCCAATCAAAAGAACAAAAGACTTGCATCAGGTCGCCCGCCAGATACCCAATTAGTTTGACATGTTTGATCAGTTAGTAATGGAAGTAAACATACGATAACTTTAAAAGGAACAACTGCATATCGAAAATATCGATATATTTTAAAAACATTGATCAAATGTAGTGCGCCAAACAGATGTATGTGATAGCTTCAAGAGTGAAGTGAAAATCGATATTTATCGATTTGGAAATAACATTAAATTAACAAGAGAGTGTATATAAGAAGTATGCAAAGGAAGAGATATAGGCAAATACAGAGGAGTAAATATAGAAGTGGATATAGTAGTAGATATAAGAGTATATATATACGAATTTTAATGAAGTATACTTTAGTATAGCTGGTCAGATATACCCACAATTTATTTTGCATGCCAACAGGGCATAGGAAAACAGTTTTGTCGTGCGCTCTGCGAGTAGACAATTAGTCTACCAAAAGCCATAGAAGGATACAAGTCGCTCACTGTTGTTTTTGCTAGAGCTGTATGTGTCTCCATAGGCGTGTCCGTATCTGCATCCATGTCAGTGTGAAAATTCTTCGTTTGACGGCCTCAAGTTGGTCAAATAAACATACGGCTGAACGGTGGCAATCGACATTTGACTCTTTGTGGTCGACATTAATTTCCTGCAGCTCGACAGGAGGAAGATGGAGTGGAAAGCTCATTAGAACCAAAATTTACAGCCTCTTCAAGAGATGCCACAAAATTACAAAATTGTGCAACTGCATGGAAGGACGGTAAACTTCATACTTTATGCTTCAATGTAGCTCATTTCAATTTTGAAATGTCAAAAAGCGAACTGAAAGCCAAAATCAACTTCTACAGCAGCGGCAGCAGCTAGGCTGGTCAAACAGGCCAACATAATTCAAACGATAATTGATTGAAAATCAAATGCGAGGCGAGGCAGAGGAACGAAGCTGGAATACCCTTACACTTCACACCAAATTATGTTTTAGCCACGCTTAGCGTTTGCTGCAGCTGAGAGACTTTTGCTTGCAGACATAATTGAAACAGAGCAAACACCTGTCGCAGCTCCAAGTAGCTGGGCGTAGCAGTTAATTGGCTAACGATATAGATACAACTTTTGCCACGCACACACACAAATACATTTCTATCTATATATGTATATATATTTAGTTGATAAACATATTTGCGACATCGTAAATCAGTCAAGTCAGCGAGTTGGCAAATCAAATGTCTCGCCCCAATGTTCAGCCATGTCAACGAAGGTGTTTGCTTTTGGCTAATGGGTTCGAGTCCAGCCTCGGCTTGCATTCAAATCCTGTTCGACATTTCGCAATTGCAATTCAGATTTTGTTTCTCATGTTTTCATATCGCAAGCAGCTGCACGAGCCAACGAAAAGCTTTGCGCCTTCAGACTATTTTTTGTTGTTGCCAGTTGTCAATTATTTGATTTTGATGGATATGCCAGACACAAGACAACAGACAGCCAGCAGCCAACAGCAGACAGCAGACAACCGACGTCACACATCACAAACTTCATCAAAAGCAACTTTTTGCCTGCGTTAAGAACACGAAATATGATTATTTATTAAACAGTTTTTGAACCAATTTGCCTGAATGGCCCGAAGCACAAATGGGCGCGTGAATTGTGGTTGGGAGGGGACTGATCGAATATAGGATACCCTGAACTATAAATAGAGCTGCTGTAATCACTATAGACATACATACACACATATCTACAGATAGGCAGACAGATATGGCTAGTTCGACTCTACTCGCCGTAATCAAATAAATACCTTCTGGCATAAACCATATCAAGCTCTTCCTGCTCAGCTCTGCACACAAACCAAAATACCTCGTTTACAGGGCATAACTGAATATTCATATATATATATATATATATACATATATATATATATATATATATATATATATATATATATATATTATATATTTGACCATCAATCATAGTGAATGCATTTCAATAACAGACTAAAATGACACGTTAAAGTCAACTGTTGACTGTAAAAAAAAGAGCGTAAATATTGCAAATAAATATTTTTCCATGCGTGAAAATTAATGATAAAAAACATGGAAACTTTCAAAATGCACATCATTCAATTAAAATATAAAAACACTTTAAATACATGTAAATATTTAATGGCACGCAAAGTGCCTTTTGGGTTGCATACAAAATTTCGCTTTAAACGTAAAAAACCTCGTTTAAAGCTGCGATAATTATTTGATTATGATAAGTCAGGCCAGGCAAATTAAGTGACACTCAAAGCGGATAAGCAAACAAATTAGCAAAGGTCTGGATAGCGATCAAGGATATACATATATGACCAAGAGATACCCTGCATCTAGGCTGAAGAAGGCGCTTCCGCCTGCTATAGGCATTTCGAACAATCCAATAGACCTACCCATAATATATCCATATCTTTAGCTACATCTATATACATACATATATGAGGACTGTATATCTCATACGATTTCTAGGTAAAAACTTTTTAACAGTTTAATATATCAACGGAACAGACATTTAATTGTCTTCTATTTCTCTTTTATTTACATAATTTATGCGAATAGTTCTTGAAGAAAAACAATAACTTATTCAATTTGTTTTTTTTGTGCCACATTTTGCTGCCAGCTGAGAGTGCACAGTTTTTGTTCAGTTTCTTTCGCCCACAGGCAAGTTCCGGCTGTAAATGCTACAGGAAATGGAATAGGTGGTATGTGTGTGAGACACTCACGCTCACACACAAGCACACATCACACATACCAACACCCACACACTCACACACACACACACACACACACACACACTTGAGCTAAATGGCGCCAAGTGCGAGCTTTAGATAAACGCCATACGGATTTTCTTTTTTTGTTGCTGCTGCCATTAGCTGTTCTGCTGTTAATTAATGTTCCGTTACGCACACACACGCATGGAAACTGACATGCTGTGTGTGTGTGTGTGTGTGCGTACTTGTTGACAAAGTGAAAGCGAGCATATTTGATGTGTGTAATGATTCGACTGACTATTCGACTGGATATTCAATTTCCTTTAGGCTAAGCAGGCCAAGACATAGATTCACCTAAAACCTAGTTATAAACAGCACCTATACAACATTGAATCTTCAGCAGACTAGTCTTCACTTAACTCTAAAGAAGCTTTGCATACATAGACCCATCAAGTCTATACATTCCATTCCACAGTATCAAGAATTCATCGTAGCAAGAAGTTTCTCCCAGTCAGCTACTCTCTACTTCAGTTATTTTTCATACCCTGCTTAAGTATCCTGCAGTCAGTTACGCCCGTCTCTCACACAATGTGCTCACTCGCTTTTTTTATTGGTCCATAACCATAAGCAGAGTTTGTGTCTCTTGTCTCCTGTCTCCGGGCTGCTGTCTCTGGCCTGTTATCAGGCAGCTGCTGGCATATACATATACATAGTATATATGAAGCGGCAGTCCCGCAGCGCCAATTGCTTTAACGATTCCTCAGCGCAGTTGTGAACCATTAAAATGTAATTATACTGGAAAATAAAACTAAGTTTATGCACATGCCATTGTGAGTTAGTGGAAGAGACAATTGCACTGCAGGTGCAGGGCCCGAACTGAAATTCAATTTCGCTCTCTCAGCTGCAGCAACAGGGCAAAATCCGGAATGCCAAATGGTTTTTGCAAATTGCACAGATTCCGATTCAGAGACCCATGAAAAATGGAATTGAATAGAAATTTACTGGCCGAATTTATCAGCGAGCAACAGCAACAGCAACAACAACAACCACAACAACAACAACCGCAGCAAGAGCTTTAAACAAATTGAGATATATAAATTTAATTTAATGCTTGAATGGCGGACAAATTGCCATTTGGCTGCATAAAGTATTTCGCTTTAAGCGCTAAGCATTCAGATTTTATGTCATGATAATTTTTAAGATTATAAAATTCAGGTCTAACAAAACAAAAAACAAAACAAAGAACGTTAAATTTAAAGAGGGAGTCGTTTGTTGAAACGAATTCAGTCTAATAATTTATGCTTTACGAAGCGCTTGCTCAGCTCTGATACCAAACATTTAAAACAACGAACTTTTCAACTAATCCATTTAGCTTAATGCTTCAAAGAACATTTAAAAGGTGTTTAAAGCTTCACACAAATGTCATCTTAATATTAAATCTTTTCTGAGTTTTCGAAATCTGTTTACAGCTCGACAACAATGTGCAATTCATAGACAATTGAAAAGACCAAGAGCTAAAACCAATCCCAATATCTGCTCAATGTAAATAGGGTACAATTATATATGATTGCATTATTCCAAATTAAAATTTAAAAACAATTCTGTCACTAAAAGCTTAACGTCAATAATATGCAGTCTATAACATTTTTAAAATGTAAAGCTCTGCAAATGGAATCCCACTCGTATAGGATATTTTAAGAATTATGATATATCCTTTATTTCCCATCAAAATATTTAATTATTGCCAGTCTATATATATATATATATATATATATATATATATATTCAACATGAATAATAATCCAGCTTATACTTTGACAAACAGTTAAATCTCTTGTCAACCATACCTTACGTATTATCGAGGCAAAAACTGATGTATTTAAATCGTCATTTGCAAATTGAGTATTTGACCAGATTAAAGCTCAGATCTCATTTCGGTTAACGTAATCCAACTATAAAGTGCTTTTTATTATGACATAAAGCCTTTACATTAACATCCTTTCATTTCTGATATTTGATCATTTATTCGAGCAAATATTAATTTATCGCATTTCATTCACAATGTAAACTCATCAATTATTCATATGCAATAAAATGCATTTTTATATGGCGCAACGATTGAATGCACCCGAAATTAACTTGATCCGTTTACATTACAAATTATTATTTGTACGCGCACTCGAACTCGAGCGACTTACATGCTGTGCACAGATATACAAATAAATATATGTATGTATAATATACAGATATATATCTATATATATTTATGCCCCTGTCACACACAATCGCACACACAACCCGTTTGCAACAATTTGGACCTGATGTGGGCATTTTTACTTACTTTACCGACTGACGAATGTGCGTGTTTTCCTATTTTGTAATACCCTGTACACAGCTTGGGTGTGCGTAGGCAAGGTATATCAGTTGCAATGAAAATATTTGTCAAAGACAAAAGGAAGCGTGGCCCAATCTCTGATTTGTGGAATATCAACCAAACATGAAATGATTGTTTTGTTGAAGCTTTGTTTCAAATCAAGCATATGTTTTAGTACAACATTTCCAAATCGATCTTCAGTGTAAGCCACTTGAATGAAGCTAAACTGAAAGCAACAGCACAAACTATTTCTAATTCTCTAAAAATATATATGTATATAGTTAAGAATACCAACGACTTAGCATTACTGAAATAACAGTTCTAACCTATATTCAGGATATCTCCTAGTCGAGCACTCCCCTCTACAGTACTCGCAGTTGTTTTTCTTCTTATTTCTGCGGCTGCCTCTAAATAGTTTTTACCTAATGAGTGCGTTTGACTTAGTTTTGAGTGAGTTCCGAACAGTCGAAAAAAATGGTATAAATACACAGATTCTGATCACAAATATCGTTAGTCGATATTTAGACACAGTGCAGTTCAGTGCGTAAAGCCACATCAAATAAAAAACAAATCAAACCAAAACTTTAACAATATGAAATTCACCGTAAGTCGAAGTTGAACTTTGGACAATCGAGGAAAGGAGGATAAAGTTAGAGAAGAGCAAAAAGTTCAGAAAGTTAAGGCAACAGTTTAAACAAAGTTTTATAAAGAAATAAACTTTTAGTGAACTATATGAATAGAGCTTGTTTGATTGGTAGCTGATGGGGCGTTGATAGAGTGTTAAAACGTAAAACAAAGTGAATTTGGTTATACAAAATTTCCACACATATAAAAAACTTTTGACAGATTCATTAATAACTGATAGGAATTAAATTAAAGTTGAAACTTTTCAGGTAAGCTACTTAGAAGTGGGAGCAGTAAAAGTTTAGAGTTTGAAGTGTGCTGTGAAAGTGCATGTAACAAGCAGAAGAAGATCAGCTGAATCGATTTAGATCTATATAGAGACTTCACTCTTAAATATACAATCCATTATACCATAAGCTGTACAAAGCTGATTCCATTTTTGATAATTCATGCCATTCAGTTATAATCGATAATGAACGGTTATAACAGATTTGAATGTTTTTAGATTACTGCAATGACTAGAACTTAAAACAAGGCGGATTTTAGATAAGTTTTCCTGTTCTTACCAATTAGGGATAATTCCCAGTCATTCACTCTAAACTAGACTGCTCTCATTTGAAATTAGAAAAATAATTTGCAGACGAATATTTATGATGTGCGCTGAGTAATTCCACTTAGACCTAAATTATGACAACAGAAACCTGTCAAAAATCTAGCAAGCTTACTTCATATAATGCAATATTAATAATAGATGAGCAGACTCTAGGAATTTCAATTCTATTCCGAGCCTGTCAAGGCTGCTTAAGAAATAAGCGCAGAAATGAGCAAATTTCTTACATAAATCATTAAGTTGAGGCATTAATTTTAAACAGGAGTTCAGCTCACGCCTGCCGGGCCCATTTGTTATTACTGAGAGACAGAGGGACAGACAGACAGACAGGTGGTGGGAGAGACAATCTGTGAAAGCATTTTACTATTTTAAATATTCCTGTTCGGTTTCTCCATTTCACTTTGCCATGCGATTGGACAATTCCTGTAACAACAAAAACCGACTGCGAAATGGAAATGCGACTCTGCAGTTAATATTGTTGATTGCTGGCGTTGCGTGCAGCCTGGCCGCGCCCGTCGCCGAGGAGCAGCAACAGGAACAGGTCGAGTCGTCGGCCAAGGCCAAGCGAGGCATCGCTCTGGGTCTCGGCTATCACGCGCCGCTGCTAACCCACTCGCATTATGTGGCAGCACCCACTATCGTACATCATGCGCCATTGATTTCGCATGCACCGCTCATCTCCCATGCACCGCTCATTGCGCACCACCCGGTCTCGTCGATCTCCTACCACCTGCCCAGCTACCACTCCATTCATCACTTCTAAGCGCCGTCAGCAACCAGAAGTCCTGTGGAGCATCGTGGCGCAACAGCTGCAGCAGCATCCAGTCAGCCAGTCAGCATCCAGCACGTGCATTCAATTTCGTATCCCCGCAGCTCAAATTATCTTCTAGTATTTCCCCAGTCAAGCTGCCTTTAATGTTCAGCCCTCTCTTGCTTTGCTCTTGTAAATAAATATGTTCAAAAAGTTTCCTTCTGCATTTAAAACAAACGAAATATCTTCAGTCAAAAGTTCTGCAAACAAAAAATCTGACAGCAAAGCTTGTCGGAGCGGAAAACAGGCCACACATAACGTGCTGTTGCACTGAGAGAAATTAGTTAATAATTGGAAGTAAAATGCTAAATACACAATTTTAATTGTTTGTTTTTTCCCTGTTTAAATAATATATCTAAGAAATATCTTGATAAACATTTTTACCGTATCCTAACATACAATTCGAATTCCATACCATATTGAAATCTAAAATCCACATAAATAAGTTTCTAGCTTTTCTCCGAATGCTCTCGGAGCTGCAAAGTTCCAGCAACGGCTGCAGTTAAATGCAACGCGCTGCGAACGTCTCCTACGGCTCGGCAAGCTGTTTGAACCGCAAGAGCGAAATGCTCGCCTCTTGCTGCGGCTGGCTTCAATTGTCGCAAGTTGAAGCACATAATCCTGGCAGTTAAGCCCTCATGGCACAGTGGGAAACATTAAGTTAACATTGTGATTACGCACATTATGCAACAACATTATTGTTATTATAATGCAGCCCGCAACGAGTTGAATGTGCGTCGCTTCGCAGAGCTTTGAATCGGGCTTTAAAGTCAATTTACGAGCTCTTCTCCACTCTCTCTCTCTCTCTCTCTCCCTTTACTATCTCTATAGCCATATGACATAAATTGCAGTTAGGCTAATAAAAATATATGAAAAGACTTAGTGGTAAAGGCTTATTGCATGATTACTGAAGATTAACTGCATCCGCATTACATTGCGGCTAGTTATTCCTCTGTTAGTTAAATATTTATGTTAAAGTGAATTTATACGTATGTGTATTTTTTATAAAATAACTCAGTGGACTGCATCAACACTAAACCTAGCGCGAAACCACTAAACCTAAATATAATAATCCAGCTTAGTTTGATCAGAGAATCTACATACATTCATGTATTATGTATACATACAGTGTTATACTATTCTAGAGGACGTCACTTCTAACTACAAATTCTGTTCAAAACTAAAAAAACAAAATAAAGAAAATGTCTTACATTCAGGTTATATTCCTACGCCAACTGAACGATATAGCAATCCGATCCAGTAAAGTGAAAATGTGCTATGTATTAACTGCCGAACTGGATCTGTTATGCATTTCTTGAGCATTACTTTAAACAGGATTTACTTCACACACCAAAGGACTCTCCCATCCACGTACACAGACTGCTTTCCGAGTATTAAAACACAAAACCAATACGGGATTTCAGTTAGAATTGTCCGGATGAAGATACATCTTGTATTTGTATTGAACAGATTTAGATGAAATTGAGGAAGGCAGCTGGAGGCGTGGTAGCCTAGTCGGAGAAGCTGTCGCTCCAGTAGGTCGTCGTCAAGGGGGCCACCGACTTAAACAGATCTCTGCCCTGGCTGGGTTGCCCTTCCGTCGATTGCCGCTTGACCCTGCCCTCCGGATGCCGGCTGCAGTTGGTGCTCTGATGGCGTTGCAGCCGCGTCTGCGTGAGGAACGTGCGCTGGCAGCGCTTGCACTCGTAGATGATGCCGTGCTCATCGTGGCTGAGAGCCATGTGCCGCTTAAGTTCGGCTCGAAGTCGGAACACCTGGGCGCACAGCTCGCACCGGAACTGGGCTCGCTCCGATGCGTGACGCTCCATGTGGGTCTTGTAGGCGCCCCGCACCTTGAACTTCTTATTGCAGATCTGACAGTGGAACTCGTGCCGGGAGTCGTGCATCTTGCGGTGCATCACGTAGGACTGCTTCCTGGGAAAACTCAGATCGCACTGGTCACACTCGAAGGGTCCCTGGCTGGCAGCTGGTGAGGTTTGCAGGCTTCGCTTCCGTTGATGCTCCTCATCCTGGCTGTTGGCCCCAGCCGCCCGCTTGGTGCCCTTCTTGCGACCCCGTCGTCGGCCCGGCTTTCGCTTTTCACTGATGTCCGTGTCCGCCGAGTCGCTGTCGGCGCTGGTGGAGCCCGCCACGTCGGAGACCTTGAATTCGGCATCGTCATTCAGCTCCTCCTCATCCTCCTCGCTGGCCGAATCGGAGACAGGCGCATCGATGACCACGTAGCCGCGCGGCCTGCGCACCTTGTTCTTGCTTCTCGAGAGGCGCTTGCGCAGTTCCTTCTCGGTGTTTTCCAGCTGCTGGCGCAGCTTTATGGCAACTGTGAGACTCTCCAAGCAGCTGCTGCATATGAACTGCGGCATGAAGTCCTTGGGCGCAATGGCAACACTCGGGCAGAGGAGCAGCAGCATGTCCACGGGCGTGCTCCCCTGACTGGTCTTTGTGAAGAGACTGACTAGCTGGTCCTTGCTGGTGCAGACGCGACACTGCGTCTCATCCACTTCCTCTTGCGCTTGGGCACCCGCTCGTCGTTCGCTGATACTCATTTGTTCTGCTAGCTCTTCCTGCGCATCATCGCCCGTGATTAGCTCTCCTTCATCTTCAGCTTCCTCTGCCTCTTCTACGAGCTCTTCTAGAGTCTCTTCTTCAGCGGTTCCTTCTGTTTCTGGCTCAGCTTCATCATCAGCTTCTTCCTCTACATCTTCTACGGTGGTTTCCTTTTCTTCTGCCTCAGCTTCCGTTTCGCCCGTCGCTTCTGACTCTGTCGGTGCGTCTGTTGCCTCTGCCTCTGCCTCTGCCTCTGCCTCTGCCACTGCCTCTGCCACTGTCTCTGCTTCTGTCGCTGCTTCTTCTTGTTCAACTGCTGTTTCCTGTTCTACTGTTGTTGCTGTGGCGCCTTCTTTATTGGTTTGAACATCTGCTCCCTCTGTTAGTTCTTTCTCACTCTCACACTCTTCGTCGGGCATTTCATCTTCGAGATATTCGGCTTCGCCCATTTCCTCCTCCACCTCCTTTTCATGCTCCTCTTCCTCTAGCTCCGACGCAGCTGCTGTCTGGCTGCCGCATTGAGTCGATTCGTTGCCCTAGAAAATGTTAAGCGATATTTTTACTGCTGTGTTTCGCTCTGGCAAACCCCGCCTCCCACTCAGCCCACCTCTTCAGCGACTGCTTCCTCTTCTGCGGCTTTGCTGGCCTCCGCCTCTTCCTGCGCCTCCGCCTCCACCACCGGCACCGCTATCTCATTCTCCTTCTCGTTTAGCAGCTCCTCAACTTTATTCGCCGTCATGCCATTTGTGGTGGCCGCGGGCTGTATTTCCTCTTCCATTCTCTATTTATTGTTTTGTGCCTCTTTTGGCGCCTGAAAATTTACGCCGGCGCCGACAACAAAATCACAATTGGCAATATTTTCACGTGTCGAATTAAGTCTTTACTCTCTCTGTCTCTCCCGCGGCCTCTTTGATTTGTTTTGTTGTGTTTTATTAGTTGACGAGATATTATTGCATATGTTTAGGTCGTCTTTTTCTTTTACACTCTGATGCTCAACAAACATTTAAGAAATTTTACAAAACAACGCCATATTGAATGAGTACACACGCAGTGAACAGCTGACTTCGGTATCGATGCTTGTGCGCATGTCTGAGCATATATCGATAGCAGACGATAACACTGAATGTGCGTGCAAGCGAAGCGCGCCAAATGAGCGCATATTTGAAAAGCGAAATTTGTTGAAATGATTGAAATGAAAAAAATAAAAATTAAAATATAAAAATTTGAAAAAAATAAAAGCAATGATAAATATTAAAATAAATAACAATAAAAATAACATAATTTTAAAAAAATCATATAATAAAAATCAAATTATATTTAAATAAATATTAGTTACTATTTAAATAAAAGTTAAAAAAATAAACCGGCATAAAATCGAGTTTATTTAAATTAAATATTATATTTTAAATAAATGAAACACAAGTTAAATAATAATATAATATATGAATAATAATATAATATATAAAAAATAATATAACATTTGAATATTTGAATATTTAAATAGAACACAATAAATAAAAGAAACCATATAGGCATAGAAAAATATATTTAAATCACATAAAATAAGCCAAATTTAAAAGCACAACATAAAATAATTAAAAATTCCAAGCCTCAATTCTTGCCTTATTTAAAATTCCATTTCCTGCACGTGATATACATTCTCAATTATTTTTGCTTTTTCTATTACAAAAGAAATCTTTTCTCGCTCAAGAATTTCCGATTTGTTGGCAATTACAATATTGCACGCCCAGACTGCATAATCCAGAAGCACTTAGCAACAATGAAGAAAATAAACAACGTTTTCCACGTATTCTCACGTCTAGCATATGTTTGTGAATTTCATTTTTTCATTCATTCAAATTAAATTGCTTTCAACGCGGCGAAGAATAGAAAATACAAAAAATAATAGAAAATAATAGAACATAAGAAAAGGTTCCCCCATTCGTTGTCAAGTGAATAAAGCAAAAATAAACAAAAAATAGTATATATACATATATATGTATATATTTATATGTGTAGATGTAAATCCAATGCGACGAGATATTTATTTCAATTATGCGTCCGAGCAGGCGACAGAAAAAGTAATGTTAAGGCCTCCGCATCAACACTTAGAAATGGGCCTCTGAATGGAACCCATTTGCGTTAACAGGCGAATTTTTTACATTTCTGCGGATATATAAATACATACAATTATACCCTGCAATGGGGGTGCAAGCAGGGTGTATGGGTATGTAAGAGAAGGAGTAGGCACAGTCGAACGATTCATCATCTCGCTGCCTCTCCCTCTCGCTATGTCTCTCTTCGTCTTATCTCATTCATCTCGCGTTTGGCATTTGACATTTGATATACATAGACAATTACGAAATTAATTTATCGATAACTCTACCCATCTCTAGTAGAAAAGAAGCTGAGCTGATTCCGAGTCACTGCTCCGGATATCTGCTAGTCGTGCACTCCCCACCAGAGTGCGTTTGCTTGCTCCCTTTGCGGCTGCTTGTGATATACGCCAACAATTATCGTGGCCGAACGTGCGTTGAGACAGGAAAGTGGGTCCTGGCCCGCAGGGAAACGTGTCTGAGATTTCTGTTTATGACGATTGAGATTGAGCAACGAGAAAAGGAATAAAATGTATTTAGTTGAACGACTGCTAGATACGCGCTGCATTTTGATGGGAAAATTGAGATTTGTTGTGTGAATAAACCCTATATAAGATGTAGATCTGTATGCAAATCAATACTCCATCATTTCAACATACATTACATATCTAGAGAAACTCCAAAAAAATACATAGCCATGGAAGTCTCTTTTTATGTTGTTATATGGATAAGCCTTACATAATATCTATATCTATATTCGGAGTAAATACTTCACCTTTATCAATATTCCATCATATCATTTCTGGACATATCTAGTGTCTCCTTTTTCTTTTTGTTAAACCCTGGCTCGAGTTCCACTCCAGGATATACCCATTTGCTTGCGTCGCTTGGCGGGCATAGAACAAAACAGGTCGCGTTAGTAACTAGATAAATATAGCTTGCCTTTTCCTCGGGCTGTGATAAAAAATCGCGGCCATGTCAACTGACAAACGCATGCCCCGAACACAGGAAGACATCGGGCGTCACAACATGATTAATTATGCATGAATAACCCAGAACCGCCCGCTCCGTCACGGTCCGCCCACTCCGTGCCCAGCCCAGGCCACCCACACAATACATCCGCAAGATAAATAGAAACATATGCTGCCTAGTCGAAGGCTTATGCGTCGCTTGCTTTAAGCAGCTTCCGCTTTGCTCAAGGTGCAAACATCAAGGCTCGAGTAACGCTGGATACTATAGCTTTGTATATATGTATATGTGTGAAGGAACTATACAAATTGCTTATTTAAAGTTGTCTTTCGTGAATTTATGGCTAGCATTAATTGGAATTGAACGGGTCATAATTCTATTTAATTGCCTCTTCGAAACAACTGCGGCACTTGTCTTGCTTTTCATAAATAAGTGCCAAAGACTCGATGCAGTTGCAGACGCAGGTAAGTGCACTGAGAGAAATGCAAAAATATCTAATAATGGAGGACAAATTATAGTTGGTCTAGAGGTAGAAGAATTCTAAAAGCTAGACAGTTGATTTATACAAATATAATGTATGAATATCCAACCCAAGCTAGAGTAATTTAAAGTGAAAGAGGTCTTCTTATAACTTAAATTTGTCTTAAGTTGATTTACATATTTACATCTATGACATTTCGTAATTTCTATAACTTGAAATTCACTTAAGTTGATTTACATATCTATATCCATGACATTTCTTGTCTCGTCACTTCAAAAGCCATTTAGATATTTACGCTGCTTGCTGCAACATCAACAAAGTTTGCATATCTCGTTGACTTATGTAAATGTTTTAGTTGATTTACAAGCCGTAAATATATCGGGTAATATTCTGAGAGGCTTGCTTTGTTGCGCTGTCATACAGTCAGAAGTGCTATGCGTGAAAGGCAATCGGAATGACGTGCAAGCTATCCCAACTCGGTGCTCTCAACTCCCAACATTACTTCGCATTACGCATTCTGCATAGGTGCAGGACATAAGAATCTCAAGTGTCCAGGTTCAGGTTACCTGCTCCATGTACTGCGCATTATCTAGCGCAGCTCTTTAACAGACGCCAGACTCTGCCAGAGCTGGCTTTAAGTTCGAGTGAAAAACGTGCCGAGTCAAGATAACAACAAGCGTGCGCCAGCGAGGGAGTGCACGACTAGCAGATACCGCGAGTCCTCAGCAGAGCTGATATCATAGGCAGATGGAGGGCTCGTCAATTTAATTAGGAATATTTATACCTCCCCCTCCCTCTCCTTTTGCTTTTCCCCCTGCCTGCAACATACGTTGCCTCGCAACCATTATACCCTTAGTTCCCATTTGCAATGGGCATAAAAAAACAAACAAAACTTTGTTTTCGCATCAACAACTGCTGGCAGTCAAAGGGAAACCTTTGCAAAAACAAAATTGAACAACTGACAACAGCAAAAGTTGTCTTTGAATGCAAATACCCTGTACAGAAATTGAGATGGGGCATATTGATCCACAGCAACTCCTTGATCAGCCTGTTTTCAGTGCAAACAAAGAACAGAATCAAATATGTTTAAGCTTAACGAATTTAAAACCATTTTAAACATGTGACAGGTGTGTGTGTGTGTGTGTGAGTGTGTTTGTTGCCACAAAATAATGCGCATAACATAAAAGCATTGAGTCTCCATGTGCAACATTTGTTATTCATTGCATGGGAAGCTCATTGAAAAGCTTTGTTCGGCTGGGCCGGGCGAGGGGAGTGCGGCAAGTTATGTAATTAATTTACAACCTGATTCGCTCCATTCCTGGCATGCTCATGTGAACAAAATTAATTGAAATATATCTTACAAGTTATGCCACAGCTGAACAAATGCGACCCCCGGAGAAGTGTCAGCATTAATCTTGCAAAATAAACAGATATGGAAGGATATACACATATATACATATATATACAGATATACATATATATATATTCAGTCATGTATGTGATATTTTTGAGTTAACTGCAAATTGCTGGTTAAGGCTAATTAATGCCGCATCAATCAACCAGAGAGCAAAGCTTGCGCGAGACTTTATGTTCAGCTCGCAAATTACTTGACTTCACGCAAATCCTTTGCACATTGCGCATACGCCGCATCGGCCTAAGCCCAAAGGAGCAAAACAAGAAAAAACACACAAATAAAGTACGGCAAAAAGCAGCTGGCAATTCTTTATAAGCGTATAATTTGAAAATTTGCCCCTGGGGTAATATGTTTATGCCCGCCTTTTGTCCCTATTGTGTGCGAAGCTTTTCATTCATTCATTGTTGCGCTTATTGTTTATGCTAACAGCGCCTCTATATCTATCTCTGTCTCTGCCTCTGTCTCGGTCTGGCACTCTCCGACTTTCTCGCTCACTCTGTTTATTTTTATGGCACCCTCAAGCTTATATTTGCTGAAATTTGCACACAGCACAAATAAAACGAGGGCCGCTTCAATGTGCAGCAAAATCATATTAAGTATACGCCGCATAGCACGAGGCGTGTTTTTTAATTGCTTAGAAAACTCGTTATGCCATCAGTTCAACACATTTCTATATGTTTGGCTTAAATATTGCAAATATTGCCTGTGTGACAGACAAAATCGATTTTTGATTTTGTTAAAATGTTAAGTATACGCCGTGGAGTACGAAGTTATTTTAATCTCTCTTTTTATACACAAATTTACTACGGACTTATTGGGCTTCTCGTTATTTTGTAAGCAGCGCGAAGGAGAGAGAAAGAGAAAGAGCGAAAGAGAAACAGCTTCTGTATATATAATCATAATAATATTAAGTATACGCAGCGTTGCGCAAAGTTTTTCTTAATCTCATTTTAAGCTCAAATTTCTTCATTTTTAATATATTGTACAATATGTATATATATATATATTATAATAATATTAAGTAAACGAAGAGTGGAATAAAGCAACCATTTTTTAATTTAATAAAGAGATTTTTTAACTTTTGTTTACATTAAAATTTTTATATATGGCAAAGTATTTAATAAAGCACTCAGCTATTCATAATCTTTAAGCTTATATTTTTTACAATTTTCTACAGCATTAACTCATTGTATATATACTTCTATATACCCTACTATAATAATGACAAGTATACACAGAATAGAGAGCAGCAATAGGTTTATTTACCCCTAGAAAGGAAATAGTTTGTCTCTAAGCAAAGCACAAATATCTTATATATCAAATAATATCTTATATCTTACATATTTTCTTTTCTTTTTTTTTTTTCTACTAGCTATAAATTCTTTCAAAACTCATATCTTGAAGCCCAAGCCAGTTGTTAGGCAACAATCCTGTTGCTAATGCTCTGCTTGAATGGTTTGAAACTTAATTTAAATAGTTAATCTTGATTGGCCGCACTTCAAATAGTTTTGCTTTTGATTAGAATCATTTTGCATTTTATGTGTGCAAAGGTTCAACTTTGTGAAATCCAGATAAAAAGAATTTTCTGCTCAAAGAAAAGTCTAAACCACATGAAAGGGCCGAGCAAAAAGTATTTCAGCGAGTTCAGCATCAAAAATTATTGTTGCTTGGCTTTCAATTAGTAACAAAGTTTATTAACAATTCAAATTGAGATTCATTTCATTTCATTCCAATCTGTTTTCTACTTTAAGGTTAACTCACTTCTCTTTACTTTATTGAATACTTTTCCAGTTTGATTTCGCACAAACTTTTCGCTCCACCTACGCCTAATCTAATCCATATCGCGCACATGAGTAAGAAATGCCTGGAAATCGTTGAGGTTCATTATTAACATTTAGTATCAAGTACATTTGGGGGGCATGAAGGCGTGACAATGGAACGAGAGAGGGAGAGGGAGAGAGAGAGAGAGACAGAGGGAGACGGGGGCAGATTATACAACTGTCTGATAAAAGCAACTGTGATAAGCAGTCGCAGCTCATGCGGCTCATTAGACGCGCACTCGATTAGCAATTCAGAGAAGCAACATATGTGAGATCCAGTCTGTTTGCCGTGCAACAAGTGCAGGAATAAATGAATGAACGGGGGGCAGGGAAGGGCAATCGCCCTAATTCTCTGCCGTCGTCACAGCTCGCATTTGTCTCAATCAATTAGGTTGCTGACAAATTGTGTCCCAAGCCGTCACGTGCGCCCATTACCATTATGCACATTAAATATATATATATGTGTGTATGTGTGTATATATTGAACACAATGTCTTTGATGACAGCCAGCAGTTGATGGCTGGGCGGCACTGGCGGGGGCGTGGCATGGGAATAACGTAAAATTCCAATCAAACTTTTCTGCGTTTGCTCAAGAGTGCGCATCAAATATGCCTAAAAGCGTATGGATTTAGCATAAGTCAAATCTACCCAAAACACGTACAATGAGAGCACACACACACACACACACAGTTAGTTGTTTGTCATTGTGCAGCTGTTGCCACTTTTAACTGCGTCGAGGATGCTGCTCATCGGAGGCAACAGCCCGTGGCAAGCCCTTGCCCGACTCTCAGGGCGAGGCATAAGCGTGCGGGTGAGTAAACTTGAGTCGAGTATTACACATATTTTTATACATTAGCTCTGGAGTGTGTGGAGCATATTTCTTAAGCGTGCGTGGAATTGCCAAATTTTATTAACCACAAAATAAATTTGTAATAAAGCGAGAGTTGCCTGACTATCAGCAGAGTAGAGCATAGGCTGGCTGTGCCAGGTAGAGTTCCGGGTATCCGGTAGTCAGGCAATGCCAACTAGATTACACTCACTTATGATTTATTTATGAGAATATTTGTGATGAATTACGGGCTGTTATAAGACTCAGGCGACTACGGATAGATGATGATAGACAAAGAAAGGTTAGATCAGCTCAGCTCAGTTTGCTGATCAAGCAATCAGTTCTAATGACACTCATACATCGTTCGCAGATGGACCCAATTTGTCGACATCTAATGTATCAACTGCGATTGTCGCAGTTCCTCAAATTCCCCAATGGGAACCTGAAACATACCTATCAGCTAAACTATTTCTATCATCAAGAGTCAATATAGACTCTTCAGAAATTCCAAATAATATGTCTTACCAAATTCTGGCCAAGTATTGCATAAGCAACTTGTCTCTAGGTCAACTGAGTATCAAATGGTTCCAAATCATACTTGCAGTATAAATTTATATTTAACAATACAAATTTAATAATAATTATAAAATTATTTTCTAATAATTTGCTATGCACTTAAGGTACAGCCTTCAGCTGCATAAATTTGTATCATTTCTATTTGTGCTATAAATTCAGGAATTAGTATAAAAATTAATAATAGATAAAGACGCGGCTCGTTTCAGATTTGAATAAAAATCAAAATAAAAAGGTTTTTACTTTCTATGAAACTCGTTTGCGACACAAGGCGACAAAAGCGCAATATCAAACGATTTCTGTCTTTGATCTTAACGCCACATCCACATCCAGAGCCAGACTTAGATTTAGCTCAAAAAAACTGGGTAATGCCCAGAACCAAACAAAACGCGAAGAAGAACAACAAGATTCGTACAATGAACCGGCAAGAAATTCCTAGGCAAAAAAACAAAAATGAAGCATATTTCAATGAATGTTGCATACAAATTCAAATATAAGATTTTAAAAACATTTGTTTTTGTTTTTGTTTTTGTTTTTTTTTTTTTTTGCCTCTTGATATATTTAAATAATATTTTGTTTTGTTTGTTTACTTTCCATGCCATTGGAATTTCCAGCCGGCGTCGCGCCGTGTTTGTTCTTTAGCGAAACCCGTTTCAGGCTTCTTTTGTTTACCCGTTCACGCCGGGCTTAAACGGGTCGATGGGCCCGCTCGAGAGACTGGGAATCTGGGTATGGCATATGGTATATACATACTATGCTTTTAGACTTTTGTTGATGTGGAAGAAGTCGCTCATCTGTCACAGCTGAACAAGTCGAATTCCCAGAGATGTTTATAATTGGGTTCAGGCTACAATTTGGGATTGGACTGTGTTTTACGATTGTCTGTTTGACAGCAAAGATGAAGACGAGGAATTTTTGTATGTTTCTGGTGTAAGCTCATGAATTAACTTGGAGTCTTGTCAAAGCGGAAAAGGTCTTTCATCCGTCACAGTTAAGCCCGTAAAGTTGCCAAACTTTTTTTCATATATAAATATATATATGTCAACCCTGAACCACTTGGGAATTATAAGATAAAACTGAAGCGAGCTCTATGTTGTTGATGGATACAACAGCAAAGTCCCCTGAACAAAGAGTTCAGAGTTCGTTCTTTGAACTAGCCATGTTAAATCACACTGCACATTTGGAGCTGTAAATTCCATAGAAATTTGTCATTTTTGAGCGCGTATCGGGCAGTCGTTGACGCTGCCCCCTCAACACTCTGACTCGTTTTCTTTTAATATATTTGTGTGCGGGGATTAAATATCGCAGCAGATGCCGCATATTTGTGTTGTGTAGGCGCCAACGAAATTAATCGCAGCGTCTAGAAAACAAGAAATCAATTTCGACACACAAACTGAGGGGGAAGAAGCGGCAACAGCTGAGAGAGCCGAGAAATGAGAAATGCGAAATGCGAAATGAGAACTGCGAGCCGAAACCGGGATGCTGCGGCTTTCCATTCATGCTCGAGTTCTAACAGATTCTTTCAACATTTTTTGCCCGGGTATAAATAGCGGCGGCTGTGACTTGGCTAATTAGACTTGAGACAAACTTCATCAGCAGCAGCGCTCGCAGGAAACAGCTCAAAGGCCATCAACCAAAATGTCGAAATTGTTCGCAATTGTTCTTGTACTCGCCACAATCTGCCTGCTCCTGGCAAATGCGGCTCCCACACAAATACTGGATGCACAGACGGCCATCAATAAGATAATTGGTAAGTCCCGACCCCCACCCCCCCACAGGACTCTCCCCCACACACTCTCTCATCTCTCTTCGTTCCCTTGCAGCTGCCTACAACCGCATCCCGGGACCCTCACGAGTTCATCCCGCCGAGGTGGCCACGCTCATCGACCCAAACACTTTTGTGCCCCGCCGTTACTTCTAAGTCCGTCTGAAATGCCCCGTTTCGACCACCTTCTGTTGTGTTTACTAGTCTAATAAGAACTCAAAAAAAAATTAAATATATTATATAAACTTATGTAAAAATTAAACAAAATAAATAAAAACTACTCTTTGTTGAAAGTCTAAGCGTATTATATTTATATATATATAAAAAAAAAAAAAAAAAAAAAAAAAAAATTAATTTATTAAATTTTTTTTAATTAAATTTGGATTTAATTTTATTGCTAAATATATAAAATAAAAATAAAAATTATATTTTTTCTAGCATATTTTTTTATTTTTAAAAATTTAATATAAAACTCTATACATTTTTTTTTTAAATCTAAGTAAAGAAAAAGAGTTAAGAGAGCATTTGTTATTATTTTGTTTAATAATTTTAGCAAAATTTTAATCATTCCTTTACTTCACTTTGTTTATACTTAAGAAACATACTTGAATATTTTTATATTTATTTATATTCATATTAATAAAAAGTACAATTAATTGTTAAAAAAAAAATAAATAAATAAATAAAAAATAATTTTAAAAAATGTTAATATAAATCTCAAAAACGTAATATAAAAAAAATTTCAATGCTTACAAAGTATAGCCTTAATTAACAAAAATATATAACATAAAATAAAATGGTTAACTATCATTCTAACAAAAATATATATAATTGTTGTGAATATACTTATATTTGAAATTTATTTTGACATCTTCATTTATTATTTACAAACAACAAATTTAGAACAAACCATTTAATTAAGATGGCAAACAAACAAAAAAAACGCAATTCAACTTGTTCAAATTTATATGTGAGATTTTATGGCAATTATTTCTAGTCAAATAAAAAATAATAAAAAAATAAACGACAGCTTCATTTAATAAGCACAAACACATACATACATATATGTATAAACATTCTCATTTTATTTAGCATTTCACACTCATTTATAAATATAATGAGATTAACGCCAAACTCAAATAAAATATATATATATATTTTTAACATACATATATATTTAATATATATACATTTATTTTTTACTTTAACAATCGCATAAAGTCTATTGAAATTTATGTATTTTTTAATTAGGCAATTAAACACACGCAATTAAAAAGTCTATTGTTTGAAGGCTTGGGTATTTCCTAACGAGTTCATGCAGAGAGTGCGAGAGAGAGAGAGAGAGAGCGAGAGAGTGAGAGAGAATCTGGAATTTATGTTTATTAAATAACATATGCATATCATGTGGAATAACCCGCATCCATTAGCGCAAAAGCATTTTACATTTCTTTTTTTAGTTTTTAGTTTTGTTTTGCGCCTTTGTTTGAAATTCCATAAACATTGCGAATATACAATAAATCGATTTGCTGTCCAGCTGCTCGCTTTGTTGCTGCCATTTCGCAGCTTCTAATTGGGTCTTAATCCAATTAGTTTTCGCTACCTTTACAATCATTTGATAATTAAACGAGTCGTCAGGGCAACCCAAAGGAGTGAAGCAAGCGCTCAGAGACAGAGAGAGAATCGAGCTCGCATAATATACAATATATACACATATTATGTGAATGGAAAGAAGTAGATTGAGTCGGATGTAACTATAGATACGACTTAGTCGCATTCTTTATTATTTGACAAAGAACTCATTGAGCTGCTTGTTGAACTACTTCTGCTTCCTTTAAACACTCTGACATGCTACACGTGTTAACATTTGAGCGAATGCATATTTTCAGCTTAATTTTCCGAGCTGCTGGCAAATGTTTACAGGCAATGCCTGTGTGTGTGCGTGTGTGAGTGTGTGTGTACTCGTGCGTGTGTGTGTGTGTAAATATGCGACATCCCCCAGAGCAGCTGCACTGCTTCGAAAGCGGATGTAAAATTTTAACTTTGGAATTTAGCAAAACTAAAATGATACCATCGTTAGAGTTTGTCCCATATAAGTTAAGAGCAAAGCTGCAGCGTACACTGAGCGAAAAGAGCATAAGAACACAAAAAAAAACCATTTAAAAAAATTATAGAAATAAAAATAATTTTAATTATCGTTAATAAAGTTTTAGTTAGTTTAAGAGTTTGAAAAACTTTCTCATTCCTATTTGGTTTAAAAAAAGAGAGACATAGATTTTTTGTAGATTTTAGTTTAAAGTGTATAAAAGTTTGTTTTCTCTTTTTTTTAGAATTAAGTAAAATCCATGCTTCAAAATAATTCAAGCATGAATGCTGAAAGAATAGTTTCGAAGAGAAACCCAAACGATTATTGTACCCAACTTAAACATAATCCTTAGAGCAGAATGTAAGAATTCAAGCGTAAAAATCTCTGCATTGCCCGAGGTCAGGGTAGTCAAGACTAGGATTATCAGCTATAAAGTGAACTCAATGTTGTTGTTCGCATCAGAAAGGTTCACTTCTTTCCAAACAATTAGTATAAAACTTGATTAAAGATGAGAAAGCTGTCTACTTTAACAAAAGTGAAATAAAATTCCCCTTCAATGCTGTACTCAAGCTGAGTAAATATCCGAATCTCCACAAATATTAATCCTAGACTCAGTTCAACATTGCCAAAATAAAGCAACAGAGAAATCAATAAGAAACTCCAGATGAAAGGCATTCAACTCAAACACTTGTCAAGTTTGACTTTCACAAATCCTCGGGGACTTATTTACTCTACCTATTCGCTGAGTGCACTTGTGTGGCATATGCAGGGCACATACTTGATACGGCTGGCGAGAGTCAACTCTCTGAATGCACACAAATTGAGCATGAGCAACTTTCAGCGAACAATATTAAAGTTTGGCTGGCCAAGTGGATGGAAATGCGCTTAGACTGATGCAAGACGACGGACAGACGGCTGAGAGATTCCCGGGCTAAAGCTCAACTTTTGTCGCCATTTTCCTTCTTCTCCAAGTTGTGGAGAATGTTTACGCAGAACTCGAGCCTCAAAGTCAACTCGCTCAATTCGATTTGCCGAGTGGGGGAAGGACGGACAGAGGGACGGATGGATGGGCAATGCTGATAGCTGACTATCAAACGTTTCATATTTATGGCTGAGAGCAATAAAAAGATTCAGCTGCTCGAACATATTGCAATTGACAATTCACGCCCACCCACACAGCCCCCTTTAGGGTCCATATGGTGGCACGTGCACGCATATCGAATGAGCTGTTGGCCAATACAATTTATGACCCTTGCAGCTACATGCAACGGCAGCAGCAACAGCAGCAGGAGCCACAACAACAGCAACAGAAATGGCTAACAAATTGACGCAAATCGAAACAAAGGAGCTGTCACCTGTGCAATATGGCAAAGGTAAACTACGCTCGCTCACATATGAATAAACATCAAACAGAGGGATTAGTCAACAGGCCGAGACATCGGAGGTGGTCAAGCGAAAGGACGAAGCAGAGCACTCCAATGGGGGTGTCCGACTAAGAAATACCCGTGACTGATTAGGTTGAGACAGCCTGACAAATAGAAAGGGAATTGAAGCAAAGTGGATTAAACGAAAGAAACTTTATCAAGACAGAGGCTCCAATAAGGAGTGTTCAACTAAGAAATACCCGTGACTCAATGGGCAACAGCTCGAGACAGCCTAACAAATGGAAAGTTAGTTAAACTAAATAAAGTTGATCAAACAAAAGAAACTTCACCAAGTAAGAGTGCTTCAGATTGCCTGATAATACCCGACCCTTATACGTTTTCCCGTATTAATATTGCATATTTCCCAAATTGCTTTAAAGCCAATTCAGGGCAGGCAAAACTCAGAGCTCCCATAGGCAACCTTTAAGGCATTTCCCCAAGTGTAAACGTATATTGATAGCATAATAAAGACTAATTGATTAGGCTAACGTAATAGCCCTAATAGAGGCAATCCATGACAACAAAGCAGCACAGAGAGGGGGAGACCAAGACGAGAAGCCAAGTGCAATGCCAACAGAGAGATAGCTACTCGGGGTTTGATTAGGCTGTTTACAGCATTTGTGTTGTTAGATGAAGTATCATTAAATTTACTTCGGCACTTTAGTCAGCGACTACTCAACTAGCATCTTGTTGTTGAGGAAATTGTTGGCTTCACGTCTTTTACGACTCTCATCTTACGTTTTTTATGGCTCGCCCACATGTTGTCATCATCCGGCTCGAGGTATTCGCCAACCAGAATCGCTCAGAAATTCCCAGATGGAATGTTGTACCCCAAAAATAAAACCGAACCCAAACAAACAACAAATAAAACAAATTCCTTCACATGCGCCGAGCGTATAAATTTGTTAACAGTTGTTAATATCAGAAACTGACCAAAAAAAGTAGAAAGATTTTTATCTTTATTCATTTGCATTGCAAATATATATATATATATATGCGTATATATATCGTATTAATAGCTCGACTTACCTGTAGCGCGCGTTATCTGCTTTTCACTATCTGAACGACGGCTTTAATTATGCAAATTGTTGGCGCCAGCAAACACCGAACAGTGCTAAAAAGAAAGACAAAACAGCGAATCAGAATTCGGACATTAACAAATTGAACCGTTAAAAACCAAATGACAAATTGCAATAAAATCGAAACTCGACAAACAATCCGATAACAGCCTATTACGACCACATATCCTGAGGCCAATCAAAATTTAAATAGCTGTTGTAAAATCTTGGAGCGACGATGAGGCTTAGAGTTTGAGGGATTCGAAGTGATAAAGTGGACTTGAGAATTATCGGGGAGGTAATTATAGCGTACCAACAAGTTGGTATACAGTACACAGATACTGTCAGTACAGGGTATCTCCAAACTGTCTATAATATAGGGTATCAGGTAGTTGGTAGAAGACAGCAATGTACACTAAATATAGGATAGGGTATCAATTATTTCGGCACTAATCTTCTTTTTAGCCATAAACAATTACTCTTGATTAGGTAAGATTAATAATGTTAACATTAATTTATAGGGTATTCCTGCGTCACTCGTTGCTTTTTTTTTGCCCGTAAAGCTTTTCTCATCAATTGCGATTTATTTCAATATTTATTTGTTTAATTCTATTAAACGGAATATTAAATCACATTTAACATTGTGATTTATTAATTGTCATTAGCTTAATTGAAATTTATATTGCATTTATAATTACACATAAAATTCTGATAGCTGCTCTACAAGGTTGCCGTAGTTGAGGGTGATCGACCTATAGATACTTTTTTATCAGTTAAAAGCAAAGTCTGAAAATTGAATATTTATATAGATGCATTTATCGAAAGATAGATGAAATCCTAGAAGCTCTAAGCCTAGCATATGAAGCAGTCGATATCAATACTTATCGAATTGAATCTATCGATAACTTGATGACAATTAAGTATGTCATTTCCTATTATTTCAAACGTACAATGTCCCCTGCTGAATGTTGGCATGGCAAACATTATGTAAAAAAAAACGATATGTATCTATCGATAACTTAAATGTATTGTTATATATATATATATAGTTAGCTGTGCAATTTAGTAGAGTCTCTGCCACTCCATCTCTTTCTTATCTTTTTGGCTGGCTAGTAAATAAATTATTGTATAACAAACTGTGTTTAGCATGAAATGGATGTTTATCGAAATGTTTGTACGGATATCTTCAGTGCAGCTCAGCTAACACCCTAATACCCTTTCCATTCAAAACTTTATACATACGATATAAATTTCCCACTGTAAGCCCAGCGTAACTCTTGCCTCTTCCACCCGCTGTAAAGTTCCACAAATAGGAAAACCCAATCTAATATTGGATATGTACACAAGTAAAAGCCCTTTATATTGCCTCCAGCTCCGTTGGCCCACACTCGTCTGGTGTTTGCTTAATATTAAAATACGATACGAGCAAAACCGAGTCGCAGGCCAAACACAAATTCTGTGTAATTGTATGCAATTCGCCTAAGTGATAATTCAGTCGTTGTAAATATAAATAGTAAATCTGATTAAATTCGCAGAGTGGAACTTTTACTCCAACCCCATCGATCGATGTGGACGTATCAAAGCGAAAGCAAAGCCAAGAGTTCGTAATAAAACTGACGCCCCAAAAGTATGCAACACTAAGTTAATCAACGAATGCTGAGTGTGTGTGTGTGTGTGTGTGAGTGTGGGTGTGTGTGGGTTGGAGAGATTAACATTTGTCATATACTTAGTATGCAAGTTCTTCGGGCTATAAACGCTCGCAATGTTAATGGAAAAGTTGACACCCATTAAAGCAAGCAGCGAAATATCGAGAGAAAAAATTGGTGTAAGCAAAAAAGGATACACAGCAGGATAGCTGTGTCTCTCTGTGTGTGTGTGTGTGTTTGAGTGCACGCTACATTGGTTTTGATTTCACTTAAGCCCGGTTGTTTGTTGTTGGCAACCCTTGCAGCTACAGCATTTTATGGCATCTTCGGATAGGGGTTTTCCTCTTCTTTTTTCCGGTATTTGATTCGAATGTCTGATGAAATACTTTCTGGTCTAGTTGAGCGCCATCAAATAGCTCGCTCCGGCAGCTGACCTTTGCCGTTACTTATGTTAAGTCCGCTGCCCAACAGCCTTCGCACCGACATCGACATTGTCAGCGTCAGCGTCAGTGTCAACGTCAGCACAATGACACAGACTCATCCACGTTTTATGATGGACGCGCGTCGAAAGCCTAAGCAGCGAGCATCTTAAAGAATCCTACACTGAGAAAAATAAATGGGTGGACTAAGAATGCTATACATAAATGGATTATTCATCATATCATAATTATTTTCATTAGTATTAAGGAAACCCTTCTCCGAGTGTCTTCAAGTAATTAAGAGTACACAAAAAGCTCAGCCATTGCATTGTCATTGTCATCTCTGTTATCAGAGGAGCCCTTCTCTGAGTGTATTCAAGTAATTGTGAGTACATAAAAAGCTCAGGCATTACAATTATACGCAGTGCAAGCGGATAATGTGAGCAGAGCTCACTTAAACAGACGCAAACATAAAAAGTCAACTGAACTGCGGTGAACTGAGCCTTAGCCTTAGAAGAATCTTGGCTTAAGTAGCTCATTGTTGACATAATGCACGAGCAGCAGTTAGTACTTGACTGCTGCGTGGCCATGGCCCAGACATTATTATTGGCAATATTATTAGAAGCGCTAAGACGACGTCCTATTAACATAATCACATCATATTCGTATCTAGATATTGTTGACTCAACAACAACAGCAGCGGCAGAAGCAGCTTACAGCTAACAGACTTGAGCCCCGCATCGAGGTCAGGCATCAGTGTGCATAACTCATTATTCATTTGGCCAACAACGAGGACTCGCAACGTTTCAAGTTCGCAACAGCGATGTTTGCACGCGCATGCAAATCGTGTCCTATGCTAACGACTATGGCTTATCCTTGAACTAGAAAGTTTACAACACATGAAAAGCAGTTTAAATAATGCTTCCGATTTCAATAACAACCAGAAATCGATAAATATCACAGCTGTGCTTTAATATACAATACATTAAATATCACAGCTGTGCTTTAATATACAATACATTATATGTAAATACTTTTTAGATAAATAATTTAAATCTGTTGAAGTCGAATTAAAAGTAAGAGCATGTTTCACAGTCAACAATAATTGAAATATGAATAGCATTATTATTTTGACTATCGATAATTATCGATTGTCTTCCTTTTACAAAAAATGTATTAACATTTAACATTTTATTATGCTCCTTCGATAACTTTGAGTGATTTCTCTGCTAGTTCACATTTATTTCGCATTTTACATACAAATGCAACCTTTTCTTTCAGTTTTTAAATCAAATAAAAATCTCACATTGTCACATTGATATTTTTCCGATTTATGATTTTGCTCTCAGCTCCCTTTTTACGAGTTCACTTGTGCTAGCTCGCATTTCAAATAAATGGGCAACCATTCAGCCTCAATAGCAAGCTCGATTTGAGCGTAATTGAAACAGATGTCTGCGTCTCGGGCGAATCTGCGTCGACTGCTTACAGCAAATACTAAGTATTCGCACAGTCGATTGGTTGCCAAAACGACAAACGCATAATTTCAAAGCATGTTAATGCTTCGAATATTTCGGAACAACTTCATCAACTACAAAGGATTTACAGCCATGCCGCAACCGTTTTTTCGCTTTGGAAAACTTTGTTCTTTAGATATTATTGCTCCCCAATAGCTTAACCAAGCGCCGAAGGTGTGGGGCAAGCTGTGCCTGTGAATCGAAAGAGCAGACAAATTTGAATATAAATTTGCGTGTGTGTCGGTGAAAGTGTGGAGTATGTGTGAATATTGAATAACAAAGCAGATAGAGGATTTGCACACACACACACACAGACACACTCTCTGTGATAAACTCAATGTTTTCCGAATTGGTGGTTTGTTTTTGGTTTTCCAAGCCCCAAATACCCAGTGCGAATAAATAATGAAAAAGGGCATATTGTGCAGATATAAATGGTGCGATTAGAAATAATAACGATATATCAGTCTGATAGCTGCATGGAAAGAGAAAGGAAATAATAAAGAACGGTATACAGATAGAGAGAGCAGTTAGAGCTAAGCCTCATGTTCAACTAGCCGAAATCGATAAATATCGATTAGATGAGCCTAATTTCAAATACAGAATTATATTTTGCATTCGATAACAGCATGAGATCGGTAATATATGGGTTGGCTGAGACATGTAATCTAGTGAAATGTAGCTAAAACTCATCACTATAAATCGATAAATATCGATACAAATGCTGAGCATCATCAATCTCAGAGGAAAGCATATCTAATATACAGGGTATCCTTTACCACAATCTCTAGCTAGCTTAAAGCTATTGTTTGACAGAGTATATGAAAACAAATACATGGTAGAAATATGGTGGGTGTGTCACGGTGACTGGCATTTAGTGACAAAACAAAACCGCAGAGCGAATTCCATTGGCTCATAAATCGCAGGATTTCTGTGCAGTGCGCACGTTGTCCTAGCGATGTTTCGACGTTGTCCTGGCGTCAGCTTGGCCCAGCAGCTGGACATGTATCATTAAACATGTACAGCGACAAGCGAACATATATCATATTTCCTTATTTTTTCAATTCTTTTTTGCCTTCAGCATTTGATTTACCAGTTGTCAAGTTTTGTTTATTTCTTTTGAACTCATTCATCAAAAGGCGCGCAGGACACAGGAGACGACACAGTTAGCCTTTAGCCACTGCTCGATGTTTGCCCAAAGTCAAGTGTAGTGTGGACCGAAGGTTTGTGTGCCTAGGCAAAACAAATATTTATATGATAATTATAATAATTGGTTATGCAAGTTGTGAAAGGTAGGCACAAGTAGGAGTACGCACGTCGGGAGTGCCCGATTGGAAGAGGTGGACACATCTAGGACACAATATCCGAAATCTGAGCTGACAAAGTAAACAAAAATATGAATATGGTACTCAATTAGGCTTGAAGCCCCAAATCAAATTATCGATTATTATCGATAACAAATAATGAGGATGAATCTTACAAAAAACTAATACTACCCATTAGGTATATATTTCCCGACTATCATACACTGATTTCCCATTTTCAACGAACCAATCATATGCATATTTATCAATCTATCTCTATCAATATGTATATATATTAAATCCATTTCAATTCACTCACAATTCCGTAAACATTCAATCAACGACGCATTAATTCACAGGAGCAGGATTGAAGATACATCGAGCAGATGGGCGCGGGGCTCGAAGGGGAAAGGAAGTGTGGGTCTAACACAGCTGTCAACTGTGTCGTAATTGCTCACACTCTATTATTTATGTGCCAATTCATTTGACGTTCATTTATAACACTTTTAATTTATGCAAATTGAAGATTGTTCGAACTCGTTTAACGTAGCGTTCGCAATAATTTGCAAACATCCTGATGCGTAGTTGAGCCATCCCTGACATCACCCAGAGCATCTTTTAACATCGTCATCATCTGAATATTTTAATACCTGATTACAGAGTAGATTACAGTGCCTGTTAGCTAAATATAGCCTAATACGTGTAATTGAAATACCTTTAAGCTGCCGAGCATGCCGAGAGGCAAATTTATGCAAAACTTAAGCTGAAATTTACTGGAACTCAAACTTCTTAACAGTTGAGCTGCTCTCTGCAATTCCCACGAATTCTCATTTCAAAGGAAACTGCTCTGCACATACAGTGGCACAAATGCATGTACATGTATGTTTTATTGTAGTATCTAACAATTAAGCTTTTCTGTGCGACTCTCATAGTATTTGAGTGGCCTGAACCCACTGCAAATGGCAGCTCAGCATACAATTGTTTTCTGAGAATGCACATGACAGACAGAGAGAAACTATGCAGAATTGATACATATATTATTAATCAGCAGGATGAACTCAGGGTGAATATACCTTTGTGAATGTTTCCGGGAATCTCCTAGCCAAGCATTTCCGACATAAGCGCTTTAAACTGTTCAACTTTCAAGAATGCTCCCCTGGAATTGTCCTTAAATCTATAGCTTATACCTCTCCATGCAAAGTTCTCTGTATAAGAGATGGCCAATTATTATATACTTTGAGCTATAACTCAGTTCATATTAGGCGAACAAGATGAGAATCCGGAAGAGAGGCCCATATACTATACAAGTTCTGTCAATTATAACAGAAAGTCTGAAACTACAATAAAGAGTAGTAAACCGTAAGCCATGTTGAACGGCTAAGCTATGAGTGGGATGGAATGAATAACTTTAAGATTAATAATTTCCTTAAATGCATTTAAGTGCTATAATATTATAATACTATACCATTTATATTTAGAGCTCTATGAAAACAATTTCAATAATCCTACAAAGCAAACAAAAGTCATAGATTTATTATTACAATTTTGTTTTCTATAGATCAAACATTTCAGTCGACAATCGCCTCATTTCAACTTTTAAATTGATCATCTGAACTTGATTATTTTTCTGTGTTCAAAGACAACTTCAGCTACGACGTGGAAGGCTGAGAGCCTGCACAACCGTCAGCTGCATTGCTTGGTTGCAGAATGCTTATCTTTCGCATCAGTAAGTCATATTCTGCTTAATTGGGTGCATCAATTTAATTATGGATGAGGCTGAGAGCGCACAGAGGCTGTTAAGCACAGCGAGCAACAACAATGTAGCTCCCAGTTTCAGTTGATTGTTCTTGTTCTGCGCGGTAATCGCCGTTCATTGACTCAACAATTGACGGTTGTCTGACTGCGACCCTTGGGCTGAAAACTTTTGTCCAAATGGAACGATAACAATGCCCAACTTTATCGTCGAACTGATTGGCGCGATAACAGCCAGCGCGGCAGCCGTACAGTCAGATAGTCGTCGGACCTCACGCGGAGGTGAGAATTTAATTAAGTCGACAATAATCCCAGGGATTGACTTGCTTGATACGTTCGCTTGCAATTATATTGAGTGATTGATTGACGGAGTGATTAACAATGGGCAATCAGCAATGATGAACTGCGCTAGATATGACATGTTAGATACCTTAAAACGATAGAAATCTAAATGGAGGGATGGTTCATAGAATGATTGACAGATTAGGGAATAATGGGATGGATGTATATATATTGGACTTGTAGATATTTTAGGGTAATAAGTATTACTAATGAGATGATGATAATTGTATTGACTGCTTAATTGGTTATAGTACATATTTCGAGAGTTCAGACTTTTAGAGAACTTAAAGGATCAGAAATTATAATTTATTTATTTTACCTCTGGTTGAAAGACTACTTGATTGATTGACTCGACTATTGGAAAATATCCGATCCATACTTTGGAATTACAATAGAAATGTAATATAAGCCTTTACATGTTAACAGGCGAGCATTGCGAGTTGACTTTTTAATCGATCAGTCAATCAGTCAATCATTATCCATAAGTCATGGCTTATGCTGTACACTGAGCAGCAATCGAGTCCATCAATCTGTAAATCATGATTGACTTGCTGATAAATCTGCTTACCTACAAAAATTCAATGAATGATCTGCTGACTGATTAACTGTTTGCATGCTTAATTGACAGACTGATTGATTGACTGATTCAAGAAGATTATATAATATATAATAAGTTATTATTAATTTTGGCAGTAATTGATTGATCAATCAACTGATTGATTGATTGCAACCCACAACTGAGAGCCAACTAACCATAACTCATTTTTAGATTCCACCATCAACGCAGCCTTTCAAACTTAAAAGCTTTTCATTTTAAAGTTTTTGGTTATATATCGAATCCGATTATAGAAAATTGATAAATTCGTGGAAAATAACTCAATCCGCTTGCCACAAATTTCATTTCAGCCAAGTGTTGCTGCCATTGTATAACCTCAATTCACAAGCAGTTGAGACATACCTGGAAAACAGTTGGGCCGGGACTGGAGGTCTGGGGCCTGGAGCCTGGGGCCGGGGCCACCGCTGGTTAATGGACGTCAAAATTGCGTTGGCATCCGATTAAGATATTTTCTATATTGTTTGGATTCTTCTATATTAAAATACACAAAAAGCTTTAGGCTTAAGGCCAATTAGTCCGTAATTTGCTGAAAACAGCTGCCTGCTCCAGACTCGAGACTCCAACTCTTAAATTCTATTTTTATGCCCACACTAAGAGCCCATTAGCTTAGCTGAGCTGAGCTGAGCTCAGGCTGTTGCTTTCGGTTTGGCTTTCGCTTTGGCTTTGGCTTTAGCTTTGCCTTTTAGAATAATACGAATTGAAGCAATGGAATTTTCGGTTTCTTTTCACAAATATCCAGCGAAAGTTTCGCAATGAACAATCGCACCGCATAAGTGAGCAAAGCAGCCGCAGCCATAACCCAAACCCAGGTAGGCTTTCATTGAAAATTATGCAAATGCAAAAAGTTCTCGATGAGGTTGTGTGTGTGTCTATGCGTGTATGTGTGTGTGTGGGAAATGCTGACGCTCAAGGAATACGAAATGATGAGCGCGAATTGGATAAAGTAAGGAACTTTTTTTTTGTTTTTGTAATTTTTCTAAAAGTTGCAAAACTTGACTGCACCTCTACATCATCATCATCATCATCATCATCATCAGCAACATCCTTATCATTATCATTGACTTGAACATCACTATCGTAGGCGGCAACATTATAATTTTGTTTCATTTCTTTATTTTTTCAAGTGCTCATCTGCTGTGTGCTTTTCTAGCTTAGGGCAGCGTTAGCAGACGCTTTGCTTTGCCATACCCTGCAGCAATTGAAAAGACTAAGAGCAAGTGGGCGTATTAATTATGGGAAGGTGTTTGTGAAGGGCAGCCTAAAAGGTGTTATTATTCTAGATTCACTAATGAACAGCTTTTAGTATGGAGTGAGCATCAGAGATAGTCTCTATATCTATATTTAATTAGAATCTTTAGGACAGTATCTATCTATCGGAGTCTTATATCATAATCTAAATGTAGATCATCTTTCTCAAATTAATTATTTTAGTCTACCTCAAGTCTATATCAAACTCTAAAATCAGAGTCTGTATAAGAGTCTATACTTATAATAAAGTCTTATATCAATTATACACAAAAATTGTATACTAAATTGTAATAATAAATTAACTTATAATAAATATATATGATAAAGATGAATGCAAAATCTTTAATAGAAATTCGATCCATTTTGTTAGATTTACGAAACTTAAAGAAAGATATTTCCAACTTATACATTCTTGATTATTTCCTATTACAAATGATTTTATATAAATTAAAATTTTGATTTTATGGATTTTTAGTTTTGAACCCAATTCATCTACAATCTTTGCAAATATAATAGGTATCAACTAGTCACTCAGCGAGCAGCGAGAAGCCTCAATTTGGCTTTCATCCATTTAGTCAGGTGTTGGCTTACCTATGGTTGCTTGCACTAAATATAACCCGCCGGATTTGTTGTTAGTCCAGATTTCCAAGGCTTCTTTTCTGTCTATTTATCCCTCTCCCACTCGCTCTCTCTCTCTCTCTCTTTTCCCCTCTCTATCCGCTCGTTCATCTGTTTACCTAGTTCCCAAGTCGAATGCATAATGAATGAAGTCTCACGCTACAAGCGCAATCTGAAAGCCAAGTGGCTCGCAGCTTAACATAGTTTGGGCTGAAAAATGAGACTCGGATCTCAGATCGGAAAAGGACTTTAATGTAAATGCCTTTAATGTGACTCCTGGAATCTGCGTAAGTAAACGCAAGCCACACACGCACTTCGTATTATTTATGGCCTATGCATATTGCTCTCTATGGATTTGAGGGCCAACTACACTGAGAGAATTTCATTATGCTGAAAGGCAGCAAACAGATTACAGTCCAAGCGATTCGTTCGCTCCTTATAATACATCAAGTTCACCTTATGCAGAAAGTTTCATTTTTTTTCCCCATTCCAATTTCTCAAGATTTCCTTTCCTTCCTGCCCCGCCCTCTAATTAATTATTCTCATGTTTTTTGCCAAGTGTAAAGTGTGGTCGGCACATCCATAGATTTCCCAATATGGAGAGCACGTTTTGTCCTCATCCATTAGCGCAAAAAATGGAAAATATAAATAAATAATATTCAAAGCGCAAACAAGAAAAAAATAAGAAAACAAATTTTGAACATGTTCAAAACTTGTGGAAACTTTTTTCTGCTTTCATTTAAAATGCTTTACGTGTGGCCATATCTCTCCACATATACATATATATATAGTATTTGTATATATAGCAAACAAATATTGTGTATCTATATATATATTTAGCAATTATCCAAGCAAATGAAGCGTCTCTCGCTCTCTGTTTACAAAACAATTTTTGAAATATTTCAATTTTGCCTCCACATTCTTCGGCTGCAGCAAATTGTGAATTGATGAAAAATTAATTACTCGCATTGAGCGAATGAAATTTTTATTTGCCCACTCACTCGCACACGTTCACATGCTCGCCCTCTACCTCTCCCTCTCCCTCTCTCCCTCTCCCTCTCTCTATCGTTTTCAATTGAGCTGTATTCTCATTATTTGTCTTTATTATTTGCGCTAACTGTCACAACTGGCGCCGAAAACTTAATTCTCAGAAATTATAATTGGAAGGGCTTAAAGTAAACTCAAGATTCTCACTTTCGCATACGAGAATATAATTGGAATATCATTTGACGCATTCGGCTTACAATATTCTAATTGGAAATTCACAAAACAGTAGAAATTGCAATGGGATTAAAATACATTATTAAATTTGCATTGAGTGAATTTTGCTCGGATGTCAGATATTCTACTGGGAATACATTAATATTGAATAAAGCTCAATTTAATCAACGAAATGTAAGGGACCCTTACATTCCTGCTCCAGTTGTTCAATTTACCTCAAATTTAAAGTACTCTAACTAGAATGTGATTTGCATATTCACATTCATATAGTATCTGTACGACATTCCGTTAGAATGCAATTAGAATACCGTAATGGAATAATTAACTATTGAAGCATTAATTCTTATTGATCTATAATATAAGCTTCTTTAATTGGAATGCGTTTCATGAAACGCACTTCAATCAAGCAAAGATAGAAATTTCTATTGGACTATTTATTACATATAACATATAACTCACATATAAGCTATTCTAATTGAAGCTCACATTCTATTTGTCAATTTCAGAGCTCACTTTACGACATTTGAAAATATAAAAATATATATATATATATTTTACGTCTACTAAAAGCTAAGGATGCAATGTAAAACATATTTAAGTACCATAAACCGCAATTGGCCCATAAAAGTATCAGCAGGTATTAAAATTTCTATTGCCATATAAGTCATAAATTAACATATTGAACTCCAATTGGAGTGACCCCGTCGTATACAGTAATGCTCTGCATATATTTCAGATTCGAATAAATTACACAAGTGTATTCCGATTTTCGCCTTCTTGAGCGCACCTCCAATTGGAGCATCGTTAAGGGAATTTGAGGCTTTCGCCTCGCCCCAACTTTTATTTACATTTTCAACAAGTTCTTGACCTGTGGCATTTAACTTTTCATTTCACATTTTTTTCATTATACATTTTCTCGCAGACAAATAAATAAGCATCAGAGCCACAGAGCTACAGAGCGCCAAAGCGTAAAGTGGCAAGTGGCAAGTGGCATTTGCCATGAGGAATGCGACGTGCGGCGTGCGGCATGCGGCGTGCGGCATGAACTGTCATTAAAAGTGCGTTCTGCAACTTTTACATATTTACTTAATTAATAGCCCCAGATACAAATTATTAAAGTTGTAATGAGGTTTGCCCGCAGCTGCTCGCTATTTTCGGCTCGTTCTTTCAATCTCGCTCCCTCATTATAGACGCGACGAAATCTGAAGTTCAAGCGCCTGAAAACTTGCTCAAACAAATTGACAAAGTTCACGTTTGGCTGCAGGCCCAAACATTTAATGAAATATAGTGTATACACTGAAACAAATAAGGTAGTTCTTGACTTCAAAAGCTTTTGTTACAGTCATGAAGGAAGAAATTATTTAATGCACTGTTGCATCATAACGAAACTCGGTTTATCTTAATTTTAACTATCTAAAAGCACATGGAAGCTGGAGAAACTGTATTTGAATACACCACAAGTTCGGATTAAAGTTTGTGTGAATGAGTGCGAAAGTTTAACACGACATGAAATGTCTTCAAATTGTAAATGATGGGGTAGAATTGCATTTAATGCTTTGTATCCCATTAAAGCTTTGTAAAAATTCATAAATTATTTTAAAAATAAACACTAAAAGAGAGAACCACTAAAAGCATTGGAGTTAACTCATAGTTTTATATTCGAGTTTTGGAAACTTTAATCCTATAATTCCCTATAATTCACTTTCAAAAGCACATTAAATGTCCCGTCAATTATTAAAAGTAGTAGAGCCTCTCCGCAACATTGCGATTGTTAGGCCAATTGGAAAGCTCATGAAAAGTTAAATTAATAAATGTTGATAATTTATTAATGCTAAGCAAACGTGAGCTAAACGTCAGCTAGACTTGAGAATGCTTCAGTCCAAAAAGTAGCCGGAGTAGCCGTTGACTTGCTGAAACTTTTTATGGAATGTCAGGACCCTCATCAAATAGAAAACGAGATGAAAGTGCGAAATGTCACACGGAAACTAACACAAATTTTGATTAATTTAGACACGTCACAGGCCTGTGGAAGGAATGGGCCTTGCTTTATGCTCGTGAAGGAATCACTGGAAAATTAATTGAATTCAACACGAGCTGGGGGAAAATGGACGCCCACAGCTGTGACGTATATTAATCGCTGTCAATTGGCAACGCCCCCACTCCCACCCACACCAGCCCCCAACCCCACCCCGAAAAGCCAAACACAATAGGAAAACCACACAAATAATTGTCAATAACAATGCCCAATCATATAAAAAAGAGAAAGGGGGTGGGGAAGAGGAGAGAGGGGAGTCAGGGAATGAGTGAGTAACGGAAACAAAGCAACGAAGCATTTTCATAGTTTTCTGGGCTTTATGTAAACGAGATTTTGATCTCCTGCTGGCAATGGATGACAATCAGAAATGTTGTAACCCCAAACATAATTGAAAGCACGGCGAATATTTGTTCCGTTCAGCGAAGGCCAAATAAACCCGAACCCAAACACATTCCATATTGGACTGTCGAGCAGTCAAACACACAGAGAAACACAAGTAATTACACTGCATTTGGGCATAGCCGACTGCGTAATACCCGCGTGAATGAACGAACGGTGTCTTCTATCTTCATCCTGTCTTCCATACTCTACTTTTTTATCTTTTATATTTCTGCTCTCTTCTTCTTCCCTGTCTATTATCCTCTATATGCCTCATGCGCCCATGCCTTCTCTCTTCTATCTTCTATCTTCTATCTTCTATCTCCCATCTTCCATCTGCTATATATTTCTTTACAAAACCAGTATATACCCTATTTATACTCACTGAGCGAGCATCAACAAATGGCCATGGTTCCTTAAGCAAAGTTTTGGCTAAAGACGCAAAGGTCATAAAAGTAAACAAGTCAGAACAAACATGAAATGGTGTTTCCTACATGTTTGCAGCTAGTTAATATTATGAAGGCTATTTCATATACCCTAGCAACGAGTTGAGAGTAAAAGGGGGGTTTCGAATACCTAGGATTAGAGTTATCAGTTTAGCTGGTTACACTGTTTAGAAGAAAAGAGTTTGAGAGACCCCAAATTGACATTTTGGTGCCTCTATGATGTAACGCTTAGATATAGTTGATATATGGTAATATTTGGAAAGATACTCTAGCAGACAACTGAGAGTTAAAGAGGTATTTATAATATGTAGGAGTACAGTGGGTAAAGAAAGAAAAAAGAGGGAGAAAAGAGAGAGAAAGAGAGGTAGAGAGAGAGAGAGTTTTTTAAGTTCTTCTGGTTTCATTATTATATACAATACTTTATAGAACATAGATGTATCCAAAATCAGTTAGAATAGTGAAATCTAAGTTATGTTACAATATCCAGACACGATATTGTAATTAGTAAGAGTGGTCTAATCAGAAGTGCTCGAATAGTAGATGCCAACAAGAGATACGGACATCGATGAAGTCACTCCATATTTTACCACACCTCCTGCTGCCTGTGTCATACATTTTCATAAATTCATTATGCTCAAACTCTCCATTCTCCAAGGGATTCAGGGTATAAAATTGCTGGTATATGGAACATAGACATCGGAATCAACTACATCAACATCCAGAGAGACCTATAAAATAGACCGAAATCAAGGCAAAGTTTTCTCGTATTTAACAAAAGTTTAAGGTACCAGAACTCCATTTCTGAACAAAAAAATAAACAAATATTGGTTTAGTATCTGTTCAAGCGCAAATATTATACATATACAATATATATATATATATATTTGTATGCAGTACGTGCTTCATTTAATTGTCAGACGAGGGTAGTCAGAGCAATTTTGATTTAAAAAAAATAAAATTTAATTTAATGCGTGTTTTTGCGGCTCTAGGCTAGAGTATGGCAACGCGCCTAAATGCCAGACACGTGCCTCTTTTTCTCAGGTAAAGCTAACTACAACAAATGTAAGAAGTGGCAGTGGAAGAGCAACAACAACAACAACAACAGCAAAAAGCAAAGAGCATGAAAAAGCTGTCCAGCTCAGCAAATTGTTGCGAATAGACAAATAGACGGAGGTTGTCTTTAATGGATGCCATAAGCTGTGGAATTACCAGGACAACATTGCAGGTGTTGTTACAGGTATTACGCTTGGTGTTATTGTTGTTGCTGTTGTTGTTGTTGTTGTTGTTGTTGCTGTCGTTGCCGCCGTTGTCCCTGGCTAGCAGCAACAGTCAAGTCCCAACAGCTGCTGCTGCCGCATATCTATAATGACATTTCCACAATAATAAATGTGAACGCAAAGTCAGCAGCTAAATGGGAAATTGAATTGGAGAGCATATATAGACTAGTCAGATACCCTGTGAAAAGCAAAAAGAAATACTTTCATGTATAACTTTATGCCAGGCCACCAGGAACTAAGTAACTGAAACTAAAATCTTTAAATTTCTATATCTAAAAACCAACTTCGATAATGGAACAACCTACAGATACCCTAGAATGTTAAGAAATTAACATTTTTATGCTATTGAAAGCTGAACAGAATCAAATTTTAAAGTACGGAGTATATATAAATGTATATCTATATCTAAAAACAAATTACGATAATGAGCGACTTCAAGACACCCTAGAAAAACACATTTGTAAACACAAGTAAGTCAAATTTTGGTGAGATGGAATAACTCCAAATATATATCCATACCTACATCGATATATAAACTAATAGAATGAAGAGACTAATAGATACTCTAGAAAATATAGATTGATTGTTTCCATACATGAGATTTGTACTGTTTATATTTGTTCACTATGAACTTAGAATGCATGAACAGATTATAAGAGATAGATACCCTACAAAGACCGACAAAGAGAATATACCCATATAGTTTGGCCATTTAAATGTTAGCTCTATAACATGCGGTGCACGCACTGAATTATTTCTTTAAGAATTTGCTGAATGTTTGAGATGAAACACAATTGCTGCTAGATATTCAGCTGAAGCGACATATAACCTGTTGCAGTTAAGCGCATAAACCTGCCCTGCTTCCATCCAGGCGATTTCCATTGTGTTTTACTATTCCGTAGTAAGTCTTGGCTTAATCAAACTGGGGAAGCTGGCAAAGCTGGTCAGACTGGGTGGCTGATATCTGGGAACTGGGAGTCGGGATTTGCTGTCCCCCAAGTATTGCCTCGAGGTGGCTTTGCACTCGGTGTATGGGAGCTTAGCATGTTTTGTAATATAATTACAGGAGAAGCAAGACTTGCCGTATATCCGAGTGCCAAATCAATTACATTTCGTAGTTCAAAGGATTTGAGGCACAGCTCGAAATTCAATTCTATTCAATTTAATTGTAAATCGCTGATTGCTGAGCCCTTGCAGCCATTTATTGTTGCGCCGCCTCGCCGGGCTCTGGGCGTCATTTAGGCAAATTTCTTTAGCCACAATTTATCTTCATTGAAAGTTTCTCCCAGCTGCAGGTCGCCAGTCGCCATTCGCCAGTCGCACAGGTCGCAGCTCCCAGCTTGCGCTTCAATTAGAGTAGACTTTTCACTTTTTTATTTCCTCTCCCAAAGCACGTTCCCCACAGTCATATATCAATTTGATTTGCCACTGATCCTTAAAGCGAGCCCATTTAACTTCTGACTTGAGCAAATAAATGCTGGACTAGGCTGGAATGTTCCCATGCTTTTATGTGTACATATGTTGGTGCTTTATTATACTCTGTGAGTGTGTGTCAAAAAGGGTATATTAGTCCTTAGTTGAAGTATAAGAGTTGAAGTCGAAGAGTAGAAGAGTTGAAGTTAAAGAGTTGAAGTAGAAGAGTTGAAGTAGAAGAGTTGGAGTAGAAGAGTTGGAGTAGAAGAGTTGGAGTAGAAGAGTAGAAGAGTAGAAGAGTGGAAGAGTAGATGAATAGAAGACTTGAAGAGTAGAGTATAAAAGTATACAGGCTTATCAGTTTCTAAGTATAAGAGAATAAAAGTTAACTCATAAATAAACATTATGGAAGAAAATAATATGACGATAAGGAATGGAGTCATTGTAACTCTATCCAACTATAAAAATATATAATAATACTATTATAACATACTCCTTTAAAGCATTCACATAATGTTGGAAAGGTATCTCAGCAGTCGGGCACTGCCCACTAGAAACCTCGCACTTGCTTTACGACGACGTTTTCAAACGCCTTGAAAAAAGAAGTGAATTCGTAAATTTTGGTCACGTCCGCAATTTATGTGAAGTGAAACACATATTCTAGGCGGCAGCTCATAAATGTTTTGGACACATGTTTTGCTCACTTAATAAAATTTGGATGCCTCAAGGGTTGCGTCAAATAGTAGGCACTATTATTCACTCTCTCTCACTCTCACACTGTCTTTCTCTCTCTATCTTTCTCTAATGTGTTAATGAGCATTGACAGTTGTAAATTGATGAGGGTTTGCGTATCATGCGGCGTATGCGTAATTTGAGGCTTTCATTTTGTGTTTGTTGTTTGTCATGAAATGCATTTGTTTGACAACGTCCTTGACCCATGCTGGCCACAAAATGGAGGCCAATCAAGTGGCTTTACGCGTGACACAAGTCCATTTCTCTTCCCGCTTGACTAATGACGATCGCAAACACTAATGGCATCCTCTTGGTCAAGCACTTGGAAATGACTTTAAATTCAGTTTTGTCAAGTCACTTGATTGCCGTCTAATGCCCATCCAAGCAGACTTTAGACTGTAGGCTGATAGAAATATATGAGACCTTTTAGTTCAGTTGAATGCACTCTAGATGAAGGCATTAATTTATATTAGCCTCTGAGGTATGTTTGACGAACGAGATGATTGACTGGCCCACTGAACGATTGAAGAGTGGAGTCGAGTCTGAAATGCAATTCAATTTAAATGAATATTTTTTGATTGACTGACTGAATAATTGAGGTTGTTTCTTTATTATATGATTCTGATTATTAGATGATTTCCTGATTCACTAACTTAATCTCCAAAGCAACTCAATGTATGAGTTTGTTCTAGTTTGACTGATTGACTGAATAAGTAGCTTAGCACAAGCATTTGGTTTGATTGACTGACTGACGAACTGATGATGTCAGAGACAATGTTTAAAAACGACAAGCTGTGTGCAGATGTCAAGGTTGATTAAGAATATTGACTGTCTAATTGTCTATCGATTAATTATCGATTCACTTTGACTTGGGTTTCTAAAGGACCTTCTGATTAGCTTCCTGATTGACTGTCTGATAGACTGTCTGATTGACTCACTGTTGACTGACTATTTGATTGATTGCCTGATTGACTGCCTGATTGACTGACTGATTGACTGACTGATTGATTGACTGATGGACTGACTGATTGACTAACTGATTGATTCATATAAAAGCACTATGTGGCACATTCTAAGATTATATTCTGGTTCTATTACTTAAGAGCACCGCCCCCTATAAAAGAACTTGATTGATAGATTGTTTTGCTTGATTCTCACAAACATATAACTTTATATTAAATTGTTAACAGATTGCGCTTGCCAGCAATAAGTGTAATATTTGAAGCGCTAACAGTCTAAACGTGCTTAAACATAATTGTTTACAGGACCAAAACTCATTTTCGCAGAATCCAACAAAATGCTCCAAAGTTTTCACTGGAAATTAGAGGTCAAAAGTTAACTGAAGCGAGAGTTTACCTTTCGCCCACCGCGTAAATAAGAGCAAAACAGATTTTCAATAAAAAAAAGTTCGCCGAGAACGAAATACATCTATATATATACATATACATATATATACGTAAGTATATACATATTTATATGTTTGTATTTAATTTGTTTTTCAGCGAGCTTTCATACCTTTCATAAACGAACTCACACCTTCGTCCTCAATGGAACGTAATGGAAATTTGTTTAATTATTTATTAAGCCTAATGCTAAATTTATTACAACTCAACATTACGCAGAGGCACTCAACATTAATGGACGTTGCGTAGTCAGCCAATGAAGTGCCAGAGACAAAGCGAAAAGACGTAAATCGTGCCGCAAAGTGACCCAAATTCAATTCACAGCTCGAATTTAGTGAACGAGAATAAGATAAAGGTTGCCGGAATAAACTAAAGCAAAAAATAATTGAAATTCCAAAGTTGAAAGTTCAAAAACAATTGTATATTAACTGCTTAAGCACTTAAATACCCTGTAAAAGGGGCGAATATGAAGGAATAAAGTAAGGTATAGATGGAGTACACGTAGAAGGAAATGAGGCAAAACTACAGCTTCATTTGTATTCAATCGATAAAAATCGATATATATGTATATCGATAAATATCAATTGAATGTCAAGCAATCTACCGCTTAAATCTTCAACTTGTTACTATCTTAAAGACTACATTTCTGTAGATATTTGTATTGGAATCAAGAGAGATTTCTCTTCTCGTATACTATTTATAGAGAACTCCTCAGTGTTAGTAGTCCTGCTCATTTGTTTTTCAGTTTCTTATTTAACTCAAACTTAGATGAAAGAAAATATATTCAATCCCAATTCAAGGCCAACGATCGCACATTCAACAGACAACTATATATATATATTATATTCCAGATACTCTTTACACTTCAGACAGCGTCGCTCCCATTTCCATCAGAATGTATTTTCCACCTACAGCACATGCTCTAATCAAGCGACTCTCAACTGTATCACTTTCACTTTTTGTTTAGACTGGTTTTATTATTTTTCCTTCTCTCGACTGCCGCTGGGCAGGCAACGGAAAATCTGCGTGCATTTACATAAACTCACGTTGCCAGACAGCCACTAGGCAGACAGCAGAAATGTGGCCGGGCTGAAAGGAATTGTTTGTTATTTATTGAAGAGCAGAAAGCACAACAACAGCAACAACTTTTGTGCTGCCACTAAGTGAAACATGGCCAAGTCGACCAACGGCCATAAACTCAGACGGCCAAAAAGCATAAAACACGTAACTCAAAGGGGCAACAATTTCACTTGTATATAGATGTCTCTGTGTTTGTGCGCGTGTGAGAGTGGGGGATACATTAGAAGACAATTGAATGCTTCCCGTATGACTGACTGATCCATCGAATACTTTTGCTCATATTCAAATTTCAATATAGACAATTTCATTTCTGCATAGACTTGGACAAATCATGAATTATTCATATTAAAAAATAAAATAAAGTAGAATAAAGTCCAAATCAGACATAAAAATTCTGGTTTTATGAGGCACCTCTGAGATTTGACGGAGTTTAGAAAAAAGAAAATTGTGATAATTGAATTTTTTGCAAATATTAATGTGAAAATGTTGTTTCTCTAAGAATTTCTCTTGAGTTGTCTCTGAGGAGATTTTTAGTACATTTTGAAGAGAAAAGAGATTTCGTGTATCTCTAGGCAACCATATATATTTTCATAAGTATTTTTGAGTAAAAATCTCATCATCTAAGTGAAATGTCGAATTAGAGCTAGTGCTGAACCACAAATGCCACAGAAAATAAAATTTTCATGAAAATCTAATCAGACTAGACGTACTAATGGAGCTGGGAACTTTTGAAGTAATATATAAATTTATATAAATTTCAGATATGAGATGCAGAATTATGTGCAAAATGAAAGCAGAAGCCGAGCGATGCATAACAAATCACGGTTCGTGGAAATCTCATACATTTATACATGCAAAATATTTAATGAACGTAATTTTCACCCAAAGCGTGCGAAACTTTTCCTATTTACTTTTATGAGAGTGCGAAGTTTTATTTAATTTGTGTAGGAAAATGTTTGATGAAAAATAGTTGAATATAAATTTGGGGCTGAGGTATTTTAATTAAAATGAGATTTTGCAGGAATGTGATCAAAAATTGCTTAGATTAGGAATATCTCATCTTGTCTTTGAATGTCCTATAATTTAGTTCAGTTCATATTAAACTTAATAGGAATTTCACATGACTTAAGCAAAGGAATATTGATTGACTTGAGATTTTCTTAGTGTAAGTAGAAGTGTAGGAGAAAACATCCTTTAGGACATCATAGACGATGATGACGTGACAGAGCAAAGCGCAATGTGTGAGCTGTTATAGTGACAAGAGCAAACGAGCTTAGAAATTAATTATGTAAGTGCCCGAATGTCTTCTGGGAGGGAGTGAGCTTGTATAGGTGAATGAGTTGTGTTCTCATCATTAATTATTCATTATTATTAGTTGTTGATTGAATTATGTTACTTTCTCCTTGTCTAAAAGTAAATTTCATATAGATATTCCAAAACTGAAGTCTCTCATTACCTGATACGATTTCATATCTCCTCACTCGAGGGAGAGATTTTGACACACGCAAAAGAGTCTATTCGCCTTCGAGCTCTGCTTTGAATATCAATTATGATTTCCTTTTGCGGGTTCAACGTCTGCAGCAGCTGCTGAAGCCTTGAAACAACCTTCTCTTTTAGCTATTCAAATCTGAATGCCAAAATGGTTTTCACAATTGCAGTGCATTGACTCCCAGGCGAAATATGTACAAAAGCAATTAAGACAGTTTTATTAATATTTTTACTAGGTTTTCAGTACATAAAACGCAACCCACGCATAATTTTCGCTTAATTGAAGCATAATCCAGACTTGAAGCAGGACATATGCATTTCATACTTTTGACTACACTTAAAGGTAATTTTAGGTATTCTATGCATTCATATTCCAATTGTTTAAGTCTGTTCAAGATGAATGTTAATGTTAATCAAAACAATTATACATATATCCATGTTAAGGAATGATATAAGGTGATAAATAGAAATTGCTGTAAGCTTTCATTTTCTCTCTCCCTCTCTTGTTCGCTCTCTCCCTCTCCCTTAACTTAAGCTCAGTAAATAGTTGCCTCAAGCTAAATCAAACTTCAAAAGTTGCTCAGATGAGGAATACAAATTGTTGTCTTATGAAAAGCTTTTCAGTTTCAGGAGTTTTCCACTCATGAAATATTAAGTATTCAGTAAATGGAAACACTTCTCGCATTCAAATGCAGACACAAAAACTAAAATTAACTACATAAAAAACTTGTGCAGTTCGAGTTTAAAAGGAATTTCCGCCGAGGCCTTCAACTTCACACTTGTTTCGCCAAGTGTACTTAGAGACATCTGCTGGCGACTTATGGAAAATGTTCTTTTATTGTTTGTTTGCTTGTCTGTTTATGTCTGTGTTGCCTGTTGGCTCTTAGCTGTTGCCTGTTCGCTCTTAGCTGTTGCCTGTTGTTAAGCATCAACACATTGGGCCACAAAATGAAATTTTGTTGAACCAAGCTCAAGTCAGGAGCTTTTTAATTAAAATTAATTATGAAATATGCTAGGGAGAAAGAGAGAGAGAGAGAGAGAGGGAGGCTGCTTCTCCTTCTCCTCTTCCACTCCCACGCGCTCTCTCTCTCTCTCTCCCACTTTCTCTGTTTCATGTTTATTGTTTAGAGCTTCCAGTGACAAGCATAAAAAACATTCGTAAACGAAACGCAAAGCATTCGAAGCGAACGTAGAGTAGAAGATTAAACGCCACCACAATTTGCCTAATTAAACCAAACGAATCTATTTATCTCTCAATACACGTTCCACAATCCTTTTTCCCTTTGCTCTTTCACCTCACCTCGTCCTCCTCCTCCCACTTCTCCTCCGCTGCCCACTTTCATGCCACATCGTATTACACGCATCGATTGACGTAATCGGATAAGGCGTTTTCTAATAAATTGGAAATTCGAGCTCTGTGAAATTTAGACATAAATAAAACGTGATTCATAATGCTCTTAACATTTAACATCCTCGCACCAGCCAGACAGTCCGCCCGACTGCCGCAATACCTTGTAGCCGCACTTAACACAGAAATTGTATTCAAATTAAATTTCTAATTATAGAATCTCATTTCAAATCTTGTGCAGTAATTAAGAGTGCTCGAGACGGCAGTGAATGACTCGATGATACCTGCACCATGCGCGCAGCTGTCTTTTTTTTATAGCATATAGCATCTCTCTCTCTCTAGACTTTTCAATTTTACTTTGGGCATGGGTTAACTTATCGCAACAATCTTGCCAAACTCGACCTGCGAAAGCTATACAGAGGTATATACCCCTAAAGTTGGAAATCTCCAGCTTTGGTATTTCACTCAATCATCTGTGTTCAACACTCAACTCAGCATGCCAAACAGCAATATATACATATTTTATGGGCTACTGTCCATTAAGTACTTTCTAACAAAACTCTGATTCCCCATTTGCAATGGACTCAACCGGGGTATATAAAATCGAATGCAATCGAAATGAATTTGGTGAAATTACTTCTCTGCTCCTCTGCAAATGAGTTAAAAATGAAATATAGACATACATACAATGCATATAGATGTTTATACAACTATTCAGATATGGATGTATAGATATAGATATATGTATTCAAATATCTTTCATTATGAACTATGAAAGAGAAGTTGGCCTGAAAAGGTAATCAAAATTTTTGTCAATTACCGAGTCGCATAGGTGCAAAGGCCTACAATGTGCGTGAGTGTGTCTGTATGGGTCTCTCTCTATGTGTCTCCCTCTCTCCACCCCCCTTCCCCCTCCCCCTCTGTGCGCTTACTTGCCAATCAGGTTAAATGAGGGATGGCTCGGACAGCTAATTAGCTGGCATGCAAGCCAAATAAATTGCGGCTCATGTCCAGCAGCAATAAACTCACATAAATAAGGCTAAGTGAGCGCGTGGGGCGTGGATGAGGGGCAGGGGGGCGGTCGAGGCTAAGTACCGCATGGTTACCAAAATTGTTTACGCTTATATATATTTAATAAAGATTCGCCATAGTAATTTGGCATAATGAAGTGAGCCGAAGTCCGCCTCGGCTCGATTCTTGTTCGCTTTTTATCTTCATTTTGTTTATGAGTTTTTCTGCTTCTGCTTTGGATTTTTTAATAAAACGACATCGTCTTGCTTTGGCAGATATTAAAAAGTGTCCAGCTGAGTGTCACGCCCAACCCTCGTCCCCGCCCCCTTACCTCTCGCCCCCCATTGTCTGGCATATTTACACAGCTTTCAGATTGCATTAGGAATCTCGCTTATTCCGAATAAAGTTTGTTTTCATTTTCCCATTTAGATATATTTTCATTTTCCATTTGCTCTCTTTGATGTCCAAGCTGGGCAAGTTTTTAGCCACACACACACGCACACACACGCACGCACACACACCTCCACACACACGCACACTCACTTATCACACACTCCATGCAAAGACTTGAAGCCAAACTAAATCCAGTTTTGGCCATTGCCTTTTGTGGTTTCTCCGTTTCCTTTTTGACCGGAACCAATGCTTCCGGCTATATACATAGCACACACACACACCAACACACACACCCACGCACACACACGCTCACTGAACAAATAGTTCCTAAGCTGCGAACCGTAAACAACGGACACTGCAACATTTCTGATTGGAATCGCACACACGAACATCCAATTTGACAAACTGAACTGCAAACACGAATATTTTCGGTTCACTTCAAGTGCAACTCGGGGTTGGATATTGGATACGTTGATCTGCTTAGAGTGTTGAGTATATGTTGAGAGAGAAGAGCTAATATACAGATATATTCCTCTATATCATGGATCTAGTTTATAGAATCATATTCGTATCTCTCTGCCTCTCTATATCTTTCACCAGCTTAAATAACATATATAAATCCTATCATTATAATATATGATTCTATTATTATTATATCATAGAAATTATGAAGTGGAGCAGAGAGTACGAGCTGATGATTAATAATCTTTTAAGTAATCACAGTTATCAGAAGTTGTTCGAACTTGTTTAACTTCCATTTAATGCTTATATCCCAATACTCTCCGTTCAATTTAAATTACAATTACCTAAGTCTAAGCATTTATCTACTTTACTCAGACCTCGACCCGAGAATCCTAAGCAGATCTTAGCCATGACCCTTCTATATATAATATAACATATAATCGCATTACAATTGACTAAATAAATCAAGTCTACAATCTGTGCTCGGCACTCGCAGTGTAGCCTATGCCTCTCCCTTACAATATAATTTTAAATTCTTTCAGACTTCGAGTCGTGCTAAAATTCAGAATCAATGCAATTTGGCTCGCTATGTCAACCATTTTTGGCCTTTTGATTGTGGCCTTGGGACGGCCTCAAAGTGTATCGCAAACTGCACGAATGTGACTTGTGGCATTTTGACCCACTCACGCACAAAGGCTTTTACTCACCATCTCGAGACTGGTTTATTTTTAGCTGAAAATTTAGAATTCTGATCCCTCTCGCCCTAGCTGCTCCCGTGACACTCATCTTTAGTCGTCTCCTTGCCTTTATATTCTGATGAATTGAAATTCCGAACTGTTGCTCAATCGATGGCTCAATTTCGCTCAACTAAATCCAATCGTTTAAAGCGTTTTCAAGTTGCTCAATTGCCAAATTTTTAGTCATCCGAATAATCACGATGTTTGAATACTGCCCGCTCTTAACTCCTTCGCTCTCGCAGATGATGAGGTCTTTAGGGAATTTGTGAAACTTAACCTTGATTGATACTATGATCGAAGTATTCTCTGATCTTTGGTTTAGATTAGATTTATATTTTCTGTGAGATCAAACCTTTCACATACAGATTCATGCCATTTTTCCCAGCTTTTACCTAAGATATTCTCAGTCACTTTCCCTTGATATATAGTAATATCTCATATTTGGATATCTTATACCATTTAGTGCTCCTTTTTTTAATATACCCTGCAATAGTACATTACATGCTTTAACTATCATCTAGTAACAACTTATCTATCCTTATCTATCTTATCTATCCTTTCCCTTCTACCATATGCTCTCCATGACCAAACTCTAATCTAGAGTATCTCTTTATCCGTCATATTCATATTTCACATTGAGTTCCCATCCTCCTACACTAGGGTAACTCAAAGTCAGTAATCCCTGCTGTTGTCCTCCTCTCCCATCCCCCAACCCTTTTCCCCTTCACTTCCTCGATTTCTTTTCAACAGCTTAACCAAAAAGAAAAGCGCTTTAACAATAGCTTAAAGGCTTTCGGCTTGTTTCTAGGCACCTCTCGAATTCCGTTATTTCCACATTTCCGTTTTGCTCGCCCCAGCTCCTCGCCCACTTCGGTTTATGGGTTTTCCAGCTGCTTATGTTTGTACTCAATTGCTATCTCAGCCTGACCTTTTATGGCGGGTCGCGCATTAACCACACCTGCCGGCCCCACTGCTCCACTGCCCCACTGCTCCACTGCCCCGCTGCCTAGCAGCCTGCGTAGTTAAGCGCACATAATTCATCGGAATTCATAAATCAATGAGTGCTTGAATCATGATCAAAATGTATCCAGAAAACCGTTAAATGGACCCCAAATACATTATACGATATTTCGATTACAAGCACCAAATCAGGCATTAATAAACAGGAAACAATCGGAGAAACACGAACTCAGCTCTCAGCACTTCAAAATTAAACGAGCCGAACGCTGCGTATGCGCAATATTATTATATACAGTTTCTAATCTGTGGGGGATGGAAATGGGGTATATTGGTTGTAGAGCAAATACGAGTACATACTCGAGTACTTATACATATAAGAGGCGAAAAGAGGCGTGGCTGGATGGTATATATGGACTGAATTAGTGAAGTCAATGCAGGCATTGAAGACTATCCATATTTTTGCCTGTTGTTGCCTTTGAACTCGTATATCACGAGAACTACTTTAGCGATGCTATTGAAATTTGTTATATATATTCTCGTATATTATATTCATTCAAAAATTATAGCTTTTTGCCTATATATTTGCATCTTTTCATAATATTTCACTTCGTTTTTCAAGCAATTTGCCTTTTAGAGCTGACTTAAAGGGAAAATATGAGAGAGCAATAGTCTATTGATCTCCCGTAGGCGCAAGCTCAGCCCTCCACCACCATCTCGTCAATTCTGTCTCTCTAATGTTGTCTCTGTCCTATTCCTATTCCCATTCCATGCAAATCTTAACTTACGACCACTGCGCTCCATCCGCGCCGGCTTTAGATTTAAGCGAATTTATGTGTTAGTCCCAAGACGCACTCGTCTCAGGCCATTCGTGATATTAAATGAACGAACGAGCGCAGCGCAAATTCCTTTATTGTGGCGCCCATCAACAGCGCAGATAAAAGCGAGCGACGCCCGGCGCTGACTCAATATATCCTCTCGCTCGTCTATAACTTAATTTACACATCTTTTGGCTGTCATATTTACGCCCAGACCAGGAACTTTGGCACGTCTATCAGGCAATGAAGTTATTTCTTCGTATTTCAGTGGAGGGAACAAGTCTTGAGTGTGTGTGTGTGAGACCATATCTGCATGAGTCCAAGTGTGTGTCAGTCGTAGTGTGTGTGAGTCCATGTCTGTGTGCTGCTCTGGAAGCATCCATTCCTGATTGACAGCGCAGCGCTGCTCAGACCTGTAGGGTATCCACTAGTCGTGCACTCCCATCCAAGACATTCTAGCTTATTATAGATATGTATGTGTGTGTTTGTATGTGTGTGCCTATGTATTGCCGCTGACCACACACAGTGACAATATTTTGCAAGGCTAACGTTGCGTATGCGCAATATTTTGATGCTCGTTAAGCATACGTCAAGGTTGGCTAAGCTGATGTGAGTGTGTGTGTGTTTGAGTATCTATATATTTCTATCTTTGTTTTCGAATGTCTATATGTGTATGATACTATATGTCTCTATATGTCTGCCCGTATATAAGAGAAACTCTGCCATGAGTGAGGCAACAAACGATGTGCAGCTTGCAGGGTATCTGCTAGTCAATCATACCTTTATCTTAAGCACACGTGTGTTTATTCCCTGTGTGTGTGTGTGTGTGTGTGTGTGTGTGTGCTGTCTTTACCACACATCAATACAATGCAAGGCTAACGTTGCGTATGCGCAATATTTTGATATTCGTTAAGTATACGCCACGTTAGCAGTGTTTCACTTTGTGAGTGTGTGTGTGTATGTGTGTGTGTATTTTTATATCGCTTAATGAAACAGACAGGTGCTGTACTTACCTATAGATATTTATTTCAATTCTTTCTATATATTCTTTTTTTGTGCTTCGCTCTTTTGTTCCAATTGAAATTTCTGTGAATGAGGCGAAAAAAGTTGCGACTGCCTCGCTCTCTCCCACTCCCACTCTCTCTCTCTCTCTCTGTCTCCCTTTCACTCCTTGTTCTTGGTGTCTTCCTCTTGCGCAATATTTGTTTATATGTGCCCACACTCGCGCGCAGTATAAACAATAATGTTTATGGCCAACAAAGGCAATTAAGTATTGACTTTGGCGTTTAATTTACAGCCAGAGGCCAGACTAGAGGCGGGGCGAGGCGGAGAGGCGGCTGAGAGATGCCTACAGCAATGGGGTATATTGGCTTCTGGTGCTGTCCATTTATCCATTTATCATGTCCGACTGCAATTAAACATTGAAAGAGCCAAACAACATCAGCACGGGCCATTAAACAATTCAATTTCGAATCAAATTGTTAAATTAGAATAATTAAGTGAGAGCGCAAATGGAACTCGTTAAACAAACATCGATAGAGCGACAGAGCGACGCGTCGATCAAACTTATGGCGAAACAACAAAAAACATGTAATTCAAATGCAAAAATTTAGTTCAATTAAGGAAAATGCAGAAAGGGGAAATGTAGAGAGGGGAAAGTGAAAAGTGGAAAGTGAAAGGTAAAAGTGGGGAAGGAATAATGCGAGAGGGTGAAATGCAGATGGATTCTAAGCTGATTTGTTTGACTGGGAAAACAAATCAACAAACCACACAAGAGAGCTTCAATGAACAACTAAGAGATACCCTATATTGTAAAGAGAAATAGAGAGTCAGAGAATGGGAAAGAGGAAACATGGAAAGAAGGAAACAGTAGTCAGATTCTAAGCTGATTTGTTTGACTGGGAAACAAATCAACAAACTACATAAGAGTATTTAAGTGAACGACTATACACATACCCTATAAAAGAAAAAGAATGAGAAGAGGGGAAAACACAAACAGATCGCAAATGAACTAAATAAGCAGCTTACAAAACTCATAAATCACACAAAAGTGTGCCAATGAACGACTTAAAGATACTCTGTATTGCAAAGCAGAAATGGTGAAAACAAAAATATGAAGGTGAAATATATTCTACCATAAGAGAGTGTTCTTAGAGTCTTAAGACTCTTAACGAAACATATAAATCACGTAAGAGACACCAAAAGATACCCTGTGTTTCGAAAGGGGAAATGTAGTGACAGAAATTGGAAAAACGGAAAACGCAAATCAACTCGAAAATCAGCTTAGAGTCAGTTTAAGTCACTCAAACAGCTAACAAAATAAAGAACACTTAAGAGCACTCAATGTAACGGCTACAAGATACCCTGTAAATGGAAACTCACTGTGTTTACTTTGCTTAAGTTTAACTTTAGTTTATAGAACAACTAAAAGATGCACAAAGTTGGCTGTAGCCTATATTATTAGACTAGAAAATACCCTGTATTCCATGAACAGCACTTTAGTATAATCTAAAAATCGAATTTAAATACACTTCAGTTTTAATAATATCTTAAAATATTCCTAATAACTGTCGTAGTTAATCTGTCTTGCCGACTAGGCAGATACCCTGTACTCTGAATTCACTTCACATCAAACTTCCAGCCTCAACTCACGTAATGCACAACCAATATGCCCGTTTTCACCGACTGCACGAGTATCAAAGCAAAATCCAATTTGTTTTTTCTAATGAACAAATCAAATTTCGCCTACGGCAAGGATTTCCAATCAACGCGCAGCATTGGCACGCTCTGCAAATAGAACCCCAAACTTCTTCTTCTTCTCTTCGGTTTTTATTTCTAAAAATATCTAAAATAAAATAAAAAAATAATAATTGGAAAAGTCAAAGTTGAATTCACTAGAAAGCATTTAACATCAGGTTTCGAATCCAGCTAAATTTCATAAAAATAATATTTTTACAGCACAAATAAAATATTTTGCTGAATAAAAATTTATAGGCGGCAGCTTGAGGGATATTCTACATTTCTATATATTTTTTTATATTTTTTATTTTTTGATATTATTGCATTTATTTAAGAAATATAAAACTCTAATGAACTTTCAAAATTCATCAAATTTTACGATCATTTTTTTCAGACAATAAAAATTTCATTAAATTCGCATTTAAGTCGAGGAATAATAAAAACAAGTCAGAGTACTACAGTCGGGCATAAGCGACTGCATGATACTCGCTCAACAAACGAAACTGAATCGAAAGTTTCGCATAAAATCAACAATTTCACATTTACCACGCCCAAAAAAGGCTGAGTTATTGGTAGAAGGGCTCAAGGTAAAAGATTTATGTCTTTAGCCACGCCCCCAGAGAGTCTTAGCACTTTATAAGAGTAGGCGGCAACTGAGACCATAAATAATGCAAAGAGGCGAGCAACGAATGCAGCTAATATGCCCGTTTACACTGTTTGAGCGAGCATGAAGTGCCATTAAAATAAGATATTAAAACAAAAGAGTGAGAAAGAGAGAGAGAGAGAGAAAGAGAGAGAGAGGTATTTACATTTTTATGGCGCATTTATTTAACTTTTAATGCGATTGCAACTGCAGAGAATCCATAAATGTTTTTTGCGTGAATTATAAATTATATTTTTAAATAACTTTTAACTATATTTATGTTAATATATATTATATATTATATATATTATTAAAATGCAAGACTCAAATTAAACATTTTTGATTAATTCAAGCACATTTTCTATAATATAAATACATTCATATATATATACAATATATAAAAATATAGAAATAGTTTAAACTATTTATTATGATTAGATTTTTTTTTGTTTTTTAGTCCCTTATTTATTTTAGTTAATGTACATCAAAAACTTTTTAGCACTATTTCTAATGATTATTTTTGAATATTTGTATTGTACATATTTTTTAGTTTTTAAGTACATATGTTTATATTTATTTATTTGTATTTTTATTTATAAATTACTAATTTATTAATTTATTTTTATTTTACTATACATATGTATAAATTAATTTTTTTATTTTGTTATTTTTTTATTTTACTATTTATTTGATTCACTTTTTATATTTTTTTTTTAATTATTTTATTTTTAAAATTCTTATTTTTTTATTATGTTATTTTTCTTAATTTATTGTATCTTATTTTTTATTTATTTTTTTATTTATTTATTTTTTTATTATTTTTTTAATTCACTTTTTATAATTTTTTTTGTATTATTTTATTTTTAAATTTCTTATTTTTTATTATGTTATTTTTTTCTTAATTTATTTTTATTTTACCATACATATGTATAAATGTATTTTTTTATTTATTTAATTTTTTTTATTTATTATTTATTTGATTCAATTTTTATATTTTTTTTTCTTTTTTAAATTCTTATTTTTTTTATTATGTTATTTTTTCTTAATTTATTTTTAAATTACCATACATATTTATGTATCTATTTATTTTTTTATTTATTTAATTTTTTTTTTTATTTATTATTTATTTGATTCAATTTTTATGATTTTTTTAAATTATATTATTATAGGTTATTTTTTTTTTTAATTTATTTTTATTTTTTTACAAAATTCTTCATATATATTTGTTGTTGCTTATAAATATTTAAAATGTTCTTCATATTTTATTTGTATAATAATATATATGTATTTTTTCATTAAATCACCATTGTTAATTTTATTAAATTCATTTAAAATTTATTAATTTATTCTCATTTTAATTTTATTTTTTAATTTATTTCTATGGTTTGCTTCTTCCGATGTTTGGCATATTATTCAATTTTTGCTTTTCATTTTTACTCTGATTAGTTTTTTTATTTCTTGAATTTTTTATTTTATTTCTTTTTGTATTTATTTGTTATTGTTATTTTTCACCTTTTTTTCTACTTTAACATATAATTTTAATGTACATTTAATTTTTACACTCTTTGAACTTATTCATACAATATATTTGTAATATTTCTTCTTTATTTTGTTTTTTGAATGTTTTGATCCGCGCTCGACTCGACGTTGCTTTCGGTTGCGCTTTTATCGCCCGACTGCGCGACGGATTCACTCAACATTTGGCGCCAAACTGCGCGATGTTCGAAAACGAATTTCCCCTCCGTTTCCAGTGCGAAATTCGAACAGCTGGAACAATGGAAAGGGCCGGCAAAATGGCGCCTGCGCCTGCAGAAGTAAACAAAAAACAGCTGATGCAAGATTCATTGATGCCGCTGCGTTTACGCGAGAGAGAGGGAGAGAGAGAGAGAGGAGGAACAGAGGCCACGTAGTAATAGAATGAGAGTGAGTGAGGGAGAGAACGAGAGCGAGAGCGAGGGCAGTGTAAGTGGTTAGATGGAGGGAAAGAGCAGAGCGCAGCATAGTAGGGGTATTCTGTTCTGTATTTAATGCCTAATGCATCACTTGCCACGCCTTTTTTGTGTGCGAAACTGTAAACGCCCACACTAGAAAAAAATAATTCATCTATGAACAATCCTCGAAGGAAAAAGTATTAACTCAATTGCATTTGATGAAAGTATCAAGCCAAAGAAGAAGCAGAGGAACAAGAAGAAGAAGGAGCAGAAGAAGAAGAAGCAGAGGAAGAAGAACCAGAGGAAGCCTAAGTGCCTCATAAAACACATTTATCAAGTTTTTTTCGTAAATTGATAAATGTGTTTCCAAGTATTTTCCAAAGAAAGAATGGCAAAAATTAAGAAATGACAAGAAACAAAATTAAATCAAATTACAAAATAAATATGTAATAAAATACACAGAAAAAAATTATGGAATAAATAAATATTGAAGAAAATGGAACAAAAATAATGATATAGATAATAAATTTTAACAAATTAAATTTTAAAAAAAATTACAAAATAAATATGTAATAAAATACACAGAAAAAAAATCGGATGAAAAAATAAATATTGAAGAAAATTAGATTAAAATAATGATATAGATGATAATAATTAAAAATATAACAAAATAAGTAAGAGTGCTCTAGTCGAGACTGCTCGACTAGGAGATACCCTGTGTTATGTTTTCTAGTTAATTTATACAAATTATATGTATATTTAATTATAAATTAAATATTTACACAACTCAGAGTTAGAGGGCAACTCGGAGTGCTAGTCGGGCTTGCCTGACTAAGAAATACCCTTACCGCATATGCGAACTGCTAAAGTCCTTGATATTTGCACATATGAAGAATTACTTTAGATTTGCTAAATAATCATTATCTTAATGATAATAATTTATAATATTTAAATTTAAAATATATTATATTTACTTAATGTAATAATCAGTAATATTTAATTAACAATATTTAAATTTAAACATTACATTTAATAAACATTTAAATTATAACTTTTACATTTTCACTTAATATACTTAACTATTTTAACACTTACCAACAAACAGAAGAAGAGGAGGAGGAGGAGGAGAAGCAGCGCGCTGCACTGGACGACTGACCACCAGAAGAAGAAGAAAAATGCGACTGAAGCTGCGCTGCAGCAGGCTCGCCTTTATATAGGGCAGCGACAGCCCCACTCGAAGTCGAGCTCAACTCTTGAGCCTCTTTCTGAGTCAATCTTCACACTCGATCATTGGGCGACCAATCAGAACACTTTCTGCTGCTGCCGCTGCAGCTGCCTTTATATAGGGCAGCGCGACTTCCACTCGAAGTCGAGCTCAACTGAGTTAGCGTAAGCTAAACTCTCCATCATTTGGCGACCAATCAGAGCACTCTCTGCTGCTGCTGCTGCTGCCAGGAGCAGCTCCTCTGATCGTCAGCTGCCTTTCTATAGGGCAGCGAGACTTCCACTCAATGTCGAGCTCAACTGTTAGACCTCTCTCTGAGTAAAACTCCCTATCAGTTGGCGACCAATTAGAGTGTTTTCTGCTGCCTCTGCTGCATACATATGCAAACTAACTTCTCCTCTTCAGATCTATAACTCTTTTTACTTTAGAATATCGCAGCGTTCACACGGACGGACGTGACCCTGATTTCCCATTCTCAATGGACTCAGGGTATAAAAAATGGAATTTATTGGCGCCTAAAAGTATATAATTATTAAATTTACGTAAAAACATTTTCATTTTTTTTATAAACTCTTATACTTTATTAAGAAATTTCTACGCTAACTTTGCTGGCAACTCACTCACTAAAAAATAATTTAAATAAATCTTTACTTAACCATTAATTATAAACAAAAGTCTAAAAGTCAACTCAATGAGTGAAATCTCAATTCAATGAAATTCCACTCAATTAGAGCCACAATCAAAGCAGAGAGTGCAATCGGAAAAGCCTAAGCGAGGCGCGCGCGCTCTTAAATGCGCTTTCAATTACAGAATCCACTCAAAGAGCAAAAACATGCGCAGCGCACGCAACAACAAAAAAAAAGGTAAACAACAGTCAAAAGCAATTGAAAGCATAAACGAGCAACGACAAATTGAAAGCAAACGCAATTGAAAGCCGCAGGCGAAGAGTGTGAGCGAGCGAGAGGGAGAGCGCTGGCAAAGCGCAGCAAGCAGGTTATACGCGCGCTCAATACAAGTTTCGTTAATCTCTCTCTCTCTCATTCGGTTCGTGCGCTCGTTCGGCTTGTGCCGTGAGACACGAGGCACTTAAGTGTTAACAGTGCTCAGTTTTGTATTAACATCGCGTCTTGTTTGTTCGTGAACGCCGAAGTCGACGCACGCCTCTCGTTATTCGCGCGCTTCACACACAATTCGTAGAGCAGCAGCAGCAGCGAGCAGCGAATATATTTCAGTTATATTAATAGAAATCACACACAAGCACACACACACACACACATACGCGCCATATTGAAAGTGTCACACGTACAGGGGAATTGATAACAAATACAAGTCGATTTGCTTAACTATCAATATATATGTATATACGTTTATACAATATTAGTTGAATGGCTCGTTAAGTCTGTGTATTGCGTATACGCAACGTGTTGCCCAAGCAAAGGCAAAGGCAAAAACATACGCAGAAAAGCAAACGCAATTGCCTTTGGCCTGTTTTTGTCATACGTCATGCCCGACGCTTGCCGTCTCTGTTGCACGCGCGCGGCCAAACGGGGAAATCGCGGCCTACGACAATAAACAAACAAACAGAAAACAACAACAAGAAGCAGCGGGCGCAGCAGAAGCAGCAGACAAATCCCACGTGGTTTGTGGCTAAATTTGACCACAGTTTAAAAAATCAACAACAACAACAACAAAAAACCAAAATCGAAAAACGCGCAAAAAGCATATCAAAAGAAACGACCACAAAAAGAAACACGACAAAAATACACGAAAAAGTTCAACAACAAATCAAAAGTCGAGCATAAAATAAACTGTTTTTGAAATATTTTAAGGCCTTTTATACAGTTATACAGTTATACATATAAATATACGTATATATATCTATATATGGGAAAATGAAATGGAAATTGTCTTAGAGGCAAAATGTTGCCTTTGACTGCGAATTGCGGGCAGCCAAAAGCCAAGCGAGCAACAGCCACGTCATCATAGCTCACACACACACACACACGCTACACTGACACATTACAGTTATACTATATAGAGGCTAACGGAATCAGGCCACAGTCGAGCGCTTTGCTTTGCCTCGCGCTGAGCTGAGACGTCCTGACCTGGCTGCAAGGGACTCGAAGGACAACAGAAGCGTGGCAAGGACGCGCACACCCCCAGCAGTGGGCGTGGCAGGCGCTGCTATCTATCAAATATATATATATATATACACTTGTATATATATTGCACATCAATCAAGTCGCAGAGTCCGAGGCGACCCATGCGATGTCGGCGCACAACTAGAGCCTTGTAAACAAACAGGCGAACGAGCGGAAGCAGCATAAAGGATACACTCAGGACACAGGATACACACACACACACACACACACACTCACAGAGACAGTGGACAGACTAGAAGATGGCGCGACGCAAGGGCAGCGGACGTGGCAGTAAGTACAAATTATAATATGAATCTAATTTGATCGGATCTAATTGGAATATAAATATATAGAGCAATAAGTATACAGTCTGGTGTGAAAGTATGTGAACAGTCTGTGTATATGCTAAAAATGAGATATATATCTCTCTAATCACAATTAATCTAGTACCATTTTGAATATGTTTTATATAAAGACTAAAAGAAAGTAGACGAAGGTCTTATAGTCTGTTGAAAAAGTATTTGAACAGCTTACAGAATAAAGAAGTATAGGAATTTAGTAGATATGGGATGTATTATAGATATTTAGTATAAAGACCATACAAATTTAAGCTTTACAGTCTGTTATATCTTCCTTAGCTTAACAAGCTTCACAGTTATACAAAATCCCCAATCGATATTATATAGCAGAAATATGCAAACAGTCCATTCCATAAATATATATACAGTCTGTGGCAAAAGTATGTTCATTAAAGAACTCATAATTAGTCCCAATCCAGATCTTTTTTGTAGTTAAACTTGTTCAGTTAGTCGTCCACAGCTGCTGCTACAAGTATATGCATACAGTCTTCTATATAAGTATATGCACACCTTGAGCAATTGAACATGCGAGCAACGGCAGCTCCATTCCCTATAACCTAACCCAATAAGCAAATGTAGTAAGAGCTCTCCATACGCGTATATACATGTATACAGTCTGTGGCATAAGTATATGCACATTACAACAATTGAACATTCGAGACTCACACACACACACACGAACACTCACGCACACATCCTTTTTTATTGCGCCTGTTGACATGCGTTAACTTCAAAACTTGATACTTGAGCTCAAGGCCGAAGTAGTATAGACAGAGGAAGGACTGTAAGAGGGGTGTGTGTGTGTGTGAGTGTGTGTGTGTGTGTGTGTGTGTGTGTAAATAGGCAAGCGCTAGTATGCGTAAAACTACTTGTCTATCAAATGGCAGGCCAATTGAAGTCAATATTGACTAGGAGATACTACGCATTAGTCAGACATATTACATCTACAGCTTCGATTGATTGATTGATTGATGACAATCTATAGTATATATTTTATACAATATACGCACAGAGTAAGGCATGCATTATATTGATTGATTGCTTGATGGACAGATTGACCCAGAGACTCATTCACTTCTAGAGAACAACTTGATTGATTGATTGATTGATTCGAGCCAGGCTACTAAAACTGTATTTGATTAAGTTAAATGAAAATTGTCAATAAAACCTAGGTAGCTTAAGTAAAAACCATATAAACAAAATCTGACTGTTTGATTGATTGATGATTGATAGCCATCTACAGAGACGTAGAAGTACTAATCTAAATGGTTAACTAAAAAACAAAAGACATGCCTGTAAAATCTATATTAGCTAAGCTTCAGCTGCAAACGAACAACTCTTTAGCTCTCACACACTATTTTACAGGGTATTTGCAAGGACAAAGGCTGAAACAAAAGTTCACCACAGGCAACAAATGTTAATAGAAATAGAAAAGCCAACAGCGAACTACATGCATTGATAAAGAGTGCGAGAGAGAGAGAGAGAGAGAGAGAGAGAGAGAGAGAGAGAGAGAGAGGAAGAGAGTGCGAAACAGACATTTTCAATTACAGCTAAAAGATTACTTTTTTGGCCGCGCTTTAAACTCAGTCGAACAAAAAGAATAAAAAACACAATATGCAAAAGTAAGCGAACACGCCTTCCGCCCTCCGCCCCCCGCCCACCGACCACCACGCACAACCCCTGCCAACGCCCACACGCCCCCCTTTTGCAAGCAGGCAAAAGTTCTACGACAAAGTAAAATATTTTGCAGTTTGCAAACTATGCAAAAAAGAAGACAGAGAGAGGGAGAGAGAGAGAGAGGGAGATGGGGAGAGAGGGAGCAAAAGAAAAACAAAAGGAAAAGCAACTGTAAAACTGCAGGAGGTCGCGCTGCTGCTGCGAGTGGGCGTGAGGGCAGCGGGGTCTGCGGGGGCTGCGGGGGCGTGGCAGCTTGCAGCAAAGTTTCTACTTGAAACTCAACCAAGCGCGCACTTGTTACACAGCACCACGCCCCCTCACAGCCCCCTCACAGGCCCCCTTTCGGCCCCTCCACAAAAGTATCTATAAGATACTTTATTTGCGTTTTCTTCTTCTTCTGCTATTTTGTTTTTGTATTTTATTTTGCTGCGCACAGAGTTGCAGCTGCTAAAGGGCGACTGTGGGCAGCGCAGGCGAGGGGAGGCGCTGGTATAGGGGGCGTGGCAGCAGCGCAGTTCATGCATAAAACATGCAACTGACTCTGACGCAGTTCAGCGCTTCGCAACGTTCGCTTTAGCTGCTGCTGCTGCTGTTGTTGTTGTTGTTGTTGACTGCGCTGCAAATGCTGGGGATTCCCTTACGTAATCCCCAAGCACACACATACACACACTCACACACACACACACATCTAGTTAGCGCGAGTCGTAGCTGCTGTGGGGAGAAAACGAGACAAAAACAAAAAAATTATGTATATACATTGGGGCAAGGAGCAAGAGGAGCTGGTTCGCCCCCCAACGTAATGTTGCCTGGCTCCACATGAACTTTTGGCGCTCACACACACACACAAACACACACACACTTATATAGATACAAATACAAAGGCAACTTTTTGATGTAGATACTCAAAGCGAATGCGCAGATACTTTAACGTCACTTCAGCAACAGCGACTTGTTGTGCGTGTGTGTGTGTGTGTGTGTGTGTGACTATCTCTGTGTATGTGTGTGTGTGTCTGTGGGTAGGGGGAGCAGACAAGACACTCGAGCATTCGCAGCCGTTGCCATGTTACTTGTTACACAGACTTGTTAGAGCCGCAGTTTGAAACTTATTAACAAGAAATTGAAGCTTTGCCATTATTGGGGCAAGGCGAAACCCGAATACGCTATAAATATATATGTATGTATATAGATATATATGTTGTAGATACCCTACCTTAAAATTTCTTATTTCCCTATTTCCTTAACATTCCCTTATTCAATTACTCTTCTTGGGCTATTATATGATATAGTAGCTATAACTGATATACCCTATCTAACTCATTATGTTATATACAATATATCATATCCATATGTCAAACTATTAGTTATAGATACATATATCGTATAAAAGTATCTTGAACCAACACTTATTAGTGTTTCAAGGGTATTAAATAGTGAATATACCTCTTCAATAAGCATAGATACTTAGATACAAAAGTATCTGCAGCTTGATTAGGCAATTATTAGGTTTATAGGGTATTCAAATGCTTGCTATAACTCATATATCACACAATTTAGACTTAGAGTTGATTCATAGATCTCGATATATACCTATATATATAGCTGTATATGTAACACCCTTGAGGTTATAGATTTCTAGATCAAATGAAACTTTATCACTTTCATTTCATATCCAACTGCTTCCTATAGCTAATATACTCTTCAAGCTGCTTTAACCGTTAACGTGCAACAATTTTCTGTGTTACTTTGTTGCGGGCCCCCACAGCGTGGAGCCGGACCGCTGTCTGCCGCTTGTGGCATGAGGCGGCATTCTTATGCCTCGCTGCCCACGCGCCACACCAGAGTCGAAATCCAAGTCTGCCCCACACAGATACAAATGCGATTTCTGATGTATCTGTGAGGCTGCCACACAGATACTCAGTCAAAGCAGCAGCAGCAGGCGCAACATGTTCAAAGCGAATGGGACACTTAAGCTGCCTTTAGCACTGACTGCGAGTACGACTACGACTACGACTGTCTACTGCTGCCTTGCCTATGATGCTCTTATAATCTTTGCCTTTTGAATACCCTGGAAACATTTAAGCAAATGTGAGAGAGACAGTTTGACAGGCATGTAACTGATAGGTAGTGGCAGTGTAATAGATAAGATATAAAGGCGAGAGTAATGAATTAGTTATGACAATGTCTTTAGATACCCTCTAAATATATCAAAATGTTAAGTAGGCAGAGCAATAGATGTAATGAACTCTTAATCACACACCTCTCTATATAACAGCTTATTTTAGTTGTTAGCCTTTTTACTCCATATATACATCTCTTAGCTCATTGTGTGGCAACCCTGAAAATTTCATCAAAATCGCGCCATAAACACAAAAGTTATTAAGCAAAAACTAGTTTTACAGGGCATACGCCAGTCTGTCACACTTTTATTGCACATTTGTTGCCATTTGTTTTGGCCAAGCGTTCTGTGTCACTAACTACGTCAAAATTAAAATAGACTTTGGCCCGGGCATGCTTTTCTGCTTCCACTCGCTGTGTGTCCCTCGCTCTACCTGCGTCTGCCTCTGGCTCTGGCTCTGCCTCTGCCTCTCTCCTTCTCTGTCCCTCGCACTGCTTAACGTCACATGCAAAACAAAACCCACCCCCTTCGTGCTTGCGCCTTTGTTGTTGTCATTTGGCATTCCTTTGCCCTGTTGCCTGTGTCTCTGCGCTTCTTGCGCTGCCTTTCCCGTTGCCTTTGCCTTTGCCTTTGCCTTTGCTTTTGCCTTGACTGTTGCCCATTGTGCTGATAATTTATGTTTTGCTCGAGTGGAAGTGGACGGGAGGGAGAGAGAGAGAGCATGAAGCGACTGCTCTGCTTGCTCAAGTCGACTTGACTCTTGGGCGTCTCCGCGCCTCTTTGGCAATTCCTTTTATACAGCTCTTTGTTTTTATTACATTTGTTACCATTGCCATTGCTGTTGTTGCTGCTGCTGTTGTTGCTGTTGTTGTTGTTACCTTCTCTATCACATTCGCCGAGTCTTTGTTGAGCATTTCCTTTGGCAACGCATTCCGCTTTGATAGTGGAAAGGGCTTTTAGTTATTTGTGTGTGATTCACTTTGTACATAGTTCGAGCCCTTTCCCTGATTTGGGGTTGCTTTTTAGCCAGCCTCAAAGGTGCCTTTAAGTGTAACTGTAACTGTAACCGTTAGCAGCTAACTGGTAACCTGTAACTGTTAACTGGGTCTAGGTGTGGCTTAGCTTGATTGAAGGCTCCGTTAGCGGTTGGCTTTAAGGGCTGCCCCCGACTTCAGATGACCTAATAGACCCTTGGCGAAGACCTGCAAGTGCGAGGCGTAGCAAGAGAGAGACAAGCAAATGACTAATATCCGATAACATATTGATAACTAATCGATGAACTGATGACGAGTAACAATATCAAGGGTTCTAATTGCTCTATGAGTACTTTGATAATGTTCGAATATTTAATATTATCTAGAAATTCTATCATTTACGAAATAATCGAAAAAGTACAATCAATTATTCAGATACTCGATAATTCGATACTAAAATGTCTTGAAAAGTTTCCCGAAACATAATATTCTAGCTACTTCCCTAATAAAAAGCTAACAGACCATCTATTTATATACGATATATTAACTATCGATAATTTATCGGTACATTTATAATTGCCTATAAGCATTTATTTCCATTAAATTTATTACTAGCAAAATCGATAACTAAACAGACATTTGTTCGAACACTCCCTAATCAATATTCGATACACTAATTATCGATAAATGCTTTATAAATTAAAATGAATGTTATTAATTCATGTTTACGGCTCTCGCTGATGTAGCCCACTTAGCTTCCCAGCCAGACGCATTCGATAAGTTATCGATAACTGTGCATAGGCCTCACTCAAGTGCTTCCTCTTCAGAATGCGCTCGTGAACCCAATTAAAACTTAATTTCCCGCAACTCGTGCCCATTTCACCGCATTCTACAGCTACAGTGAAGCCTCCCCAGCATGCCTGCTCTCGCAATTCCTGTCTTCAAGCCACGCCCAGAAAATTTACAAGAAAAACAAAAAGCAAAAAAAAGGTCAACACAGCCAAGCTGAAAGTGGCAAAAAAAACACACACACACAGAGGGAAAATCAGCTCCGCAATAAGCCAAAATAAAACCTCATACCTGAGCAAAATAAAAAACAAAAAACAAAATAAAAAAGAGAAAAACAAAACAAAATAAAATGAATCGAAAAAAAAAGCAAAAGAAATTGAGGAAAATTGTTGGCAGCAGGCGAAAACGAAAAGAAAGAAACAAACAAAGCAAAAACAACGTACAAGTGTATATGAGAGAGTGAAAGAGAGAGAGAGAGAGAGAGAGACTTTGTGAGTCCATACACCCACAATACACACTCACTCACACACACACACACACACACACACACACTCATACAGTCAGGCAGGTCTATGAAAGCGCAGGGCTTCCCCAAATGATAAAGTTTTATTTGCCTTTTGCGGGTTGCACGTTTCGAGTTTTGCCTCGACGTCAGCGTGAGGAACATGCAACAACAACAACAACAACAACAACAGCAAACAGACGCCCACCAATGAAGATGATGATGACGATAGCAATGATGACGATGATGATGATGATGATGATGATGAGATTGAGGTTGGGCATGACGTTGTTCGACAGTCGGTTGGAGCGTGGCAACAGCGGGCGAAAAGCAATGAAAAGCCAGCTTAACCACCCACCCAAAACAACAACAACAACAACAACAGCAACAATGAAAACGAGTTTAACTGTGCAGAGTGAAGCAACGACTTGGAGATACCCTGTAATAAGTTTTTATTCATATGGCATCTGCTTGTATTAGCTCATTTGTCTTTGGTATCTGGATTATATTTAAAGCATATTATAACCAAGGAGGGAGATAATCTATATAAAGAAGACTAGGAGATACCCTGTAAAATCAAACATTTTAAATGAATAATTAACTAGAAACTGTTTTTTCATTAGTATGGCATCACTTGCAGAGAATCTTTGTGGCCTGACTGTAATTGTAGCAATTCGTGAGACTAAAAGATACCCTATAGACAAGTAAACAAGTAGATATCATAGAACCTATTAAGCTTCAGGCATTAGACTCTTCTCTCTCGTGTCTTTTACACGTCACGTTAGAATCATCATTTCACGCTGCTTTATAGACCATCTTCTAGTTGAGCATAGCCCGTTACAGCTCAACTTGCCCACAGGGCATAGAAAGTTTAACCCAAAATGTGTGGGCCACTTGCCAAAGGAGCGTGAGAGATGACGGAGAACAGTGAGAGAGAGAGAACGAGAGCAGGAAAAGCAGCTAGGAAGCCTTTTCATCTGCACCCCGAGCTCGCTGCCTGCTGTAACTGGGCAAAAAAGTTGTTCAAACAGCAGAAGCAACGGCAACGACCGTGAAAGGCCATTTGCCTTTTTCCCCTCTCGAGTGTGTGTGTGTGTGTGTGTGTGTGTGCGAGTGTGTGTGTGTGGCAAGGATAACCTAATACAAATTTTTTTTTGCTGTTGCCACAGGACGTGCCGGAATGCGTTCGTGTCATGGACTCATATAGCTGCGTATCTACAAGATACGTATCTAAGTATCTACGGCTCTAAGTATCTGCGTAGCACTGCTTGTTGTTATTGCTTTTGTTGTTATTGTTGTTGTTGTTGTAGCAGCTGCTCTGCTAGCGAAAATATTTCCTTTGTCAGTGAGGCGCATAATTTAAACAAAGTTAAGTCGAGTGCTCCAGTCGGGCGTGCACAACTATAAAATACCCGAAATTGTGAGTGGAGCTGATGTTTGAATGGAACGAGGTTTAATCTATAGATATAGATACCAAGTGGGAGCTTGCGCTGACCTCACTGACCCGCCCAACTACGGGGTATATGAATAAGTTTGACTCTAACTCGAGTTAGAACTCTAACTAGTCTTGCAACTGTTAGAGCTTCAGGTAACTTTCAGTGCATTAATATGGGAACTAAAAGAATAAATGAACGTAGCAAAAGAACTAGATCCTACTATCAGTTTCCTCTTTAGTATGAATAGAGTTCAGATCTTAAGAATTGTTAAAGCTTAAATGTTGTTGTCTTTAAGAGAGCTTCCATTAGCTACACAGGGTATGCACAGTCGTAAACCATTTAGAAAGAAACAAAACTAGGGCAATATATTACAGGACATGTTGATGAGTTTGATTAGGCTTTGATTTAGGTATCTAGCAGGACTTACATACATACACATATACACACAACTATACATTCCTTGACGTCCATCTTACACAATCAATCAATGAAATACGTATGCAACGCGTATTAATTGCTTTCCGCTGAGCCAAAGCAAACAACTTGAAATCCAATCTATATTTGTTTCGTGCTGCTTTCCTTGATAACCTCTCGCCGAAATAGTTCAATGCTGAATGCGGTCAACGGCGCCCTGAATCCAAACATAAATTCATTTGGCAGCGACTTCGAATCGCATTCAACAAAAAAAAAACGAAAGAAAAAAATTTTTAAAAATAAATAAATAAAATAAACACAAAAATTATTTGATTTCACAATTACGTAGATGAAACTTTTTGACTGATAACAGAGTTCGTTTTAATCACACTCTATCTGTCTCTCTCTCTCACCTTCTCTTTCCCTGTATCTGCATTAGTCTTCTTCTCTAAGTCTTAATCTATGCCTATATCTCTATTTCTGTATATTTTATATATACTTCTCTACATCTCTCTCTCTCTCTCTCTCAATCTCTCTCTCTCTCTCTCTCTCTCTCTCTCTCTCTCTCTCCACCCCCTCCCTCTCCCTCTCCCTGTAGCTTCAATCATTTAACCAATCATACAATATATCTATCAACTTATCACAGAACAGTTTCCCTTCACACAACCTTTCATTACCATATCATCCCATCCCTTCCCCTCGGGTACACCCCTCTCTAAACACACACTTGGCCGTCTGTCTGTCTGCCGAAAGTGTCTTTCGCTGTTCTTCGCTAAGCAGCTGAGCAAACAAACTTATAAAATACAGAAAAAAACTATTTCATACAGCCGAAAATTGCAAAAAAAAAATTCTCCAATTGTTGTATCAATTTCCACATAAAATACTTAACAAAAAAAGAGCAAACTAAGCAACAGCAACAACACAAACAATCACTACAACAACAACAACAACAAGTTTTGTGTGTTTGTCTCAAGTGTTGCGCGGAGCCAAACTCAAGTAGAATTTCAAATGAGTGTGTGTGGGCGTGTGTGTGTGAGTGTGAGTGCGAGTGCGAGTGTATTTGATATTCATTTCGATTTTATTTTCATTTGAATTCGATTTTTAGTGTTTTAGCTGCCTTTGTGTCTGATATACTCTATCAGATAGTGTAGAAATGGGTATATTGGCTCACCACTCTCTCTATCTCTCTTTCATCTTTCTCTTTATCCCCTCAAGTGTCGAACCTAAACTTAAATTATCTTTGGCTAGAATATACCCTGCACATAGTTCAAACATTTCACAGTATTATCTTAATCTAGATACCCTGTAAAAGCCAAATGCAAATGCCATAGCATTATCTTGGACCAGAGTATACCCTGCATCCTACCATGTCATTATCTATCTTAAGTATACCCTGCACTCTCTGCAGTTAAAGTATTCCCTAGTTGCGGGGAATACTTTAACTGTGGAGACTGTTATATAGTTGAGTTAGAGCATTCTCTATATTGCCAGAGTATACCCTGTAAAACTCAGTCAAATCAAATGCATATACCTCAGTAGAACTTCAGCTTTTCTGCCACAACAAACCAAACCAGATACAAAGATGAAAAAAATAACCAAATCGAATAAAAAACACAAACAGAAAAAATAAATAAAAAAAAAAATTCATTCCGGTTTTTTTCTGCTTTTTTTCGAGCACCGTTTGGGCCTGTTGCTGAAATCACAGAAATATGTGGGGGAAGCTCAACAGAAAAGAATAAAAACAAAAAAAAAACAAAGCAAAGTCAAGAATAACAACAACAACAACATTGAGAGACAAACACGCGCTGCAAACTGGGCTGCAAAATCAGGCGCAGGGGCGTAGATCAAAGGAGGAAGGAATAGAAATATGATGAAAATGAAGTGGATAAACCTTAAATTGAGTAATATTTGGATGTTTATTAAGGTTTTTTGTTATGAGATAGGCCCCCTTGAGATGTCACATAACAAAAACGAAATTGAAAAGTTTTCTAAGCTAACTAACATATTATCGAATGAAACTTGTGCAAGAATCCATTATAATATCCTCTTTTGACTGCGCCCCTGCTTAACTTTTACTGACTAGAAATTGAAATTATATATAAAATTATGTCATTTCATCAAAACATTAACTCAATGAGGAGATTCAACTGTGAGCTAACATCCCACATGCAGAATTTTATAGAGTAAGCTCCCAAAGCTAAAAACCCCCCTTGCCCACGCCTCTGTGGCCTCTTATATAATAAAATTCGACTCGAATTTCATCATTTTATAATCCAATTATTTGAAAGCAAGTTGAATGTATGCGCAGTCTAGCTTCTGCTTAATAGATGTCAATATAATTGATATAGTCCTTGGCTACTAGAACCTTCTATTTAATATCTAACCGTATCTAGTTTAGCTATATGTAATAGTATTTTTATCAATGCTTCACACTAATCAGAAAAACCTTCTTCAAGATATTATTGTGCTCTTTCGACTTAGTTAATGAATCATTTATCATATCATCGTCCTATAATAAAACTAAACATTCATAAAGATAATTTGATATTTCTCGTTATCTTTCGAGTGCGCTTCTGCTTAGCATACGAAAATGATTTTGTCATATGATAGACGTGAACTGAAATTAAGAGCAATGTCTTGCAGATAAACCAACCCCTCAACCCCTTTGCTATCATCTTCATTCGACATTTATCTTAGTTAAGTATATCAAAACCAAGTCTGAAAACTTTTTAAGAGCTTTGAGATCAATGAATTTTATATGTCTAGAAGAACTAACTAACTTATCTTATCTTTATATTAAAATGCCAATGTCATATTTTAGTCAGATCTCTTGAACAACGCCTCTGTGCTTAGGTAATCTATATAATTCCACATAATCACATCGTTAGCTTACTCACTCACTCCTCGACTATTCCTCTATGTCACACTTGTCGAATTTTCACTCTTCTCAGAGATAAAGTCTTCTTATACTCCGTCTCTGTACCCAAAATCCGCCTCTCCTCTTCGCTTTTGCCATCTATTGCCCCTCTTTGACTACGCCTCTCTGATCAAATCAAATCTCCTCTCCAGCTGCCCTCCGTCAATTGTCAATTGAGTCTTACTCTAAACTCTTCTCACCCCTTAAAAACGCCCTGCTTGACTACTCCTCTGTGCTTCAATTTCAGCTTATCTTTACTCTGACTTGACAGAGTTAGACCCACGCCCCCTTTAGGCTACGCCTCTGCACCGTTTGTTTGCTCTGGTCAAACGTAGCACAATTCTTATGCCAAATGGCAGCTTAACCTGTTCCCAGTTGAGCTCAGCGCTGCCCGCTCCCCTTGCCCATTCCTCCGCTGCTTCAGCTCCAACATTTGGCCAAAAATGATTTCAGAGCAAGCCTCAGCCGCACCCACACAGCTACAACAACAACAACAACAACAACAACAACAACAACAACAACGAAGAGTCTTGTCAAATATTAGCACAGAATCATTTTGAATGACAACACAGCAATCTCCTCCCCCTCTCCCCTATCCCTCTCTCTCTCTGTCCCTCTCTATCTCTCTATATCCGTAACCCCACAGAACTTTTTGTTGTCTGTGAATCGAGAGTTTCCATTGTTGGCGATGATTCACCTGACGTGAATTACGTTTTCTAACACACGACTTGCAGCGATCCGAACAAGTTTTATATCATCTTTTCGATGAGTAATCAATTCACACACTCACACACACACACACACACACACTTGAAGTTTATCGCGCCTGAAATTTCTTAGAAATTTCATTTGTCTTTGATTAGAAAGAAATCAATAAATTATCAGCTCATATCAATTGAATGGGTCGCCCGAGCAGTGCCAAAATTATTACAACAGCAAATGGACATTTCTTGTCTTGGTTTTTTTTTTTCGGATAGGTAAGCCCCATTGTGGCACACAAACACACACACTCACACACACACACACACATGGGCGTAAATACTTCCCTGTTTGCCAAACTACAAATTGTCCAATTGGCTTTTAATTGAGTTTCAAGCGCAGCTATCAATCATTGCCATCAATCAAGGCGTATAGTGATGAAGTGTGAATGTATATGTGTGATTGTGTGTGTGAGTGTGTATATGTATGAGTGTGTGCATTGACAAGTGTGTGTCTATGTTTGAAGTTGAACTAACGATAAGCAATGGGACACTGGGACAGAGCTTAAGCAGATGACGTGATTGATTGATTGATGTATGTGAGTGTGTGGTGTGTAGTGTGTGGTGTGTGTGTTTATGTGTATGTGTGCGTTTTTGCACATATCTGACTGCTCTATAGCTGAACTTCACATAAGAAACAGCTTCAATTAAGCTAGATATCACTGTAAATCAAGTTGGGATATCATGATGGAATGGCTGATTAATAGCTATAAGAGGTAGCTCAAATCTTGTTCAGCTAAATACCTATAAACATAAAGAAAGTACAAAAATTTACAAATTTTAAAACTACTCTAGAAAACCATATTCCATTATTTACTTAACAGTGCCTAACAGAGCACTGTTAACAGCACAAATGTTAAGTATCTGTAGCTCTCGGGCGTCTTTCACACTATAAAGCCTCTTCAACACCTGTTGGGCGGCTTTAAGCTCAACGTAAGCCGCAATAAGCAAGGCGAGCAAAGTAAATGTCTTCACAAAGTGCCCATCGTTTGTATATGTATATATATCTACTTATACACATTATTTTATACAGATATACATATACATATTTATAACAATTTCGCAGAATGGGCAAAGTGATTTCTGATAAAAAACAAGCAAAGAAAAAAATAAGTTAAGTGGCCCAAAAGCCAAAGCCAAAAGCCAGAGACGTAAATAACAAGTGAGAACATTGCAGAGGGGCATAAGCGACTGCCTGATACCTGTACACAGCTAGATTAACATCGAAAACACATTAGGAAAATCGATATTTATCAATTTGCCATAAATTAAAGGGGAGTAGCAATGCCTTAGCTCTATATCAATCCAGAACTGTAAGACTGTCTTTACTACAACTATATAATTGGGAAAGACATAATTTACTTTCTCATTTCCCAAGTTATTTATCGATATTTATCAATTGTACATGAGTAAAATGGATGAAACTGTTACATTTATAGCTCCAACTATAAAGTTGCTTAATGATAGTATAAAATAGTAAAGCTTACATTACTCCAACCCCATAAAAGTGGTAGATAGAAGATTTGATCTCGTTAAGTTGCAGTGATTCAAACAGAAAACTTTTGATAGCTTCGCCCATAGACTGAAAGATTCTCTACAGATTCTCTCCTCTCAGACATATCCCAAAAAGAAGGTGATTGCTCACCAAATTTCGAACATCTCAAACTTTGCAAGCCAATATACCCTTGACTCATCACTCTCTGAACGAGCATCTGAAAAGGGCCCCCAAAAACAGGTTCAACAAAGCAAAAGGAGAGCCTCAATCTCACTTCCATTCAGGTGTGCGTGTGTGTGTGTGTATCATAAATATGAATATGTTGCACAGCGAGCAGGAGATACAGATACAATAAAATGAAACGAAAGACACGAGAGATACAAAGATACGAAAGCAGGGCTAAGGCGTCAGGTAGTCCGCCGCCATCGCCGCCTCTGCCGCCGTCGCTGTGTTTAGGCCTAACCAAAGGGCCGGCCAAAAGGGCCAGCCAAATGGCCAACACTCGATGTCCAAAAAAAAAAAATGAATAAAAAAAGCGCAAAACAAAACAAGCTGGGCAGACAATCAAAACTGATCTACACTGAGAGAAAAGCGAAGCGAAGAGTTAAGAGTGAAAAGTGGAAAATAAAAATATATAAATCTAGAGATAGATAAATAGGTAGATAGATAGATAGATAGATAGATAGATAGATAGATAGATAGATAGATAGATAGATAGATAGATAGATAGATAGATGATATATAGATATGTGAAAATCTTCAAATATTAAACTCCATGAACTTTCTCTCAGTGCAGGGATACACCACACACACTCTCACACACTTGACTCTGAGACAGGTTTAAGTTTGGTTCTTCGACTGCAACAAGGATGCAGCAGATGCAGTCGCATTCGCAGTCACAGTCGCCGTCGCAGTCGCAGTCGCAGCATCTCGCGCCTTGGGTTAAAGACCCAGCCGGTGGCCGAGAGAACGGCCAGCGCGACAGACGTCGCGACGTCGCAGTGTCTGCAGTCGGCGGCCTGTTCAAAGTGAAGCGCTTCAGTTTTTTGGTTTCGCTACACGACAAAAGCAGTTGAAAAAGTCAAGTTTATGGCATTGCCTTTGGCAAATGTTTTGGCCGTGTTGCTAAATAAGGCCAACTAAGTTGTTGCTGCATTGATTTAGTTTATGTTGCCAAATGTTATTCGCAATTGGAGTCCTTACAGAGCGAGAACTGGAATTGTCTCCTCAAACTGTGGGACTGAGAATAAAGCGAATAAGAATTGAGATTTGATCGTTAAAAGCTAAGAACTAACAGCTAAAGCTTAACAGTCATCAAATTCTGTTAACAGTTAACAGTAAGAGCATAACATAATGCAGCTAACTGCATAACATCAAAAGTCTGTGTTAAAAGCTAACAGTAGAAGACTTCTGTCAACATTTTTATACCCATAGCTAAACAACAGAAGACACAGATAAAACTCTAAACGCAACTGTTCCTGCTAGCAGCTTTAATAGCTGTTAAGCGCATTGGGTCCAGTAGCAACAGCCTCTGTACACATTACAGATAATAGATTACAGATTACAGATTACAGATTACAGATTACAGTTTACAGTTTACATATTACAGATTACAGATTACAGCTACTGCTACTCTCAATAACTTTAACATCTGCCAAGTCGAACAGAAATTCCAACATTTTCTGTTAACATCTATCACACTCCAAGCAGACTAACAGCTAACCACCTTATACACGCTTAACAGCTGCCACCTAACAGCTTTTGTTAACATCTGTTAAGCATAAGCGGAAATAGAATTAGATATAATTTGACCATTCGAGCAGACTTTTATGCCAACAACAACAATAACAAGTTCTTTGCTCTAAAGAGCCCAAGCCAAAGCACTCAACATGTGCCCAAGTGCCACGCCCCCTTCGCAGCACACAGTGGGCCAGCGAATTAGAAGGAAGTCACGTCACGAATGCGGCACGTAGCGCGTTGTAGCGCAAAGCACGTCCGAGTCGAAGGCGCCGCCAATGTCTGCAACAGCAGCAGAGAAGAAGAAGAGGAAGCAGAAGGGGAAGAAGAAGGGGAAGACAAAACAGCAAAGAAAACTTCTGTTTATAGAACGCAGCAAAGAGACAAAAAGACAAAAAAAAAGATACAAAGCAAAGGCAAAAGCAAAGACAGAGCACAAGTGTATCTCAGAGAAGTTGATTGAGGACGGACGGAGAGATAGGCGGACGGACGGACTGAGTTACGTTTCTTATTTTGCGCCTTTTGGCCGAGAGAAAGAGCGAAACGTTGGCAGCAGCTGTTGCCACAGGATGGAGCAACAGATACTTTTTTATGCACACTTTGAGGCAGCAACAGACGCGAATCTCAATCGATGTCTGTGTGTGTGTGTGTGTGTGTGTGCGTATCTTTTGCGCATTGAAAGGAAGCGAACGCATAAAATATAAATGAAATGAAATTGTGCGTCCCAGTGGATGGCTCGGGCTCAGGGCAAAGGCACAGATACAAGCGGAGTCGTAGATACAGATAATGATTTATGGGATTTAGATACTTTTAGAGAGCTATAGATACATTTGCTGCAGATGCAGATACATTTGAGCAAGTATAAATTAAGCTAGATAATAGACACATATGTAGAACTATAGATACATTGCGAGCAGTTAAAGATACAATTACATAACTATACGCACACCTATAGATACATTTGTCATAGATACAGATACATTTACTCAGCTGTAGATACATTTTTCATAGATACAGATACATTTACATAGATACAAATACATTAACTAGATATATACTCAACTTTAGATACATTTTCAAAAGATACAGATACATTGTCAACAGCTGTAGATACATTTGCATAGCTATAGATATACATTGATAGATTGAGATACATTCCCGGATATGCTTCTACAGATATAGATACATTTGTACAGCTACAGATACATTCTCAGAGCTTTAGATATATTTTGAGCAATCAAAGATACAACTACACAAGTGCAGATGCATTCATTATCTATGCAGATACATCATCTCTACAGATACATTCATATAGATAAAGATACATTTCCCACAGCAGAGACAGCTATACAGCTTTAGATACATCTACATCTCACTTATAGATACATTTGCATAACTTTAGATACAGATACGAACACACTCACATAGACATAGCTACAGATACATATATAAATACAGATACAGATACATTTTGGTAACAGCGCAGTCTGTGCCAAGTCTGTGCTGGCTTTTCGCTTTTCTTTTCCTTTTGCGCTTTTCTTTTGCGTTTTTCCTTTGTAATTTATGTTAACGCAGATCATGGCATAAATCTCTTGGCCAGAACGTAGCTGGGCTATAAATTTCAGTGCGAAATGGCCCAAATGGGGAAAAGGTGGAAGGCAAAATGAAGGCGAAATTGACGATTGGAAGCTGGTGATAAGCCAGAGATGAGAGAAAGGTGCAAAGGAAAAGGAAAATTAAATTCAAGTGAGGAAAATTATAAGAAAAAGTGCGAGCTTTAAGCACAGTTAAGTAAACTGAAGATTTGAAAGCTTAAAGACAAATTCTAGAAAAAATATAGAAAAAAAGAAATGATAAAGTCTTAGATCAACAGAATGTGTTAAAGCTTTGAAAGCATTAAGCTACTTTTTGCTCAGTATCTTTCGTTTAAACCAGCTGAGCTTTAAGATAAGTCAAAAGGAATATCATACACTTATCCTTTTTCGCTCTTTTTGCTTCATAAGCAAAACAAATTGCAGTTAAACATATTTTGTATGCAGACCAAAAATCAGGGGGAAAGAAAAGGCGTGAAATCTTATCTAAGCAAAGCAAACACAATCGAAACACAAAGCTCAAGTAGTTGAGGCGCAAATGCACAGCAATTAACTGCACAATAAAAACAAAAACGAAAAGCAACAACAACAGCAGCAACAACAGCAGCAGCAGCAGAAGAAGCAGAGGCAATTCACTGCAAATGATAAACGTCAAAGCAAAACAAACACAAGAGCAACAACAACAACAACAACACAAACACAATGTGCGTGTAATAAAGCTTGAAAGCTGAAAGGCAAACAGATGCCTAACGAGTCACACTCGCAGCTTGAGTGAGCGATAACAAATGCAGAGGCGAGAGCGAGACGGCAGCGAACGAGAGCCGAAGCAATATACACTCAACAGGGAATTCCCTCTGCGACTGCGGCGGCGGCAGAGGCAGCAGCAGAAAGCAGCACAGCGATTGAACATCAAAGCAAAATTGAAAGGCAAATTAAAAGAGAGAGAGCAAACGTGAGAGAGCGAGTACGAGTCAGGCAATGGAAGAGAGCAAGAGCGGGTGAGAGGGCGGGAGAGCGAGCGAGCGTGAGCAACGTATAATTCAAAGGAAATTAAGCATTAAAGTGAATAAATTTTCATAATTGCGTTTTGCGCGTTGTCAGCCGTTTTGGCATCGCTTTTTGCTTTTTGCTTTTGTAGTGCGAACAAATAAGAAGCAGAGCGAGATTTGGATAGTCAATTGCTATGCATGTGTGTGTGTGTGCGTGTGAGTAGCCACTGTTAACAGTTGAGTGAGTTCATGTGTGTGTGCGAAAGTTTATCTCATTCTCGTTAACTGTGTTTGCTCATCATTTACATAAGTATGTATGTCTGTATGTGAGTGTGTGTGTGTGTTTTACGTAGTCACATGGGTTAATCATTTACGTTTGCGTAGCATCTGTGCATTTGCATTTGAATACAGCGCGCGGCCAATTGGCAAAACTTTCGGGTTATTCTAATTGGACTTTAAGCAAATTTCCCACGAGGAAATTAAATTACTCTTATGCCTTGGAATCATTAAGACGAAATTCAATTAGAAAAATGTTTAAAAATTAAAAAAAAAAAATTGAAATAGTTTTATAAATACCATGAAATTTCGAATTAAACGCCTTTTATAGCGTTTTAATATGATAATAGCTTTGCCATGGAATAATTTTTAGCTGTTGATTAAGATTTGTCTATCAGCTTTGATTAGAACTGTAAACAGTTTATTTAGGCGAGCTGCAAATGATTAATAAAGTTCAATAGCCAATGTGTGTGTGTGTGTGTGTGTGTGTGTGGAATCTACTAGAACTGAACAATTAGCAATTGCTGATAAGCGCTCCATTTCAATTCCATTTCTAATCTAATTTGTGACTTCAATTCGTCGACTCGCATTCTCTGCCTGTTCCAGCCCATACCCCTGCCCCGTTCCGTTTCCACACACACACGCACACACACACACATTTCCCTTGCAGTTGTGTGGCCCACGCACTTTGCCACACATTCCGCGCATAATTCGCAAAGTCTCACGTGGGCCTTGGCTGCAATGCCGATTCCGCTGGTTCCGCTGGTTCCGCCTGTGCTGCAGCCTGCAGCTGTAAACGTAACTGGATTTGGGACCGCCCGGGCCACAGCCCCCGTTCAGTTACCACCCGTTCCGCCCCTTTGCAAACATATTTCGCTATGCGCCTTTTTATGTTTCTTTTAATTAAATCTGCAAGCAGCTGCAGAAATTGGCAGCAACTGAACTAAACAAAAAATAATAAAAAAAAATAAATAAAAATAAAAATAAATGTAGCTCATGCATTTTTATTCTTATACTTTTCACATTTTTGTTCAGCTTTATTTGATTGTGTTCGAGTTTATTACGAATTCCACGCTAAAGAGCAAGGAATATTGCGGTTAGAATGCACACACACACACATGCACAAACAATGCAGAGAGTATAAAAATACAAATACAACAACAAATACACGAAGTAGTAGAAGAGGAGGAGCAGCAGCCGCTGTAAAGTCGAGCAGTTTAATTACGCAATCAACAGGCGCATATGCAAAAATGTTGTTGTTTTTGTTGTTGCTGCTGCTGCTGCTGTTTCTTTCATTCCTTTTGTTTTGTTGTTATTGCTCCGTTTAACGTTTCATTTCATTTGGTTTTTGTGCTGCTTCGCGCATATTTCATTTGCTGCGGCTGCTTTGCGCTTGTCATACGTCACAGGCAACAAGCCGATTAAATTGGGAACGACACACAGTCGAGTGAATGTAAGAAAGAGAGAGAAATTGAGCGGGCAGGGGGAGAGCGAGTGGAAGTGTGCGAGAGCGCCCGCAATAGCATGTAAATGAAATTGAAATCAACTATTGGAATTGCTGCGTTCACGGCGTCAGCTGCAATGCTGATCTGCTGCTGCTGCCGCTGCCTCTGCTTCTGCTGTGCTGCTTTCTCGTTCTTTGTTATTGTTTTTTGTATTTTCAGCCAGATTTAACTGTGACTTTTGTGTGGATATACAGTTAACTCCCGCACTCACTCGGTCAGTTGGTTAACTGTCACTTAATGCTGCTGCCTGAACTTTAGCTATAAAACGAGCTTGAATGAACGCGAATGAATGAGCGAATGACTCAGTGCAACTGCAACTGCAACTGTAAAGCAAATACCTGTGGAACATGCAATTCTCATTACGGACCTCAGGTGGAATTAACATAGTACTCATAGTAACTATTTGTAGCTCGAATTTCCATGAACAACATTGAGTCACGAATCGCGACATATTTATTTAATAAAATCATCAGATAAACTCTGTAAATTATTCATATCTCAGCGCAGCACGTTAACAGTTAACAGTAACAGGGTATACGGCGAGCGAGAGAGACAGCGAAGAGCCTGCATGCAAATTAAAGCAGCGACCAGGCAAGCAGCAGCTGTGGAAGGCGACTGCGAATGACAGGCGCAAGGAAACAGGCGAAAGAGAAGAAGAAGAACAAGAAGTTGTGTTGGCGCAGGTAGCGAGCATAAAACGCGACCGCGTTTTGCGCACGCATCATTCACAGAATGAGTAGCAGCAGCAGCAGCAGCAGAAGAAGAAGGGGCAGCAGAGGCAAAGCAGCCGCTGCTTTGGCCTCTGCTGCTTTACCACCTGCCGCACTTGTTTATGACCGCCGACTTGTTGGCGTCTCTCGCCGCGATTGGACACTGGGACAGCCCAACGAAAGCGGAAACATGCGCATCAATGCACACACACACACACGTATGCACATATAAATGAGCTTACATGGCACAAGACAACAACAACAATAGCAGCAGCAGCGAAGCAGCGACTTTAAAAGTGGTGAAGAAGAAGAGCAACAATAACATGTCTGGAAATTGGCAAAGCCATTGCTGTCGCCGTCGCTGTCGCTGTCGCTGTCGCCGTCGCTGTCGTGAACGGCGCAGCGACTCATGCGCTTTTGCTTTGGGGCCTCTTTTCTTTTGCTTTAGTTTAAAACTGGTTACGTCGCAACCAGTTTTACGTAGTCTCTGTCTCTGCCTGTGTGTGTGTGTGTGAGTGTGAACGTGTGCTGGGGAAGCCGCTTATTGTTACGTTCTTTTAGCTGCTGCTTCTGCTACATATTCGGCCTTTGCTAATTGCTGCCGCAAATGTTAAAATAAAAAAAAAAACAATTAGCATGAGTCGCACGTTCTCTGCCGTTCGCCCTCTCGCTCTCGCTCTCTCTATGTTTATGTGTGTGTGAGCTCAGCTTTGCGCTGTATGCGAGCATGTGACGTCACTAGGCAATGATTGCGTGAGCTTTAACGTTAGATAAACTGTGTAAATGTATATTTTTTCTTAATGACAGTTATTTATAGGGCATTGCCAATGCGCACAAACTCGTTTTTAACGAACTATTAATCGCAGAGCATACTTTAAGGCGATTTTTAAAGTTACGGTTTATCAGTGAACGCGTTCAAAGTGCAGCTCAATGTGATTACAGTTTGTATGGGTGTGCGTGTGTGTGTGTGTGTGTGTGAGTACTTGTGCAAGCAAACACATTCAAGAGTGCTTTACAATTGAAAGCAAGACAATAATTCAGTTTGTGCTGCGCTGATAAGAACCGTTAATCTCGCTGTATTTTGTAATTACGCGCTTTTCTACACACACACACACACACACACACATACACATACATACACGCACGTATATGCTTGCTCTCTTATCACATTGGCGCAACCACAGCACAACAATTGTGCAAAAGTCAACTGCGCAGCCCAATCAAGCGGAATAGGCAATCGACAGAGAGGGAGTTAGAGAGAGGGAGCGAGGGAACGAGAGAGCGCCGTTAGCACACTCGCAACATCTGAGAATGGCACATTATGAGAATGAGACAGTGGAATGTGTCGTACATTGGAAAAGTGCGTCATTCGCAATTGGCTGTCCGAAATTATGAATACCCTGTACAAATAATAAACAAAGCGTTCGTCACGTTAGCTTAGCTAATAGTTATGTGCGAGTATATTCATTCTATAAGACAACTTGACATGGGGAGATTTAATTTAAATAAAATAATGTATATTTACATATATATGTATATAAATACACATTCTTATGCATATTATTATTTACACACTTTTCAGTGTTCATTTATAGGGCATTTAGCGTGCGACTAATTAGGTCTTTCAAATTTCCTTTGGTACTTTTTGTTTTGTTTTGGGAATTTTTTTGCCAGCGTTGCGATTTTATTTATAGAACATTTAACATTGTCTATGCGTTTTGGCACAGACAAGATAGAAGACACACACACACACACACACACAAACACATACATATGTCTGTATGTACACATTCAGGTGTACACATACTTGCGCACTCGAGTGTATTGCTTTTGCTTTGGGCAGACGTTTAAAATTAGCAAATCGAGCCAAGAAATTCGCTTGTAAACATTTTGCGAGCAAAATATATATAAATAAATAAAAGCAGAAGTACATATCTAAAATATATATGTATATATATTATATATATATGTATACATATGTATGTATGTTTGTCTATATGTTTTATACTTTGCTTAGATCTTTCTTAAATATTGCTTTGGCTGGCCTTCTGCGTTCGCCCATGGAAAATTAGCAACATTTTCTTACTAAACACACACACACATTGATCCCACACACACACACACTCACACACTGACGTCACTGAGTGAAATGTCAGTGTCAATGCGTGGGGGCCTCGACATTTAGTCTAAATAAAAGTTTAAACAGTTTTTCTTATTGCCAATTTTGATACAATTCAATTTGGGGCACGTCTGGCTAGATCTATTGAAAATTTGAAAAATACTGAAAATCTATTGGTATTTCTAGAATTTAAATACCAAACTTGTAGTCTCTGGCTCTTAAGGTCTTCAAGTTAGGCTTAAAGACTCATTTAAATATAACGATATTTATCGATTTACGTGTTATCGATAAAGAAAACATTCATAATAGTGGGACACATACAATGTAGTAGTTCTATATTCCTATATATATTTCCATATAGTTATGGACAAGATAAAGGATTATATATTTGTCTAGATTCAGCTCGAATTCCACCAATAATCTATATGAATATCTATATACCCTTCTGCCTAAAAAATCTGCATTTGCAGAGTATACAAATAGATTATTTATATATATATAGATTCTTAATATATATCTATAAATCAAAAATAAATTTTGATTTAGGAATTTTTCTGGGAAATTCTTTCATAATGTTCTATCTTTGATAATCTATAAATTGTATCTAAATATATACTAAATTTCTCTCTCTCTTTCTCTCTCTCTCTTTGCAGAATCCACTGTGAATTCGCGTAAACACACTCTGGAGTCCACACGCGAGAAATTGAAAGGTAAGTTTTGGATCATAGATCGCATAATCTAAGGGAATTTCTCTATGCCTAACGTTATCTCGCTTGATATATATCAATGTCAAAGTTTTTGCTATCGCCGATAAGGTTAGGCATTGAGCTACTCTGAATCATGGGCAAAATCAAATCAGTGATTGACTGATTGAAGAGTGTAGGGGAACGATAATAGCAGAACTCACAAATGAGAGTAATTGAAGAGAAGACGGATTCCAACTGATCAATATATATAATATTTGATTGATTGATTGACTGATTCATAATCAGCACAAACTGCTTGATCTGCAGTTCTTGAAGTATTTACAGTAATCAAATTGCTTTCTTATGCATATGAAAAGTAAATAGCTTGATTGAAGTGGTGATTGACGGATTGATGAGGCTTGTATAAAGAGAACCAGAACCTAGAAAGCTTGAATTGTCAGAATTTTATGTTAGTATTATACGTATTTCATACGTATAAAACCCCAAATTCTATTTCATTGATTGACTCTTTGAATGATTGAAGATAATGTTTGAGACGTAATCAAATCTGCGCAACAGAAACCTGCCGGGATTCTAGTCAATATGTAAGAGCTGTATCACAAGGGAAACTTTTGCATAGTATAACTTTTTGACTTGCATTTGTTTGAGACTTAATTAAAGTTTTTCTTTTATATTGATCAACTCATAATTAATAATTTAAATCTAAACTTAAAATAAATTCAATTAAATATAGTTATATAAACATAAGCAACAATTTCTCATCCAGTTTTCGCGTGAAACCACGCATCAATCACACTTAACTCAGCTTTCTGGGCTACCCAATTACACACAGAATATATATAGTTGTATATTTAAATATACACATATATATTTATTTATATATATTTTTTATTTATACATATATTTATATCGTTGACCTTCGACTAGGTTTTGGGTTGCTTTGTTTTCCTTAGCGCCTTATCAGTAACACAAGAAGTTCGCCCAGCTCAGGTCGAACTTTCTATGCGCATTTCATAAGCCTATTCCTTTCTCTCTCTCTCTCTGCCTCTGTCTCTCCCTCTCCCTCTAGCCCCGTTACTTAATGCCATTTAATACAGCTATTACGGTCGGGGCAATTACACTTGGAGACGAGCGACTATTTAAATGCTATATATATACTATATATATGTCAATGCTCGACAATATTGATATGGACAATACATACAAACACACACACACACACACACACACACACACACACACACACACTATATACACACATATCTGTATATAAATGCGAGCATAAAATAGAAGTTGATAAAAAGCGAATGGCGTGATTCATGATAGAATCACGCACACCCCACAGAACGCAGCAAATGAATAAATGAAATAATAATAATAATAACAATAACAATATGCGTTGCCTATGGAAGAGTCGGTGAGCTTGAGTGGGGCATGCACGACTAGCAGATACTCGTTAGAGTAACAAATTGTTTTTTTTTAAGAAAAAGTGGATAAAGAGAGAGAGAGAGAGAGAGAGAGAGAGCGAGAGGGAGAGAGAGAGAGAGAGAGAGAGAGAAAGAGAGAGATAAAAGGACAGCAAATGATAGATAGAAAGAGAGCGGAGAGTATGAGGAAGACACAGATAGAGAGATAAAGAATGAATGAGAGAAGAGAGAGAGAGAGAGAGAGAGAGAGAGAGAGACAGCGAGAATGAAAAAGACAGAAAAAGAATGAGAGAGAGAGACAGAGTGTCAGTAAGAAATAGAGAGAAACAGACTGAGTGGGACAAAGTGAGGGCAAGAGAGCGCAAAGAAGAGAGAGGAAAAGGGAAAATGATAAAAATAAGAAAATAAAGGAAGAATAGACATAAAGACATTAAAAGATTCAGCTTCAAGGAGAGATGGAGCGATAGATGAATACAGAGCGAGATAGATACGATAAGAATAGAGATGAAAGAGAGTGAGGTGGAGAGACAGTGAGAGACATTATTATTATTAATATTAATCTATAAATAGATAAATGTTAATATTAATTTATCTGTCTTCTTCTCTAGCTATCTATACTATTCTATCCTATTAATATTCTTATACACGGCTACCTATATATTTTAAGACGTATATATGTACATACATATATCATAAATGATCACACAGAACTAATATACCCGATTCACACATCTGCTCATTCCACGCACTCACGCACACTTGGAATGAATTTAATACGCATATCAACCAGAGATTATGGCTTAAGCAGGGCATACTAGATGTTCCCAGCTATATAAATGTGTGTATGTATGTATGTATGTATGTATGTATACTATGTGTAGCTAGCTTTTTTTGCCAGCTGCTTTTGGCATTTCACTTTCGTTATCAAAGCCACTGATAGGCGTTTACGTGACGTAGATACGATATGATATTGTATATAGAGCTACACATATGTTTGTACTGTATAAGTGTATGTATGTGTGTGTGTTTGTAGCTGGGGGCAGGGCAATGGAATTTAGATTGGCCCCAACAAATTCGTACCTTCTGATAAAGTTTGGCAATTAAGAAACAAAACAACAAAGCGAAGTGCGAGCAATAAATCAAATTTAGTTGGAAGACAAATTTGAGAACGATTCAATTTAGTGGGAAATCAAGAAAGAATATGTATATAAATATGAATATACATATAAATATTGCAAATGGATTTCCTCGGAATGAGTAGTCAATAAATACTATACTATAAAACATTATTCATGACTTTGAAATGGAATTAGACTAAAATTCCAAATCAAAGGTTTGAACTTGTAAATTTTGGATAATTCTCTGGATTTCTTGTACATATTTACATAAAGTGATATGAAAATGAAATGAAACTAAATTGTGATCAATTTCTATATAGTTCCGATAGTTCCACACAAATGACAACTTCTATGAAAGCTATGGATTATATACTCTATATTCCTATATATTTCTTTCATTCTTACAATAATTCTGTCATTTTCAGTTAATTCTCCTTAAAAAAAAACTTATTTTAATATTCTTCTTCTTTAACTATTTCACATATCAATATCTTTCTTCATATAAATGTTACACCTTTTACCGCTTCTTCTTCTCGTTTCTTGAACCACTTCAACTTCGCATTCCGCTTCTCTTCTAATTTCGTAAACAGTCTTAACGCTCTTTACCAGCCCTCGAGCCCTTTTCCGAGAACACTTCAAATCTAATTAGGATCGAGCAGTTGCTTAAGGCGCAAGGATATGCGATTGCAATAACTCGCCTAACACCCACATCCATTGCCACAGTCATTGCCATTGCACTCACAGCTGGGTTTTTCCGCAGAAGCAATTGAGAACCTCTTCTACCTCGCGCTCTACCTGAGCTGCCTAAGCCCGGTTAATAGCCCGTCCGGCGCTGCGGCCGCTGCTGCTGCCCTTCGGTCTGGCAGTCAAGTGGCTTCGATTCGCTTCTCGCTTCTCGCTTGGCGCTAAGTTTTTCGCTCAGCTCTGAAATTTCTATTGATGATTTTTATGGGTTTTTACCCGCTAAAATCTGTCAGGTCTAATGATGCCAGCCTGTCTGCAGTTTGAGCTCGGGATTTGCACGGCCACCAAATGCACTGTGCGGCACGTCATTACGCTGTCTCGCTGCTGTCTAGCTGCGTGGTAAGTCCACCGGCCAACAGACAACAGGCAACGGCCAATGGCCAATGGCCAACAGCTGTCAGTGCAATGCAAATGTATTTAGAGCAAAGTTTTAAAAGGGTTTGAATGGCCAGAGATTGATGTCATTAGCTATAGATACATTTACGATTGAAATAAGTATGTTTAGATACATTTCTACAATTATAGATACATTCACAAATGCATTTACGTAGCCTCAGATACATTTGAATGGCCGGAGATTGATGTCATTTGCTATAGATACATCTTGTATGTTTAGATACATTTCTACAGTTATAGATACATTTCTATAGTTATAGATGCATTCACAAAGGCATTTACGTAGCCTCAGATACATTTGAATGTCCAGAGATTGATGTCATTTAGCTATAGATACATTTACCATAGAAATAAATATGTTTAGATACATTTACATCAGTTGCAGATATATTTCTACAGCTGTAATTACATTCACAATAGATGCAAATGCATATATATACAGATACATTCACATGGATATAGATACATTTACATAGATAGGGATACATTTAAATAAATAAAGATACAGATACAAGATACAGAGATCTAAATAGATTGATATAGCTACAGATACAGGTGATTAGCTCCAGATATAGATAGATTGAGTCAAATACATTTAAGGGTTTATAGATATATTTCCAATGGACTTAGATACATTTGCAAGGGCACAGATACATTTAGGCATAATAATATGAGATACTGATGCCAGTGAACGACTATAGATACATTTACTATAACTAGAGATACATTTCCACATATATAGATACGTGTGCACATACAAAGACTTAGCTACATTTACAACTATAGCTATATAGGATCATAGATATATTTGCTATAGATACAGATACTTTTGCAGATCCATTAATAAATTTACTGTAGTTATAGATACATTTCTATATGAACAGATACATGATCAAAGCCATAGATTCGCTTTAGCTACAGATACTTTTGCACAGTTATAGATAACTCAACAGTGCCACAGATACATTTGAAAGACCGTAGATACATTGCCAGATTCATCAAGTTGCACTAGGCACAACTGCAGATACATTTCCATAGCCACAGATACATAGATAAATGTCTACTACCCACAGATACATTGGCACAGTCTCAGATACAGACGACAATCAGCAGCAGCAGCAGCAGCAACAGCAACAGCTGAACATTCACAGCATATTTTCATTGGCGTCGCAAGTCTGCGATCGTCTGTTGAGCTGCTCGACTGCTTAATATAAAACCAAATTCATAGCAAATGTGTGCGAGTGTGTGTGTGTGTGTGTGTATCTCTGTTTGTGTGCGTAAAAGTATCTGCGTGCCTCGACGACTGGCAAAGCTCTTCAACAGTCGCCCAACTGGCGATTCCCAATCAGCAGCAGCAGCAGCAGCAGCCGCCAAGGCGAGTCCACAGCCAACACACAAACTACACTCACACACACACACACTCACACACACACTCACACACACACTTGCAGCACTACAGCATGACACAGAATGAACTCATGCGCTGCTCTGATACCTCGACACAGCGCAAAAACAAACACAAAGCTGACAGAGACACTGCGAAGTGAGACTCTAGTGCCAGAGAATTATAATCGAGCAATAGACAGGGCAAATACTAAACACACACACACACACACACACAGATACAGCACACACAGATACATTCGGCCAACACATGTTGAATGCGATTTAAGTTTCTCAATTTAGTTTTTTTTCTTTTCTTTTTTGCGCACGTTTTATGAGCACACAACACTTCAGATGACGCACTTTTCATAAGCTGATTGATTGATTGATTGATTGAGTGAATGAATGATTGATTACATGATTGACAAACTAAAGCTAGACAAAGTACTAGCTGGAATTGGCATAGTTTTAAATTGCAATTGCCATAAGTGAAGACTCGCAAAGAAAGTAAAGAGCCTTTGATTGAGAAACTAATTGAATGATTGAATGATTGACTGATTGAAGTCAAATACATAGCGCTAACTGGTAGAGCTAAAAAGTTAAAATTTCAGCCGCAACTTTAAGGAGATACATGCCCATAGCAAAAAGTCTGTTCCACAATTAAATGATTGAAATGACAGAAATGATTGAAGAGCTCTGATTTTGATTGATCAACAGCATTGTCCGCTTTAAAATTGAAACGACTTCATTGAAAGAGCTTTAAAAAGATTTATAATTTAACAAACTTGAAATTAATAATACTTATTTAGGATCGTATTTGTTTGTATGTGCTGCACTTCAATCAGTCCGTCAATCAATCAGTTACATTAGGATTTATTTACTTAATCGTTATTTTGTACATAATTATTTTAGATAATTTTCAAATATAGTTTTTCGATAACTCTAAAATAGAGAATCTCAAATATTTTTAGATAATAGTTTCGGTTCACAAATTTAGTTAATTATTGAGTATAATTGTTTTTTTATACAATTATTTTTAGGTCATTATTTTTAGATCACTGTTTTAGCTCATTGATTTTAGAACATTTTTTTTAGATAATGTCTTTTGTATTATTGGTTTAAATTACTTTCAAGATATTTTTAGAAAATAATTCGCAAAGACTATGTTTAGATCATCGGTTTTTAAATCATTCGCTTATACCTTATAAACAAAATTATGAGATAAACCATATTCGAAATCATTGACTTCGAAACTCATGAGGATTTCAATGCACTTTTCACACCTTTTCAATGTTTGATCGGCTCAAAAGCTTAAGCTTAACTTGATCACAATTCAAATTGACAAATCGACTAGCGAATTTATTTTAAATACGATTTAAATACCTTTTTTTTCACTCAAATAACAAAGTAAACAACGTATTCTTGCAGCTGAGACGGAATGTGGTTTTCAGTGCATTTTTCATGACGCCAACACGAAATGCTCCCTCAGTCAGTCAATCAGTCAATCAGTCAGTCAGTTTTAGCAGTCGATTGGACCCAGCCCCAATCGCAATTCCATTCGCAGTTCAATGTTCAATCGCTCTACGCTGTAGATACAATTCACGTATTTCTCTATCTACAAAATACGAAAACGAAAAACAAAAAAAATATATAAAAAATACAAAAAATACAAAATATGCAAATGCTCATGACGTGCGCGCACTTAGCGATTGTCGATTCTCAATTTTTGTTGTTGTTGTTGTTGTTGTTGTTGTTGTTGTTGTTGTTGGGGATTTTTGTTGTAGCTAGTTTTATGGTCTGGCAGTCATCGTCATTCATAGACTAGAGAGGGAGCTATATGTATGTATATGAGTGTGTGTATATAGCTATATACACAATTTGTGTATACAAACGTTGTTTGATTTTTGGCTTGAATTGCGATTGAGTTGTGCAAATATTAACCAAAAATTTACACTAAAAATACCCAGTAAACCATGGGGTATGCGTGACTAAGAGAATGACTCAAAGATCATTCAATTCAAAGGAAAACTCAAATGAGTAAAAACTATAAAAATTATAGAAATTATACATTGCAATCAGTCTAAAAGTGTTTACAGGGTATTTTTAACATATATTTCACAAAACTGTCAGAGAGATAAGCAACTATATTCATAAGTAACGAAAGAGTTTCCTATTTTCAAGACGAGTCAGTATGCTCGATTTTTTACCATTACAGGGTATGCTTAGCACGGATGCCTTAAATATTTCAAAGAATTTTAAAAGTACTTCTCTGGCATCTTCAGAGATAAACTTAATAAACTGTACATTTACACAGTTTCACCTTGTATTACAGGGTATCTCTAGCAGCTATAAGCCTGACTGCATAGCAAAAGAAAATGCATTAGAAGCAAAACACACACTAAGTTTGATTTCAAAGCTGAACACATTCTAGTAAAAATCAACTTTTCGGTCATGGTTACTATATTACAGGGTATTTTTAGCCGCAATTCTTGCTGTTACTCTTCCAAATATCTAAAGAATAGGAATAATCAGTATGCACTGCATTTACAGTACAATAAATACAATTTTGTTAGGTGTCTACTGTATTACAGGGTATCTTTAGCACATCTTTAGCAAAATTTGAAGAAATCTAAATTTATCTATACCAGTCATGAAAACCAAGCTTAACTACCCTAACAGTAACACACCCTCTCTCTTAGTCACTTTTCGCTCTATTACAGGGTATCCCTGCGCTGTCCTACCCTCTGCTTATTCATTTCCCTGCTTGTTTGACTTTTGTTGTTCGCTGCGGCTGTCTGAAAATAGAAACACGGCAAACGTTGCGTGTCAACAAATGAGCAATCAACATTTTCTAATAGCCAACTTTAGTGGCTCCCAGTCGAATCGTTCGAAACGCTCGAAATGGCCGAAACGAGCTTCGACTTTGACTCGAGTCTCCGAAATGCTCGTTTTTGCCCCCAACTTTATCCATTTGACTGAACTTTCGGTCGCCGGGGCCAATGTTGACTAAGGTCCAAAAATATTTGACGCTGACGCATAGATCGATTGGCCAGAGCCATTAAGGAAGCCCTAGTTAGGCGACACAAAGGGGCAAGTACAGTGAACGACTAGAACATACCCTGTAAACAGCTCAGCAAGGGGTGTATCGAGGTGTGTAACTAGAGATATTTGTCATAGAAACCGACTAGAAAAGATTTTGCTTTGCCTATTACATTTAGTTATGCAAGTCGTATATACCCCTTTGTATTTTTACTGGGTATACAAATGATTTATTATATCTCTACCTCTTAAAAGTTGCAATATGTGGACAAAAAATAGGTCGAAAGTGTTTGTCTCTGCTTGTGACACACATTCAGTCCAGCCTTATATGCCCCATTCCACTTTTTCTAGGGTAAACAGTAAAAATTGATTGATATTTGAGAAATATCTGCATAGGTATTGTACTATATAAACTCTAAATTGTTACTCCTTTGCTGTTCATGCATTACCATAAGTCTTATATACCTCATACTACTTTATGAAGAGCATACAAATTAGTTTTCTCTTTAGTTCCTCAAAAGTTGATAAATATGATCTAATATCATTTTCAAGCTGATTTCGCCCGCCTGTTACATACATCCCAACAAGTCCTGCATACCCCATTCCACTTTCACACACATCACGGCTAAGCAGTTTCCGCCTTCAACCACATCCTTCGCCATTAAGCATTTGCTAAGAGCGCGCCCTAAACTATGCAATGCTCAATGAGCCTTGCCCCATGAGTAAGCAATACTCTTAATAGTCGTTGTTGCTGTTATTGCTGTTGTTGCTGTTCCTGCATTTGATTAGGCGTAAAGCAACCTCACGAAAAAGCTCTTTTGACACCCCGCTCAAATGCGTTGAAGCGTGCAGTAGAGCAGCAGAGCGAGAGCGAGAGCGAGGGAGACAACAATTGCTGTGCGAATGCCTTTGAAGCTCAACAGGTCATTTTATGTTTCGGTCACACTTAAGTGACGGCTCTTCGCTCCCTTTTCACACTCCTTCTACTACTCACTGTTATTGCTGTTGCTGATGCTTTTTTTTTGCCTTTTCAATTAGTTTTGATTGTCGCTTATGTCGTGCGTTTTTTCTTTCTTTTTTGACAACGACGACGACGACATTGCTTTTGCTTGCTCAATTAAAGAAGTTAACTCTATTGATTACGTTTAATATCGACCGAAACGTACCGAGTTCAAACCTGTTCGAGTGCAGCAGCAGCAACAACAACGACAACAAACACATTCAAATCGTGGGCATGTGCACGAGCGTTAATAATAACAAAGTTGGAGCCGACAACGTCGCCAGCATTGCTGAACTGTCCAGACATGATCACGTCGTCGCCGTCGCCGTCGTCGTTGGCGTCTGCGTCTGCGTCGGCTTCGGCGTCGTCTCTGCTATTGTTGTTGCCTTTGGCTCCACTGATTGTTTGTGCTTTGCTTGTCCGTCTGCGTTGTAGCCGCCACTTTGGCGGCACTGCTCGAACCATAGCTTCTGGTTGCAATGTCTTCTCTCTCCCATTGCTCGCTTTGGCTCTCGCTCTCTTCGCCTCTCCTCTTTGCTCTTGCCATTGCCATTGCAACGGCTGTTTTATGTTGCGCTTAATGGTTTCATTTGCCCTGCGCTCATGTGTGTGTGTGTGTGAGTGAGTGTGTTTGTATATCGATTACTCAATGCGTGAATGAATAAGACGTCGTCAACGCTGCAGTTTCTTTTGCTGTCACTTGCCCCGCTCTCTCTCTCTCTCCCACTCAGCTGTGTTAATTGTACGTGTGTGTGCGCTTGTCTGTGTTTATTTTTAAGTCAATCGGTTCGAAAGACGTTTTATTGCCTGTAATCAATCGTCGCGTGCAAAGAGTGCGAGGGGATCAGCCTATTCGACTATGCCGATTGCTCACATTACACACACACACACACACACACGCCACTCTACACTGTGTTTATTGATTAGATTGTTTACCTTTTTCGTTGTGATATCATCAACGGTTCTTACTGCCCAGCCTTATCGTACGTCAACTGTCTAAATACGAGTGTGCACACACATACACATACTCGTGTACATACATGCGTGTGCATGTTTACACATGTATATGCACGTCGAAACTATTTCTGGCTTCGGGGGGATGTGCATTTGGCGATAGACGACGCGACGGCCGTCGCTCTTATCGATTCGCTTCCGTTCGATTTGCGTTGATATTTGGAGGCAGACAACGGGAATTTCTAACTGTTGTCAACGCACAATTGCAGTCAGATTAGATGAGCGTGTTCAGGCCGTGTTATCGATAACTACGTTACTGTACTTCACGTCTTGTTTATCGCATCCTAATCAGCCACTTAAACAGGCCCATTCCTAAAAAGAAATCAGCTCACACACACGCACACACTCATACACACATCAATCAACAGCAAAATCGCATGTTCACCCAACAAAAACAAAAATTTGCAAGCGCCAAATAAAATCTGATATAAATTAACGCAAAAAAAAAGCGCTGTGCGGCACCCTGCCCCCCCCCCTCGCCTTTGGCGAACGCAGCAGAAAATGGCGCACTAAAAAAAAAATAAAAAAATTTAAAATAAAAACACAAAACAAACCAAAAACAAAGTCAATTGATCTAATAAGCCAAGAACGCGGCGACAGCGACGCAGACGGCGACAGCAACGGAGACGGCGACGGCGAAGACGGCGCTCGCTCATTTAAGCAAAAGCCTCAAGCAGCGAGTTCTTTTATTCGCCTTTGCTCATGCTACAACAACAACAATAGAAAAATGTGTGCGCGGGGTGTTTTGGGGCTTCCCTGAGCAACAAGCAGAGCATATACACTCACACACTCACGCACACACACACACACACACACACACACACACACACACACACAGCGGACACGACGAAGCGCAACAGCCGACGACGACGTCTTGGCACTTGCTGACTAGCTTTGGTCGTTGTTGTTCTTGCTGCTGTCGTCGTCGTCGTCGTCGTCGTCGACCCAGTACATATGAGAGACAGGGCCGGTTCAACGTTATTGCGGTCCATAAATAAACAATGCCAGCAAATACAATTTATTTAGATGTAGCTGTATGTGTGCCTCTGCCAGCAGACATACACAAACACAAACACACGCACACTTATGTTGTGCTGCGTGTGTGTTTTGGGCGCTTGGTAGATCTAACCGCAGCCGCTCTGCACACACAATGACGTCGACTGGCGTCGGCAGCGGCAGTGGCAGTGGCAGCGACAGCGACAGCGGCAGCAGCAACAACAACAGTAGCAACAGTTGATCGAACATTCGAAGATCGAACGTCGTGCTGTTAAGTTGGCCTGCCCGGAACGGAACGGAACGAAGCGCAGCACAGCGAAAAAAGAGCGAATAACGCGATAGGCGCAAGCATGAACAGTGAAACATAAACAAATAGCAAATAATAAGAAACAAACTACAAATAAAAGAACGACACAAGCGACGCCCGAAACGAAACGTGTGTGTGTAGGCGAGAATGCGAGTTCGAATGCATACACGACTGCAGCCCCGAGTGTGAGCTCGAATGCGAGTTCGAATGCGAGTGCGAGTGCGAGTGCAAGTGCCCAGACCCAGTGCCCGTGCCAGTGCCAGTGCCAGTGCGTACCCAACAAGTTTTGAATTAATCAAATTAGATCACAGCAGCAGCAGCAGTGGCGGCAGCAGCGGCAGAGATGGCAACGTGAGTTTTATTCTCTCAATTGAGCTAAAGTTCGAGTAGTTTTGGAGTGAAAATGTTTGCTCAGATATAATATGGTAATAAATCAAACAAAACAAAATACAAAGTGCAAAAAGTCGCCTCACTTTTAATGGGTGTATAATGTGTGCATGCGTGTGTGTGTGTGTCCGTGTGTGTGTGTAAGCGTTATTTAATTAGAAAATGAAAAGCAATAGCAACAAATTGTAGCTGTGTGCGAGTGCAGGAATTCCAAGAAATTTTTGTGAAAATTCAAAATAAACAAAAGTCAAAGCCAAAGCAACGCCAACGACGACGACGGCGACGGCGACGTTTTGTAGCGCGCCACAAAAATAACAACAGCAACAACACACACATACGATAATAATAAAAACAACAACAAGCAACGGCAGCGGCTGCGGCTGCGGCAGGGCAACCCCCGCTGTATTCGTCGTGATTTTGAGGTCTTCTCATCTCGCTCTTCTTCTTTTGCCTACTTCATCTGCTGCTAAGTTCAAAGCAACAACAACAACAACCACAACAAATGTGCTCGGGTGAGTAGCAGCAGGCTATCACACGCGAGAAGGGGAGGAAGATAGTGTGAGAGAGACGCAAGCATATGTCATGCTGTGCGCTCAATTTCACATTGCAGCAATAAGGAACACATTGGACTTGAACTAAATACGCTGCGCTCTCACGCGCTCTCTCGCTCGCTCGCTCACTCGCTTACTCACTCTCTACCTGCTTGTGAGCCGATGTACTAAACGTAAATTAAGCCGGCGCCAGGATACCTGCCGTCAACAGCAAGAGCAACAGCAGCGACGAAGACGTCGACGTCGACGTCGATGTCGATGTCGAGGTAGACGAGGACGTCAGCGTGCGCGAGCGAGACAAAAGGCTTGCAACGTCATTGACACAGCTAAAAAGGGCAGCAGGCAAAACGGCATAGAACAAAGCAGAAGGTGAAAATCCACTTAAAAGCAAAACAAAAGAAAGACACAGCTGAAGAGAGGCAGAGAGGAGGCGGAGGGTGAGCGTGCGAGAGCATGAGGAATGCCCGTTGTGGGAACAATTAAGTGTGTGCAACAGTTATGTCCCATCGTGCCTGTGTGTGAGTGTGTGTGTCTCTCTGTGTGCGTGTGAGGAATGCCCTGCTACGCATATTACGACACATGTTTTTATGGTCTTGGGCTTAGGCAACCCCTGACCTTGACAACAGATACGATGCGAGATGTGCGCAGAGCAATGATAAATGGCAACAGTAATAGCTAGATTTGAGTGTATGTGTGAATATTTAGCTAGAGCTAGTTGAAGCGCTGCGTGGGCGCAAAATTCCATCAGCTAGACGTTGATAATTTTCTATGTATATTTTTTTTTTCTTTTTGCCTCTGTAGCATATCGTTTTTAACTGTTTATTCAAGCGTGCTCATCAGCTCACTCACACATACACACTATGCTAACACACACACACACACACACACACAGATAACTCACATTTATATAGCCATTAACTATAGATTTCTGTTTGTTTTACGCTTTAGTCGCTGCCGAAAAAAAAAAATTATAAAAATAAAAAAAAAATACCAGTTTGGCAAGCATTTTGTGCACGCTACGTAAGCGTTTTTAATTTAACAAATATAAAATATACCCTAACTCAGAGATCAAGCGACAAGATCAGCACATTGGGTCAAATATATAATATATAAATTAGCTAAAGTTTAAGACAAATTCAAAAACTCAAATTGTAGTAAAAACTATTTAAACTCAAAGGAAAACCTGAAATAAAGTGATAATTTGAAGTTCTATTACATTTGCAAGATAAAATTAAAGTAAAAACTTCTACAATTCAAGAGAAAGTCGCAAATTAAATATTCTTAATAATAGTATTTTAATTTAAGAACAGCTACAAGTTGAGGGAATACCCTTAATTGAAAAAAGTGATGAGCTAACCAGCGGAAATACCGCTACATATCTTTTCAATAGATTTTAAATAAAGGCTACCGCAACTTCTATGGAATACCCCTAGAATACCATTGATATATCATGGAAAGTGTATTTCAACCGTGTCACAATTTGCATTTTTGTTTTCTTTTCTTTTTTCGTTTTTATTTCTCATCTTTTTTTGCTAATATGCAAAAATTCACACACACACACCTCTACACACACACACATACACATACTGAAAGCATTTCCGTCCTTCAAATGCCAAAAAGTAGAAGACGAAGAAGAAGCAACAAAAATAAATAGAAAAATATTTTAGCAGAAGAATTTCGAATTATTATTATTATATTTTCATGTCTGAAGATTTTTAACGCCTGAATGCACGATTTGAGAAATACCTAATTGATATTGTAGCTATACATATTATATTATGTATGAGTATTATAGCAGGCATTAAAAATGTCTTTGAAGAATAGAAATATATTTGTTAAACATTTTAATCGGCTTTTGTTTATATCGAAATGAGTGGGAAAAGTCACAAGAAATTAAGAGGTTTGATATAGGAATAGATCTTTTGCAACAAATACATAGGATCAGTTCATCAAATAGTTCATTTGAGAAAATTGTTTGTTATAAGAGAGTTCACTGCATTGAGAAGAAGTCTCTGTTAAATTTACATAATTTATTCAAAGTTCATCTGATTATCCGTCAATCAGTGTGTTCACTGTACACGCCGAAGCAACTGTCATAAAAATGGCCAAATTGAAACGTGCTAACTAAAAAGGCCAATAGACAGCAACTATAATTAGCTAAAGTCTAAAAAGAACCGCTAAAAACATTTAAATAAAAATACTAAAATAAATAGTGAAAGAAGAAGAAACAAAAGAAAAAACACTTGAATGTCGTCTTACGTAGTTCGAAGCTTATAAATAAATAAACTATTTGAAATTTGAAAAGCAAAAGCAAAAATCGAAAGATCAACAGATAAAGATATACATATATACATACGTATAGTATATAGTACATATATATACCATATATATTTGTGTTCTCAATCGTTTCGAATAATTTCATTTTCGTGTTTTTCTTCAAATGTAAACAAAATGTTGGCAAATTATTTAACACTTTTGTCTAGCTTTTTTTTGGCATTATTTCTTGCACTATTTTTAGCATTTCGATTCTCGCTTCTCGATTTGTTCTCTGTTTATTTTGAACTTAGCTCTCTCTGAACAAATCTTGCTTCAATTATACACACAATTTGCTGAAATTGAGCTGAAATACATTTAATAGCTGAATTCGTTACATATTTCGCTGCGTATTATTTCTAGCCCTATTTCCGCTTTCATTCAAATTTCGATATACACAAGAATTATTATATAGCTATATATATTTATCTCAAATGTGCCCATATATTAGACTCTATTTATATATTATATTTTGGTCTGAATTGGGGCCTTGGCACTGGCCAAAAACCAAAATTCTTACAAATATTTTTCGTTGACGTCAATTTTCTTTTCTTTATTTTTTTTTTTGGGAATTTCCGCGCTAGAAAAATGAAAATTCTACAAAATGATTTCTCTGAGTTTTCTTAAATGGTGAAATATGCTCGATTACTCATCTAAAACGATTGAAGAGCTGATTTAATTATCAATTTTACTTATCTAATGTGTTGATTGATAAAAAGAGAGATTTTCACCAATCAAATATAGTCCTATCGTAAATTAAGCTTTTCCTTTTAGCTATATTCAGTGTGATCGTATCTCACGAAACACTTCACATTCCATCCACATATCTCGCGTTTTATTAGCTCAGAGGGAACTCAAGTTCCCTAGCCATATTTCACATTTAATTCTGACCATATCTTGTTCAATTCCCCATCCGATACCTTCACGCCCCTTAGGTACCTTCACACGCCCACTTCAACTGCCAGCGAGAACCTCTTCAAAATATAAATAAAAATACTTTTTTAATAGAATTCGCTTTTATCAGTTCGCTATAAAAAAAGATACGGAAAAAATCGCCAGCTCATAGTAATTTATACCTTTTCGCGGTTTTCTTATAAATTTATCAGTAAATTAGTACGAATTCTTTATTGTATATTTATATGAAGATTTGCTTACTCTATTGGAAACCCCCAGGCAAGGTAAACAAAGCGAAAAAAAAGCTGATTGGGTTCTTAACTTCAAGGGTTGCCAGAGCTGACAGAAAAAACAGCTAGAACTACAAAGTTGAGGAAGCTACATATATCCTAAAGCCAAAAAAGGCTAAGAGATAACTCTAAATACATGAATACACACACATGCGCATATTATTCCTTTTGCCTTTTGTGGACTAAGTGCAAAAGGAAGAGAAGACGAAGATTAAGAAGAAGAGCGACGATCGTTAGCGCTGCTTAATCGCATTAATTTGATTTCCGACAAACGCTCAAGTGTTGCCGAGTGACCAACAACAACAACAACAGCAGCAGCAGCGAGTACGTCATAGAGCACAGCGAGAGTGAGAGAGGCAGAGAGGGAGGAAGAGAGAGAGCCGCAGCACAGCCTGAGCAAAAAGTGCTTATCAAGCGCTCTAGAAAGCTCCAAGTGGCCAATTGCATTTGTATTGGTGTCGTCATATTATCGTGTGTCGCTGAAAAGAAAAAAAAAAAAAAAACAAGTAGCACTGCCCAAAGCACAGGCCAGACCCAGGCCCAGCAGTGAACTCACACACACACACACACACACACACTCATACATGCACGCGCGCAACAAGCTAAACTCGTTTGCAGTCGAACCACAACAACAAACGAGCAAAATTATTAAAATTTTTCAGCTTGATTCATGCTCGCTCACACACAGCCGCACAGCCTGACTGACACACAGGCACACATACAAGCGCGCATATACCCACACACACTCACACACACAGAAATATAAACAAAATTCAAGCAATAACAACAATAACAGCGCCGTCGTCGACGACGACGACGACGATGGCGGGTTTCCTCGTTTCTTGTGAATTGACTCAATATAATACACAAAAGCAAAGCGCAGGCAGCGTCAGCGACGCCAACGACTGCGACGGCGGTGGCGGCGGCGACAGTGTTGTCAAGTTGTTTGGATTAGTCATGTTGCTTGTGTGTACATGCATATTGTATACACATATATACACACACACACACTGAGTGGGGCTAGTATTGAAAACAGGCTAAATACTCACACACATACATATGCATATATTCATGCTCGTCGCCACATGGCTGCTCGTGCTTCACTCGTGTGTACTGGCTAGCTGGCCGACTGGGCGTGCGAAGAGAAGAGCCTCTGTCTGTCTTCGTGTGTGTAGACAGCTGCGGCAACTCTAGCTGTTTGGCGCTCTCGCTCTCGGTCGATCGCTGCGCACATATGTACATACGTATGGGTGTATGTCTGTATGTATTCATGTGTGCGTGCGTATGTGTGTAGCAATTATTATTTTATTATCACTTTTTTCACTGCTACGTTTTGTGCTGTGCTTCTACGTTTTAAATGGTTTTGTTGTTATCGTTGCCGTTGCCGTTGGTGCTGCCGCTGCTGCTGCTGCTGCTGGTGCTCCCCAGACCTTCCTTAGTCAGCAAAAATTCGCATATATACACATTTATTGCTAGGGGCCTGTGCATGTATGGGTGCGCGTGTTTATGCATGCTTGCGTGTATGTGTTTGTGTGTACGTAATCAACAATAGCGCGGGTACAGGCTGGCGACAGCCGTCGTATTGTGTTCCCCCACTTCGCGTCACCTGTTGTTGTTGTTTTTGTTGTTGCTGTTGTTGGGGAGCTACGTTTTTGCTTGATTTGATCATTTCTCAGCAGCAGCAGCAGCAGCAGCAGAGTCAGCGGCAGCGGCGGCAGCGGCAGCAGCAGGCGACCCTGTGCTTACTTTTGATTGACAATTGCAACAGTGTGCGGGACGGCGAATTGGCGAATATTGCGGTATGCGGCGACGTTGACGTTTCGCTATCTTTGCCTCTCGCTCTCCCTCGCCCCTTTCTGCTTTTGCCTGTGTGCCTTTTCCTGGCGTGCTCAATTTTTTGATTATTGTACGGTTTTTACTCATTTCTACACTCTGCTGCCTGTCTTGTGTGTGTGTGTGTGTGTGTGTATGTTTGTGCTTTTGTTTTCGCGCTACTCTTTTGCCAGTTAGTCGCGTCGCGTCGCGTCGCTTTGCGTTGCGTTGCGTCGCGACGCTTCTTCGTTTTCTTTTGCACACTCTCGCGCACACACAGTGATTTGTCTGGTTTTTGTTGTTGCCGTTGCCGTTGCCGTTGCTGTTTTTGTAGCTGTAGCTGCTGCTGCTGCTGCTGCTTGGGCACTGGTCTTTGAATGAATTTTTCAGCTTGCCTCGTCTAGTTGTCTTTAACTGTTTCATGCTCGCTGGTCGCCGCTTCGTTGTCGCGAGCGCCTTCACTCGATGCACGCAATTCGCTTGTTGTCATAATTTCGGTCTCGATTCTCGAGTCTTTGACACTCGACTGAAGTGTTTTCGAAACCTATCGATAGCCCTGCCTATCGATATTGCCAATCAGAGCGCGTAACAGAAAGAGAGCGCGCGCGACTGAGTCACAGGTACGAGCTATTGCGTAGTGCACTATTCATATTCATATTCAATGCAAATCATAAGCGCAAGTGTGCGTGCGCGCGTGTGTGTGTGCTTGTGTGTGTTCGTGTTGTGTTTCTGTGCTCATCGTTTCATTTGCACTGTTGTTAGTTGTCATTTCCTTTTGTTTGCCGTTTTTTATCAGACGCCTCGTCTTCATTGGAATTCCGTATCATTTCCGCGAATTTTACGTGTCTTAGACTTTTGCTGCGAGCGCACACATGTGGACCGCTAATAAATTATTAACAATTGTTAAGTGGCCAAGCTTGGGTTTTGCTTCTCTTTCTACACACTTTGCTTGCAGCTGCAAATGACGTACTACTAAATTTTATTGACAGACAAATGATGGGCAGAGGCGCCGCGTATTGCGCGTTCCTTTTCGTTTACGTACGTGTGTGTGTGGGTGTGCGTGAGTGAGAGGTCGTCAATCATTAAGCAGCTCTCATGTGACGTCGCTCGGCGGCTATCGCTGAGAGTGCGAGCAGGCAGTTGATAAACCGCTATTTACTTGCGAATTGCACTTTGCACGCTGAGCAAATGTGAATGCAAATGCGCATATACTATGGACTAATACATATGTATGTGTGTATGTGCATGTGTGTGTGTGTGTGTGTTCATTTGAGCAACCTTAGCTTCACAGCTAAACGCCTAATAATAAAAGCCAACAACGGAATCGTTAAACAAAGTCAAAGTCGTGATAATAAAGTCATTTAAATATTTGTTTCTCTTCTCTCTCTGTCTCTCTCTCCCACTCTGCCTCTCGCTCGCTTCTTTTAAAGTAAATATAGAAAAACTTGTGCGCGAAGCTGTCTCTTTGTTGTTGCTGTTGATTGCGCTTATCGCTGTGCTTAAACAAAAGGAAAGCCCTATTATTAAGCGAGTGCTGTATGAAGAGCAATTTAGCTGAGTTATTAATCAATAATTATGAATATTGCATAACGATCATTTGTGTGCGTGTGTGTGTGCGTGAATTGAAATTCCCTTTGCCATAAATGAGAGACAAATTCCCTGAATGGGAAATCCTTTTGCCGCCTGATCATGTGTGTATGACATGCACAAATTTCCCTTTAGGCAATTCCAATTGGAAGCCTGCAATACTACTGGTCACTGCACAAATTCTGTCGATGGGAAATTCCCTTACGGCACTCACACACGCACAGTGGGGCGCTCAGTAGTGAGGTTATGTAATGCGATAACTAATCGGCGTCACAGTGTACGGCGTGAGCTATGCGAGTACTTTCTTAACGTTTGCCCACTAATCTCTTCCGTAACACCGCTTAATTGCCAGCGACAGCCGCGGCTGACGTCAAAGGCGTCGTCGATGGGTCTACGAAAACACACACACACACACAAAGGGCGTGTGGAAGGGGGAGGTTATGCAGTTTATCGGCCAAATTGTCCGATTGTGTGAGTCAGGTGAGATTGGAAACGAGCTGCACAAATGTTTAGCTGATAAACAACAACCGAAACGTTATCAATGGAATTTTCGGACACTTTTTTTGCTATATTATTTATTTTTATATGTATAGCATGTTGATAAAGACGTGGAAAAAGACAAGCTCAAAGGGAATGCGAGTATGAGTGTGCGTGTGTGTGTGTGTGTGTTATGTGTGTGTGTGTTATGTGTGTGTGTGTGTGTGTGTGCACGCATTGTGAGTGAAGTCTAGCTGACACGCGCTCTCTCTGCCCCGCTCTCTCTCTCTCTCCCTCGTTACACTAGCTTACATGCATTTACGTCTGTGAGTGTGTGAGTGTGTGCGTGTGCTTAGGGTATTTATAGCGCTGATAAGACAGCCGACAACAACAATCAGCGCACTCCACTGCGCGCTTCGTGTATCTCCCTCTCGCTCGCTCTTGTGGCCGTTGTCATTTTTCTGCCTTTGATTTCGTTTTCTGCTGCGGCAACAGGTGAACTTTAAGCAGTTGAAACGCGAAATAGAAAGTTAATAAAAAAAAGTGATTTTTATTTAACACTTGTTTATATTCACACTTTTTTTTTTATATATTTTTTTAATTTCGCATTTTTGACAACTTAAAACTTTGGCCCATCCGCTTTATCAGCTCTGGCGCTGCCTCCGATAAGATTGAGCGCTCAATTAGCCTCTTTTAGTGTTAGGCTGGCTAACACCCCCACCTCCCCCACATTCAGCCCATTCCATCCGCCTTGAGGGAATTTCAAAGTATGGCGAAAACATTTCGAATTCAGGCATATTTAAATTCGTAATTGAGGCCCAGGAAAGTAACCCCCGACGGGGCCTATTAAAAATTTAGCATCTGGCAGCAGGTGATGGGAAGAGCTTTACCTGGTGCAGTGCGAACTTGAAGCCTTGAAGCCTTCAATATCGATTAGAAGTATGAACTGTAGTTCGAATTCGAATTCGAAATCGAAATATAAGGTTGCCTTCAATCAATCAATCAATCAATCAATCAATTTATTAATTCACAATATTACACTATTCTAATATAAAATAATCAATATATATGTATGATTTTCAAACTTTTACATCTCTTTTGTTCGTCAATCAATCCATCAATCAATCAATCAATGAGTTCAAATATGAAATTTTCGATACTCTTCAATGATTTAACACAATTAGACGTTTTATTTTCGATGTTTTTCAGCTCTTTAGCTTCTCTGGCTTCCACTTTATGTTGCTCTTCAATCAATCCATCATTTTATTAATATATAAAGCAATCAATCAATTGGCAAAACATTCGACGATTGGGATCTAACTATACCGATTAACCAGATTTGTTTTCTCTATAACTTAGGTTTTCCACAATACGTTGCTCTTCAATCAAGCCGTCAATCATTCAATCAAACATTTCGAATACCATTTTGATTTATAAATATGGTTAACAATCATGTTTTAACTCCTTAACTCTCCTGGCTTAGACTTTGCATTGCTCGTCAATCAATCAATCAATCAATCAACAACTAATTCACATCTCAATCATTTTCTTCCTCTTTCAGATGAGCCAACAGCAGCAAACACATCGCAGGCGAGCAAATTTGATGAGACTATGGAAAGTGCAGCAACAGCAACAGCAACAACAACGGCAACAGCAGCAGCAGCAACAGCAACAAACACAGCGAATCAACATTACAAAACAACAAACAAACAATACAAAACTAACAACAATAACAACAATAATAACAACAACAACAAAGTGAGCAACACGCGACGTGCAACAGCAGCAGCAGCAGCAGCGGCAGCAGCAGCACAGGCAACAACAACAGCAACAACAACGGCAACAACTAAGAAGCAAACATATCGCAGCAACAATACAACTGCTGCAACAACAATAGCAACAACAACAACGACAGCAACAACAACACTGAAAACAACCAACAACAACAACAAAGTCAAGGCAACAACAGCAACTGAAGCAACAGCAATTGACAACAACAACAGCAAGCGAGATAATTTAAGCGAATTGCCAGCTAAGATTGCTGACAACAACACAAGTAACAACAACAACAACAACAACAACAGTGATAATAGTATTAGTGAAAATAATTATGAGTTTAAGGCTAGAGATAAAGCGAACGTAAGTGATAGCAAAATGACGCTACAGCACAGCAGCAACACCAGCAGCAGCAGCACCACCAACAACAGCAACAACAGCAACATCAATGCGAGCAGCAGTGGCAGCAACAGCAACACAAACAACGATGTTGCTGCTGCAACAGAAATCGTCGACTGGAAAAGCAACTCCAACAATCTGCGCTATTTGCACAAGAAGTTCAAACGTTTGGCCAGCACCACGGAGACGGATGCAGCAGCAGCAGAGACAACGCAGTTGCCGCTGGCCAATGGACACGAGCACAGCAACAGCAGCAGCAACAACATCAGCAGCAACATCAGCAACAGCAACAGTCATGAGGCTGAGAGCCATAGCAAAAATGTTGCTGTTGCTGGCGTGCCACGTACGCGTACGCCTTTGAGCAACAGCAGCAACATCAACTGCAGCAGCAGCAGCAACTATGCCAGCAATGCAACATTGTCGCCAGCAACATTTGCGCAGCATCAGCAGCAGACGCAGCCAACGACAACAGCAGTAGCAGCAGCGGCAACTGTCTCGCCTGCAGCAACAGCCAAGCCAGCAGCAACAGTTGCTGCGGCAACAGTTGCTGCGGCAACATCCGCCATGCCAGCAACCACAGCAACATCTGCCATGCCAGCAGCAACCGCTGCACCGCCAGCAACCGGCCTCAGCCGCTACACCTGCCCGTACTGCAATCTGATCTGTGCCAAGCCCTCGGTCCTGCAGAAGCACATCCGGGCGCACACGAACGAGCGTCCGTATCCGTGCGAGACGTGCGGCATCGCCTTCAAGACGAAAAGCAACTTCTACAAGCACTGCCGCTCGCGATCGCACGCGGCGCGCATGCGCGGACTGGATGTGCCGGCGCACGAGGCGGACGGACTGTCCGACCAGGACGGCGACGGGGATCTCAGCAACAGCAGCTCGGAGCTGTTGAGTGTGGAAATTGTAAGAAATCGTTGAGAATGTTAAGAGAATGTTGAGTTGAAGAGAAATGTTAACAGACAGTAAACAGGATAGATAGAGAGTGTTGGAAATGTTGGGGAAAATGTGAAACGATAAAAAATATGTTAAAATGTTAATATAGAATGTTAAATTTTGCTGTTAGATAAGGAGTTCTGTTGTTAACTGTATGTTTAGCATAATGTAATGCCAAGTTAACATTGGGAAGAAGCTGTAAGAGCTTAGGATGAATTAATGTTGAGAATTTTACTTCAATGTTAAATAATGTTAACAGTATGTTAAATTAGAGAGGTTATAGTGACAGATTGAATGTTAATTAATTGGCGTCAATTGTTGGTAGAGAATGTTAAATGATAACAGTCTGTTAATAGTATGTTAAATGAGAGAAACTATAGTGATAGATAGAATGTTAATTCGAACAAACTGTAAGGCAGTTGGGGTCGATTGACTGATGGAGAATGTTCAATGATAACATTATGTTAACAATATGTTAATTAATAGTAAGAGAATTGAATTGACTGATTGAAACTGAACACACAGCACAAACAGCCAGAGCAAATCAAAATTTCACATAGTTAGCTAATATGTCATAAAATTAGATTTATATATAGATCTATGTAGATTTCTATAGGAAATATTATAGAACTCTATCAACTCTTCACGTATTAACTAACAAACATTCTCTCTTTGCAGCTAAGTCGCGCTGATTCGCCGTACGATGAGCAGTCGATGGCCTCGCCCACGCCCTCGCCCTCCACGCTGTCGGCGGCGAAGAGCGCCTACCTGCAACAGCCGCCGTTGCCGCAGCACATGCAACAGTTGCCGCTGGGCTCGCCTGCTGCTGGCACCCTGCCGCCAGCAACAGTCGAGAATCTGCACTCGGCGACGGCGCAGCATCGACAGTCGATAGACTACAAGCCATACAAGCCAAAATTTCACAATGCGGCGCTCTACGCGCCAGGCAGCAGCAAAGAGCAGCAGCAACAGCAGCAACAGCAGCAACAACAGCAACAGCAGCAGCAGCAGTTGCTGCCACAGCAGCAGCAACAGAAGTTGCCACAGCCGTTGCTCGTGCATCCCACGCTCTCGCCCAGCACCCAGCTGAAGCTGAACAATCACATCAACTCGCACCAACTCCAGCTGCAGCTACAACAGCAGCAGCAACAACAGCAGCAGCAACAGCTCCAGCAGCAGCAGCAGCAGCTGCAACAGCAGTCATTGTTGCTGGCAGCAGCTGCTGCTGCAGGCAATGCTGTTGCTCTGCCGCCACCTCCACTGCCCACGGGCGTCTACTACTTGGGGCAGCCGCCATATTACAACCCGACAGCAGCAGCAGCAATGCATCAGCACGCGCTGGCCCTGCAGCAGCTGCAATATCAGCAACATTATCAACTGCAGCAACAGCAGCAGCAACAACATCTGCAACAACAGCAGCAGCAACAGCAACACTCGCCATTGCTCAAGGCGCCAACACAGCAGCAGCAGCAGCAACAGTTGCTGCCACAGCAACAACAGCAGCAACAGTTACTGCCACAGCAGCAACAGGTAGAGATTTTGGATTTCCCTCTCACTTTCTTTTGATTTATAACTAATATAGTCCTCTCTCTCTCTCGCTCAGCAGCTGTCTCGCTCTAACAGTCAACAGCCAACAGCAGCAACAGCACCTGCCACGCCCACACCTGTGGGCAATCTGAGCAGCTTTGCCAGCGGCATGCAAGTGGTGCGTATTCAAGACTCTAATACTAGATTCCACAACCTACTAAACTACCCTCTTTGAATCTCTCTCCCAGAATGTGGAAAAGGTGCAGGAGCACATTTCGAAATTGATCTCGCAGAACGAAGCCATCGTGGAGAACAAGGAGATATTGCTGCAGAAGAAATATCCCAAGCAATTGAATCGTTCGCGCAGCTTCAACAATGCCAACAACAGCAGCAACAACAGCAACAACAACAGCAACAGCAGCAACAACAACAGCAGCAGTCAGCAGCTGGGCGATGCAAAAGTCAACTTGGCACAGAGCATAGTACAAAAGCAACAGCAACAACAGCAGCAGCAACAGCAACAACAGCAGCAGCAACAGCAGGTGCAGTTGCAGCAACAACAGCAACAACAAATGCAACACATACAACAATATCGAGTCGTTGAGCCAGTGAATGGTCTGCTCAAGCGCAGCAGCAGCAGCAGCAGCAACAATGCATATGCCAATCTGAAAGCCACGCCTCCTGCTGCCGCCTTAAACGTCAAGTTGCCGCCGCCAGCAACAATGATGCAGTTGCTGCACTATCGCCAGGATCCAGCAATGCCTCTAAACAAGCTCGAGCAGCAGCAGCAGCAGCAACAAGCCACGCCCTCGCAGCAGCCATTGAATCTGTCTGCCAAAACAAAGCCAGCAAAGGCAGCAGCAGCAGCAGCAGCAGCAACACAGCCAACAGCAGCAACACAGCCAACAGCAATACAGCCAACAGCAACAGCAGCCACTGCAACACCAACAATTGCTGCCAAGCCAGCAGCTGTTGCTACGGCAGCTGCCAACAATTCAATCATCAAGAATCTGCTGCTCAACGCCCGCGGCCTGGCCGTGCCCATTGGCGAAGGCGACGACGCCGTCTACTCCTGCCCGATCTGCGCCAACGAGTTCCGCAGCGCCGACGAGCTGAAGCAGCACAACAGCACCTACTGCCAGGACGCCAGCAGCAGCGCGCCCATCAGCCCCGCCTCCTCGCCCAGTAGCAAGTACTTCCGCTCCAACTCCATCTCCTTCAGCCTGCCCGAGCTCAAGTCGCACATGGCCAATTCCAAGAACCCTTTGTCCCTGGCCAAGTTGGCCTGGTCGCAGCTGAAGACGAAGCCAAGCAGCCTGGTGCTGAGTCGGCTCAGTGCGGCGCAGTCGCCGGCGCGGACGAGCACGACGGCGACAACAGTTGCTGGCAGCAGCAGCAGCAGCTATCAGGCAGCAACTGTTGCTGGCAGCAGCAATCCAACGGCCACAACTGGCGGCAGCAGCAACAGCCTGTACAGCAGCAACAGCCACACTCTGCCAGCAACAGTTGCTGTCAGTATCGACGCCAGCAATGTCGCCCTGCGCTTCGTGGACGCCCCTCTGCCCTCGCCCGGCCCGCTGCTCGGCAAGACCCCGCTCGTGGACTACGCCGCGCCGCGCAAGGCCGCCGACGCCCAAGTTGTGATCACGAAGATGCACGAGGATCGCCTGGAGAACATCATCAGCGAGAGCTCGGCCAAGCGGGCGAAGCTGAGCAACGACAACGCCTTCACATTGCCGGCAGCAACAGCAACAGCAGCAGCAGCAGCAGCAACAGCAACTGGTGTGCAACAGTTGCTGTTCAACAACGCGCAGGAGTTGCCCGGATTTAATACCGGCAAGGAGGAGCGTCTGAGACGCTTCACCTCGTCGGGCGGCTCCATGATCCCGATCTCCGAGTGCCCCGAGCTGGACAAGAGCCCGAAGATGATCAGGACGCCGCTGCTTTCGGGCGGCAGCTTCCAGGAGATGTCGCCGCGGCTGAGCGAGCCCAAGCCGAAGCCCGCATTTCTGCTCAATGTCAGCAGCAGCAACAACAGCAACAATTCGAGCAGCAGCAGCAACGCGCAGCATTTCCAGTTTCCGCCCATCAACTCGATCACCGCCTTCAACCCCCTCACGCTGCCCGCCCTGAGCGAGTCCGGCGGCAAGCCCATACCCTACGTGCCGGGCATTCCGGGTCCGAGCAGCCTCACATTGCTGCCGGCGCCGCCGCCGCCGCAGCAATTGCTGCTGCCGCGGCCACCGGCCATCGATGCACCGCCCTTCAAGAAGTCTCTGTCGCCCTTCGGCGGCGTCCAGAACCTGCCCAGCGAGTTCAGTCGCCAGCCGCCCACGCCCGCCCAGCGCAACGCGCTGCAGTGGCAGAGCAGCAACAGCAACAGCAGCAAGCTGGCAGCAACAGTTGGCGATGGTTTATCGCTGCAGAAGTTCAACTTCCTGCGCATGGCCGACAATGTGAAGGAGCAGCAGCCACAGCAGCAGCAGGAGGTGCGACACTTTATATTCGATCCTCTGCACGTGGAGACACCAGAAAACGAATTAGCAGCAACAGCAGCAGCTGCTGCAGCAGCAACATCGACTGCTCCGCCAGCAAGTGTTGCCAACAAGTCCAAGTTCCTGCGCCCCACGAGCCTGCCTTTAAAGCCGGGCACCTTCACGCCCAAGCGACACCACGGGATCACCCCGACTGCCAATACCCTGCCGCTGATCTCGCCCGAGACGCCGCGCCCGTCCAAGTCCTGCGTGCAGCTGTACCTCAACGGCCACGCCTACACCTACCTGGGCCTCAAGTGCAGCACGAAGATGTTCTACTGCACGGTGAACTGTCCGCAGCCGTCCTACGTGGCGGGCATGCACAAGCTCTCGATGTACAGCGTGTGGCAGGTGTGCGAGGAGAACCAGCCGCACCCGCTTGGGCTCAAGCCGAAGCAGGTGATGTCGCTCTACGACTCCAGGCAGAAGCTGTTCGGCGCGGGCTTCTCGGTGGTGCAGGCGGGCGCCAGTGCGCACAGCTACGCGCTGGTCAGCTCCCAGCAGACGATCAGCAGCTGCTCGACGGTGGCCAATGCCCAGAGCAAGTTCTACCAGCACCAGGCGAAGCAGGCTCCGGCTCCAGCTCCGCCTCCGGCGATCGGCGCGCTCAGCGAGGCGAATGTGGCGGCCAAGGCGAACGAGGAGGCGGCCAAGAAGCTCGAGCCGGGCCAGCTGCTCGTGGGCGGCTACGAGTCCAACGAGGACTACACCTACATACGCGGCCGTGGGCGTGGCCGCTACGTCTGCTCCGAGTGCGGCATCCGCTGCAAGAAGCCCTCCATGCTGAAGAAGCACATTCGCACGCACACGGACGTGCGTCCGTTCACTTGCAGTCACTGCAGCTTCAGGTGAGACTCGATCTCTTTCTCTCTCTCTTTATAGTGGGTTAATTCAACTCTCTCTCTCTCTCTCTCTCTCTCTGTGCAGCTTCAAAACCAAGGGCAACCTGACCAAGCACATGCAGTCGAAGACTCACTTCAAGAAGTGCATTGAGCTGGGCATCAATCCGGGTCCGATGCCCGCGGATGGCGAGTTCCTGGACGTCGACGTGGAGTTCGACCAGCAATCCTCGACCTCGGCTGGCGGACGCACTTCATCCATGGCCGGCGATTCGGCTGATTCCGATGATTACAGCGACAACGAATCGGAGAGCAGTGGTAGGTGGCAGTTACATAAAAGCGATTAAAGCTAAGGTTGGGCATGCAGGAATAATGATACTGCAGATACGACTAAATGGGTTGCTCAAAACATGCGTAGAATGATAGAAGTAGTAGTTGTGTCTAGAGTACTGGGTATATTCCTTTTGAGGACTCCCGACTTAGTCACTCTCACTTCTATACATAAGATCTACTTCCTATATATTGTATGAACTATAGGGTATGAAGCATTCATTGTCTATCTATATTCTGGGTATCTCCTAGTCGAGTATCCACCCAAACACTCTTACTTGTATATACAAGATTATATTCCTATCTCTTATTGTTATCTGCATATATATTGAAGTCTATTTATATTCCTGATATCTCCTAGTCGAGCACTCCCGACTAAAACACTCTTACTTCTGTAGACATCTGCTTGATACATCGTGTATACCCTATTAATATATCTATCTGTCATCATATATATATCTACATATATATATCTACATCTATATATTTATCTCTGTAATTAAATACTTAACTAATTTCCATCACCTTTTCAGACACAGATGAATCCAAGTCCCGCCTGAAGGAGCATGAGGCAGCGCGCGGCTTGCTCTCGCTGTCGATGACGCCGCCCATCCCGCAGAGCGTCTCGCCCTATCCCGCCCAGCTGGAGGTGGCCATGTCCGCAGCCAGCCCGGCGAACAGCATTGGCTCAGCCGGCGGCGCCTCCACGCAGCCTAAGCGGCAGGTGTGCTCCTTCACGTCGCCCAAGCCGCCGTTCGACTACCAGAAGCAGGAGCAGTACTACTCCAATCCGGAGGAGTCGAAGCCCAAGCGCCAAGTGCCCACGGACGAGAGCAGCGCGCCCATGGACCTGACCAAGCCGAGACAAATTGCTGCTGTGGCAGCGGCAGGAGCAGCAGCAGCAGCAGCAACAGTTGCTGCCATGGAGCTGCCCAAGTCGCAGGCGCAGCAAATGCGCGACGTCATCTTCGGCGCGGGCAACAACGAGTGCGGCTTCATGAAGACCCTGATCTCTGTGTCGGACAAGGTGCGCATCTCGGCCGAGATGGAGGAGCAGGCGAAGCGCGAGAGCGAGGGCGAGGACGTGCTGCTGCAGACGTACATCAAGGAGCAGGCGCTGCACAATGCCAAGCGCAAGCAGAGTCTGTACAGCAGCAGCAGCAGCTACCTGATGACCACCTGCAGCAGCAGCAGCACGACTATCACCAGCAGCAGCAGCAGCAACATGACCATGGTGAGCAGCAGCCAGCAGAGGGTGGGCTTGGTCTACCATGAGCTGCCCAGCATCGAGGTGCACGAGCCAGAGGCGACAGAGCAGGGCGAGCTGGAGAAGGAGAAGGAGCAGGAGCAACTGGAGCAACAGCAGGAGAAGGAGATGCAGCAGCAGCAGCAACTGGAGGAGCGACAGCAGCAGGCAACAGCAACTGTTGCAGTGCCAGCTGCAGCCACGCACAACGCCAACCTGCCCGCTGCAGTGCAGCAGCCAGACGCCATCGACTTCAAGGGCGTCCTCAGCAACAGCAGCAACACGAAACCCATTGTCACAGCAGCAACAGCAACAGCAACAGTTGCTGCTGCCACGGCAACCGCAACGGCCATAGTGAAAGTGTTGGCCAGCGAAGAGAGCTTCAAGGCGAGCAGTGAACCATCAGCAGCAACAGTTGCTGTTACAGCAACAACTGCTGCAGCAGCAACAGCGCCAACAACTACAACCAGCAGCAGCAGCTTTGGGGCTCGGGTGGTGCCTGCTCCGCCGCCGCCCATTGCAAGTGATGCGCGACCCACGTGCCTGCTGTGCAGCAAGACGTTCCAGCGGCAGCACCAGCTGACACTCCACATGAACATCCACTACATGGAGCGCAAGTTCAAGTGCGAGCCGTGCAGCATCTCGTTCCGCACGCAGGGCCACCTGCAGAAGCACGAGCGCTCCGAGGCGCACCGCAACAAAGTGATGATGACCTCGACCTTCGGGGTGCCCACCACGTCGAATCCGCGTCCGTTCGAGTGCACGGACTGCAAGATTGCCTTCCGCATACACGGACACCTGGCCAAGCACCTGCGCTCGAAGACGCACGTCCAGAAGCTGGAGTGCCTGCAGAAGCTGCCCTTCGGCACCTACGCGGAGATCGAGCGGGCGGGCATCAGCCTGACGGAGATCGACACGAGCGACTGCGAGAACTCGCTGATCTCGCTCAAGCTGCTCGCCCAGAAGCTGATCGAGAAGGACCCGAACAAGCTGAGCGGCTACACGACGCCCTCGGGAATGCTGCAGCTGGTCGGCAGCGGCGGAGGCGGTGGCGAGGGGCCAGCGGCCAGCCAGGACAGCGCCTCGGAGGACGGGTTCAGCGCGGCCAACAGCGCGGCGGCCTCGGCCATCGCCTCACTGGACAACGACAGCGCCGGCAACACGCCGCAGCGCGCCAGCTCCATGTCGGAGGACGAGACGCTGACCAATGGGATCAGCCTGAAGCGCCGCCTGCCCGCCAGCAGCTTCAGCAGCAGCAACGGCGACGAGAGCGACAATCCCCTGGAGACGAGCGAGAAGCGCGCGAGGAGCAACACGAACGAGCTGACTCTGCCCGCCGTCGGCAGCAACTGACAGTATATGTACATGCTGCAGCACACCTGAGTGTGGCCCTACGCCTATCCGGCGCCACCGGGCCCCATGCCCGGCCCAAGCGCCAACCCCCCTCCCCATCAGAGACCCATTCACATCCAATCAGCGAGCCACAGCGGCTGCGGCAATGACCAAACCATCAACGAGCGCATATCAAATGTCTAAGCATATCGCATTTGGGCACACAACAAAAACTCTACACAAACACAGACACACACACACGCACACACGAGACTCTAACATAATAGCTTTCAATTTGAAAAGCTGCTTAAAGTGTTAACTCAATATGAACTTGTCAAACATTCATTTAAATAATTTGTAGAAAGCTCTCAGATCGCAGATTTAAACGAAAAAGACCAATGAAGCATCTTAAAAGCTTTCATGTGCTTTCAATGCTTGATTGAGCTAACTATTGATGAAGCTTTAGCTGGTAGTATTAGCTAAACATATTTAATTTTTTGAAACTAAAAGAAAATTTAACTTAACTGTGCTTTCTAGAAATACTATTTGAAAGCTTTCATTTAATTTAAAGAATTTGATGAACATTTCCTTGTATTTTGTTTAAACTGCTCAATACTGAAACATCTTTAGTGAGCTTACAAAGGTAGACATTTGTTTTTAGTTTTAAGCTTCCTACAAAAGCTCATTATCAGGAATATTTCTCTTATGTTTCCCTTTTTTATTATTATATCTTAGTTAAACTAGAAAATATTAAAGTTTTTAGCAGCTTTATATTTGAGTGAAGTTTTACAAGCACATTGCTTGTATTCAGTCAAAGTTTATTGATGCATGATCAGCTTTTTCCATACAATTTTGTATTAAGCAGCCTAAAGCTTTCACAGGTTAAGCTTTTAACTGTAAAATCTCAATAGAGCTTTAACATACGAAAGTTATTGGCTTTTTAAATTCTTTAAAATTTCTTTAACAGATGTACTCAAAATTGAAGCTGTGTGTCGTGTTTTCTATGTGTGTGTGAGTTAAGAAAAGTCAAGCATATGTACGATATACTATATACCATATATACATATATATATATAATGTCTAAGGGCAACTGAAGTTTGCAACTTAAGTATTTAGTTTAGTTCATTGTCAACTCTCAGCTACGGAAAAGTTGTTTCAACTCTTACTTTACATACATATATATAGACATACATATATATATATATTAGTATATATGCATACATATATGTACAGTTAGTCCTAGTTAATATCTATATATATACAACACATAATATTAAAATATATATAATTTATGATTTCTTTTTCGAAATGCTATAAAAAAATTACAAAACTCCTGAAGTGCTGTGAGTCGTATCTATAAAATAAAACAATATAATAGTTCGTGTGTAAATATGTTAAAATCTATATATATACTATCTAGTTTACTCTAAGGCTTAGCCCAACCACCCACCATCCTATATATATAAAAAAAGAAAGAAAAACACCCAACTATCCAAACTAAAACCAAGTTCTTCCTAATTTTGAAGTCAACAAACAAAAATTAATTTTTAAATTTTAAAACAAATTAAAAATTATATTTTATTTTTAGTTGAAAACTATATGATTCGTTTTGTAATTTAAGAAAGTATTTTTGTTATGCTTTTTAAATTACAGAAACAACTGAAATTCAAACTTTATTATTTGAATTTAAATAAAAAAGTTTTTTTATTTGAAATAAAAAAAAACATTTTGATTTAAAATTTAAAAAAAGCAACGAGACCACGAGACTCTTTATTTCAATTGTTTGTTTTTAATTAATTAACGATATGAATTATGTTGAAAATGAAACAAAAAAATTAAAATTTAACAAATTATTAACTCTAGTTAAAAATTATGTTGTCATATATATATTAAGTTTTGTAGGTTAGTTAAATACACGCAGATAGAGTTTATAGAAGTTTAGAAATAATGCAAATTACTGTACAAAAACAATATATATATATATATTTGAATGTATATGTATGTTAAACACACAAACAACAAAAAATGAAGTGATTTATTACATTATTGTAAAATATATCAAAAAAACAAAAAAAAAAAAAGAGCATGAAAACTTTACAAACAAAAAAAGAAAATGAGACAAAAAATAAAAAAAATCAATGTGAAAAATTTTAACTTTAATTGTTGTTATTTTATAAAGGAAAATATATATTGCAAGCATTATGTGTGGAAGAGGGAGGGCAGCGGGAGCACAAGGAGTGCAGAGCGAGACGAACCATACAAAAATGTGAGCGAAGGAAGAAAAACAACTTAAGGAACAAGTTTAAATATTTACAATTTTCATATTTACAATCCATATTATAGATGGCTATTAGCTATTGGTTGAAATACAATAATAATTTTAATAATATTTATTCAATTTATATTTGAATTTACTTTGCTTGTGCTGTGTCACGTCTCGTCTGCTGTGAATATAAAACTAGACTAACGCACACACACACACACACATTCACATATGCAAATCTAGAGGTTGGTCTACTCACAGCTCACTGCACTCACTGCACAATAGGGTCATCTCGCTCTAACTTACATAAATGATAGCTTAACTAATTGTTGTGATCTGTGATTCCTTTGTTTGTCATGCATTGGCACACACACGCACACATATGCACATGCATGTAGGCGTAAATTAGTTGAAATATATATTTTATTAGCCATTTTGAAAGTTTGAAAGGAAGAAGGAAAGAAAGAAAGGATATGTTGAAGTACTTCAGTTACTTGAGCAGCGCCCGCAACAATAGCCAAGTTGGTATTAGAAACGCTTTTGAAAGTACATGTATTCCTGAAAGATATGCAAATTTTTAAGATTAGTAATAGAAATAGGAAGGAAGAGGGAATGTCTTACCAGCATAAATGCTGAGCCCAGTATCAGAGCGCGCTCCTTGGCCGTTAGCTTGGGATCGCTAAAATAAATATTTGTGGTGTATTGCGATTTGCTGGCCAGCCATTTGTGGTCTATGGAAGCGCGCAGATCGCCGCCAGAATGAATCTATATGAAATGGAAATATAAATACAATACACAAATGTGGGAAATCGTATGGAGCGCACCTTAAAGTAGCATTCCTTGGGCAAGCAATAGCAGCAGAAACCAGAATTTGCGGGTCCCTCGACACAGAAGACTGGCCGATGCGTGTTGCCGTCCTCAATGTAGAACTCGGGCTGCGTGAAGGTGGGCGACTGCACGACGCGGCCCAGCACGTTGCCCGGCGGAATCCAGATCTCCAGGTTCTTGGGCTGGCAGCAGATGGCGCCCAGCGCGAGCGTCTTGCGGAACACCAGAGCCTCCTGATGCGTCTTATCCAGCAAGTGCATCTGAAAGGGTCGTCCGGCGCCCCAGATCATGCGATTGTTGTGTGTGGAGCTCTCAGAGGCGGCGAAGATGGCGTCGCCCAGGGGCGAGCGAACCACATAGCGGTTCTCCGAGGAGACGGCAGTCAGGGCTAAAGAGAGTAGAGATCGATTAGGCATAGATCGGGATTAGCCTCAGCCGACTCACAATCGTTCAACTCAAACGTCTGCTCGATGTGCACCGAAGGCAGATCGGCGAGGCAATCGTAGCCAGCTAACGGTATAAAGGTGCGACTGCCAGCCACTGTGGAAATGGGCAAGGGTATCCGAGGAGCCTCTGCAAAGATAGTTGAGCAGAATTATAATGAAGAGGAATAAATATAACAAGATAATAAATAGATGATATAAATAGAACAGGAATGTGCTAGTTCGAAGTTTGACTGGTAGATATGCATATATAGTGTATATAGTGCATAATAGTAATATCTGTTACAATTTCTAGCCTTGGAAAGGTAAGACTCACCTGTTGTTGGACGCGGCTGGGAGGTTATGCTGATTTGTCCATCGTAAACTGCAAACACAAAAGTGCAAATACAACAAAAATCAATTGACGGGCTTAAATGGGTTAGCGAAATTCTTACAAATCGATCATTTGGTCAATTGGAGAGGGCCAAACAAAGAAACTGTCGATAAGGCGTTCATAAAACCAAAACAGAAACAGAAACAGAAACAGTTACTGATAAGATATAGATACGGGCAGTTCGTACCTGCTGAAACACACACACACCCACACACACACACACACACACACAGTCAGACGGCAGACCATATAATCCAATTGTAACATATACAACTAGCGAAAATTATCAGTTACTAATACAAAATATGAACATGAATCATTAGCATTCCAATTGGCCGTCGTATTGGATTAGGTATGTGCTAACTTAAATATTACCTCGTGGTTCGTTGGCCGTGCTTGTTTGAGCCACACGTATTTCGCTGTCGTACTGCAACGTGCGCACTGCATCATTTTGCAGCATTTTAATCCTTTTTTAATTTCTTTTAGTGAACGAAGCACTTCGCTTTTCAAAACGCTTCTTTACAAAAACAGATCAACGGACAAACTGTGTGACCAAAGCTGCAGAGTTTAGAAATACTAAAATTAAACATTGTGTGATGGATTACGCTGCTCCTGATTGCGTTGCTCATGTTTGCGTTAACAGTGCGCATAAAAGACCACACAGGTGGCCACAACAAATACTCTCGGGCACAGCTGTGGCAAAATTTTTTGGCAAAATATAGATTGAAGTTAATGTCTAGACTCTTTGTGCTTAATAATTTAATTAAGAAGGAGGCAACGTGGTGGCAGGTAAGCTTAAGTGCAAGTGAAAAAAGAGAAGTGAAACTGCGATTAAAACAGGAGTTGTTAAATGAGACCAGACACAAACAACTAAGGAGTTGGTCAGCGAGCAAAAATAGGGCGAAACAGCGAGAGAGGGAGAGTGAGAGAACGCGTAACTTACGGTTTAGTGTAAGTTCAGTTGAACACTCAAAGAAGAAGAATGATTGGCAACTCGAATGAGTCGCTCATCGAGAGAGCCGTCGGGAGAGAGGACCAGAGAGAGTGCTTCGGCTACGGTTACTTACGGTTAAATGCCAGTACATTTGAACAGGAAAAGAAGAAGCAGGCGACTAATTGACATTTGTTATGGTTTAACAACACTTTAGTTAATAAACAATAGGGAAGCGTGTTACTCGCCGTGTTAGCAACTGTTATTATCTCGATTGCGGGCAATCGAGCAGTGCGCAGACGCTGGAGCGGCATAAACAAATGTGCCTTCCACCTTTAGACTCCTTTTCGCTGCCGTAACGTCAGTTTACTTCTGGCTATCGCTATAGCCTGGCCGCGAGCGCGGTCTCTCGTATCCACGCCCCCTCGCCCACTCACACGGACACAACACACACAGAGGCACAACAGCAACAAGAAGATAAGACGGCAATGTGCAATAATCAATAAACGTGCTGTTCGAAAAATAAAAACTTCCAATAAAAGTAATCGTAGATTAGATCAAATTGTTATACACTGAATTTCGTGCTCGTCGCAACAGCTCCTTCAAATTTACGTCGTAAAAAGGAAATAACGAAACAAAACATTTGCAAACTCCCGTATATTTTCTTACCAACAAAAAGGCCAACGAAGGGGGTTGCTGCTCTCTCGCTCGCACCCTTTATGCGAGAGTGGGGCACGAACAGAAAATAAAAAGGAAACCTATGCATATAAAAGCCAAGTGTACCGTTACGGCGAATAGTAAAATCTTATTTAAACGCAAGTAGGAATACGTGAGGACAGCGCGCGTGGGTCATGTCGCTGGAGGATCCGTTTTTCGTTGTCAAGGAGTATGCATTTTACAACACTTGCAATGCCAACGCACACACAAACAAATTCTGATGCAACCCTGTGCCCCCGCCCCCACCCGCCTCTCATCCTTCTCTCTCCCTCTTCCTCTCCCTGTCCCACTCCCACTGCCTTGTTCTTGTATTTGCAGCGAGGTTTTCAAAGCGCTGAATAAGACACGCGGCCTTTACCTGCGTTGGCGCGAGCTGGGCGAGAACGGAGGCGCGGAGGTTGAATGGACCACGACGGAGCTGCGTAATTCGCTGCGCAGCATTGAATGGGATCTCGAGGATCTGGAGGACACCATCAATATCCTTTTGCAAAACGAACCCTCTACTCTTTTCGGCTTTTATGTCTTGTAATTCCTTAACTCCCTCTCTTCCTCTTAGCACGCATTGTTGAGAAGAATCCTACAAAGTTTCGCATCGATAATCGAGAACTCTCCAGCCGGCGACACTTCATAGACAACACTCGGGATGAGGTCAAGCAGATGAAGGATAAGATGAGCCTGAACCGGAACAGGGACAGAGATATAACTGCGCATCAGCCCCTACTCGAGAACGAACGCAATCCCAGCCTCAATCACAATCACAACCACAATCACAATCAGAGCAACGATTACCATTCGCACAACGATCGCACCTATCTGGTCGACTGTCCCAACACGCAATCTGTGGCCAATACTATAGCTGGAACCATGTCGGCGGCAACGGCGGCGGCGGCAGCTGCCACTCGGCACAGTGGCACCAAATACTCGAAGCTGGAGAACGCTCTGGACATCGATAGCCCCAGCCACTATGGCGGCAATCTGGATAGTCCAGGCCATCGCTACGTCGGCGAGACGGTGTCCATACAGCAGCGCATGATACAGGGTCAGGACGAGCAGCTGGACATGATCAGTGATTCCATTGGCACCCTTAAGACTGTCTCCCGTCAAATTGGCGTCGAGTTGGATGAGCAAGCGGTCATGCTGGATGATTTTGGTAACGAGTTCGATACGACCGAATCGAAGCTCGATACGACTATGAAGAAAGTTGCCAAAGTTTTGCACATGAATAACGGTAATTACTGCGACAGCGAGCGACGAGGGTAGCTTCGAAGAGTTCTCGAATTATATTAGCAAGAAAAACAAACAAAAATATTATCGAATATCAAAAGAAACATGAATTCATTTAATGCATATGCTGTGTTAGTTCAAAAACTTATTAGACTACCCTCGTGTGCAGCTTCTACTTGTTCTTTAATTAATAGTTGATTCCTTTCTGACTCTCCCTCTCTCTCTCTCTTTCTCCTTGCAGATAAGCGACAGTGGGCCGCCATACTCATACTTTGTGTGCTGTTATTGTTTGTGATAATTTTGTTTATTATTTTGTAATTTTATTTTTTAAATTCTCTCTCCGTTGATTGTAGTGTAAATTCATTAGATTTATATAAAATATATATATATATATATTTGAAATAAGTATAATTGCAAATTTTAAAGTGAATTCAAATATTTTCTATATATATATATATTTATTTTACTATTATTAGCCAGACTACAAACCTTCTTAGCTGTATATACACACACACGTTTAAACATTTATTAATTTATTAACGAAAAGAAGAAATATGAAATCATTAACAAATCGAGTGTAAGCGTAATTCCAAAGACAATTTCCGGCGTAGGCTAAACTGTAACACTTGCTAAACGGTACAATGTATATGTATGAGAAAGAATATATCTGTATATCAAAGAGAGTTATTTAAAAAACAAACAAAAACCTGTATGCAGTTGAGTAAATATATAAATAATTAAAAACGAAAACAAATTGTATTAACTAACAGCTGCCAAAACTACTGTTAACAGTGTAAGCATTTGTCGGATCTATGTTAAGCTGCTGTTATCCCCTTCGAACCGGTAAACTGCGAGAAGTGTGACCAGTGCTTAGCTAATACAAAAACACTTCAACAAAGCAATTTTGAGGATCTGCTGGAGGTAAGTTATTTCTGCTTGCCGTTTGTCGTGATGGCTTTTGCCAATGGAAGTAGTTTTATTTATTTTATAAGTTCATTATATATATTACGTACATACAGTGCATGTATCAAGTTCAACCAGCAGTGGCTAAGTTCTCTAACGGCTTTTTACTTTATATGAAAGTGTGACCAGCTCACATGGAGCAAATACCCAAACATTTAACCATAATGCGCAATGCAAATTGGAGGATCTGTGAGAGGTAAATTTGCTTTGCTTGGCGGTTGTCGTGTTTTATTTCAATTGTGAGTATTAATCAATAATAAAAATCAATATTCTCATTTATATTACTCACTTTTTTATTTAGGTTACACATGAAGCGCACTAAAAGCAACGCAGCAGCCGCTGCCAAAAAGAAACCGAAAAAGAACGAGAGCAGCGACAGCGGCAGCGGCAGCAGCAGCGAGGAAGAAACAGTTACAATTACGCCAGAGAAAAAGACAAAGCCAAGCTACAACAGTTTTGAGCAATTTCTCAGTCACGTGCAGGAGCAGCGCCTGAAGGCTGCTGCCAATGTACATGAATTTGCGTTTAGGAAGAAACGAGTTCGTGTTTTGAGCTCGGCTAGCGACGTCAAGGAGAATTGCAATGGAGGCGTCGTCTACTGGATGTCCCGAGATGCGCGCGTCCAAGACAATTGGGCGCTGCTCTTCGCACAGCGCTTGGCCTTGAAACTGGAGCTGCCGTTGACGGTGGTCTTTTGCCTGGTGCCCAAGTTCCTGAATGCTACCTTAAGGCATTACAAGTTCATGCTGGGCGGCTTGCAGGAGGTGGAGCAGGAGTGTCGAGAGCTGAACATTGCATTTCATTTGTTGCTTGGGCCAGCTGTGGAGCGTTTGCCGCAGTTTGTGAAGGATGAGGGAATTGGCGCTGTAATTTGTGACTTTGCGCCTCTGAGGCTGCCGCGCCAATGGGTCGAGGATGTGGTCAAAGCTCTGCCAGCCCATGTGCCGCTCACGCAGGTGGATGCTCACAATGTGGTGCCCGTCTGGGTGACCTCCGAGAAGCAGGAGTATGCAGCGCGCACAATACGCAGCAAGATCAACTCGAAACTGAGCGAATATCTAACCGAATTTCCCCCGCTGATAAAACATAAGCACGGAAATGTGAAGGGCAGCAAAAGTGTGGATTGGAGTGCTGCGCACAAGATGCTCAGCTGTGATATGACCGTGGATGCAGTGGAGTGGGCCAAGCCGGGCTACACCGCTGCCTGCAGACAGCTCTACGACTTCTGCACTCGTCGCTTGCGATTCTTCTATGACAAGCGCAATGATCCCACAGCGGATGTTCTCTCTGGTCTCTCGCCCTGGCTGCACTTTGGTCAGATCTCGGCGCAACGCTGCGCCCTGGAAGTGGGCCGCTATAAGACCATCTACAAAGCATCGGCTGAAGCCTTTTGCGAGGAGGCGATTGTCCGGCGGGAATTGGCTGACAACTTCTGCTACTACAACGAGCATTACGATAGCCTGAAGGGTCTATGTAGCTGGGCATACGAAACTCTGCAAGCGCATCGCAAGGATAAGCGCAGTCCGTGCTATAGTCTGGAAGAACTGGAGCATTCGCGCACCTACGACGACCTGTGGAACTCGGCGCAGCTGCAGCTGGTGAAGGAGGGAAAAATGCACGGATTTCTGCGCATGTATTGGGCCAAAAAATTTTTAGAGTGGACCGAAACCCCAGAGCAGGCGCTAGAGTACAGCATATTACTGAACGACAAGTACAGCCTGGACGGACGCGATCCAAACGGTTATGTTGGCTGCATGTGGTCCATCGGCGGCGTCCACGACCAGGGCTGGAAGGAGCGCGCCATATTCGGCAAGATTCGCTATATGAACTATCAGGGCTGTAGGCGCAAGTTCGACGTCAACGCCTACGTGATGCGCTACGGCGGAAAGGTGCACAAAAAGAAGGAGAGTTAAGGAAGTGAAGAACTTACATCTTTATAAAAGAATCCGCTATGTTTAGCGTTTCACACTATTGCTAAATACCTAATTGTTAAGGTGAAAAAGGTAAAGAATTTAAAAGCGAAAAAATATAGTTTTAGTTTGTTGTTTTTTTTCCAATCTTTCCGCAATTCCATTTTTAATGTTTATAAAAAAGTTGATTTAACATCTATATGGGGCTCACACGCTACGCGCCTAATCCTTTTCAGCAATTTTGGTCAGATGATCCTCGATCTCCTTCTCATCGAGTATGCGAAACTGCGGATTTGACTTGCTCACAACGCCGATTTCAATGCCGTTTGGCTTGAAGTCAACAGCCAGGACACTGGACAGACAAGTGATGGCCAGTTGTATGGCCTTCTCCTCGGACAGATTGTTTTTGTACTTCTTTTCCAGATAGCTGTTGGCCTCGATCATTTTCGCGCCCACGGAACAGGCACGGAAGCCGCAATAGTAGCCAGCCGGATCCGTTTTGTAGACGCATGGACCCAACTCGTCGTCGTAGGAGATCAGAACCATGCTGCAGCCCAAGGGACGCATCTCAGCGTTCTGCGTGTACACCTGGTTGATGTCCGCAATGCGACGGCAGAGCACATCCACAGGCATCTCGTAGCCGTACTTATAACGGAAGTTGGCTGCTTCATAGCGTGCCTTTTGCACTTGCGACCGGGAGTCGGCTGGAAATTTATAATAGGGAAGGCAAATTAAACAATATAAACTGTACGATGCTGTACGGCTTCTGCTTACCAATGCGTCCGGTCATAACGCAGCCGATTTCCTTGGTAATGCCAAACAAATGGGTCACTGTCTCTGGCACGATATTCTTCTCCGTCACCTTCTTCTGGGTGGCCACAACGGCACAGTCGCCGCTCTTCAGAGCCACCGAAGTGATGTTTTCCTGAGTAATGGCCTTAAATGCATATTCTGGAGCCAACGATTAGCTAAATGTTTCACAAATTCGTATACTCTCGCAAATACTTACCGACTTGATAGAGGCGTCCCTCGGGCGAAAAGATTGTAATGTGTCTGTCAAAACCGGCTGAACTTCCTCGGGACATTTTCGTATATTTTTAATTTGCCTAAAACAGCGAATTGATTAGCTTAATTGGCATACATTATTTGTATGGCATTTTGTCCAACACTCTTACCTTTACTTTATTTAAATTTCCAACCAAGTTTTTTGAGTGTGCTTGGGTTTCGTTTTGCTCACGGCTGAAATTTATAAAGTCATTCTTGACTAGGGATGGCTGAACTTATCGAAATATTTTCCGATAACATGTCATGCGTTTTGTGCGAATGTCAATTTATCGGCTGAGTATCGGAATTATTTGCGTCTGCGAATGGCAAGCGAAGTGGAATAAGGTAAATATACGGCAATATAGAATAAAGAATAAAATAACATTAAGCGTATATTAAAAGTGTTAAATTAAGTATATGCTTACACGTTCCGGCTGTTACGCGTTACGAACATGCATGAGGATGACTTGAAAAATCAATTGACCATTGCGCGCAACGAGATAAACAACTTGAGGTACAATGAAAAAAATTTCCATCATTTTGTTGAAGTTCAAGTTCAATGTTATTTATGTACCTTGTTGTGCAGACAGCAGGTGCGCAATTTACAGCATGTGCAGCGCAAGGACATTGAGACAATAAACCGGCTGCTGCAGGATTTTCGTTGCGAAGGCTGCGCCAAGGCCAAGGACAACCTGCAGGTGCGTGGCAGGTGAGTGAGGGCAGCAAATGCAATGATACTAATGCCAATGCCAAACAGCAGAACAGCAGCAATGATAACGAAGACGTCGCCCACTTCAAGCCCATTGGCCTAATACGCACCGACTTCCCAGAGAAACGCGCCGTGCCACGGCAATCGAGCGTGGGCAACCGCCTACGCAGCTTCATACAGCTTAGTGATGGCACTTTTACCAACCCGGAGCATTCGCTGGAGGGCCTAGCTGATTTTTCCCATATGTGGATTATCTATCACTTTCATCGGAACAACGCACACCCCAAGGCGAAGGTTGCGCCGCCTCGCTTAGGAGGAGAGCGCGTTGGCGTCTTCTCCACACGCTCGCCGCATCGACCTTGCCCAATTGGTTTGTCTCTGGTGGAGATTGAGAGGATTGAGGGTGCTCGCATCAGTTTCTTTGGCACTGATATGGTGGATGGAACGCCTGTGCTGGATATTAAGCCATATATACCCTACTATGATGCACCTGTACTAAGCGTAGACTCAGGTCTGTTCGACAACGTGAACTTTAGATTTGTTGCTTCTATTGATTTTCCGTTGTCTTCAACCAAAGGTCGAACTGCTTCAATGCCCAATGAAAACAATGCCGACTTCTACGGGTCTCGGCAAGAGCCAGACGGCGAAGAGTCAGATTTGGAGTTGTACGGAGCGACTGGCTACACGGCCAATAATATAAATCCGGATGGCTTGAGCGGACAGCCACCCTTGCCGAGTGCAGTGCGTGTGCCCAACTGGGTGGTGGCCAACCATCGTCTGACCGTTTGCTTCAACGAGCACGCCGAGGCCCAACTGCTGGAGCTGCAAGTGCATAAGCAATGCATTGTGGACATCTTGGAAGCGGATCCACGCTCCGTATATCTGCGCACAAAATACGGCTCGCAAATATTCACATTCCAACTGAGCGAAGTTACTGTCACTTGCAAATTTGACGATAAGGCCGGAATTGTGACCGTGGTGCAAGTGCGGCGCAACGAGAACATTCAAGTCGCTGTCTTGGACGCTGCAGAGCCGAGCAGTTCCTGATGGAGCCGTGCATTTAATATGAATAATACAGAATATAATTATTTCAACGGTTTTAAAAACTGATTCGCTTGCGTAGTAAAAGAAAAAGTTAATTATCTTTGTGTGTGTTTTAGCTTAAGTATTCAAGTTGAGGAGCTTTAAACTGTAAACTGTTTCGATTATGTATAATATATATGTATATGAGGCATACGCGCTTATAATGTAAAGAAAAACTGTGTTTATATTTAGCTGAGTAATTTAAGTTACATATATGTCTGTATTATGTTAATTGTTACTCATATTCATTCTAGATGAGTGATTCTATGACTTGGTTAGAGTTTCTTAGTCAGGCCAAAGAATTCGTGGCTAAGTCTTCGGATTTAAATGACAGCTGGCAGCTCGTTGAGAAGGTGAGAATACATCTAGTGGATTCTATCGATTCTATATATTCCATTCTGTTTCTTATAGGACAATCAAGAGCCCAATACTTTTCTCAAGTACACTCAAAAAGTAAAGTGCAAGGATGACCTGATAAATGTGGAATATCACATTGTGTACAGCATCTCTTATCAAGTGCCCATGCTCTATCTGCAAGCTCATCGGTCAGGTAAGTTGAATCTCTCATACATATGTCTATCAGCTGTACTAAGTAAAGTTTTGACCAGATGGTGGCCTCTTGGATATAGAGGCCACTTGGGATCTATTTATGCCAGACGCACCTCGTGGCGATCTTTATCAAATGCTAACGCCAATGGAGCATCCGGTGCTGTTTCGTCCCTTCATGACGCTGCATCCATGCCGCACCGGCGAGATCTTGGCCCAATTTGGCAAACAGAGCAAAAATCGCATACTCACCTTTATAAGTATCTATGGACCCTATGTTAAGCTAGAGTTATCCAATAAATACGGCTTGATTAAGGAAGATACAAAAAATGACATTAAAATGTAAAATTGTATATGTGAAGGCTAGATATAAAGAGATTGTAAGCATCTTTATAAGTAAATAATGCTTATACAGTTCGAACTAAGTGTAGAAATAAATATGATTAAGTATATCCTTCTGATTGTGTCGCGTCTGCAGATTTTAATACCGAAATATATAGGTCTTATATATATAGATATTGATTATAAGATGACGGTCTAGTCTATATAGATTACTCAGTGTACAAAACCTCTACTTACTCTATAAGCATATGTTATCTATATACCAAGTTGGCTTTACCAAAGAAATAAAACAAATGGTTTGTTTAATAACATCTATATACATAGATTGTGTTTATTATAAGTGGTTTGTTTCAAACATTGATTATAGGCATTGGTTTACATAGATGGTTATGATCTTTAGTTATATGCTAAATGCTCTACAATATTTATTTATATATATTTTCAAAAGCCTTGGCACAATTTTGAAAAGTAAAATTGAAAAGTTTGTAAATCAAAAAGCGAGTTTTAGCACTTGAAGCTGCGTAATGGCACATATATGAATTTGCTACAATAAAAACTATAGACAAGATGATATATATATGTATTTTAATATATACATACAAATTGGAACAGATATTATATGGTTGACTTATTTTTAATTTCTTTTTTATATACAATAGTTTATTACTTAACTACATATTCTTTCAATATTTTGGATTATTTTTATATATTTGGCTATAACTGATTTGTTCAGGTTTTATATACTATGTTTTATATATATTTTTCTGGTTGCTTTCTAGTTGTAGCTGTAAATAAATACACTTTTAGTCTGCTGTTCTATAGTACATAGTTCTTTAGCTTATCCATATATAGAGTATAATATATTTGTTAGCTTTTGCTTCTTCTAATAGTAATTTGTTTATATTTCTTTTCATTTATAATTAATGTTAACTGGCTACTGTGTGGCATTTGCATCCCATTTGAAAGCTTTTTGGGCTTTAGGATTCGCATTCGAAAAATGTTGTTTGCAAAAAAAAAATTAAATGGATTTATATATATATAATATTTCTATATATATAGTTGCTTGCATTATAGACGAAAATAATAGTTGATATATATTTGGATTCACATACATATATGTATATTTAAGTGTATTTCGTGTGGTTTTGAAATAGTTTTAGTTGATCTATCAATCCATTTCTATTACTAAAAGTCTTCCCTATGCTCGTTCACAAAATGAAAATCGGTATATTGGCTTTGTATAGTGTCTGGCTGTTAGTCCGTTCGCCTTTCTTACTAGATATTTGAAATTTGGAATATGTACTCATATTATATTCTACCGAGAAACATGATCAATCGGAAAACATAAAGATTTTTAAGTGCACTTATGCTGTTTTTGTGTCGTGAACGAGTATTATGCAGTCGATTACAGCCGACAGTAACGGGTTTTTGTTTTATTTAAATACATATCTAGTCTAACATAAAGCTAGAGTATATGCTTCTACGAGTGAACGTGGGTGATCCGAAAAGTAGTCAAGCTTCAAGTACTGATAAAGTCCCCTGATAATGATATTAAACAAAATGAAAGTCAATTTATTTTAATTTAAAATAAAAAAATAATTTCAGTTTTCTGTGTTTATTTGATACATATTTCCTTTAACTACGCCAACTTTTCCAGCTACCCTTGCGTAGTTTTCCTAAAAATTATAAATTAGAATTTAAAAACCAAAAGAAAACAAAGATTCATAAATTTTTGGGATGAAATAAATATATGTATATTTTTGAATAGTTTTAACTTCCCTCTCATAGATGATAATACAACAACTGAGTATTGCTAATGCTCTTGTATAGTTAGTTAAAGTAGGTACTATGTGTGTAAGTATATATATGTATATATATGATTAACATTATCTTCGATATATATTCTAGATATATATTTTGTGGATATATATAGGAATGATTTTTGTCTGTTTAATATATCAATTAAATACATACATACATATATAAGCACGCCATACATTTAGGAACTCACTCACATTTATTTGTGATTCTATGTATATATATATATATATATATTGTTCCAATTGCAATTATATTATGTATATATATTTATATCTTTAATGGGAATCTAAAACTATTTTCTAAGTTTCGCTTTAGTTATTGATTCGATTCTTAGATTCGTTCAGTTGCATTTCGTTATATACATATGTATATATATATATATCTCGAGTATTTATGGATCATATATCTATATATGTGTATTTATACATATATTTTTATGTATATGTATAGTACTATATTAATTATAGTTTTTCTTTTGTTTTTCATATCAAAATTCATTTAAAGCTTCACCATTTCATTGATATTTCATTTTCATATACCAATTTACATATTTTTTGCTTTTATATATGTACACAATATATAATAAATAGATAACATATAATATATGTCTGCTGTGTGTTTCGAAAAGAAATTTCAAAATTTATGCAATTTTCCAAGATTTTTCCACTACATTTTTCAAATGAATATTTTCAATTTAAATTTAGCCAATGATATGTTTTTTATTATATTATAAAATATTTTAGGAACTTGTAAATCAAAGAAAATAAATTCTTTTATTTTTTAAGTGATATTAAGTAAACACACAGCAATTTGAAATTTTTTTCTACTCGTTCATGCAGTCTAAAAATTTATATTAATTAGCCATAAGCCATAAAACGCCAAAGCAAAGGCTTCTCTACGGATCATTTGATGATCTGGCTGCATTCGGACTTAAGAGAATAATATTACAAAGAAAAACCTATATCTTTTGCAATTTTCTATCAAGAATCCTAAATGGAGTTACTACATTGGCAAGATCTATAAAGTATATAACTAAACCCAGTTGGGGACATGCCGAATCGGAAATATTCAGTTTCTTCTTTTCGTAGCATGAACGAGTATAAGGCAATCGATTATGCCCGACTGCAAACATCATTATTTTTCAATTAAGCTAATTTCGACGGATTTAAATGTAAATATGTATCTATGTAAATGTGTATATATAATTTATATATTTTTTTTTCGTGTTTTAGCTTTGTGCATTTGATTTTCGAAAATTCGCACTACGTTTTTTTCTTTTTTTGTGGTTTTGGTCTCATTTAATTGCATTATTGGACAAGTTTTACGTGTGTGTATGTATGTGTGTGAGTGTATGTGTGACTTACAGTGCCTAATAAATACGTGTACCAATCTATATATATACTCATATATAGTACATCTAAAGCTTTCACGTGGTTAACACTGAGATTTCCTATGTCTAAATTTAACTAAAGCTATATATATATATCTATATATATATAGCTGTACCATCTGGAATGCATGTGACTCTTTTGTAGTATTTCTCATTCACAATATTCAATTTTGCTATTAAAAAATGTAAGTGTGTAAAGCTCTACCAACTCACTCGATACGAAACGATTCGAGAATTTTGCTAAAAAATTGTTTAGAACATCGCCTTAGGGCAATATATATAATATCTATGGGGCTTTTAAGGCTAAGGTAAATTATGGACGGTGATGCTTCTGGTAACAATGCGATAATCATTATCTTCCAGCTCATCGGCAGACTCCGACGCCAGCTGTCTGCGCTGGCCAATGAAGTCGCTCGATGCGCTCCTCCTGAATCAGCTGCACAACATGTTGAAGAATCCGCGACCTTTCTCGGAGCGCGGCGCCATTAGCATCGGCACTTGATTCTTGTGAGTTACCTTTATCTAGAAGGGAGAGGTATATCCATATATATATTTCCAATTTCAGTATCTTTCTTCTCTGCTTCACTTACAGTGCAAGGCATTTGCATCCAGGGCTCGCCATCGATTTGCATGGGAAATGTTTTTTTGGTCTTGATTATCACCTCGCTGCACTGCGCCAAGCGACGCCCCGAAGCGCGTAAGCCTGTGCGCACCTGGCCCATATGCAGGCAGTTCTCCAAGCCAATTACCTCTATCAAACGATCACCGAAATCTGCAGTTGAAATTCCATTAAAGAGACCGTCGATCCTGATGAACAACACACATACCTTGTATAGCCACAGAGAGATCCACGGAGTTGAAGCTCGTCGCAGAGAATTCTTTGTCGCTCGACTTGAGTTTTTTACTCTTGCCAAAGGGTCCGGCGCTCTTGCGTATGCGTTTCTGGGATAGATGCTCGCCCCACAAGTTGGAGCCGCCATGCGTGTAGGGTATGTTCAGTAGTGCTACACCCTGTAAATGTGGTCCATTGGCCAAGTCCAGGGCAACGCCATCGCACTGTTGTTTAGGCAAAAATAGGTAAATTGAATATTTATTTTTATTTTATATTTTATTTTTTATATATATTTTTTTTATTTTTTTTTATATATTTTTTATATTTTTTATACCCTGAACTATTTTTGTTGTAATGCTATCGATTTTCAACCTTATCGAAAACAGGTTTTAAAATTATATATCCTACATCTTTACAGTTAGTCCCCTCAAGTTTTGCATATATATTTTGTTTCAATATTTGGATCAGAAGAGCGACTTCTTGCAGCAGCAGCAGACATAATATTAATAATTAATTAATAATATTACAATAATAATAATATTTATATTTAAAATGTATTATATTTACATTAAATAAACATTAAACATTACAACTATAACTTTTACATTTTCACTTAACATACTTAACAATTATAATACTTACCAAAAGACAGAAGAAGAGGAGGAGGAGAAGCACCGTGCTGCACTGGACGACTGACCACAGGAAGAAGAAGAAAAATGCGACTGAAGCTGCGCTGCAGCAGGCTCGCCTTTATATAGGGCAGCGACAGCTCCACTCAAGTCAAGCTCTCAACTCTTGAGCCTCTTTCTGAGTCAATCTTCACACTCGATCATTGGGCGACCAATCAGAGCACTTTCTGCTGCTGCTGCTGCTGCTGCAGCTGCCTTTATATAGGGCAGCGAGAGCCCCACTCAAGTCTATCTGAACTCTTGTGCCTCTCTCTGAGTCAGTATTTACACTTGAACATTAGGCGACCAATCAGAGCACTCTCTGCTGCTGCTGCGGCAGCTGTCTTTATATAGGGCAGCGAGACTTCCACTCGAAGTCAAGCTCAACTGAGTTAGCGTAAGCTGAGTTAGCGTAAGCTAAACTCTCTATCAGTTGGCGACCAATCAGAGCACTTTCTGCTGCTGCTGCTGCCAGGAGCAGCTCTTCTGATCTTCAGCAGCAAGAATTCCACTCGAAGTCAAGCTTAACTCTTGCGCCTCTTTCTGAGTCAGTCTTTACACTCGATCATTAGGCGACCAATCAGAGCACTTTCTGCTGCTGCAATAAGCAGTTCTGATCTTCAGCTGCCTTTATATAGGGCAGCAAGAATTCCACTCGAAGTCAAGCTTAACTCTTGCGCCTCTTTCTGAGTCAGTCTTCACACTCGATCATTAGGCGACCGAGTGTGAAGACTGACTCAAAAAGAGGCTCAAGAGTGGCGCTGTCGCTGTCCTATATAAAAGTAGCTGAAGATCAGAGAAGCTGCTTATTGCAGCAGCAGCAGCAGAAAGAGCTCTGATTGGTCGCCTAATGATCGAGTGTGAAGACTGGCGCTGTCACTGCCCTATATAAAGGCACGCCTGCTGCAGCGCAGCTTCAGTCGCATTTTTCTTCTTCTTCTGGTGGTCAGACGTCCAGTGCAGCGCGGTGCTTCTCCTCCTCCTCTTCTTCTGTCTTTTGGTAAGTGTTAAAATAGTTAAGTATGTTAAGTGAAAATGTAAAAGTTATAGTTGTAATGTTTAATGTTTATTTATTGTAAATATAATAAATTTTAGATTTAAATAATTTGTATTACTATAACGATAATGAAGATAACGATCATTTAGCAAATGCAAAGTCCGTATCTGCGTTAAGGCTATTTTTTAGTTAAACAAGCCCGACGAGCACTTCGACTTCGCCTCTAATATTATATTTTATATTTTATATTATATAATTTATATTTTATATTATATAATTTATATTTTATATTTTATATTTTATATTTTACATTTTATATTTGATTTTCTTACCACAATTTCAATATGCTCATGCAAATTCTTGCAGGAGGCGGCGAAGGTCTCGGATGTTGCATACTCGAAGTACCAAAGTTTATTCTTCATGCGGCTATTGAATTTATGCGGGTTCTTCTCGCGCTCCAAATGGAACTTCACACAAATTGCGGCGTCCTGGAATAGAATTGGAATGGAAAGAGCACAGTCAGCAAACAAAGCAAATCACAAATTGCATTTGCACCTCTATTGCAGGTGATATGCACAAATATATGCAGAGATACAAACATGTGGAACGTGCCGCAGAAGTTATTGCCAGCTGCATTTGGCTGGCAGCTCAATTGCCCCACCTCCTGAGAGGGCTGGGGGCATGAATTACGCATACGCAGCGTAGGCCACAGCTCGATTATGTGGAGCGCATTCAGGCAGTGCACGCAATGCACGCAATGCAGGCAGTGCAATGGAATGCAGGCTAGCTGGCAGAATTTTAATTTTTGCATATTCGGCTAGCGACGCAACACTTGACAGAGCACGAGCAGGAGCAGGAGGAGGAGGCGTAGTGCTGGCCAAATATGCAAAAAAAAGATGGCAGATGAAAGGAGTGTGAGGACAACGAGGCGGCGCAACAGGTGGCGGAGGACGAACAGCCAGAGTAGAAGTAGCAGTAGCAGAAGAGTGACAGCAGATGCTGGCGACGAAGAATCAGAAGTGGGCGCAGGAGTCAGCAGGAGACAGCAAAGCCCAGGAGGACTGCGAAAGGTGGCAGGAGCAAGTGCTTGTGGCCCAGGGCTTTGATTGCGCATACGACACGTTGCACATTTTGTAGGCGCATTTATTATGCACGTCACAGCGCCCACACAGCACACAGCAAACACACACACACACACAGTTATCATCCACACACACACACACACACACACACACACACACAGAGAGAGTCAACACCCACGCCTGCCTTGCTGAAGCCGCTTTGGCATTTAGGTTTCGTGGCTGTTGCTTTCACAAAGCAAAATAAGATTAATTACACGGTTCCAAAGCCAGAATTGAATTATCAAGCTGAAAATTGTGCGAGTGTGAGATGTGTGTGTGTGTGTTTGTGTGTGAGTGCGGAGCAGGTGAAAAACTTTTTAATTAGCCCCAGCAGCGCCGAGTGCCAGCTCCACTAAATTTATAACCAACATGTGGAGAAGCGCTTAAAGCCTTGAGCAACTGTTTGGACTGGACGCGCATAAAGTGTGTACCATAAAATGTTGTTAACAAATTGACAAGTTGACAAACTGACAAACGGACACACTGACACCTAAAGGTCATAAAAGATACGCAGCACACCAGCAGCTGAGCTGGATCTGGAGCAGTCATAAACCTTGTGAGCCGCAGACAATATCTGTATGGAACGTGCTAAGTCTCAGGGATCTGTTTTTGGCATTGCAAAAGAGCAATTACATGTAAGTGTGCGTGTGTGTGTGTGTGTGTGTTTACCCCTTGCCACAAACTTCTTCCTCTTCGCTTCTCAATTCATCGTGTAATGCAGAAAGTTCGCGCTTAACGTCAATTGTTGACGTTAAACCAAAGCGTCAGTGTGAAATACTTTGCCATGCGGCATTACTCATACTCCGCGCACACACTCAACCTTTAAGCTGCCGTTGCTGTTGCTGCTGCCACTTGAACTAGCATATCATACACACACACACACATATGACAAGTTGGGGAGTCCTCAAGATGCACACACACGCACACATGAGCGCTAAATGGAAAGCCAAAGGCAGACATGGGTCGGCGGCGGAGGCTGTGCGAAATGAAGCCGACAAGTGAAATCCCTGCGGCAACAACACGCACAATGACAACAACAACATCGACAACGACAACAAACAATAAGCCACAATATCAACAACAAAGAACGCGCATGGACAACCAAATACCCTGTAAGTGTATCACCCAAATTTCTTTAAGCTAAGCTACGAAAACTAGACCATAAGTGAAGGGTACTCAGGGTTGCCAGGTTGTTTCTTAAGCTCATTTATGCCTGCTCAGGAGGTGGAAAGGGAGTATATTAGCTCTGTGAAATATATACCATACTGTGCTTATATAAATATAAAGCACTTTGTTGCTATTAGGGTAAGACAATTGGAGATTGATGTATGTGAATGAGGTGTATGCTGAAGTGATAGTCGCTTCGAAGGGCGATGCCTTGAAAATTCTTATCTAATAGGAGCATACTCATCAGTCGAAAATTCTATGCTCATTCATGCATATATGCATGTAGTTAATATTATAGTTGTTTGTGCACTAGTCTTATAAAATGATAGGAATATTTCATATAATTTTTATAAACTACCTAATCGATGTAATCTTTGTGATCTATATCATCTATTTTCTGTATGCTATGTAGACTTTGAGGATAGCGAAAAGTACTTGCGGACTTAGTAAGGCAGTGTAGTCCAAAGTATTTTGTATTAGCTTTAACAATGATAATACCTCAACTGATACCGCATACCAATGGAGTCTGTTATAGAGTTGTCAGATAAGTCTGTATTTCATATAACAATTGTAGAGCTATAGCTCTAGGATAGTAGGATTCATTGATCTTGTTGATAGTTTGCATTTCCTTCCCAAACTTCTAATGTCTTTTTCTATCTCCGTCCTTTCTCCCCGTCTCTCTCTATCTCTACTTATATATGTACATAGTTTATGTTTATATTTCTTTCTATTATATTTTATGTATGCTGTCAGAGTCCTTTTGTTCTGTGGGCAGATCCTTTCGACATTTGTTTACTTTTAAGGGGTATTTGTAACAACAAAATCGCCGACAGTTTGCTGTAGACGCCTACAGTTTAAACAGACGCACATCAGGTCATAAATAAACTAGAGCACACAAACACACAAACACACACACACTCACACACTCAGCGGGACACACAATCCGCCAACTCCCACGCCCACACCCACTCACCCACACACTCACACATGTAATAAGAAACAGAGACAGAAATTTGATGGCATCTTTTTGTAGTATTTTTATATATTTTGTTTTGGTTGGGATTTGTTGTGGATCTTAATCGCATGGCTGGCAATTGTCTGTGTGCTGTGTGTGGGCTCGCTGCGTATTAGGCTGATATTTAGTTACGTCTGAGGGCAACGACAACGACAACAACTGGGGCCCAGTGGGGGATAGGGGGTGAGGGGTTGCAGAGAGTGCAAAATGTTTGCACAAAAAGGATTTCAACTTTAGCCGCACTTGACAAATGGTGCAGCATTACAAAATACACACAAGCACGCACACATCGGTACTCCCTATATATAGATATACGGAGTGTAAGTATAAGCAATAGAAATATCCTAGCTGGGAACTGCCTGACTAGCCGAAATCCTGACTCCTGTGCGGAGCTGTTGCGGCAGAGGACTCGAATTGTTGAGTTTGTTTCTGATTGTAGAGGCATTAAATGGAGAGTCTCCATAAAATGGAGTACTCGATATGCGGGTATACTTAAGGAGAATATAGTACTAAGCTGTTATATACTCTTCTAGATTGACTTGACTGTTGATACTAATAGGTACAGCTTATACTTTCCTCCTATACTCGTTTACTGTTTTACTCCCAAATTCCTACACTCGGAAACTGATATATTTTATACTGTTATACAGTTCTACAAACAGTCGTCATGGATAATGATAGGTGTTTCTCTTACTTATAGACTTCTATTTACTTTCTTCTGCTTTTACATTTTTCTGTAACAGATGAACTCGATTATTTTCGGGTCTCACTCCCTCTAACCTCCATTACAACACGAACCAATCTACCCAGCCTGCACATTTTCAATGGGCACAAACAGTAAACACTATCGCAGGACATTCGACTTGCACTCCCACCCTTCCGCGCTGGTCCCATGTGGGCGTGTTTTCATTCTGATTAGACGCAGGACACGAGTCAAGTTTGCGCCTTGCTGATTTGTACAACATATCCGTTTTAGTAGTCGCCACTCTCCGCTTTTTGGGCGTTCTCCTGTCGTGACTTCGCCCTCTGCTGAGGCTGGTATCTGTATGACCTGCCTGCCTGCCTGTAAATTTGCCACTTAACCTTTCTTTATGACCGCATTAAATCTTCGCCAGCTACTTAGTCGTGTGCGTTTTTCCTCTTTCGTTTTGATTTCCACTTTCGAGGCCTGCGCTTCGCCCGTTCGTCCTGCGCTCTGCGCCCTGCATCTTGTGTTAAATTATTCAAAAGATCCTTTAGCCAAAAAAGAAAAAAAAAAACATAAGAGAAGTGAAACTTTGGCCATCTGATTCACATGCTCGAATTTATTGCCCGATTGGGCTTCTCTCTGTCAAATCGTCCCTGGGGCTCAATGAATGTCCGTGTTGCCCAGGACTCGCTTAAGCCACTCGTTTGTCGGCAAATAGTAATTAGAGAGCCCGGCGAGCATCTCCCGTTGTCTGCTGCTCATTAATTTAAATAGTGCATAGTTCGCATATCCCGTTGATGTCCCCTAACTGTCGTCCATTACAATTTGGGGACATTTAGACATTAGCACTGGACATTGGGCTATTAGACTGAAGTGTTGAGGCGACAAGGGAAGCTGTAGGGGAAGTCCCCCATTCGAGAGTTCTACTGGAAGTTGTTGGCAATTATTGCTATCCTAGGAGGAACTTGAAGTCTTAATTGCTTATCAGTTTCCATTCTGACCTCGGAATGGACTGTGAGGGTAGTTAGATTCTTTTCATAAGTTATTTAGCTTAAATTTAACATATATGTTATGGGAGAGAGTAGGGGTGTATACATATCTATCTATAAACTTCAGATTCTGGACAAGACAATACTACTCTAGCTCTATGCTGACTTTATGACAGATTTTGTAATTCAGTTAGACTCTTAGCGTTAGTATGATTAGAGTTCAAGAATAATTATGCTAACATATAATAATAATTTCATAATAATCTGTCATATTATTTCTGTATCGACTCCATGTTTGTGTTTGCTTTAGTCTCTTAGTTTCATTTCTAGCATGCAATTTCCTCAGATCCCAAATCTCTTGTCACATCTTCTTCTGGTTCACAGTTTGGCATTTTGAGCTCGACATTTAACCTTATCAACCCATGCCCAATTATGTGGCCTATTGACTGTAGTCTATTTGCATTCCACAGTCCTTTGAGCCCTGATGTTCGCGCGCGCTAATGATTGCGCTGTTTGAGCTCCATCGATGCATTTATGATGCAAATGAGCCGCCGACTGTTGTTGATTGAATGCCAGCTATTTGTAACTCTGTTTGTCTCTCTCTCTTCCCCATATCCCTCTCTCTTTCTCTGTGGGTTCTGTGTTTGCAATCAACTTTAGCCACATTTGCAATTGGGGCATGTTGCACGTTGCACTCTGCACGCTGCACGTTGCACGTTGCATGTTGTATGTCTTTGTGCAACACTTTGGCAATTTGCGGCAAACGTGAAATATGGAAATTTTTAGTCATTGTTATTCCCACTTTTGAATACCCTGTATATATAGAGATAGATAGGATATACAGGGATATAATAGGGGCATATCATAGGCTATCTAGTTGAGTACACTTGACTCGCACATCATTCCCAGCTCATTAATATATGTTTTTAATTTCTACTTTCATAAAGGCACCCTTATATTTCTAGTATTTTATTAGAACTGTTGACTGTTCGCTTAAGCGTGAATTCACTGTATTTGCTTCCATCTATTTCCCCGACGGTTTTGTTTGAGTTTCATTTCATTTTCTTTGCAGCTCTCTCTCGCGCGGCTTACAAGTTTATGGCGAAATTTGCATTAGAAAGCGAGGAGCTGCACTTTTTCAGCTTTTCAGCATTTTCAACTTTTCATTTCGCGTGCATTTGCCGAGTTCTGCGAGCTAAAAAGGGCGGAAATGTGCGCCACGTTATGCTTCCATACACAAATCACAAATGCTGAATAAATGATTAAGCAAATGAATATATAGCCATATGAATTATTGAATAGTGTGAATAGAGCTCTGCATTCGTATATTGACTTAAAGCCAAAGTAAACCCAAAGACATTCGCGATGAATATTGCTGCAGTTGAAGCAGTTGACTTTGTGTTTAAGCTTCTTTCGAAATCTAAGCTGTATTATGCGGATATTATGCGGAGAGATTTCATTGTTGGTTACAAAGTTGGTATGATTGCAATCCCTGAAATTCATTGAATACAAAACCTTGAAACTAAAGCATATGTATATATTTCTTAAGATTATGATTTGTTATGGAAGCTGTCTTCATTCATGTCTGTCAAGCACGCTCTGCTGGGATATACACCCATATATTGTTGTGGTTAGCGTGATTACTGCCGTGATCTGCTCTTAATATGAAACCATTTCAAATTGCAGAAGCACAAATTGTTGCCTGATACCCAAAGAAACAAACAAGACAAGCAAACAGGAAACGGAATGATTTGTTGTTTACTTACCACGCCAACGGAAAAATAATTGTTGATAATGTTGTAGGGCACAGTGCAGTCCTTGTCCGATTGCACTTTGATGGGCTTTTGCGGAATGTTGCTGTTGCTGCCACTTGCCGCTGTTGCTGCTGTAGCCCCTGTAGTTATTGCTGAGGGTGTTGTTGGTGTTGTCGCTGTGTGGGCTGCTGCCGCTGCTGCCGAGGGAGTCCTTGGCGTTGTTGGGGTAGATGCTGCCGCTGCAGAGGGCGTGGCTGCTGTCGAGAATGCTGCTGGTGATTTGGGTGTTTGTGGCGTGCTATCCACTTGACGTTGTCTGCTCTGCTGCTCGTTGGCATTGCTGCTGGTGTCCGACAAATCTAATGACAATGTAATTTGCCGCTTAACAATGCTCTGCTGTTGACTATTATGATCATCGCTTTGATTATGCTCAAATGCTGCTGCTGCTTGTTCTGTAGCTGTTGTTGTTGCTGCGTCTGCTGCTGCTGCTGCCGCTGCTTCCGCTGCTAACTTCTGCTGTTGCTTGTGCTGCAGCAGCAACGTCTCTAGCGATTGCTTTTCCGTTCCATCTGTCCTGCTTGCTGGCAGCATTTGTGGCTGATTGCAGTTGCTGCCAATGGAGTTGCTGCCACTGCCACTTGAGTTGCTGCTGCAGTTGCTCTTGTTGCTCGTTGTGGCAGTTAATGTTTTTTTCTGAACCCGTCTCGTTTCGAATGTGGACATCGAAATGCTCTTCGTGGTTGTGCACCCACTTACAACAACATTCCCACTTCCCACCACCTCCAGTTGCTGCTCCTTCTCCTCTTCCTCCGTTCTCGTCGTTGTTGTTGTTGTTGTTGCCGCCATCATAAACGGTTTGCCCGCTGACATGTTGTCGGTGCAACTGCTGCCGCTGTTGCTGATGAAGTTCTGTCGCTGGATTTCCTCGAAACGTTCGATCACCGATTTGTCGACCACAACGCTCTGCGACAATTCAATCACCTTCTGCATGTTTGAGTGCAGAGTTACCTGTCAAACAGACCAAAACACAGCAATGGAGTGAGAGGGAAAGGGTATTAGAGACATGTGTATACATGTGTGGCAACATTCAAAATTAGTTTGTGTAATCGTTTTTTTTGGTTTCCGATTCGATTGCCCTGCCTTCGCCTCCTACACTGCACCACGTTCAATCTGCAAAACTGCAAAAACTTTGCTAGATAATTGGATTTTTCTTTTTAATTTACTTTTGCAAACTGTTTGCCAGTTTGTCAGAGTTTGCACTTCTAACAACTCAACTTTTCAGTTCCAACTTATTCACGACTTCCTCGCATCTGTCGATACATCAAACTGACAGAATTTGAATAACTAGTTCAGTTTATTGAATAGTCATTATTGTTTAGCTCTGCTAGCTACTAGTTGTTAGTTCAGTTTAAAAAATATGTTAAGTAGTTCATGGATCTATCGATATCTACATACGATAGTTCACTTTGAAATTCTAGTTCTTTGTTCAATTGTTCACTTTTAATTGATTCATTACTTTATTTAACTATCGACTATCGGCTGTAGTTCAATTGAAGCAGCTCAGTCAAGAGCTGTTTAATCGAACTAACTTTAAATTCAAGCAAAATGATCGAATCGAAATTTCTATTTCCCTTACCTTGGGACGCAATTCCTCAACAGTGAGCGGCGTGTTGGTTACCTCGATGCTCCAGCGATCCAGGCTAACGGTCGAGGCGCGCTTTATCTTCTCCATTAGCTTGGGTATGTTCTCACCCTCATAGCCGCCGCCCCAGCGCAGGCAGCGCGCCAAATCGTTGCCCGTTCCGAGCGGAATCACCCCAATGGCGGGCTGCGTGGCCAGCTCGATGGAATCTGTGTAGTTGACATCGTTATCGTTTACTGCTATTAGCTAGATTTTACGGCTGCTGCTGCTGCTGCTTACCCATTGCCTCGAGCACCCAGCCAACGGTGCCGTCGCCGCCGCAGCAAATGACTTTAAAATTGGGCAGGTCCTTAAAGAGCGTGAGTCCTGTCAAGGAATATACAGTTAAGTCTTTACTTGCTTACGCTGTCGTGTCTTCAGCTAGAGCAGACAGATATTGCATAAACCCTTTGTGGGTATGCCACGTACCTTCCTTGGGCCCACCTTTGGACAGATCGTACACCTGCCTGGGATTGAGCATATATTGAAACTTGCGTAAAATCCGATCGCCCTGGCGGCCTCCACTCTTGGGATTCACAAACACCAGCAGCGGGCAGCTCAGCTCATCCGGCGGCGTGATTTGAAAGTGCGTCGCCTGCTGATGATGATGCATATGTGATTTCTACTCGAGTTTTTACAGGTTTTGGAGTTACGATTGGGTTTAATTTTGCAGGAATTGTGATGCATATATATAGAATACATATATATGTACATATATATGGTTAGATGTGATAGCAAGGTAAATATACAGAGCACAGTAAGCAAGAAGAGTATGAATTGAATGTGGATTAGTTCGAATTTTGCCAATTGTTGGGATTTAGTTGGAGAATTGTTCTTGATTGGAATACAAATGGAGTCAACTCACTTTATGCGCCTGATTAACGGAACGCTGACGATCCAGGACAGCGGGACATATTGCTGTGGGCGGCACAATGAGCTCCGCATATTCGCCCAAAGTGCATTCCTTTTTCACAGACGAAGCGCAGCGATTATGCAGCTAGATGGATAGAGAGAGAGAGAGAGAGAGAGAGAGAGAGAGAGTGAGTGAGATAGGCAGAGATAAAGTTTAACGGTTTCTGCTAGCCAATTAGCCCGCTTGATGCAAAGTAGACCCAAAAAAAAAAGAAAAAAAAAAACCAAATCTGAATCATAAAAAGTGAGTTTTTAGCGCGCGCCTTAAATTCAATTAATGCCTCACTTCTGGCCTGGCCCACCGCGCGTATACGTATTTATTTGACGAGCTCTTCGCACGCTTGCTTAAGCGCTCATTTCGCTTTAATGAATTCGATTAAAAACTTTGTTAGCAGCGAACGCCTCCCACCGACCTCGCACCTCGCAAAATGTTGTTAATTTACGCCTAAATGAAATTTAAGCACGCCTCCATTTTGCTATACATACATATAAGTATATGTATATATTTATGAATTTGCATGTTTACGTAAGAGCTGCTACTTATTTTCTTCAGTGTATTGCAACTATGTGCAGCTATTATCGTGTGTGGCAGAGACGTGTGGAATTCCGTGCACCTTTAATGCCTGGCTAAATGCAAATTAAATGGCGAGAGTGCTCGAGAGAGTCGGGAGATACTCGACTAAATGATACCCTGGATTGTGTGATATCGATTTGATGAAATGGGCGAAAGTTGGTCTATGTTCAAGGGACCTTACGGGTAGAACACAAACCCTCCTACAATTGAATTTTCTATCCCCACACGCTTCGACTCTTTCACTATTCAACTCTTCTAGTCTTTGATTCTCTTTTACACTCTTCTATTCATTTACTCTAGCACTCTTTCATTCTTATTTGTATAGTCTTACACTGTTATTTTCTTAAACCCTTTTGCTCTCCTCCTCTTCTTCTCCCTTATAATAATAGACAAGACGGATCCACAGATTGTTTGGCTATTCTTATACTCGTGTATGCATTTTATAGTCTTATACTCTTAACACTCTTATACTTATACTGTGCTCACCCACGCCTCCTTTAACCTATCACATACATTTCAACAACAGAAATCAATCCACCCACTTTATGCATTTTCAATTCAGTCTAGGGTATAATTACGAGCTACGCCTTATTCTTATCGCACAGAGAGTTATGGCAGCATCCACGTCGAAGTTCTCGTGGCTTGTGTTGCGGCTGTGCTTATCGGGCTTGCCTTGAGACCTCAACTATTGACTATTGCAGTGCAGCAACGCTTCAGCTTGTGAAACATTTACAGAAACTTTCGCTGCTTTGGCAGCATTTGTGTGGCTGTTGCGGTTGTTGTTGTTGCTGTTGGTGTTGCTGTTGTTATTGTCGCTGTTGTTGCATGTTCCAGTTGCTGACTACAGATAACGAATTCGGTATTATCTTGCGACAAGCTGCACGGGCTGTCACAGGCAACGCGCCAGACAAAGTTGTTGCAAGCAGTTGGCTGTGCCACAGGCATGCTGTGGCATGCAGCAGCAGCATAATTTCTTTGAGACGTGACAATTCGCCAACCCAAAAGAAGAAAAGCAACCAAGAGCAGCCAGCCAAGTGCGAGGAACAAGTGCGCGTCTGGCCCCCTGTCTGCCTGAGCGTGTAGCTAGAATCAGTTGAGCTTAACAAGTTTTTTGCTTGAATCAAAACAAATAGGAGCCGACGGCCAAAGCAACTGAGCAGACGGCGCTCTGTGTTGATCAAAATAATTGAAATTCTACATATTGAACGAATTCCACTAGCTTGCGCACAATTGGAATGCCTCCCATCAGCTGCTCACTTTCTCATTATCTCACTTGCTCAGTGTCTCCGTATCTCAGTTGGCAACTGTCTTGTTAAATAAATGCTTTGAAGTATAAGGGAAAAACGCCTTCAGCATTTGTCGCCCCCTACCTCCAGTCCCCATTCCCCAACTCTCTGTACATTCGACAATGCCAAGAATTTTATTTTTATTTGCAAATTGCAAACAGTTTTCAAACGGAAAATTTAACTACAATTGGCTTTAACTACAGTGAGGGCTGTCACAGATACAACTTGAAGAGAAAACAGAAAGAGTTCGAAATATATCAAAATATTTTGCAACAGTGTCCACATTTAATGAAAGGCCATCCTGTTGTGGATGATCATATATATACACTCACCATCATGTGGCACCAGCGGCAGGTGAGTCCCGTTATGCCGTGATAGGCCTTGATGCGTTTGCGGCACTTGGAGCAGCGACCATAGCAATTGCCCTCGACCCAATGATGCAACAGATCTCCGCCACACTTCGGCTTCTTCGACTTCACGTAGGTTGTGATGCACGAGGCAGGGGCATGTTGCACGCAACGCTCATGCACCGTATATTTGCAGACTAAGGAGAAGATCGAGTAAATGGATGGGTAGATATACAGAGACATATATTTATTAGCTGAGATTAATTGAAGAAGTATGAATGTAGATAGGTTATTTATTATAGTATATATATGCCACTTTTTTAGGCCACCCTCGTCTATTAATAGTGTAACTCTGTTATAAAAGCAATTTACGCTAGCTTAACGAGACATAAGGCATTCAGGTATAGATATTAGGTATATATGGCACATATAGAGTATATATAGTAATTCTATAGTATATATATATATATGTATATATGTCATATGCATCTCTTTGATACTTACGGACACAGCAGAGTCCCTTTTTGCCAAGGCCGACCAACATATTTAGGCAGAGATTGCAATATGCTGGCTTGCTAAAGTGCTTCAGGCGCCACACATGGATGCCATCCTCTTTGAGTGTAGTGCTGTCGACACCTGGAAAGTGGAAGAGAGGGGGCGGGACGGCGTTAGGGCAGGTGTGTTAAGTGAGTAGCTTGATGTATGGATGCACTGCAGGCGGATGCAGGCAGGGGCCTCGCACAGTTTTGCATACGTGCAGCAGGAGGCAAAAAAATGCCACGTTCACTATTTTCACATTTTTGTTGCACTCTTTTTGCAGAACTTCTGTGTACCTGCTGCAAATGACTTGATTATTGAGACAGCCACGGCAGACAGGTGGGCTGGCAGTGGGACAGCGAGGCAGTGAGGCAGCGAGGCGATAAATGCATTGAAAGCTTCACAGCTACTTGGCTCCGAGAGATATATACACACACACACTCACACACGTAACTCACACTCACCTAGCAGGACGAGCAGCGGTATGGTTGTCATGCCGCCACGTTGCCATTCATCCAAGGACACTGTGCCATCGGCATCATAGTCAATTTCAACCATCATCTCTTGCAGTATCTGTAAAGGCAAAAAAGTCGTGTAAAAATGGGCTCGAGGTGGAATTTTCGTTGCTGTATGACATCCTGATTGACGTTTTGCGGTGGAGTAGGGCAGATAAAGGTAATTTTACTTTGCGACTTTCGGCTTTTAACTTTGACTGCAACGCGGGGAGGCAGGGGGACAGGGGAGCGCGCGATTCGAGCAAAATGTGTACAGGTAACCTTATTACGATTGTCTGACACACAGATAAAGCGAAAGAACGAATTTCACTCTACTTTGTATTGGTTTCTTTCGGGAAATATAATAAATGCTTGACTCAATCACTGTGTAATGCGGCGTATGCGCAATATTTCTATATAGTCGACTCGAAAAGCAAAGCCTGTGCAGCATCAATACTTGAGCATCTATTGAGATGGGAGATATAAAGGATGAAAGGATCTCGCCTGTGCGTATAAGTAGCAGCCAATTAAAAAACATCTAAAGTGGGCAAAAGAAGCCAGAATTTTGATGGTCAAATTTCAATTTTTGCTGCATACGTCGAGGGGCAATTGCTTCAAAATACAAGAGAATCTCGTAAGAACGTAAACGTCAGTTTGTTCAATTGTCATTAAAAGATTGGGAATTAATCTAAGTATCTAACCACATTCCACTGTCCTGGGTCTGAACTGTAGTTCATTTTATATCAAGGACATACTGTAACTAGCTTTAGGGCAGTTCAAATCGGATTCGCTAGACGAGTCACTTATCATGCAGCATTTTAAGTGTATTTCCTGTATGTCCTCATGCCGTATTGGCATTTTCTTTTAAATCCTGTAGTTGGATGTGCTGCGGTTTCGGTTCAAAGAGAACATTTCCAGGAATCGACAGCAGAAATATTCAATATCCGGTGCCATTTGTAATGCGATGTCCTGTTTGCCTTTTGGCTTTGCCTTTTGCTTTCTGCCTTTGCTGTAGCACGAAAGTAGGAAACTTTGACGGACTCGAACCGCAACTTGTTTATGTTTAGAAAATTCATTATACTAGAATTTATGCGGCATCCTTTTTTAGGCTCTCGCTCTTGGTTTTATTATGCCGGAAATGAATTTCAGAATTATGCAATTCATTAAGTGTTTTGATTATTTCTGTTTCAACTATGCCCCAGTTGCTGTGGCAAACAAAACTCTTTTCATGCTCTTTAAAAAGGGATCAAAAGGGTATATTGTTGGTGTGATAGAGGAGAACATTAAGGAATAAGCTCAGTTTGCCTAGCTGTGTAGGCGTGCATTGAGTACTACAAAAAATAGAGAACTGATACTTGAGACATAATCGTACGCCTTATAAGTTACTATTTATATTTAACTAGTATTGCTCTCTTGGTTTCTGGGTATCTCCGAGTCGTTCATTCCCGATAAAATTAATCTCACTTGTTTTTTGTATTCCCCTTTTCCGACCCGGAAAGAATTTTGATTAAAATATTTTTTGTGTATCTGCTTAGAATTTAAAGTATGTGGCGCCTTCTAGCTGAGTCCTGTGTCCTGTATACTGTGTCCTGCGTTCAGTGTCATAAAGCCATCATGAAAATGGAAACAGAAAGTGCGCACAAGCTCAACCCAAAACCCACTCGCCAGTTCGCCGTAGTCCTGCCTTGGCTTTAACACAGTTAGATTCATTCCCTCTACGCCTTAGTCGCCACTCGACCAGCTCTGCGCTCTCGTTTCAGCATAACCCGAGGGTATTTTGTTAATTGAGTTTTGTGACGCTTTGACTTTATTTGTGGTCGCCAGCAACAACATTTCTTCCTTGTCCCCATTTCGGTTTTTTCTGCTTTGCCCAGTTCATCGACAATTTGTTTGATTACTTAAAGCTATTTTTTGCTTCGCAGCTAAACTTGATTAAAGAGAGGCATTTAAGGGGTCTGGAGTAGACATTTTATAGTTGGGTACTTATGGTCTTGTTACTCTTACGGATCAACGCTTACTGGAGCAACTTGCTGTGAGCTTTAATTGTTTCTCCAAACAAACTTGATGTGAGGAGTGCAAACTCGACTAAGAAGGCAAGTGAAAGTATCTATTAGTCGACTACCTGTTGCTTGTTGTTGCTCCCTTCCTCAGCTCTAACTTGAGTGATTACTTTGTATAACTTGTTTGCCTTTCTGTGTGTCTATCTCTAACTAAGCCTGAGATAAAGAGATTAGATATGAAGTGACAAAACTTCATTAAAGTAATTGGTGTAGGTATCCAATAGTCGACTATTTCTGAAGGATAATGAACATCCTTTCCTCGACAACAAACTGAGCATTTGGTTAAGAAGTTTTTATTTGATTTTGGTCTTTTCCAAAGTTCTTTTTACCCTTTACCTGGCTAAGCAAACTGCTGCAGGTATCTATTAGTCGAGTACTTCTTGTTTTCCCTTTACTTGGTTAAGCAATTACTTTCATCTTCTTTATAGGTGTCTAACCTGAGCCAAACTCGATAGACTCTAAACTCGATTAGAGAAACTGGTTCAGATACATAAAAGTCGACTATAAATTATACTTTCTTGGAAAACTATTAAGGTTCACAGCTTGAACTTGAATCGCAGAGCAATAGAGCTGGAATTAATTTTAAGTGCTTGTAAGTAATTGAAAAAGTTTTAGTCGCGATTGGAATCCCAGCAGCAGTGATTGCTTGATTGTTCTGGACTCTGGATCCTTACGTATTTATGGGCGTAATGAGTAAAATTGTCTCTGGCTCTGATTGCAGTGTAATGACTTTTAAGTGTATGAGGGAGAGGGATAGAGAGAGAGAAGGTGAGAGAGGCGTTGTGTGACACTTACCGGACGCAACTCGCTGACATCCCAGCCAAGATATTCGGCCACGGCCATCATCTGATTAACAATGGCATCCATTTCGGCTGTGTCCAGGACTCCATTGCTGTCCGTGTCGTACAGCCGGAACATGACTGTCATAATGAATGATTTCGAGAGAGAGAGAGAGAGAGAAAGAGAGAGAGGGAGAGGGGAAAAGTCAAGTGTTGTGGCATGAATCGTAGCCTTCTCAGCACTTACATTCGAGCTTGTCCTCTGGGCGCCCAGCCTCAAGCAGTGATAAATAGCAAACGACATCCTTCAGCGGAACCTTCAGCGTCAAAGGATCGAAGTGCGAGAATTTGCGGGCCAGCAGCTTAATGTCAGCTGCAAATAATAATTAAGAGCATAACAATCAAATTTACAGCTCAATTCGTACATCATTAACAGAATTACTCATTAATATACCAGCTATTATTTGAAATATGGAATATAAATAGATATAGATCAAAAGGAGATTAAGTTCCCAGTTTTTGTTGTTTAATGTAAAAGTCAGGGTGTTCAGCAAGTGCTAACAGAAGGAATTTACAGAAAAGCTTTGCTGCTGTCTCTGCTGCTGCTGCTATTGCATTTGTCATTGACAGAGTGGCAGTCGCCTGGCTCGCATTGCTGTTGCTCTTGCTGTTGCTGTTGTTGTTGCTGTTGCTGCTGTTGTTGGGCATTATTGCAGGATAAACAGGATATCGTTGCAGTTGCCATTGACAGCTGGGCAGAGTTGAAAGTTTGCCTTTCACTTTGACACTCATTATGTTTAATGTTGATTGCGGCAATTTGAGCCAAGTGCTGCTCAACTTTGACATTTTTGCTTTTAATCAACTCAGAGAAGGGCGCGACCGAGAGCGAAATAGTAGTCTATCCCTCTCTCTCTCTCTCTCTCTCTGTCTGTCTGTCTTTTATTTGAGAATTTTTGCAATTTAACGCCAGCTCGAAACAAACCCAATCAGAAGCGTTCCATCCAACTCTCATTAATGGCAAACCTATGAACCAAACTTTGCTCATCATAGCGACGCACACACACACACAGATACACACACACAGATACACATACACAGAATTACACTAACACACACAGAGAGACATCCAGCTGTTTCGTATTTCCCGCATTAATTTGAGTTTATTTTTGAGTTCAGCTTTGTTGCTAATGACATTTATATCGATCTTCTGTAGGTCGAAAGGCATAAAAATGCTCCATTTCCTAACGGCAAATTTGGGCATAGAATTTCACATAATTTTCTCAATTTTCTAATTACTAAGCGCAATGTGAGCTCTATTAATTGGCTTAAGCAAAATTCCATTTGCGTGTTTTCGGCTTACATTCAACTTATTGTATTAAGTTGAGCCTATCCCTATCTCTCTCTCTCACACACTTATTGTGTGGGCATAAGAGCTAATTATGTTTACATTTCTATATATATATACATATATAATACGTCTACCAACTTATCGACTTGAATTGGGCCACAAAATAAATTAGACTTTTGGCTTAAAACGTGGGTTAATATTTACATATTCGATATCAATAACTGAATTGAAAGGAAACTCAAACAATTGCTAACTTGATGAATGCATAGCTTAGCATATCTATATATATATGTGTGTGTATATATGTCAACGCATTTGTCCAATAAATGTAATTTGCTGAGCACACACAGACAGCGTAACAATATCCTTGCATATATCTCGAACACTTATAAACTGCTCTCTGCCTCAGTCCGCAGCCAGCAGAGCCAAAGCAAAACTAATCCAATTAGCGCTTACAGCACCCACACACCCACACATACACACACAGACATACATGTAGAGAGAAAGGAAGCCTATTCCGTGTTTTACTTACTTAATATATAATGCTAATGGCAATGGCCTCCCATAAAAACCAAGTCAGAACATTGCAATCGGGTTCACGCGACTGCATAATACGCGTTCAACTAAATTTATTCAAATTTTTAGACGGATGTATCTCTAGATATAAACAAGATAAAAGAAAGAAGAAAGAAAATAGAGGGTAGAGGAGAGAGGATAAATGATACAAGATAAAGCTTATAGGATAACTGATGGAGGATAGAGGAGAGTGGATAGATGATAGAGGGGAGAGGGGAGAGGATAGAGGATAGAAGATAAAATATAGAAGATAGAGGAGATAGGGGATGGAAGATAGAAGATTCAGCAGAGAGGATAGAAGATAGAAGCCAATATACTTTTCTTTAACTCAACTGAACAAGCATAGAATGTAGGCAGGCTCTCATTATTTGTTATTTGCCTTTTGGCCACGGCAAAAGAGGCAGCACAAAAAATGCTTCACAATTGCTGCTAAAATGCGTGAAAGCGAATGCGAAACAAAAGAGACAGCAACAACAAGGGAACAAGAGGAAGGAAATGCATGAAGGAAGCAACAACAAAAATAAAACACAAAAAAAACCAAATGAAATTTACGTTCATTAATCATTCGAGCACATTTCAAACGGAGCGAAATGAATGAAATGAAACCCGAAATGGAGAAGGGAGAAGGAAGAGAAAGAATGCCAAAAAAAAAGATGAGGAGATGAAGAAGAAGAGCAAGCAGACGAAGCTGAAGCCAGACAAATGGCTGCCTACTTTTACGCGCTTCGTCTGACTGTCTCCCTACTCTATGTCTGTCCCTCTCCCTCTCTGTCTCACTCTCTATCTGTCCCTGTCGCTCTGTGCTAATTTTACGCATTGGCGCTGCTCACTTGGTGAAAATGCAAAAATGTTCTAATTGGGCGTTGATTTACGACAACTTGATCTGTGAGAGTTTCTCTTTGTCTTTAAGCCACCTTGTGCTTACCTTTAATGCTACGTAATCTGTGCTATATGATATTGGGTATGCAGGACTAATTGAAGTCGTTAGTCTAACAGACTTGGTTTTAAATATGGTTTATCTAGGTCTATGTTGCTTGATTTCTCTTAAATCTAACTTACCTTTCATACCCTGTATTTTTTGACTAAAATGGTTAGGTGCAGATCAGAAGGTATCTGACTTTATTCAGACTTGATTTCGGACTCAAGTATTGTGTGTATGTGTACTTTTGCTTACTTAAAATACCCTGTAATATAATACAGGACTAGCTCAACTATTTCATAAAAGAGACTTTAAACTTCAACAGTCAAACAATAATACAGAAATTTCTGTTTTACTTTGCAATTCGTGTTAGCTTACCTAATATCTGTCTGTTAGTTTTGGCAATTAAACTACTTTTGCTGAACTTGAATACCCTGTGAATTATAAATTTACCATAAGCTATGCTTGACTAACCATACAACGTTGGGCGCCACTGAAAGGTTCTCTTTTTCGACAAAGGCCGCTTTTTACTTGAATACCCTGTAATGTTTATATTCAGCACAGGGAATTTTTGGCTTGTATCAATGTAAGGTGGTTAACAGCACTTATTTCACATTTGAACAAACTTTTAAAGGATATCTCGTACGCAGACTAACGCTAAAATACCAGCACTCAGCTTGTTTACTATACCGGCATATCCGTTTCCGTTTCCGGTTGCCTTTTGGCCCTTGCTTCTGCGCCCTTTCACTCTTCAGTTACGGTCTTTGCCCTTTTTTTTTTGTTGTTTGTTGTATAATTTATGAACTTTTGCACTCTCTGCGACTTAACGCAGTGGGTTTAGTGATTTTCGCTGCAGCTAATTAGCAAGTTTTTGGACAATGGTTGAGTAAGAGAGAGCGAGAGATAGAGACAGAAAGAGAGAGAAAGATACAGTAGCAGACAATGAAGTAATTGGACAGTCCAAAGTGTGTGGGATTAAGTAGTTGCCACCAAGCGGCTGCAACCGCGCCGCATGGCATTTGCACTTTGCACTTGAGCTTCTTCTGCTCATTTATTATGCGAATGCCATGCAATTTCGCATCTGAATTGGCCGTCCGTCCATCTCTATCTGTCTCTGTCTATCTGTCCGTCTGTCTGCCTGTCTGCCTGTCTGTCCGCCTGTCGCCAAAGCAATCTGTTTTGCAAGTGACAGCCGCAAATGCTGACAGTTGCAAATGCAGCTCACAGCTGCAATTGAAATTCTCAAGATGTCGCGCATAAGTCGCATTTATACTATATATATATGTACAGTGGAACCTGCCATGGGCGAACAAACACATATAAGAAAGTGTATGAGTACATAAGTGAATGCACTTGGCTGACAATGATGTGTGAGTGTGAGGCAACAGGCAGTAGAAGGCGTGGCAGATCCCAGGCATTCCCGACTAGAGAGCACTGTGTTGTTGCCATAGTTGCCTTAGTTTACAGTCAGATATGTTATCAGCTTGGATTTCGTTAGTTCTACATATGTATTTGATTACATAAACATTTTCATCACTCTTTCACAGTGTTATATCTTACTTGCACCCCCAAGATCAGCTACTCGATCTTTATTTGTAGGCTTCACTGTATATGCCCTATCGATATATAGATTTGTATAACTTGTGTTTTATATACAGTGCTATAGCTGGCATAGGGCGCTTTTCATCAGGCACGCCCACATTGTGTGGCAAGTTGGCTAATTGCAGCTGACTGCGGGCCAAGCGGACGGACAATGCGCGCCTAATTGAAAGTCAAACTCACGCTGCAGCACAGCCCAAAAATGGGCTGGGCCCGCCGTAATTTGCTTGTGTCCTCCCACGGGCGCCCCCTTTGCAGCCTGCTTCACTCGAATCTAATTAATACTCACTATCAATTTTGCAATTAACGGAATTGTTGCTCTTCTTCGACGAATTGCGCGACATTTGCGAGTGGTTCGTCTGCGAGTGCGAGGGGCTCGAGTCCACGGAGCGACGGGCGGCATTGCTGCTCTGGAATATGCTCGGGCCACTGGCCAATGGGCTGGGCGTAACCGTTAACATCGGGTGCACGCTTCCTGCGAAGCACACAACAAAACACACATGCGAGAAATGGAATTAACAAGCAGAAGAAGAAGAAGACGAAGTGCGCAATTAAGTAGTTCCACTAGTTGAACTTATTTTCAGCAATTTCATTTCAATTACATTTATACATTTCAATTTCAATAAAACTTCGATCAAATTATATTTCAATTTCAATTAAATTAACTTCAATTTTAACTTGATTTCAATTCAATTTCTGTTCAATTTATGTTCAATTGGACTTTAAAATTAATTTTCTATTAAAGTTTACTTTTAATTTCAATTTTCTTTTCTTAATTAAAATTTAATTCAATTTAAATTCAGATTCATTTCAATTTTAATTCAATTTTACTTCAGTTTGAATTCAATTTCAATTTAAATTTAATAAAATCTCAATTCAATTGCATTTAAATTCAGTTTCAATTCTTTTTCTCTTCAATTTCATTTGAAATTCAATTCAATCAGAGTCGAACATGAAAAAAGTAGTCAAAATTGAAGTGAATTTGATATTGGGAATGCCTAGAGCACGTATATGTGGCTATATTTACCGGTCTTGCTGGGATCGTGGGTCAAATGGCCACCAAGTGAGTGCTGTAACTTATCCGTAATGCCATGGATTTTGTCCACAAAGCTGGTGCGTGCCTGTGCCTGGGTCTGGACCTGGATCTGCGAATGGGCGTGCGAGTGGCCGTCCCCTCCAATGCTGCATTGCGGCATCAGCTCGGCGATGCTGTTGATGTTCGGTATGGAGCCTAATTACAACAGAGACCCCAGCCACGACATTGCCCAATGAGAAATGTGTTGCAATTATTAAAGAGACAGAGAGAGAGAGAGAGAGTGAGAGAGGGAGACAGAGTCGAGTCGAGGCTCGTATGGCATGTGCCATTTGCCATGCTCATGGAAATGGAAATGGATATGGATGTGTGCGGATAGAGGGCGCTCTGGAGGGGCGCTGTTGGCTTACCCTTCGTATGGGACGTGACGGGTGCACAGGCGGCCGTGCTGCTAATGGCCGCCATTTGATTGAGCGCCTTGCCATGCAGCTGGGCCTGTGTGACATTTGGCTTAAGGAACGACACAAATAGATGCTTCGCCAGATCCAGCGGCGTCTCACAGTCGAGGAACGCGTCCAAAAACCGTCGAAACCCATCAAAGTCAATGTCCTGCAAAAGTAATTTATGGAAGACAAAAATGTTCAATTAAAGTTGGGCAAAAAATGGCTTGGAAAAATACATATAGTGGGGATCTAATGGAAATAGTTTTAGTTCAATTCAATTTTAATTTAATTTCAATTCAATTTCATTTAGAATCAATTTCAAATCATTTTCAATTCAATTTCAATTCAATTTAAAATATATGTTTAGCACTACTAGGTTAATGCTTCAACACATAATTTACCTGAATCTATAATTATATTACATATTATATACCTTATAAGACATATACACATACACAAACACACATATATAGAGAGAAGGACAGACAGAGAAAGACAATTGTTAAATATAATTCCCAGTGATTCGCAAAGTACGTGACTGTAAATGTGCTCTGAGGATCTGGGCAAAGTTTTTTCTGCTCTCTGCACTTTTTGTTGTTGTTGATGGCCACAATGGTGGCGCCCCCTGTGGGCTGCTTCACGCATTATGTGGCAGTGGGAGCGAGCACGTGTAGCGTGCGCATTGATGACATTGATGGACGCATTGATATGTTGACATTGATGGACACGACCATCATCCAGATGTACTGTCCGCATTGTGTAAACATAAATGCGCGCTTTAAAGCTCTCGCCCGGGTACGGCTCCCGCTACGGCTACGGCTACGGCTGGGGATACGGTTACAGTTACGTTTACGGTTACGGTTATGATTACACTTTTGAATCAAGGACGAGGCATTGTGCAAGAGACGTTACGCGTGCCTAGCGCCGCGCTAATTGGCAAATAAGCGAATGAAGCGAAAATGCGACGGAATTGAATAGCCCAAAGGCGACGAGGGAATGCTCTATGAGGGAAATTCAATGGAAAAGAGGAAACTCGATGGAAACTTGGGATCTGATAGAATTTGGGATGCCATAATTACGCAAGCAATACGAGACCCAAGGCTGATCTGTTTAATAAGACTGCAAATCTCGATATTAAGTATACAATATTTATAGATTCTCCATTGACGATTGCACTCTGAGATAAGATGAGAGATATAAGCCTTATCTACGTACTGATTCTCTGTCAGCGACCACTTAAGGATCTTCTAATAAAGAGCACAATATCTATGACCTAATATAAAAAGCAAATATTTAGAGAGCACAGCCTAAACTACTTTATTAAGCGATAAAGCGAAAAATATGAATGTAAGAGGCTTCTTCTATTCAACGATCCGATATCAGATCTACCTCACAGTTCTCTAACGCATAGTTGGTTTAAGGAACTTTATAAGTTTCCATTTCAAACTGTATTCTCAGCTAATATACGGCTATCTTTGCCCTTTTGTGAGTTCACTACGCGCCGCATCTTTATTACTATCCTCATCATTATGCTGGCCATTATGGTGAGAGCAGCAGCAGCAGGAGCAGCAATCTCTAGTAAAGCTTGTGGCGTTTTAAATTTCGCGCATAAAACAAAATACATATATATAAATATATATGATATATATAGATGTTTGTATATATATGACAAGTCGACAAACATTACGAATCTGCGCCTTGAGGCATCGAGCTTGAAGTTAACTATGGCCTGGCTGGCACTTTCTCTTCCTTTCTCTTCCTCTTTACTCATCTTCTTCTACTTGTGCTGGCAACATAATGAAACCGAATACACGCAAATGGAAATTTATACCATGGCCAAAACAAAAGCAAAAGCAAAATGGCTTAAACACGGCCAGCAATGGGACCTCAAGTATGAAGGCATAATGAACACACACACACACATACACTCTCTCTCTACCTCTCTCTTTCTCTCTCTCTCTCTCTCTGGCTGACACTATAATAATGGCACGCGAATTGCGTTAACAAAATTTATTTAGCAAGCAACGAGATACGCGTGCGAAGCACAGCAGCAGCAGCAGCAGCACTTTTTCTACTCCTCTTTTACTTCCTTTTGCTACTCCGCTTTTATTACTAAAAATCTGCTCAAGCCTCTAGTTAATGTGAGTGTGTGCTAGTGTGCTTGTGCGTGTGCGTGTGCGTGTGCATGGTGTTATGCGCGAGTGCGTGGTTTAATGAATAAATATTCAAGCACATATCGGCTGCGGGAGGTGGGCGCACGGAGCGTATGCGTGATATCCATTATGGGCACACACTCGCTCGGAGCGCGGCTGGGGCAGGCCTGGGCTTCGCCTGGGCGCTGATAATCACACAGGCATGTCGCGCTTTTGGACCATTTAGCTTGTTTATCGCACGCTTTGCAGCCGGCTCAAAGCATTCGCTCATCTATTGCCGAAAAGTCAAACGCGTAAATTATGCATACGCAGCGTGGGCCAGAGAGTGGGGCGATGCGGGCATTAATCACATTTGAGACATGCAGCCAGAATTTATAGAAAATCACAATAAATTTTAGGCCAATCTGGGATGAACGTAATGCTTAAAAGGTTAAGCGCTTTGGCATGTGGCTCACTATATTAGTGCAGTTGACTCTGGGGATTAGTTCAAGTCGAGAGCAGCTCGAAGGGATTCCGAAGGATTTGCGCATATTTGTGACAACAGAAGAAGAAGCAGCGGAAGAGGAAGAACACGTTGTCTGCTTGCAGCTCGGCTAATTAGGACAAAAACAAAGCTGCTTCCAATAAAATATCCACAAATTTGCAACGCAAACTTTTCAAGACTTTTCAACACCAACAACAAGAAGAAGATGAAGAAGAAGCAGAAGAGTTGACGGCCGATAGCTAAATCAAACTGAAGAGTTGAAGTGCTGCAGAGGCCAATTCAGTTCAGCAGCTGCTTTTAATTAACTTAATTGAAGTGTCGCAGCTAAGAAAACTTTTCGCTCTTCTAACAACAACAGAATCTCAAGGCTGTCTCTAATAAGATATCAAATTTATAGCAAGAGAAAGCTGAACTGCAAGAGAATACCCTATACTACAGCTATATCTATGACTATGACAGTTTGTGTGAAAAACCTACTCTCACTCTCACTCTTTTAGGGGCATGAGGTTGTTAGATTAATATAGAGTGGAGGACTGCAAATAAATAAAAAGTGCGAACTAGAGTATATTAGTTATGTGTTCATCTTAGTGACAGAGTATTAAAGAGTGAATATACTATGGTAACTGTCTTTGGAAATTTATAGGGCATAAATTCATTGGATATACGCCACATGCTCTTTCATCTTTTACACTAACATTTAAGCATTTGATCAACAATTATCATCATAAATATGTCCTGTGCTATAGAGATATGTTGATATATTACATATATCATATAAGAATAAGTATTAGTATCTATATTACTACTACTACTAGTACTATCACAACTACTACTACTACAACAGTTATCAAATTCAATTTACAGAGTATGTATGCATCCAGTTACATCCTGCTTGCCCTGCTCCTCTCTCTGTTTTTCTCTACAAATACATTCATATTGAATGTGTTTTTCCTCTTTTCGCTTTCAATAAGAAATGAGCTTTATACATATATATTTAAATAGACCAATGGCATGTCCAACCCGAATGCAATTTAAAGAGTATATATTCAAGCGGATATTCACTTCACGAATAAATAAATAAAATATAGACAACATTCATCTCGCTCGCTGTCTGTCTCTCCGTCTGTCTGGCTGTCTGTTCACGCTGTCTCGATGACGTACTTGTTGTATGTCATACATACATACGTCAATGTATATTTATATGTATGTATGTTTGTAGCACAAACAGAAGCTGAAACATAACATGGCACTTCAATTTATTCCATTTAATAAAATATTTACAGAAATGACTATCATTCGAAGCTGCAGAGAGAAACACATGTATGCCGTATCTATATATATATATATATATATATATATATATATATATATATATATATATGTATGTATGTGTAAAACAAAAAAAGAAAACCCCGCATGGACAGTGTAGAAGCGCGTGTATTCCTGTTCGCTGTCAACGTGTTCAATATCAAAGTGAATCGACTAACAGCGTACAAAAAATATATTCGAGAGCCAACAAATTGCATCTGTATATATGTATGTATGTATGTAAATAAATATATATATATACATATGGGTGTGTGTGTGCAGGGGCAGACAGAAACAAACTTAATTATACGATTTTTTTCCATTTCGTTACATGGCCAAAAGACACAGCAGCAGCAGCAGCACCAACTCTAGTGTGTGTGTGCATGTGAGTGTGTGTGTGTGTGTGTGTGTGTCCTTCCGTCTGTCCATCTGTCTGTTATCTGTCTTGTATTTGCATTTGTAGTGAGGTTAAATGAGCATGGCTGAATAGATTTAACAACAAATTGCAATTCCCAACTCAGCTTAAACAGAAACAGACACACATAGCGAAAGAGAGAGAGAGAGAGAGAAAGACACACACATGTGTGTGTGTGTGTGGCTGTTGATCGATTGAACTGAACCAAAGTTTTACATATTAATTGTTTTATCTTTTATCACACACCACAAACCACAATTGTTTCACTCGTTTCATCATGCCAACTTCTTGAATGGGAATGAACGAATATTAAATACCCAAGAAAAATAATACAGATAGGGTAGATATTTTATATAAGCGCGTGAAGAATAGAAAGTGGAGTGGTGGGAGTGGACAGTGGAGAGTAGGCAGTGGAGAATGTAGATTGGAAAAAGGAGAGCGGAGTGTGTAGATTGGTGACGAAAGAGTGTCGGGTGGAGGACAGCGGACAGTGGTGAATGGTGAGTGGATAGTGGAGAGGGATGACTGAAGAGTATTAAGTGTAGAGTGAAGATTGGACAGTGGAGTATGGAGAGTGTAGATTGGATAGGGGAGAATGGAGGGTGGAGACTCGTGTGTGGGGAGGGGACAGTGGACAGTGGTGAGTGGATAACGAAGAGTGAACAGTAGATAATGGAGAGGGGAGAGTGGAGTGTGGAAAGTATATAGTAGAGACAGTAGGGAGTAGAGGAATACCTTGAAAAATATACATTAATATAAGAGTAGTAAAAGAATAACTAGAAATATATATACACATCTGATTTATGTGTCGTCTATTGACTACAATGCAGAGCTCTGTGAAGACAAAATTGATATGAAATCCCTTTGAAATCACTTTGATTATTCCTCGCAAAGTTTGTTCAAGGACTCAGCCCTTGATTAGGCATAATTATGCCTTATCTGCTCTGTGCTATCTCCCTGCTCCTCGTCGTCTCCCGTATCTAAATACCTCGATATGTGAGCTTTGTTTGCTTTCAAGTTTTGTCATTAAATGTACTCAAGGCATGCAGAGCTCAGGATTCGTAATGGGACCCAAATCGTGTGCTAAGCCTGAACGGAAATCAACATTCCGCTGTGAGTGTGTTTGTGTGTGGGCGTGTCTATGTGTGTGTGTGTGTGGGTGCATTGGGGAGTCTGCATGTGTATCTACAGCTATGGCCCCCATTAAGTTGTTACCAAGTTGGTTATTAATTTGATTTTGCCTCTGCTTTGGCATCTTGTTGAAGTTCCAAGATTTACTAACAAAACTACTGCCCTCTCACGCCCGCTTTCTCCCTGTCTCCCTCTCTCTCGGTCTCCCCTTTCTGACATGCATTTTCAATTTAATTTAGTATAAGCTGTCTACCTGTATTTGTCTACCTGCTCCTGTTTCTGTTGTCGATTCTGTGCTCGGCTTGGGCTCGGGGCTTTGCTGCTCAATTTCAATTTGGCATTTGGGGCGTAAAGTTGAAAAATCTCGGTGATTTATTGTATGTATAAGAAGATTTACTTTCAATCTTTTACTCCATCCACTTGCCGAAAGTACGGCGTATAAAATACAAAACAGATTCTTGAGCTGCCATAGACACTGACCGACCCGCATCCTTGTCAGTTTGTGTGAATGTGTGTGTGAGTGAGTGTGTGTGATTTAAGGACTTATTCATTTCATTCATTCATTTGGGTTCACTATTGGCAGCTCTTTCTCCATACTTCCATCTCTTTCTTTCTCACTCTCTTCCTCTGTTTATGTGTCTGTCTCATTAATTGTACACTTAACTTTTTATCTCTTTTTGTCTCTATCCTTGTCATTCTTTTTCTATCTTTGTCTTTTTTTGTCTTTCTATCTATCTCTTTCTCTTTAAATCTTGCACTCTTTCGCTCTTGGTATCTTTCTCTTTCTTTCTTTATTTTGATCACTATTTTTTTTTTGCTCTCTTCTTATCTCTGTCTTTCCCTCTCTCCCTATTGGATCTCTTTTTCTTTCTCTTTCTCTAGGCATGTCCGTCTCTCCCTCTCTCTCTCTCTCTATCACTCACTCTACATCCGTATCTCTTACTTCTCTGTCTCTGTACCTATCTCCCTCTCTCAGCACTTAAGCTATCAAATCTAGCTGGAGTCCAGTTGGAATATTTATCTCTCTAGCTACTTACCCCGTCTGGTATGCATTTGGGCGGGGCTGATGCGCTGGGCGCACAGAACTCCTGCAGCACATCCTGTAGCTTGCGTGTGGAGTCTGCGAATAAACAAGAAGAAGAAGAAGAAGATATTAGATTTATGGATTACGCTATTGCAATTACGAAATATTATTTATGATATCCTTAAGCTACAAATACAAAATAATAAAAAGAAATAATGTTCTAGTCGGCAGTATCCGACTCAAAGATGTCCTGTACCTAAAATTTGTAATCTAATTCTAAAAAGAATATGTAAACCAATATGCCCAGTTTGTCTATGGTCATTTCTAGCTGTTTTCTAGCTGCATCTCTTTTAGCTGTTTTCTTTTTAGCTGCAGCTGAACAGAAATGCGTCAATTGCTGCCATGGCGCCAGTTTTTAATCGACGCCTCAAGTGGCGAGTGGCAAGTGGCAAGTCGCTGTTAGCAAGTGACACGTGGCACCTGACTGACAGGTAAAAGCAGCCAATTGCAGACGGCAAAAAAGAGGGAGAGAGAGAGAGAAGGAGATAGAGCTTTGCGTATAATTAACTAATGGAAACAAAGTCGTTGCATGACAACGAGCTGCCTCTGTGCCTCTGTGCGTGCCCCGAATTGTGGCAGAGTTTTATTAACTCAATGAATGCATTGCACACTTGGGCGACAACTGCAGCCGCTCCTTGAGCTCCTGTTGCTGCTGCTGGTAAATGCAGCCGCAGCTCGAGCGAATATTTTGAGTGCTTTGAGCACTCGAATACTCCAACTGTCGCTGTCGTTGACACTTCGTATTCGATGCCACTCGAAGCGGCACTCTCCGGCAAGTGGCAAGTGGCAAGTGGCAAATGCCACACCCATACGCTGCCTCAATTGCCGCTGCCCCCTCCTCTGCTGCTGCTGCTGCCGCTGCTGCTGCTGACATTTTTAATCACACTCAGCAGCAGCTTGCACTGTCTTGTTGACAAGTGCTGCTGGCCCAGCTCCAAAGACATTCGAAAGCCGCTCAGCTCAGCTCAGCTCAAACCGAATACGTTAAACGTAAATGCACAGGTAAAGGCAAAGGCAACGGTAAAGGCAAAGGTAAATGCAACGGTAACTACTTTCCGAAACGTCAAGCAGCTTTGCACCACACAGTTCTCCGTTGCCTTTTGTTCCGGCTGCAACTTTACGCCGGATTACCCAATGCAGCATCTCAGCATTTAAGCTCACTACACACGCAGTTACCAGACGTCATCATCATCATCATCAACATCATTGTCATCGTCAGCATGAGTATTTAAGCCAGCTCGCATTACCCGAAATTGCATAACTCGACTCGCTTCATGCCAATAAATCACAGGAAAATATCATTTGAGCTAAAAAAGTTGACTAAAAGGTTAAAGCTATTATCCATTTCGAGAGCCATTAATTATGATCTAGCTATAGGTGTATATATATATCTGTGTATGTACATTTAAAGCTATTAAATCGTTTATGCATGCTTACACATTTGCCTGCATACTTAAGCTCTCAATTTGTGATGAAATGTATTTTCTGCATGTTTTTAAAAATAGTGTATAAGAGTGCTCTAGTCGATAGTGACCAACTGGGTGATACCTTGGACTTTGAAACTATCAGTGCATCTCTTCTCATATTCAATCATATCATCTGTTATACAACTTTATAGATGGGCAGACGGAAAGGGTTAGATACACTTGGCTGTTAATAGAAATTTTCTTATATTCGTATACTCTATTATCTATTATCTATTATCTTATATTTTTAGTTTAAGATTTCTATAGTATGGTATTAAACTCTTATACTCTCACTCTTGCACTGATTTACTCTTATAGAGACGATCGGACAGACAGAACTTACTGATCTCCATTGTTGACCTTGATATTGTCATTTGTTTTCAGCTCTGATGTATTACGTTTCCATCTTCATTCACCTATACTCTTCGCACCACCCTCGCTTATGCATACACACACACACACCCACACCCACACATATATATACGTATGTTTTATAGCTGTTATTCATCGTGCATTATGTCATTAATGGTTTGGGTTAAGAGTTTGCACTCTCCACTTACATGAGGCCAATTCCTGCAGTTGCAAAAACTCGCGCGGCGATAATTTATCCCATTTGTGTGCGATGGCAATATTCATGTTTGCCTGAAAGTATGCAAACGAAAAATTATGACAAATTGTAAATAAGCGCAGCGACACACACACACACACACACACAGAGACACTCAATACTAGTGCGAAATGCGCGGCATAATTTATTGTTTTTGTTGTTGCGCTTCGCTTGGGACGTGCCCCCCTTTTGGTAGCCAATAAAATTTGAAAAGTGTTGGCATAACAAACACACGAACACACACACACACACATGGACAGCTAACACACTTGACAACTCGATTGTATTTTTAGACCAATTCCCAATGCGCGTCACAAGCTGTAAAACAACGCCCATTAGAGCCGGAGCCGGAGCCGGAGCCGGAGCCCCGAGCGCTGCTCGACTCTAATGATCATTGGCTATAAATAATAATCATGTTTAGTTGTGATAGACGCACACGTTAATCGATGACCTCTCTGTCCCGCTCACTCTCTCCTTCTCTCTCGCTCTTTGGTTCGTCATGGCTATGGCGTCATCTGATGCTCATCTGGCTTTCAGCTTGTCATTTGTCTTACGCTATTTGATGGCATTTTATATACATATATCAAACACGCACATGTACACACACACACACACACACTCACACACACACACACACACATTGTCAGTATTTGTGGGCAGGTGCTCAAGTGATAGACTGATAATTGGACTCGCGCAGCAAACAAACTTTTTTTTTATTTATATAAAATTCAGTTGGAATTTTTTTTTTTTGTATTTTTGTATTTTTGGCTTTTTCTCAATTTTTATTTATTTTCGTATCTTTGCGGCCTTTTGGCATTTTATACATATCACAAATGTATCTATATATATTTATAAAGCTTTTGTCTCTGGCAGATTCTATTCATAGCTGCATTCAACTATTCCAAAATATATTAAAACTGATTGAACTATATATACATACAGATATATCTACATATATACACACATATATGTATATAGAACTATATCTTGGCGACTTTGTTGTCGCTGCGGCTATAAAAAGCTACTTAACAGGCACTTAACGTGCGGCCACGCCCATTCCTTATAGCTGCCTCCTTGGCTAGAGAATAATGGAGAATTAGCATTATTCACAGCTCGCCTGGCGCCCCTCGCGCGCGCGCTCCACGTTTATAACTAATGAAAACGCTAATAAAAAATGGCAATAAATATAACAGTGGCATACGTGGCGTATGCGTAATGTGAAATGCTCGTTAATTGCAACCTTTATGAGGAGCGTGGCGTGAGAGTGAGAGAGGGAGAGGGAATGAGAGAGAGGTGGGGAGATGGTAGAGTGGGAGCATTGTTAAAATGTAAAAAATTTGCAGAGATTTCACATTTCATTCTTCTTCTGTTTGTGTCATTAAAGTAGAGGAAGGGAGTGAAGGAGAGAGAGAGGGGAAAATGTGTACAGATTTTCCATTAACTTCTCTACTTGCATTGTAACAAATATTGTGAAACTACTGAAAATGGTAATACAAATTTCCAATAAATGAAAGTCTGGAAACTATCCGTTTCATTAAAATAGTTGTGCTGCGCTACACAAAATTTCAACTAAATGAAACGTTACTTTTTTAATTAAAAATTGAAATAAAGCCCATTTTCTGTATTCACTTTAATAAAGAAGAGAATTGCGCAAGAAATCTCTTTATAATTCACTTGTTTTTGACATTTTTTGCATTGAGAAATCGAAAGTTCATAGAAATAGTAGTTCCAGAAGAGGGGCGGGGGTTGGTATAAGAGATGTGAACAATTTTCTAGATTTAAACCGTCTAGAGAAAATTGCTCACATTACTGATACCAATATCTACCTCCCTCATCTGCTTCCTCCAGCTGACACAAACTCTGTGAAGTATGCGTAATAATAGTATTACTCATTAATTACGATATTTTTAGAGAGACACAGAGAGAGAGAGAGAGAGAGAGAGAGAGGGAGGGGACAGGTAGAAACCAGAGGCATCGATTGCTCATATTTCGTACACAAATCTCTGCCTGTCTCTTCTTCATCTTCCACCGGACTCTCTCTCTCCTTATCTCCCTACCCCGCCAGAAAGAAAATGCTAATAAATAAAACACTGGCAAACGTGGCGTATACGCAATATAAATGCTCGTTAATTGCAACATTAAGGTCGAAGGAGACAGAGAGAGAGGGAGAGAGAGGGATGAAGCTGAAGCTGGAAGCAAGATGAAGTATTGTTAAAAACCAGAAAATTACTGAGATTTTCCATTCCATTTACATTTTGTATTCTCTGCGACTTCCTGTATATGACATTTATTTACAACATATATTGATGGCATCTCCTGACGAAGTTCAACGAACGCTCAAGTGCCAACTGGACTTTGCTATGCAACACGACAGAGAGAGGAAGAGAGAGATAGATGCAGAGAGAGGGAGTGCTAGAGCCCATTGGCCATAAAATATTATTAGATTATGCGTGTTGTATTTCGCCATTCAGAGCATGTAATTCGCATACAATAAGCGTCAGAGACATGGAAAATGAAATGAAAATGGCTTTCAATGTATGTGTGTGTGAGAGAGAGAGAGAGTGTGAGTGTCTCTCTCTCTGTGTGTGTGTGTTTGTGTGCTTGTCCTTTTTACGAGCTTTTGCTCGCTTTTGTTCGTCCTTTGATAAAATGTATAAAAAAAGCAACTTGATGGCTCTTATTGTTTTTGGCCCTAAGAAAATAGCCATTAAAGCCAACACACACATACACACACACATACACAAAGGCGCACACCCACACACACACGCGCATATAAATGTCCAACATAGCAAACATTTTGCGTTTTATGCCTCAAATTTCCAATGAGATGTTCGAAAAGTGAAGCAGCCGCAGCTACTTAGGGCGAATGAAGCGCATATTTCTTGAAGCAAGTTCAGAATTCTCAGAATTCAAAATGAATTTGATTTAAAGAATGATTTATATAGATATATATTTCAAATTTGATCTAAAAGAATTTCTTTTTTTTCCAGCACTGTATCATAAGAAGCTAATTATGAGAAAATAAGATATCTTAAAGAAAGAAGGTAAGAGAAAGAGGGTGATGGGGGGGGGGGGGGAGGCGAGCTGAGCATACATATCTTAAAAATTTTAATTATTATGAAATCAAAAAGAAACACATTAAGAAAATACTTCATATATTATATTACTTAATATTTATTTTTTGAGTTCCTGAGCTCTTTGAACTAAAGTATAATATAGCATTGACAAAAGGTATATTGTTTTGTGCCCAAGATACATAACATGCAGAAGTAGTTGTAGGGGAAGCTATAAGGTACTTATACGACAAACTAAGCATGCATCGTTCATTTGTTTCTTTGTCTATATGATATGAATCTAGAGAACTTCAAAATCTAGAGAATTATTGCAACTTATGTGGAGCTCAAAGTTGATAAATTTGTTCGATAGTTCATATTAGAATCTTATACATATTACATATTTTCCAACCTTTACACGTCTGCGTGTGCACATAAGACCTTTCTAAAGCTTGGATATTGTTTTAAGATTCTCATAATAGAATTTTAAGACGTTAAGTAAGTGAGTTAAGGACTCTTTTAGGAACGAGCAACCTCAGATTTTTAAGTACCCAATAAATACTATACTTCCCTTAAATTTCTTTTCAAACAAACTCAATCAATAGGTTCTCAGTTCATACACACATTTTCACGCTAAATCTCTACTCAACAATGCTAGACACAGCAGCTCCACTCAGACTTCCGGGTATCTCCCAGTCGAGCTCCGCCGTCTAGAGCGCTTCCTAATTGTCGGTCTCTCAGGGCACAGACCACCGCAGGCATTTTCCTTCTCTACTCTCTTAAGTATGCAGACTTTTGGCCCAAATAAAATTTCTATAAAAATTTAATGCAACTTCTGGCTGAGATTTCGTGGGAAACATTTCATTTGTAGATGCGGCGCCATAACAATATAATTTTAAATATCAAATAAAACACGAACAGATTGTAAATGTTTTTTTTTCTCCACTTTTTTTATTGCATTTAACTTTGTTTCATGGCCTGCGGTCAAACGCATAAAATTTGATGCGAGCTCTGAGCCATAACAATTTGATTTTATACAAAAAAGCGATGAAGGATAAAGGATATCTGGCTACAGTCAGGAATTGTCAATTCGAATGCAAATCGAATGTAAACATACAGATATGTATATATTGTATATATAACTATTTATTCGATATAAATGTAAAAATAATTAAATAAAATTGCCAATTGAACGCTTGACTAAAAAAATGCATTTAATTGGACTCGAAATGCGAAATTGGCAAATGGAAAGCATTTATTTTGCAATATTGTTAACAATCGAAACGGAAAATCCAATGGAAAACTCAAATATTTATATGTATGTATATCCGATATACATATATGTGTATTTAGATACATATTATCCGCATTGCACCTCTAGTGAACAATTTTTCCATTTCATATTAAATTATTCAAATGCTTTACGCTTGGCTTTTGATTTCAGTTTGCTGAAATGCCAACATATTTGCTAAACGGCATTAAATAATTTAAAACGAATCAATTGCGATTCATGCGCTTCGAACATCTCAATAAATTATTAAGCTGTTATACACAAAACTGCTTAACTAGCTAGATACTCTAGGAAATTTGGTATAGATTAATGATTATTGTTTATATAGTTTATTCATATTCAGTTGATAGAAACAACAATTGATAATATAGATAATGAAAAGGCATGTCATATTTCGTTCAGTGTATGCACTACTTAGAAGTAACTTATCTATTCAATACCATTCATGCAATATTTCACTATCAAAATCTCACCTCAGGAGATTTCCTAGGAGACTTCCTAACTATAAGTAGAGCATGCAGTCAAAATACAACTCCATTTGAATTTCGCTCAGTGTATGTCTATATACATACACATGTTATTCGCCGACTATGCAAATTGTTTGCGTTGCATGCGAAAGCATGTATTTACAATTATGAAATTGACGTGATTGTTTATCAGTCGTGCGCCACACAATATAGCCCTGCTCCATATAGATGTTATAGATATATATCTTGGCAATACGCTGTTATTGTCCATACACATGTATAAGAAACAACGACTGAACAGAAGCGTCACACACATTTCATTTTCTTTAAGTTGAGTGCACAGGACGCCAAAGTGTATTTGGGGTTTTGTCCTTTGGGCCACGGGGCAACCAGCAACATCTTCCAGCTGGCTGCATGGTTAAGCAAATGACAATATATCATGGATTTATGCCACGTATTTTTCACACACACGCCTACACACACACACACAGTCATCCACACAAGTTTTGGCTTGCTCATGGCTGTTTTTTTGTTGCTGCACTTTGGGGGCTTTGCATGTGGTAACCCGCTGTTAAACGACTTTAAGCCAACCATAAACTGTCTGTTGAGCTTCCTCTGCCTCGATAGCTGTATCTGTATCTGTATTTGTATTTGTATTTGTATTTGTATTTGTATTTGTATCTGTATCTGTATTTGTATCTGTATCTGTATCTGTATCTGTATCTGTATCTGTATCTGTATCTGTATCTGTATCTGTATCTGTATCTGTATCTGTATCTGTATCTGTATCTGTATCTGTATCTGTATCTGTATCTGTATCTGTATCTGTATCTGTATCTGTATCTGTATCTGTATCTGTATCTGTATCTGTATCTGTATCTGTATCTGTATCTGTATCTGTATCTGTATCTGTATCTGTATCTGTATCTGTATCTGTATCTGTATCTGTATCTGTATCTGTATCTGTATCTGTATCTGTATCTGTATCTGTATCTGTATCTGTATCTGTATCTGTATCTGTATCTGTATCTGTATCTGTATCTGTATCTGTATCTGTATCTGTATCTGTATCTGTATCTGTATCTGTATCTGTATCTGTATCTGTATCTGTATCTGTATCTGTATCTGTATCTGTATCTGTATCTGTATCTGTATCTGTATCTGTATCTGTATCTGTATCTGTAAATGTATCTGTATCTGTATCTGTAAATGTATCTGTATCTGTATCTGTATCTGTATCTGTATCTGTATCTGTATCTGTATCTGTATCTGTATCTGTATCTGTATCTGTATCTGTATCTGTGTCTGTATCTGTATCTGTATCTGTATCTTAATCTGAATCTGTATCTTTTTCAGCTGACTCTTTATCTTTATCTGTATCTTTATCTGTATCTCAATTCAATGGCAATTAAAAGCGAACGTGCAACTGAATAAAAGTTGTAGAAAATTCCGTAAGAGCTGACAATGGAGAAGGAACCGCAGGAAACGCGATTTAGTGCAGCGCATGTTGTGCTCTTTGTGCTGCTCACTTCCGCTTGTCAGAGGAAGGAGTCAGGGGAGCAGGAGCAGGAGCTGGAGCCTTGACGCTAAAGGCGCATTGTCACTGTTATTGCGCTTTAGCTTAGCTGCTTTATCAAAAGCTGGTCATGCACAATCAGATGGCGACACAGGCAGACACGCAGACAGATAGACAGAGAGAGAAGGGAGAGAGAGCGACTGAGAGAAAGGGGAAAGAAATGAAGGCGAGGACAAAGAGCGTGAGTTTCTTATTCAGCGACCAAGAGCAATTGAATCAAATTTATTGTTCACATCCGATGCCCATGACGATGTCCGTGCAGTTTCTAGACCCGACGTCAAGCCCAACGACCGTTCCCCCGCCCCCTGCCGCCTGTCCATTGTGAGCCTTGGCATGTAATGTCACGTCCTGTCTTTACGAGGATCAAGTGCAGCGAGTATGACGACGACGGCGACGGCGACGACGAAGTTTTCAAAATGGAAAAATTAAATATAAATGGGATTTGCGCGTAGATTTTTCCCTAAGTGCCGCATCGACGCTTCGGCGATGAAAATGTCAACAGCCAAAAGCATTTCACAAAAGAGAAAGCAGAAAGAAACGAAACTAAAGAGCATAAACTGAGCTGAAAATGAGACGAAAGTGAATGTAAACGACTGCACAATACTCTGCTTCTCATTAAATGGCGCAAATTGCACTTTAATTGTTGCAATTGCTGCAGTTGGCCAAAAGGAAAAACAAATAGGAGTGGCGTGCGAGGGAGTGCACGACTAGGCAATACCCCGGAGCTGACGAGGAGCTGTTGCTTGCATCAGTGCAGCTATCAGGGCATTAATATGACAGAGATGGACAGAGACAACATGACAGAGCACACTCATCTCATCATCCTAACTACGAATATGCAGACTTAATGGTACTTTAATTTCATATAAAACTAATATACCCCTTCAGTATTTTTCAATGTGTTTTGGACACAAAGCGAATGAGCATATAGTATAAAACTGTATAAGCTGCTCAGCTGCTTATTGTGAGTTTAATATAAAAGATTTTATATTATGGTATAAGTCTGTGATTTGCAAGGAATAGACTCTGATATACTATGTGTGTTATTCAAGGACAAAAGTCTTACCAATATATTATGTATCGTGTTTAATCTTGCTGAACTCTGCTTTAACTATGTCTATATTTATTTCTGTTTCTTTTTATGTATTTCTTAACTTCGCTTCAATTTTGTTTTCAGCTTCAACTTCAGCTTCTCGCCTTTAAAGCGTCAACTACTGCCACACCAATATACCCCACTCCACCCACTCTCAGCCACCCTGCTCCAAATACAAACAAAAAGGCAAACAATAAATGGGGCGAAAATAAAAAGCGAGAGGAGAAAAAGAAACTGGAGATGTGAAAAGCTTCGCTCAATTTGCCTTTGTTTGCCTTTGGGGTTTTTCTTTCCCATTTTTCGCTGTTTTATTTTTCGACTGAAAATAAAATTAGTTGAAATTCTTGCAGCTAAAATTGCACTTTGCCAGCTGTCGCTGCGGCTAATTGTTGTTAATTAGCCGTCTAAGCCGAGCGGCTCAACGCAATTCCAATTGGTTATATTTGGAGCCGTCGAGTACTCGAACTGAATGCCTAATGAATGCCCAGAGTTGTCAGTAGATGGAGAGGGGGAGGGAGGGAGGGGGAGGGGCGAATAGGCCCACTCTACAGCCGGAAAATGGCTCAGCCCATAAAGTAGACGTTGTGCTAAAACACATTTCCGCTTCTTGGTGTGAGATTTTCTTGCGGCTGAAGCCTTTTGCGGCCTTTGACTTTTCACGTTTTCACGTTTCTCACTTTGATCGACGCATCGGACAGTTTTTCAATGAAAATTGATGCCAGGCCAGCTGTGTGTGTGTGTGTGAGTGTGAGTGTGTGTGAGCTACTGAAAATAATTTTTAAACAATAAAAACAGTTTGTCTTTCGATAAACATAGCAAGCGTGGCGTTCATCTAAACTGATAGAAGAAGACTTTTGCGATGGGGGCCCCCACTGCGCGTTATAAAAATAGATAAACAAACAAATGCAGACACACACACACGCACACACAGCTGGTCAGACAGACAGTCAGTCAGTCAGTCGAACTGTTGGACTGGACAAGCAAAATAAATCGAGCGGCAGTCGCCTGAGTTGCCTCATTTATAGAAATACCAAATGATCTGATCTGATCTGTCTAACCTTAGAAAATCCGCTGAAAACACCTGCCACCAGCAGCCGCAGCAGCAGCAGCAGCAGCCGCAACAGCAGCAGCTGTGGCCGTTCGCAGTCTTCAATCAAATGCTTTCAAGTGCGAAGCTTTTGCTGCACAGCTGAAATGTCTGTTGACCTGTTTATAAAACTTTGTTGGGCGAGGGTAGTTCAAATACTTTGTAAAGTAATTAAAAAATTCAATAATTATTTGAGAAATATATCAAATATATATATCTATAGTCTAGCTATTGTCACTGATCATTTTTTCATCCAATATGAAAATGGTAGAGAATATAAAGAATTTTTATATTCGTATATATTTTTGAGAAATTTTCTGATGACTTGAGTGAATTATAATGCGTTCTAGCAAGACATAAAAATATATAAATATATTTATAATTGGATGCATTGCATATATCTATATAAAATATTTAAGTATTCGTATAATATATTTTATAAATGAAAATTGTCATATTTTATGATTAAATTTGTATTTTTTTATAGCTCAAAATTATTACAGAATATATTAAGAATTTGGCAATAGTAGTACTCTAAATATACGTATAGAATATATATATGTTGAATATATTATATTAATATACATCTATATTTTGTCTATATTGAATATATTATATTCATATGTTCATTCTTTATTGGGAAAATTTACTTTACTGTTGAGTTAAAATCTGAAATAATTTTAGAAGTTGAACAATTTTTTTTAACAAAATTTTCAGTAATTGTATTTCAATACTAAATTGAAATAACTAAGATTGAATTTTCAGAAACATATAAATGGTTTGAATCAGATTGTTAAATTTATAATAAATTTACCCTTCGTATTAAATTGAAGCGCATCGACAATTTTCTTTTGAAATGCATCAGCATTTTGAGAATTCAACGATTTCTGCTTCATTCACATTCTGAAATTGCATTAAGATGTCAAGCCTAATGGTCATATTGTGCAGGATTGGACAGTTCGGGCATAGTGCATTCTGTTTAGATTGGCTGAATGCACGAGTGAACGAATGAAGTCATTTGCTATTTGTTATCATTGGCCGCACGGAAGCCGTATGAAATGCGAAATCTGTGGCAAGCTGCAACTTGCCGGAAGCTGTGCGGTGCACTTGAACATCATTAGCCACTGAGAAATGGCGTCAATACACTTCGTAAGCCACAGGCAGGTGGCGCAGAGGTGAGACTCTGCTAGATAAACTAAGCAAGTTTTGTTGCTGAATTGGAATCGAAATCGAAATCGAAATCGATTTGGCTTGCAGCAAAACAAACCGAAAGCGGAAAACTGAACTGAAATAGCAAAAGCACTCGGCAGCCCCCAAAAAATACAAACAAACAAACACACACACACACGCACACACAGTCACATGTGTGTGTGTGTGTGTGTTTTTAGCTGTAGTTTCTATGGCACTCATCGGCTCTGACGTCAGAGCTAGCTGGAAAAACCGCAACGAAAATGGCCAATGAAATGTTACAGCGACGTCAGCGAGGATGCTGACATCGAGACAGACAGAGACAGAGAGACAGAGAGAGAGAGAGCAAGAGAGAGGGAGATGTGCTGCGTGTAACGGATTTGTCTTTTGCCACTGATTGTTGTTGCTCCTCTTCTTCTAGCTATTATTATTATTTTGGGTAATATATGAAGAAGGTGCCGCTGTCAGCCGAGCTGAAGCGGGTATGATGGGATAACATGATAACATGTAAGTCCAAGATGTAGCAGAGGCTGGAAGAAGCTAATTAAAGATATGCCGTGAATCCTAAATATGTATATGAAAATATATATATTCAGGAATCTATGTAAACAACGTATCCTTTAATAGATTTCAATGTTAACAGCAAAACCTAAAAGAATTTAAAGATATTTCCAGTGTTTAGGGTGTATCTTCTAGGCAAACACGAAAACTATAATAAATTGCTATATTTACTGGGTATCTGCCAGTCAAGCACACTCGATAAGCGCATAAAAGTGCACTTGTTCTTTGATTTATCTAGTTTATATATGGTAATAATGCTAATCAATCAATACTGATCTTAAGGTATCTGCTAGTCGTATACTTCCTCATGTTCGACCTTGCTTTTAGCAGCTCTGAGTGCTTGCATTCATAGCAAGCTGCTGCGTGTGTGTGTATGTGTGTGTTTATTTATTGACATTTAGTTGAGTCCATGTTGAGTAACTGGATCAGGTCTTTCATTCATATAAAGGTCTAACGTTATATATAGCTATGTACTTATATATATGTATATATATGTGTGTATATAGGCACACATAGGCACATACCCATCCTAAGGTCACACATTAGCCAGAGATAGTGTGCCCGTTTTCAACGAAATTAATTTTGATACTCTTTCAACAGAGGCAAATACGAGTATATTGGTTTCTCATGCAACTGCTAGAGAATTGAGACGGATGTTTAATATTTGGGTATATATACAGATATCTATATGTATAAATGTTATATCTCTAAGAATTTGAGAATATGACAAATGGATGAAGACTTCATCTTCTACAGATATCTAGCTAGATCAAGTTCTCCATCTCATCTCAACTCTTCAATTAGAACTGTATGTTATACCTACGCTCAATTGGAATATCTTCATTTACTTATCAATTTTTACATATTTTAACGAGTATCAAGAAGTCGGTTAGGCCTGACTGCAATGCTCGTCGGTTCATTTCGTTTTTTTGGCACACGTGAAAGGCTTTAGGGAACCCAGCTCAAGTACCTCACGGCGTATACGTAAAATGCGTTTAACAAAGTGTGTGTCTGTGTGTGAGTATGTTTGTGTGTGTTTGTGTGTGTGTGTGTGTGTGTGTGTGTGGCATATACACTCGAGTTACAGCAGAACACGGCATATAAAATCGAATAAATCAACAAACATGACAAAATGTTGGCACACACTGAGCAGCATTTTTGTCGCTTAATTGGAGTGTGCAACACACACACACACACATAGGCACTCTCATACACACACACACATAGGCACTCTCATACACACACATATACATACAAGGCATAAAAAAAGGCAAAACTTTGACTTTGACTTTGACTGACAGATTTGACACACACGAGTATATATGTGTGTGTGTGTGTGTGTGTGATGATAGGTGTAAGTGTATTGGTGTCTGTGTGTCACAGAGCAAATACCAAAACAAATGCCATTTGCCAAAGCGTAACAAAAGGCGCTGAACTCCTTGGCTTTCACACTCACTCACACAGACACACACACACACACACAGTTACACGCCTGACAGACAAGCAAAATAATCCCACACTCACACAAAGATAGCGTAAATATGCCAAAGTAAATGAAGAAGGAGGTTTGGCGGTTGGGAGGACACGGCAGGGCGGGGCAGGGCTTGCCCACATACTCGTATATGCATATCGGCAAATGGAGCGTGAGGGCGAGAGCCTTATTTGCATCTCATTAACATGGCGCACTGGACTCGTAAAAACGCGGACAAAGGGACGGAGCGGCAGGACGCAACTGGATAAAAAAACACTGGACAATGGAACGAATGGAACAAATGGCATAAATGGCATCCGCACGCGGCGGCCGCAGATGGCGTCATCAATGCCTGTCCAATAGCTAACAAGTTGCTGAGCGCGTAGCAGGGAGTGCTCGACTAGTAGATGCCCTGACTGTGGGAGAGAAAGAGAGTGGCATGCAGTCATTTAGACTATCAGGATATGATGCCCATGCTCACAGGTCCCTAATGTAAAATGCTCGAATAGGAGGAACTAATTTCTTTTATCTTACAACTAAGACTCTTCTAATGATGAGTGCTGGACTAGCGTATACCCTATCACGCAGTGCAGCTGAGACAATCATTCACGGCTAAGTTAAATATATTTCCACCAAACCAATATACCCATTTAACAAACGGTTTGCAGGGCATACAAAATAGTTTGCAACAAATGGCGCAGCTCCACAGTGCTCTAAATGTTGTTCTTTGTTGTTGCTGTTGTCGATTGTTGTTGTTGTTGTTGTTGTTTGTTGCTGTTGCCGCCTGCTGTCGATTGTTGCTGCTAGCTGCGTGTGAGCTTTTATTGTTAGAGCAACAGCAGCTACAACAATTGCATAGGAAAGCGCGTATTAGACTCAAGTCAGGCGAATGAAGCAATTTAAATGGAATTATCGAGCATCCATGTTAATATGGGATATTCTATAAGCAGTTGGATGTGTGTTTATGTGGGTGGGATCTAACTATGTTTAAGAGAATGTTTTTAGTTTATTTTGAAACTTAGCTCAGATTGTTTGCTAAGCTTCCAATGAGTTGCAGTTGGCGTTTCAATATGAAAAAAAAACTCTGTAATTTTGTAGCTGCTTAGCAAGAACTTAAATGTTGTTTGACAGAAATGCATGAGGATATCTACTCTTACTAAAAAGACTCATCAGAGTATCTGTCAACTCTCCATGACTCTCATATAATCATAACTGCGCAACTATTGGATCTATTAACTATCAACGTAGCCTCTAAGTCTTATTAAAAGTCAAATTCAAATTCCAATCGAAGTTGGGGCAGCTGGTTAGCTGGGAATTGAGAGCTTAAATAAGCAATATCCAGTTGGACAATTAAGAACAAGCTCCAATATGCGATAAATGCGAATTCAATTTGCAATTAGCAGGATTGAACGGATTAAAACTAAAAGAATAATTATACAAAATGATTTAATATAAATATAGTTCCCATTGAAATTCTAATTACATTTCGCATTGCAGCTGATAGAACTAAGAGAATTCGCTATTGAATTGGAACTAAGCGCTTGAACAAGTTTGGTTCACTTTCAATTAACATCCAATCATAGGAGCATAAAACAAATGAGAAATATTCTAATTACACTAAAGAGTTAGGTAATTTTAGTTAGTAATGCTTATTCTAATTAGAACTCTAAGAGAGTTACTTAACGAATTGGAATTGATATCATTGACTTTCAATTAGATAATATTAAAGATCGTGTTTCACTTTAATTGTAGTTCATTTGAAAGTTATAATTATAATTCGGAGTAAAATTGATCGAACTAATAGAAAAGAGATTTAGTTAAAGAATTGGAATTGATTAATTGAAGAAATTACAATCATGTAATACAATTCATTACAAATGGAATTTTATTTCTTTTACTTTAATTTACAATATTTACAGGGTATATTCAGGTGAAACTCACTTTTACAGCTGGAGAACTCATAATTATGATACCGAAATGCGCGCTTCAACTATTTGTATTTCTAGTCACAATAGGCGCTGTCTGTGTGTGTTTGTGTTTGTATTAGTGACATATTAACGCCTAATGAGCATGTCCACGTCATACACACACACACACACACACGTGCGTATACTGTAATATTCTGCTATCCTGTGGCATTCTCGTTAACTTTCCATGATAGATGTTGCTCTGCCTCTTCTTCATCGACGTCGCTAGTTAATGTCACAAATTTTGATAAATTGTTTTATGTGCGGCTTTAATGGCGCCTTTTTATATGAACCGCCCTCGCTCTCCCATTCTCTCTCTCCCACTCTCTTTCTCTCCCGCTCTCTCTTAGTTTATGTGCGTCGTAAATGTGTGATTATGCTAATAGTTGTAGAAGTGCCAACAAAAACGGGTATAAAAAACTGAATAAAAAATATTCCCATTCGCATGCGAGCTCTCTGATACCCCTTGAAAATGAGCATTAGGTATATTGTTATTAAAGCCTAAGTGCCTAACTGGGAGAAGATGAACATCCTCAGGTGTCCATCAGTCCAGCTGTTTATTTGCATGCTTAAATCTCGAATCTGAAGTTAATAAACATTTTAGATATTGAATACCTTTCCTTAATCCTTACGATATCAACAGCAACAAGTTTTATTTCCACAAGTAGAAAGTATACTCTTATAGGCTCAGTCTAGGCAGGGAATATAAATTTCTTTGACAACATTTTTAAATAACCGACGCTATACAATTACTATTAATAACTATTCTAAAACCAACTGCATCTAGGGTATTTACTAGTCAGGCACTCCCGCCTGCAGCACGCTCACTTGTATTTATATTTTATGGCAAACATGGCACATTTATTTATTCAGCATTTTGTTGAACACGCGCGCAAATAATTTACGAGTTGCTTAGCTTCTGGCCAAGAGGCAAGTGTGCATTTATATATTTATATATATCAGGTTATATATATCTGCCCTATAGTTATATATTATACATATTTATATAGGCTTCAGTACGTGCTGGCCCCGGGGGTTAAGGCTGCGCCTAGTCCCAATTTCCACTCACAATCATGTCCGCTTGCCCTTTGACCCGCTGGCTATTTACGTTTTATGAACATGTTGATTTCAACATATTTGCATTCACTGTTTACATACCTTCTTCTTCTTCTTCGTCGTCTTCTGCTTCGTCTTCTTCTTCTTGTTCTTTGTCTGTGCGGTCTTTAAAGATTTACCAAAGCGGTCAAAGGTTGCAGAGGAAAAGTGCTCGGATTCTACTGCTTCATGCTGCAACGAAAACAAAATTGAATAAATAAATTAATAAAAATAACAAACAACTCGAGTGCTTCAGTATGGTATGCCCGACTATCAGATACTTTGCTTGTAACTGTTGCAAGTATTTTGGGCTATATAAATACTCAGCTATTCGCTCTCTTACTCTTGTAATCTCACGCACTTATACTATTATAAGTTTTAAACTCTTATACAATTAAAGTGTTATAATTAAATATCCCGATCTAATATTGTTGTACAGAATGATATGATAGTTATTGTGCACTCTTCAACTCTTATAATCTGTCTGTCTGTCTTCTACAGCTATACTCTATTATAGTCTTATACTCAACTACTTTTATGTTCCATTACTCTTATACAGACACACAGAACAGGAGTGCTAGATCGATTAACTAGTTAACCCATATACTTATCTACTCTCATGTGTTCTTATATTATAAGCTCTGATACTCATAGGCGTGAACTCTTATACTCTTTTAGTATTGTATATTTGTGTGTTTGTTTAACTATTTATCTGATGAGTTATTTTTATACGACGACTGCCATTCCTATTCAAGATTATACATGCTCTGAAGAGCCAGCCACGTCTTGTTCGCTGTGTTCCACACTTTTTCAGGCAAGCTCGTATACCCCATTCACCTAACCCATAAAAGAATTAAATGTATTAAATGCTCAGCAAAAGTTTCTTCTCTTATACGAACTTTTGCTGCTGCTAAGCCACAAGAGTTCAAAGGTTGTCTATCATTTTTTTATGGAGCAGCAATTTCTTCTAACTGCCTGGCAGGCCGTCCGCCCGCCTACACACCCACCTGACCGCCCATCCGCCTATCCACCCACCCGCCTGTCTGTCTGTCTGTCTGTCATTTGGCCCATGTCAAGGCTTTAAGCCTTTAATTCCATTTTACATAGCTTATCATAAATTGCGAACTAAATTTAATGTTAAACAACGGCAAACGCGGGCTTAGATAAGACAATTTCGGAGTCTTTAATAAACAGATTACAGAGGAATTTCTGAATACTCAGCCTAAGCGAAAAATACGTGCTTTGCTTTGTATGAATCAATATGCTGAATTATATAGTATGTGCGTCTATGCAAACAATTAGGTGGGCTCGTCAGGAGGGCCCGACTGGCAGAGACACTGAGTCATGGCCGTAGTAATCAAAGTGTGGAAAATTTGATATGGGGAATATGCAAACTCTTCGAGTTTTATAATCCTTTATACTTGTATATCTTGAGTGCTTTATATATGTTTAATAGGTTCGTGTACGAACATACCTATGTATGTGTATATGAGCATACGTATTTCTTACACTCTTATATGCATAAATCAATGTCTTTGGGGACCACCTACAAATGCTCTTATACGCTTTTGATGGAATATATAACATTCTTCTTATACTCTTCTTCCTTTTTTACTGCAACTCCTACTGCATTTTTGCTCTTTTATTCCTTTACATTTTTACTTGGAATATCTATATACATATATATATCTTATATTCTTGTTGTCTTATACTCGTATTATTATTATAGTATTAAACTGAACTCTCCTTCTACTCATATATTTTGTATTTCTACTACTCTTCTTGGTTAGACTAATGTAGTCTTTTAGTCTTATACTCGTATCCTCACCTACTCCATATTCTTATACCGTCTTATATTCTTTCAGTCTAGTATACAATTATACCTTCTTATATAGGATCTTCTACTTATATTTTATACATTTCTATATATTCACTCTTATACTCTTTGATATCAATGCTCCCACACTCTTCTACTCGCTTATTCTCGTTTATTCCTGCCCATTAACTATTATTTATTTATAGATTCATACATTAAATTGCTCCTCATTTAATCCCAATTAAAGTGTTAACAAATACTTCAAAAATATTTTAGCATAAACATTATTTAATGCCCCGACCAATTTGCCTGGGCCTTTGTTCTGCAACTTGTCTGAGTCAACAGCACAAAGTGCTCTGAATAAAGTTAAGTGCAAAAGCAAAGAATGTCAAATGCTTTGTGGAACGTTCAACCTGCAACGAGCAACGCTCAACGCTCAACGTGCAACGTGCAACATGCATTTAAAATCCAGCAGCTGCCTCAAACTTTTTAGCGCTGGCCACTCGAAACATGTGTTTGTCAACCGAAACTTCACACGTGCGTGCGCTCTGTGTGTGTGTGTGTGTGTGTGTGTGTAAGTGTGTGTGTGCGTGTGAGTGTGCGTGTGGTAAAAGTTTGTTCTACAAACAATTTTGTCCTTGTGCAGAGTATTCTAATTAATAAGCCAACAGAGTAGCTAGCACTAAAAGCATATGCAGGACATGATGTGTGCGAGGGTAGTTTGTGAAGTTGCATGAGAAATGAAAGAAAGTTGTTAGAATTATAATTTATTTTGAATTTATATTTATTTATTTTTAGCTGGGAAAATGATTATTCATATATAACAAGTAGAAATTGTCGTCATTTCACTCATAATCCTAGGGTATTGAATAGTCATCATTCCTAAGGCATATCTTATATGAAGAAAATACAGATATTGCGCTTATACAGAATTTATATATTGCTCATGTTCATCTATGGCTATTCCTTAGCTCACTTTATATAATGAGTTTATTCTAGGGTATTTAGTATTCGAGCTCTTCTCACTCTCTCTCTCTCTCACTTGTTTAATGTGTGAATTTGAAATTGTGTGGCGTGTGTGTGCGTAGAGTGGAGTGGAGTGGCGTGGAGTGCAGTGGAGAGACACACTCCCTGGAGTGCTTTTGCCTGGGAACAACTTAAATATGGCAATTTAATCAAGTCTATAAAACATGCCCAGCGCTCGCTTCAATATTTATGAAATGCCACTCGACTCGGCGTATACGCAATATTTCAGCTACTTGTTTTAAGTTTAAATGAAGTCTATTTTCAATTTGTGTGCGTGTGTCTCTGTGTGTGTGTGTGTGTGTGTGTGTGTGTGTGAAGTGAAGACACGTGGCTAACATTGATTCAAGCTGCTTCGCATCCAACTCTAAGTGCAGCTTTCAGCTGTTGTCATCGTTACTCGTCAATTGAACCTATTATACTTGCTTCGATTATACAAGTGGGTATATTGGTTACAGTGCAAGGTTTGTCGGAATGTGCGCATTGAAGCTGGACAACCGAATGTTGGTATGGAGAGTCGTATAGGTCTTTGTGATCTATGCTTTCATTGGAGATGTGGCAAAACGGGAATTACTTTACTAAGCTCTATTACTAATGGATGTATTAGAATTAGACAAGTGAGTTTCGGTATATATAATGTTGTATATCCCATCCATAAGACAAGAATATGTACCCATGCTCACTCAGAGCTTGGTAAGTATGGGTATATTTTATACAGTTTCTTACAGTTGATTGATTGATTGATAGATTCAAGTCACAAGTCAACAAGATATACATAGATATTGATAGATAGATATATAGAAAAAGAGATATAGATTGATATAGATTCAACTATATTATTATAATATTACTACAATTTACAATCTCTTCTCCCTGTCTCCCCATTTTTTTCAATCCGGCGCGAGTATTATAAAGTCGACTACACCCGATTTCTAGTTACTTTATCCTATTAGCCAGTTTTCTAGTTTCCGATATCTAAAATTATCAGCGCTAATCAGCGAACGCAGGGGAAGAGACAAAAGTTTGCCTCTCGGTGGGGAAGGGGGGGAATTTTTAGGGGCCACAAAATGGAAAACTTTGAATGCGAAGGCAATCAGTGACACGCCCAGCGTTTAGCTGCCGCCCCCTTTTTCTTGTGTGTTGCGTGTCACAAATTCTGTGTTCATTTTTTCCATTTTTTATACATTTTTTTCTTTCGTGTTGTTTTGTTTGCCTTTTGCGGGGCTGCGCGTTGCGCGGTGCGACGCTGCGGCTTATCACATAATTTGAATAAAGTAGCTGCAATCTTCTGTCAGTTTATCGCAAATTAGACAACAACAACAACAACAACCGCGACACACACAGATAAAGGCAACAGCAACAACAACAACAATGACAACAAACAGAGACAGCCACAGCCAGAGCCAAGCGTCAGCAACGGGAGCGAGAAAAGATTTCAGATTGGAGATTGAAGATTCCAAGGGAGATGATGAACCCAATTTGCTGATCTAAATTTGATGCGCTTTGAGGATTGATTGCAGATTGAAGATGAAATGATTGAATGAATGATTCAAGACTGAGGTTAGAAGTTTGCGTAAATCAGATATGAGATTGAGGCACAGCTAGACGTTAAATCTAGATTGAAGACAATTGACTGAGTGATTGAAGATTACAGATTGAATAAGGTAGATTGAAGATTGAAAATTGAAGTTAGATTGCATAAGAATGAAGCACAAGGGATAGCTGAGAAAGAATTGCTTTAAGCTAAAATAAATCTATTTACGATTAAAAAAATATAACAATTGAAGATTAAAAGACTGTCAATTGAATACAAAACATTGAAGATTGATTGATTAAAGAGACGAAGACAAATTGACGATTGAAATCACTTAAAAAGTGGGCATCCATCATGAACATGACAGATTATAGATTGGAGGGTGAAAACTCGAAGTCGGATGATGCGAGATGGAAACCAGATGATTGAAAAGCGAAAATTGAAATTGACAGATTGAAGTTGAAATATGAAAGATTGAATACTGAAGGCTACAGTGGGAATTGAAAACCGAATATGGATTTCAGATTCAATCTTTAGCAACTGAATAAAGACTGAATATTGGAGAGGCAAGACGAGAGATGAAACACCCAATTTGATTCAACTTGAATGGAAACCCAAAGTTAGATGATTGAATCATCGTTGAAACACATTTGCTAGGCGCCTTTAATACCAGGCATAGCTACCCAAAAAGACAGAAAAAATAGCTTCAAAAAAAAAAAAACTCCCAACAATAAATGAAATTATGAATATGTGTGGAAAGCCTTCGGCCTCTGGCTGAGTTGGGGGCAAACATTTAATTGAATCACAGTCTGTGTCGTCAGTCTGTCGTCAGCTGATTAAATATGACACCTTTAATGCAGCAAAGAGGTGTATGAGTGTGTGTGTGTGAGTGTGTGTGTGTGTGTGTGAGTGTGGCATGTCTGGCATTTTATGGACACGCATCGAATGTGCCACAAAATCAATGAAAAAAAGAAAATCAAAAATGAACCACAAAATTTCCGGGAATTAAAGCAAATAAATGTTTTAAATATTTTTATGCATTTCCTTTTTTTTCTCATATATTGTTTAAAAGATAAAACAAATTTCCCCAGAACAACAACAACAACAACAACAACATCTTCCACTGGATACTATTAGCTGATTGCTATTTGCTCGCACGCCACGGGGCGTATGCGTTATGAATGCTAGAGCAAAAGGCGAATGCTTAGAGGGAGAGAGAGAGAGACTATATACATATATATATATGCACATATACAGATATACAGTCCTTGTATATTTACTGTTCAGTTCATATTATCGCGCTCCATTGCCATAAAAGACTTAAATTAGTTATCAAATTATTGTTTTATGCGATTTCTTTTATGCGCATCATAAAACTCGTAATAGACCAAAATTAGCTACAAAACAGTTCAATTGATTAGCAAGAGAGAGAGAGAGAGAGAGATAGAAAGAGATACTCGTTCACATAGTGAACAAGTGAGTATATTAGTTAATTTCGTTAGAATGCATTTAGTTCATTGTTTATTTAGCTAGGTTAAATTATTAATAAAAATACATTTTTATTTTTACAGTATAAACATTTAAGTGATTTAAAAAATACTCAAATAAATCTGCTGCAGATCTCTTCGCGCTCTTCAATAAAGCGCTGCAGTTCGTTAAAATTCCACGGATTCCAATTCAATTTTTTAAATTTTAAATTGAATTGCAGCAGCATGTTTTTTTCACTATTAACGAGCGCGAGTATTTTGTTATTTATTTACATTTCTGTTTTTTATTTCTGTTTTTATTCGGATGCCCCGATTTTGTTTTCTGTTTTTTTGTTTTTTATGTCATCATTGGAGGAGCGTCCGTTAGCTTTTTTCTCTGCTTGCTTCTCAGCATGCAAACGTCTTTCGCAAGTGACGGACAGAGAGGCAAAATCAACAAGCAGCAGCAGCAGGCGTTGAGCTGCTTGTTTATGTGCTGTCTCGCTCTGACTTGGGCTAGCGAAAGACGCTAGCGCCTCTGTGTGAGTGTGTGTGTGTGTGTATTTGCTTTGGCTGTGTGTGCTTGGGTTAATTGCATGCTCTTTTTTTTTCTTCTTTTTGCTTTTACATTAACATATTTCCTGGAAGAGTTTCGATTCCCTTCAAGCGGGCGCTTACCTGTTGTTGTTGTTGTTGTTGCTGCTGCCGTTATTATTTAAATGATTTTTGGCGCCTCACACTTTCGAGACTCTTGTTCTGCCTCTTCCTCCTGTTGTTGTTGTTGTTGTTGTTTGCCTTGTTGTGAATTTGTAAGCTTTGATTTTTAGCATATTTTGCTGCGCAGTTCAATGTGGAAATGTTTTTTACGAAATTTACAGTTGGATTTGTTTATTTGTTTTTGTTTTCCTTTTGTTTCTTAACTTTTCACATCTTTCACGCACACATAAATTCCATTTTAATTATATATTTTTTATTTTTTTTTGTTTGTTATGGCTTACAAAAATATATATTTGTATATAACGCACTTAACGCGTCGTTAAAGTACTAACAATTCGTTTCAACACTTAATACATATTGTTCAATTGGGATTTCTTAGCTGCTGCCACTGCTTGGATAGCACAAAGCTCTGCTAGCGCGCTTTGCTAACACACCGGCACTTCCACTGAAGAACTGAGGCGCTGCTGCAGTGTGCGCGCCTTTTTATATGCCAGCTGTCGCTGCTCTCACACTCTCTGGCGCTCTGCTGCTTGCGCTCTCCGAATGCGTGCTTTTCTCTTTTTGTGCGTCGCTCTTAAGCGCTCGCCGCTCGCTTGCAGTTGTTATCAGTGTTGCGTCTTGTGACGTCACTGCGCCGCTCATTTGTCAAATTGCACGTGCTGGACTTTTTTTTTTTTTTGGGCTGTTTGACTTCCTGTTTCCGTGTCTGTGTGTATGTGTGTGTGTGTGTGTGTGCGTGGCCATAAATTAGCAGGCAACCTTTTGCGCCTGTAGCATTGACTTGTGCCGTTTTGTTTATTTACATATTTCTTATTATCTGCTATCTCGCTCTCACTTACTCACTCACTCAGTTAGTTACTCACTTACTTATTGTTATTTTTTCTGTTTCTTATTGTTGTGGCTCTTCGTGTTCTTGCTTTCTTCTTTATTGCTGCTGCTCTGCTGTCCCCTCTGCTTCTGCTCTGCTGTGTGACGCCCTTCATATTCTAGCTTTATTCTTTATTAGTATGGCCGCTGCTGCTGCGCTGCTCTGCAGCTACTGCTCCTGCTGCTGCTGCTGCTCTGCTCTGTTTCTTTAACTGCTTGCTTCTCTGCTGCTACCGGCTTTTCATATTATTCTTTATTGCTGTTGCGGCTGCTGCGCTGCTTCTACTGCAGTAGTTCTGCTATTATAGCTGCTGCTCTGCTGCTGCCTCTGTTACGCTGTTTCTTCTCTGCTGCTGTTTCTCTGCTACTGCGCTGCTGTAACTGTCCTATTGTTTGTCAGCGCCTCGACTCGTTTGCATTGTGCCTTTTGCTTTTTACTGTTGATTTATCTCAAATGGCGCATTACTTGAACTTTCGCATTCACTGCGCTCTTTCTCGCTCCCACTCTCTCACTCTCCGGCTCTGACTCTTACTCTGACTCTCTTGCTGCTATTTATATATTTATTGCACTTGAAAACGAAATGGCAAATAAATAAACTGTTGCACACTTCGCAGGGCAGCGCGAACTCTTCACAGTGTTTGGCTATTTCCAACTGAAGTTGTTTGCTTTGGGTATTTATTTAATTTGCTTACATTTGTAAATCTAATTGAATTGTAAAGTTGTCAAACCAATTTATATTTATAATTTGCAACTTCAACATCAACTGTAATACAGGGTATACGAACGTACATACATATGCTGCAAACTCGAAGTAAAATGAACTTGAAAATAACTGTGAAAACAGTAAACGAGGGCATTGCCTGACAACTCCACAAAGAGGAAGAGGGAGACAGAGTTGAAGTGCGAGTGGCAGTGGGAGGGGGAGGGAGATAGCGCAAAAATTCGCAACATAAATTTTTGAACAATATTTCACGTCACGTCACGCACACACACACACACACGTGCGTGCGAGGGAGACGGCGTGCGAGTGGTGGGGCGCCTTCGCTTTAATGTTGCCTACTTTCGGGCCGTCGCCATTTTCGCTTCTGCTTTGGCTTTTATTTTTAGCAGCAGGCAGCATAATTTTTTATTGATTGGATTTCAGCGAAAATCACTTCCGGCGATAAATTTGTTATGCACATGGCCCCATGCCCCACCCCCAGCCCCAGCCCCACTCTAAGTGGGCTCGACAGATGCCTGACAGGCAAGCAGAAGAGGAAGAGGAAGAAACTTTTGCATTTGATTCATTCTACGTCAAACGAGTTGGCGTCGCTCGAAGTCCTTTGATTTGGCTGTGTTTGTTTGGCTTTCGACTAATGGCCAAAGCGTAGCAGAAAGCCAGCAGCCGACGCACTTGGCTACCCCTTTCGCCTGCCACGCCCACAGCAATCCACTTGTCATGTAATTCAATACTACGAATCGCTGCTCGAAGGTTAATGTCCCGGCAGGCAGACAAACAGCTTCCAGCCTCAGCTTCCAGCCTCAGCCTCAGCCTAAGACAGGCGACAATAAAACCAAAGTCAATAGAATCGAGTGCGAGAAGAGCCCGAAAAGACTCCAAAGTCCAGTCGAGGGCTGCGAAAGCTGCAAGCCTCGAGTCGAGTGCCAAATGAAGCACGAAACACTTTAAGCAAAATATTTATTTAGCCAGCAGCGCAGCAGCAGTGGCAGTGGCAGAGGCAGCGGCATCGGCAGCGGCAGCGGCAGCGGCAGCGGCAGCGGCCGTGCCAAATGAAGCATTCAAGACGCCATCATAATAAACAAGCGAAAGAGAGAGCGAGGCTATGATGAACGCACAGATACCCTGCAGAAGAGACTTAAGCGGACTTTAAATATTATTCAGATATAATTAACAATTTTATTTTCCATTGAATCGTCATTCTATGAATATTATATACCCATTCACAATGAATATAGGGTATCAAATATTCTTTATATATATATATATGTATGTATATATTCGTTGAAGTCTATATGCCTTCATTCATTCTAGTGCACACTTTCAACTAAATCTACACTACAGGGTATCACAGCATCAGCCACATATCCCCTACAACACTCAACATTGCCCAATATACTTTGCAGTCAATATACCCCATTTGCACACACACAACTTCATTCCCAGGGCATGCACAACAGCTGCGTGGCACAGCAGGCAGCCAGCAGGACAACGGTAAAATTCCCATAGAAACTGCTGCTGCTCAGTCGCTGCGTTACGCAGCTTAAGAGAACCGTGACGTCACATAACGAAGAGCGAGTCGCTGCATCGACTGGCGGCCATTTTGAATGTGCGCGTGCGTCAAGTGTTTTCTGTTGTTGTTGTTGCTGTTGCTGCTGTTGTTGTTCGTATGTTTGGCCACAAGGACTTGGGACTTCCGGCTAAGTGCGACCATATGACATCATTGAAAACAAACGTCGAGCTTTGGTAATGAAATTATGCACACACACAAAGGAAGTAAGAGAGAGCGGGAGGGCGAGGGCGAGGGGCGCTTTGGTTGTTGCTGTGAATAGTTTTTGGCTTCTGGCTTGGCGCCTTGGGGCGCTGACGTCATCGTCGTCCACTGTGCACTCGATTGTAAAATTGGCAAATAAATAGGATTTTATATTTAACGACGATGATGATGATGATGATGATGATGACATAAGCAGGGAATTGGAGCTTAGGCATTTGTCTTCTGTTGTGCTTCGTGCTTCGCGCGTCGCCCACCTGTCAAAGGTCACCACCTGTCCGGTGTCCGTTTCAGCTAATTGAATTTTTGGGTCCTGCAAGTGCCGCTGCAGCTGCTGGAGCTGTTTCTCCCAGTTTTATTGCCTTGCCATTACGCACTGCATTTAACCCCATCAGCCCCATTTACCGCTAGTCGCAATCATAATTAAATGACGTCAATGCTGCGCGCCTCGTGTCTGCCGGCCGCTTTTTATGGCCGCCACTGTGCGGCTGCCTTTTATTTGAGGCATACTTTCCGGCGCGCCTCGAAATTGCAGCCCAGCCGCCAGTGCAGCCGAAACTAGTTGCTTTTAGCCGTTTTCCTTTTACGACTGCCAGACACATAAAAGCGCCGGAAATTAAACATAAAATTTTATGCCTAGCCTAGGGCTAAGCTGTAAATAAGGACTACCAGCCGGAATAAGGCTAGATTTGTATGTGAGAGAAAAAGTGTAGATAAGACGAGCTGCAGCAAATGCTTAAGGCAGTAAAAAACGATGCATATCTAAAGCAGCTTAAATAGGGCCAGATCTGCATGAAAATGTAGCTAGAATTGCTAGATATACAGTGCAAAATAGCTAAGCTAACAGCAGAAGCAAAGGAGCCGAAAATAGCTGGAAAAAAGCTAACCTGCCATCACTAGTGCAGTCGCTGCTGCAGTTGGAGTTTCAGCAGCTGCGCAGCGCGCTAACGACGCGCTTGAAAAAGCGAGAGGTTCACTATAAGAAGCTAAGTTGTCAGCGATTATAGATCAGTTATCACTCAAAAGCTATCAAAACAGCTCAAAAAAGGCTAAGTTGACAGCACTAACACAGCAACAGTCAACGCCGCTGTCGCCGTCACCGTCACCGTCACAGCAGCAGCGCAGCGAGCTAACGGCACGGGCACGAGGCGCGATGGTCAGCGCACAAAAGAAGGCAGCGATTAATGAAGATCAACGCGCAGCAACTTGCAAACGGCTAAGCTGACAGCACAAGCTCAAATGCAGTCAGCGTCGCCGTCGCAGTTCACACCAGCTGCGCAGCAAGCTAACGGCATGAGCTCCAGTGGCTCTTGGCTCTTGCGCTGCTGTCTTCAGTTTTTCGATTTTCAGTTTCTTTCTGCCAGTCGTTCGCGTCGGTCGATCGGTTTGCCAGTCGCTGCGCGTAAACGAAGCCGAATGCGCAAACGCAGACACGAACAGCCCCACAGCAACAGCAACAGCAACAAAATACTTTTTCGTAACGGGCCCAATAAAGCGCACACGCATCGGCAGCACAAGTGCTGCGCGCGGCTGCAGTCGCTCGTGTAAACGAAAACAAGGTGCATACAACTAACAGCAACAACAACAATTAAAACAAAACAACAGTTTGTGTTGTTATCATTTATTTAGGCAACATTTAAGATTTTAATAACTTTGACACAATTTCGTGCGAGACTGTGAAAAACTGTGAAGCAGCTGAAAAAGTGCATTAAATTTGCGCGGCGAAGAAAGAAGAAAGAAGAAAGAGAGAAACAAACAAGAAGCAGCAGCAAAAACAACGCGAAGCGCAGCAGCAGCAGCAGCAGAAATTGAAAACAAACAGAAAAGAAATTGCATAAGTTTTCGCCTTTTTGGCGCATCTTCATTTGTTTTCTCGTTTCTTCAGCTGTTGCTGTGACTGCGGCTGCTGCGGCTGCGGCTGCGGCTGCTGCTTCTTCTTCTTCTTCTTCTGCCGACGTTGTCTAAAGCTTTTTTGTGTTTGTTTGCTGAAACAAAGCAAAATCAAGTTAAAAATTATGTTAATCAATTTCTTGTTTGGCAAATTGGATTATTTTTTTATTTTTTATTTTATCACCTTTTTTTATTTTTATGTAAAATTTTTTTAAATTTATATAAGTTGTATTTATCTATTTAGCATCTGTTTATAACCGTTCCGCCCTCTCTCAATTTGACTATTTAGCATCTGTGTTTATATATCTGCCCTCTCTTTTTAATAATATATCTCTCTTTTAAAAAATAATTAGAGAAATAAAAATAAAATTGCATAAAGTAATAAACGAACGCAATGGAATTTGTTAATTGCATTTCTAAATTTCTTGTTTACACTAATCAAATTAAATATTTAGCAGCTCTATCTCAGTCTCCCTCCCTCTCTCTCTCTCTCTCTCGCTCTCTGTGCAACTGCAACACATTTTTATGCAACTGAATTCCACATTCAAAGTATTTAATTTAATTTTAAAAGGCTTTTTGGCTTTTTACTGAAACGAACGACAAAACAAACAAAAGCCAATTAACTTAAACTAATTGCAACAGAAATAGGCAAATTAGTTAAGGGGAGCCCTTTTCGAGAATACCCTGTACCAGTCTAGGCCCCACATGGGGTATATTGAGATATGTGTAGCTGGAGTGGAGTTGATCGAGCATGATTAACAGCTGAGTCGATTTAAAGTTTGTTTATCTGTATAAGAGTGGAAGAATTTTAGTATAAGTGAGAGTATAATAGATATAGAAACACCAAGTGAGTTTTTCTTATGCTTAACATCCATATCTGTTGCTATATATAAGATGTCGAAAGAGTACTAGTAGAAGAGTGTAGTAGTATCCGAGTATAAGAGTATTAAAGGAACAGGCAAGGCAATCTAGCCTTAGCTGTTTACCTGTATAAGAGTAGAAGAATTTAGTATAAGTGAGAGTATAATAGATAGAGAAACACCAAGTGAGTTTATCTTGTGCTCAACATCCATCTCTAGTGTCATATATAAGAAGTTGAAAGTAAACTAGTATAAGAGTGTAGTAGTATCCGAGTATAAGAGTATTAAAAACAACAGGCAAGGGAATCTAACCTTAGTAAAAGAGTTCTTTGAGCAAAACTATGATTATAAGAAACATTTCCTTCTTCATATACAAGTTATTTGTCATCCGATCATATAAAATTTTATGCAGGGTATTTCCTCGTCAGTCCCCTACTCTACTAGAGCACTCTCACTTGCTAGCCATTAAAGCGGTGTCATTAAACAGATGCGAAATTAGCATGAATTAGATAAAAGGCCTCAGCATTACGCATATATATAAACCAGGATAAGCCCAGCGAGCGTGAGCTCTCTCTCTACTCTTTAATGAGTCGCCATAAAACAGATTTGCGCAGCTTTAATCCTTGTGGCATGTCTATAGAGTCGAATCTAGAAACCAAGTGATTAATTATGATATTTGTTTGCTTAAAGTGTCGGACGTTTTGGCCATTGCAGCTTTTGGCTAATTGCATGAATAACAATTCGAAATAGTTGTTCAGTTAAGTCATTATAGACAAGTCTGCGGATTAATCTGTCTATATATAGCACATGGAGTTCTCAGCTCTGAGTGGAACACGCGCCTCATAAAGCTAAGCTCCGATTTGTGCATAATTTTAAACACTTTTTCTATCGACATTTTAACATAATCAAAAAGCCATAGCGAGAAATCAAATTCACATTCAACAAGAAATCCAAAAAGAGGAAGAATATTTGATGTATGCGAAAGCAACAAATTAAATAAGTTTTTTTTTCTGTGTGTTTGATTCTGTCATGTGTTTCACACATGTTTCACGCTCTCTGCTGTGGGTGTTGGCATTTGACGTCACACGAAGTGAGAAAGAGGAAAGTGAGCTGTTAGCTAATATGTGAACATATGGAGTAGCCCTCGCAACAGTATATATATGGGAGTTCTATAAATGGAGCGGGAAGACTCTCCACTTGTGGCTTATTCCATTCATCCTCTCTCTCTCTCTCTCTGTTATATAAAACAAATCTATTGGCTTAGACAAGACTCTATACAACTTGTCAAACAGCTCTCGCTTCTTACAGGAGTTAGCTATCAATTTATTATATTGAAACTTGCCTCGATATAAACTAAATATTTTAATAATTAAATATTATCTTAAGATATCTCAATCTCTAACTCTATCTCTACAACTTGTGGAACAGCCCTCGCAACCACATTTCTCTTGTCTCTTACGCCCTCAACTCTTGTAAAATTAGCAATTGTGGTTGCAAATTGCGGCTGTGCGGCGGCTGCCTGTGGCTGCCTCTGGTTGCTGTTTGCAGCTCGTCAATATTTCAATAGTTCGAACCTTTCAGTTTATCAGCATTCGCTTAGCACATTTCAATTGAGCTGCAACCGCATAATTAATTCACAGATTTGATTATTTGCCATATAATAATCACATAATCACATTTGACACTTCGACGACTCCCACAGTAATTCGATTGCAAATATATTTGAGCTCTCGGGCTATATATAGACTCGACATCGAGATGCGTCAGATGGCGTCAGCTGTTTATAAATATATATTAAATATATAGAAAACAATTAATAGATTTCGATGGGGAATGCTCGACTAGCAGATACCTGTATTAGTATACGTATTCACGCTTATCTCTAGAATCTTACTGGCAGAGGTATTACTTTTAATAGAGGCAAATGATGATATTAATACTCATACAGTTTTATATTAATATATGATATGAGAAATCTCATTTAAAATAAGTCGTATATGGATACTCTTCAACACTTATACCAAAAACGAGGCTTACACCTCTTATAATTTATAAATATATATTTAATATATAGAAAACAATTAATAGATTTCGATGGGGAATGCTCGACTAGCAGATACCCGTATTGGTATACGTATTCACGCTTATCTCTAGAATCTTACTGGCAGAGGTATTACTTTCAATAGAGGCAAAAGATGATATTAATACTCATACAGTTTTATATTAATATATGAAGTGAGAAATCTCATTTAAAATAAGTCATATATGGATACTCTTCAACACTTATACCAAAAACGAGGCCTACACCTCTTTCGCGAATGCCTGACGACGAATGATTCTATACAGACACGACGGCTGATGTTTATACTCTTCTAGTCTTATGCTCTTATATAGGCTTACAGACAATCACAGCTTGATCTACTCTACTCTTTTTCTAACAATCCTAATACTCTTACACTTGTATTTTCTTAGACAGGCTTACAGACAGAGAGATCTATTTGATTGTTGATCCTCTTATACTCTCTTCAACTAAATATGAGCGAAGGGAGAAGAACATAACAACAATTTGCTTAAGATTACAAATACTCTAATACACATTATCCACAAAAACCAATATACCCTTCTCAGTCACTCTCAATGAGTTCCAGTGTATCCAAAATTATATTTCTATTCATAAAACTTGAGCACTCTATGAAGAAATTCAGCTGATTCAAGTTGAAACTGTGACGTCACTTGTGGGCAATGAACAAAATCAATTAATTGGCCAATAAACGAGGTTCGCATGCAGCGACTTGAACGTGGAAATATCGAAAAACGGGGCAGAGGGGGGATTGCTAGGGAGACACACAATGCCAAACAAAAAAGAAGAAGAAGAAGAAGAAGCGCAAACAATGCCAACACGAATTTTGTTGCACTTTTAAAGTGTTTAAAATGCACTGCGCGTATCTGTTGCATGTTTTATTTAAATTGCATTTTTATACAGTGAAACCTGCCTAATTTGAACAGCAAATAAAGTAAAATAATAATTTGCAATAATAATATATGTAATAAATATAAATGGTGAATTTTTATGTTATATTTTCTTCAGCATTTGAAAGGGGAAATAAATTTACTTAAAAATTTTTCTTATTAATTTTCGTTTAAAATTTTTTTTTAAACCAATTCTCGAAACAAATTTCTATTAAAAAATAAAATTAAAAATATAAAGAAAAATAAAACGAAATATTATGCAACAAGAAATTCAGTTCAAGCTAAAATTTTAAATAAAAATAAATAAATATATATTTATATTTTACTTTGTTTAGGTTTTAGCTCTTTTATTTGTTGACAATAAAAATATAATTGTTGCAAAGCGACGTTCCCTCACTTTACACTCATATGACATTGGTTAAATACACCGAAAGTGAACGCTTCAGACAGTTGAACGTATTTTGCAAGAGTTTCAGTCATAAAATTCTCAACTAGGTAAAGCTTAGCAACCGCAACAAAGCGACGCCTGTGAGCAGTAGTCGACAGTGATACATGCTGATGATAGAACCGGGAAGTACTCGAAATAACTAAACAAAAGAATCTGTCCAATTTATATGTATTGAAACTTGTCATTTGATGATTATATAGATATCTTATATACACATAATATACAAATTGTTTCCATAAGGCAGACTCCACTGTATTTGTTGCAGTTATTAATTTTAAATGCTGTCTGGTTCTTCAGCTGATATCAGATTATACAAATATATATACATATCTTTTATCTCTTATATATATATTGTATATACATTTATATGCCTTACGAATAATTCAGTTCTTAGCACAATTATTTGGAAGCTTTTGTATTGGAATTCGCAGACCGCTTTAAATAAGTGAAAGGGTCGTCGAACCGGAATTGGTAAAAAAAATCAACAAAAAATTTAAATACTTAAATCAAAAAGTCAACAAAAAGAAGAAAAAAAATCGAAACAAACATCTGAAAAAAAAAAAAATAATAATAATAAGAAAACTATAGTCAGGATACCCGACTAGAAGATTCCCTCATCATCAAATGATATGGCACATATATGTTTTTGTAATAAAATTTTGACTAAAAATAATTTTTCCGCTACATACGAACCAAAAATTGTATTAAATGAAAGTATACGAGAAAGTACGACAATGGAAAAAGTTTTTAACTGATAACAATAAAATAATCAAGAACATAAATACTTTTTGAAGTCTGCCACGCCTCCTGTTGCTTGTCACATACATTTTCACAAAACCATTATACCCGGATTTCCCATTTTCAGTGGATTCAGGGTATCAAAAGGCAAAGACAACAAGCTGATAAGCACAAAGAATGAAAGAAGAAGAAGAAGCGGGCAGACAAAAAAAAACACGTTTCATGCCAAAAACTTAGTATTAAATGGTATTTTGTATACTATATATACATATATATATAAGATATATATCAAGATATAAACACAAAAGTGAATTTATAACAATGCTAGGAATCTGCAGGCCTACCCGACTGCATAATACTCTTTCAAAGCTTTTCCAAAATTCAATATCTCAACAATGAGTTAACAAATGATTATAGCATTTGCTATATCATAATATAAACAATATATATAGACATAGGAATTGTCAATTCGCCACGCTTCAAACCTTAATTTGACTTTATCATAAATTTTATAGCATGTTTGACAAGCCCATATACCCGATTCCCTCTGGATTCGAACAAGTATCACCTGTAGCACTTCATCATTCAAATATTTGATTCAGTTTCTTATGGTTTGTAAACCATATAAATTATAATATTTCGAGCTAATTATAATACCGAAGCTTAAACTAGTTTTTTTCCAATTTAGGTTCTGTTTTGGTATTTTTTATTTGTTTTTAAAAAGTTCAAATATTTGTTTATGGAAACTGTTTGACAAATGGCTGCCTTAATAGCATGTTATATTATTTAATTATAATAGATATGCTAGATATACTATGTGTATATATACAAGCTGATAAACTGATAGTTAGATAGATATTCGAGCTATTGGACAATAAAATTTGAGACCCGTATCAAACTAATTAACTTTTAAAACAAGATTCGTTAGGGAGAATTAAGAGACACAGACACAGTAAAGATATCTTTATGTAGATATATATTTATATATACATATATCCATTAATTGAATTACCATTTGTCAAGCTGCAGCCACTAGATGGGGGCACTCGTCTTGACATCGATATATCAACTTTCAATTGATTTAAACGATCTCTAATTGTTCGGAGTCGAGCACAATGCCCCATTCAGAGTTAGACTTGAGCCAGAAACCCACAATATGATAATACCCATGGCAATTCAGGCTAATTTTCAACATATAAAGAAAAAAGACGCAGTCGGCCCATTAAACCAGTTATCAAACAAGACCGAGACATTAGCATGTTGACAGCCCGCCGCAAAAGGCACAACAGATCATAATGTAAATATAAAACACTATAAATGTGTAAGTGTGTGAGTGTGAGTGTGTGTGTGTGTGCAGCATCAATAGAGCACACAAAATGACAAGAGACAAAACAAAGACAAGACACAAGAAATGCAGCACTCAAATTGGATTATTGCATGTAAATAGATGGAAACAACAAGAGAGTAGACTAGACGTATGCCCTACACAGCTAAAGAGATCCAGAGAAAAGGGATTCTAGAAAATGCAATAGAACAACTGAATTAAAATACAAACTGAATAAAGATTATTTAGAATTGGCCTAATATAATCCATTTTACAGGGTATTTAGAGGTTTAGAGGCAAACTGGTAACAGCTCAACAAACTTAAGAAAAGTTGGAATCAGTGTTATAAATGTATTTGATATAGTCAAGTGATATTTACAGAGTAGCGAATATGCAAATTCTATGTAATATTGCGGTATACCCCTTTTGAAAATATACATACATATGTATATGAGATAAGACATAGCCTTTTCAGCTAATGTTTACTTAACAAAAGCTGCTGATTGGTAAAGAAAAAGTGAGGTTAGAGCATATCAATATTTAATAATTATATATAAATGAAAGAATAGTGCCCTTTTAACAGGGCATATCTGCTCACAGAATACCCTTTAAGGTTAGATATGAAAATAGTAAAAGTAGCATATATTCGAATACAAATATTTACCGATTTACAGTAACAGCAATTGGGAATTAATACTTAGATGTAGCATTTGACGGGCAGTATATAGTGATTTAATACCCTGTAAGATTAAATGTTAATCAAAATGAGCAATAGAATATAAATGATTAAAAATAATAGAATTAAAAATTTGAGTGGAGTAAAATGGGTAATTAATTGAATAGTGCTTATATACCCGATTTGACAAAGTGTCTATACCCTGTAATACAGGTAATACACATATATAATACTTTATAGCTAAGGAAGAAAGAAGCAAAAAGACAAACTAAAGAAATTTCTATCTACATTTAGTACTAATTGCAAATATCACACTCTTAGCACAATCCGTATATACCCGTTCGTCCAGCTAAATCAGCATAAATGGCGCCGAACGCCCCTTCAGTGATATATGATACGCCTGAGTGGAAATACAAATGTAAACGAAACAAAAGTTTCACTAATTGGCAGCTGAAAAGCCTTGCTGATTGACTTGCGAAAGATATAAGGCTACATATATGTGTATATATGCTAGATATATGTATTGCATATATATACATATCTTATTCGATGCATATGTGTAATATCTATTTGCTTTTACTGCTAATTAAAAATCTACGCGGATGTCCGGCCGGCTTTGTCGACTGTGCCAACTCGCCTCTTGGCCAACTTTTGTTGCCCCTTTTTCCATTACACAATTTTTTCAAGTTCAAATTTCCACCTGTTGCTGCTGACTTTCAGAAACACACTCTCACTCTCTTGCTCTCTCTCTCTCTAAAGTTGAGGTCCGATTGAGGTCTTTGGGCTCCGCAGCTGATGAAAACGAAACCAAAATCAAATGTCAAATGTGAGCAGATGTCGATGCAGTTGTTTTCATGTGTGTGAGTGTGTGTGTGTGTGTGGCGTCGTTGACTTTGACTATTGTTATTGACCTTGGTCTATGAACGATACCAAGAGCAACAAAGAGAAATATGCGTATACTCGAGACATTTGGAGCACTTCCAGCATCCATAGAAATATATTTGAAATAATAAAAATAAAAAATAAAAAACACTAAAAAAGATAGAAAAACTTATCAGAAGTATTTTTGTTTTGTTTTGCTCTTTGTTTTGTTATTTCTATGTCTCTCTATTGCCCTCTGTTTCTCTCATCGAATTTACAATGTCAAGTCGTTTAGCTTCTTCTTCTGCTGCTTCTTCTTCTTCTTCTTCTTTGTCTGTGGTTGCGGGTCTTTGGTCTTTGCTTCTTCACAAAGGGCGATTCCATTATCTCAACAATTTCAAGTTTACATGTTTTGTATGTTGTTTATTTATTTAAAACTGCACTTAAGGGTATATTAGACCTGATAGTCGAAGTGGTTATCGACCTGAGAAGCTTCACTGTTTTTGTCTCCATTTATCATTCCTCGTCCTCATTTTTTTTTATCTTTTCTTTCCCCTAGTATATTGCATGATTAGCGAACTTCATAGAAATCAGTTCTTCTTCTTTTGGATTATTAGAGTTTTCATTTCTTTCTGTCTTTGATTCCCTGTCTTTTCCCTCTCTTTTCTCTCTCTCTCTCTCTCTCACTCCCTCCTTCCCTCTCTCTCTCTCGCTCTCTCTGCCTCTCTGCCTCTGCCCCTCTCTCTCTCTCTCTCTCTCTCTCTCTCTCTCTCTCTCTCCATCTCTGTCTCTCTCTCTCTCGCTTTGATTCCTTGTCTCTCAATTTCCCTCTGACCCTTGCAGTTCGTCGAATCTGTTTCTTTCTATTTCTCCCTCTCCTCTTTCTCTCTCTATATGTCTCTCTTAGATGTTTACTCTCTTCCAATATTCTAGTATCTTTCTATGCAATTCGCATTCTAATCTCTATGTATTTTTATATAATATCATCTAGTCAGGCACTGCTAGCTGAAGAGCAATCCCTTCATACTCTGTTATTAATAAGTTTATGTTTTTTTCTCTCTTTTGGATTATGATTATAAATAGATATTTAGACAATTGATGAGCCACAAGTGTTTACAATTGGTTTGAATTGGATTGTAGGAAAAACTATTTGGGCTAATTAAAATTCTCAAGAACTTTAAAGAATGCTTCAAGAATAATAGAATTCTTATCGAAATACCAGAGAATCGAGCATAAGCAAGATCTAATCCAGAAATGCTCTGCAACGAATTGTCTGATACATAATTGAAAAACCAGAAAAGTATGCCTAAGCAATCAATATAATTGATCAGAAAACTTGCATGGTATAGAACCTCTGCTCATTCGAATCGAAAGGTCAGATATCTGTTTCTAAATGTTTCACACAACTTCTGACATTTAGCAACGTGTGAATTGATCAAATGCAAATGAAAACTGATTTACAACAAGCTTTTCCCATTAATTCCTAAAATATTTCTATATATATATATCTCTATATTCAACTAGCTTTAAGCCCTTACATTATTGCATAGAACTACAATTATTTAATGGCTTTACGCTCGACCATAAAGAGGTAGCCACCGACCAAAATAAGTTATAAAAGTTAACGAGCTTTATTTTTTATTAAGTGCTGGTTATATATATGGCCAACAGGCCAAACGGGCCAACTGGAGGCTGTTCCAATCAAGTGAGACCCGACCAATAAATCGCAGACAGCAGACATCAGACAGCAGCGCAGCCAGCGCAGAGTCAAAGTCGAAGATTATGTAAATAGCCCCAAGAAGGGGGGTGTACGAGTGTATGTGTGTGTCTGTATGTCTGTGTGTGTGTGGTAGCTGCACTTATCAGCATGGAGCGCTACACTATGTAGAACCATGAACAATTATGTAGATGGAGCTAGAAAATTATGCAAAGCTCTAGTCAAAGCCCAAGTCGCAGTCAAAGCAGTAGCAATACTAGTCGAAACCTTGCCCTTGATAGGCTCGGCGACTGACCAGCATAACAAGCCAATTATATAACGACTGCCTAATGCCCGTTCAGCAAAGTTTGTTGACGAAATCAAGTCTAGAAATGTCTTTGGTATACAAGTTTCAAGGCAATCAATCGTTGTTCTATGATCAGATGATACACAACTTGGAACTATACTATTATACTATATAACAATTCTATACTATATAACTATAGATAAAAGAGTATTTTTCCGATTCACCACGCTCTTAAAACAATCTGACTTAAAGTAAAGCCCAGTCTTGTTGTATAAGATTATATAGCAGTTCTCTATTATTCTCAGTTAGTGTAGGAGGAAGAGTAATGATACCTCAGCCTTTATGCATATCAAATTCCAAGTCTCTAGCTACAATAACAACTCGTAGACAAACTAATATACCCAGCTTGCGCTCACATAACAAAGAGCTGTCAAAATTTGTCTGTATAAGGCGGGAGATTGTCTTGATTTGAAGAACGATGCGCTTCCAACAATCTAAATTAACCTTGCGGCCTCAGCTGGCCATCAAGACGACAGAAGCCCAAACAAATAGAATGGCCAGACATTGAAAGAGATACACAGACACACACACACACACGCACACACACTCACACATAATCACACATATTTGATGCGTATCTCTGGCTAATTAGATCTGCATTTGCATTCACTTCAGTCGCTTTAAAATTTCAATTTCAAGTCAACTTGATTTAGTTTTCTCCATCATCTTTCAGCGACTTTCACGCCTCTGCTCTTCTTTTTTGACAGGCTTACCTGTTTATCCTCTCAGGTAAAAGCTGGCAAAGCTGCTCTCAAAAGCCAAATTGCAACCTTTACAAAAAATGTATATCCTCTTCATGGTCCACATATAAAAGAGGCATTAAGCTACAAAAAAAGAGGAGACTCGATTTCATTCATAAAAATTATTTGCTTACCAGGCAAAGCCAGAGCAGCTTAGCTACAGCTGCACTCATGCACATACATATATAAACACACACACACACACATACATATATAAACACACACACACACACATACATATCTCGACACACACACAGGATACAGCTATACATGTACAGCTACTGCTACATCGCTCAGTTACATGTGTAGAGAGTAACAAGTGCAGCTAGAGCTACATTTCGTAGCACGCTTGAGTTCAGATTATGAAAAAAACGAAGGACCTGCAGTTGGCCTTAGTGCGTTGTTATGCTCGCTCAGCAAGTGAGAAAATGAGGGTATATTAGTTTGAAGATAGATGGTCTAATCACAAAGCGAGAGAGGAATAGAGAATGAATGAATGAGAAAGAGAAATAGAGAACGAAAGGCAAATATAAATAGAGAACGGGAAACAAAGAGATATAGAGAGAGAGACAGATTGAAGAGAAAGGGAGAGATGAGGATTTGGAAAGAAAAAGAGATAAATAGAGACCCAGATAAATAGAGAATGAGAAACAGACATATGACAAATAGAGAGGAGAGCTATAAAGAGAATATATTAGAGGGATAAAGTTAAAGAAATTGAAAACGATAGAACAGACAGAGGAATAGAAGTAAGGAAGATGTAGAGAGAGAGAAATTGGCGTGAGATAAATAAAGTCGGAGAAAGAGAGAAATATAAGACAGAGACAGAGTTAAATGGAAAGCAAAGTAGAGTTAAATAGAAACAAAGAAAAAGAAAAATAAAGAGTATGCAGATAGAGATAGTGATACAGGTACACACATAGTCTTACTCTTGTCTTAGAAATATCCAAATAATAAACTTTATCTCTAATAATCCAAATATACATCATATATATTATGAATAATCTTCTTTATAGTTGGACTGTATATCAATGTCAGCTCCATTGCTCGCCTCTCCGACAGATTCACTCTTCTCTCTCATTTCGAATCGTGAACGAGTATCACGCAGTCAGTCACACCCCATTCGCACTGTGTTCTGTGCCTTGTTGTAGCTGGCCAAGTGCCACTAAAGTACATGAGGACATAAATGTGGGCTTGTTGCTGGCTAGATATTTTTTCGAGCTCTCATGTGAGTGTGTTGTGCATGTTATGAGTATGTGTGTGTGTTGTGTAAGTGCCACTTGTGGCATGTTTTTGTCGTCGCAATTGTCAGCCAGCCACAATTTGGGGCAAGTTAAGGAAAAATCTAGTTGCAGCTCGAGAAGAGCTGGCAAAAAAAATCGTTTGTGATTCTGTTTTGAAAGGAAAAACGTTTGTTTTTCTTCTGAAAGAAAAACAACTTGAATTGAAATGCCGCCTGATTCAGATTTTTTGTTTTCGTTTTCATTCATGGAAAATCGAGAGAGGAAAACCGGCTTTCCACACAGTAAATGCAAAGATGCAATTAGGCGCATAAAAAGCGTCTACTGTGCCAGCAATTAACATTAACCCACTCTAACTTTTCATCACTCACACACAGATAGTCTCTCTCTCTCTCTGTCTCCCTCTCACTCACACATAGACTTCTGCTTATTCATAATAATATGGCATTAGCTGAGTTCAGGCGCATTAATTGCAAAACGCTCGACGCTTTTGTCGCAACTGTTTACTGTTTTTTTTTTATTTTTTGTTTTTTTTTTTGTGCCCCTATTGCAAAATGTCTCTTTGGCTGCGACTAATTAAAGGTTTTGTGTGGCCATCGAGCTTAGCAGTTGCAAACACCTCAATGACAAGCTGCAGCGCACACTCCCCCACCTCCTCCCACCAGCCTCGTGGGTGCAACCAGCTGTAAAGCTGCCAGCGGTGCCCACTTCAATAGCCAAAGCGGCGAATCATAAGCATTTGGCTCTTCATTAAGCTAACTCTTATTATAAATTAAAATACCCTGTAAACCTAGGGGTATACTGTGCTTGTTTAACTCTATGAAACAGCTAAATGCAGACCAACAAGTATTTGTGTGCTTAAAAATAGATGATACTCCGCCTGTATCTCGCTGACTCTCTTTCTCTCTATCTAGAGAACTAACAATGCTAAAGACTTCAAATATTAAATATATGTGCTGTCATACATTACACAGCAGAAAATAATCCTTTTTTTTTCCATCTCATTCCTGTTTTTTTAATAATGGATAATAATCAATAATAATTGATAATTGCAAGCCAGAAGAATCAAATATGATTTGATTTGATCTGCTTAATACGCAAATTATATTTATATATGTATGTATATACATATATCCCATATAGAATGTCTCACCTCACTTATTTCATATAGTTAACTTATAGATTTCGGCATATACACACAGTAATAGTTGGAGTCAGGGTAGTTCCTAGTCGTTCACTGTCATCTTAAGTACTCCTACTTGTTTTATTCCATTATATATAGATTTATAGACATATATCCATATTCACATTTAACCAATATGCCTATTGCATAATCTCAAAAGTCTTCTTTGACCTTTTCGTAAAAAAAATGTGTTTTCAGGTGCTTTTTTTGCGGCTTCATTTAGCTCGTTTTTTCACTCTCTCTCTCTCTCTCTCCCCCTCTCTCTCCGCCACTGTCTCTGGCTCATCTTTGGGCGGCTTGCAACGTTTGAAATGCTTGCAACAATAGCTGTGCCACAACAGCAACACCAGAAACGACCACAAGTGCCACATGCCACCTGGATAGCTTATTGCCTATGCAATTAAATTGCAGCCTACTTTGCCTTTGCCTTAGCCACATGTGTGGCAAATGCAAAATTATGTAGCACAGTGGATCCAGAGTTGTCTAAAGAGGTGTAGAAGATGAATCTACTACATCTTCTACACCATATCTATATATAAGTATTTTCTTCAATATTTGTTACTTTAGAAAATTTCATCCTCAGATAAATTTAAAATTAAAATAAAACAGTAAATTTTAATACAAGAAATACACATATATTCATTGTAAACACGTATACTTTTCAGACTGCCTTCGTTTATATACATATATATGTGCATTATCTAAAACTAGACTATGTCGTAGTCCACTACTCTTGACTTGAACTACTCCATATACCACAGTCTAAAAAACTATTTTTTCTCTTCACATTTCTCGTCATTTGCCCCACTGTGCTGTCTTTGCTGCATACTGAGATCTTAGTTTTTTCCGCTGTTGCTGCTGCTGTTGTAGTTTTTGTTGTGGTTTGCGTTTGCGACATCATTTTGCAATGTTGCCACTGTGTAAAGTAGATAAAGATAAAGATAAAAACATATAACTATTGTGTTTGTGGTTGTTGTAGCTTTAGTTATTGTTTTATCTCTTTTTCATTTCATCTGTGTTTCTGCTTTTAATTCGTATGCAGATTGCGCTTTGTTGGTTCAACAAGTTGACAAAGTTTGCCGCCTAAGTCTTTTGTTTTAGACAGTTTATACTCCGCTTCCCGATCATCTCAATGCATGTCAAATAAAAGTCAAGGCGAAGCAGTAGAAGAAGAGGAACCGCAGCAAGAGGAAGACAGAGTGTTAGCCCATTCGCTTGTTAGTTACTATAGAGGGCAGACTGTAGTTTTGACTGATGTCTCTCTCTCTCTCTGTTTGCCTAGCAATTGACTCATCAGCCAATTCGACTCGGCCATATCAAATAGTTTGCCGCAGGCAAGTCGACACAGCCTCATGAATTGATCTATAAATAACAAGAAAGAAGAGTGATTCGGCTGGGAGTGAACGACTAGAAGATACTCTGTATTTAAAACGAGAATCTGTGTTGGTAGAAAAAGCTGAAATGGGGTGATTATTGAGAGAGTTATCTATCATTGCAAAACTTTTAACTTTTGTAGTATTTCAGTTTAATTGTGATATGACATAAAATAGATATCTATAGATTATAATAAAATGGCAAGTATTAAATTTATGATGTGTCTGGTTAAGAAGAAGAAATTTGTCAAATCTTAAGACAGTAGCTCTTGTATCTCTCGAGATTGTTCGGTTTATACAGACAGATATGGATTCAAGAGTGTATATACATGCATGTGTGATCGATCCCGCCTATTTCTACCTTTAACTTGCATTTACATGCGCACTAATATACCCGGTTAACACCCATTTTGAATTGTTTCTAGGGTGTACTCACGTCTTGCCTAACTATCTATCTAGAGTGTTCTGTGCGTTTTGAGTGGTGGCTGCCTTAATTGTTGAACAAAAAAAAACAATATAAATAGAATTGGTTATAAATTTTGGCATCGAAGCATTTGGCCAGCCATTCACAAAAACTCCTCTATACAGCGCTCTATATATAGATATCGCTTGAGCTTGAGCTTGAGCTTGAGCTCTCTGCAAATTTATGCAATATTTGCATATATTTATTCTTCTTCTTTTTCGGCTCGTGAATTGATTTCATTATTTGGCGAGGTTAAAGAACTGACTCTGTATATATGTATGTATCCACATGTCAACTGTTCGTACTGCCCATCATTAGCCGCCTTCAAATGAAGATTGATGTGACTCTCCCTTGGCCAAGTCCAAGTCCAAGTTTGAACTTGATTACCAAGCCTAAAAGACACATTCAAACACTGACTCTCCGCTCCCATTTGTTTGTCTGCGGCCGCAACGGAAGTCGCTTTGAATACCCTAACAAAGGGCATTCATAATTTGACAATCGATGAAAAGGTCGAAGATGAAGGTTATTGAAATATCATATTCATATTGATCTTTGATGTCATAAACTAACTTCGTCAAAGATTAAACAATTCACAATATTTATATATGATAGAGGAAGTCAATGAATTGGACTTAGATAGATCTATAATTCGATGTCTATTTACTGCATATATGTTTTAGTTGCTCAGAAATCATCACTGATCTAGCCTCGTTGTACTTCTTCATCTACTCCTTAGCCTAGTTTTGAGTTTCAAAAGACTTTTTAAAGAATTTTACTTGATCTATTGCCAATGTAAGTTCTCAATTTAATATAAGACATGAATCTAAATCTATATATAAGTTCAATACCCTCCCATCTTTGAAATGTTGTCCACATCTGATACATTGATTTTCTAATCAAGATGTGAGACTCAGTTTTAGAAGATAATTATAAGATAATCCCTCGCTAAAGCAACTAATCTACACCAAATGGAAGTTCTCTTGATCTAAGTTTTCTATCTACTTCTGTAGCATCTGCTCACTCTACATCTAATATAAGTTACTTTTCCTTCATTTAGCCACCTTAAGAAATGTGTTATAGGACAGTTGTAAGATATAATCTTTGCCTCAACCAACCGTAAAAGGTATCTGAACTTTATCGCTATCAAGATCAAATTTCTTTTGGTGTTCAGCATTTGCTGTAACTCGAAGTTGTCAACACTCCAAAGAGAACTGGAGACAAAACAAAAAAAAACTCGAGTCTCGACTGTGTTGGCCGTGGCACAAATGTGCATCGACGATGCCACCGTCATATGGTAACCAACCGATGATTAATTCGCAGTTCGCAGTTCGCGATTCGCCATTCGCATTTATTTCTATCATTAAGTGTGTTTGGCTCTAGCTGACACAGAAGCCGCAATCGAATCGAGGTATTAGACAAAAAAAGAGTCACAAAGCAATTGCAATTATGTAGGACAAACTCTGCCTCTGAAGGGCAAAAACAAAGTCGACTTGAGTTGAGAAAGTTCTATATATTACACGATATTCATACAAGGTGTTGTACATATATGATATGTGCTGTTTCTTCAGTGTCGATTATATGAATTGTATCGAGGTTAAATTTGGCCAATCAGTTCTGAAGTCATGCCTTGGTTTATTCTCTTTATTCTTCTTTATCTCATTCTCATTCTCATTCATTCATCCTACGTCTATCATCTTTCATCTCGCATCTCTCATCTCTTATCTCTCATATCTCATCTCTGATCTCTCATATCTCATTTCTCATCTCTTATTGCTCATATCTTATCTCCCATCTCTCATCCCTCACCCCTCTCTTCTACTATACTATATTACTGTATATGTTCTTCTCCTTTATCTCTTCTTTATTTCTCTCTTCTTCTTCTCTGTTCTCTTCTAAAACCTTCCTGCTCTTCTCTTGATTCTCTTCCTTGTTTTCTCTTTTCTGTCTTCATAATTAATTTCTCATTTCCCCTCAACGTGCAATAGAATCTAGTTAGTAGAGGCTTTTCCCTATTTGCCCTTTGACTGGCAAACAAATTTGTTAACTCGCTGATTACCACACGGCTCCCTAGCAGAGGCTCCTCCTACTCCTCCTATCCCGACTCCTCTTCCAACTCCGCCTCCTTCGCTCGAGTCTGCTGCTGACAAATGATGAAGCTGTCAGCGCGACTGTCTGCATTACGTAGCACCCACTTCACACACACATACACTCACACACACACACGCACACATCTGTATATGGGCAAATCTAGCTGTCCATCATGTGAGAGAAGCCAAATGGCCCATCAGTGGAACGCAGGCAGGCGCAGGCACGGACAGGCCGTCTTTTACATAAATCGCCAGCACTCGTGTCTCGTGAATTTTCAATTTTGCATTTTGCATTTTCCATTTTGAAAATGTTCGAAAATGTTCAATTTTCAATTTTCAGTTTTCATGCCGGAATATTATGCCTGCTCATCGTGGGTCAGTCGCAGCCAGCGCCGTCGCTTATTAACCGAACAATTTGCAAGCCTCGCCATAAATTTCAACGTGGCATCGCATTATGCAATATGCGAGGGGTGGCGAGAGGGTGAGAGGGGGACAGGGGCGGCGAGGCGAGGCGTGTGTAGACAAACCTATATTGAGGGCAAGTGCTAATTAATGCAACATCATGCAGCGTGCAGCATGTAGCAACTGCAACTGCAACTGCTTATCAGGCGAAATATGCGATATAGCTACGGATTTGAATAGCATTGCAAATGCTTCGAGGGGGGGTTAGCCCCAATGCCCAGCCAGGCTGAGGTCAACATTGTGCGTGTGTGGCCCAAATGAAGCCACGATATCTCTTGATTGCTGAGCCAATTTCTATGCATCGCTGCCAAACAGAATGTGCGCAGCTTTGGAGCACGAAATTTGAACGTAACAATTGAATAGACGATTTTGAAGTTTAAATTTGTAGGGGATGACTTAAATTTATATAATATTGCATTAATAAGCATCAATCCTTATAAATAGTCAATCATCAGTCACAAATAATCGGTATACAGGCACTGATGATAAGTCAATCATAATAAATTTCTAAGAAGTATCAGTATAGGCATCAGTCTATCTTAACACATAGATCATAGATCATAGTCAATTAATCAATCAATCATAGTCTCTTTACATGCATCAATCATAGTTCAGAGTCAATCTCCAAGAAGAATAATGATCAATCATAAATAGTCAATCAACTATAATCTCAATCAATCAAAAATAGTCTCATTAATACAACTTTCATTTATCCTTCTTTTCTAGTTTTTGCTGTTTTCTTCGCTGCGTTTCTAGCCGAATGTGTTTGCGTGGGCGTTGACCATGCCCATTTGCAAAAGTACGCCTGCAATGGCAACGAGCAAAAAGACGGCTTCGGACATATCCTCGGATCATGTGACGGAGGCTGCGCAGGTGAAGCGGATTAGGGAACAAGCGTACTTCAATTCGTACGACTTTGATGCAATCGAAGTGCTGCCCTACGACGAGGACAACGACGAGGAGGACGAGGAGGAGGAGGAGGAAGATGAAGAGAGCAACAGCAACAGCAACAGCCACGCCCCCATAAAATACGCCTACTTGCAGAGATTGGGCGCGTTCTTCAATCAGAAATCGTTGACAGATAAAACAAGCGGAGCAGCGGCAGCGGCAGCAGCAGCGACAGCGACAGCAGCAACTGTTGCTGCTGCAGCGACAACAGCTGGCAAGCAGATAGCAACAATTGCCGCTGCATCGGCAACCGTTGCGCCTGCAACAAATGAAAACTTTTTACTGCCGCGCGCCATGCTGAAGTACTCGTACCACAGGTGAGTGTTGCAACTGCGACCTTCACGCGCTCGCGCGCCCTTGAACAGGGCGCAGCAGCAGCAGCAGCACGAAGCAACAACAAACTCGTCGAGTGCCCTGCGCAACAGCAAATTTAATTATGAGCAGCCACACTCGAAAGATTCCCAAAAAGCATTTTAATTATGTTATGCCGGGGCAATTAGCGTGGAATTAAGCCAAATCGAATCAGCCGACTGAATGAAAAGAAACTTATATCTATGGCTAAAAGCTTGGGGCATTGCGCATACGCCGCGTAGTGCGACCCTCTTAATGTGATGTATTTGTTCACTGAGTGTCTTAAGTGGGTATATCGGCTTTTATGATATGCTTTTCGTGACGGTATTTCATTGCAAGTTTAGGTCTATTGATATTGTAATGTTTGACTTACTTACATCTATCTCTTTCTGCATCTATGCATCTATAGGAATCTATTAGTACTATAGGTACTAAAGTCTTTTGCAATGCATAAATATATCTAAAACTAAGTATGGTATTTATTTAGCGCTTCGTCAGACCAAACATACGAATTATTTAGCTAGTTTTTTAGCTTTAAAGAGTATTATGCAGTTGGGTATGGCCGAGGAAAAGACTTTTTACGAGTTTTTAATAGAAAATTTGGAGTGTGAATAAATGTTTGAAGAAAATGCAAAAGAAAGTTAGAAACAAGAGAAAAAAAGTAAGAATCTATATATAGAAATATATAAAGAGATAGAGTGAGAGAGAGAGAGAGAGAGAGAGTGAGAAAGAGCAGGCTAGATAGCGCATGAGTTGCTGCAGCTGCTGTCAAGTTTAGTTTTCCATATCTCTGCAATTGCAGCTATGTAAATTTATAGCAAGGCGACGCGACGCGATGAGATGAGATGAGATGCGATGAGATGCACTGCGCTGCTATGCGAAGTTCAAGTTGCACGTTGCACGTTGCGCGTTGCAAGTTGTCTGTTGCAATGCGGTTTTTTGGCGCCTGTCGTCAGCCTTCACCTCTTTACGGCGGCAGCAGAAGCCACTTGACTTGCCAAACACTTGACAACACGTCGGTCAACAACAACAACAACAACAGCATTGAATGCAACTGCTGCAGCCAGCTGCAACAATTACGTTTATTAATTGAAATTAAAGAAGCCACATATGAAGCAGCCTCCACTGCAGCCAGCAGCAGCAGCAGCAGCCTCTGAAGCTGGAGGTCACAGCCAGTTTTGGTTTGAAATATTTGTATAAACACATATAACTATATAGCTGATCGTGCATATATATAAGCACATAAATGTGCGAGGGCGGACTGAAAAGTCTGTTAAATTCAGTTAGTTCAAGCTGAATGAAACCGAAGACAAACTATTTGTTTATGGTCATTTATCAAACTACTCTCGCACATAAACATTTTCGAAATCAAGATTAAAGATATGAAAAATTTTCAAATTTATTTTTAGTTATAGTTTTCTATCCACCCTCTTACACATTCGATAATCATTTTCTACTTTAAACCATACAAACAAATAGCAACTTTAAGAATAATAAATATATATATATTTAATTTCTTTTCATAAACTCTTCAAGCTACCCACGCATATGCTCAGCTTTACATAAATATCTATATACAAATATGTCTGTCTAGTATTTACATCTCTGCCATCAAGTCGTGCAATTTATTGTACATAGTTCTCTCTCCATATATATACACACATATAAATCTCGATTACAGATGTTTAACGATCTGAGTCAAGCTCAAAGACAATGCCAATTGGTCAGCAGTTTAGCTATAGAGAATCAAATTAGGAATAAACTTTTTTATTGAGTTGTGAATTCTGGTTATGGTCAATGGCATTTCTATGAAATGCCGAACAATAAGAATATCCATTTCAATAGCAATATACTCGTCTTTAGAGTTCCTGAAAGAGCATCAAAAGTGTAGCTGAAATATGTAGAGCTCAAAGTCCATGACTCACGGCTTATGGCTCATGGCTCACATTTGATTTCGCATTCAGCAAATCCTTCCAAAATCAAGGTTAATCCAATTATGCCACATATATAAACTTGATACTACATATATACACGTATGTACCACCTATATGTGTGTGTGTATATATTTATATAAGAGTTCGTTGTTGCCCTTTCCCATTGTCTGCGTCGCATGCTAAGCAGCAAATGGAGAAGGTTTATACTATAAACTTTACTACCATCTACTACTTAAAACTTTATGCACTATTTGCATATACGAGATATCCACATGTACGATAGAACAAATATAATATATATATAATATATAATATATCGAATATTTAATTGATATAAGTCTAAATATATGTAAACGGTATCATAGGATAACTATATCTTAGTAGAGCAGAATATGAATCTATTGCTCTGCTATATGCGATAGTATCGTATATATTTTACATTTGTATACAATTTACATGACAATCTTTTCGGATCAGCATTTGAAAGAGAGAATAGAATTGAAAGATTTTGTATAGCTGATATTTGTATACATACGATATTCATGACGTATATCGTAGATATATGAAGTGTCATTTGTATGTCAGGCAGGTTCTAATGGATCAGTGAATCGAATAGCTCCTGCTTTACTATTACGATATATGCGTACATACGACATTCAAGCCTTATATAGTATATTTAAGTTTTTTCTTATTATTGTATGAAAAATCATTTCCACTGGGTCATAGATTCGTATTAATTTGCACATTCGCCTCTGTGTTATACACGATAATCATGCATTATATCGTATGTATACAAGACGTGTACTTCCCATTCAATTATCGATTGCATCAGTTTAATCGAGGTTCAATTTGATTTGTATGCAATAGATTTGACGAGCTTTTAGCTATATGCCAGGGTCAATGCCTCATTTAGGCAAACCATATAGGTAAATATATATATATTCGAAATAAATAGCTATTAGTTTGATTGATTTATTAAATACACGTAGTTAATATATAAATATATATCTACAGTTACTAGTTAGATCGAAGGACGCTTTGCTGCAAGCTAAGCCAAAAAGCTGTGTAATTTGTTTTGGCAGCCAAGTCAACAATAATTAGCAGACACACACACACACACGCACGCACACACATACAGAGAGACACCTGAATAGACAAGCGTACTGCTAGCTATCTGTAGTAGCCCAGGTAACAGCCCCGTGTTCCGACATGCAAACGAGGCTGAACATTTTAATTAACACGGCTCACAAGTAAATACGCAAATATTGCAAAATATTTTCCATGCGATGGAACGTTAACCTTGTCCATTACATATCGAGCCCCAAAAAACCAAAAATAAAAAATAAAAGTAAATAAATAAAAAAAATAAAACAAGCCCCTGCACTAGTCCAAACTAAACGCATCGGTAAACAAGCTAGTCTTAATAACCACAGCTCGAGTTCCCAAAAAAAAACCAAGCCTCGGCCCAAGTCCAAGTCCGCTTCGATTCGATACGCCGAGATCCAGTTGCTATATATACATATAAGAACGGCGACACGAAGACCGTTATTACGCAATTTCCCAACAATTTTCCAGCTTCAATTTGTATGCTAAGGCTAGGCCTATTGAAAGTGGTTCATCAGGGTATATTGGCTTTTCTAGTTCACTACAAAAGAGCTATAGAATTTTAAAGTATAACAGTTGACGATTGTCAGGATCAACAGCGCAGCCTAGTATATAATAATATGTGTAAAAGAGTATTAAAGTATCTGCTAGTCGGGCATACCCAACTGTAACACTCATATATGTTCAACTGCCACTGCTGCTGCGCTGACCCACTGCCCAAAGTAAAAGACTCCAAAACGATTCTTAAATAACACAGCAGCTGCGGCTTGGCCTATGGGCAAACAGTCTCCTCTTTAAGTCAGCGCAGTAAAACCCAACAAGAGAGGATGCAAATTCGTATCATGGCCTTCAATTTTAGTGCTTAGCACACACAGCCACACAGCCAGATAGGCAATTAGCTAAAAAATGGCTAAAGAGACGGTGGATCTCTACACATACTAGATTAGGTTAAAGGTAATTTCAGAAGAAAAGGTTAGAGTTCCAGTGAAACAGAGAGCAGATGACAAACCCTCAATTTAATTCTCTAATTCTTTCTCTTGTTAAATTTGAGACAATTTATTATTGACTTCGATCTTAAATGATACTAATGCTATGATATACAATGGAGCAAAATAGATGTAATTTATATTTGAAATGATTTTAGATATATGCTATGTATATAATTAAACAAACAAGTTGGTATTACAAGTAACTTTTGAAATATAATTTCTAGTTGAGACTAGAACCCTCCACTTGCTTTAACGACTCGTTCCTATAATTTATAAATAAACATAGTTTAGTTTGGATTCCTGTGATCCTATCAAAAATGTTGCCAATAGAATGTAAAAAAATTAAACTCTAAAAGAAACTCTTAACAAACTCTTGCCAAAAAATATCAAAAACAAAAAAATAATAATAATAATAATAATAAAAACCAATTGCAACAGTTATTCAAGCTGAAATCCTGTTTAGAACGAGTTTCTTTTGATTCCGAATTGAATTTTGATGTCGAATTTCAAATGTTGTTTGCCAAATACTGTTTGCCTCTACCTCTCTCTCTCTCTCTCTCTCTCTCTCTCCCTCTCTCTCTCTCTCTCGTTCTCTCTGTGTTTGTGATGTGTGTTGAGTGTGTTTGTTAGACAGCACTTAAAAATGCGTTAAACTGCAAACAATTTATGCTCTTTGAACTCTTATGGTCTAACCAACGAGTGAGAATTCCAGACGCATTCAAATAAGTTGGAAGTTTTTATTGATTTGACGACAGCTGCCGGCCTGTGTGCCACACACAAAAAGCCTATAAAAGAGACGCGTGCCACAACGAGAGCGAAAAGAAAACTACTAACCCACATACACACATACACACACACATACAAACACACACACACACACTCTTAGACACACTCATGCCACACTCATGCCACTTGGCACAGTGGGCCGGTTGGCCATTTGGCCGGTTAAACCACTTTCATTGCGCCGAGAGTTTCCCTTTCAGCTGTGCTTTATTTTTATTTAATACCCATTAAACGTGGATAGTGAGGGTATAATGTTTTTTTTTTACAAACTTACATAACGAGACGGAAGGAGGGTCTGTAAAGTCCTTTTTATATCATTATTCAGCTGAAACAAGTTAGTCATGTTCATTAGTTCGTCAGTCTGTTTATGAGCATAAGAGTTGAGAGCAGAGTACTAAGAGTCCCCCTAGCAATGTCGGATGTATCTGAGTACAAAGGAAAATGAGCAGAACAGATGTGTATTAGAGTATTAGTGGCAGAGTATGAATGAGTATAGATATACGTGTATAAAACTATAAATAAATGGATATAAGTAAAAGACTTATATAAAGCCGAGACAGTCTAGTCCAGTTCGTCTCTTTGTAAGACTATAAATATCTGTGTTAGAGTATATATGTATATGAGATTATATGTACAAGTGTAGAATGTATAAGAGTGTCAATGAATAACAGAAAAGGAGTATACGAGAAAATATGTATAATAGTAGAGGGATATAATTATAAGAGAATTGCCCTAGATACATAACCTAAAGATTATAAAATTATAATCGAAACCAATTATAAGAGTAAGAATTTAAGTTTATAGAAGTATACAAATATGCAGAGGAGTATACGAGTATAAAACAAGTATATTAGTAGTTGTAAACCCTGTTAAAATTTTCACTGTAATTGCTCGTAATTACTGTGCAGGCTATCTCTGAACCGTGCATACCCGAATACTTGAATTTGTATCCTAACATTTTTCTATAATTTTTCTCACACTAATTTCCCATTTTTCTCTCCTCTCTCTTTCTCTTTCTTCCAAGTAGCAATGCGACAACTTCAATGCCATTGACAGCATCGCTCAGTGGTCTCGATGGTCGAGAAATAGCTGGGACATCTCTGAGCAGAGCAAATGATATCAAGCCGAGTGTGGCAGCATCAGCGATACGAAACAAGAAACGATCCACAGCATCCAATGCCAGCAGCTCACAGACCACAGACTCGGGACTGGGCAACACAGCGCCATCAACAGCAACAGCATCAGCATCAGCAGCAGCAGCAGCAACAACAGCAACTGGAGCAAAAGCAGCAGGCGCAGCAACTGCCACAGCAGCAACAGCAGCAACTGCCCGAGCAACTGCCTCACATTATTCGACGGATAAAAGCGGCTCGTCTGGTTACTACAGCTCGCATGTGTGCTCCACTTACTCGCTGGACGAGCATATCTATTGCGAACCGGTCATAGATATCCTAGAGGCGAGCGAGCCGGAGAAGAGCAGCAAAGCAGTCGCCGCCAAGCAGCGGCCCCAACTGCAGCTGCCCAGCAATGAGACGGCGATTAGTCAGCATTTGGCTATGCAAGATGCGGCAGCCGAGCAGGTGCTGGCCAAGACACCCGAGCTGGCTCACAATGGACAGCAGCAACAGCAACACCAACACCAACACCAACAGCAGCAGCAGCAACAACAGTTGCCGCTCTACAGCGACAAGCTGCGAATTCTGGAGACGAGCATTGAGAATTTGGATAGGCATTTGAAGAGCTTTCCCTGTCTGTCCTACATGCAGCAGGACAAAACTGTTGCAGCAGCGGCAGCAGCAACAATTGCTCCCACCTTGGACATTGGCGAGAAGCTGCGCGTCTACAATCAGCTGCCCACGATAAAGGAGGGCTTTGCCACACAGAGGCAGCAGCAGCAGCAGTTGGAGCAAGTGGACGATTCCTTGATGGACATCGATTTGGATGCGTTCCTGCTGCAGCCCAATCAGCAGCAGCAACAGCAGCAGCAGCAGAAGCAACGACAGCAGCAACAGTTGCTGTCAGGCATTGACAACCCAAGTTTTCAGCATGACTTGCAGCAACATCCACGACAGCTGCAACAGCAACTCACCAGACAGCAGCAACAGTTGCTGTCGGGCATTGACAATCCAGCCTTTCTCAACGATTCACAGCAGCAGCAGCCTCGACCACTGCAACAACAGTTGCTGTCGGGTCTGGACAATCTCAACGAGCTGCAGCTCGAGGAGAACAATTACAAATGTGCCAAATATATCAACTCCTGTCCAGAGAATGCCTATCGAGTGGAGCAGTCGAACTCGACGAATTCCTCCTCGGCCTACGCCAAGCGCTACGAGGATCAGCTGCACTTCCAGAGCACGCGAGAGCTGCTCGAGGACGTGCGCGACAAGATCCGCCACCTGACGCCGACACCCAGCACGCACATACCACAGGAGCTGGAGGGCATGATCGAGACGCTGAAGAATGAGCTCGAGTCGTATCTGCAGCGCATGAACCAGCACAGCGAACTGGAGCTGCGACAACTCTGCAGCGGCTTGGGACGCCAGCAGCATGTGGTGCGGCTTCAGAATGCGCTCGAGCGGAGACGCAGCTACGCCGGAGACTCCCAGCTCAATCCCTATGAGTCGGTGCGAGACGGCGTGCTGATCTCGGCGAGGGAACAGATAATGACCATTCGCTGTGCCAGTGATCCGAACTTCAAAATGAAACGCAAGTCCATCACGGAAATATTTCCACTGGCCGAATGCTTTGTTGAGTCAACGGCCACGCCCACGCCTACAACGACGCCCACTGTGACGCCGTCGCCACCGCCGGAGGAGCTGAAGACGACGACAACCACGACGATGATCACGCAGATGCAACGAAATCTGACCTTCCATGCGAACCAGTCGAGATCCCGGCTGGGCAATGGACTGGATAAGTTGGACGACAGCGCTGCGGAGTGGCATCGCAAGAAGCCGAGCATCTGGGAGATGTACTACGGCACGAATCGCATGCATCAGTCGCTGCTGGGCAAGCAGCGGCACAGCGGAGGCGGCAGCGGCGGAGGCGGAGCAGGAAGCGCCGAGCTGGTCATCAGCAGCGCACATCCCACGCTGTCCTACGTAAGTAATGCCAGATCGATCTAAATTATCGGAAAATAAGTAGAGAATGGGGTATTATACAGTCCCTTCCTTGCTCTGCTTTTCCTTCTTCTGCTCCTTCCCCTACTTCTCCTCTCTTATCTCATCTGTGTCTTCATTCCTTTGCTCGTTCTTTCCTTTCTTCTCATCATTATTTCCTTTCTTCTTTGCTTTTTCTACTCTTTATTACCATTCTTTTCTACTTCTCTTTCTTCTTCTCCTCTTACTTCTCATTTTGCTTTTCTTTCTCGTTCCCATCATCGTTCCTCCATTCCTCTTTCTCTCCTCATCCTATAGCAATTTGAAGTTTGTTTAGGGTAATCCAAGTCGGATACTCCTCATTAAAGAACTCTTCTAACTTCACCTAAGTTTATTTCACATTTGGCCCTGGCCGATTGCCTGAAGACTTGTGCCAAATGCAACCGTTTGATGGAGTTCCTTAGGCTTCCATTGAAGTCTGTGCACATTTCTATATATATTTAATTATATACGATATCGAATCTGAACAGTAGCCTCCCACATGCGGCACACGCACATCATTAATCATTAATCATGATGCCAATGCACGAACCAAATCGAACGCTGGCCATGACAGCGATAACATCGCCTGTATCGCATAATAAACGCCAATGAATTTACCAACAATAACAATAATAGTAATAATGATGATGATGATAATAATAATGACGTCAATGCTGCTGCTGCTTTCGACGTCCGGTGTTGGCATCCGCTGCCGCTACTGTTGCGACTTCTGCAGTAGCACCAACAGCAGCTGTTGCATCCACTTATTGGCGGTCACATTGCGGCCAAGGATGAAATTAATAAAAGTTTGCACGAACAGCTTTAACTTGGCCAATCGATGCACTTTTAGCCAATTTAATGAATGATGCACTCGCAACAGCCAACACCAACAACAATTCCCGCCCTCGGCCAAAACTGTCTAACTCTAGCGATAAGCTGTCAGAGTACTAGTAGCAAAAAATTAGAAACAGAAAAGTAAAATCACTGAAGTTGGGTATACACGACTGTAATGCAACAAAAACAGCAAAACTGAAGATAAGTTTAAAGAGGTTTGAAGAAGGTTCTAATCCAAACACGTAAACTTAACCATCATTTTAAAAATCTATTTTTAAAGTAGATCAACATGATCGATCCTTAACCTCAGGAAATGGAAATTCGGGGAATACAGGCTTTGAGAAAATATTTACTGCAGTCTGGGTGTGCCTATAAATTTTATAGATCTTCAAATCTCAGATATCTAGCCAAAACATATACCCAAATTCGAGCTTAGTGAACGAGTATAACAATAATAATAGTTTACAGTTAACCAATTGAGTTTTTTGGCACACTTGACCTCCTCGATTTGAGTTTAGTGGCAATTAGCCAAAAGACATTAATCATACGCAATGTTGGCCAAAATCGAAAAATACCTGACGCCCAGCAGCGCACAGTAGCAGCAATGCAGAGTTAATTGTAACTGGTCATTGGGTAAAGCTACAAATTTGACCCATATGAAGTAATATGCAGCATACACTGTAAACAATTTGGGTTAATAATATAATAGTTAAGATTAGAGATGGTAGAGATGTAGATGTGAAATATCATGGATGGATATATAGAATAGGGATGCAGAGAAGAAGTCTTTTTGCATTTTAACTAAAGTTATGAATGAAGTAATATGATATACAAACATGATATGAAATTAAATTAAAATGCACATAGAACATATGGAATATATATTTAGTTGGTTTCAGTTTAAACGCTAAACACTTTTCAGTTTCCATCAATGTATGTCTCTCCAAATATTCTTGTATGCTTACACGGACAAAAATGTCCGTATTAATCATTAAAGTTCATCTATGGAAAATATCTCCTTAAAAGTAAACTATGAGCTGTTCCTGGGGCAACTTCCGCTTGACAACTTTCTTGTTTCTTCTATCTACTCTTCTATCATCCCTACTCTCTCCTCTTCAACTGGTTTCCTCTCGCTCTCTCTTTCTCTCTCTATAAATATATATACTGTAACTCCATTGTTTCTCTCCTTCTCTCTCTTTCTCTCTCTCACTCCTCTGTCGCTTACGTCAACGTCTGATGAGTGCTTAGCAAATAGAACGCGATTCTTTATACAAATATTGCAATCGAGGCCCATTTGGCAACAAAAAATCAGTTTTTGGCCTTTGCCTTAGTTTGCGGCTATTATTATGCAATATCCGCTGTACTAATGAAGCAAAATTTTCGGTTTGGAGGGGCCTTGTTTGGTCGGTGTCTCTGGGCCAATGCATGGAGAATCTCAATGAGTTTTCACTTTCAATGCCAATGCGAAATAGTTATTATTATTATTGTTTTTCGTTGACTCAGCTTGGCAACAGAAATCGGCAAGCGCACGACTGCGGTTTATTCACCTTAACTGGCAGCTGTATATATATGTACATATATATGCCGCTGTACAGGTATATAGATATGTATAGGTATATCTTTACCTATTTACTAGTCAATGTGCACGTTCACGAAGCGGGATTTGAACTTGAGGTTTTTTTCTGCTACTGCTGCTGGTGCTACTGCAACTGGGCTTTAATTCATGTCAAACAGTTAGTGCAAAAGGCAAAGTCAACAATAAAGAGTGCTGCAATCAGGTATGCACGACTGAGAGACATCCTGCAGAATTATGAGATGCTGTGGATGCAAATAAATCTTTGTTCTTCCATAAAAGTGCTTCGTATACACGATGAACAATGACCGAATAATAAAGATAGGTTTTCCATTCATCAGAACTAAATGTGAGACTCATCAATGTATTGAGTGATGGATAACAATATTGACTGATAGATTATGATTGACAAATAAAAAATTGTGAATGATGAATAATTTCCTATGAAATAATCAATATGATATGAACTATAGACTTTATTGCTTATATCTCCTGTATTCACGCTACGCCACTCTAAGCCCACTTGCCATGGTTACTGGGTATTGGCGACGTATGAAGAAACGGTACTGGTTAACCTTAAAATTCCGTTAAGAAAAAAAGGCCTGCAGCATCGCGACGAACAGGTAGCTCTGCTACCTGCTTATCTGGCTGACCAACTGACCGCCATTGATTTTGGAGCCCAGATAAAGTGACAACAGCAGCAGCAGCAGCAGCAACAACAACAGCAGCAACAACAACATGCAACAAGTGGCAACTAAATCAAGAAACCGGTGCAGCAAGCCGCATTTTTGCGCTGCCCTACAAACCGAATGACCTTTAAGGACGTTTCCACCGCAGACAAGAAGGATGCTGGGCAAACAAACAAACAAACAGACAGCAAACAGGCTGGCTATAATAAGTAGTTAAAGCTATCTTCAGCTCCCCCACTCCCCCCGTCCGTCCGTCCACTCCGTTTGGCTGGAAACCCGTCGCACCGCTTGGCCGGCAAATAACTAGTTTGCTGTGTCATGAATGCCAAAATGAAAATGAAAATGAAAACGAAAACGCAAACAGAAATCGAAACAGAAACAGAAACAGCAACAGCAAAAGCAAAAGCGAAGACAAAGTTGCTGTTAGCTGCAGTTTTTTTACTACTATTTAACAGTCGCTGCCACAAAGTGTTGCAATAGTCGCTGCCTCTGCCGCTGCCGCTGCGGCGTGCCCAATGAGAGTCACCCATCAAAAGCAGACACCGAAATCGAGCTGCCAAAAAGAAAAATGAAAAACAAACTTGGCTCGTTCTGTCCAATTTCCATTTGGCCAAGAGCAAGCGACACAAATGGACAAATGGGGAATTGTCGCCCATTCATTCTCTTTGATAGTGCACCTAGTTCCGAGGCGCGGCGAGAGTTGCTCGACTCGCCAGACATGCTTCACCTAACTCCGAACCCAAACTACCTCTAATATTGATCGATTCTGTTTAGTTACAAACAGATAAGAAAATATACCTCGACATCTGCTCGGACTATAAAATAGTGCCTAATGCCGAGTGAGAGTCGCGCTACAGCATCTGAGCAAGAGAGAGAGCTGTTTGGCGAGCTAATTGCACTTGATAGATTAACCAATGTAAATAATTTTAATTAAAATGGGACACATATTATTCAAATTTAGATTTCAAATAAATCAATTTCTTGTGCAAGATTATCCTTCAGCTTTCGCTCTTGATCTTTTTATTTCCATATCTCTCTGTTTCCTTGTCTATCTTTGTCTTGCTAACATATCGTAGATCCCTCTCGCTGTCTGTATCTTTCTATCTCTCTGTATCTTTCTATCTCTCTATATCTTTCTATCTATCTATCTCTCTTTCTCTCACTTTTGATATATACATATGTATCCTTATCTCTAAATTTCTCCATCTCTCTATTCCTCTCCCTCTCTCTCAATTTTACTCTATACATCTTTCTTTCTCTCCATATCTTCTATATCTCACTATCTCTGTATCTTTTGTTTAATCTTTCTATCTTTCTTTCCCCATATATCTGTTTTTAATTGAGTCCCTATACATATGTCTCTCTTTTTCCATCATTTTCGCTATCTCTATCTTATTCTCTTTCGGGCTTCATCTCTTTTTTAGGCTCGCTTTCTTAAGCTTTCTCGCTTTCTTTGCATATCTTTATCTCTTTCTCTCTCTTAGTCTCTCTCTCGATCTCTCTCTTTCTATTTCTCTCTCTTCTTTCTCTCTCTCACTCATAACTCACCACCACTCGAAATGATAATTAACCCCTTTAGGCTATCCCAAATTGAAGATAACGCTCTGATAGCTCTAAGCTTTGTCAGTTATATAAGCCTAATCTCTTCGTAGCCTGAAACTCATTGAATAGCACGGAAGCTGCAGTAAGTCAGCCACAATTATTAGTCATACGTCACGTGCAACAACAATGAAAAAAAAAAAAAAACCAAATCTTTCAACTCAATTAGTTGACTAGGGGCGTCCAGTTGTAATATGCCACGCCCACATCAATCCTTTGCTCATTGGCATTTAGGGGGCTGCGTGAATGGCTCGTTGATTGACTCGCTGACACACTGACAAGATTTGAGATTGGCTCCCGCTCGAGAGATACCGGGTGCACTAGGTGTAACACATCCCCGGCCCCCTGCCCCCGCCCCCGTTTGCACGAGCTCCTTTTCAATTGCTTATTTTATGTAGCTTTTCCGGCGCTTTTCTTGTTTGCGGCTTTTCGCGTGTGCCGCAACATTTCGTTGTTGCTTTCAGTTAGTTAACGTTGAATGCGTTTTCAATGCTGCCACAAAGCGAACAGCCAGGGGGCGTGCACGACTAGAAAATACCCTCAACACTAGATTTTCTGTTTAGAAACAAGACTGGGTACGATGCAACTTTGTCTTTTTACGAAAGAACAAGACTTTATAATTTAAAATGTTTGGGGATGAGTGATGGGAAAAAGATCAAAATAGATCGAGTCCATTGATCAAGAAATCAAATATATATCTACTTTCTGAGTTCGCTAATATACCCTATTTAGCCATTCCCAGTGTATTCCACTGCAAATGCCCTATAAAAAGGTGTAAAAATAGGTGTTGCATAATTGCATAATCAGTTTATATACACAAATACATACATATATCTTTATATTATATGCATAAATATCTTTCGGTCTGTCAAATTCTCAGACTTCGTTTCAATTAACATAAAAACGTTAATTTTGTATCTGCACAAGACTAATTATTGCAAATTATTGTAGATTATTGCATTGTCTTGGGCTAAAACTTAAGAGAGAAGTCTGAAGTCGATGTCCGAAAAGTTAGTTCACTTCAAAGCTTGAACTAGTGCGGTTTAGTGAACTAGCAAGTTGATTAACATAATGGGTAATATTAACTTAGTAGTGCAGGACAACGAAATTGTAAGAAATTTAATGAAAATACAAAAGTCGTAATGAGAGTGTTAACAAATGTTGGCGTGTTTTTCTAAACTAACATTTTTAAACGTGAAAAACGATAATTATATCCACATATACATCTCTATAGATGATATATAGTTGTTATACTCGTTATATATAGTTGTTATACCTGTGTGTTGAAGTGTTATTTGGAACTGCCTCACTTGGGTATTTGAGTAATTGAAGGCTGCTCTATGATTTTTTATTTTTCTAGAAACTTACTCTATAGATAGCCCTATAAGATATTATGACAAATGGCCAATGAACGAGTATTAAGCAGTCGTTTATGCCGTTGCCATTTTGCAACACTTTAACTTGTTTCCATATATTTTACATTTCGGGTACTTACCCTGAGTACGTGTCAAAATTTGTTTTCTCTCTTTCTCTCTCCAAGCGATGTTTTAAACTTGGCCAACTTGCAGGCCAAAAACACACACATATATTCGTATATATTATTTATATAGTTGCTTTCAATGTCAGTGAAAAACGTGTGTTGCACATTAAGCCGGGCGGGCAACCAGTTAAATTCATATATCTATATGGATTTTCTTTTCAGCGTTTTGTGTCCATTGCAAAAGATTTGCAAATCAAATCAAAACAAACGAGCAAAACGGGGCGGTCGGCAGTAGCGCCAATTCGAGCCAAGGTTAGGTATTGGGGAATTTACAGCTTCAGTTCATAATAGTATATACATGTGCCTATCTATACACCATCTGCATATCTCGTATGCATGTGTTAAACGAATCGACATTAACAATAACTCTCATCCAATATTCATAATTTATTGCGCTGGCATCATTTGCAAATTAGCTAAATCTCATTTTGGGGCGAGGCCTGCCCACTCACGGCGCAAGCTCGCCGAAATTCCCAAACAAGTGTGAATGGAGGTGTAATTGTAATTTTAATTCATAATACAAACTGTTCCGCTCTCGCTCTATCACAGGCTCGTTCGCTCACTCTTTGTGAGAGCCCGGTCTCTGTTAATAAAAACTATTTCTTTTTCTCTCTACCGATATCACACAGGTTACGAACTCATCTTAGCTCTTCCCTTTTCGCTCTGTCAGTCTCTGTTGGAATACAGCAGCTCCATCGGTTTCTGTTTTTCGCTAGTTGAATCTTAAAATTTCTATTCTCTCATTAAAACTTTTCTATTCTCTCACTGTCGTCATGGCACACTCTTCATATTGACAAGGTACGATAGGGGTCTTTGCATAATCTAGTAATCACTCAATCGCTCTACAGTTGCACATGATTGGCTGGACGCCCAACAGGTAGTCTCATGCTTCACTCAGCTATGCTGAGTTTGCAAGGAACCTTAGAATTCCCAAGTGGTTTAAGCTGCGCAAGGGTGGCAGGACGCTGCAGTGCTTGGACTTTTATTTTTTTTTTAAATTTTTTTTTTGTTTTTTTTTTTGTTTTCTTTTTGTTTTTTGTTTTTTTTTTGTTTTTTGTTTTTTTTTTGTTTTTTGTTTTTTGTTTTTTTTTTTTTTTTGTTTTTTGTTTTTTTTTTTTTTGCTCTATTTTTCTATATGTATGTATATATATATATATATATATATATATATATATATATATATATATATATATGTATATATATATATATATATATATACATACATATAGAAAAATAGAGCTCTATTTTTCTATATGTATATATATATATATATATATATATATATATATATATATATATATATATATTTTTTTTTTTTTTTTTTTTTTTTTTTTTTTTGTCTATAATATAATATCTATTAAATATCTCAAATCAAAAGAGAATAAGTTTTCGCTTCGTATGCTCAAATACCGTTCACACGCACACACTTGGCTGCGCTCACAGTTAAAGGACACTAATCACTCCATCGTGCGCTCTGCACCATTGCCGATATTCGCTGAACAGCAAAGGCTCTTCCTTTCTCGCTCTCTCCCACTGTATTAATACCTAAGGACGCGGCATCAACATTCTACGTATTCTCATTGCCAGCTCTCTCTCTGTTTCTTTTTCCTATTCCCTCTGCACCATTGCCGATATTCGCAGACTCTTCCTTTCTCGCTCTCTCCCACTGTGTTAATAACTAAGGACGCGGCCTCAACATTCTACGTATTCTCGTGGTTAGCTCTCTCTGTTTCTTTTTCCTATTCCCTCTGCACCATTGCCGATATTCGCAAAGGCTCTTCCTTTCTCGCTCTCTCCCACTGTGTTAATAACTAAGGATGCGACCTCTACATTATACGTAATCTCATTGTTAGTTCTCTCTGTTTCTTTTTCCTATTCTCTCTTTTTGTCATTTCGGTTTACATTTTCACGGCCTAATTAAATTAAGTTAATCGCAGCATTATTCGAAGCAGCTTTAAATCAATTGACTCAATCCAACGGCTTTGCATATTTTAGGCGCTGCATTCAAATATTTAATTCCAGCTACGCTGAAAGCACACAAGAAACACACAAATACATACATATTTATGCATATACATACATATGCACTTGGTTTGCTTCACTTTGCTTTGCTTTGGTTTGCTATGCCCGGCCAATAAAACCGTTATAAACGAACACACAGAGGCACACGCACAGGCACACACGCGTAACGTTAATGCGGTAATTTTCTCGTCAACGTCGACACTTCGATTACGTCGTCTTCTCAAAGTACTCTGACTGATAAACAGCAATAACAACAACAACAATAATAATAATAATAAGCAAACGTAAAAAAACAACAACTCCAAACGAAGCGTTGCTAACACTGGGATGCGCAAAGAAAAGAAGCCGGAAGGCAAAAAAATAAAACGGAGATACCGCAAAGTTGTTGCTATTTTAATTTCTCATTTTCATATCTCACATTAAATGTTATGAATGTTTGTATACATATACATACATATGTATGTATATTTATTTATTTGTTTGTATGTTTGGGCAAATGCAGCGGGCATTGATAGCAAACGTAATAATCGGGCACGAAACGCGAGATTTTGATCACCGAAAAACGAAGCGAAGACAATGTGCGCAAAGGCAACAACACACACACACACACACAACACAGAAAAAAAGACTAAGAAAATAAATCTCACACACAATGAAGTGCAAAAATGCGAATTGTACAACACTTACACAGACACACACGCCTACAAGCATGTATGGGTGTGTGTGTGAGCACTCAAACAAAAATTGAATGCCCTTTTAATGACTATATTGCATATGCGCAAAACTTTCACTTGAACATATTATTGAAATTGGATATCTGCGGAATTTCGTCGATCATAATTGAGCTATTATAGAATCTTGAGACTTCAAGTTTTACATCCGGTTACGAGTATTACAAGTATTTTGTTGCTGTCTGTTATTAAACTGTTCCCGCCTAAATATAGTATTTTATTTTAGTATTTCGTCGTCAAAGTACGTAAAAAGTAAAGAGGTTACATCAATTTCTTAACATTTTGCATGAGAATCCAGAAACCTGTTACATTAACAATATTGTACCACATACACACACACACACACACACATGCACACACGAGCATTTTCAAGGTTGTGTCGCTAAAAAATGTTAAAACCGGCAATAACAGAAGAAAAAAAACCTGAAGATGAGCAAAATACAACAACAACAACAGCAGCAGCAGCAGCAGCGGCGGGACAGCGGCAGCGTCCGCTTAGTGGGTCAAATTTGTATGCGTTGCGCCCTTTCTCAGTCTCTGTGTGTGCCACGCCTCGCAGCTATTGCAAAAATGTACGTGTTAATAAAATGTGCAATACTTTTGCTATGATTTATGTTAAACAATTTGTAGCCCGGCGCATAAATCAAGCAGAGTAGGAGCAAGAGGGCCTTAGCCTAAAATAGAAATATACAAAAACTTAAAATATTTAATTCAGATCAACGACAACATCAATGTCAAAGCAATCGTCAGCAGCCAGCGAGTCAGCTGCGGTCACCTTCTTCATCTTCGTAATCGTTGCTCTTGACTGACCCTACCTAACAATACGCACACACACACACACACACTCACGCACACACATTCATTTGACTCGTGCATAATCGATTTACATAAAAGAGTCAAGTTTTCAGCGCCAAATGCTAATTAGCTAATTAAGCTTATATAAGAGCTGTAATGGATATTTGTGGTTTGTTAGGTACTCGAGACATTTAAGTGACGTCACGCGCAAAAGCGACATGATCGCGCTGGCAACAAGCCGTTGTATGCAAAATTAGTAAGAGTAAGAGTGAGAGTGAGAGTGACAGGTAGAGTGAGGTCAATATCTTACTGTTCTCGTGTCCCGCTTCGTATGGGTTTGTTTATCATGTTAACAACAGAACCAATTCATGTTAAGCTTAGTACGTGTGTATGTTAGGGACTGCTGTCGTTAACAGCGCAACCTGTTTATATTAAGTCATTAATGTTAAGCAATACTATTATGCAGCTGTAAGTAGCAACAGAGGGCAATAACTTACTGACGTCACACGTGCAAGTCATTTGTGTAAAGTGATCTAGCATTAAGAGACCAAATTGCAAATGTTTATTAATAATATATATATTTCATTGCAGCCCTCGTCACGACCCGAATCGGACTTCACGCTCGACTTGCCGCGCGCCGAGCAGCTGCGCTTGAAAATGGAAAAGGAGAAGAAATTCCGCCAAAGATGTCGCCTGATAACAACATTTCTAAGTCTCGTATTCTTTCTGTTAACCGTTATGGTTGTCAGTTTGGTATTAACGCGCGGCAAACGCATGTTTGGCAGCATGATATAGCCAATCGGCCCAACTCTAACTGAACACTAGGCTAAACGTATATATCTACATAAACTACAAAAATATTGAAGTGCCGTAGTAATCGATAGATTCGCATAAGCAATAATAACTGCATAAAACAAAATCGATAACAACTAATTTCTAGTATTTAGTTCTAGTTTACTCCTCACTATAATACACTGCAATTAATTTTGGGGGGCAACATGCAGTCGCAGTATTTGTTAATAAATTATTTTTGTGATCTTAGGTGTTAAGTGTTTTTGTGTAAAAGTCCAGAAGGAACTGTATGAAATCGTCCATTATATATACATATATGTATGCTTATTGTGTTAGATTTAAGTCTGAGCTAATCAAGTGTAAATTTGTCTATCGATAAATAAAGCAACATTAATGGAAAAACAGAGTTACTTAATGGTTTTCAATACACACACATTTATTTTTAACGTTTTTTTAAACTGTATATATATAGATACAGCTTTGTATATAGTTTGCACATGTGTAGAATATCTTGTTTATCGTTTATCGAACATCTTACATACATAACTTTTGGTATCACAAATGTTTTTTTATGTTTGCTTCTTTTTTGTTTTTGTTTTTTTGAGAAAAATGCGACGAGAAAATCTTAAGGCAAATTTAACTGTTAGGCATTCCGTTAGTAACTACGATACACTAAAAAAACACACGTTACAATTACAATTACAATTACAATTACAATAGATACTGCATGAGCAACTGAGAAGGCAAGTTGTTGTATTTTTCTGTTTTAAATGAGAATCACTCTGTTGGCTTTCATAATATGCGTATGTTCTGCCTGTTGACCTCGAATAGGGTTTGGTCCTCCTCCTCGTCGCTGTTCACGTCCTCGATTGCCATTGGGAGCGGCGTCAACTCCTGATTGGCTCGATCGCCCTGCACGCCGTATTTGCGCTCGGCGCGCGATAAGCGCAGACTGGAAGTGGAAGGATAGAGATAACCGTATCAGTACGAGGTTGCGTGAGGTTAAAGCGTGGCTTTTACATAAATCAAACTACTATATATGTACTTGACAGTTACATAGATGTAACGGTAAGCACAGATAAGCTGTGATATTTAGGGATGGCATCCGATGATGTGTTAAATGAAACACGAAAAGTATCGTATGCATCGCCAGTCTTACAGTGCCTGCCAGCTGATAGTGCGCCCCTTCATACATACCGATAGATGCGTACGATCAGCAGCAATAGGGCAGTGCTTGTTATGCCCACTAGTATGTAGAAGACAGCGACGTATGTATCGGGGAAATCATTATTGGAACGTTCAATGTGCACTTCCTCTTCTGGCAATTTTCCTGGAGCGGCGGCCGTTCCCAGCTTCTGGGGCCCTTCACTGATGACGACTACCTTGTCTGTAACGGGTTCAACAGTTGCCTGTGGCACGCCCACTTCTTTTGTTGCTGATTCTAGATTCTTTTTAACGGTTCTCAACAGTCTAGCATTGGTATTAGTGTTCACTGATATTGTTGTTGTCGTTGGCGTTGATTCGGGAGTCTCTGGAGCCGCAACACTTTGCAGCACCAACAACGTCAATAAGAATGCCGCTGGCCATAGTTGCCAACAGTGCATGGTATGCTCCATCTGTAAGTATTCTTTATTTAATTTGCTTTAAGCAACGAATATAAAACAGCTCGTAATTATTTCTGACGTTTACAAAATGTTGATCGGTTTTTGATTTGCTTATTTATTTACACTGACTAGGGCTCCGAAAATACGTACTAAAATATCGATGTGGCTAGGGCTGCAAATCTTTCTATCGATTGCATTTAGCGGTGCGGCCAACTTGCTTCGTTTCAGTGCTGCCACATAGCTTAAATGCACTTTGCAATGTTTGGCACAGTCTGGCAGCTTTCAACTTTTTTTTTAGTTGGAAAAAGTGATTTGTACAAACGGTAAAAAATCGTCAATTTAGTTAAATTAAAGTTAAAAGCGGAGTAAATTGCAGAAAAATAAAAGCATAGCATTAAACAATAACTGAAAACAGGTAAATTGTTGAAAATCGCTGCATTGAACGAATTAGCAAATTGTGTGTGTGTGCCAGTGAAAATGGCGAACAAAAGATGAAGAAAAAGTACGTGTGTGTGCTCCAAAAGGGAAATCACGACGTCAATGATTAAACGACAGTGAACAAAATGCGAAATAGCTAATTTTTCCAACTCATTTGTGCTGAAAAAATATATGAATAGAGATTTTCGTGCAGACTGCTGTAATAAAACATGTTTAATTAGACCATTTAAGCACGTATTGTGTGAGTGTGTGCAACTATGTGTGCGTGTGTGTGTGTTTATTTTAACAGGAAGTTATATTATGCCCATGCACACTCACACATGCACACAAATACCACCTTTTCTTGCATACTAAAATGCATGCTTATGAGCGTACGTGTGTGTGTGTTTGTGTGCGAGCGTGTGCATGCATGTGTGTGTTTGTGTTGCAAGGGTATTCAGTATTGTTTTTGTTTACTCTTTTGTGTTATTTGTAAGTTTTGGAGTTGCCATATCGTATTACATTTTTTTTTTATCATACCTAATTTTAAGCCCCAATATATGCATAAGCACTCACACACACACGAGCCACATAACTGTATGCTGCTATGCTATGCTATACCCTTCAAAATAAGTAGAACGGGTATTAGGCACACGCATTTGAATGCCGTATAGCTTTTTGTATGTGATTGTATGTGAGCTTAAGTAAGGCTTGGAATTGCTAGTATATATTTACAGTTGTATGTATAGCTCGTCTTCTTGAAGATATATGTGCAGTTTGAGGGAATGGCCCAATTGTAGGGTAGAGCGTAGCTGTTATATGTTGATTTGCAAAGTTGATTCTTCAATTTTGCTCTTCAATTGTGTTTTATTTTTCGTTTTAATTAAAAGTTCGTGGCCTACTTAAGTTAACTGATTTTCTGTTTATTTGCAGATTGAATATTATATATATATATATGTGTATATACATATATATATATATATATAGGCAGACATTTTATATCTCACCCATAAATTGTAAACACTTGATTTGCCAAAATTCCGACCAAAACACCCAAGACAAGATCAGCAGCCAAACGACGCAACCAGGAGGACAGTCAATCCACGTCCCAGTCGCATGCGCCAGTTGTTAGTCAACAGCAGCAGCAGCAGCAGTCGCAGCAGCAGCAGCAGCAGCAGCAACAACAGCAGCAGCAGCATCGTCAACAGTTGGAAGGCAAACGAGATTTGCCATCGGCTGCCAAAATGAACCGCTCGAGCAACTCGCAAACCACACAGCGACTGGTCAACTTGGATGACATATGGAACGAGCTGGAGGGGGGCATACGGCAAATATTCGAGCATGAGAAGTCGCTAACGCGCAAACAGTACATGCGCTTCTACACGCACGTCTATGACTATTGCACGAGCGTCAGCGCCGCGCCGAGTGGACGCAGCAGCGGCAAGGCTGGCGGAGCCCAGCTGGTGGGCAAGAAGTTGTATGATCGCTTGGAGATCTTCTTGAAGGACTACTTGGAGGATCTGCTGACCACCTTTCAGTCGATTAGGGGCGAAGAGGTTCTGCTGTCACGTTACACACGACAATGGAAATCGTATCAGTTTTCCAGCACCGTCCTGGACGGCATTTGCAACTATCTGAATCGTAATTGGGTGAAGCGGGAGTGCGAGGAGGGACAGAAGGGCATCTATAAGATCTATCGCCTGGCTCTCGTCGCCTGGAAGGGTCACCTCTTCCAGGTGCTCAACGAACCGGTGACCAAGGCGATACTCAAATCCATCGAGGAGGAACGACATGGCAAACTGATCAATCGCGCCCTCGTGCGGGATGTCATCGAGTGCTATGTGGAGCTGAGTTTCAATGAGGACGACTCCGATGCCACCGAACGCAAGTTGTCTGTCTACAAAGACAATTTCGAAGTCAAGTTCATAGCCGACACGTACGCCTTCTACGAGAAGGAATCCGATGCGTTCCTATCGACCAACACGGTCACCGAATACATGAAGCATGTCGAGAACCGCCTCGAGGAGGAGAAGCAACGCGTTCGTGGTCGCAACTCAAAGAATGCTCTGTCCTACCTGCACGAGACAACGTCAGATATACTGAAATCCACATGCGAACAGGTGCGTCTGGCTTAAAGTAGAGTTTGAATATAAGACTAAAATGAACTACTCAGGGAAACGAAAGTTGACTCGAGAAGAAAGAACTGAAATTCTAGCCATATTGCTTTCTCCCAAGGGTTAGAATCTTATGCTCCGCAGACAGATATTTTGGGAACCTTTGATATTGCTGATATTAATAATGCTTTCCCCTCTTTTATTTAGGTTCTGATTGATAAACATTTGAGATTATTCCACACCGAGTTCCAGAATCTATTGAATGCCGACAGAAATGATGATCTGAAGCGAATGTACTCCCTGGTCTCGCTGTCGCCGAAGAACTTGGAGCAATTGAAGAAAATACTGGAAGATCACATACTGCAGCAGGGCACAGAAGCAATTGAGAAGTGCTGCACGAGCGACGCGGCCAACGACCCCAAAACTTATGTACAAACCATACTCGACACACACAAAAAGTATAACGCGCTCGTCCTGACGGCTTTCGATAATGACAACGGATTCGTCGCGTCGCTGGACAAGGCGTGCGGCAAATTCATTAACTCAAATGTGGTGACAAGGCCAAACAATGCTGGTAAGTCACCCGAGTTGCTGGCCAAGTATTGCGATCTGCTGCTCAAGAAGTCATCGAAGAACCCCGAGGACAAGGAGCTAGAGGATAACCTGAATCAGGTGATGGTCGTCTTCAAATACATCGAGGACAAGGACGTCTTCCAGAAGTACTACTCAAATATGCTGGCCAAGCGCTTAGTCAGCCACACATCGGCGTCGGACGATGCTGAGGCAATGATGATCTCCAAGCTGAAGCAGACCTGCGGCTATGAATACACCGTGAAGCTGCAGCGTATGTTCCAGGACATCGGCTTGTCCAAGGACTTGAATTCCTATTTCAAGGAGTACCTGAAGACACAAAACATAGTATCGGAAATCGACTTCGGCATCGAGGTGCTGTCCACCAACGCCTGGCCCTTCACGCAGAACAACAACTTCCTATTGCCCTCGGAATTGGAGCGATCGGTGCAGCAGTTCACCATATTCTACTCGGCACGGCACTCGGGTCGCAAGTTGAACTGGCTATATCATAAGTGTAAGGGTGAGCTGATCATGAATGTGAGTCGCAGCAATTCGGTCTACACCCTCCAAGTGAGCACGTTCCAAATGTCGGTGCTGCTGCAGTTCAATGACCAGCTCAGCTTCACAGTGCAGCAGCTATGCGACAACACGCAATCTCAGCTGGAGAATTTGATACAGGTAGAGTATGAGTGTGATCCGGAAGGGAGTAGTTCGTATGGACTTGAATTCAAAACGTTTCTCTTTCCAGGTGTTGCAAATACTGCTCAAGGCCAAAGTGCTGACCTCAACTTCCAGCGAAAATGGCTTGACCCCCGACTCAACAGTGGAATTGTTTCTGGATTACAAGAGCAAGAAGCGTCGCATCAATATCAATCATCCGTTGAAGACTGAGCTGAAAGTGGAGCAGGAGACTGTCACCAAACACATTGAGGAGGATCGCAAGCTCTTGATCCAAGCGGCGATCGTGCGCATTATGAAAATGCGCAAACGGCTCAATCATACGAATCTTATATCCGAGGTACTCAATCAGCTGTCGACGCGATTTAAGCCGAACGTGCCCGTTATTAAGAAGTGCATCGATATACTGATTGAGAAGGAGTATCTGGAACGTATGGAGGGACACAAAGACACCTATAGCTACCTAGCCTAAGCTCATCTTATATATATTTATAACTCTATATATATATATCGTTCCAAAATTATATATATATATATATATATATATTGCCAGCCCCCTCCCACTAGAAGAAGATATCCAAGTCGAAGATATCGATTAGATAATCCTGCCAATGTTTCCCAAGATCTGTCCCCCCTCCACAAAGTCCACTCATCGATTCACGCATTTAGAATGCGTTGCATTTCATACTCGATAAAGATAAATCATCCTAAGACTTCTTGAATTTGCGAGTATGCCCTCTGCCCCACGTTCCCCATGTTTCTTCAAGTGTGTAAAGGAGAAAATTCCAATCATATATAGAAATGTGCAAGCACAGATAACAAATTCATGTAGCTCTTCACTTTATTCATTTATATATATAATAATTAATGAGTTTTACTTTTAGTTCATTATGTTTTTATAATTTCTTTCACACATACATGCATTAATACGTACACACATACATCTATGAATATACATATATATTACGGAGAGACAACTGTTAAGTTCTAAAATCGAAACGAAATATATAAGTTGAAGCAGCTATTTAAACGATACGTTTAAGATCGGGCCCCCATTCTCCTCTTTTTTTTTAGTGATATCGCAAAGTCTTTGGGAGACCTATTGAACTGTGTTTTTTTTTAATAATTCCTGTTTTCTTTAATGTAAATCGGCAAATGCAAGAAAACTTTTGACGATCGGCGCGTTGCAAGTTAAATAAACAAAACATACTTAAATGTGTAAACATATTAAATAATCGACGAGAGCTTTCAATTATTCTGACGGGCAATTAAAATGATAATTCAATCAATTTACATAGAAACATATTCCAAAAGATCTGGATAAAGATATTCCAATTGAAAAATGTATAATGTAAGACTACTCTAGTTGGTATTGCTCGACTAGAAGACACTTGGGAACTGCTTCGTCCATTTTACAAGCAGGACTACGAATACCTTGACTATACCTGGATCTATCTCTAAGAAGTAGGTCGATGAGCATAGAAGTCAGTCAGAATTACATACATTTTGTTGATGCTTCCGTAGCTTTTAGTTTATTTAAAAAAAAAAAAAAACTTTCGTTAGGTACATTTCTAGTCCTTAGAGTAGTTTTATAGGTAGGTTTATGTTTATGTAATTCTTTGATTGTGGCATTCTTATAAAACTATTAACAATGGAGATCGTCAAAGTAAAAGTGTGTGTTTTGTTGCTTGCACAGCAACTAGTCCTGGTTCGCATGCTTGGACTCGGTGTAAAACTGCATAGATTTGCAGAGCATGCAACTGAGATGTCTTCTCCATTTGAGCCTTTAGTTGAAAATTCTTCAGGTAAGATGCGCCCGGCTAGTCCTCGTCGTCGAGCGTCAACACCTTTGTCTGGAAACGCATTCGTTTCGTGTTCTTTACAATGCCATTCGGGAGCAGATTGGTGCCCGGCTTCTCACATGGCAGAGCACTCCACAGCCGCTTAACGCGCACCACGGCAACAGAGTTGAAGTCGTACTTCTGCTTGGGCGACGCAGGCGCTGAGGGCTGGGCAGCAGCAGTCAAGGTGGAGGGCAGCTTCCGCAGCTTGACCACGGCTTGCTTCAGATTGGAGGAACTGCTACGACTGCTCATGCTCGCCTTATCTTCCTCCTCCTCGGCCGGCGCCTCCACATCCGAATTGGCATGCATGTTGGCCAGGGAGCAGCCACGTTTCTGTTGGTGCAAGTGCTTAGCTTTGGTTGTTTGGGTGCTGAAATCGAAAGTAATTTCTTTGTATTTAGGAATTTATACTCTCTCATTCTCTCACCTCTCCTCTATAATCTTGTACTTATTAATGGTGGGTGGGGCTGCAGCGCAGATCTTGCCGGGCTCCTCGGGATGGCAGCCATAATCCTCGCCCTTCAGCCAATTATCGTAGCGCTCGGGCTGGAAGCGACGGACGAATGTTTCCATTGATATTTTAACCATGTCGCTGCGACATTTGCAAATGCTAGCCCTCTTGCCGTACTCAATCCAGCGCTTGGAGGCGAAGTTCGTTGACTCGGCACCATTGAAGCCGTGATTAAAGCCAGCATGATATCCAAAGGGAAATGTGATCATAATCTCCCCAGCTTCTTGAGTAATCTTATTATAGGGTATATTGTGTTGGCGCAATACTTTTGGACTGATCATGGTCATCTTGTGGCGCAAGTAGGCATTGCATTCCTGGTAGTTCTCCACGAAGGTCTCGTTCGCCAACTTCTCCAGGCGTCTGCCATAGATCGGCGGAATCGCATACCAAGTTTTGGGCGCGCCAAAGTGCAAGTAGTTGATGGAATATAGATCCATGTCCTCAGTGTGCCAGGCAAAGGAGCTCTTCCACATGCCGAAATACAGATATGCCGTGTTGACGCCATCGATTTCAATGCCATAGTCTGTGTTAACCAGATTCAGTATGGTATCCAATTTGCCGATATTCCACACATTCAAGTCCTCATCGCTCAGTGTGCCCTTCACATCGGCTGCGTACAGCGGTGATATATATGTGATATTCTTCCAGTACTTGCGCTCCAGGTCATCGTAGTCGAAGTGCTTTGGTGTTTGGTGCAGCTCCGAGTTGGCCTTCTCCATGAACTGACGCAGTGTCATTTGGCGCCGCTGCTGTATATTGATTTGCTGGTAAACGCCATGAGCCCTGCGAACGTTAGAAATTAGCCGTGGTATTCAACGCTCTACTCCACACTCACTCACCCGGTCACCACCTGGCATATGGGGGCTGGTATGGTCATATTTATATTCTCAATATCATAGCCTGAACGACGCGGCTTCCATTCAACGGGCGGAATAATTTTGACCAAGCCAGCCTTGTGTGCTCCACGTGATTCCATGTATTCGATGTACTCGGCGAAGTTAACAAACTCCTCGTAGCTGGGCCGGAACGTCATGATGCGGGGCATATTATTTGTTTCGGCATCTTCGTCGCCAAATGATAAACGAGTCGACATATTTTATACAAATTATAGCACAAACCAAAATAATAAAACAGTGTTGGCAATGTCGGTCGCGCCGCAATTGCTGGCGAGTGCTGGATAATGTGCTCTGAGTGTTGAGAAAGCTTTCAAAATAATCGCGCCAAAATGCAAGTATACAACAGATATAATAGCGTCTTAATCTGAAGAACTATAAGTAGAGGTAGAGCTCTGAGTAAGCTAATACTCATTTCAACCGATTTGAAAAACTTTGTTGGGCCTCTTGAAAAAGCCAAGCGAAGCACAAAACAAAATAAAAAAGAAAATGGTGGCAAATTGTGTGTATTTCAATTTTATCGATTCTTAGTGCTGGACAGCGACCGTGCATAAATGTGTGTTGGTAAATTAGTCAAACTAAGGGCGCACTTTGAGCAGTGGATTTAAATGTGGAAATCTGATCATTTTAACGGTTATGAATGTTTACTTTCTTAGTTCAGCTATTCACTTAACAAAAATGTTAATGCAGCTATTTATCAGCATGAGATAAACAAATAAATGCATTGCTTTCTTTTGTTTTGCTTTACTCAGAATCAAGATATTTTTCTAGGTGTTAAACTTTAGCTTTAATGACTGGTTTCTACAGAATTTTGAATAATTACACACTCCCTGCAGGGAATCCAGCTTAAATTTGATTTAGATAAGATTAAACGTTACAAATACTTGAAATACGAGCTGCAGTAAAAATGAATATAGTATTTGATACGCGAATTAGCGGATAAAACATAAGTGAATAAGGATATAAAAAATGTTTATGTCAATGTTTATATCTTTGACACATAATAAACCAAAGTAATATATTTAAATTGCAATTAGTAATAAGATAAATCGCAATTATTTGTGTGCCCGCTTTATGGTTTAATAGTCATGATAATGACTAAAGTTAAACACGGACCCAGCTGCTATCTCAAATCGGGCACTCGGGCAGATAATCAGAGTGAAAATGAATTCTTGGGGGCCGTATAAAAGGCACAGGTGAAGCCAATTCACGTTTCAGTCGCACAGCAACGGCGCGAAGTTCGAGTGAAGTATTTACTGAAAACATGAGTTACGAACCGACGACGGACAAGTGCACAAAGCGTAAGTACGAGTTTGTCAATGAAATGTCATCAAAAAGGGATCATTGTAGAGCAACAAATCTTAAGCTAATCATTGTTGATTAGATAAAGTTTAATGTGTTTAATGTTTCGTATAAGTGGAGGAAACCAACAATGCATAGAAAAACATCAGTTCATTGAGCACTCCTAGCAAAAACAAAACCTTTTGTAATCAGCTGGAAGAGGTTATTGATACGCGCTGCAGTCGACAGAACTTGAGTTCGTCTAGTCGTAAACCTACATAATACCGAACATTTCCTACGTATCAATTATCTGTTCATATTCTATAAGAATGCTCCAGACGATACTTGACTTGACCAGGAGATACCCTTAATACGCTAATTAGCTGCCGAATCTGAATATTTTAACTGATATTTGGTTGGAAAAGTCGGATATCGACTTTAATCAAAATTATGAAAAAAAGTTATCGATTCTTTTAAAGCTGAATCTCCATGTGATTTAGTAGTCGGTGTATCAGTTATACTTAAACTCTTATACTATATTACCGAAAAGCAGGCAACGCTGTCGATCCTAACACTCAGACTCCTTTAGTCTTCAAATCTTATATTCTTCCACGCTAATACTGTTATGATATAAAAGATTTTTTTACCGAACCAATACAGCCTATTCCATTTTCGATGTTTGCCGGGGTATGAGCTCATTGGCTTTGTGCTGACGTAGAGGCAGACAGGAGTGTGACTGCCTGCTGATCTTAAACTCTTATACTCTCAATGCACTCTTATATTTTTATGATTTTTGCTCAATTAGCTTGCTAGCTGATAACAAATATATATGCATAATTATAAGAATAGGCTTTATAAGCTTGGTCACAGCTCGCAGCCGCCAGCCTCTTATTGTAACACAGAACAATATGCCTTGTTTCATTCTGTATATGTGCAAGGGTATAAAGCACACTCGTCTTGTCTAGCCCACTTATACGTTAAATAAGGCAGAACTCAACCTGAACGCCTTTGCGGCGCTGACTAACGTTGTAGTTAAGATCAAACAGCTATGCACATATAACTGTGGAAGATATCATTCTTCTGATTGCCCACGCCCCCAACAGAACATCTTAGAACCTTATCAAAAACGGATATCTACACGGAACTATATGCAAAATTGTAAGCCATAAATCAAGACAGTCAGTCAAAAGGGAGTTACGTAGAGCAAGTTGAAGACTGAACCAAACCGACATAAACAATAAAAAAAACATAAGCAAATACATAAATAAATTAAAAGTACTATTAGACTGTCGTCTAGCCAGACCTGCTCTAACTCAACTAGTCTGGATCTAATCTGCCTCGTAAATCAACTATCTGGAAGTAGAATTCTGGCATATAAACATATATATTTTGATATATAATATATCTGGATGTCAGTAAAAAGATAAGTGATTCTAGCTGTACAAATAATAATATTTACTCTCTGATTATCTCTGTTTGCTAAGTAACAAATAATTTGAATATATATATACCTGATATGCCCTATATATACATTGCATAGAGCTCCATTTCTCTCTTAGTCCCCCTTTTGCGTACTCCACTGTGTGCTAAATTTTCCATCAGCCTTTTGTTTTTTTAATTGCATTTGCATTGGCTTGCGTTAATGATAATGGTAATGATAATGACACAATAGTTGTTAATTATAAAAGCTGTGAACGTCGCGCTTACTATCAGAGCGCACTTGAAACACAATTTGAATGCGTGCAAAAATAAAGTCGAGGAATTTAGTGAAAAAACAATTGAACAACAAACATTGGCATAGCTCATCGAACAGTCAATAAGTGAGGCCGCAATCGAAATCATCCAAAGCATCACAATATGGTCTACCTACAAAGCAGCGAGAGGACTCCACTCTTAATTAGAGCTCAGCTAAGACATTTAGCTAGTAAATATAAAAAAATAGATTTGGTATAGTCGGTGAATAACTGGGAACCAGCCACAATAACTAATGACTAATCACTTACCAATATAATAACGAATAACCAATCCCCAATCTAAAACCAATTGTCCATTTCCAATCACCAATAACTAATGCCAAACATCTTCTTATCAATTCTTTCAGCTAGCAGCTTTGGCGCTCGTCACTGGCAAGCCATTCTCCTATTTGTGGGCATGATGATCAACTACTTCCAGCGGGTGAACATCTCTGCTGCCATTGTGCCCATGACACAACCAACAGCGGGTGCTCCTTACTACAATTGGGATACGTCTGATAAGTCGCTAATACTGAGCAGCTTCTTTTGGGGCTATGTGGTGGCCCAAGTACCATCAGGTGAGTTCAACTGAGAAAGTAAACTACTTTACGCACTTTACAAAGCTAATTAAGATTTCAATGTTTTTAAAGTTTTTAAAAAGTCCGACTTAACTTAATACCGTTAACCGTTGGTTTTCAGAATTAAGCTTGCCACATGATTGAATGTGCATTCTGCGTTGCCAGAAAGTCAATATGTCAATAGTCAGTCAGCCATCTGCAATTATTTTGCAAGTTGCACAATTTCCGTTGCCACTTAGGCAACTTAAGACTCGTCATTGCCACCTAGTTGATTTTATTTATCTAATTCTCCTTGCAGGTTTGTTGGCCAAACGCTTTGGCGCCAAATACGTGATTACATTGTCCACGGCTGTGGGCGGCATCTTGTGCTTCTTCCATCCGTTGGCCGCCGAAGGTGGCTGGATCAACATTTGCGTGCTGCGCGTGCTGACTGGCCTCGTCCAGGGCAGCGTCTATCCATGTGTGCACACGCTGCTCTCCAAGTGGGTGCCGCGCACCGAGCGTGGCTTTCTCACCACGGGCATCTACTCGGGCGCCCAATTTGGCACGGCGGTCATTTTGGTTAGCAGCGGCGACATATTCGAGTCCTCAATGGGCTGGCCGGGCTTGTTCTACATATCGGGCGGACTAAGTTTGGCTTGGGCGCTGCTCTTCTTCTGGCAGGGCGCCAACGAGCCGGCCTCGTCGAACAGCATCAGCAAAATCGAACGGGAATACATTGAGAGTCTAACGGGCAGCAATAATAGCGGACAGGTGAGTGTACAGAATGAGAAGATATACTGCAGCGGGTGCTGGGGTTACAGAAGTATGCGGGATATAGCGGGAACTGCAATCAGACACACAGTTATACTCTTATACTGGGGATAGTTATGCTGTTGCAGATCTCTTATAATCGTATGCTATTGTATATATAGACTAACAGCAGGAGTATACAGGTGCTACTCGGAACTATAATCACATATACTACTATACTCTTATACTAACGGAGAAAGCTGTCCATTCTTATACTTGACAACTGAGCTCTTATACTCTTATGCTCTTTTATTATACAGACTAACAGAGTGGGGTTAGATTGGCTCAGCTATTGATTCTATCACTCTTATACAGTCTTATACTATCTACTTCCGCACCCTAATAATCCATTGTCCTTTTCAGTCCCTCGCTGTGCCATGGAAATCGATCTTCAGCTCGTCGGCCTTCTATGGCCTGCTGGCCGCCCACTGCGGCTTCACCTGGGGCTTCTACACGCTGCTGACAGAGATGCCCACCTACATGAGCAGCGTGCTCAGATTGAATGTCAAGTCGAATGCGCTGCTCTCCTCACTGCCCTACTTCGCCATGGGCATACTCTGCTTCGTGGTGAGCCCGATTTCGGACTTGCTCATCAATCGTGGCACTTTGACGGTGACGACGGCTCGCAAGTTGTTCAACTCGATTGGTCAGTGGGTGCCGATGGCTTGCTTGATTGGACTCGGCTATATGTCGGCAGATGAGAAGACGGAGGCCATCGTGCTGCTCACCCTGGCTGTGGGCATCAACGCCGCCTGCTTCTGTGGCTATCTCGTGAATCACATGGACTTGTCACCAAACTTCGCTGGCCCCATGATGGGCGTTACGAATGGACTGGCGGGAGTCACCTCAATCATAGCTCCATTGGTTGTGGGTGCCATATTATCAGATGAAGAGGATCCCACGCAGTGGCGTGTGGTATTCTTTATCACCGGCGGCATCTACCTGCTGTGCAATGCGCTGTTCGTCATCTTCGGCAAGGCCACGGTCCAGCCGTGGAACGAACCGCCCAACATGTCCAGCACAATGACATTGCGAAACAATCTGCAAATCGACTCCAGCACCTTGGCTCCAATAGATGGCAAAGAAGATCGATTTTAAAGTGCATTCATGGAGAGTTCTATTAAGCTTATATGTGTATATAAATATATTTATTGTGTAAAGAATTAGTCTAAGTCTATCATAGTCTAAACTAATGTTGTGTTAAGTAATTTAGATATAATAAAAGATATGCTTCGTGGTCTATAAAAAAGTTTACTCAGACTCAGTCATATATAATTCAGTCTGCTCTATTATCTATAGACAAGTAATTTGTAGATTTGCATTGAAATTCACGTGAAAACAATTAAATATTCACATCTAGATAAGAACTTGGCAAAAACTATGTGGCGAAAGTTTTCAGATAAGAATTAATTAATTAATAACTAATAAATTCCATAAGAAAAACTTCAGAATCTGGATAACTGATAATATTAATCACAATTATTTGAGTGTGAAAACATATGTACAAAATTTGGTAAACCTAGGCTTAGTAATGCCCGAGTTATAAGGGGTATATTTTTAGTAAACGTGAATATTAACAAATGAATCTTCTTAAATTTGCATTAAAATCATTACAAGATGTATATGAGTACATATCAATATAGCTCTTTTACTTCCGCCTCTAGTAGTTCCCGAGTTCCATGAGGTATTAGTAGAAAAAACGACATGCTTTAGCCATAAACCTTTTTGGAACGTGCTGCTTAACATAATAAATTATGGCCCCAATTATACGGCTTAAACGAAAGTGTAATGTACTTTTAAGGCAAGCCCTATAAACGACAATAAAATCAGAATATATGACTATACGAGGGTGGTTTGAAAAGTTATCACAATAAGATAATATATTTATTATAGAATTCTAATAAATTACTTTTCAATATTTCATTATTTTGATTTATTTTTGGCCTGACATAAAAAAGGAAACCTAATGAACTATACAGATTTACCAGATTAGTCTTAGTGTTTTAATTTAATATATTATAGATTCCTTATAATTTCTTATTCATTGTGGCTAACTACTTTCGACTTCCAGTAATAAATTCCTTGGGCATCATCGAGGATAAACTGCCTGGAGATAATTTCACGCAACTTTAAGTCGACCCTCGTAGATGCCAATGGCATTTGTCCCTGGGAATCGCGAGTCGTTAGTCGTTAGTCGCGAGTCTGGGCGAATTTATCTCCATGGCAAATATTTACAAATGTCAACAAATTAAGTATGTACATAGTATACATAATAAAAGTCTAGTCTAGTCTAGTCTAGGAATTTATCACACGAGATATCTAAATACATCCTTAAGGGGTTTACTCAAGCTTTTCCTCCTGCAGCTCTTCCTCTCTGAGTTGCTTATCAATGCGCTTGGATGCTTTGCGAGTGGTTTGCATTATCCAGGCGGTGGCCGCCCAACTTATGATGAGTGTGGCCAAGAGAACCGGAACATAGCCGTTGGCATCTCCCACGGGTATCTCAGCTATAAGGGGCTTATCCATGCTCAATTCCATATGCAATCGTTGCCAATTGCATATCTCCGCTTCGGTCCGTTCCACAAAATCCGTTGCCCCTTCGTTCAGGCAGTAAAACTTATCATAATCATCCAGCAATGCCTTGTCAATGAGTTGCTTATCATCGCTCGAACAGCTTAGATAAAGTGAAGGTGCGCTTAGTATTACCTTGGCCAACGTGCTGCAATTGGTATATATAGTATATATGTATATATATATTGGCATATATAAATCGTGAGTTCTTACGTTGTGCGGCTCGCTGCATGATACCGAAAATGAATCGGCAGTTGTATGGAATCTTTAATCTTTGTTGATCCACGCAGAAGCACCGAGAAGGGTTTTGCCTTTTCTGTTATAATTTCAACGTCAACGAATTTTGGATAGTTTGCACTCAGCTGTTAAATAAGTTTATACATTATTTATAGTTCATTTTATAATGATTTTGAAAAATTAGTTTAGGTAGTTGCTATTTTCAATTGGTACAGAATGCCTTTAATTACAGGGTATCGTGCTGCTCACCTTTTTCAAGCGCTGCAAGTCGTCCAGCTGATCGGTACTAATGTAAACGGCTGCCGGCAGATGCTGCTCGATTACATACTCACAATTCAGGTTCGCAATTACTTCAGTGAACTCTACAGTGTACCTTAAATTTCTATTTAGGAAATTTCATTTGCATTTGTTAATGTTGTTAAAACTATATTCATTTTTTATATCAAACCTATGCATGCCGACTGGTTCCATTTCGACGTGCATAACGCTCTGATGTGTCACATGGCAATTTATGTTGTTTACCGACAGCGCAACAATTAATATTAATATTATAGGTGTTAAAATTGTTAAACATTTCATTGTGTTTACCTAAATAAATTGAAAGAACTGTGCTTATGTTTTTAGTGTTGAGTAACGAAAATCCAATAAGACTGCAAACTTGCTTAAAAACAAACTGTCAATTTTATTGGGCTGCCAACTTAATGCAGAAATTATGCGCGTAACTTAAAATACCGAAAATTATGTATTCTTAGTATATATCTTCAAATGTTTTTTTTTCATAACTGTCTTCTTAATGCAAACATTTCTTGCGTTGTTAAAAGTACCTTAAAATTATTTTAATATAAACTAACTATCTGTGCAATTCAACTCTCTGTATAATTGCGAGCCTTGTCGTGCGAGTTTATCTGCCATTTCATTTCCCTTGATGCCTTTGTGTGCCTCAACGTAGTTCTTGAAGAAGGAAATAAGCTGTAAGTTGGGATTGATGCAATTTTAAATGGAAACTTACCCATTTAACTTGAATATCTTCATTTTGCAGCAGCTCATCCAATTCTTTGAAGTCAGCCACATTCTTAACAGGCGTCATATTTGGAAGGCGCCAATTGCGCCTCTTCCAGCCGGCTACCCACTTCGTTATGGAATTGATCAGGAACTGTGAATCTGTATTAATGCTGAGTTTTTTAATGCCCAAATCCAAGGCTGTTTTAATAGCATATATTGCTGCCTGAATTTCACCCACATTGTTGGTGACACGTCCCAGCACAGGCTTTGCCGCGTTTCTATAAAAGTAATTGAAGAGATTGAGTAAATAAATGAAATTACTCTTGAATAGCCACTCACAGTGGATGATTGTCACCAAAGTAAACCCCAAAGCCGGCGCATGCATTCTTTTTCCCGTTGCCGAGACATGAACCATCCGTGTAGACAATCACATATCCCTCGGCGTTCATCGTGAACTCAAATGCTCCAAATTGTTTCAGTGCAACGACATCTTCCACATTGGAGATGTGCCGTGGTATTTTCGACTTTGTGGCACTGCTGCTTTCAGCTTTTCGTTTCCGATTGCTTCCCGAGGGCTCAGTAAATCCTTCTACTTCATTCATGGCCATCAACTAAGGTGACAAGAGTCGAGGATTTAAAGAAAACCAATGCTAGCACATTCTACTTACCAAGTCATCTTCTGTGACCTCCTGTTTTTCATCAACATCTTCTGGCCAGTAGTCTTTGCTCCTAACTTCCTTCTGCTGCTTCCAACTGGTGGGCGGGCCGTCCTTTTGTCCGAGTGCCACAGCTATTTCATCCGGTGCGTAGCTTCCTTTCGTTCCAGCTCCAGCTGGATTTATAAACTGCTCCGCTTCAAAGCGGCTGTTGAACTTCTTGTAAAGGGCACCTTTAAAGCCCTTCACCTGTTGCTCACATTGCTTCCAGTTGTCATATATACCTACTTGTCGCCCTTTAGCAACTGCGTAGTAAGCCATATTGCGTTCAAATATTCTCACATTCTGTTGGAGTTGCGAGCAAAGGAGTCTAAACATTGTGTGCCGTAAGTGTTGGGAAACGATGCACAAGCGCTACCAGATCAGTGAACTATTGTGTGTAGTTTTTATTTATAGTTTTCAAGTGTATATCAGATGAGTGATTAGTCAAATATATTTAAAGCCGAAATATATATAATACTAATTATGGGAAATAAATAACGTTAAGCAATATTTTAATTTTGCTTAAACAGAATTTGCATTTGTTTCCTCAAGTATTGAATGCGTAGAAACAATTATTATCGATACATCAGTAATACGATAGTTCTTTTTGTGTACATCTCTAGATAAGAAGCTAATAAACGAAAATAAAAAATCTGTTTTTCCTGTGCACAAGTTATATCATTAATAATGTGCAAGGGAAGTGTTTCGTTAATTTGTTCTGTTTTTGTGTTAGTTGTGCAAATACAAAATGCCGAGTTTCGCGCATACGAAGAGATTGCAGTTGTTGAGCCAGCACTTGCAGCTGCAATCACAGCAAATCACGATAAGCGTAAAAATGCACGTTCGATGATTTGCTATTGCGATGGCAGCTGCCCGAACAATGCAAGCAACGGTACCTGCGAGACACGACCAGGTGGCAGTTGTTTCAGCGCCGTCGAAGAGGTGTACGACGAGACAACAGGCACATACGAGGAGGAGCGCACCTTTGGCTGCATGCCTCCCGAGGACAATGGCGGATTGCTGATGTGCAAAGTGTCAGTGATGCCCTATTTGCATGGCAAGAACATTGCCTGCTGTGACGAGAAGGACTTGTGCAATCGCGACCTGCAGCCGGATTTCATGCCCAAGCTGACGACACCTCCACCCGAACTGCCCGTCAGCCGAAAGTCCATTCACATAGTCACCCTCCTGGCCATCATTGTGGTCGCCTGCGTGTTTATTGTGTTTGTCGTTGCACTATGCGTGGTCTTCAAGCGCCGCAACAAGCTGCGCAAGCAGCCACGTTTGATCAACTCCATGTGCAACTCTCAGATATCTCAGCTAGTCGAACAAAGCTCAGGCTCCGGGTCCGGTCTGCCGCTCCTGGTGCAACGCACCATTGCCAAGCAGATACAAATGGTGCGCCTCGTTGGCAAGGGACGCTACGGCGAGGTGTGGCTGGCCAAGTGGCGCGATGAAAGAGTCGCCGTCAAGACCTTCTTTACCACCGAGGAGGCATCCTGGTTTCGCGAAACGGAAATCTATCAAACTGTGCTGATGCGACATGAGAATATTTTGGGCTTCATTGCGGCTGATATCAAGGGAAACGGCAGCTGGACACAGATGCTGTTGATCACCGACTACCACGAAATGGGCAGCCTGCACGATTATCTCTCCACATCGGTGATCAGTCCACAAAAGCTACAGCTGCTCTCCTACTCCCTGGCATCCGGCTTGGCGCACCTGCACGACGAAATCTTTGGCACTCCAGGCAAACCGGCCATAGCCCATCGGGATATCAAGAGCAAGAACATCCTGGTCAAGCGGAACGGACAATGCGCCATTGCGGACTTCGGATTGGCGGTTAAGTACATCTCGGAACTGGATGAAATACACATTGCGCAGAACACACGCGTCGGCACACGTCGCTACATGGCGCCGGAGGTGCTCGACCAGACACTGAATCCACAGCAATTCGAGGAATTCAAGCGAGCCGACATGTACTCTGTGGGCCTCGTTCTCTGGGAGATTACCAGGCGTTGCTATACGCCCATATCGGGCACAAAGACAACTTCTTGCGAGGACTATGCCTTGCCATATCACGATGTGGTGCCTTCGGATCCCACATTTGATGACATGCACGCCGTTGTCTGCGCCAAGGGCTATAGACCGCCCATTCCAATGCGCTGGCAAGAGGACGACGTGCTAGCCAGCCTCGCGAAGATCATGCAGGAATGCTGGCACCCGAATCCAACGGTGCGTTTAACGGCGCTGCGTGTCAAGAAAACACTCGGACGCCTCGAAGCGGACTGCCTTATCGATGTGCCTATGAAGATTGTCTAGGGGAACTACTACTAGAGAGCGATCCCTAATTGAACTTTATTTTATATATATATACAGTATATATATAGTTTTACATATAGATTAGTTTTGCTAGCTGCATTTGCATTTATAAAGCAGGTTTTTTTTGTTCGTTCGGCAATAGTTGATAAGCCCCTTTTGAAAAACTTTGTGCCTACTAATGACACAGGCCAACCAAGAATGATACTAACTCCCTTAAAGGTGTTCCATAATGCTGAATGCGGGACTGATATCAAAATCGCTCAGACTGTCGATATATTATCAATTTTAATTCAGAAAATGTGACAAGGTTTTAACAGTAACCGAAAGTGATCTTCCTCTCCTCTTAAACCCCTTTCCAATTATTTCAAATATCTTTCTTTGTCAAATGGAATTCGTATGATTCGATTTCATCAATGCGTGAAGTCTAGCCTGATTCTCGGTTACCAAATCCTGTTGGCCTGTGTAATTAAACCTTAGCTTAAGATTCGTACTGATTCGTATGTTAGTTTAAGTAACATTTGTTGTCTAGTTTAATGTTAGTGTTAAGGTTCAATTGGTTTGCAAAATGCTTTAACTTTCTTGGGAAATCTTTTTTGAAAGAAATCGAGTTTCAAAATTCATTTTTGTGCCAGCTTACTTCTGAGTTAGAACTATTAAATAAACCTAGGCTAAGTTGACAAAGCAGTGAAATGCTAAAAAATATATATATATTTATATATATTAACTATAATACAATATTTTTGCGAAACTTTGTAATTTAAGCAAGTGCAAGAATAATGCTGCCTTATGTAAAATTTAAAATCAACTAGACCTAGCATATATATTTATATATATATATAAATATTCAAGTTTCGAGCAGCTGCTTCAAATAGTTTAGGAAGCAATAGACATATATACACATATGTATAGTTAATTAAGTTACTTGAAGGTGCAACATTTTAACAATTTACCTTTTTATATAAACTAATCAAACGATTCACAATATTTTGTTTAGCTTTAAGCAATACATTTTGTTTTTAGAAATAACAATAACAAACGTTTCAATCTTCAATCTTTATTTTAAGATTTTTTGATTTACAATTTCTAATAATCATAATAAATATTAATTTCTTTCAATTCTTTTGTCATTTATTTACAAACAATAGGTGCGCCTGACTGGGATATACCCTGTCTTTGCAAATGCATACGTACATACACACACAAACAAATGTAAAGACAATGTTCCGTTTGTAATCGATATCATGGAACTGTTAAATGATCGATGATTTGAAAAAGGATTTCAAGTCTGGCTCCTCTACTCTTGTATCGACGAACACAGAGACAGGGCTCTTCATAAAAAACTGTTATAAATATGAAAAGGGTCAACTCTCTGTCATTAGTTTCTCGTCAATTGTATCTGTTTCCACACTCGCTTTCTCAGCTTCATCCAGCTCCATCTCCTTTTCTTTGCCGTTCTCTTGCTGTTCCGTTTGCACAACTTCCATGTCTTTGCTATTCTCCTTAGCTTTGGCACCCTTGCGCTGCGGTATAGTCTCTAGGATTGCTTGCGTCCAGCCCTGGTTGGCTGCAACTCGAGTGAGAAGCTCAAAGACGTGGAACGTGCTCAGCACGGAGCGTGTCTTCATGTCCACGTGCTCGCTGAGTGGCAGGCGAGCTGTGAGTAGTCCGGCACCTGTGGCCCGCTGATGACAGAGGCCTTTGAAGTGATTGTGGTCGACCAGGCCGCCAATGACATACGTGTGTCCAGGCAGTAGCTTCTCCAGTATCGTATCCGATTCGCAGGTCAGGTAGACCAATTTCTGCTTGTCGAAGACGTCTGTGTGTGTGCGGTCGAAGTGGTAGTCGACATGCCAGTTCTCCCAGCCGTCGTTCTTTTTGAAGCATTCGTGGATGTGGCCCTCGCTCTTGATGCCGGTGAAGTGCAGACGCAGCGGCTGGGCGGCACGTCGATTAATCGTATAGATGCGCAGACACTGCTTCACACACTTGGCCACGTCCCGCTCCTGCATCAGATCGTCGTAATCCAGGTCGATGGCAACGCTGATTGTATCGGGCGAACTTTGTTTATCAATTCTCTCTAGTTGACGGCGTTTCAACTCCTTGCGAGACGGACCCACATTGACTGGCAGTCCCTTAGCCTTCGCCTCCACTCGCTTCTCCTTTCGACGCTCGCGCTCCTTCAGCCGTCGCACTTTCCGTAACTCTAGCATTTCGGCGTGTTTCCGTTGTTTCTTCAGCTGGTTTTTGCTCAACGGTGTGGCGGGTGTGGTGCCTGGACAACTGTTGAGCGTAATTTCCTTGGGCTGCTCTTGATCATTGCCTTCCTCTTTTACATCCATATTGCAATTTTCTTTAATTAATATTAACTACAGAACTAATATGTTTATCTAGCTAAGCACGTTAAAACTGATGTGGTTCATTAGAACAACTTGTTATCGATTATAGAAACGAACTAGTTCGCCATCGAATCTCTTTTTGTGTTACCTGTCCAGCCCTAAAAAATGCATATCTCTCAGGGGTACCACAAATATTACCATTATGTTCACTTTTCGCGAGGGAGTTGAGCTTAAGCAGAATCTGATTGGAGAATTATGTACCAGCCACCTTTGCCGCCGCCGCAAGATGTGCCCACACAACCTCCACCGCCTCCACCACCAGCTGAAGCCGTAGAATTGCCTCCGACAGGCCTAAAACATAATGGCCAGCCGCTTAACGTTGAAGCACCTCCGCCGGCAAACTACGATTATGGACAGCATCCATGGAGTATGAGTGATGCTTACAATTCTCAAGGTTCATCAGTGAATTATGGTAAATATGACGCCACCTCCTATGCGCCATATGCTGCAGCTCCACCGCCACTACCGACATATGCATCCAACGCAGCCCCATATTACTATGAGAATTATGCCTATCCGGAGAGCTATGCAGGACCGGCATCCAATTATGGAGCTAAGCCATCTAGCTCTGGCTACGAGTCCAGATCAGACTACAGACAGGGCAGTTACCCCTACAATTATCGACCTCCTAGTCACAGCTACTACACTAACAGTTATCCTAAAAGCTATGGCGGCTATAACTATAACAGTCGTTATGAGCAAAGATACTACAGTCCACGACAGTCCTATCATGCCAGCCAAAGAAATACGAAGAGCATGCCCAACGAGGTGCCAAACACGCCCAAGATGGAAACGGAACGGGATCGTCTCTTGCGTCAGTGGTGCTCCAACTACTGTGAGAAACCCGAGGACTATATTAAGAAAATGAATGCTTTGATCGAAGCCGAGGCGCCTGCCGAGTCGTGGGTGCGTTCATCGCCCGCTGAACTGTACTATGAGCGCACAAAGACCGAGCACGAGGTGAGGGCCAAGCCACGCCTTCACAAGCGCTGCGAGCTGTTCGAGCAGCAGCTCATCGAGCGTGCCGAGAGAGTGAGAAAGACGTTGCCCGTCTATGTGCCGCCAGCTCGCAAAACACGAAGACGGGCTTGCAATCACAAGCATAAGTCGGAGGCGTGCTCTTCCAGCTCCGATTCGGATTCGGATGAGGATGCCTTCAAGATCGAGCAAGACTGCTGCATGGAAGAGCTGTCCCGCAAGGTGCAGCATCCACAGCGCGTGCATCCCGATCTGTGGCACAACGACGCGGGCGAAATGAACGATGGACCGCTCTGTCGCTGCTCGGCGAAATCGCGACGCATTGGCATACGCCACGGCATCTATCCAGGGGAGAAGGGCTATCCCATCTGCGACAAGGACACGAACAATGCGAGCAAACTTTATCATTATCGCATTACCATTTCGCCGCCCACGAATTTCCTGACCAAAACGCCGACGATCATCAAGCACGACGAGCACGAATTTCTCTTCGAGGGCTTCTCCCTGCTCTCGCACGTCCGCCTGACGGATTTGCCCGTCTGCAAAGTGATCCGCTTTAACATTGAGTACACAATCGAATACGACGAGGAGAAGATGCCAGAGAACTTTACCATACGGGAGTTGGATTTGTTTTGTAAGCGAATTCATTCTTCTCTCTGTATAATAGAAGTATAATCCTGTTCTTCTTCTAGTTAAATATCTGTTCCACGAGTTGTTGGAGCTGGTCGACTTTAATCTCATGCCGAATGGCGAGCAATCCTGTCCAGCCTTTCATTTCCTGCCGCGCTTTGTGCGCGAGCTGCCAGACAATGGCAAAGAGGTTCTGGCTATGTGCGAGGTACTGAAGTATTTGCTGGACAACTCAGCGGAGCTGGTGGAGCCGCAGCAGCTGCTGCACCTGAATCGCATAAGCCAGCATGAATGGCAGAAGTATGTGGACTACATCAAGGGCATGCTGGTCACCAAGCCGGGCCATAAGCCCTGCTCGCTGCGTGTCGATCAGCTGGATCGAAATAACTCCGATCTACCCGAGTGCCTGGACCGGGAGACGGGCATCTCGCATCCAGCGATTGTGCACTTTGGCATACGTCCGCCTCAGCTGAGCTATGCTGGCAATCCGGAGTATCAGAAGGCCTGGCGGGAGTATGTTAAGTTTCGTCATCTGATGGCGAATATGTCGAAGCCGTCTTTCAAGGACAAGCGCAAGCTGGAGGACAAGGAGCAACGGCTGCAGGAGATGCGCACGCAGGGCCGGATGAAGCGGAATATAACTGTGGCCATCAGCTCGGAGGGCTTCTATCGCACGGGCATTATGTGCGACATAGTGCAGCATGCCATGCTGATACCTGTATTAACAGGTCATCTCCGCTTCCACAAATCGTTGGATCTGCTGGAGGAGAGCATTGGCTACAAGTTCAAGAATCGCTACTTACTCCAGTTGGCTCTAACGCATCCCTCGTACAAAGAGAACTATGGCACCAATCCGGATCATGCGCGCAACTCGCTCACAAACTGCGGCATTCGGCAGCCGGAATACGGAGATCGAAAGATTCATTATATGAACACGAGAAAGCGTGGTATCAATACGCTGGTGAGCATTATGTCGCGCTTCGGCAAGGACCACGAAACTGTCTCCAACATCACGCACAACGAACGCCTCGAATTCCTGGGCGATGCTGTGGTCGAGTTCTTGAGCTCGATTCACTTGTTCTTCATGTTTCCGGAGCTGGAGGAAGGTGGCCTGGCCACCTACCGTGCCGCCATTGTCCAGAATCAGCATCTGGCTCTGCTAGCCAAGAAGCTGCAGCTGGAGGAGTTTATGCTATATGCCCATGGCTCGGATCTGTGCCACGAGCTGGAGCTGCGCCATGCCATGGCCAATTGCTTTGAGGCTTTGATGGGCGCCCTGCTTCTGGATGGCGGCATTAAAGTGGCCGATGAGGTGTTCACCGATGCCCTCTTCAGGCAGGACGATAAGTTGCTTGCCATATGGAAGAATTTGCCGGAGCATCCGCTGCAGGAGCAGGAGCCGCTCGGCGATCGTAGCTGCATCGATGCCTACCGCGTGCTCAAGGATTTGACCAGATTTGAGGACTCGATTGGCATCAAGTTCAAGCACATCCGCCTGCTTGCGCGCGCGTTTACGGATCGCTCGATTGGCTTCACGCACTTGACGCTCGGCTCGAATCAGAGGCTGGAATTCCTGGGGGATACTGTGCTGCAGCTGATCTGCTCGGAGTATTTGTATCGCCATTTCCCGGAGCATCATGAGGGACATTTATCGCTGCTGCGCTCCTCGCTGGTCAACAATCGCACACAGGCCGTGGTCTGCGACGATCTGGGCATGCCCAAATTTGCTGTCTATGCCAATCCCAAGGCTGACCTGAAGACCAAGGATCGGGCGGATCTGCTGGAGGCTTTCCTGGGCGCCCTCTATGTGGATAAGGGCCTGCTTTACTGCGAGCAGTTCTGTCACGTCTGCCTGTTCCCGCGGCTGCAGCTGTTCATCATGAATCAGGACTGGAACGATCCCAAGTCGAAGCTGCAACAGTGCTGCCTGACCTTGCGCACCATGGACGGCGGCGAGCCAGACATACCCTACTACAAGGTGGTCGAGGCGAGCGGACCCACAAACACGCGTGTCTACAAGGTGGCCGTCTATTTTCGGTCCAAGCGCTTGGCCACCGCCAGTGGCTCGTCCATACAGCAGGCGGAGATGAATGCAGCGAAGCAAGCGCTGGAGAATTCCCGAGATCTGTTTCCCCAACTCGATCACCAGAAGCGCGTCATTGCCAAGAGCATTAAGAAGCAAACGGGCAGCGAAATGGACAACGATGTGGACAAGGCGCACGATGACAAGGTGAAGAAGCCCAAGTATGCAGCGCCGCTGGAGGATGAGTCCCATCTGCCCAAGCAGTACCGCATGCATGAGAATATATCCAGTGACGAGTTGCCAGAGGACGACGAAGACGATAACCAGAGCAGGCCAGCCCTTTGTAAGTATTCTCAATTTCTTCAGCGAGCATTAATTGATTCTTCCTCTTCTCATTTGAAGCACCTCTCCATCTGCCAAAGCATCGAAATAGCAGCCGGAGCAGGAGCAGAAGCAGCAGTAGCAGCAGCAGTAGTAGTAGCAGCAGCAGCAGCAGTAGTGATACAGACAGTGATTCGTGCACTCCGCCAAAGCGTCGGACGCGCCAAGAGGAAGGCTCCGTTTCGCCAGTCTCTTCTTCTTCATCGTTATAATATAAATTAAATTTATTAATCTATAAGATGACAAAATAACCATAGGCAAAAGTTAAACTCCTTATACTTGAATCTACCTATCCGAAAGCTTGCATATTTAGTATATACATATATCCACAGAAGCTTCGCTTTATCTAATTTCATTCCTCAATGTCAATGTTAGTCGTTGTATTTTGCACGAAGTTTACTTAAATCAATATATATAGTATATAGCTTGACCATAGAACTGACCTGGAGCAGCATGTAGTGCCTGGAATTCATGAATTGATTCAATTAAACAATAAACCCAATTACTCTGTCGCATTCAATTCATTCCTAAATTTAAGGAAAATCTGTGGAAACAATTCGTATGCTTCCGAAAAGTTATCCCAAATTTCAGATGGAAAATACTCCAGATGTAGTCAGTCGAAGATGAACAAATTTCGGAGTCTAGTTCTTCGAATACGATCGCAAATAGTATATAGTTCGGAAATCGGGTGACAATTAAAAGAGTCTTGAATTCTTATGAATGGATCTCTTTGTAATTTTTATTGAAAATACTACAAATGTTTTCAATATTGAACACAATTTACACCAGTTATAACAGTTCATTCAAGATTTCTAAATTTAACTTTTTCGGAGTGGAGTGGAAACTTGATAATGATCTACCATATCCGATGGGTTAAAACATATTTCATATTCGCAAATCATGTTATTTTCACGATTGTACACGGCACTTATTTTATTTGTTGTACTTTAGCTCAATTCGATTGAACTGCGTTTGCATTCCAAATATAAATTTGATATAACTAAACTCGAGCGCAGCATATAACAAATCGATAACAAAATAAAAAGATCAAGAAGGTAATTTGTCGTATAGCAAGAATTGTAAATTTAAACAATCAAATTGATTTCAAGAATGCCTATCGGTACAAAATGCAATGCAAATTCAACAACGTATTTAGTCAGGGAAGCTTAGCCATTTTACTTAAAGAGGGACAGCCGGCGTCCAAGCGATCGTCCGCTGCTATTCAAGGCGTTCGTTATGTCCTTCAACTCTGGCAAATTCTGAATGTCGCCGCGAGCCGCCACCGAAGGGACAGAGTTAAGAAGTCTTTGAGCAACGCGTTGTATATCAGCAGATGTTACTTTTTCTGTAAGACAAAGAATACCTCAGTAATCATTGCATACAGACATATCTAGATTATCTTACCAATCTCTTTGATGAAATGCTCGGGTCGCTTGCGATACCCCGTAACCAGAACTTGACGGCCCACATCTTCGAACACAACTGGACGGGACTCGAGGTTCATTAGTAGCATCGATTGCAATTGTATTTTGGAACGCATCAACTCTTCGTTGCTCGGCTCGGCGGTCATGTTCATCAGTTCTCGCGTGAGAACCTCCACCATATCTCGCATGTGCTGTGGCGGTGCACTGCCGTGTATGCAGAAGAGGCCCGTATCCACATAGGCATGGTTGTAAGCTGTTGCGCTGTACATCCAATGGTAGCGATTCAAAACTTTGGTATAGAGGCGAGAGTACATGCCCTTGCCAGGTCCACCAGCAGAGAAGGATCCACCGCCGCCCATCATTATGTTGAGCACACACAATGGCACAAAATCTGAGTCCTGATGAGAGCAACCCTCAAAGCCGAGTACAACGTGGGCCAACTCTGGCAGTCCAGCTGCCGCATAAATCGGAATTTCGCAGTGTTCCTTAAACAGCGCAAAAGAGATCAATTAGCGTATTCGGGACAGACGGATATACCGGTTCATACTTTAACTAAGCCGCCTGTATACTGCGCCTGCGACGTGTCCACTTGGTTGGGAGCTATACTCGTCACATTTTCCTTCACCCAAATGGCCTCGTGGTCGACAAAATATTTCGTGACGTGCTCAACCAGTTCATCGTGATCCACCTAAACAGGGAGAGACAATTAATCAAATTGGACTTGTGTGTGTTAGATCAAGAGCTTACACCAACGCCAGCAATGACCATACGGTCCGGCGCATGATGGTATTTTAGGTAGTTCATTAAAACGTTGCGGTCAATGCTGTCCAAATTCGCTGGCGGGCATAGTTTCGGCAAACCCAGCGTGTTCTCCCTGTAGGCAGCAGCATGTATCATGTCCATGAGTATCGGCTCCTGTTCGGGTCGCATGCCAAGCGTTTCCAGTTCAAAGCTGACCGCTCGTCGTGCCAAATTCACTTCCTGTTCGCTCAACGTTGGCCTCAAGGTTACGTCAGCCAGCAGCCGGGTGACGGATTCCAGAGCGCGGCTATCAATGCTTGCTGCATAGATAAGCGTGTCCCTGGAGCTCTGGCAGTCACAGATGCCTCCATTTTTCTCCAGCTCCTTAAGAATTGCATCCTTATTGGGAAAGTTAACTGTTGACTGGGAGTATGATGGACGAAATTAATAAATAATTAGTATTTTTTAATAACAAATATATGGCAATTGGCATTGGATGTATGCCATTTGCCATTGCCTCCAGATCATATGTAATCTGTGATACGGGACACAGGGAATGGCAATAAATTACGACGCAGTGAATGGCAAATACCTTTAGGCAGCATGATGTATGGCAGTTACCAATCATGTAATGCATTGACTGTATGGGAATGTATGGCAATTGGCCAAAAGGCGAAACTTACATTGAACGCCAGTTTCTCAAGGAAATGGGATACACCACTGGGATAGGCGACTTCGTAGCGTGGCCCAGAGTCCAGCACGAGACCAACCGTGCAGAATTGCCCATAGCGTGGCTCCGAGGCTATGCGCAATCCATTCACCAGTGTTGTCACCTTGGTGGTGGCGCTCTCTACTAAGGGTTTGGCATAGACGGCCTCCGGCAAGTTTGGCAGCGGTTCCGTTAGGGGCGGCAGGTGCGTAACAATCTCTTTGGACGGCGTGTTTACCTTGTGTGGGCCGCCGTCTTTACTACGCACTCGTCCGGTGATTTGGCCAATGCCTGTGCCACTGCCGATTTCATCACCACCAACTACTGTTACTTTTGTGGCGAAGCGACGTGGAAATCTAATTGAATAACAAGTGTGAAATGCATTATTTTTACCGGTTCTTCCTCTCGTTAAGCCCACACACACACGATTCTTACGTGCGCCAAGAGTTCTTTAGTGTTTGCAGCATAGTGAAGCTTCTCACGTTCATGATTTGCAGGTGATTTGGGTCTGGCCTTGAGCGTTTGCAACTATATTTACAATTTCAAATGTTGAATTTTGCTGCGTTCAAGAAATCTGATTCAAAGACATACTTTTGAAGAAAAAAAATAGCTCTTCTTCTTGACTAATGTCAATCACAAATGTCATATGGAACTAAATGCGTAGAGTTGTATTTTTTAACAAGTATCGATAACTGCTCGGCAACCGTGAAAATTTAAAAAACGATATGTACGTTTTGTATATAATTTTAATAATACATTTTATTTATTTAGTTCGTATGTATTTCATTGTTTTACAATCTAATCAAAGTTAAAGCGCCGCTTGCCGTCAAAGCGATAGCCATAGGCTGCTGCATTTTTCGTGTCCACCAGAGCAGGATTCCGATGCTTAAAGAAACTGCCATGCCCGTGAGCTGGTCGAGAAGCGCTATTCGGTATGCCCTCCACTTCACGAGGATAAAAGGCTTCAAACATTCCTTCAGGTGGTAGGCAACACTCCACTATTTTTGTATCATTAGGATCATACGCGTTGACACTGATTAGTTCATGTTGTGCGAATAAAACAACCAGCAGTAGTATATTCAAAAATTTCGTAATTACAATCATTTCAAGTTGTACACACGCGAACCTTCCTTTTACTTTCTGTTTGTTGTTTTTTTTTCTACACAATCCAAGCTAAACTTGTTTTCCGCTCTGTGTTGTTCCAATTGCTGTGGCTTCAATTATACTGTTTACACCTTAAGCCACTCTCTGTGTGCTGCACTTGGCTTAAGTTAGGTGAGTTTCTATCAAAATTTGTTTTTGTGAATGAAGCTTTTTGGTATTTAAGTTTGCGCACTCTGAATCGTTTATCAAACGAGCAACACCAGAAAGCTTTCTATCCCATCTCGACAAAAAAAATTGTAAAAATATTACTCTGCCATATGTAAGTATTGAATAAACATAATGTGCATTGTTTATCACATTTAAGCTTATAAGAGAAAAGCAATAGCGGTGAATTTGAAAAGCTATCGAAATTGTCCATCACTAAGTGAGTTGAGTTTGTTAAATTCGTGCTTGCTATCAAATTACGTTCATCTCTATAAGCAGAAATTGCTTATTTCGCGCTTTTTGTTCATTTCTGAAAGAATAAGAAACTTAATTGCGAATTTCTTTTAAATAGCAACGCGAAAAGCCTATACAGTGTGCTCATTATAAGAAATACTGTTTTAAGAAAGGAATTTCATTTAAATATAACTCACAAGCAAGTTCCATATTACATTGCGGTAAATTCAAATTCATATGTATGTATGTAAATATCCCACCACTAGCTGAGTTGTTCTTTCGTTCGTGTCTCCTATCAGAAAATCGCGCATCTCTTTTGCCTGGAGCAGTTGGTCCATTCAGAGCGAGTAGAGTCGCCACGGGGGAACAACACAATTTCCTTTCCTTCATCTATTGAGAAATTCAGAGTTTAATAAGTCATTCAATTAAAAATACAAGTATGTCGTATAATCGTATGGAAACGCCCAAGGACTTAAGCGAAATAGCAAGTAAGTTGCCTGTATTCCAAATATGTATTTTGGCATTTGTTTGAATGCTGATAGCCCGTGTATACATATGTATGTAGATGTGTGTGTGTTTGTATATATATGTACATTGATATGCATTGTGGCATATTTGAAAAATACTTATTTAGAATATTTCTGTGCAAATTTTACACTAAATTTGATAATGAGCGTAGATATACATATGTGTGTATATGTAAAATTGTCGGCTTTTTCTGCTGTCCTGTTTTAACCACAGAGCAAATGCAACTGCGTGTATGTATGTATGTATATATTTGCAACTCGACTCTTGGTATGTGCATGCACTGCAAATTTGCACATGTGTGTGTGTGTGTATAAGGGAGTGTGTGTATATATCCATACAATTCATATGCGTTTTTTCCCGGTACAAATGACGCATTAAAACTAAGCATGGACATTTGATTTCGCATTTAATAGCATCGCCAAACCCGTTTAAGCAAATAAATAATGAAATACAAAAATTTGTTATTCAAGCGCCCATCAATAATGGAGAGCGCTATCCACCAATTCCGTTACCACCGCCGCCTTCCATGCACGGAAGCGACACAAAGCCCGTAATGCTCATGAGTTCGTCGACATTTTTGGAGTCTGCACCGATTATTATAAACAATTCGGCATTGTTGGTGGTCGAGGGCCAGGAGGATTGTCTGGATACAAAGAACTTGATATTCAATGACCAAACCATAAGAAAGGGCTTCATACGCAAGGTGTACTTCATACTGCTGGTATGTGGAGCATATTATAGCTTATTGTTTATATGATTGTAACTTCCATTCTCACTTTCCAGACCCAACTGCTCTTCACCTGTGGTGTCATCTGCATTTTCATGTACCACGAGCCGACCAAACTATTCGTTCGCGCCAATCCGATTGTGGTGATAGTTGCAATGGTCGTGAATCTAGTTGTTCTCATCTCGATGGCCTGCTGTGAGTCGACTCGGCGACACTTTCCTGTAAATTTTATATGCCTGGGCCTGTTCACTGTCACCATGTCGCTGCTGCTGGGTGGCGTCGCCAGCTTCATGGACGCGAATCTCGTGCTCATTGCCGTGGGCATAACGGCTTTGCTAGTGGCTGCCCTGTCCATATTTGCCATACAGACCAAATACGACTTCACAGCCATGGGCGGCGTCCTAATCGCAGTCGTTATCAGCCTCTTGATTCTGGCCTTTGCGGGCGCATTTCTACGCCAAACTTTCGGGGAGACGGCACTTGCCTGTCTTGGAGCACTCTGCGGCAGCTTTATGCTTATCTATGACACACAGCTGATTATTGGCGGCACCCACAAGTATCAATTCAACCCGGAGGACTATATATTTGCGGCATTAACTTTGTATATCGATGTGGTGCGCATCTTTTTATACATCCTGCGTTTCATGGCTAGGGAGTAAATTTATATTGTCTCCGGCTATTCGGCCAAATGAACATACTATGAATCGATATTATGCAACTGAATGTATATCTATGTGAATTTATTATTAATTGTATACTAACTAATGGTTTAATGTCATAATTTAAGGTCCATCAAATGGGATTTAAATTACCAACCAAAGAGTTTTATTAGACTCGTATATGTATATATGCTATATATACATGTATATCTATATATATGTATATGTATATGTCTGTACTGTGCACAAGCGAATTTTTGTATTAAATTTAAATTTGTTTTTGTATTAAGTGTATATTTTATTCACAATAAATTAAATTAAATAACTCAACTATAAAAGCTAAGCGCATTAAATTGGATCAAAGATTTACACATTCCCTTGATAATTGAAAGGAAATCATAATTACGTAAGGCCGAAGCTAGGCTTCCGTGCATCACCTACAAGCTTCAAAAGGATCGTTCCATGTTTAAGCGACCCATTGACCATAGTATGCTGTATGAATCCGGGAAATCTTGAAGATGAGAACCAGTTCCCGGTATCTCCTAGTTGAGCATTCCCAACAAGAGACAGTTTTTTTATCTTGTACTTTTTGTCCTTTATTTTAAGCTAAGGTTGTTTTTATTATTTTTTTTTGGCTCATTTCTCTATATATATAGTACATGTAGTAGGTGTAATTATCTTTAGTTAGTTGTATTGATTATGTATGCATATGTGTGTAACTATCAAATACAATCACAAAGTGTATGTATAATTCATATTTCATATTCTTTTTTTTTTTTTTAATATATATATTTACATAAATAATATAAAAATAATTTTTCTTGTTTTGCAGATAGCGAAAGGGTATATATTATTCAAGTGTAAACAGAAAAAGTAAGTAACTAAGGCATAAGCTGCTGCTCTGGTCAGATGAATCCTACAGAATACATATATGTATATAATCAAAGCTATACAATGAACATTCTCTCTCTCTTTCTCTCGATCTGTATAGCTGTCTAAATGATAAACTCTATTAGCAGTATAGTGTAAGTAGATAGATTTCCTTTTCTTCTTCTTTATCCAGCCACCTCCTGAGTCTGTGTTTATATACAAGTCGATACATATATAGATATAGCTATATAGTATATATCAAATGCTCAGTCCTCCGTAAATGGATGATCGGATGTATCGCTGCTATTCCGTCGACGACTCTCCAGTATTTTGGTCGCCTGCTCCAGTGTCTCCTTGTAGAACAGATTCTCTTTGGTGCCATCGCTGGGCAACGAATATTTCGTGACGTCCAGATGCCAGGTCAGACCGAGCACTATATTGAAAGCGGATGCATCATAGCCATGGCAGCCCGAATAGCGATAGAGTGGCTTTTTGTTGAATTTGCAGCCATTCGATTGGGCACCTAAGCGAATACACAAGATAAGAGATACAAATTAGATAAACAATTATCAAATCACAACAACGTTACAATTATCAACTAATTTATACCCGTTGGGAATCCAGAGCAGGGAATATTACTTACTATGCAGCTATGATACAGTAGCACGTTGCGTTGTTATTTTTTTGTATATGCTATGTCATATGGCCCCTATTTACACAGGCTAAACATATTCCATTTGTTTTACATCTCTGTTTCAATTAGGCATAACTCGAAGACTATAACAACTATGGATACAAAATTTGGTATATGATTATATTTCATACATACAAACATGACAAATATTTTCTTTTTTTTAATCTTGTCTTTGGCTATTGGCTTTGGGTACATATTTATATTTATGTAATACATGTTGAATATTTATTATGCAGGGTATCTATTCGTTGAGCTTTTAAACTTAGCTCTTCTTGTTTATAAAACAAAATAGACAATAATTGTAGCTTGGCTAAGCCTTATTAATTGAGCATAATTCAGTCAGAAATAGAGGGCAATGGAAACGAAATCAGGTAGTAGATCCATATACATATATATCTATATATATATTTCATACATCTTTATTAGACATAAGCATACAGTGTGAACTGCTATACGATGAGCGTAAGGGTCATAATTATCAATTTGACATAGCTGATCCAAAACTCAGGCGTCGCCTAGTGCGCCGTGTCTATTTCTTGCTAATGGTAGTATTACATATCTTATGCAATCTTTATAATCTAAGTGTCTATATCTTTTAGCTAGAAGTCGTATGCGGCATACCGTGCTGGGAGATTGCCTTAAAATTTACTATAAGCTACAATGAACTTTATGTGCGCGTCGCTAATTTCATAATATCGATAGTACTTTATTCGTTGCTCTATAAGTTTCGGACTTGGCGCCGAGCAGCTCCATATAAATATCTCGTTTATCTGACAACAGCTATCTTGACCTGTTTAAGCAGAACTATTTATCTGTTAAGTATAAGGAAAACACGTTGGGTGAGTATAGATAGTATATATCTATATATCTGTATCTGTATCTGTATCTGTATCTATATCTATATCTATGTATCTATATATATTTATCTATATCTATGTATCTATATATATTTATCTATATCTATATCTATATCTATATCTGCATTTATATCTATATCTATATCTATATCTATATCTATATCTATATCTGCATTTATATCTATATCTATATCTATATCTATATCTATATCTGCATTTATATCTATATCTATATCTATATCTATATCTATATCTATATCTATATCTATATCCATATCTCTATTTATAAATGGTAATATCTATCTATTTATAGCTCCACTTATATTCTGTAATCCTACTGATCCAGTTCTTGGTACTCGCTTTATTCACCAAACAGCAAAGAGTTCGCTTCACCCATGGGATAGGCTTCATTATAATCTTTCTGATTTTTGGACTCTGTCTATTATTGGCCTTCTTTCTGAACATCTTCTATCATGTATTGAGCGCCTACTTTTGCAGCTTGGACGCCTGGTATATTATCTATGACACGAATCTGATGCTAACTGAACATCATGCCTATAATATTAAACCCAAGGAATATTTCTTTGCTGCTGCGAATTTACGTGCCGATTTACCCGTTTTCTGCTGGATAGCTATACGACACCTTATTCTGGGTCCTTTCATTTTAATGATTAAGATTATCAGAAATTGTCGATTCAAAGAAATATGCTAAGAATTTTTCTATGGGAATGAAATTGGAATGATATACGAGAAAAAAGAATAAAGTTATGAGATTGAAAGAGTATAAGAGTCAGAGTATAAGAGTAGAAATAAAGTATAAGGGTGTGTATAGTACTCTTACAGTCTTTCTTCTGTGTAATTAACAATAGATTGATAAAAGTACATCTTGTTGTGAAGGGTATCATCCTAGTTAGATATTCCCAACTAGAGTAATAATATGTGTAAAATGCAAATTGTGTTTTCGATACGAAAGTTCGTTAAATGCGAGCAGCTTCTGACTTATACAATTATTGCTGCCTTAATTGCTTTATTCCATTAACAGAAAATTCGATTCAGACCAGGGATTGCATAGACCCCAATTATGTCTGCTCACACACACACACACACACACGCATGTGTATGTGCATATGTACATATGACACGTTTTGCTATCATCAACTAAATGCGCTGTAAATGATGGTCATTAGGTGAGATTGTGGGTTATGAATGCGACATTGATTGACAACTAACTACAATATGCGAGCAGCAGCAGGAAGCGAGCGAGCAAAGGAGAAGTCCTTGCTAATGACAGCATAGTCGACACCCGACTGCCTAATACTCGCTCATACCCCATTATGCACATTATAAACGAGCATAAAGCGCTCTGAGTTTAGTTCTTAGCTCGAATTTGTTATCTATATATATAATCTGCTCTTTAGTCAATTCAGAATATACTAAAGTAGTCAATATACCCGCTTTTCCCTTATATAAACGGGCATTCCAACTTACCAATCGGATCGATGCACTCCATGGTCAAAGCACACTTCAGCCAAGGCAACATTATCTTCTCGGTCACGAACAGAGTGTCCGCAAAGAAGACCACGTCGAGATCAACCATGCGAAGGAATATGAAGTTCTCGGCGTCCGACTCGAAGTAATCGAACATCTTTGGATGGGTGCGCGAGGAGACGGCCGTGGGGGTGTTCCAACCCAGGACGCCGGCGACCATCGCGCGATTCTGCAGGCGCTGCAAGTCGCGATGGCTGCCGCGAATCCGCATGTAGTTCTCGACAAACAAGATCGACTTCGATCGCATCAAAGCATCCTTTATCACAATTGGACGATATGCATGGGTGCGCTGGTCGTTGACGAACGACGGAAACTCCGACAGGTCGTAGGTGATGACGGTGCAGCGACTGCTGTTGCAGCAGGCGTTGAGGGAGCGCAACTGCTCCTCGGACACGCCCAGATCGTAGATGAGCAGCGACTCGTTTGGCAGCTTGGCTGCGATGTTCTGGGCCAACAGTATCAGCGACGACACCTGCCCCTCCTGCACATAGCTGACTACGGTGAAGTTCGACTTGGTATTGTTGTACGGCGTCGTGATCCGCTTGCGCTGGTTCTTCTGCTCCACCTGCAGCTGCAGCAGCTCCTGCTCAGCCGCCTGCCCGTGGCCCGCCATCAGCTGCTGCCGCTGCTGCTGCTGCAGCTCCCGCCTCGGCGTAACAGGCACATCCGTGTGCACCTGCCTCTGCTGGGCTGCGGGCTGCTTAGATGCGTCATCTTTCGTGCTCAGCGGCGATGCGAAGCCCAGGAGCAGCAGATATTTTGGATCGAGCTCGAGCTTTTTCCGTTCGAGCCCAACGCGCAGATTCTCCTGGAAAAATGACAAGACAAAAATACGAATCAGCATTAGATTGGGAATAACCATGTGCGAGGGCAGATTGCAGAGTTAAATGTTAATAATCTTAAATCTCCGTTATACTCTCATGTATATGCATATACCTAAATACCCATATACATCTACAGAGTTATACTCGTATACTATTATACAACTGTTGATCCTGTTCAATAACATATATGGGCTAAGTCACGCCTTTCAAAACCAATTTGCCTTATCTAAAGATTAACATAAAATAAGATTCTTAGCTTTGTAACACGAAATGAAGAAAATAGAGGTTTCAAAGTTTATTTTGCATTAATTTTTACTTCTATTTATAGGAAAAATACTTATCAGATTATTTTTTTCTTGTTCTTTTGAGTTATTATTAATATTATAGTGGAACCCGCATTTGAATGCTGTGAAAACTGTTTACTAAATGTTGCTTATTATTTATCGTCACAAGTTTCAATCAGCTCAAAATTGGCTTAAGGCATGATTCGAACTAACTGAGCCTTGACACACACTCACACACACAAACAACGCAGCAGAAGGTGAAACTGAATCGACAGAGGCACAGGGGGAGGCGGGGGCTCAGAGGTCAGATGGCGGATGTCAAGCTGTCATGCGACCATCCTAGAACGTGGGCTTTCATTTCCAGGCTAATTTCGCTTGTGGACTGAGTCGCAAAATAGAAAGGAAAAAAACAGAGGCCAAAACTCTTTACTGTCATATGACACGCCCCTCTATAGACACATTGGTTAGAGGAAAAACAAGTAGGCGCCGGGTATGCCTGGCTAAAAGATACTTTCAACTATCTTTACGTAAGAAACCTAAGTATACGACGTATATATAAGAGAATTCATACTCTTAGACAGAGGGATAGAGAGTTAAGCAGTTGTAGATAGACTTGTATGTCGAACCTACACAACTTTCCGTTTCCCTCATCTATCTCTTAATAATAAATAGTCAATATACCGCACTCTGAATGGATTCCAGGGTACAACAAGGAAAAAACCACGACAGCAGTTGTTGATGTCGCCCACAGGGACTAATTTAGGCGGACAGCACAATGGCTGTGAATCGAATTTGGTGTTATTATGTTTGGACTCCTTCTATTTGCGAAGGGAGCGACCCCGAAACCAAAGAGATTTCTCGCATATGCCAATGGGCAATATAACTTTGCACAGAATTTCGATGAATTAGATTAAATAAATATTGATTAACTAAACTCAATTTGAACAAAGGATCCTAGTTCCAAGGCTAAGAAAAATAATGTAATCGATAGAAATCGATCGCAAACTTTTGTCCCTTTAAGAACATGAGTCAGCAAATTAGTGATATAAACTCTCCGAACTCCCTTGAGTATATACTTTAATAGCATAATAAGAGTAGCATATGCTTCAAGTTTCATGATTTTACATTGTTTCGTTTTTAACTCATGGACAACAAAATATTACTACACAAAATACAAAACAGTAAACAACAAAAAACAAAAACATGAAAAAAACAAACTAAATATATTAAACACACACAAAAATAACACAATACAAAATAAAAAACATTAAACAAATAAAAATATTCATTAAATAACATAACATACACAATGCCATAAAAACTTATTTTAAAAAAAAATATTAAAAATAACAAAAAAAAAAATAATAAAGATAAAATATATTAATAAAATAGACAAAAGACACTAAAATAAAACAAGAATTAAAACATATAAACAATAAAAATAACATTTTAAAAATATAATTAAAAGTTAAAAAAAATATATGTAAATACTTAAATATTAATATATTTTGAATAATAATTAATATTATAATAATTAATATTATATAATAATTAATTTATAATATTAATTATTATGATAAGTATATAAAAAAAATATATCTTAAAAATTATCAAACAAAAAAAAACTAAATAATTTAATATTAAAATAAAAAATTTAAGCATTAATTTAAAAAATAATAAATAATCATAAAAAATCTTGAGAAAAAAAAGAAATATCTAACCAGAAGATGGATGATTTAACAGAGAAAGAATTGGAGGTATTCCGCGAACTCTTCAATCGCATCGACATTGAAGGCGACGGCGAATTCTCGTTCAGGGAGCTTGGCGCTGTCTTGCGAGCTTTGGCTGGCACCGCCAACGATAGAGAGGTGCAGGACATGATCAATGAGTCCGATGTGAATGGCAACGGAATGCTGGACTTTGAGGAATTTGTTAATTCACTATTGCGGCAGTTATCGGATATCGATCGGCCCGATGACTTCAAGACTGTCTTCAATATATTCGACAAGGAGAGAAACGGTTATATTTCCACGACAGACTTGCGTAAGATATTTGATTCGATTGGCATTCAGCCGAGCGAAGACGAGCTCGAATCGATGATACGAGAGGGCGACATGGACCAAGACGGTCTCTTGTCACTTGAAGAGTTCGTCAGCATATTCACGACTGTAAAATGATTGACTATATATGTATAGATATGGGCTACCTGTGCATTGTATGGGCATTGTTCCAGGAAAAGATTTCGTGTTGGGGTCGCTTGCTCAATGTTTGTAATGCTCATGGTTGGCAACAAACATAGTTTAAATATTGAGAACTCGACCCTAGGATGATCCTTGACAATAAATGCAGTATATATAGAAACATCAAATGATATTTTAGAATCTTTCCTATACTTTTAATATAATCGATTCTCTGTCAAATCAAATTGCTTTTCAGTATCCGTCACTGAACAAACTACGTTCAGTTACTCAGTATATTCAGATTAGTACTCAGTTCGCTCTTGTCATCAACTACAGCTGAATATATAGAAAACAAATCTAAAATCTATGAATACATACATTAAAATAGGCAAAAACCAATGGAGGCCCCAGTATTTGCGTTAAATGAAGATCAAATGAATGAAGTGCGCGAAGCATTCGGAGCGTTCGATTCTCAACATACTGGAAAAATCACGGGGAAGGAAATGGGTCTCGCAATGCGTAGGTTGGGCTATTGCTCGACTGAAGCGGAGCTCTACGATCTAATTGAAGAGATCGATACGGATGGCGATGGCCAAATAGAATTTATGGAATTCGTAATGATGATCACCAAACGCGTGGAGGGCTTGACTAAAATCGAAAATTTAAGGGCTCTATTCGCACTGTTTGATAACAACGACGATGGGTATGTATCGACCGCCGAAATGCGAAATATTATGCACAATCTGGGCGAGAGGTGTGGCGAGGAGGAGTTCAATGAGATGATGAAGGAAGTCGATACCGATAATGATGGGAAGATCAGTTTTCAGGATTTTCTGAACGCTGTGAGGAATTAAGAGAGAAATTTTGGAGATTAAATGAATGTCAGTTGGGTGGATTCACAAAGAATATCGAATTTTACATGTATTCCATACATGATATTTTTTTATCGACACTAATCGATAACTTGAATGGGTATTTTAAATGCGATTTGTACATTGCTGAAGTTAGAAATTTAAAATTTGTTGTATTGTCTGACTAACTGCATTAAACTTTCACAACTTATTAATAACTTAATTGTTTAATAAATTTTCTTAGCGATAGACTAACTGCATCAAACTTTCACAACTTGTTAATGGCATTCATATGTTTGTATTTGCCAAGGCACAAGCCTCTAGTTTTTTATTTGCGCTTATTACAAATAGGGGGCTATTGGGGCCGAAAGGGGCGTGGCATCCAAAATCTAAAGATTACGTAATCTCCGTATTAATTACACGCAACTACACAGCAAATTTGAAGCCTCTAGCTCAAACGATGTACAAAACTGGCCCTTAATAGACATTCAAATTATCGATAAATGCTCATAAAATCGAAATGGAATGAATTATCGGAAAAATTTATAAACTTGTGCAGCGTATGGTATTAACGAGTATTCAAGTAAAATTTCAAGTCTCTACGTTGCGTACTTAAAAATATCTCAGCGTTCATACGGACGGACGGACGGACAGACAGACGGACAGGGCTATATCGACTCGTCTTGTCGCGATGATCAAAAATATATATACTTTATGGGGTGTGGCACGCCTCCTCAAAAGAAGATCGCTTACTTAATATATGTAATGATCATTGTTATTCGCTTTGGAACTAAACATAGTTTTGATATTGAGAAATGTACCATAGGATGATCTTTAGCAATCATTCATTTTGAACACTTAGTCAGGCGTACGCTGCTTTCCCTTACTCGGTATGTTATGTTTTGCTTTTCTCATCAACTTCAACTTTAACTCAATGTATAGAAACAAAATTTCAGATATCAATACACACATTATACACATTACACTACACACTAATAACAAGTTACAAAAACAAAACAAAATAATAATAATAAAAGTAATAAAAAAAATACAAACAAATAATGGAGTCCCCAGTATTTACTTTGAATGAAGATCAAATGAATGAAGTGCGCGAAGCATTCGGAGCGTTCGATCCTCAAAATACTGGAAAAATCACGGGGAAGGAAATGGGTCACGCAATGCGTACGTTGGGCTATAGCCCGACTGAAGCGGAGCTCTACGATATAATTGATGAGATCGATATGGATGGCGATGGCCATATAGAATTTATGGAATTCGTAATGATGATCACCAAACGCGTGGAGGGCTTGAATAAAATCGAAAATTTAAGAGCTCTATTCAAACTGTTTGATCACAACGACGATGGGTATGTATCGACCGCCGAAATGCGAAATATTATGCACAATCTGGGCGAGAGGTGTGGCGAGGAGGAGTTCAATGAGATGATGAAGGAAGTCGATACCGATAATGATGGGAAGATCAGTTTTCAGGATTTTCTGCACGCTGTGAGGAATTAAGAGAGAAATTTTGGAGATTAAATGAATGTCAGTTGGGTGGATTCACAAAGAATATCGAACATAGAGGCTTGAAACTTTACATGTATTCCATACATGATTTTTTTTTATCGACACTAATCGATAACTTGAATGGGTATTTTAAATGCGATTTGTACATTGCTGAAGTTAGAGATTTAAAATTTGTTGTATTGTCTGACTAACTGCATTAAACTTTCACAACTTATTAATAACTTAATTGTTTAATAAATTTTCTTAGCGATAGACTAAGTGCATCACACTTTCACAACTTATTAATGGCATTCATATGTGTGTATTTGCCAAGGCACAAGTCTTTAGTATTTGATTTGCGCTTATTACAAATAGGGGGCTATTGGGGCCGAATGGGGCGTGGCATCCAAAATCTAAAGAATACGTAATCTCCGTATTAATTACACGCAACTACGCAGCAAATTTGAAGCCTCTACCTCAAACGATGCACAAACCTGGCCCTTAATATAACGAGTATTCAAGTAAAATTTCAAGTCTCTACGTTGCGTACTTAAAATATCTCAGCATTCACACGGACGGACAGACGGACGGACAGACGGACAGGGCTATATCGACTCGTCTTGTCGCGCTGATCAAAAATATATATACTTTATGGGGTGTGGAACGCCTCCTCAAAAGAAGATCGCTTACTTAATATATGTAATGATCATTGTTATTCGCTTTGGAACTAAACATAGTTTTGATATTGAGAAATGTACCATAGGATGATCTTTAGCAACCATTCATTTTGAACACTTAGTCAGGCGTACGCTACTTTTCCTTACTCGGCATGTTATGTTTTGCTTTTCTCAACTTCAACTTTGCCTCAATGTATAGAAACAAAATTTCAAATATCAATACACATACTACACAATACAATACTACACACTAATAACAAGTTACAAAAAAAAATAAATAAATAAATACAAAAAAAAAATAAAATAAAAAAATAAAAAAAATTAAAAATAAATACAAACAAATAATGGAGTCCCCAGTATTTACTTTGAATGAAGATCAAATGAATGAAGTGCGCGAAGCATTCGGAGCGTTCGATCCTCAAAATACTGGAAAAATCAAGGGGAAGGAAATGGGTCTTGCAATGCGTACGTTGGGCTATAGCCCGACTGAAGCGGAGCTCTACGATATAATTGATGAGATCGATATGGATGGCGATGGCCAAATAGAATTTATGGAATTCGTAATGATGATCACCAAACGCGTGGAGGGCTTGAATAAAATCGAAAATTTAAGAGCTATATTCAAACTGTTTGATCACGACGGCGATGGGTATGTAGGGGCCGCCGAAATGCGAAGTGTTATGAACAATCTGGGCGAGAGGTGTGGCGATGAGGAGTTCAATGAGATGATGAAGGAAATCGATAGCGATAATGATGGGAAGATCAGTTTTCAAGACTTTGTGAACGCTGTGAGGAATTAAGAAAGAGAGAGAACTCTTAGGGATTATCTGGATGGGGTCTCCACCAAAATTACAAATTGAAAAGAATGTCAGTTGGGTGGATTCGCGAAGAAAATATCGAATAAATTAATACAAGTTCAATAAGCTGATGAGCGAAGTCGTTGCAGAGGCTTACGACTGAAGAGCAACCCGTCAAAGACTGAGAGAAAACTTTCATTATGGACACATTTTACCAGAAACAAACACCTTATATATTAAGTTGGAGAGAAAGAAGCGTAAAGTGTCTGCCATGAAGAACTCGAAATAGGTTTATTGCAAATGCCAACAATTTTTGCAATTAGTGAAAGTTACGTCCTGAGCACAAAAAGAAACTCATATTGCGAAAGACCTGAAACCTATTTTAATTGGCCACTTAACAATTCTAAAAATTCATTTGTGTAAATTCAGAAGCTAACGCAGCTTTGGCCAGTCCTGAACATGGGCCAAGCGGCACGCAGTGGTATATAATCTATGAAATGCCCTTTCAGGGAGTATTATGGGTAAACCTATGTATAGTGTGCACACTATAATATGCATTCCCGATTATAATCATATAACTAGGTAAACATATGTATAGTGTGTACACTATAGTATGTATTCCCAATCAACATCATATAACTGTGACTGCCAAATATAGATCGAATATCGATGTAAAAGGAGATCGTTTATTTGTGTATATGTATCTTTTATATATATATGAAAGGGTATTTTACCGTCGTCGTTTGAAGCGAAAGTGTCCTTAGCACGTGAGCGACAATTTTAATACGAAATTCCATTTGTGCTGGCCGCGCGTGACTCGAAATGGCCGCCGCATGCGCCTAATGGCGCCTACGAGGGCTGCGAGTGTTACGACAGGGTGGTGGCAATAGAGGAAAGAGTTGAGGACGGAGTAGAAGAGTAGAAAGTAGGCGCCATTGCACATTCTGCGGTTTTTAATGCATTGGTGCATTTCTCTGCTTGCTCTGCTCTCTTTTATGTACCCTTTTACTATCTGTCATCTATTATAGGCTCTTCTTTCTTCTCATATCACTCATCTTTCATCTCTCGTCTGCCATCTCTCGTATCAAATCTATCATCTCATGTTTCATTTTGCTCTACTCCTGTCATCTCTAATCTTCTCCTTTCTCTTTCAAATTGATTGCAGTGACAACAAATTTATCTCTTTTTTATAGAGTATAACAGCTATTTATATTACCATATGATATCTGATAATACTACTCCACCTCTCTAAAGTCTCTTTAAACTCTGTGTTTTATCTGCGAAGTATTAGTTGCTCGAAAGAGCTTTGTCAACGAATTATACAGGGTATAAATTAGTCGGTCTACAGTATACTCTAACTCTAATGTCTTGAGTATACATATATTTGTATATAAGAGTTAAAGCTAGGCCAATGTGTTCTTTCTCTAGGTCATCGAAGGCTCATTTGTGCGATATTATATTCAATTATTAAAGAATATCGAGCGTGCTCCATAGATACATATATACACACATATAATATATACTTACACATACATGCATACAGATATGTATATACAAACATCGCGACATTTCACAGCGAGCCCTGCAATTAATTGATGTCAGTCGGAGGTCAGGGTTCACGGGTCAGACGTTAGACCTGAGACATTAGACGACTTTAAGTGGGCGAGTGGACTTGGATATCAATTAAATTAGATTAGAGCTAATAAAAATTTCCATAGAATTTACAATTAACAAATGATTAAGCTTAAAGATAAGACGAAAAAGAATTTTACATATGTATGTATTATAATATTTTTGATATTCATCTAACATAGATGATATGTTCCATTTCAACAATACAATACATGAGTATTCAATTGATTGGCCTATTCGTAGATAGATAGATAGATAGATCTAATATTGTAGAAAACCTATATACCCTCTGCTACGACACTTTCGTTTATAGAAACAAAACCAAATGCTAAAATTAAAAAATAAATTTTGTATTAAAGAGTTTAAATTTCAACCCTTGTGGTTGAGGGTTATACGACATACTATAGACATACAAAATGTGTGCTATATATATACACGTATACACATAAATATGTGATATATATAACACTTGTTTTTAACTACTTTTCATGCATATAGATTTGGAGAACACTTGTGTTTTTTCCCAGTGAAAATGTGTTTAACAATTGGTTTACCTGCTTACAGCTATGCAGGTATGTTTTTGTACAGCTATACAGGTGTGTAATTAGTAAGACTTCAAAGATTTTTAAATAGCCTCACTGACTTGCGCATTTCTAGCTAAGACTTTCAAGAATATTTTTGATAATCTTTAACAATATTTAATATAAGAGAATATTAGTTATATTTTATATTATATATATTTCAATTATAGAGTATATCAAATGAGTATTGAGTAGATTTCCGAAAGTGAGCAACTGCGAATTTTTACACCTTGACGTCAGTGTGAGCCCTGATGATAATCATTGCACTTTACCATATTCATCACCATCATCATCATCATCGTTATCATTATCGTCGTTCTGCGTGAGTAGAGTGCAAGCGAGATACTTGAGAGATATATCATATATGATTTGAAGCACCTTCACTTGGGTGGCACATTTTGTCAGCAACTTAAAGGAGGTTCGAAATAGAGGGCTGGAAAGCCGCTTAAAACCCATTTCAATTGGCAATTGGAAAAGCGCTTGTATTCAATATTTACGAGAGCTCTGAACAGCGAGGGAAACGCAATAAAAATCGGTAAAAGAGGTTAAAAATGAATGTAAATATGTAAGTATATTTAGTGAAGACAATCGAGCCTCATATAAAAGCATATTTGAGTATGAGGATAAATAGCCCAGTTAATCTAGGCTTATTTTTCTGTATAAGAGTATATAATAATAAGAAAGGTCGATTTAGCTACTTATGCCAAAAAGTCTGTATTCTAGTGTATTTCCAAAACTATAAGAGTATGAGGACTAGGAAGAGTGCGTATATAAGAGTTTACCAAATGAATACAAATCCCGCTTTATAAGGGATTATAAGTTTAAGCTTATATCGATCTGGCTCTGTCTGCCCGTATAGAAGTATTAGACTCTTAAAGAGTTTTATAACAATGTAATTAGTCTGTTTGTCTGTAGTTTCATCAAGATTTATCAAAGAACATCACAGTTACTCAAATTGTTGTCTATAGGGTTTTCTTCTAGACAAATATATATATATATATATATATACCTACAATCGTAACCGTAACACGACCTATCGCAAGTAAATGCGCCTTGGCAAAAACCAGTTATTGATAGTTACTAAGATACTATGCCAAATAGAGACAAATCAAACACAATAAGCTCTCTGTGCTGAGACGGTGGGAACTAGTTTAGAGCAACAGCAAAAACCTCAATCACATGTATAACAATTATATACACACATGTACGTATGTACGTACATCAGATATACGTATACTTATGTGTCGACTTTGTATATTTTCTCTGCTCAATAAATTGAACAAACAAACAAATAACGAAAGCTGTTCAGCAAATGAAAACTTTAAACAAGAGCGAAAACAGAAAGCCTTATCGCAAGAAGCTGATGATGAAATACCCTTTAACATATGCATATATACTATATATCTGTATGTGATTCATTGTCAATCTTTCCTTTACATATATATCTATCAATCTTTCTATTTCAAATCTTCACTATGCTATTCTCACCCATTGTCTCGTCCATTTCCTTTGACTCACTCCACCTATTTCCACCATATCTTCTAGGTTTTTAGTTTAGTAATGCTTATGCACACATATAAGATAGCTATGCATACGCCCTCTACTAATAGATAACCGTAAAATTATCGTAAATATATTACATATACATATATGCATATTTATATAGGTAAATTGTTATCTATATATGTATATAAAGTATATAAATATGGTTCCGTACACATATAGAAACCTTTTGAGTTCCCTCAAATACTAGGTATAAAATGAAATTGTTAAACTCTTAGTCACGATTGGAAAAAAACTTGATTTACTTAAGAAATTGATTTGATTTGGTTTGATTAGATTCTCCACTTAATCAGCAGCGATAAGATTGATCTAGGCATATTCCTTTGACAGATATCAGATAGAACACTCAACAAATCGTTGATAAATACTTAGATAATGCTCAACCCACTTCGAGTTGCGTGTCATTGATGTAATTCAAAACTAAGTTGAGCTAAAATGTTATTTAAAGTTGAACATGATATTTAATACCCGTGTGGGAACGTTTTTTGGGCGCGTGTTCAGGGATTGGGAGGGGGTAGGCGAGGGTGAGTGGTTAAGGCCGGAAAGTAGCTGCCGCAATCTAATTAAAGTAAACAATAAACGTTCTGGCCACACACACACACACACACACACACACACACACTCCCATCAAATGAAGGCAAGCAAACAGTCGAGTCCAGGTAACGGCGAACAAACTCGTATGCCTCATAGAAACATTGGCAGGCAAAAGTATGTGCACAGCAACAGAACAACAGATGAAAAGCAATACAAAATATTATAGCCAATCTATAAATGCTTGAAATATTTATGTATCTTCAAGCATAGCAATGTATACATTAGGTGGCAAAAGTATATGCACAGTAATGCAAATTTGATTATCTACAATAACTGTAGGCAATATATGAGGATTATAATCAAATCAATATACATATATACTATACTGACTATATATAATTATTAGTAAATAAAGTACGTATACTTATAACACTCACTATTTATATATTCACAAACATATGTTTGTGATATCTACACAGATATAACCACACAGCTATACGTATATGTATGCATGTGCGTATACTTATGCCTCCTGCTGTACCATTTACATGCGTACATTCTTATACGTATCCCAAGTCAGTGTACATAGAATTCTAACTAGCAGTGTACATTTTCACATGTGCCATAGTATGTGTACACAAACTGATGCCCTGTAGTGTACATTTACACACACACACATACATATAGTGTATTTTGTTTACTCGCAGCCACAAAGAAAGTTTTCATATGGAATTTGCATGTTAAATGCCTCCGTCGCTATTAAATTTCGTACGGAACTTGAGGAATTCCGTGGGCGCACCGGCGTAAATGATGATAGACGGACGGGCGGACAGCTGGGCCAGTTGGCATGGACATTGGCAGGCATGCCAAACGACAAATGATGATATCTTTTGGGTCATTTACATGTTTGCCTTGCCTGAATGCCGGATTGCCTGTTAGCCGGACAGCTGAATAGACAGCCGGACAGCCAAGTAGCCGGAGTGTCCGGTTATTCTTCTTTCCTGTTCGCCTCTCTCTTTCTCTCCCCCTCTTTGACCGGAGACTTATTTCAATTTGGCTAAAAGCTTCCTTTTAAATGGCAAAAGAGCCAATTTTGCGTGGCAAACTATTAAAATACCCTATAAAACGGGTTACTAATGTAACAAGTGCAATTCGTACTGACTTTGAAATACCCTGTATGTGGATTTTGCTCTGGCTTCAAAGGTATTCATACGGCTCTATTGATATAGAGCGTTACCATAAGGAGCTATACTTACTATACTTTAAAATACAATGTAATTATTTGAAATAACTTCCAAGACATTCTATACGCCCAGTTTCCACTCCTTTTACAGGATACAATTAAGCACCAAAGCTTGTACCCATTAGCGCCGCTCCACAGTTCAAATACAGCTCATTCACATAACATTTCGATGAGCCTGTGAAGCGAAGCATCAACCAAAGCGCAGTTCAAGGATTATGTAAATAGATTCCGATGCCAATTGGCAGGCATTTCGTATTATCCATTGCCAAGAAAAACCATAGGGAGACTTTTTAACTTGACCCTGGGTAGCAACTGTTGACATCACTGATAAGTTCCGATGAGTCAAAGTAGAGGAAAACCCAAGAAAGCCAGAAATTGATTTCGTTTTTTATAATTAGACATATATCAAATGTTATACGCATATATATCATATGATATACAATATATATTATATCTCCGATATACATATATGTATATATTCATATTGTATTATATATAGCTTAAGAGCTGCTGATAAGTCAAGTGTTTTACTCAATGAAGTCGACAGACAGCGTCGATGAAGAAAGCCGACTATCATTGTTGTTCTCACTGATAAGCGTACAATGTTATCACAACAACAACAACAACAACAACAACAACAACAAGGAAGAACAACTGTTGCCTCTACTACTACTGTCTGGGTACGTGTAAACAAAATTTGGTTGCATTGGGGCTTGGCTTATGATTAAGAGAGATAAAACAATGTGGAGCTCGTCTAGCAAATACATACAGAGGGCAATTCGATAAGTTTGCTAACTAAAAAATACTAAATGAATGAAGAGATTTGTATTTTAATTAACAATTTTCTCTATCTTCCCTTGATTCGCATACAAATGATATATCTATACTGACTTGATAAAGTCTTCTTTACACTGAAGTATTTAAATGACCCTCGTTAATAAAGTATAAATTAAATAAGTGTCAGCAAATAAATGGTTTTCTCTTCTAACTTTCACTTTTCATTCATGTACATATGAACAAGTTTTTAAGCCGCCCTCGCATATTTGTATGTGTCTATATCTAAGAGAAAGATACAAAATATTTCTAAATTATTAACAAATTATTTTTATCATTTATCTTTTTGGAATTCTTTGCTCAGGTTGAGTTTAGGGCAATTATTTAGACCACGCCCAATTATATAAATGTAGATAATTATATAAAAATATAAATATTTAGATTTTATATGATTTTATTATGAATTATATTATATTTTTCATACTACCCTCGTTTAAATGATATATTTTTTAATTAGATAATTTTCTATTTCATTTTATTAACTTTCTCTTTTTCTGCCTCATTGCAGGTTTTATTTGCGGCAACTTTACATGCCACCCTCGCACGCTTTGGCATACTTCACACTCACCTGAAACTCTTTGAGCTGTTGATGCGTCTGCACCACAATGTGCTTGAACGAATCGTTCGGTTCGCCGGCGGGTCCAAAGACAATGAATACGAGCGTTGCGATTATCACACCGATTAATATCAATATCAAATGTTTAGTTCGCATGGCCGCTAGCGTCGATTTGGATTTGAGTTTCGAATTCGAGTTCGACTTCGAATTCGCTTTGTAGGCAATTTTGCGTGCAAAAATGCGCTTCAGCGTGAGTGAGGCCTCCAGTCTGATGGCCGTTCTCGAGACTCGAGCTCCTCGTCCCGGGTTTATCAACAGAAACGGTTCAAGTGCCGTTGGATTAAAACCATTTTAATAGTCCACTAAAATTCCATTCGAGTATTAATTTACTATCGCCGCTGTTGTAGTTGTAGTTGGTTTTCACTTAATTTATGATGATGTATCACCACTCAATTTAGCTCTTCTCTGCCTCTGCGTCACATGTTGCCAGGCGCCCAACCAAAGCAAAGATAAATCCCATAAATATTTCCAATTCGCTGGCAAATTATGATAAAAGCGAGTATTAGTACACTGTTATACTGCATACGATTGCATATTATTGATCATGGAAAAGCAACAGCAACAACTGTAATACTGTCCTATCATAAATCTGTTATACTGCAAGCTAAGCATGTAAGAATATTATCATAAGGAAAGAAACACATACTGTCAACTGTTTTACTGTATTTCTGCTGTGCTGCACACAAATAACGGTGATTCTCATACCATACTGTTATACGATCTTATGCTTTACTGTTATACTGTCACATTGCCAGCTAACGAATTATGATGTTGAGCATCAACTGAATGCGCTTTTCCTTCATTTATTTATAGTTTTTGTATTCTGTCAAATATATTCACTAAACTAATACTATAACAACAAAAACAACAACAACAACAACAACAACAACGAAATTCAATGTCTTTCAATGCGAATAAACAATTATAGTACACTATTTTATTTTTACTATTTAATCACACACTAGATTTCAATTGTTTATTTTATTGCTGTAAGTTGAATTTTCAGATAGCTTAATCAATAAATTGTTAAAATGTTTATGATTTTGCTATATTTTCGCCGAGTTTTGCACACACACACACACACACGCAGATACACTCACATACAGAGGCATGCAAGCATAGAGGCAAACAGTTATGCATATGTGAGATTGTCTGCGTGCGTGCGTGTGTGTGTGTGTGTGTGTGCGCCTTCACCTTTGTGGGTTGATTTTATGGCGCACAGCCAAAGCAGCCGCAAGGCAATTTAATGAATAGAGAAGCTAGCTATTCCTATTCCTATTCCTGTTATATGCAAGTGATTGCGCTCGACTGTTTAGCATGCGATTTAAGTGGCGCTTCATAAAAGGCGCCGACTGCTTTTGTTTCTTTCTCTTTTTCAATTTAAAGCCTAGCCGCTTGGCTGCGGCGTTGTTGTTGTTGTTGTTGTTGTTGTCGTAGCTGTCGCTGTCGCTGTCGGTTTTCGCTTATTGGCTGGAGCCGGCGCAGCCTCCATTTATCGCGAAACTCACACGTTCACTTCGTTGTGCTTGCAAAAAAATGTTAACTGTTATCACGAAGTTTTACATAATTTTTGCAATTTGTTCTTTTAACTTTCACTTTCGCGGAGCGCCCAATAAGCAGAGCTGTAATGCACGCAAATGCTTTACCGACAGCCGCGAGAACCACTTTTCGAGTATAAACAAATGGAACTACTCTGTAGTTGGTGATGTGAGCAGAGCGATAGTTTTGGCAGCTTTAGCTTTAAAGAATCGTCTGCGCGAATCGATTACTATTTTCATAGCAATTAAACAAGGAAATTATCTTTAACTATATCCAATTGCTTTCTTATTGGAATTCGTGTGAAATATCAACCAAAAACCTACAGATTTTACTCCAATTCGTATGTCCTATTGTTATCGAATAATGTTAAAATCAGCTGGGCGCAATATGTTGCTGATATGAGTATATTTTGAAAAAATTATCATTAGAGGCTGTTAAGCTCGATTTCACAAATTATTTGTTTTTGTTCCTTGTTGTAACAACAAAATGTTATCAAAACGAAGACTTACTAACTAATTTAATATATCGATGAATGATCCATCAACATGAATTTAATTCAAATATTACATCAAATATAGATAATTACATTTATTTATACATTATAATAACCACAATTGACATTTTAAAAATCGTAACAGCTTCATTTCGCTCTTTTCTATTTATTTCAGTAGACAACAGTGCCAAATGAGTAATCTAGTAGCACCTGACTATCGTCGAAATATCGATATGTCCAGCTGCTAGTTTGACAAGCGATTACACAACCGCATAAATATCGTTCATCGTGCTGTAGAATAACAGTGCTGAAAAATGTTAGCTCAGTTTTTTTAAGGTGCCCACAAATGGCATTCGAGTAACAACCTCAGAAGAGGAGCAAACAAACTTTATTTTCTGCAATGGCGGGACGCGAATTAACAATAACGCCAACGAAACGCGAGCGGCGCAAGTCCCCAGCCATGCCCAGCTGCAGCACCTCACAGCAACCGCCGCCGCCGCCGCCTCCCATGTCACCAACATCCTCTGTGGCAGACACAACATTCGAGCCAACAGTCGATATGATGGTAAACGACTTCGACGACGAGGCCACCCTGAACGAGGAGGAGGCGCTCGCAGATTTGGAGGCGCACAATGTGGAGGATGAGATAGCGACGCTGCGCGCGGAGAGCGAAATGCCCATCGAGCTGCTACTGGCCAAGTATGGCAGCATGGAGGGAACTGCCCTTGGGCGACCCTGCAGCAGCAGCAGCAGCGGCGGCGGCAGTGGCTCCACCTCGAGCAAGAGGCGCCGGCGTGCGCCCAAGAGGCCGCTGGAGGAGGACGCGCAGGAGCAGCCGGCAGAGTCCAGCCAGGCTGCGCCGGCAAGTCCCACGCAATACAATGAAGCGGTCTTGGAGCTGGACGAGCTGCCCCCAGAGCTGACGAAGCGCTCACATCGTTCGCATCTGCTCGATCTCTACCCGGAGCAGCAGGCCTTGGAGGAGTTGGAAAGCTGTAGGTTAAGCGCAGCAAATATTAGGCACAGCTTCAATAGCTTCTGTTCTCATTGTGCTTCATCTTTTCAGTTACTCCGCTGGAAACGCTGCTCGAACAAGCCGAAGACGAGGACCCGGAGGAGGAGGACAGCGACACGGACTCGGACGATACTAAGAAGATTATAATGGTTGGTCCCGATTACCAAGCTGACATACCTGAAGGACTCGCGCTCTACGTGGCCGACATATTGCCCTATGAGAATGAGGATCAACTGATTTGGGCGCCCAGCCAGGTGAGCGAGCGGGCTGTCGAGGATTACCTAGCTAAGATTCAGGAGACGCGTGCAGCCGAGGAGGGCGTGGCAGTCGAAGGAGTGGAGCGAAGCGAACTGGAAGAGAAGGTACCGTCAACTCCCAATCCTGCAGCAGATGCGGCCGCAACTGCAGATCCTGTGCCTACTCCAGCCCCAATGTCTGTGCCCATCTCCGACGCCGAATCCGTGGTCAAGGACAACGAGCAGGCCCTCCATCTGCTCGTGCAGTGTGGCTACGACTTCAAGGAGGCACTGCGTCGGAAGCGCTTGAACGTTCTACCGCTCAGCGACACGATGAGCTCCTGGTCGGAGGAGGAATGCCAAAAGTTCGAGGAGGGCATCCAAAAGTTCGGCAAGGACTTCTACCAGATAAGACAAAACCAGGTAAAGCTCGAGGACACTAAGCCTAGTGCTACGCAGGCATACGAATAGGGTGACAGCAGCTTTAAGAGATGAGATGAGATTGAACTATTGTGAATGTGTTCGAAGCCTGAAAACGGCTTCTATATAAAATAGGTTTTATTGTGTATGAATGTGTTGTCTAAATATTGGATTTCTTATCTGTTGTGAGAATACTTTGATGTCCTATACGAAGTCTGTATGCCCTACCTGTACTTTACTGAAATAATTAGGTTTCGAATTTAGAATATATAATTTTAAGGTTTCGGGCATTTATTAAAATAAGGCTCATATCATAAATCAGTTCCAAACTAAGCATAAGTAGTAAATAAAATAAACTAAAGAATAAGACAAAAAGAAAACAACGCAAAACTTTTTCAAAATTAAAATTAACATCGATAACAGGGAAATCGATTATTAATAGGAACTTTTCATTTAATTTCACTTTCTAACACTTGAATGATGAATCCAATCCTGTGTATCCTTTCAGGTGCGCACGCGAACCATGCGCGAACTGGTTCACTTTTACTATCTGTGGAAGAAGAGCGAGCGACGGGATCAAAGCTTTGCGCTTAACGATACTATTGATCACATGGATGTGTTCATAAATGAAGGCGGCAATGGTAATGGAAACGGCAATGGGAGTGGCAATGGAAATGGCAGTTGCTCATCTCTAGCGAGCAGCGGCAGCAGCAGCAATGGGCACAGCAATGGCACTGCTGCGCTGGAGCACGCACAGGAAAAGGATGCAGCAGTGGCTGCAGCTGCAGCGGCAGCGGCAGTGGCAGCCGTAGCAACAGCGACGCCAGCAGCGAATGTGAACAAAAAGTCCACAACGAAAAACTATTCCATTATGACGGGCGGCACTACGGCAGCTGTGGTCAGCCGCAAGCGTGACATCTCTTTCGCACTCGAGGAGGACAATGTGGAGCAGGAGAATGGAGTGGAGAGCTTAAGCTAAGGTCAAACGGAGGGGAATTATGGGGGGCAAACTGGGAGCAGAGCATGTGAGCCAAATGCGCAGGCGCTTGCGACTCAACGATGGCTGCTGCTTCAAATAGGACGTGGCACTAATATTAAGAAAATCAAACATTCATAATACAATTACATTATCTCTATATATATGTATGTATATATGTGTATAAAGCGAAAAAATATATATATACATGTCAAAGAAATAACAGAAAACTACCTCTCACAAAATATTCCTCTTCTTTTTCTTCTGCGCTTTATTTTTTCTGATTGCCTGTCGGACCTAACCTTATAAAAATGCTGAAAACGCTTCTGCCTACGTACAAACACATGCAAGCAATATTACATACACACATATACATATGTACATATGTATGTGCATCATGCGGCGTACGTGAGTTTAAAACAACGTAAGAGACTTTCGCATTTTTCGCCGTGAATGGCGCGGGCAGTGCTTCACACGTTTGTAATTACTAATCAGAATTTATATACAAGTATTTCAGACAGAGCCAAGCAAGATTTACAGCTGTTCGAACTCCTTCAACTGCTGAAAGGATCAAATGTCAAGCGCAGCGACAGATAAAATAAATACGCAGACAATTCTCATATTCGCCTTTGCTTGCAATTTCGCACACACACACTGACACAGTCGCACGTACACTCGAGCATAGAGAACCAAATGGGAGATAGCAGTAAAAGAAACAGGGCCAGGCCCAGACGAACGAAGATCGTGCAAAACGAAGTTTTGTGTTTCTACTGGTATCGATGCTACACACATACACACACATGCATGTACACATTCATCCGCATGTACATCTAGTATATACACACATACGTACACATGTGGAGAGGCGTGCACATTTACGTGTGTATCAGCTCCTCTGTTCGGTTTTACGTTGGCTTCACTGGCGTAGCGTGAACATTTTACGTTCAGGTTCGCTCCATGCCACATAGCTCCAGCTCAGCCAGCCAGCCGACCGTAGTGAGCGAACGAAATCCAGTTTTGTTTAAAAATAAACAAAGCGCAACAACTGCGCACGCTACAATCCTCAGCGTGCAGCATATTCGTGTGTTGGTGTTGGTGAGAGAGTGCCAAGCTGCTTAGCTAGGACATGCTTGGAGATTCTAGCCAAAACAGGCTGAAACTGAGGCTGTGAATACGCTAAAAACTAGCCGCTGCTTACGTGTTTGCAGTTGGACATTCCACAGCTGGTCAACAACAGCAGCGCATTTGCAATTCGTTACGGCCGACGCAAAGCTAACAACCGTAAAGCGTAAAGAGGAGACCGCAAAGACACAGCCGTCAAGCGGGCAGCGGAAGCTCTACATCCGGATAGTAGACGTCGTCGCCGTCGTCGCAGCAGCGCGTCGGCCGGTGAGCTCTTCTTCTTCTTGCGCTTAGAGCAAAGCCTGTCTGCCTGAGCCCTGCCTACGCGCTGGCTTACTCTCTCTCTCTCCCTCGCTCTTTCGTTTTCGCTCTCGCTCTCACTCTCCCTCTGTCTGCCTGTCACCCTCTCTCGCTCTACACTGTCTGTACATATCTGTTGATCGTTCGCTTTGCGTTGCGCCTTCGCCTTCGCCGCAGCCAAAAGGCACGTAAACTGGTTGCGTCGTCGTCGTCGTCGTCGTCGACGCCGTTGCCGTTGCCGTTGCCCGTACGCCGTTTGTCGTGGTCGGTGTGGCGTGCCCGTAGTTTTTCTTTTCTTTATAATTTTTTGTTGTCTGTTTTCAGTTTGGCTGCGCTCTTTTAGTCTTGGTGTAGCGCTTGAGCCGCGCGAGTCGGACCTTCACACGGATCAAGCGAGCAACAGCCATGGAGCTGGCCCATAGCAATGCGTCATCGGCTTCCACTTCGCCGCCCTCCGTCGGCGCCTTCGGCTTCACGAACACTGCCAAGCTGCCCATCGAAACGGTGAAGCGTCTCATTGCCGCCGTCTCCCGCCGCCCCATCCTCTGGCTGCGCACCAATGCGAATGGCCAAAAGCGCAGCGACATTACGCCCATTTGGTTCGATGTCGGCAAGGATGTCAATTTGCCAGGTGAGTTGAACAGCCCACGTTGCGTTCGCTTTTGGCCAGGTAACAACCGAAGCTAGCTCTCTGATTGCAAAAGGCGTATAAGCTACACGTTTAGCTCATGCACATGTGTGTGTGAGTGACTGTGTATGTGTGTGTGTGTGTGAGTATGGCATGCGGTTTCCGTGTGGCTGAATACGTACGTAAGCGTGTGTGTGTGTGTGTGTATTTGTTTATACAGTGCGCATTCAGTAGAGCGAATCAGAAGAAATGTAAGCTTAAATAGTAAACAAAAAGCTCAAAACTATAATGGAGTTAAGCATTAAAAAGCTTTGTGCAACAGTTGCATTCATACAGTGTGTATTCAATAGAGGGAACACAATATTATACTAACATTTAAGTTTTTAGTGCATGAATGATTACTGTAGCCAAAAGTAATTTTGAGAAAAAGTGTTTATCTTTGCGAATGTTCACTATATATACAGTGCCTTCTGCTTTGCGTTTATATTGTGCACATCTGAGCGAGTGCATACTGTAGTGCGGTTTTTTTCACTGTTTATAAATAGTGCATATAACTATAATACATACATGGCTCTGTTCAACTTAACGAGTTCACACTGTACATTAGAGTTTTACAAAGTATTCCAGTTCTTACTATAGCTTAACTTAGCGAGTATACACTGTACGTATGTGTCATGGTAACTAACCTATGTTCACTTTAGCAAGCACGCACTGCATCAATTGTCTACTGTTCATCCTGGCGAGTGCACACTGTACCTACTTAGTTTTCCTTCCGTTTTCTATCTTAGCGAGGGCACACTGTTCATAGGCGTTATATTGCTTTTGCGGTTTAGTTGCCAATCAGACATATGTGCACCTTGCACCGACGGCTATCGATTCATTGTCCTCTTCTTCACCTTCTCTTCTTCTTCTTCTCTGCAGCCGACGTATGCCGTGTGAAGTGGGGACACCTGCGTGATAATTTCCGTAAGGTGTACATACGGAACAACCTGTCGAATGAGGCGCCCTCGTCGTGGCGCTTCTACAACGACATGCGCTTCATGGAGCACGCCGTGCATGAGAATATAATGAGGCAGCCGCGAACGCGCGGATCCAGCTCCAAGAAGCACCCGCCCATACACTGGACGGAGAACAACAATCACATCATGGACGACAGCAGTCGGCACAAGTACGACGAGCCCATCGTGGCCACGGAGCCGATCTGCGAGCTAAGCGATAGCTACGACTCGGAGTTGCATCAGCCGAGCTTTTCGGACATCAGCTCGTTCTTCGAGGAGGAGCAGCAGCAGCTGCGGGATTGCAAGCGCGTAAAGCTGGAGGATGTGCAGAGCAGCAAGGGCGAGGAGCTCAACGACGACGATTTCGATGAGGATGCTGCATCGGAGAACGAGGAGGAGCAGCGACCCGACCCAAGTGTCTTCACCATTGAGGTGCTCGACGATGACGATGAGGACATGCACCACTCCAAGGAGAAGCCCACCATCATCAAGACCGAGGAGGACCAGATGAAGCCAGCTGCTCTGCAGGATTTGCCCTTCAAGTACATCAGTATGGATGCTGCGACCAATACAGAGCCCAACGGCCAGGATCTCCAAGAGGATGCGGATCGCATGTTTCTGCTTAGCCTGATGCCCTTCCTGCAGAGGCTGGACGAGCGCCGCAAGCTGCGCGTGCGACAGAAGCTGCAAAATGTTTTACTCGAAGAGCTTGAATTTGGCTGATGACACTAGCTATAGGCTAAGCGAGGGTGGTTCGAAAAGTTCAATAGTATTAGAGATTAAGATTACTGTAGACTATATTTATATGTTATGCTATATTATATATACAAATGATGTTAGCTCAGGAACTTTCGAACTACCCTCGCATAGCGATACAATATATACTATAAAGTACATTTTAAGCTTAGCTTACAGTATTAAAATATGCGACTGAAACACCCTTTACATAGAATGTAAACATGAAGACAAATCAAATAAATGACTACAGTAAACACTCATGTGACAACCTACTCTATGATATGCTTAAGTTGAAGAAAACTACAGTAAACACTCTGCTGAGTACTACTCTCAGCTTGCTATAGCCAGCCTTTATCGTAGCTTCAGCGGTACACTATAGCGAGCCTTCACTGTACATAATTATGCGCCTGTGTGCAGCACGCATCATGTAATTAGTGTTGTAAAGGACGCCTGGATCGCTTACCTGCACCGGGTGGGCTGCGCACCTGCGCACCTTTACCTGAACCGGTCTGTCCGTCTGTCAGACTCACCAAATTCCATGAAGCCGCCGTTGGGGCAACGTTTTCAGTTGAATTTTCTCGGCCAGCGAGCACGAAATTTTTGTCAGTGCAAAAGGCAATGAGAGAGATGAAAACAAGTTCCTTAAGGGTGTTGTTTCTATCGGCGACACGGCAACAACAACAACAACAGCAAGCTGAGCCGCAGCAACAACAAACGAAGCGCAAGCAGCAGAAGCAATAAGAACAACAACAATAAATGCGCGCCACCACCGGCCATATTTTCGCGCCACCGCCACATGCGCCGTTAGTGTGCTCGCTCTCTCACGCTCTTTCACATTGGCTCTCTTTGTGTGTCACCACGAAAAAAACGAGACCAAGGCGACGCTTCAATGCGCTATAAATACATATGCCCTAAGCCAATAGGATATGCAGTTCAAAATAAACGACTGCTGTTGGAATAAATACAGAGAGCTCAGCATTGACAGCAAGGTAGTCTCTCTAATATGAATAACATATATACGTAGCTGTTAGTTATCAGCTGCGCTGGCAAAGTAGATGGCAGAGTGTCATATGCTCTCGCTCAATGTAGGGTGCAATAACAAAAAATAACAAGCCAAAGGGGCAGCAGCAGCGTTGTCGTGCATCCAGTTTCATGTTTAAATGCGTGCGTGAAGGTTGAATATATCGAGAGTGCAAAATACAAAAAAGGAGCCCTGGTCCCCCAGCGTAGCAGAAACCCCGAGAAGTGGGTCAAAATTATACGGAAAGAACACTAAACGAAAACAACAAACGCAGCAAACATGAATTAAAATCATAGCAAACGCACAGAAGCAAACGCACAACCGCGCGCACACATTTTGCGAGCACGCACAACGCTGTCAAAGTAAAAAAAGTATGTTTATAATTTAGAAACTAACCAAAAAAAAAAAAAAAAAGGAAAGTGCATGTTTTAATTTCGATTAGCCAGGGCAGGGCGCATTGCATTTCTTTGCGCGCCGCATAAGTGAAAATAAATAGAAGATAAAACACAGGCGCGCACACACTCTCGCGCACATAATTGTAAAATGTGCGCGTGCATGTGGAATAATACATACATACAAACGCATGAGTATACCCAATGCGATAGGCAGCAGCAGACAGACAGAGAGAGGGAGAGAGAGAGAGTAAGCGAGAGTGTACGTGAGTGGCAGTGAGAGAGCTGCGGCTGCACGGCGAAAACCCAAAGAGTGAAATTTTTGGAGCGCGCGCGCACGCAAACAACAAAATCAACAAAAAGAAGAAAAAAGAACTCAGTGAGATACATTTGGGCTTATATTATTTTTTGTTTAGCTACATAGATGATGAGCAAGCGCAGCAACAACAAACAACAACAACAACAGCAGCAACAACGAGAACAGCATAGCAGAGAAGAAGCAACACTCACGCACACACACAAACACACGCACACATACAGCCTTGCATATGTATATGTATGTGTAGAAGGGCAGGCATGATTATTATGTTGTGTTTTTAGTCGAATGTATCTTTTAGTCGGGCAAAGGAATACACGAATGTCGGGAGTCGAAACGTATTACGCATGAGATCTCACGGTCTTACATACCCATCAAAGAATCTCGCATGAAGAAAATATTAAAAACAAAAAAAAACTCCATAAAACGTAAATCAATATATTTTATGCGCAAAAATATAAGCACAAGTACACCATATATTTGTGTGTATGTGTGTGTGTGTGAAAAGAACAGAAAAAACAAAACTAAACGGTAAAGTTTAAAATCAACAGCAAACAAAAACAACAACGATATTTTCAGCGGCTTGCATGAAGCAGCTAAAAAAGGTGTGTAGCAAAAATACAAAAAAAAAAGAACAAAAATTAACGGAAAAAAACAAAAACAAAGATGGGGGCTTAAAGCGCAAGGAAACCGTTGTAAATTATTCGTTTGATAGCTAAAAAGGAAACGAAAACAAAGCGAAAATGTCGTGTGTTTGAACAAATTCACCAAATTCGCAGAAAATATTAATTGATTGACAGCAAATGTGAAGATTTTTGCAATTATATGTTGAGATTTTCTTCCTTTTTTTGCCGTTTGTATGTATTGCTCACACACACACACATACACAGAGAGACACATGCACATCTACCCACCTAGAAACTTGTATAAATACAACCCTCATCCCTTGCCGTTTTTGCGTCTTGCACGTACTCCCCACACATACACGCGTACACAGCCTGTTTCCATGAGTGTGTGCGTGTGTGTATACAAATGCAAAAGGACTTTAACTTCTTGGTTCATGTTGTTGTTGTTTTCGTTTTTTTTCTTTTTTCAACAACGGTTCTGAGACACGGCGACTGTTTCAATGGAAATGTTCCAAGGGTGACAAGGGTAGTTTCTGCACAGTGTATTTTGTCTACGCGGCCCAAAAATCTAGAAGTGCATCATTTTGTAAGGCCTTGCACACATACATACACACACACACAAGCAAGTTTTCACTGCTGCGGCAGAGTCGAAGAGAGTGAAGAAGCGAGAGAGAGAGAGAGAGAGAGACAAAGAAAGAGAAAGAGCGGGTGAAAGAGGGTGAGATAATTGGAGCTGTTTCGGCGCAAAAGATTTTTTTTGTTTTGATTCCAGATTATTCTATGATTCTTAATAAATACAGTAATGACTCGTTAAAGCGAAATTTGTAGGAATATATTCAAAGATTAAAATATAGATATAAATGATATATAATATAACTAAGTTCATTCACAAGTTTATAATCATTATTTTAGATTAATTATCGCAAATTTAATTGAACTAGTTCCGATTTGTTCAGCTCCAATGCGGGCCTTTATGAGCAGCAACTACTGTGGAACTGGTTCACTTTCAATTTAAATGAACCGTGCACTAGTTTGACCAGTTCTTTTTAGTCAGGCTTTACTGTAGCAACTCCTTAATTGAATTGACTCTCAAAGGCAAAAGTTAACTGCAAAACAAGTTCCAAAATAATCATTTCTTCCAGTGTAATCTTCATCTGTCGCTGCGTTTGTTGTTGTAAGAGGGGATGAAAGTCGTCCGTCCATCCGTCTGGTTTTTTGGGCGTTTTGTCGCTCCATCTTGAAGATGGCAACGAGCACAACAACCAGTTTGTTTTTTTCGAAGCTAACACGGAAATCGGGTAGAAATCGAGGCCTCAGGGTGTGGGGCCTTTGGGGGTGGTTTTAACGTTTATCTAGAAAGTCGTATAAATAGAAAATATTTTTGGTGCGTAGTTTTTGGCTTTCCATTTGTTTTGTTTTGGAAATTGTTTGTGGGTCACAGAACCCTTCTGCAAGTACAGCCAGAGTCGAAGGGTGTTGCATTTACACTAGCTAACAAAACAAATGCAATTTTCGAATATTTTTAGTGAGGTAATATTCTTAGATATAAAATAACGTATGCATATTGCATATTTAAAAGGAATTATTGACTTTTTCGAATTCGAATCTGAGTTCGAAAGCTGTTAAGGGAATTGAATACTTATTTGTTGGAAAAACTAGTCCAATTTCTAATGAATTTCAACCGTTTGACAATTGAATATTTTCATTAAAGAAATTTTAAAATATTCTATTAACATTCGAGTTACTCGAATTCGAGTTCGAGTTCGAAAACTTTCCTTCACTGGCTACAGTTTTCTGTTTGTGTCTTATGTCCGCCATTTTGTATGCTTAAACGGAATCAGTGTCGTAAATTGGGAAAATGCGTGCCAAATTCCACGATGCCGCCAAGGCTGTAAACTGGAAAACCATTTCAATTTTGTCTTGTTTTCTTGTTTTCTTCTTTGACCTGCTGCCTAAGTCTCTTCCTGAGCCGTGAGCCTTGAGCCTTGTTGTGCAGCTGCTTGTGCGGGTCGCTTGCATTTTCCTAAGGGATCAAGTAACAATGGCCCAAGCCGAAGACGTTTTTCCGCTACCTAAGCCAGACGCACGCACACATGCAAGCAGCTGCACTCGCGCACCGAGTGTGAGTGCGAGTGAGAGTGAGAGGGAGGGAGAGCCAGAGCTGAGTCCTGCTCATTTGGACTACTTAATGGCAGGGCATTGCCTATGCTCAAGTTAGTTAGCTGCCTACACGGCGTCTGTGAACCTCGCCTTCGCCTCGCGGTTAATTTTCCAATTTTTTGGCGCGTTCCAAACGCAGATCGAACAAATAATAATAACAACTGTTATACTTAACTGTTATACACAACTGTAATACTCAACTGCTCCATCTGTCTCCATTTAGCTTGAGAGTGTCTCGTTGACTGCCAAGGGCCACGCCTACAACGCCGTTGCCACTTATCGTAACGTGATCTCAATACAGAACAAAATCTTATGATGGAACTCTTGTCAAACAATACGGTTCCACAACAAATGGCCAACAGCAATGCGCCAAGCGCGAGCGCCGCCGTCGGAGGCGGCAATGGCGCTGGCGCTTCCAATGCCGGCGTTAACGTTAACGGCGGCAGCGGTAGCGGCAGCGGCAGCATCAGCAGCAATGCCAGCAACTCATCGGAGCGACTGCTCGCCGGCATACTGGAATCATTTCCCGCCTGGGATCTCAATGTGGGACTTATGCCCAATGTGGGCGCAGCCAATGGGTAAGTCAAATATATTCAATTGAACCAGTTCCACTCAAGATGAACATGAACTAAAGTTTATCATTTCGTTCAATTAGCTGAACAGTTAATTTAAATGATTCAGTCTTGTCTATGCTAATTGAATATTATAACTAACTATTCGCATAACTGAGCAGAAAAAAGAGTAGCTTTTACTAGTTTATTAGTTCAGTTGAGTAATCTGCTGGATTGCAGCTTTTTCCAATGAAAAGTTCATGGAATTAGTTCATATTGCATTAGATCAGTTCATAAACTTGTCAAATGAACGATATTTTCATAAAAAATTGATTGAGCTGACTTGTTCATTTAAACATTGATTATCGAATTTTGAATTTGAATTGATAGAAATGATCACTATAAAGAGTTACTATCGTTAACTAGCTCATGTGAACAAGAGCCTCGATTGCATTTCGATAAATCACTGTTGCTTATCGAATTTTGAATTAGAATTTGAAATGCAATCTAATCAAAGCTTTCTTTCTCTTCCCCTGTTTAGCTCGCCGCCTCGCACAGATTTCTTTATCAACAATTTCTTGGGCGGTCTGGATACGCATAGCGATCATTTCGGAATGGGACCGATTGGGAGCGGCGCCTCGCGCCACTCGAAAATGTCTCCGGAGTCGTCAAACAACTCGAGCATCAGCTGTGGCTGGTGCGAGGTGAGCGCCTCGATACGTTGCTTGGAGTGCAACGAATTCATGTGCAACGACTGCTTGCGCGAGCACCGCAATAGTCCCTTGTCCTCGAACCACTCGATCGTCTCGCTGCCGACGCCCATCGGCGCCTCCCCAACGGGCGGCAGCTCCGCGAACGTCCAGACGCCGTCGAGCAGCAACTACATATGTGATATACACAATGAGATGCTGCGCTACGTGTGCGACTATTGCCGCAAGTTGGTCTGTCAGTTCTGCACGCTGCACGAGCACAAGGAGCACAGCTACGCGTCCATACAGAACTTCATGATCGGGTCCAAGGAGAAGCTGGAGGGGGCCATCGAGAGCAGCCAGGTGGGCACGCGCTGCATCAAGAGCAGCATCGACAAGGCGCTCGCCTTCATACGCCTCATCGAGCGCAACTGCAGCGAGCTGAGCGACAACATCCGGAAGGCATTCCGCCAATTTATCATTGCCATCGAGGACCGCGAACGATTCCTGCTGGACTTCGTGGAGAAGCTGCGCCAGCGCCGCCTGGCCATACTCCACGATCAGATGGCGGGCCTGAAGTCGGCGCTGGCCGGCCTCTCGGAGACGTCGGACATGCTCAGCAAGGTGGCGGAAAATGCGTGCGGCATGGACCAGATAGAGCTGGCCATGAAGCTGACCAATGGCCAGCGGCAGATGGAACAGTTTGCGGGCATCTACAAGGACCTGCAGCCAAAGCAGGAGGTCTTCGCCTTCGCGCCGCCCGACTACAGCCTGCTGCAGGACATACGCACACAAGGCGGCGTCATCCTGGTGGACGACAAGAACATGCCCATAGTCTCGAGCAGCAACGGGATCGTAGCCAACGCAGCCCCAACTCCGGCTCCCACTGCCGCCAACATTGACATGGCCTTCGGCCTGACCAGCCTGGCCAGCAGTGGCGCCTTGAACGTGGCCTCCACGACCGTGCGCCGCCCGCTGCTGCGCGACAACAGCTTCCGCATACCCTCGCCCATAATGCAGCCGGCTCGGGTGGGCAGCTCCTGCGGCATGTCCAGCGCGGCCTTGGACTGGGAACTGAACGGACTGCGCAGCTCGCCGGGCCTGCACTTCAGCGCTCCGCGCACCACGCAGGCCATACCGGGCTGCATGGATCTGGTGAAGGTGCGCAACTCGAACGCGCTCTCGCTCTCCTTCGCCACCGAGGGCCATGAGGACGGCCAAGTGAGTCGCCCCTGGGGCCTGTGCGTCGACAAGATGGGCCACGTCCTCGTCTCGGACAGGCGCAATAACCGCGTGCAGGTCTTCAACCCGGACGGCTCGCTCAAGTTCAAGTTCGGCCGCAAAGGCGTGGGCAACGGGGAGTTCGATCTGCCTGCCGGCATCTGCGTCGACGTGGACAACCGCATCATCGTCGTCGACAAGGACAACCACCGCGTGCAGATCTTCACAGCCAGCGGCGTGTTCTTGCTCAAGTTCGGCAGCTACGGCAAGGAGTACGGACAGTTCCAGTACCCCTGGGACGTGGCTGTGAACTCGCGGCGCCAGATCGTGGTCACCGACTCCCGGAACCATCGCATACAGCAGTTCGACTCGGAGGGGCGCTTCATCCGGCAGATAGTGTTCGATAATCACGGCCAGACGAAGGGCATCGCCTCGCCCCGCGGCGTTTGCTACACGCCCACGGGCAACATAATCGTGTCCGATTTCGATAATCACTGTCTCTATCTAATCGATCCGGATATCAATGATGTAAGCGCTGGACTAACTTAAGCCTAACTTGACTACATATATGTTTCTCCATCTTCCTCTCTCTTTAGATTTTGTCTGTGAAGGGACACGAGGGCTCGGGTTTTCACGAATTCAATCGTCCTTCGGGTCTCTGCTGCGACGACGAGGGTCGCATTATAGTCGCCGATTCCAAGAATCAACGCATACTCGTCTTCAATCAAAATCTAGACTTTATGTGGGATGTAAGTCAAGTATCTGAAATACTCCTCTCCCTCTCTCTCTCTCTCTCTCTATATGTATAACTAATATCTCTCTCTCTTTATCTTTCACTTAGATTGAAGTGCGTCCTTCTATCAATCCCCTAATGCCACCCACATTGGATGAAAAGGATCGCACCTGCGATGTGGCTTTAATGCCAGACGGACGCATCGTCTTTCTCATCGAGCTATCGCCAGACTCCAAGGAAGGGTCTAACCCTTACAAGCGGTTTGTGCACGTATTCTAAAACTTAGTTTATCAAACAAAGAAGCAAAACAAAAAACTAAGCGATAAACTATAAAAATTACTAACAAAATACTTGACTTTAACGACACAGACGACGTTAGTTTTTTTTTTTGTTTTTTAGACCATTTACAAATCCAAAAAAAAAAAAAAAACAAAAACTAAAAATATTGAAACACAAAAGAAACGGCATTAAAATTAGTAAAAATTTTTTTAGCTTAAGTGCTACAACGATTACCTCGATAAAGCTTAAGAGTTATTAAAAAAAAAAAAACTAAAAAAAGATTTGGTAATTTACAATATATAAATAAAATACATATATATTTAGCGAATATACCAGATAAAGAAAAAGAAAAAAAAAACATAAAAACAAAACAACTTAACTAAAGCAAAATACCAACAAAAGTAATTAGAATGAGAGAATGCGCATAAATTAGAATTTTTTTTGGCTAGCGAGAAACTAGATCAAAGTGACAGAGGGAGGGAGAGAGAGAGGGGAACAGGGAATAAAGAAGATGACAAAGAAGATAAAGGAGAGGAATCATAAACATAAGAGAAGACGAGAGAACGAATATATAAAGAGGAGAATCAGAACAAGCGAGAGTAGAGAAAGCAGAGCTGAGAAAGAGTTGAGAGAGAAGAGAAAGTGAGAAGAGTAAGAGAAGCTCTATGACTCTTGAATGAGAAGAATGAAAAAAAGATTGACAAAAGAAAACAAATGAAATGAGCATGAGAGGAATAAGATAAGATAGGAAGAAGAGAGAAAAGGAGATGAAGAGAAGATAACAATATGTGCAAGGCATAAAAGAAAAAGAATACAAAAGAGAAGAGAGAGGGAGAGGGCGAGAGCAAGAGCAAGAGAGATTAGAGATTAGTTCTCTATATACAAGTCAAAAAAACAAAACTCAAGAACAGAACAAGTTGTAGATGAAGAAAACTATAATTAACTGTTAGTTGGGCTGAGTTGCTGAAACAGTTATCTAAGTTAAAGAACAAGAGACACAAGGAGGGATAAATAAAGAGAGAGAGAGAGAGAGAGGGAGAAAGGGGAGATGATCGAAATCGTCGTTTGTTAAGTTCTCTCTATATATAGATGCATAGTTTTTGTTTACCTGACGAGTTACTCAATAATTAGTTTGTTTTTAACCGACTTTTTGTTTAGTTCTACTTGAGTTGATTTTAATTGTGTCCCGGAATATATATAATATATATATATATATATATATCGATTCTGTTTTACAGACATTTCTGTTTATATTACAAATAATTTTCTTATAATTGAGACTGAGTAAAAGTGAGAAAGAGTATGAAGAAAAAAAAGAAACTTTTGTAAAAGGTATAAAAATCGATAACGATAACGATAACGATATATATGTGTATATGTAAATGTATATATATATATATGTATAGAGAAGATATAATTGTAAACCCGCTGACTTTTTTTGGTTGAACTCTTAAACGAAGACTGATTAAAAACAAAACACGGCAATTGTAAAGCCAATTGAAACACCTTTTAAGGTGAGGCCAAAAAACAAACAAAAACTAAAGCTAAAACTAAAACTAAAACAAAAACAACAAAGAAATATGATTGCAATGACATTTGATAAACGTAACGTAACTTAAAACATAGTTTAACATACGATATATACTAAATATATATATATATACAATATACGATATGTTTCTATTTGTATATGTATATATGTATATGTATAAAGAAACTCAGCTAAAAACAAATACAGTCATACATCCCAGATACATCATAATTCATTAACGTTTTATAAATGATTCATAAAAAAATTGACTGGAAATTCATTTAAATGTATTTCAAAATACAAAAATTCGTTGATTTAACAACACTTCCTTTAAAATTCTTAAAAAAATTTATAAATGATTTATTCAATATTTCTTAAAAGAAATTCACAAAAAAAAAAAAACATTAAAAAGTTATTCAAAAAGATTTTAAAAAAATTCATTAAAAATGTGTTGAAATAATTAAAAAAAAAAAAATAACTGATGAATAAATTTATAATTCATAAAATAATTTATAAAATCATTCATTCAAAAACATTTAAAGCTGTAAAAGTAATTTCAAAAATTTTAAAAACTATTTCCTTAAGTTATTATTTCATAAAAATATACTTGGAAAATAAAAAATATATCAAATAATTTATAACTCAATTAAAAAATTACAAAAAAATACTAAAATTCATTTAAATTAAAAAAAAAAAACAAAATAATGAATATAAAAATGCAGCAAAAAAAAACATTCAAATATTTTTAAAAATTCTTTAACAAATTTTAAATATTCCAAAAACATATATTTCCGAGTGTTGTTAAAAATTTCAAAAAATAATTTTAAAAATTTCAAAACTCATAAAATCCATCAAGTATTTCATAAAAAATTCATTGAACAAATTTCATAAAAAATATGGGCTTAGCTTAAACCGAGTTTAACTGACACACACACACACACATACAGGCACACACACATACAGACACACACATCTACATACGAATCACTAATATATGTTCTACATTATAATTACGCTCATTACAATTATCATTGTCAATATGATTATTATTATTGTCATTATTATTACTATTATTGTTAGTATAATTTTCGACTTGAATGTGTTCATTAGCATTTAGTAGCAGAAACTTAAAACTAAAACTAAATATCTAAACAAAAACAAAAACAAAATACACGAATATTTAAAGAATCTAGCCAGGACATAGTTGAAAGAAGAAGAGAGAGAGATAGCACGTGGGGCGGAAGAAGAGTTTGAAGCTGAGCAATATGCGCGTATTGAATACATATTTAGGTGACATGTTCCTCGCAAGAAATATATATCCGAAGAGAGTTTGCGAATCGATGCAAAGGATAATTAATTGATTAGTGAATTAACTACACTATACTACAAATACAAATGCATACATATTACATATATAGTAGCCGAATTATGGAAGAGTATTAACTGATTGCCATTGCATTAGACTATGTGTTTGACGTATATATATGGAAATATATCCATATCGATCGATATCTATATAGTTATGCTTAGTTTTTCATTACTTATTGCCTCAATTTTTGTATTTCTGTTTTTTTTTTTTATTACTTTTAATTTTTTTAAACGAGTTTTTTGTGCTTAAATATTAAAAACAAAAAGAAAAACTCCTTCCACATTTAAAGCAACTCGCATAAAATGCGCAAAACTGACGAAAAAAAAAAAAGAAAAGAAAACAAAGTAAACATTTATATATTATAAAAACTGAACCTAAAAATAAAATATATATATACAATATATATGTATCGCTTAGAAAAAGTTGATGTACTTAGTCTTAAAGGAAAACAAACAACAAATTGTATGCAACAAATTCCAGACTTGTTTTCAAAATGCCATAAAAATTCATTTTACAAAAGTCATTACCACCTACACACACACACACACACACGCACACTACCTTCAGGCGCCGTTCATTTATAGTTTTCAATTGTGATTTTTACTGGTTTTGAGACATAACTCACATATTTATATATAGATCTATATATATATCATATATAGGACATATGAGAAATGCCATATTTTACTAAAGGAAGCGATCAAATGTCTAGATTGTGTGAGATTTACGTAAAACAAATAAGCAAATACTAAATCATTTCAAATGAGCGACGTTTTCTAAAAGCCACAGTTTTGAAATTGTGTAAAAAAACAAAAACAAAAACAAAACAAAGAAACAAACAAAGAGAGAAACTTTTGAAGAAGTTTCGCAAGTACTACCGAATGCCATAATTCAAAATAAAAAGCATTTAAACACATTTATATATATCTAAATATGATTAATAAAGTAAAGTAAAACTGAATACTGAACAATTTGCCAAAGGCTTAAGAATCAAAAAACAAAACAAAACAAAGCAAAGAAGTTATCTAAGAGAGAATCAACGTAGCATCAAGCAAACACTTAAAATAGTTAATTAACAAACATTTACATACCAAAAACAACAAATATTTTCAATGCATATATATGTATAAATATATATGTACATATATGATATAGAACCGATAACTCCCATATGCTCATATATAACGAACTCAAAAGCAAAAAGAACGAATCCAAAAAACTTAAATCAGGTATTCACAGATTTGTTGTCATACATACAATATGTACTATATATATACACACACACACACACACACACACACACACACACATACATACATACATATATAGATATATAGATTTAGGTGTAAGCGTAAAACTAAACTGAACTTAAGGCCAGATCCCGCAGCTCTAGATGTGCAGATCTAACCTATTTGTAAAACGAAAACATCAATTTGGAATTCTTATATCAAAATACAATTTTGAATAAATTTTTTATATATGTATATTATATATATGAAGATGGATTCGGACTTTAACAGAAAAATGGTGAAGAAATTTAAAAAAAAAAGAAACCCAACTACATTAAACATAGAAAAAAATGCATATTTCCCTTTCTATTTTATTTGTTCATACATCAGTACATACATCATACAGACATTAACACATTCACTTCATAAATACATTAGATCACCAATTCATCACATCATTCATACATCACTTCATCAGTACATCACATCATTCATACATCAGACATACATACAGACAGACTTCACTACATAGATGTATGCATCTATACATACATACATCAAGACAGAGACCCACCATCGTTCATCAACACATACATTCATGTATATGCTATACATTGGTACATGTGTACATCATCTAAACATCACTACATACGTACATAATGTATGCATCACTACATCAATTCATGACTGTATACACACACCATTACATTCATCCACTAGACATCGATACATCTATGTATACATCTATACATACGTACATACATACATACATCTTTACATCTATACATATTGTAATAATTATGGAGCAATTGAGTACAAAACGAGTACAAATTTAATTTTTAAGCATGATTTAACAAACAAAAAAGAAAACATTAAGGAAAAACTTAAAAAAAAATAATAAAAAAAATAAAACTTAAATATATATATTATATATATATATCCATATATATATATATATAGCCAGCTACTGGTTTCGCATAAAAAATAAAACAAAACGTAGTTATAAAGAATGCTACATATAGAGTTACAACTAGCTACATATGTATATGTATATACATACATATACATACATACATACATAGTGTATTTAAATAGTCGAACTGTCTGCAAATGCTTGCTACATCACTTACATACAGCATATGTACATCATACACGTATGTATAAACTATGAACTACATAACGAATTACGAATACTCTACATATATACATACATACATATATATATATAAATAAAAGAATGAAATTTACCAAATGGAAAAAAACCAAAATAAAAGAAAATTCTCCTCTCTCGATATGATTTCACACACACACACACACACATTCTATATATAGACATACATATACATATACATATATATATATATATTTATCAGTTCTACATAGCAGCATGATGTATTAGATACACAACAGAGTATTACATAACATATACATACTACATATATATATGCATACATACATACATACATACATAAGTACATCAAATTATTAAAAACAAATAACGAGTTGCAGTTAAAAAATTGTAATTGTGTAATAATGTGTGAAAAGCAACAAAAAACAAAAACAAAAACAAAAAAATACTACAATTGTAATTTTTCTATATATACATACGTATGTATATATATATATATGCATATTGTATATATATATACATATAGATGTGGAACAAGAATAAGAGTATATTTTATACGATAAACAAATTTTATAACATATTTAAATAATAAATTATACACTAATAAAAATAATAAACAAATCTGTGTGCTTTTCATTTTACAATAAGAAATTCTTAAACAAAATATATCTTATAGATATGCTAATGCCCCCAGATACATAGATCTATTTTCTGTTGCTCCTCAGCGTATGCTACGATAAATAGAAATTCGTAGTTCGAATTCTCAACTTGGGATTGCATAAATTGTGTGAAGTGTATGAGAATTCGGAAGGGATAACAGAAATGGGAAATGGAATAAGAATTTGTACACCTTATGTATAAATTTTTTATTTTTTAAATTAATTATAATTATATTATTATAATTGTGAATAAGAGTAAGAGTGTCGAATTCTATTAGTATGATTGTTTAAGAATAAACTCTGGTACATCCTATACTCTGATATTATTATACTTGTTATACTTTCTATACACTTATGCTATTATAATTCTTATACTATTATACTTCCTATAGTCTTATACTATTATCTTTTTCAGTACTTCTACACTATTATACTTAGACTCCCATACACTTATACTTCCACTCCTATGTCTTCACAGTCCTCAACCTTCATATGCCGCTACATTCATACTCTTATACTATTCGAATCTCTTGATATAACTAAGTGCTAAACATATATCTAAATACTTGTGAATGTTTTTATTTTTATTTTTTATAGAGTATATAGCGTTACGTATTTAATTTGTTAGAGCATTTTTACGCCTCCATTTGGTCATTTTTTGTTTTTATTTTTTTTTCGCTCTCGCATTGAAGCAATTGGCATCGCGTGACTTTTAGGCCAAATCATCGTATGTGAAATGTCTAAATGCATACAATTACACATATAAATACATAAATACATATATACAAGTATATATATATACATATATACTACTCAATTGTCAGTCGTAAACAAAGTCCAGTCAACACTTGACAGATATAATAAAACGATTATGGAGTAATTTGATGTAGATAAACTACTTCAAACGCCTCGCAGTTGATCTTCGAGATTTTCATGGTCAGGGCTGATGCTGCTTTGGGTAAGAAATAACACAAGTAAAAAATAATAATATATAAATTTAATAATAAATTTAAAGGCTTTTCAATAACCAGTTCCCCCTCAGTTCAGCTGTGGCTGAAAAGTAAACAAACTTCGATCTTTGACTCGTTTTATATTGAATGAGGCGGAGGAGGAAGAGGAGGAGGAGAAATAGGAGGAGGCGGAGCAGAGCTCAATTAGCAACAACCTTTGCTGCTGGGGGGCGGGTGTATGTAAAACAACAGATACCGCGTGATAATAGATGTTCAAGTGGATTGCTAGCTAGGGTATAGATTCGTTACCAACACGATATATCGTATGAAGTCCTAAGTCATAAGACTGAACATGTTTCGACCGAAGATGCCTAATAAAATCGAAATCAAACTTATTTTTCAACCATTTTTAAGGTTTTTTGTCTCTCTTATACACACTACTTTATTATAGGGTATTTGAGCTTCGTTCAATCTCAACTCAACTTTGCATATTTTACGTTTTATGAATTAAAATATACGCAAATTTTGTTAAAACAGAAACAACAAAAGCCCAAGAGGCCGGCCGGTCATCAATCAAGCACATCGGAGTTTGTTACGTTTCTAGAATCTATTATGTATAAATGTATCTATATGCGTGTATAAATATTTCAGAAATATTTCCCTAAAAATCAAGTTTTCGGTTTCAAAATCAGCTGGTTTACCAATTAAAGTATATGGAAGTGAAATAACGATGCGAAACAATGCTGTTTGACCAATCGAGTGCGCAAACAAATAAACAAGTAAATGTGAAAGGTTGCACGTGGACTGACTAATAGATACCCTGGAATTGGGGCGAAGCTGTGAAGCTGTTATTGTAAGTGATTAGATATGAAAGGTATGTATATATAATATACCAAATCCCCAAATGAAATGAGTGTATCCTAAAGAAGAATTTCTTAAAATATAGGTATTCCTTTTGAGAAGTTAACTATGCAATATGGTAACACTATCTTTCAAAGTTCTCGAACTATGCAAAACAAAACAAAATTATAAAGTTGGTATTTAGTTTTATTATGGAAATAAGAAAAGATATTGAGCGAAAATAACAGATGTATACAGCATAGGTTATACCTGAATATATCCATCATATCTCATGCTTTTAGCTTTTGTAGTATTCGAGTTCACTTAGTTTGAATAGCTTTGCTTTTAGTGTGTGGCAGGAAGTACATATAAAGGAAGAGAGGGATGAACGGTGGCATAGATATGTAGATAAATAGACGAACAAAAGCACAGAGAAACAAATAGGTCTACGGCAAAATAGATGTAGGCAAAGATAGGCCGACAGACAGGTTGATAAACGCGAATGAATAATTTATTGAGTCAGCTGAACTCTATGTATACATCGAGTAATGCCTATAGCATGTCTTTGCTCAGAAACCAATATACCCCACCTGCACGTTTTCACTGGGTATACAAATAAATGATTGAAAAGTGACCAAGAGCCAAGCCTATTTCATAGCACCAGCTAGCTTCGCCTTTCCAGCTGAATTGAAGGCTCAGACGTGTTTCGAGCGTTGCACCGATTGAAGCTATACAAAAAATGTAATCCAATATATAACTAGATATATGTATATAGTGCGTATATATCGTATAGAGTCTGGGTACTTGTTGCTCTACAGTTTTGTGTTTCGGTTTTCAGTTTTCGGTTTCAATTTGAGTTCGAATTAGCCAAAAGATTCGAAATTTGAAATTTCGTCAGAGCTAGGCGACAGGTTGTGCATACGAAATCGAAGAAGTGGAGGCGACTCTTTGATAGTAATTAAAGCAAAACTCGTAATCCAGCGGACAGCGCGAAACACTGAACACTGAACACTGAACGGCAGGCCACGCGCTTGGAGCTCGCAGCTCGCAGCTCCGAGCTCTCAGCTCTCAGCTCAGTGCACAATTGGCGATTGGCAACATTAGTATATTAGCCGGTGCGAGGCGACACGACGCGACGCGACGCGATAAGTGTTTCCCAAAAGGTTTATAAATCAAATATTTACGCAAGTAAAAGTAAACATAACAACTCGAGTGCCTCGATTACAGATTAAGAGATTGCCGTAGATGCACGGCTGAAAGGTTTAGAACAAATTAGTGGAGCAAAAACAAAACTTTCTATAAAAAACCCAAAGATCTATAAAAATGATTTTTAAATTTAAAAAAATAAAATAATTTACAAAAATATTTTCTAAAAAATGATTGTTCTTTATATATAAAGCAAAAACAAAGGTGTTTTGTTGTGTGTGCCTGAAGTATAGATACCCTATAATTATGAAACAATTGAAATTGATATATATGTTTGTATATATATAATTAAAATCAACGTGCTTCAACTGTGTATGCTTGAGTGCTAGAAACCCTACAATTATCAAACATATTAATAGAAGTTTAATGCTTAGAATTATAATATTTGTTGATGCGTGAGACATACTCAAAAAACCGAAATTTAATATCGATTTAAGTCGATTCATGAATATGGAAAAACTTATCGATTATTTATAAATAAACAAGAACTGTCTAACTATTTATAAATATACAAGAATTGTGTAGCTAAAGCTGTAGCTGTAAGCTATGTTTGTGCAGGAGGAGCTAACTATGAGCTATGTATGGATAACCTACGCACTTTTACAGTCTTATACGCTTGTTCTTATATCCTTACCTTATACAACGCGAACAGTGTTATTCTCTTGCAGTCTTATACGTCAATGTTCTTATACTTGACTTGTTCTACCTTTGATATATGATGCTCGTATATTGACTTTCTTATACTATTATGCTCCTATCAAGTGTATAAGACTATTCATATACTATTATACTGCAAGTCTCATTGCTTCCTTAAGTATTTAGCTTAAAAAGCAATACTCTTATACTATTTTATTCATTCAGGCGTTAAGATTACAAAAGTATAAGACTATAAAGAGATAAGAGTCTTAGCTAATAATAGTAAAATACTATTGAAGAGTATATGATTACAAAAGTATAAGAGTGCAGTTGTCAGATCATGAAGATATGTTATGTACCCCGATAATTACATCTTCATGATCTTATACTATTGTAGTTTTATACTAGTATTGAATCCTTGACTTGCTTAAACATAATGACATACGCACAGGTCGAAGTCGACTTGATTGTTTGATCTTAGAATATATATACATATATGTATATAATCTAATGCTCTGGCTGTTACATTCACTTGCCCCAAACTCATTTTCTATGGAATGCTGAGCACTTTTGATGTGTCAAACATCAACTATAAACTTAACGATAAGCTGATTTAGAAGTATAAAAAACTAAATTAAAAAAACTATAAAAATATATTTAAAGCTTAACATCTTCTCTAATGCGTTGCCTTGAGCTTCCGTCCGATCTCTCGCCGAGCCGCAATCGTTCTAAGTCCGCCTGCCGCTTGGCAGCGCAACTTAAATTGCAAATGAAGCAAATTCATTTCAATTATGAATTTCAATTAAATGAATGATAATTACTATAATCACATATGTGATGTATGACCCAACTAACTGAACTGAACGCGCAGCAAGCAGCTCGGATGAAAGCGAAAACAGCATTCGACAGAGCCTCAAACTGGTAATTAAGTATTAATCGACTCGAATCGAATCGAATCGAATCGGATTGAATCGGATTGAATGGAGTCGAGGCGCTGTAAACGTGATCCAGTGTCGACGACCCACAATGTCGCACTGGGAGCGAGTGGAAGAGCGACGTGTAATGCATAAATATGCATATGTAATCTATGGGCGAGGGTAGCTAGAAGAGTAGTCAATCATAGATCATAGAAGAGTTGCACTAGAGCAGGAGAGTGCGAATACTACTCAGACTACCCTTTATTAACTATTAATTATAATGTATTTCATATGCATATGCGAGGGTAGTTCAAAAAACAGCCAAGCTTAAGAGTTTATACAAGAATTTTAATTTAGTTATATAATACAATATTTATTTATTGAAAGTGTAAGAGACAATACACAAAATTTTATTTCTTTATAGAGGAATATTTTTATATAAAGCTGTAAATATTTGTATATGTGGGTGCAATAAATAAATGATAGTTTATGATAGTAATAATAGATCACAATATTTTTAATTTTTTTTTAAATATATATAAATTTTTTATGTTACACAAAATTTATTATTTTATGAATTTATTTTAGTTTGTAAAACTTTTCAAACTACCCTCGCACAAATTTATATAAATTATGTTAAATTATTTACATTAATATGAGAAAGAGCATAAAAATAATATTGAAATACGTTAATTCGATAGAAAAGAAAACTATTCAAGCCACCCTCGCACGTATGCACATATGCACACCTGTGTCTGATGCAATAGGCTCGCGTCAAAATGGGCTGCGGCCCTGAAACTGTTTACGACGGGGTGTTAACTTGGCCCATATAAGGTCAAGTGCATTTGTCCAAGTTTCAATGGGGGTTTCGTGGGGGTCCGTGGATCGAATTCAATTAATCAAATGTGTTAATTGTTCTCTGCGCAAAAAGAAAAAGAAAAAGAAACATAGACAAGAAAATGACATTCGCAATTATGCCATGAATAATGCAGAGAGAATCCAAAACATCTGTAAATGTGCCGTTAGAGAGAGGTGGTAAAAATATCGAGTTTAGTTGAGTTCGGTTGCCTGAAAAGTTACAACTAATTAAAATACAAATATAGGTAATAGATAAACTGGAAATTATAATATAATCAATATATATATATATATATAAACATAAGAAATATCAATTAAAAAAGAATATAGACAACATGGATTCCAATCAAAATAACAATATAGAAACCATTCCGGAAATTTATGTGAAGAACTCAACAATTGGTGAGTCCTTAAATGTTTAAAACACTCCAAAACTGCCTTATAAATACAAATCTATTATCTTTTATCTCAAATGCAGACGATGGCACGACAATCATCAATATTGGTAAGTAGAGGTCAATGTTAATGCAGCTGTATTTGTCACATCACGCTGACTGTTTGCTTTGGTCGTCCCACAAATCCCGTCTCATCGTTAGTGGGCAGAAATTCCCTGTACTAGCGCCAGTGCAGCTGCACGTCGTGGATGGAGCTCTGTTATAACAAGTGTTCGAATGCCTTGCGACTAATCTCTTTAGAACATTTGTTCATATAAATACAGATTAGGCGCAGGTTTATCGGGTAACGAATATATATATGTTTATAGCACATAGAAAACTGATAACCTGAATATACAATCGCCGGTGACTGTATATTGGCTTCAGTTGTACACGGCATTCATGCTGCAACACTTGTCTTGCTGAGGTATAAGTTATTCACTTTCGATTTAACAAATAATTTCAAGCTGCAGCTCAATTGTCCAAACAGTGAAAAGTAACGTCTTTTATGTAGACTACATTTGAAATTTGATAAGTTTTCGCATTATCGATAACACGCCGAAGGCAATTATCGCATTTTGGCACGCAATAATCGTATTCGATACCATCGCCTGTGTGCGTTCATTTCGAACAGCTGTTTGGCGTTCACTCGGCTGTGTCCGATTCGTGTTTTGTTAACATTTTGTGTTAAGCAAGTTTGGCATGCGGTGTTTGATTTTCGAAACGGGTTTAAGAACTGAATACAATTAAAAGCAGCCCGCAGCTCTCAGCTCGCACAGCGGCTGTCGCTTAGTCAACTGCTCGCCATTTCAATTTCAATCTTCTCGTCGCCGCCAACGTCGTCGGTTGTGCTTTATTCCGGTGTGTACGTTATCTGCGTGTTTGCGTGTGTGCGTGTGTGAACATACATATATAGAGTTTTTTTTGTCAATTAATTGCTTGTTTTAACGCCCCATTGCCACAGCTGCTGCGTTTCTGTCTCCTTCCAGCAGCACAGTAAAAAGTAATATAAATACATATGTACAAGTGAATGTGCAAGTCAGCTCAAGGGGAACGAAGTGTAAACAAAGTTTTTCTAATTCTTGCGTGTGTGTGTTTGTGTGTGTGTGCTTCTTCTTTTATTCCGTAGAAGCAGAAACCACAGAAAGCGAAAACAACGCCGCGCCCGCTACCCTTCCCGCTAACGCTCCTGCACAGGCTGATATAATGGCAAATTTCGATGATGTGAGTGTTGCCGAGTTGCAAATAAACAAACCTTATTTAATGTAGTAGATGCCGCATGCAATTTAATGCGAGCACTCAAACAACAACAACAAAAACAATCACAATCACAACAAGGAGAGCAATAATAATAACAATAACAACAACAGCAACAACAATTATTACCGTACATTTGCGCACGTAACATACATTAAGCCTTCTTTTCGTTTGATTTTATTTGATTTTTTCGTTTATTTTTTGTTTTCAATTTCGTTATTCGTTATCTTCCTATATACGTGCATATTTGTGCCTGTGTGCGTGTATGTGTGTGCCTGTTGCACGACCTGATCATTGCGAATGTGAAAAACCACCACCACCAACACCACCACTACAACTACAACTCCAACTCCAACAACAACAATTGCGATGGACAACGAGCAGATATTGCAGCGCGCTCGCCTCGCATTCGCTAGCGGCAAGACAAGGAACGTAAGCTTTCGGTAAGTAACTGTAATCAAAGCCCAAAGCAACGGTTTTCAGTTAGTAGATGTAGTTAAACAGGTCATCAGCTTTTGCGTTATGGCTGCTCATGTAATGTAAAATAAAAAAATAACAACAGCTGTTGCAGCTGCTTTTGGCGGCGTCTTTAACAACAAAAAGAAGTAACACAATAATAATGATTACTACACACAACTGTGTGTATGCATGTATGCATGTATGCATGTATGTGTGCAGCTGAGATTAACAAGCAAAGACGCACACGCACATGCACACACGCATACATATAGTTGCTATGGTCTGTATCTTTAGCTCATTGCGGGATCACAGTACAAAGAAATGAGCTTTTGAACTCGTTCACTTGAACTTTGTGCTTGTGTGATGTCTGAAGCGCTTTGCTCTGATAAGAAGTGAAGATAACTATTTATATAGCACAACTGAAATGTTAGAAAGCAGATAGGGATCGGTTAGGCAATACCCTGTAGCATTTCGCAAGCAATATATGTATAAAATAATTTGTCCAAAATTTATGTGTTAAATTTTTTGTTGTTAGATAAGTGTATTTATTGATATTGGGCAAATTGTGTGAATTATCGGTATTTTGCCAATTTGCCAAAAATTGAGATGTGCTAAAAGGAATTGGTGTTGAAATGGAGTGTTTATCGATGTTGGGAAAGCGGGTTATGCTATCGATAATTTGAACTGATTAAGGAGTTGGGACTTTACTTTTATCAAATTGGCTGTTAACTACATTTGAATATCTATAAACATTTAGTACATTATAATCAGTGAATGCATATTTATCCTTCTTACATGTTCCTTTTTTAGTACACTTTAATAAGCACATATATTTAGTACATCATAAATGGGTTCCCATTTAGTCCACCATCAATGGTTACAAATTTAGTACATTTTAATATACAAAGAAGAGGTACATACACATATTTAGTCCATCATCAATAGATACTTCGACTGAAATTTGCAATGCAATTATACTTCCAGTACGCATTCCAGAAACATTTTCCATATTCTCCACATTCTGATCTTTGCCATGTTCTTATTTTTAGCACATGTGGTAAGGGCTTTTACCTTTATTTGCATACAATTACAGCGCAGTGTTAAGCAGGTGACGATCTCTGATCCACTCTCTTTTGTTGCCGTTTTTTGTTGTTTCAATTTTAGCACTTGGCATGCATTAAGCGCAAATTTAGAACAGCTCGTTTAACGAGCCTAATAGCTGTAGCATTCAGATACGTTATCTATGCGCAAATACATATGTATGTATGTATATGAGCAAATTATTGATATGTTAATAAACAAAAAATGATGTGTCCATATACAGTATATATATACATGTGTGCATATATGTATGTATGTGGTTTTCTTGAAGCTCCAAGTGTGAAACGGAAGTGCGGACGTTCGTGTAGACATAACATTCGTCTGTGGCCCCCCTCGTCAAGGTCGATAGCCATTTAATTTCATGATCTTTTTCTTGTTCAAACAAACCAAACGGTGAGGAAACGTGTCCGAGAATTCTGCGTTTGGCTTTGTTTTTTTTTTGCTTCTGCCTTGCCTCTTCTACTTCTGCATAGAAATATCTAAGCTTGAATACACATTCGTATATATAGATAGATATATTTGTATATATAAATTTGTTCAAAGCATTGGCCAGGTATTTAATATAGCGAATATCAGAGTTTGTGCCACATCATGGCTTTATAATTGCTTCATTGATATGCACAGCAACCATATATGTACATATATATATACGTATATATATAGGAATATGTCATATATATAATTACTATTATTTGCAAAAATCGAATGGAACTTCGGAACTTGTTGTACAAGTGCAGATACAATTGCAACGGAACTTGACCCTGATTAGGCATTCAGCTCATCGTAAATATATATATGTAATATAAATTTACATATACATATAGTTTGTATTTTATAAATCAAACTTACACTTTGAGCCTGATTTCCAATGCACTTAAAGGGCAATGCAAGTCAGGCCCTGCTGATGGAGCTTATTTATATTTAACTATGCAAGATCATTATTTTTCTAATTAATTGATGTTCTAAAATATAATACATTACGATATATCTATTATAATGAAATAAAAAATGCTAGAAATGCTAGTCTATTACGACACCAAGTGAAGGCTTTATAGTGTAACTAGAAGTGCCGGAAGTATTATCTAGACTTGTGCCAATTATCATAACTATATATTAAATATGTGAGGCGGGCCTACTTACATCTGTTATAGCTTGCTGTCAAGTGTTTGAGGATTTGAAAATCAGCCTAAGTATCTATTGTTTTGTTTATAGAATTCTTCTAGAACTCTTGATATGTTTAGATCTCTGTTTAACAACTTCTAATGAAACTTTTGTAATATGAATCTCTGGAGCTTTCCATTGAGTCCCCATAGTATCGAACATCAAAATAAATCAAATCTTTCATATTTTTAGATCTAGATCGTCTTAAGTGGTTTACTTCAAAATTACTCTACAGTTGCCTCTTACAATTTCATTATATATGGCTACAATCGATATCTCTTTATATCATATCTTCTTATTCATTCCTGACAACTGCTTAGACCAACCTCGTCTACACATTGTATAGAACTTGATAAATGAATATCTTGCTAGCCTTTAAATACAGTTTTTTAGATCAACAACTAATGCCGCAGTAGCAGGTGAACCAGTTTAAGCGTTCTAACTAGATGTCTAGATAGGTTATATAAAATACATACATTCAAATTCATATATTGGTCAGCTAGCAGCTGATACCGTTGCTAGTTGCGTCATATACAAGTTGTCGAATCATTTTGATACAGCAAAAAAAAAAAAGAAAAACTTTGCATAAATTTGTGAATAAAATATGAAGATTATTGAGTTTTAACATTGACCTTGAGCGCATTGATTGGCAGTACTTGCTGTTGCTATAAATAATGCTTTGGATATTGTTGTTATTGTTGTTTAATAAAAGTCGCATGCGAGTTAATTGATCGTAGGTTTTACGATATTATAGATCAAAGAGCACACGAGCTGTTATTAGTTTTGCCAATTCCATATAATTAGTGCCTGAGACAACTTTCAGCCAAACAAGTTTTGTAAATAACAATCTTAATACCCTGTAAACTATGTAGCTATAAAAAAAGGGCCAATTAAAAAGCTAGATTTGTTGTATAATAAACTCGACTCGGTCCGACTGAACGAGCTTTCACATTGGTTTGACCTAGAGGTATACCCTGTAAAAGTAGTCTGAACTAAAAAAAGTTGACTAAACGTTTCTATATTGATATTGGTTAATATTGAGGTTCTATGAAGAACAGGTTCTTTGCTAATTGCATACTCTTTAAGATGCAGCGAAATAGCTCGAATGTCTTTTAGGATTGTTCAATAAAAGTAAAGCTTATTCAAATAGAAATTAGTTCATCAGTTGAGACATAATAGTTACTAGTCGAGCATACCTCGACTATGTATACTAGACTATACATAACAATTAGAGATCTAGAATTCTGACCTGGGTTAGTTTGAGTTATTCAATTATCAACAGGGTGTCGACTAGTCTAGCATACCCACTCTTGATCTGTCACTCGTATAACTAACATCTTATCAATTAATCTCCCGCAAATTAGACGCAAACAATTGGAAAACTTGCTGCGCTGCTATGAGGAGCATGAGAATGAGATTATCAGCGCCCTGGAGGCGGATCTGCGTCGACCCAAACAGGAAAGTTTGATCGTCGAGACGGAATTCATGAAGAACGACATCAAGCACATACTCTACCACCTGGACGATTGGGTCAAGCCAGAGAAGGTGCGAAAGAAAAGAAAGAAAGAGAGAATATATATCTATATAGATAACAGCATAAGCTAAATCAGGACTTATAACTCAACTGTTTTTCTATTTGTAGCCGGATAAGTCGTTTGTCAACATGCTGGATGATGTGCAGATCTACAATGATCCCTTTGGAGTAGTCCTGGTAATTGGCGCCTGGAACTATCCGCTGCAGCTGCTGTTGGTGCCCGTTGCAGCTGCCATTGCAGCTGGCAACTGTGTGGTCCTCAAGCCGAGTGAAATTGCCGGAAATTGTGCAAAGTTCATCGCAGAGACTCTACCCAAATATCTGGACAATGTACGTGAGAGAGGGAACGGGATTACTAGAACTTAAGTTTTAAGTTAGCTTAAATGATTGTTAAAGTTATGTTCTTTAAGTAATGCAGAGACTGTTCAATAGTTTCATTATAGTTCTATGATAAGTAAATGTTTTGGACAAGTATAGACATATTGTTATTGGATTAGATATGCATAAGGCATGATATTGTCAACCTCAGCGATGCGATGTGTAGCCTGTTATTCACACGTGTAAAGAGCGAATCTCTGAATCTGATGCGATTTGAATCTCTGAATTTAAATCCTTGTTTGGTTTATGAATGTAATGTTTTCCTACTCTAAAACCTAATAGCCTTTTGCATTAATAGTTTCTTAGTTATTAGTTATATATATTTTAAGGTGTTTATTTATAGCTCGTTTAGATTAGTCTCCCTAGATTGTAAACCCAAATAGGATAGCTATAAATCTAAATGGATAAATTGCCTAACTGCGGAACATCTTCGTGTTCGGATCTCAGATCTAACTTGATATTTGTGATTGATAGTTTTTAATTTATGAATCACATGATTACTTATATTGTTAAATCCATTCATAGGATTGCTATCCCGTCATCTGTGGCGGACCGAGCGAAACAGCCGAGCTTTTGAAACAGCGGTTCGATTACATGTTCTATACGGGCAGCACGCGCGTCGGCCAAATCGTGCATGCAGCTGCCAATAAGCACTTAACGCCGACGACTTTGGAGCTGGGTGGCAAGAGGTTGGTTAAACCCACCATAATATATATACACACATACATATTTACTCGAATGATTATTAACGAACTCAACTTTGCATTTGCAGTCCCTGCTATATAGACAAATCGGTGGAGCTGCGCACAGCTGTGAAGCGCATTTTGTGGGGCAAGCTGATCAACTGCGGGCAAACGTGCATTGCGCCCGACTACATACTCTGCTCCAAGGAAATGGAGCAGAAGTTCATTGTGGAGGCCAAGGAGGTGCTCAAGGAGTGGTACGGCGACAACATACAAAGCAGTCCCGATCTGAGTCGCATCATCAACCAGAACAACTTCCAGTAATTAGAAGCACATTCCAAAAGCGCTGCATAGAGAACACCCTGTACTAATGATACCCCTTATTGCAGACGTCTGTTGGGCTTGATGAAGGCGGGACGCGTTGCACTTGGCGGCAAATTCGATGCCAGCGAACGCTTTATAGAGCCAACAATTCTGGTCGACGTTAAGCCCAATGATCCCGTTATGGAGGAGGAAATCTTTGGCCCCATCTTGCCCATCTTCACCGTGGAGAACGCCTACGATGCCATCAAGTTCATCAATGCCAGGTAAGACTGTCTGTGCGCCGAGCCGAGCGTGCCTAAATGTGAACTTCATCTCGTCATTTGTTTCTTGCATTTGTCACACACGATTCCGATTGGTTCCGATTTGCTTATATAATATTATTTCTATATCTGTTAAATCAATTGAAAAACACAAAAAAAACAACAAAATATTAGAGAAAATCCGCTCGTCATGTATATATTCACGTCGGAGAACGAGGTACTCGATCTATTCGTCAATGGCACACAATCGGGCGGAATGTGCGTTAACGACACGATCATGCATTATGCCGGTAAGACCCAAGATCCAAGATCAAACATGGATGCAATTGCGAATTTCAATTTGTTTGGCGGCGGTTACTCATATGTGTATATATAAATACATGTATATAAGGATGCTAGGCGCCCCTCCTAACTATTCTTCCAACTTAGCGCTAGTTCCGCTCTCTCCGCTTTCAACAATTGTTTAATAAGGTTACGGCTGCCCCTCGTCCTTCACTCTGTCGCTCCCTTCAATGCCTGCTCAGATCTTAAGTCTAAATTATTGTAAATAGTTAAAACAAAAGTCTGGTGACGGTTTTTTTGTATTTAAAATAATTTTTATATAAATTTTAAACAATTTTTTGAAATGTTTCTTAGCGTTGTGTGTTTCCTTCTGTTCCCCTAATTTGTATATTACTGATTTATCTCAAGTAAGGTTTTAGTAATCTGTATTATATATATTTTTCTATATATTATTTTAATATTTTTATTATATTTTGTGTAGCCTGAACTCATTGCAATGGGAATTTATTTTATATAAATTTTTTTTTAATTTTAAAAATTATTTTTGCAAACATATATTTTTTATATTTGGTTCTAATATTTTTTAAAATATACATAGTTTTTATTATTATTTTTTTATTTTGATATTTTTTTTAACCTGTTTCTTTTATCACAGTTAAACATTTTTTAAATTTTCTTTTTATTAATTTTTTATTATTCGTGCTTATTTCGTTACTACAAATTTTGTATAATTTTTAATTTTTTTTATTAAAATCAAATCCATACATATTAGGAAAAAAGTCGAAGAAGATTGAATCTTGTAAGCTAAACGCAATTAAGACTTCGATTGCTCTAAAAATATTATAGATTAAAACGAAAAAAAAAGCTGCCAATTGTTGAAGAATTGAAATAACGTCAAACATTTAAATAGGCAAACGTGTAATGTGGCAACGCCGAGCTCGATAGTTGATTCATTACAAGTTCACGCTCTCAAATGAACTCTTGAATGAACTACTTTGTTTCCACTTCTGTAGGCGTCGCATCCTATGAAGCTGATCAAATTTATCTGCCAAATTAAGCTCATGTGCATACGCATCATTTCAAATAAAAGTTATATTTCATTATAGTCTTTCTTTATATTCACTTTTCTTTTTATAAAAATACTTTTGTATACTTGATAGGCATTTCGATTCTTTTAATATTCTTTCTAACTTTCTTTTATGAAACAAACACATTTCGTCATTCAACTTTGTAATTCATCAATTCCATATATTGTAGTCTATTTTCCGTATTTGTTCGTTCAATTTTGTCAGTATCTGTGACTATACCTATGCAAATATCTGTAGCACTTTATGTTTGATTGTTTTCGAATAGAGAGAAACCTTTGGTGATCTACGTATTCTCAAACTCACAAAACTTAATCAAAGAGTTCAAGAAGAATACAACAAGTGGCGGATTCTGCAGCAACGAAACAATAATGCATGTCGGAGGTATATATACATATATATATATAGTAGATGTAGCTTATGTTGTTTTCTTATTTTTCAAAAAAACTGTTATGCACCTTGTAGCACTTTGTTTTCAATTTTTAAAAATTTTGCAGCAAAATTTAATTTTTTCTATTGCTGATATGAAAATTAGTTTGAATAAAATCGAAACCGAGACACAAATACCCTGCAACACACACAACACCTAAGTACAGCACAAACTATTGAACGCGCATTGTTTATTAACAAAATTTGCTTATTGGAATTGGTTTTCGTAGATCTTATGTATATATTTAACAACTAAATAAAAAGATATTGTATAGCTGTAGAGCTTCATATTTATATATGCATATGTATGTGTATATGTTATACGTATCTGAACTAACACTAATTTAAGTTCGAGGTTGGTTTACGAAAATGCAAGCTAACAAAAAATATATTATTAATTTGTCTCTCTCTCTATCTTCTTAAAGCCTTTTTAAAGAAATTTTTCAAACCACCCTCGTACACCTATTGCATTACCATATACTTATATATCAAGTTTTCGTTCACAGTTGATACCCTGCCTTTTGGCGGCGTCGGCATGAGCGGCATGGGCAGCTACCATGGCAAATATGGCTTCGATACGTTCACACACAAGAAATCCTGCCTGGGCAAGAACTTGGCGCTGCTTGGCGAGAAGATGGCATCGTCAGTATAACATTCAGTATATACATTTGTGACAATTCTTGACTCTCTCTCTCTCTCTCTCTCTCTCTCCTTTGTAGTGCTCGCTATCCACCCTATTCGGATCGCAAGGCTTCGCTGCTTTCATTCCTCTTGCGCAAACGTCGCCCTCTGCCCAATTTGCACCTGACGCACGTCTTGGCCCTCGGCCTGGGCATTGGTCTCACCTTTTTGACCAACTACTATCTGCAGGTAAGAAAGGTACACGTTGAATTAGCCAATGCCAGTTGCTTGTACATCTATTAATGTCTTTCATTTTCCATGTACATCACGCACCATCAACACATTGCACCACACAACAACAAAAACAACAAAAACTACAAAAACTTCCCTCTTCAATTCGAATTCATGAATCATCTCCCAAATATTCTAGGGCAAGCTGTTGCGCTAGAACTTTTGTGTGCCCATCAAATGGCGGACTTGAAAATCTTGTTGCACCTTCATCAGCCAGTGGACAGTTATTAATATGTATACACATATATTATTAAAATATATTTAATATCACCATTAAATATATTTTCGGAAACGTATTTGGAGTAGTATGAATTTCTAACTCGTTGGGCTTGCTTTCTACTAATTTCCTAGTTTGTTAAGTGTATTGAGATATGCCTATGGATATATTTAATGCTGATAAATTCTGTAAACTATTGTATTTGTTCGTTTTTATTCATTTGTGTGCTTCAATTTATACTTTCAGGAATCAAAATCGAACTAAATAAAAGCATGTACGTTTTGTACTTTTAATACGCAAAAAACGGTGGGTGATGTTATGCTACATGGATATTCCGCTTTATATTAGTTATATTGTTATTTAGTTGCTATTTAATAAAATGTAAATGTTAAAACGAAAAACCTAAAATTGTGTTTATATTTATTTGAAATGCCCGCCAAACAGCATTGCCACAGAAATACTATCGATAGAAACTGTAAAAGAATCGATAAGAAGCAACCGAGTTTGGTATTTTTTGGTATAGTCACCATAAGTCGATAGGGTCACACTCTTGTCAATAATAAACTTTAGAGTCACACTGATTTTTTGTCTATCATTATCGTTCACTACACACTTAATTTAGTTTGTTTTTGACAGAAAAAAACGAAGCAAAAACATTATTTAAAATGGCCGCTCGCGGCGATCTAACTGCACAATTCATTGAAATCACTGGCACCGATGAAAACGTTGCCCGTTTCTATCTGTCGAGCTGCGACTGGGACATTGAGGTAAATTTTTGCAGTGCGACTATTTAACAAAGAAAGGTTGGTTAAAATGTGTTTTTTATTGTACTACGCGAACGTGCAGCAAGCGTTGGGCAACTACTGGAGCACACAGACCGATTTACCAGCCACTCCAGCTGTAGTGGGCCAGTCGAACAACCCAACAACGGCGCCGGTAACAACTACGACCTCTGCCAGCGTCGGCGCTGGCGTCAACGCCGCTGCAGCAGCAGCAAAGAGCGTCCCAGCTGGCACAGCAGCTTCTGCGACTACTCCGCCAAAGGCCACGACTAATAAACCAAAGTAAGTGGAGAGAGCTAGTTTGCTTAAGGTAAATACTATTTCCATACTCATTTCAGATTTGCTACGCTCAGCGATATGTCGAAGCAACCATCTAGTGACGATGAGCATCAGGCCTTCTATGCCGGAGGCTCTGACCGCTCTGGGCAGCAAGTTTTGGGACCGGCCAAACGTAAGAACTTTCGTGAACAGTTGACCGACATGATGCGCTCCGCCCAGGAGCAAAACATAGCCGAAGTGGGCGTGGGACCGTCGACCAGCGCCTCGGCTGTGGGCAGCGGCAGCGTTTGGGGCCAGGGCATGCGCCTGGGCATGACAGACAGCGATCACACGGCAGTGGGCACCAACCGTCCAGCACAGTCAACGGAAAACAAGCCTGTTGTGGTACTTAAGCTGTGGAGCCAAGGCTTCTCCATCGATGGCGGCGAACTGCGCCACTATGATGATCCACAGAACAAGGAGTTCCTGGAGACCGTGATGAGGGGGTAAGCTGATGGCTTTCATACTTTAAAGTGCTTTCTATTTATGTCGGGTAACTCTCTTCTAGTGAAATCCCCCAGGAGCTGCTGGAAATGGGTCGCATGGTCAATGTCGACGTAGAGGATCACAGACAGGAGGACTTCAAGCGTCAGGCAGCGCCACAAACCTTCAAAGGCTCGGGCCAGAAACTTGGCAGTCCCGTGGCCAACATTGTGACCAATCGGGCACCAGTCGCTGCTGCCGCCGCTGCAGCATCGCCCACTGAGGTGGCCAATCACGAGGCAACTGCACGCGACGCCATCAACTTGAACGCTGAGGCTCCTCTGACCACGCTCCAAATACGCCTGGCGGACGGTTCCCGACTGGCAGCCCAATTCAACTTGACGCACACCGTCTCCGACATACGTCGCTTTATACAAAAGTAATTCAGACTCTAATTTACACTGTAAACATGCTCAATTCTGTCTCTGTTCCTTGTTCCAGTGCTCGTCCGCAGTACTCGAATAGTAACTTTGTTCTGGTCTCTTCGTTTCCCACTCGCGAGCTAAGCGATGACAGCTCCACCATCGAGAAGGCTGGCCTCAGGAATGCTGCGCTGATGCAGCGCCTCAAATAAACTGAAACAAACAGCAAATTTATAATAATAAACACCAATAACAATTGGATATGGATATTCAGTTCCCCAAATACAACTGCAAACATTCACAAAGAAACGAACAGAAAACAAATAACTAAAACAATATTGTATTGCCCGATCGATGTTTTACAATGTGTGTCTCTATATATAATATATAAAATTGAAACGTGTTTAGCGAAGCAGGCGTCATCCGCGTGTTGCCATAAGGCAGTTGTGCAATAGGTCAAAGTTTAAATTGCGATCTTTTGAAATAGGCAATTGAAAGCTTAACTGTAGAAAGTCTCTATCTAATCGGATGTTTCACAATGCGCCAATTGGACGTTTCATGGATGACTGAATCCAATTGGATATATTGCACGTTTTACAATTGGATTTTCGGCCAGTGTTGCATTGGCCATTGTAGCTAATTGGTCTTCTTACACTATTTCTTATTTTGTATTTTATAATTTAACATATTAATTATCAAATTTAATGATACATTGTCATAATTGATAGCACAAGTCCAAATAGTGATGCAGTACAAACAGATTTTGAGTATTATACAATCTTGCAATTCCATGTCAAATTATTTTCTGATTGGATAACCGACATCCAATTGAATCGAGCCTCCAATTCGACATTCATTTAATTGGATATTTCATTTAGCTGCATTCCAATTGTTCAATTGTTTACTTTAAAAATTGTCTACTATAATATAAAAAATTGAAAATTGAGTGAAAATTCGTCATAGCTAAAGCTTTTGGCGTTATGGCAGTCGAATAGTGGAAGCAATACTTTTACTTTAATCTAACTAGCTTAACTAACTCTAGACTTAGCATCTAAATGAGTAAATCGACTTCATCGCGCAGCTGACTGATGTGGTCCATCAGCTCCTCCCGGACGCCAGTGCGCCAATCGTGAAGGCCGTCTGCGCCCACCTGCTGGCAGTCCACGTAGCGATGCGCGAAGCCACTGGACAGCGGCAGCTCCTCGCTTTTAGCTGTGGGCAGCAGAAGCTGCGCTGCCGGCAGCTCCAGGCGATACAGCAGCACCTTGGACTTCAGTTCTGGATCGTATTGCACGTTGTCTATCAGCAGCTTCTTGCGCTCATCGAAGCACACGGCGAAGGTGGGCAGCTCAAAGCGAACTGTTTCGCTCTCATAGGCGCGCAGTTGCTGCTGCAGCGAGTTCTTGGCGCCGTTGCCCGCGAAACGCGCACTTGGATAGAGCAGCTCGTTCGGGGTGAGCAGCAGCGTGAAGCTAGCGTAGTTCACGTTGCGCAGCAGGCAGTCTGTTTGCAGGAGCTGGCGAATGCGAGCGGCCGTGCCATTCGTCTGCAGAAAGGGGAAGTTGAAGGGCAGGCCGTACAGATGCATTTTGGTGCGTTCCAGGAGGCGCAGAACCTGCTCCGGCAGCTCGTCGTAGTTGTAGACTAGAAAGTGATCGACGCCCAGTGCCTGATGGAAGAGGAAGAACTGCAGCATGGCGTCCACGTTGCGCGCAAATCGCGAGCCCACATCAAAGCTAACCAAATCAACACAAATCGTTGCAGGAAAGCGAACGGGCACCTCAGCAACGGTTGCTCCAGCTGCTGCTGCTGCTGCTCCTGCTACTGCTGTCGTTGCCTTGGCAGCTACCTTTGCCGGCTTCAAGTGCCGCAGTTGCAGCTTCACCTGCCTCTTGATCGGCGACGTCGTATCGCTAAAGGAAACATACTTTGGCTGTCCGAAATTCCGACTGACTTGACAAAAGAAATTGTAGTTGGTGAACGTGCTGGCCTTGTCATCGACCACGCCCTCCGCAGCATCGCGTTGAAAGCGAAACTTGCCCTGAACGCTGCGGCCGCCCATATCGAAGCTGCACCGAAAGTCCACAACGGCTCCCTTTTTGCCAACGACCACGACGTGTGCTTCGCCCCCAACAACCAGCTCCTTTTGCTTCCTGCAAAGGCAGACAAAACGAATTTAGCTTAAATACTACATAACAACTACTGTGCACTGTACCAGTATGCCGAGTAGGCATAGAAGGAGTCTCCGATCAGCTGCCAAACGGGCAGCGGCTTGGTAAACGCCCATCTGGAGTGGCGCTCCTCATCCTCGGCCGTCGTGCTGTTTGTCTGTATGCGACGTAGCACGGCTGCATCGCTGCGTCCAAAGAAGTTCACGTACTTTAGCACATACTTCAAGCGATTGTTTTCGCTCTTGTACATCATGAGGATTCCCACACTGAAGCAGGATATTAGCAAGAGCGCCAATTGTTGATACTTTCGCATTTTTACAGCCTTTTATGACAAACAACTCTCAGTGTTGCCCTATTGTGGAAAAATTTAACTGCCGCACATGCCGCAACAAGTTCTCAACACTGCACCTCCGCCGTTTGATAAATAAATTTTCAGTGTTTCCCTATGAAGCAAATTCACCTGCAATCAAGCTGTAACAAGTTCATCTGTCATTTGATAAGCTTGGAAATAAATTGAGAATATACATTTTTGATGAAAATGTTGTTCATTGAATAACAGAGTATCTTTATATTAAAATTCATAAATTACAGCAGAATAATGACTTCAATCGATATACTAGCAGGGTATTTGCAGGCGATAGAGCAGAATGTGTGTTCGACTCATTCAAGAATATTATTTTTGTAGGGTCACACTGATGTTGACCACTTCTATAGAAATAAGCTAAGATAAGGAATTGAGTTTCTATGATATCCACAATGAGTGCCAAGGAGTCAAAAGCCCTTATCAAGGACATAAGGGAAACAATTAAGCTGGCCAAATATGGAGACGCCATACACAAATGCCAAGTGACGACAAATGGAAATATTGAATTTGGTATTATTTTTGCTGACTTTGACATTTATTGCAGCGTCTACTTAAAGGCGATCCCAGCAATTATATGGGCTACTTGTTGCTCGGCGCCGCCTACCAGAACGTAGACAAAGTAGAGGCGGCCAAATATTTGCGCAAATCCATTGAATACACCGCGGGTCCCGCCACAGTTGCGCTGCAAGGACTTGCGAATTGTGCGCCCGCAGAGGAGTTGCCACAAATTTATGAACAGCTCGTAGAGCTATTGCCGTATGTGTGACCAGTCCGAAGATTAGTAAAAAAGGATAACAAATATTGTAATTGCAGTGAGAAATGCTTGGACTACTATGAAAAGCTCTATGCCCTGGCGGCGGATGCTGCCTTGGCCAAGTCATGCCTGGAGGTGTTCAAGAAGAAGGCACAAAATCCGAATGACAGCCATATTAATAAGATTCTGGAGTATCTGGGCAGAATATGGTTCTCCACCGAAATGGAGATATCACCCGCAGAAACGGAACTCGTAAGTTGTGCCGTGTTGCCATATGCCAGCTTAAGAGCTATCTCTCTCTCTCTGTTTACCAGTATAAGATGAGCATGGACCAACTTTTGGCAGTGGGCGATGCGGATCTGCAGAGCATGGTCTACAAGCGTTATCTGAAGTTCCTCTACAAGCAGCAGGACTTCGTTGGCTGCATACGCAACGCTTGCAGTATGACTGAATCACACCCACGCGATGCCTATGGCTATGAATGGATCTGTAAGACGCACTGCGAGAATCATGAGAAGGCGCACAGTGAAGCCTGGCAAAGCCAGCTGCGCCGCTCTATTCCAGAATATGCCGAGCAGCTGCTGCAACTCAATCCCAAATCAAATTTGGCGCTGCTCGTCCAGGCTTTAGATCTGTACTCGAAAGAACACTTTGTTGCTGCGCGACAGTTGGCTTTGCAGGCGCTGGAATATCAACCGAATTATAGGATCACCCAACAGCTTCTGGCTAGGATTCACATGAAGTTGGGAGCTCATAGATTGGCGCTGTTGCTGTGGCAGGAGCTGGGCGAGCAGCATGCAGAGTATGCTCAATGTTTGTCCTATGTAAAGGATGTCAAACTATTGGAGGAGGCAACTAGACTGCTAAAGGATAATGCAGCAAAAGATGAACTCAGCTTGAAGGCTTTGGCACGGTGTGTAGAATATCTTTCTATGAAACATATATGTCGTCTTTACTTCTGCTTCTTTTTACTTTTCAGCTGCTATTACAAACTGGGTGATATGGAACAGTTGAAGTCCTTGCCATTGGATGCGGTCACACACGCTGAATTTCTACTGTGAGCCTAGTTTGTCAAATAGTACTCATAAGACTAACAGATATATCCGTTTCATAGACCACCGTCGGAAGCCCTGGAAGCTATAGCCAGCGATGAATCATTTGAAGCGCTCCTGCTGCGTGGCAAGCTGAATATGGAACTGCAAAATTTCGCCGAGGCGCTGAATTGCATGTTGAAGGCTACGCGAATGCAGCCACACATTGCTGAATGCTTCGAGCACTTGGGCCACTTGTATCAAGCAAACGGCGATATTTCGCGAGCACGCAAATGCTTTGAGAAGTGCGTTAGCCTGAACGCTTTGGCTGACGACGCTGTGGATGCCTTAAGCTCAATCTATCAGGAGCTGGGCGAGGAGGACCTGAATGAAACACTGTTGCTGAACACCATACGTTACCTGAGCAGCGATGATGCCATTCGCTTGCAGTACAAGCTGGGATTGCACTTTTTGAAAGTGAAAAAGCTGGATAACGTAAGCATACAGCATGGGCTGTATTGAATGTATTGGCTGAATATGGTTTTGCGTTAGCTGAGTTTAGTTCTAAATCAGCTGAACTTAGTTTTACATCCGCTGAATACATTTATCACTCGCTGAATACGCATTTTTACATACACTCTACTCTGTTTTTAGGCTATTCAATGCTTTCGGCTTGCTATCAAGCACGACTTTAAGTGCATGGTCTATTGGGAATCCCTGGGCGATGCCTATGCAGCACGCGGCTCTTACAACTCAGCGATTCGTGTCTTTCAAAAAATACTGGAACTATCGCCCAACAACTGTTACGCTCAACTGCAAATAGCTCTAATCAAAACGGTAATAGAACTGATTTTATTTAGTATAAATATGAATAGACTCATATCTGAATCTTCCTCAGACCATTCGAATGTATCCAGAGGCAATAGTCGACTTTGGCGAGCTACTCAAACAGCACCCGGATTATTTGCCTGCTTTGAAGGGCGCTGCCGAGGCGCACATGAGCCTTGGCCATAATCTAAGGACTCAAAATCTGTATGGACGCGCCAAGGACAATTTCCAGCTGGCTTTGGAGCATCTGCAGAGGTTCTATAGGAATATATATTGGATATAGATTTCACATTAATCAGTTTCCCTTACAAAATCCACTCAGCGCCTTCTTGCAAAGCAAGGCTCAGGGCATGGTCTGGCTCTGGCGACTGACTGCGAGCGTTTTGGTGCAGACAGCTCAGCTACCTAAATCTTTGGCCAATCTGGATGTCGCAGGCAGCTTGGCCAAGCGAGAGGAGGAAATCGTGTATCTGTCACGCAAGGATCTGCTGCAGCTGGCGCAGAGATTCTACTTGTGCGCTCTAAAGCTGAAGCAAAACACATTCTTGTGGTATGAGTTGGCCTTGTGCAGCTACTACAGCGCCGTCTATATGCCGGAGGATGCGAAGAGTCACCTGGAAACGGCTGCCAAGGTGTGCAAAATGGCCATCAAGGCGCAGAGCAATCGTTGGCACAATTGGAATCTGTTGGGAGTGATCAACATGCATGCAGCCAATGAGAATTTCCCTGTGGCCCAACATTGCTTAATCCAAGCCGTTGTGTCGGAGCGGAAATCCTATACAGCGTGGACAAATCTAGGCGTATTGTACATCAAGCTGGGCGACATCAGATTAGCCAACGAGGCCTTTAAGCGAGCCCAGCAGTCGAGTCCGATTTACCCAAACGCTTGGATAGGACAGGCTTTGGTGGCCGAAATGATTAGCGAGCAGGAGGAGGCTTTCGATTTGTTTCGGCACTGCCAACAGTTCGAGTACCATCCAGAAGCGGCCATTGGCTATGCCCATTGGGTGTGCCTTGTACTCTCCAATCCGGCGCTGCGCGATAAGCCGCACAACAAACATGCTATAGAGCATATGTTTGCGGATATATATGCCTTGGATGCCATCAATTGGTTCGCTATTATCACTTGTATTTATTGCATAATATTTTAATTACAATTCCTGTTTCAGGTTTGTGCAGAATGAGGAGTCCGAGGCCTGCGTCGCGTCGCTCACATTCCAAGGCTTTCTCTACGCACGCCAAAAGCTCTACAAGCAGGCGATCAATTCATTTACGCGCGCCTGCCAGCAAGCGGAGCCTGGCAAGGATCGAGATAATCTTTATACGAATCTGGGATATCTTTACTTGAAGATCGGCCAGCCGGAGCAGGCGGTCAGCGCCTTTGACAATGTAACCCATGCCAGCTTCAAGCCCATCACTGGCCTGGCTTTGGCCTATTATCGCTGTGGCCAGTCGCATGAATCGTACGCAACATATTCCAACCTGTTGTCCAGCGGCATGGCACAGGATGATGAGAAGGCAGCCACTATATTGGCGGCGATGGCTTCCATGGTGTATGCCTCTCAGGGCGAAACGGACACCAAGACTTTGTTATATCAATGGTATGCTAGAAACCGGTCTATAATCTGTACCCCAGTCCGTCTAACGCATTTCCGTATATTCGAATAGCATACTCCTCAAGGACGCGCCTATTCAGGCCTTCTTCTCGGCTTATGCTTTGGGTGTGCTGCATCGGGATAATGAGCTGATCAAGATCATTATGCCAGAGCTGCAGAAGTACCACTTCAATGAGAAGTATTCGCCCGATCTGTCCTACCTAACGGCTCATTACTGTTTAATCAATGTAAGCAGCGAAAATATTAGTTTGATATATCTGTATACCTATAAGATCTCTCTTTTTCAGGAGGGTCCTCGTCAGGCTCTTAACTATCTTCAACAACGCGTGCGAATGTTTCCGCAAAACGCTGCGTTGCGCAAAATCTTTGTCAAATTTCTTCTGGACTATTTCCCCAACGAGAAGACTTATGAGAAGGCCTTAGCTAACATGGCTTTAATTACGTTAAAATTAAGGCCCACCTACTTGGCGGATTGGTAGGCTTAACTCTGTTTGCATTTATATATTTGATTGTATATTTAACTTTATTTTTTTTACAATTATATTAGCAACAAGGCCAGTGAGCAATCCGAGACAACAATCTATGCCTGTCGAGCTCTGGAACGTGTGGATAAGGCTCATTCCCTAAAACTTATTCAGAGCGCCATACGCATGAATCCAATCAATCAGGAAGCTAGACAGCTGCTAAGCAGTATAAGTGCATGATAGCTTCTAAGTAATATAAAAATTAAGTGAAAATGTTTATAATTTTTTTTAAATTTTAAAATTAAATAATAAAAAGTAAATCCTTCGAGCCGGAGTCGAACCAGCGACCTGTGGATGTCTACAAAAATTTTTTACTACAGTCCATCGCTCTACCAACTGAGCTATCGAAGGTGCGATTAGGCCCGTGCTCCTATTACATGTAATAAATTACAGTTAAAGCAGAGCATTTACGACGAGAGCAGTGCTGTAAAATACCAAAGTAGTGTCGGCGTGTGTATGGGTGCATAGTTTTCGTATTTTCGTCGAGTGTGGTGACACTGGCTGCCATTCTTGCTGGTCGGGGTTGAATGCAGAGCTGAGCCTTAGTTAAAAAAAAAAGAAGTGAAAATGTGCGTTAAATAGTGAAAAATATCAATGAAAGCAATATGCAAACGCTAAATGGTGTTCGTGTACTCCTTTGTTAGTTAAAAAATTGACTGCAGAGCTATGTGCAACAGTGGAAACGGCGTCGACTCCACCCAGCGCACCGCTTGCAACAAATACCTATGAATGTGCTGCACACGCACACACACTCACGCACACGCATACAAAGAGAAACACATACATGTATATGCATATGGGAAAAACCTGCTGTAATTACAGTTAGACAGTAAAATAGCCAGTGCGGTCAGTTAATTAGGGTACAAAGCGAGTTCCAGGTGTTGACGCCCACGCACGGACGCCAACAATTGCAATTTTTGTTGCTTGCTTGCAATGGAAAACGAATCCGTCAAATCGGAACACAGTGGACGCTCGCGACGCTCTCGCAATCACAACAACAATAGTGGGGGAGGGGCAGGAGGAGGTGGTGGTGGCAGCGGTGGAGCCGGAGGCGCCGTTAACAACGGATATCACAGAGATCGCTCGAGGCACTCGCATCGAAGCACCCATTCATCGAAGTCGGGCAAAGGACGCAGCGATATGGCGCCCTATCAAACGAGCGTCAATATGACAGGTGAGTGAATGAAGCAATGCATATGCAGATGTGAAGCTCATTCTCATGCTTTTTTCCAGGTGACGATTCACGCGATGGCCAGGAGGTGATCGAGGTGCAAATATTACCACAAGATGAGAATTGGGGTGAGAATACAACGGCTGTCACGGGCAACACCTCGGAGCAAAGCATTTCCATGGAGGACATAAACAACATGTGGCACAGGGAGAACGACAAAGGATTCGGCTTCGCCTGCCGTCGGTACGTGGAATCAGCATTCTACTTCCTGCTTGGCTGCGCAGCTTTCTTCTCGCCCGTCGCCATGGTCGTAATGCCATACATCGGCTTCTTTCCATCGGCCTTCGATCATCCGGAACTGACGCAGACTGTGCGCACCCAGTTGCTGGCGTGCAGCGAGCAGTGCAAGGGACAACTTGTCTCGCTGGCAGCCCGACTGCTGCTGCTGGCCATCGGGCTGTGGGCCCTGTTCATGCGCCGCACAACGGCCAGTATGCCGCGGATCTTTCTGTACCGTGCGATCGTGCTGCTCCTGGTCACCATTTGCACCTTTGCCTATTGGCTCTTCTACATTGTGCAGGTCACAAACGGCGCCAAGATTGTGGTGGAGACTGGCGGCGACGCTGTCGACTATAAATCCCTAGTGGGCTATGCGACCAACTTTGTGGACACGTTGCTCTTCATACACTACGTGGCCGTCGTCCTACTGGAGCTGCGCCATCAGCAGCCGTGCTATTACGTCAAGATCATACGCTCTCCAGACGGTGTCTCGCACTCGTATATGCTCGGCCAGCTGAGCATCCAGCGTGCGGCCGTGTGGGTGCTGCAGCACTACTATGTGGACTTTCCCATCTTCAATCCGTATCTGGAACGCATACCCATATCAATATCGAAATCCCAGCGCAACAAAATCTCGAACAGCTTCAAATATTACGAGGTCGACGGCGTTAGCAACTCCCAGCAGCAGAGCCAGAGTCGCGCTGTGCTGGCGGCAAATGCGAGGCGTCGCGACTCCTCGCACAATGAGCGCTTCTACGAGGAGCACGAGTACGAGCGGAGGGTCAAGAAGCGACGCGCACGCCTCATCACTGCCGCCGAGGAGGCCTTCACGCACATCAAGCGCATTCACAACGAACCAGCTCCCGCTCTGCCACTGGATCCCCAGGAGGCAGCTCAGGCGGTGTTTCCCTCGATGGCGCGCGCCCTGCAGAAATATTTGCGGGTCACGCGACAGCAGCCCAGGCACACCTTCGAGAGCATACTCAAGCACCTGGCGCACTGCCTCAAGCATGACTTGTCGCCACGCGCCTTTCTGGAGCCCTATCTGACCGAGTCGCCAGTCATGCAGAGCGAGAAGGAGCGCCGCTGGGTGCAATCCTGGTCACTGATCTGCGACGACATCGTCTCGCGCCCCATTAGCAACGAGTGCACATTCCAGTTAATCCAGAACGATGTCTCCCTGATGGTCACCGTGCACAAGCTGCCTCACTTCAATTTGGCCGAGGAAGTGGTCGATCCCAAGAGCAACAAGTTTGTGTTGAAGCTCAACTCGGAGACATCCGTATGACACCAGCAGCATCCACATCCACATCCGCATCATCATCATCAACAGCAACAGCAGAGGACACCTCCTTTGATAACGCCCACGCACAGCAATCAAACGCAATCTTCGTACTTGCACGTGTTCGTCTGATACTCCACATCCACACACAGATATATAATTGAATCATATTTTATACGAGTTTAAACACCATTTAGACAGCCGCTGCTACAATTTATAGATTTTATATCCGACAACTAAGATTTAGGATTTTATGTTTAGTTTATGGCATTTAGTTGAATACTCTAACTTTCCCATACGCAACAGCTGCTCAAATGTTTTTCAATTTAAGTTTATTATTATAGGTTTTTTTTCGAACTATTTTAAGTTAACATTTAATATTTAAGCAGCTTTTTCTCTCGTTTTCAACTTTAAGTCTTAACTAATCCCTCATTGCCCTCTTCTATGACTTGACTTCCCACGTTTTGTAGGTGCTTTAAAAGGTAACCAAGTAATTAACTTTCGAATAGCTGCCACTTTGCAGTTCTAGTTATATCTATATCACTTTTGTACTGCAGTTTGAATCTTTCAGATTTTGTAAAAGTTTAAAAACAATATTCTCTTTAAATTTTGCTAACTTTTAATTTTGATCTATTTACATCTATTTACATTTGAAATAGTTCTTAATTTTTGTATCTATGGTAATTATAATGAAACTACAATTAGATCCGAAACTTTTGATAGCCCAGTGAAAATATCCTAAGCTCAACGCACACATATCGAACGTCCCATTGAAACGACTTCAACAAGTTCCCAAAGTATTAAACATAAGTATTCCAAATATGAGGAAAAACAATCTAACAATGCAGCTAAATGATTTTAAAATGATTTTTATAATTTTTAGAAAATATATATAAACTTTATATACGTGTATGTATAAGTAAAACATAGTCCCTAAAGAGCTATACCTATACCTATATATGTTGGTTGTGGGTCTAAAAATGATATAGGACTTGCGCCTGGAGTGTGTCTTCAAATAATACTCTAGGCGCGATTCAGATAAGACATGCGATATATATGTATGAATATATATGAACATCAACTACAACTCGAACATATCTAAAGAGAATATATAGTATATATATAGCTGCACTATAACTCGAATGTAACTCGTGACAAATACATAAACTTAAGCAAGAGACTGCTAACAAGCATTTATATACCGATATCGCCAATACATATATATACATATATAGCTATCTCTACTTTTCACATAAGCTGTGCATAGCAACCTACTAAGAGCACAATCTTTAAATGTAAGAGCCAACAATGAAAACTGATAACACAATATATATATACATATATAGTACATGCTATATATAGGATGATAAGTTTTATTCTCCCATATATTACAGACATATATGCCCATTTTATATAAGCTAGCATACTTTGCCTTGTTTTGCCCCAACATATAATTTCATTTTCTAGCTAAATGCTTTTTAACTCGACTTTTAAACAGAATATGCATACATATGTAAACGATATGCATATAAATATTTGTAGATCTTTTATAAACAAACAATCAAACGCTGTATAAATAAATTGCGAAAAATTACTTTCGAATGAATTCGTTTTGTTTATCTCCCCATTTGTTGTCGAGAGTGCAAATCTGTAAATCCAATCAACAAGCTGATTATACCTATATAGTACATAATATATGTGTGACGTAGGTATATGCATAATATATACCTAATTACTTGTGAGATCTTGATTTGGAAGCAGAGCAACTCAAGTTTTTAATGATTTCCACTTCAGTTTCGTAAGCTTTACTGATAAGCTTAAGGAAACGAGAATAAAATCGTGGAATCTCTAGCACTACGAAGTTGAAATACCCTTTCTGAAGATGCCATGAATAAAATCTGATGCACCACAAATGTTGGATACCTCATAAATGGAAAATTGGAAATGGCAAAAGAACAAAGCAAAACTATTGTTGAAACAATAGGAAAGAAACGGTGGTAATGGAACATTGACAAAGAAAATACTAATTGAAGGGAATGTTGTTCTATTGAAAAGCAATTTAATATAAAACGGTGGTAATGAAACTACTGGATGGTAATGTAACGATGGTAATGGAACAATGAAATTACAGCGATTTCACCTTCAAGATATCCCAGTCCATCAGTAAACAATTCTTGCTAAACCATAAAACCCATGTCAGGCATACTTGGCGACAACACCAAGATACCCCTTGGCTGTAGAGAGAAACCTGATTTGATTCAGCTCAAATATCAAAAGTTTGACTTTGGTTGTGATAGTTGGAATTGGAATTGTTTATTTATGTACCAAGTCAGTTAAGTGTATAAATAGGGTGCCGCTAGATACAATTCTACTATGTGCTTAAGTGTCGGCATCGATATATATTATAATATATATGTATATATAGTTGGTATAAATATCAGCTAGACTAAATATATAACATAGATAACTGTGCGTATTTGGTTAATGTCAAGTACAACTGGGCAGATTATTGTATATATAGTATATAATCATGAATGATTATTGTGCGCTCTAAATTCGTTATATTCTAGTAATATAGAATCGTTCAGTCGGCTGACTTGCGCTCCAGGTGGTGTTTCTCTGGCTCGTAGAACTCATTCACAATCGCCTCGACCATACAATTGAGTGTCGTCGAGAGCTGATTCCAGTCCTCCTCCGGCTTGCCGCATATCTCGGCATAGTACTTCATCTTGGGCTCTGTGCCGCTGGTGCGTAAGGTGACGACGACGTTGTTCGTGAAGGTGAAGGTAACCATCTGGGAGCTGGAGCTAACTGGCAGCGTGGCCTTCCGGTCAGCTGTGCTGCTGTCGTATCCCGTGGTCAGGTCCCTCACGTGCTCGATCTCAAACTCGCCATTGCGAATGCTCTTTGGATAGGTGTTCGCCTGGCCGTTGTCGAAGGTGCGCAAGCGATTGAATATCTTCTTGATGAGCTCCTGATTGGCGCAGGTGACATAGGAGCAGATGCTAGTATGGTAGCCGTATTTCTTATAGATCTCCTCCAGTTTCTGCTGCAGTGTCAGCCCCTTCCCGTACAGGTAGCGTGCCATGGTGGCCACATGGGCAGCGGCACTGACACCATCCTTGTCCGGCACCACAGTGGAGATCATAAACCCGATGGCCTCTTCGAAGGCAAAGAGAACTCTTTTGCCTGCTGCCTCCTCGGCGATGGCCTTGTTGGCCATCCACTTGAAGCCCGTCAGCGTCTCGTGGAATGTAAAGCCTTCAATGGCCGCCATCGACTTTAGGATCTTAGAGCTCACGGTGCTGGCGATCATCACACAGTTGCCAATGTCTGCGCTTGAATCAATCTTCAGGAGTTCCAACACCCACCAGCCCAACAGGGCGCCGATCTCATTGCCACTGAAGAGCTTATACTCCTTGTTCTCGCCAATTTCAGCAACAGCCAGACGATCTGCATCCGGATCGTTGGCCAGAATGATTTGGCATTTGTTGTCTTTTGCAGTTCTAATGGCTAGATCCAGAGATCCTTTGCCCTCCTCGGGATTGGGAGTGGGCGTTGTTGTGAAGTCGGGATCGGGGTCGACTTGCTTCTCCACAGGTATGAGTGGCTTCATATTCACCTGCCTAATGGCCTCCTTGACATACGGATAGCCAACTCCATGCATGCCCGTGTACACGAAACTCACAGGACAATCCACATTGTCTCGGATAAATGATTCGGGTATTTGTTTTTTCAATTCTTCAAAGTAGGCAGGCACAACTTGATCATAGGGATTGTGAAGCTGTTTATTGGACCACAACTCCTTCTCATCTATCGACCCATCAGCTTTCCAAACATCGCCTATCTGCGGCGTCAAGTTCTTCTCGATTTCCTCCTGTATGCCCGAATCGTGGGGCGAGATTATTTGTGCTCCGTTGCTCCAATAGACCTGGAAGAGTTTCGATATACATTAGACCATATATTCCGAGTGTGTGCGTGTGTGTGACTATGAAAAGGTTAAAGTCGAGGGCATGACTCACACACACAAATACATTTCACAAAGAGAGAGAGAGAGGGAGGAGCGTTTGTGCGTGCCATCCCTTTCGATCACACAGCGGCTGTTGAGTTGGGGTGTGTGATAAAGTTTGTTCTAGATAATTCTCGAACATGCATGAGATTATGCATTTTCCTCGCTTCGATGGACGGTCGCCTAATGGTAGATTTCAATGACCTTGTGCATTGTTTACCTTATAGCCATTGTCCTCTTTGCGATTGTGAGAGGCTGTCACCTGCACGCCCGCCAAGCATTTCAGTTTCTTAATGCTGAATGACACAATGGGCGTGGCCACGAAGCATGTGTAGAGGTAAACACGAAAGCCATTGTCCAAGAAAACCGATGCTGACAGCTGGGCAAAACGCTTGCTATTGTGCCTGGCATCGTAGCCGAAAACAATGCCACGCTCGCTCCAGGACTCCTTCTCAGGAAACTCCTTCTTCAGATGTTGGCAAATGCCCTGCGCAGTTCTGTAAAGAAATTACACATCATTTAACGGCAAATCTTTCATACCGCAAACATTTAAATTCGAATTCGAGTTCGAATTTCGAATTTCAGTGGAAACTTACTGAATGACAACTAAATCGTTCATCGAATCGAAGCCCGCTCGCATTTCGGCTCGCAGTCCGGCAGTTCCGAATGAAATACGTTTGCAAAGCCGTAATTTGAGGCTGATTGGTAAAAGAGGTAAATCTATAATAAATTAATATTATCTACTGTTTATATTTTACTTACGTTTCCCAGTCTTTGTTTTCAATTAATTTCTTTATTTCATTCCTTGTCTTTGGATTGCGATCCCAGGTAAGCCAGTCGTGAATGCATTTATCCAATTTCTCATCGCCTGAGAGGATTTGATTGGCAAATCCATTTCGTTCTTGATCCATAGTGTTTCCGTTGGCAACAAATAACGTAAAATCTAGAAGAAATACAATTATCTGAGTATGTACACGTACATGGCATTTACAACACTAATTGGCAGCGATGGCAGCTGTTTATGTCACACACCCTTCTGGGCATATATAATATACATTTATTAATCAATTGCCGCTTATCTCTTCACTCACCCGGTAGTTGATTTTAACTGAAGACCCCCTGTGCGTTCGCCTTCAACTTGTTAAAGACAAAAACATAATTCGCACTAATGCACTAAAAGTACCAAGTGACCAACAACAATCATCCTAAAAATACCAAAATTTCCAATGCATACTGACACTTTGCCAAAATTATATCTCATCAATTAGGAATAAAGATAATAATCATTTATTCATCAATTAAAATATATTATAGAAAGATATCTTAAATACCAATTATAATAAAATAAAAAACAATTATTAATCATATTTACACTTAATACTATATTTTTTAAAAATACCAAATCAAATACTAGTAAATAATTGGTATTTTTTAGTGCGTTAACGTTTTGCCAAAGAACGCTGAAAAAATTACAACTACAACACGCGGAGAAAACTGCTTAGAAAAGTTAAATTAGATATACTTAAATAAATAATACATTAAATAAAAGTAAAATGGCTGATGTATTGGATATTGACAATGCCGAAGAATTTGAAGTCGACGAGGATGGCGACCGTAAGTTGTGTGAAATGTGCATACCCTGCTTTTTTCCCACATTTCTCTAAGCCGGCTATTAATGTTTTACCATTATACCCCACGCCCACACAAACAGAGGGCATTGTACGCTTGAAGGAGAAAGCTAAACATCGCAAAGGACGCGGTTTTGGCAGCGACAGCAACACACGCGAAGCGATTCACAGTTACGAACGGGTACGCAACGAGGATGACGATGAACTGGAACCAGGGCCACAGCGCTCCGTCGAGGGCTGGATACTGTTTGTGACCTCCATACACGAAGAGGCACAGGAAGATGAAATACAGGAGAAATTCTGTGATTACGGAGAGATCAAGAACATACACTTAAATCTGGATCGGCGCACAGGTTTCTCAAAAGGCTACGCCCTGGTCGAGTACGAGACGCACAAGCAAGCGCTGGCAGCCAAGGAGGCGCTCCATGGCGCCGATATAATGGGACAAACGATTCAAGTGGATTGGTGCTTCGTCAAGGGACCCAAGCGTGTGAAGAAATCGGAAAAGCGACGCAGATAGGGACTGCTATGTGAACCTCCAAGAATTACTCGTAAATTAAAATACAAATTGAAATAAACTTTATTGCAGTGTCAATATAAAAGGACCTCCCGAAATTTCAACTGCTTTGCATGTACTCCTCCTGGACTACTTGCACTTTACGTTCATCTTCGTCCACATCAACTTCAGCTTTGTCCAATTCCTCTTCCCCCTCATCTACTCCTGTTCCATTGTCTACTTCATCTTTTTCTGGTGCAGGAGATGCTTGCGCATGGCCAGCTGCTTATCCCTGAAGCTCTTCTTCACCTTGGAGCGCGCCTTGTGCCGCAGCATGCCAAAGTTCTTCGTTTTGCGCTTCTCTCGATTCGTCTTCGAGCAGTTCTCATTGACGCGCCCATCCTTCCAGCCGAATCGCTCGCGGTCCTGTCGTCCCGCCTGGACCGTCTCCAAGCGTGATTCCTTATCGTGCTTACGTTTCTTATAAATCATCTCGATGCTGTTCAGCTTCACGAACTCGGCTCGGTCCTGCTCCAGAGGACGTTTGCGTGCGCTTGTCACCGTTTTCTTGAGGTTCGCCGCATTGATTCTCTTGAAGTCCTCCTCAGTGAAGATGCGCGTCAAAGCCAGCTCTTGCGCAGCTTCCTTTTGGTCGAGCATTTTTATATCTGCCTTTGACGCCTTCGTCTTTTCTTTCTTCGCCTTGAGAGTTGACTCCTCGCAATCATTGGCAACGCCTTCATCGGACTCTTCTGCCTCTGCCTCTTCATCTTCGTCTTCGTCTTCATCGTCATCATCATCTTCATCGTCCTCTTCTTCATCTTCATCGTCCTCTTGCTCCTCCTCGCTATCGCTTGCCTGTTCATCATGTCGATCCTCATTATCACTGTGTGTCACAGTCACCCACTCGCCATCATTGGAATCCGTGTCGTCATCATCACTGCCGATGTCAATTGTCTTCGAGTCCTTGAGCAACGCCTCTGCACCCACCACAGTGTCCTGTACATCCTTTTCACCATAGGCCCTCACCTTGCGCTCGGCCTGCGCCTCCGTCTGTCTGCCTCGATCCTTCTTGTGCAACAAGGCGGGCAGTTGTTCGCGATAGAGCGTGATCAAGGACCGGGCGGCCATCATCACGGACTTCTCCTTGTATGTTTTGTACATGGCCAGATCCTGCAGCAGGTCCTCGCCCATGGCCAAGGGACAGCGCATGCAAATCTCTCGCGTGGCATTCAAGCCAATGGCCATGACGTCACTCGAATTGCGCTCGGTGATGAAATTGTTTGCAATTGTCTTCAGGATGGGCTCGATTATGTCACCCGGAATCAGTTCGTGGGAAGCCTGTGCTGCGAACTGGAGGACGCGCGTCACCTGCCGCTGATGCGGCTGCAAGAACCGTGTGATATATGGATAAAAGCCAAACAGGAACAGATCATGAATGCCGATTAGTCTCGAGATGACATCCAGGTGCATTAGCTTGACCTCGAAGCGCTCGTTGCTCGACTGCAGCTGCTTGAACAGACCCTCAGCCATGCCCTGGGGATTGTGTATCAGATGAATGGCAGAAAAGTTGAACGCAGGCGCATTTTTCTTCTTCTTCTGTGCTTTGACTGCTTGCTTCTTAATCTGCTGCAGCTGCTTTTGGCGCTTCTTCGTCTTCTTGTTCACTCGGTTTGCCATTAGCGCACCCTTAAGATCCACCTCCTGCTCGCTGTCCGAATCGCTCCCAGCTTCATCCTCTTCGTCATGACCAAGGAAGAACTTTAGAGATGTGACAAGTACCTGCAAGGCAAATAATTCACTTCAATTTCAAGTTACATCCCTAATACGTAAACAAAAGGAAAACAACAAATATTCAATTTCTACAGGCGAGAGCAGGAATTGCACGCACACATACACTCTCAGACAGAGCCATGTGCAGCTTATGCACACACACATGCATACAAGTACGAGAGAGCAGTGAGTGTAGCCCGAATGAGAGCACTAGGCATTATGGCTGTCAGGTACCGTTGCTCGCTTGAAGCACGAATTGAAATCGAGGATGGGTTCAGTTTGTTGTTTTGCTTTGTTCTCGCTGTGTTGCATAAGAAATTAGGATGCACTGCAAACCTTTGTGATATTCGAGAAGCAGCCCACGCTGGCAATCACGTTCACTGTCTTGGCGTCATTCCATATGTTCTTCTTGTACAACTCAATCATGATATCTGCCGACATTTTGGCAGCTTTCGGATTGGCGTCCTTCAACATGCCGTACATAAAGTTTTGCAAGCTCTAAAATGAAAAGTAATTAATAATAACTCAGGATAAGTCGCAATTGCATAATTTTACCGAATTCAGTTTCATATCCTTGTGCTTTGCATTCATGTTCTTGATATCCGTGACGATGTGCGTCTGCAAGAATGTGCGCAAATTTTTATCCTGGCAGCGCAGGAGTTGGAAAAATAATTCCAATATATCCAAAGCTGGAACCAGGTTCTTATTACGCAGCAGAATCAAAGCTTTCACAAAGGAATTCCTCATCGCGGGATCTAGGACTGTGGCGCTGCTCCTCAACAAATCCGTCAGGTGCTTTGGAAACTGATGACACACCCGTGGATAGCATTGTGCCACCTGGGCAATAAACATCACAATTTCGTCCAATGATTTGTTTTCTTCGCCCGGATTCAATGCGAAGATTTCAAGTAAACTCAAAAAATGTTCATATTGCGTGTGGAACTCATCGCTGTAGGATTCTGGATCGCGCTTGATCAAGTTCTGCAACTGCGGAAGATTATCCGGCAGTTGATTGTTTGCACGCACCATAATAAGACGTAAATTCTTATTTTTACGTCTGGCAAGCACGTTCAAAATTTTATAAAGGAATGCACGTGTCTTCTTCTTCTTACTGCATGCCACACAGTGTTGCCACAGTTTTCGTTTTTCGTTTTGTGTCGTTTCCACTTGTGAAATCAGCTGTTTGAATGCTTTGCTAATAATATTGCAATATATTTCAATAGTTTCTATATGATGTGCTTTGTTTTTCGCCAACGCCTAGCTAAATTTATAGTAATAAAATATATGTAATAACAGATTAATTTCAATTCAATTTAATTTTCAATAATGATTGCATGTCAAACCGTGCTGCCACAGTTTGGCCGATAACACACTCTTCCACCAGTGAAAACATCTCTTTGTTTGTGCAATCGTTTTTTAACACTAGTGCTATAGGAGAATTAGTTTTTTCCTGCAAGATGATGGAGCTGCAGTCAAATGAAGACATCGATTTGGAGGATGGCGAGGTAAGGAATTGCATAGAATATTCCACAAATAGCTAGTTAATACAAGCATAATGCCATGTCAGTTATCAGCAAGCGGCGAAGAGGAGATCTATACGCCGTTGCAGCGACCGGCGCCGGCTTCAAACGTTGCAACAGCTGCAAAGGGAGTTGCCGAAGGCAATGCCATAAATCCGCTTGCCACCTGCCACCTGCCAAGCACCTTGGACGACGAGTCTCAAACGAATAGTGAGCAAAGCACAAGCGGCGAGTCCTCTGAGGAGGGCTGCATCAAGAAGCTGCGCACTGAGAATCTCGCATCCAGCAAAAAGCGCAAGAAGCGCATTAAAAGAACAGTTATGATCCGTGTGCCCGCTGCTCCAGCTGAAGGGTGCTCCTCCGCCGGCGCCTCTTCCACTGGGGAACCGAATCGCGCGCGCTTCAAGAAGTATAACATTTGGACAGCGGCGCTGCAGGAGGAGGCCTTGAGTGAGAACATGCGAGGCTGCGACGTGAACCACAAGAGCAGCAGCGATCGCAATGTGGAGAACTATGATTTCTCTCTGAGATATCGGCTGAATGGAGAGCATGCACTGAAGCGTCGTCTGTCCAACTCCTCAGATGAGGGCAGCAGCTCACAGCCGGCGTTCAAGCGAGGGCGTTCTTCCTGCTCGAGTAGCCAGCAAAGGGATCAGCGCCACCCGATCAAAAGTAGGCTTGGGTCGAGATCGAGGCCACGTCGTGGCAACTCCTCCACGAGCGGCTCTTCGGACAACTCGAGTGATCCGCGACACATACTCGACTTGCAGGACGTGACGGGACGTGAGCCCAAGGATGTGGCTAACGAAATGGCCAGCAAACTGTACGAGGAGAAGGATGAACTATTGGGTGAGTTATGAGAGGCTTCAAGACTATTTCTAACCCCCAGTGTGTTTTGCAGTTCGTGTCGTCCAAATACTCGGCTTAGATTTGCCCCTGGAGCTTTACAAAGAGACGCAACGCATCGAAGCCGATGGCGGCATGATGATCAATGTCTGTAGAAACTAAGATTAAGCCAATGAAATTCCGAATTGAAGTTCAGTTTACCTTTGCAGAATGGCAGGCGCCGTCGTACACCTGGCGGCGTTTTTCTATTTCTGCTCAAGCATCACAATCTCATAACGCCAGCGCAACAGAAGTCGATTTTCAACGAGGATCGCCAGAACGAGAGCAAGTCGCGCAAGCATCTGGCCTCCTTGATACGCGATCGTAAAGTGGAGGAGCTGAAGAAATGTCTAAGCGAAAAGAGCACCGAAATGCCTTCATTAAGTAGCCGCAAGGAGTTGGCGCAAATACAGCCAGGCAATTGTAAATTCATTACACGTAAACTCCATCGAAGATCCCCATCTAAACGTTGTTCTCCCTTTGCAGTGTCGAATCCTCCGCCCTCGCCCGTTGGGCAGGAGCAAAGCAGCCCGGAATATAGAACTCATGAAATAAATATAAATGTGGTCGATAATACTGATCTGCCGTCGACTTCAAAAGCTGCCACAGCAGCAGCAAGCCTTAAGCAATTGCTCAGCTACGAAGACGATATCCTCGATGTGAATTGTGGCGAAATGGATTTATTTTAAATGGAGACGCTAAGCGTTAAACAACGAGGCCATTCGTTTTATATTATTATATATGTGGAGTGGCGCATAATTTTTGACATATATATAGCTAGAAATCTATTTGTAAATCTAAATAAATGCGTAGAGAGTAAGATTTTTGAAGATATGTAAAAATCAGTGTTTATTTTGCATGTGAATCAAACTTGGCGCCAATGATTAGTCGATTAGTGCTGACTAATTTATATCGATATGTGAACGTAAACGATGTTTCTAATGCACTCTAAAATTAGCGCCAAAATTGATATCACCACTAACCGTACATACATGTTGTATGGTTAGCGGTAATATATGAAGGTATATAATTTTTGTTTCTTTCGAATAATTCTATTTGAAAGCGCTATAGGTAGTAAAGCTCATCATGAGGGTATGTGCAATACCTTACAGAAAATAACTTAACAATAAGAGGTGCGCACTTACTTAACAATCCACACAAGCTTTCTGTTTGATTCGAGCCTTGCGAGTTGCATTTGACATGTTCGGAATGAAAGCTGGCCGAAGATTTGTTTGACACCAGTAGAATCTGCTTATAAGCTACAGTTAATTTGTTTCTCGCACCCTTACTTTAGAGTCCAATAACAGTAAAACACTTGATAATTAATATTTTTTATGATCATATCTGTGTCTATTTAAATGTTATTAATGGACTCAGTAGGGCATTCAACAGGTATTTTATGCCTCGCATCAAATCCTGCATGCGTGCGTCTACCGGCGAAGCGACCAGCATGCGCTGTATGCTCATGCTGCCTAGATCTGGGGACTTGCAGTCCAAGCACTCTATGGCTTTCAGGTCTACCTGAGGCGGGACACTGGAACCAAGAACAAAGTGTTCGCGTACATTGTTAGCCAGCAGGCGCGAGTTATGGATAGTGCCATAGAATGAGATCCGGTCGCCACGATGCAGTCGCTGCGTAAAATTGCCAAAGTCATGATGGGCACGTAGCACCACATCCGATGTGAAAGTGGCACGTCCTAGCAGATTACTGGTCGATGCCATCTGAACAAGCAGTTCGTACTCGTAACGATTCCAACGCTGCAGCGTGCAGTGACCATTCTGTGCACTAAGCATCTTGATCATTCGCTGCCACTCGATGCAGTGTGTTTCGTGCTGGGGATTACATTCAAAATGCTGCGCAATGTCTTCGCCATGCACACAGCGCAACAACTGTCCTAGCCAAGTGGGCAAGTAACTGTCTATCACATCCTCCAGCATATTGAAGACGCGAGCAATTTTGACGTGCGAAACTTTACCCTCCCAAGCCACATGCAAGCCATTCAGATGGGAGCAGCGTAGTTGGGCTTTTATTTGGTTCGGCTGATCATGAATAGGCCGGGCGCATAGCTCATGGAAACGTTCCCATTGCAGCGAATCGGGCAGAGAGTGCATGCCCACAGTTGGACTAGAAAGCACGTTGGGTATGGCGTTAAAGCGAGGAGAATCCTTAAAACTCGACGTCATATAGGGAAATACCAGCACACATGCGGTAGTAAGCCCCACAAATAACTAAAACGGAAATAGTTTAAGTATATAGTTTAAACATTTGAGTGTTAACTACTCACCTGCAATACGGTGATGTACTTCTGAGTGGATCGGTTGACAGCCAGGACGCAAGAGAGCAGCACCACTATGGCACAGGCAATGGCTGTTGTACCCCAGCGAAGGTGCTCGCTTGTCAAGCCCAAGCTATCGATGGCAACAAAAACTGGTACCAGCAGTGCCACAATCCCAAACAAGGGCAAGAACAAAACTATGCCAGCCAGGCCAAGAGCTGCGCGCATTGCGCCAAAAACTGTGGCGCTCTGTGACGTTACAATGCAAACCTGCAGCCAACTAAGCGTGACACAGTGTGGGATTAGGTAAGTATATACCCCATGCCAGCTAGATCGTTTAGCCAGGAGCACAAGTAGAATAGGTATTAGTAGATAGAGAGCTGTGCGACAGTTAAGGCAGAACTCGATGCCATTGCCAATTACAAAAGAGGAAAAAGTGGGTACACGAAGATCGAGGAAGCGCCAGTGAGTGGAAACAACCTCGTCCAATTCGTATGGATACTTGGCAAGCACGTTCACGGCAAACGAAACGATAACCAGCCAGTCCGGGATAAGCTGCGATGAGGCGTACATGAATACGCCCAACGTGATGAATGTGCTGGATCCCGAGATAATGGTCAGCTCGGAGTGGGGAAGCCAAGCGTCTTCAACCAGCGGATAGACAATCAAATTACAGATGAATGCACAAAAGTAATACAGATACGGTTTCATATTGTTACGCAGGAAACGCTGCTCCGAAATTTCTGCTTCGATGTTGTGATCGCCGTAACTTAAGAATAACCCAGACCAGATGCGAAAGTCCACAAATTGTTGTTTGGTCTTGAGCATACGGCATGTAGACCAGAGCATTACTCCCAGACTTAGATAGTAAGTGACCACCGGCAGCATATGTCGTTCACTATCCTCCAAGCTGATCCACCAGCTTATCAGTACAAGTAGGCTACAGCGTACGCTTAGAGGAAGCATGGCAGGTAACGCGACAACCAGGTTAATAAATCGGTGGTAGAGTAGCGTAAAGAAAACCAATGGATGAAAGATCATGCGATAGAAACAGGGCACATGATCCAAACTCTGCGGATGCGGCACGGACAATGTTAATGTCTCGTTCACACTGGGCATGCGGCCGGCGGAATAATTTGATGCAGCAGATACCAGATGTGCCTCGGTTATAAAACGACGCCGCTCTACGTTTGCACGACCAATGGTTATAGCATCTTCCAAAGGCTCACGCTCACGCTCGCACTCGCTGCTCTCCTCGTCCGTGTTGGATGAGGAGGCGTCATTGGTGCCGCGGCGCCGTCGTTTGCGTTGTAAATTGTAAATGCGTCTCATTTTGCGCTCCAACTGCTTGGGCGTAATGTGCTCATTACCATTGGACAGGCAGGCGAAGAGCTCGCGAGCTGCTTTCCTTGCGGCACGCTCGCCCGCGGTCATGGCCAGACAGCGACGCACCTCTTCCGCATTCTCCGTTGTAATGCCATTTCCAGCATTGTAGCATTTTCGCAGCAGACACACTGCCTCTTCATGACCTTGTTGTGCAGCGCTAACCAGCCAATGAACCGCCTTTTGACTATTATTGCCCATGTCCGGTTCTGCAATAAAAGAGTGTCAATTGCGTTCAACGGTGCTACATAGTACATACCTATTGCATTCTCAAGCAGCTTACGCCCCAGATCATATTGTACCTGTGGACATCCCTCTTCAGCAATGTGTTCTTTTAGCTTGTTCAGTGAAGCTTGATCTAGGGCAAGAACGAAACATTCATTTTTTATATGAAACATAATCAGTAGTCTAATATGCATGAATGTACCCTCAAGATTCCAACGCCTTCTTTTACTAACACCTGTCGGTGCATTTTGTGTCCATGTGGCCATCGAAGAAGTTTACTAATTTTTTAAGAGTTTACATACATATAATTACGAGTTGCATCAAGCTATTCTGAGTTTGTTCCCCGGAACAACTTATAACAAATGGGCGAACCGACTCATTTTTATTCGCTTGGATTTAATCACTAACCATATGCATGTATGGTTAGTGGTGATATCACAATCAAAAAGCCTATCGATATTTTGTTAAATGAATTGCATTTGGCAGATATTGCAACATAGTATGTTATCGTTATCGGGGCAGTAAACATCTGATTTCTAAATTTCTAAAATTAATGTTGCAACGTAGCAAAAGGTAAATATCGCAGCTATAAATAAATATTGTTATATATACACTCTATCGAGCGTGTAAACAACAATGGCAACTAACACAACAACCTGTGAATCAGAGTCGAAAGTTGAAATTGTGAAGAAATCATATAAATACGAATTATTGGAGGATGTGCACCTGGCTCTGCAACCACCAGCTGGCAGTACAGGTGAGGTCTTATATACGCACGGAAGCTTCAAGTACTTCCATTACGGCTGCGATGGCCACTCGGACGCGGGCTGGGGCTGTGGCTATCGAACGCTCCAAACGGCCATCTCTTGGATAATAAACAGACGCAGTGGAAGGGGGGCAGCCATGTTGAATGTGCCTTCCATTGAGGAGATTCAGCGCTTGCTGGTGAGGATTGGCGACAAGCCTGCGCGATTTGTTGGCTCCCGAGATTGGATTGGCACCATGGAGGAGTTCTTTGTGATAGATGCCCTGTTTGATATACCCTGCAAGTTTGCGCACGTGCAGCAGCTGAACAGCGAGCAGGTGCTACAGCAGATACGAGACTATTTTGCGGATTATTGCGGCTTAATTGTTATGGGCGGGTTGAGCGACACCGCCTCAAAGGCCATTGCGGGCATTCACCTCAGCCAAACGGCGGGCTGCTCGCTGCTCATTGTGGTGAGTGACCCTAAACGTGAACTCAATTAAAGCTAATTGTCACTTTGCCTAGGATCCTCATTTCGTGGGCGTGCCTAGCTCCAAGCAACATCTGATTGAGCGCGGTTATGTGCGTTGGATGCACAGCAGCGAGCTGGAAGGCAGCGCCTACAATCTGTGCTTCATACTGGAAAAGTAACAAGTGGGACTGGAAACGGTGTTGCCAAATCAAACGAAAGCTGACAAAAAAATCAATTACACACGTTATCAACACTGCTGAAGCGATTGAAGAGGATCGGGCAAGTTGACAGTGTTGCGTACTTAATAAAAGTTAACAGCGAAGGAGCTCCAACAATTTGTTCACTTAACGAATGCTGCAAATTAACCCAATTAAATATGACAACACTGCAAACAGTTAGAGAGGAGTCGCTGCTAGAATCGTTATTGATTGGAAAGGAAACAGTGTTGCCTACTTTACGACATTTGATAAAAATATATATTACGAAAATGCATAACTGTTAACTGTTAATGTTAATAGTTAATAGTATGAATTAAACAAGTTTCTCTCGCGCTTCTTAGATTATATGCATGTGTTTCATGTTCACACATGCATACCTCTTGTCCGCTGCATTACAGGGTATTATATATATCATTGAAACTCTCTCTCTCTCTCTTTTAGTGCTCGTTATGGCCAGAAATCGAGTCATTTGATAAGCAAATCAATATTTTTACAGTAGAACCATGGCGCTGATAAGCCAGCGATACTGAAAGGCTTATCGAACCTAGAAAGCGAACGAAGCAAGCGAAGCAAGCAATACATAGGAAGTGCTGCAACTGGAAGGAGGCAGCTGCTCAGCCTAGACCCAACTGGAGGGAAGCAGCAGCCTAGCCCAGATCCAACTCAAGGAGCAGCGCACTCCACTTGGAGCACTCTAGCCCCGTCTGTCACAACGCTCATCCACTTTGCAGGGGCAGAGACCAGGATGGATCTGCTGCAGCACATTCTCTGGAGCTCCCTGGGAACTCTGGTCCTCGTCTATGCCCTGGTCAAGTTCTGCTTGGGCTACTGGAAGCGGCGTGGCATACTCCATGTCAAGCCCAAGTTCCTGTGGGGCAACATGTCGGAGGTGGTGCGCGGCAAGAAGCACGTGCAGCAGCTGCTGCTCCACCTCTACGAGAGCTACAAGGGACGCGCGCCCTTCATCGGGTGCTACGTGCTGTTGAAGCCCTTTGTGCTGGTCTTGGACTTGCAGCTGGTGAGGAACATTTTGGACAGCGACGCCGGCTCCTTCACCAGCCGTGGACTCTATAACAACGTGGGAGTGGAGCCGCTCTCCGGGAATCTATTCCAACTGGATGGGCCCAGGTGGAGGCAGCTGCACGCCCAATCCGCGCCAGCCTTTGCACCCAGCAATCTGCATAAGCTGCTGCCGCAATTGCTGAAGACTTCGCGGAAGCTGCAGTTGGGATTGGGACCGGGAGCGGGAGCGGGCAGGCAAGAGCTGAATGTCAGCCAGCTGCTGGACAGCTATAACGTGGAGTGCATAGCGCGGCTAGCTTACGGCTTGTCCTCCGAGGATCTGTCGGAGTTTTCGCTCATGACGCGCAGCTACTGGAGCAACTGGAGCCTGTGGCGCGCCTACCTGGCCCTGGAGCTGCCTCTGCTCGCACGCCTCGTGAAGCACCAGAGCTACGCACAGCTCGCCACGGACTACTTCCGCAAGCAGGTCGAGGAGCAACTGCAGCAGCAGCGCAAACGAGATCGCCAGCCGCTGCAGAGCTTCCTGCAGCTCTTCGCCGCCACGGACGAGGCCCTGACTAATGCCCAGATCGCGGCTCAGGCCTTTGGCTTCATTTTGGCTGGCCTCCAGCCACTGAACGCCAGCCTTGGTTTCTGCCTGTACGAGCTGGCGCTGCAGCCGGAGCTCCAGGAGCGCGTGAGAGCGGAGATTCGACGAGTGCTGAAGGCCAACGACGGGCAGTTGACGGCTGAGGGACTCAGGCAACTCAGCTACGCGAAGCAGGTGCTAAATGGTGAGTGAATCCTAATTACAGTAGATCTCTTTGTTTCTCATCTTTCTCCTCTTTCATTCTGTGATCCCTGCAGAGACGCTTCGCCTGCACACGCCTTACCCCTTCCTGCTGCGCCGCGCCACGCGTGAGTTCGAGCTGCCCGAGTCGATCTTTGTGATCGCCCGAGGCAACAATGTGGTGATTCCCGTGGCAGCCTTACATCGAGATCCGGCCATTTATGCGCAGCCCGAGCGCTTCGATCCGGAGCGCTTCAGGCCGGAGGCAGTGCTTAAGAGGCCGGGCATGTCCTTCCTGCCCTTCGGCGAAGGCCTGCGCGGCTGCATAGCCAAGCAGCTGGCGGAGCAGCAGCTGCTCATCGGCCTAGTTGCCCTGCTGGAGCACCACAAGTACGAGCCCAACGCAGAGACACAAATACCCATGCGCTACGATCCCGGCAAGCTGTTGCTAATGCCCAGGGAGAACATCAAATTGAGTGTGCAGAGGCTGGAGAAGGACTAAGGAAGGAACGAGAACAAAATTAGCTTTGTTTACATTTATTTTTAGTTAAATTGTTGCTATTGGTATTGTTTTTATATTTTTTGTGTGTTTTGTATGTGCTGCTATTTCATCTATTTCTATTTTAAGCTAGGCTTGTGTGATAATGCTGACGTATTACCTTAAAAACTTAGATCTAAACTGACGAGTGAAACAAATGAAGAACAAATAAATACCCTAAATGTTGTTACATAGTTTATTAAAGTCAAATTACTATCAATATTGTTTTATTGTATATTTAAGTTTCAATTCAATTTGCCTTGTAATTCTCTACGAAATTTAAATTTCCGTTTCAGCATTCAACATGAAGTTGGCTGCGCGCACTCATCTGTCAGCAGCGCAAATATGAGCAGCCGCCAATCGATCTATCGCAAGTACATTCATCGTTGTACGCGTTCTTCAACACTGTTCAATTGCAATCGAGCAGACAGAAGCAAAAACAACGCCGAGCGAGTCAGACGTGCGGCAGACGGTGCGCGCGATTTAAAGTGTTAAATTTGTTAAATAATTAAATGCTATTTGATAACATAATAATGCACAGAATAAAACGCGCGCCTAAGTAATACAGCCGTGTAATAGTGTGCGTGCATATAAAACGTATTGGCATTGGTTTTGAAATAAATTTCATACAATTCGGCGGTTGTGTTTTTTTTATTATTATGTCTTCAATTAATTAACGAAAATGCAAATCAAAATTGACAGGAGCAGCTTTGAAATCGAGACGGCGGCTGCAGCAGGCGAAAAAAAAATTAACTGTTAGACGACGACGACGGCGGCAGCGGTGGCAACGGCACTTTACTGTTGCTTGCTTTGAAAACAGTGCGAAAATAGAAATAGAAGAATATATAAAAAAAATAGCGCCGAAAAGTGTGTACATATTTAAATTAAAAAAGTGAATAATTTTATATGCGTGTGTATGAGTGCTTGTCTGTGATTGTGCCTGTGTGCGTGTGTGTACAACAAGAATTATAACAGCACCAACAACAACAACAACAACTGTGCAAGGATCGCCGTCAGGGTAGTTTGTTTGAACAAAGCCCAAAGTCGTTGTGGCGAAGACGGGTGGAGAGAGCGAGACGCGTGCTCTCCTCTATACTCTATACTCTTTTGTGCGCTTTTGCCGCCTGGAATGCGCTGCAGCCCAACCAAACAAAAACAACTGCAGCAACAACAATAACTAACATACACACATACACACACACATACGAATACAAACACACTCTAAAACCGGGTGCCGGCTGCAAGGGGAGGAAACGCTGTTTAATTGTTTGCAGGATTCTTTTGAAGCGCCGCTGCGTTGCAACTGCAGCTGGAAGCTGACTGCGAATAAATTCAAGAACCGTGAGTATCCTTGAAATGTGCTGCTTCTTGCACTTGCCTTTGTTGTTATTCTATCGTCCCCTCTCCCTTACACTCAAGTGTGCTAATTACTCAAAAGCTGACAGCAGACAGACAAACACAGCTTCCCGCTTCCAGCTACACAAGCACAGTCACACGCACTTCATATTCCAAGGCCTTCCAGTGCTAGTTCCAGTCCAACCGTGAGCCATGAAAACTCCTTTCATTGCCAGCCAGAAGCAGCAGCAGCAGCAACTACAAAAACAACAGGAACCAGAGCTACATTAACAGTAACAACAAAAACAACAAAAACAAGAACAACAGCAATTTTGTGCTCCCTTTTTGAAGTTTGTCGCGCTATTTGCGCAAGTGCAGGCACTCGCCATTAGATGTGCGCACGTGCCGTGACACGAATTAATCGTGCATGCAAGCAAAATGCATATATGCATATGTATAAAGCGAAATTAAATATAGCTCAGAATTTCTACAAAAAAATCGCAAAATTTACTTGCATAGCTAAATAAAGTATTTTGCTCACTAGCTGCCTTGCTCACATCTAATGTTTTTCCCATTTGCAGTTTTCCCCCTTGCTCATCTCTAATGCTGCCCTATCTCTCTGTTACTCTTTCACCTCTGGCCGTTCTGCTTTGTTGTGAATGTATGTGTGTGTGTGTGTTTTGCTGTGCACATTTTTAGCACAAACATTTTGCATTATGCGTGGGCTACTTATTAACTGTTGTTGTATTTCTTGATTTTGTGTTTTGTTTTGTTTTTTTATTCTAGTTGGGGGCATATTGATGAAGCGTTGGCGTATTTCAACAGCATCCGGCGGAGGCTGGAGGGGTTCATTGACTTTGCTTAGGCTATTAGATTCGTATCAGATTTGGGTTTTTTTACCTTTTTTGGGGGTTAACATATCCTATAGGGAAATAACACATGAAATGGGGTTGGTTTGTTGCTGCTTGTTGTTGTTTTCCCTCCTCTTACAGTTCTTTATACCTTAGCCGCGTCTCCATTTCGTAATCAGAGCAGCAAGCGGTGCTGTGCGTTGTAACTGTCTAACTGTAAATGTTTTGTTTTTGTTGTTGTCTTATCTCAAATTTATTTGAAATGTGTCTGTCTGCTCGCATGTGCATTTGCCTTGCCTTTGCATACCTTTCAAACGACTTTGATACGGGGCTGCAGCTGATAAGAGAACCCGCACATACAGTGAAAACTTCATGTGACGAATAACAATTTATGTCGTACTTCTGCAGTAGTTTTATCTACATATTGATGTATTATTTGTTTATTGAAAATAATTTTATCTTACAAATACTTTTTTTTCGCTTTAGTTTCATTTAAACGCGCCCTCACTATATATTATATATAATAATATGTTTTTATATAATATACTACTATTATTATCATTTGCATTTTGTTTAAACAAATTTAAACAAACATCCCGAAATGATAAAGCAAACAACCTTGTTTATTGTTTATTCAGAGAAATTCTAGATTATAAACCTAGGCTAGGCTCCTCTCCATCGCTTTGCCAGAACTTCAAGAGGCGAGTTTCAAGTTCCGTTAGATATAGTACACATGTATATAGATATATCATTATCATCTGATATGTGCGGAATTTAGTAAAAGATATTTGTTGCCTAGGCTATTAGCTTACATATACAAACACATGTGTGTCTGTGTGTGTGTATTTGTATCTGCACTTGGCACATTTTGCTTTGTGGGCTTATCTGATGCCTCTGCGTTGCAGCTAGCAAACGTGCAACCCAATCCCAAAAAAAAACCATTCAACTGCTGCTGCACCTGTGCAACTGCTTAAGAGCACGAGATACAGAAACAGAAATACAAAGAGAGAGAGAGAGAGAGAGAGAGAGAGAGGGAAAGAAAGAGAGGAAGAGGGCGGGCAATTGAAATGCCAACAGCTGTCGGCAACGAATTAACTTGGTTTCGGTTCCTTTTGGCTGACTTTGTCCGCTTATGCGCGTTCATGAACTGAAAACTGAGTATATTGGCTCCGATGCATATGTGACTTTGCAGTCTAAAGTGATCGATTCTAATGTTTTTAAAATGTTCTGGCTAAATGGTAGTCTGAATTTTTGGCTTGTTTTTAAGCTGATTATTTGGCTAGATGTTTAGCTAGCTTTTTGTCTTCCTTTTGGTTATCTACTTAGCTTGATTTTGCCTTTTGGGTGTCTATTTAGCTTGTTTTATGGCAATTTTTGTTTAGCTATAACGTTGGATATTTTTCGCTAGCTTTTCAGCTGGCTTTTGGCTATCTTTGGAACTGTTTTTCTATTTTCGCTGTCTTTTCACATTTGTTTATGGCCTGCGCCTGCGGCTGAATCAACAAACAAATTTCTGTCTGCATGAATATATATATATTTATAGATATCTGTATACGTGCATATTATATATTTAAATATGTATATTCATATATATATGAAAAAAGAGGAATTTCTTTTTACTCTTTCGCTTATGACCAGCCTAAACAATTGCAACAGCAGCAGCAGCAGCAGCTTTTCGTTGTTGTTTACTCAGTTAAGTTTGCCTTGAGCGATGTAAGTTTTATTTTTAATTATGGTTTTGGGCAAATGGAAGTCAACGTTGTCTACCTAACTACCCACTTACCTAGCTTCAAGTTTTGTGAGCTTGCACGATGTTCAACTACCCTATCAAACATTTTGCAAAGTTATTTAAAGATGTTGTCTTATTGAATACTAGTCCTCTGTATATGTATACATATATATATATATATACATATATATATATATATATATATATATATATATATATATATATATATATATATATATATATATATATATATATATACATATATATATTAAATGCATCTTCTTTGTATGTATACGTAAAATGCATCTGTGTAAATTTAATATAACTAGTTTCTATGAAGACAGCGAGCAGATACGCATTCACTCCATTATGAATGCTAATCAGCTATGTATAATATATATAGTTTATAGTCTATTTCTAGTTTGAAGATATAGTTTATAAATCTATCTACCCTTGAGTTTAAATGCTTGTCAGGTATTTATGTATGTTTGTCAAAGTGGATTTTAAATTATTTTTCATACATTTGTTAGTTATATAACATTGCCTGCATTATATAGCTTACATATATCTATTAGAAATGTCAGGCATAACTATAATACCGTTCTTCTTCTTCCAAGTGCATTGCATCATTAAAACTGAAATGCCTCACATGTGCAGGGTATACTAAAATCTACATATGAGTTTTAATAGTCGATAGGCTGAGGTAGTCAGTCGAGCCTGTTTGCTCTCGCTGGTGTTTGCATACGCCAACGCATCTTTACTGTTGTTGTTGTTGTTGTTGTTGTTTCTAGTTGTTGTTGTTGTTGGCAAACAGCTGTGTGGCAGCTGGGAACGTTGCCAAGAGCCAAGCAACTCTTGAGAGTTATAAACGCAACGCTTTGAGCCGAAAAATGAGAAGTAAATGCATGAATGAATGCATTTGTTTTGCATCTGGCTGTTGTTGCAGTAGATGTTGTGGTTGTTGTTGTTGCTGTTGTTGTTGTTGTTGTTGTTGTTGTTGTTGTTTGTCTGACACCCACTCGACAAACATTTTCGATTTCGATTTCATTTTGGGCTGCCGCGCATATATGAATGAATATATATATACAAATTAAAGGAGAGGCGTTAGCTTTGCGGGCCTTTGTCATATATCAAAATATATACCTATATATAATACTATATGTATAGCGAGTGTCTTTGCCTGCCCACGCCTTGTCTTGAGTCCGCTTTGTTAGCTTTGCTAATCGCCTGTTTCACGTTTTTTGGAAGCTAATCAGCAGCTCGCAACGCCCATTAAAAAGTTTCCATTTTGTCGCACGCGGTGAAATGTCAAAAGTCGAACGCGACTCTAATGGATTTACGTCGAGTTCTTATACAGTGCAAAGAAATTATAAGAATTAAAGAGAAGAGCGAGAAACAAAGAGATGTGGACTGAGAGAGGTAGAGCCAGTGAGTCAGATACGGAGAAGGTGAGAGAAACACAAAGAGAGAGAGACATAGACACAGAAAAGAAAATTGTTTACGTACATGACTGAAACCGAACTTCTCCTGCGAGAGGCCTTACCGCTCAAAGCTCAAAAAGTTACTTAAATTGTAGTCCAATCTTTATTTTTCACTTTGTATCTATTTTATTCCTATGGACACTGGAAAGTAATTAAAAAATATTCTGCTGTATAAAACAAAATGTTTTAAGTGTCGGCAAATTAGTTAGGCTGGCTCTACCTGGCCTCGCCTCTCCGCCTCCTTCTTCAACAGAGATTTTTCAGCTAACGAGTGTAGACAAAAGACAAACAGAACAGTGAAAATTGACAAGTGTTGACTGCAAAGCATATACATAGGGGCACATATACAGGGTATACATATACACACATAAGCTCATGGTACATACATATATAGAGAGAAAAGAAATCTGTGTGGCTTAGAAAAGCGCTAGAGCGAACCGGCAAACAAACTTGAACCAAAAAAAAAAAAAAAAAAATAACAAAAACGAAATATATATGTAAAGAAAAAATACGAAATAAACTGTGCTCGCACAGCTAACGGTACTTTTGTTTATCATTAACGAGTGTTGACTGTGGGCCGCAGACTTTGTGCTGTGTGATAAAGGGCCATGCAAAAAAAAAACAGAAACAGAAACAAGACTCGAACCAAGGTTTACCCAAAAGAGAATGAAGAAGCATGCAGTTCTTGACTGTTTTCAATTAGCGTTTGCTTAAAACATGCCAACAGACGGATATTCTAATGAATGTTATTCAGCTTTAACGCTAATGTTCCTTCATTTTTTGTTGCTTAACATATTTATCGAAGTGGCAAAGTAGCGGTTGGGGGTATCCACAGAACGAGAGTACGCGTTGCCTATAATGAGTACCGACCCATATAGACAAACTGGCCAAGAGCGCTGGAATCGCTAGAATGTCTTCTTCATTAATACATACATGACATATACATTGATCTGCCACGCCTCTTTTTATCTGTCTCATACATTATCACATTACTATTGATCTGATCAGAACAGCAACAATTTGACACTCTAATCTAGTATTATGCTATGCCACTCTGCCAAAGCCACTTTAGGCTGCCTGCACCAAAAATATCCAAGAATATATATGCTCCAAGAAACGTTCTTATGTGTGCTTAAGGCACAGCATTAGAAACTCTCTCAGTTGCCGAGGCATTCGCTTAAACAAACATGTTTACAGCCCATTGCGACATTACGACTCGGCGCTGATTTATGTTGGGAGGGAACGAGCAGCAGGGGCGTAGGTGGAGGGGCAGGGGATGCAATTGTGGATGTGGATATAGAAGTGGATGTGGATGTGGATGTGGATGTGGATGTGGATATAGATATAGTTATTAAGCCACAAGGTAAACGATATATGTGTGGCAAATTGAACGGCTCGCATCATGACTTTACACTTTCACCATAAACAACATTTGTGGTCAACAATAAGACGGTTCACTGTAGCCCTACCTCGCCCTCGCCCTCGCCGTCGCGTAGGTTGTCAACATGGAAAGCTGACATCGAGTGTGTGTGTGTGTGTGTGTGTGTGTGTTTGTATATGTCTGAGTGTGTGTGTTTTTATTATTTTAGAAAATGCATTTGAAAAGCGAAAAGAACTCATCATCGATGATGCTGTTGTTGTTGATGATAATCTAAAGACTTTTTTATATGAAATCAAGCGCTCACTCTCACTCTGCTTATCTCTTTCTCTCACTCAGTCTGTCTCTCTCCCTCTCTCGCTATGTTTCTGTGTATCTATGCATCTATGCGCTGCATTTGAGTGTGTTTCGGCATCTGTGTTTGCCTTCGACGTCATTAACCCAAATTTCTATAAATAACATTTAGCAATTGGATAAAACGAAATGGCACACACACGCACACACGCACACACACATACTCATCACACCTACACACACTCACATAAAGTATTGTTTGTGTTTGGTTTATGTGAGGAAATTTCAAATTTTTCGCAGCTCATTAAAAAGTAAAGCAAAGCAAAAAAAAAAAAAAGGAAAATTAATGCTAATTAAAAGGCAAACAGAAATCTTTTTTTTGTATTCTAAGTTTCATATGTTTGATAAGCTTGGTATGTAACTGTTTTATTATCTAATCAGAAGTCAAATGTCAACACGTACTCCGATATTTGGCGCAAATCGATTATCGATCGGGCGAGGCTATCAGGCAAAAAGAGCGAGCATAACGAGGAACAGAAATACAAAACTAGAACACGAAACATACAGAAGATTTTGCAATAGCTATGTAAACAACATGAGTGTGTGTCTGTTTCACTGTGTGTGTGGGTGTGAGTGTGTGTACATGCTCTCTTCCTCTTGGCCTGTCTCGCTGGAAATAAACTTTCGGCACATTAGCGTTCAACTGTTTAATCGGGCATAAAATTATATGATTACACATTGAAAACATGACCAAAACCAAAAAAACATGAGTGGGAAAATCTATACATGTGAGTGAGTGTGTGTGTGTGTGTGCATAGTGAAGAGATACAATTTATTTATAGACTTCGATTGGGAAAACTTTTGGGAACTACAAAATGTTGCCTAAGTACTAAAAGAAATTCTTACTCGAAAGCTAATAAAAAGAACTCAAAATTAACATAATTGTTTAATTCATGAAAGTTTAAAGTTTTCAAGAATGGGCAAAGAATACATAAAGAAGCAAATGAACTTTAAATGCAGTGCATTAACTTAAGTTATCGATAAGTCATCGCTGAACATAGCTAGAGAGAGGGAAAGAGAGAAAGCAACAAATAAATAGGTAAAGAACAAGTTTAAAAATGAAAAAGATTTATAACTATACCGACCATATATATTTGTTATTCCATTCATTGGAACTATCGATAATTTATCGATACAGTCTTTTATTCATAGATATAGTCCACTATTGAGACAAAGAATTAATGTACACGGATATATATTCTATTGCATTATTTTATTTATTGCTAAAGTAATAATTGAATGATTGTTGCTTATCTAGAGTCAATTCAAGGCATAAACACTTGGAGTTATCTTTCTCTTTAACTAGAATTTTTTCTTAGCTCGCACTCAGCTCCCTCACCCCCATCGCATAGAACCATTAGTCCTCTTCCCCTCTCGAGTTAAGTCTGTGCAAGTGTTGCTCTGGCACGATGTCGATAACATTTCAACTTGCTTCGCATTCACGCATAATTACAAACACACACACACACACACACTCAGGCGCACTCTGAGTGTGCAGTTAAGCTGTGCGTGTGCGCACATCTTTGGGGTCGCAATTAGAAGTACTCTTCCTCCCTCTCTCTCCGTATCTCCCTTGCTCTCCCTTTGATAGAAGGAATATCTGTGCAGACGAACTCTGTCAAGTCACTTCCTGTAATAGAAACCAAAACTGAAACGAACGTGCGGCATGCAACTGAAAACGTGTACACAAATCCATTTAACGTATCAGCCCTTGGACCACAACAGCAGCAGCAACAACAATAACAAAAACAGCAACAACAACAAGAGAAACAACATCAGCAACAGCTTCCGCTTTAACAGATGCAAATCTCAAGGCGCATTGGGACGTCGACTTCTCGGAGCAGAGCCGTAGCTGAGGCAGACATCCAGCAACAGCCGCAGATCAAAACGTAAATAGGGCGGAAAATTATGCGTAGATAGTTGAAATTGAAAAGTCAACGACTCATAGATATCCTTTAAGTAGTTGAGTGTAGCACCAAGTTATGACATTGATATCTGTCTTTAGAACTATATTCTACTATATTGGGTTAAGCTGGTTGCAAAAGAAATTCCTATAGTAACACTTAATGGATACACTCCATTTAAGGTCTTTCAGTTGCTCTACTTTTGACCTGTAACATCCTTTCTTTGAAATCCATCATACCCATTTCTTTAGGGCGTCTCTATAACAATTTGACATCTGTTGCTGTGATGCGGGTTTCTTTTCTTGTTTCCCCTTTTCCTACTTTAACTTGCTCTGATTTACTCTGGCCTCTGGAAGAGCCAGCTTCTGCCTTATGTGAGCTTTCTGTGAGTTCTTCCTTAAACCCTTTTTCTTGTATCTGTCGGCTTTTGTCTTAAACGTTTTTCCGATTTTTTTAACAAATTGTCGTTTTCCTGTTTTTGGAGTTTTATGCACGATTTGTTAATTTGCCTGGCTACTGGCCAAGAATCTGGGCTTCAGTAGATTGCAGAGTAGAGTAGATCACATCACGTTTCTCAGACGCTCTCTTACTCTGTCTCTGTCTCTGTTTAACTTCCCTCACGATCTCTCTCTCTCTCTCTCTCTCTCTTCGACTGTTGCTGCTGCGCATCTTTGTTTACCTTTTGCTTTGCCCTTTGGCAGCTGGCCTTTAAACTTAAGCATTTTCAAAGCATTACTCAACTGAGCTTATGCGGACTATATATATATATATCTGATATATATGTGTATCTCGACTTGAAAGTGGTTTCCGCTAAAAGTTCAGCAACAAAAATGTGGGGCACAATTTGCATGTTTGCTTAGAGGAAATGGCAGCTACAAGAAGTCTACTACAATTATCTTCTGATAATTGTTGTGCTTTATACATATATATGTGTATAACATATAGTTATATCTAGCATATATATACAAGTATATATAAGATACGATTTATATCGAATAAGTGAAGGCCAAGTCGGTTTCTGTTCAATGGCCACTCTTGAGGGCTTGAGACTTGGTTCAAGTGTCGCTGGCTGATTATGACACTGACAGCAACTGTCAGCGCGGCAATTACAAACAAGATACAAAGATACAAAGATACACAGATACATAGTGACATATAGCAGCACAGATACAGCCACAGATACGCACTTACAAAAGCTATAGAAGGGCCACAATGCACAAAGCACGAATGATAAATGCAAACAAACAAAAGCGCGACAAAAAGAGAGAAGGAGAAAAAAACTTGTAAAACTGTTCTAGCGGACTAACTGACTAACTAGCAGTTACCCTGTAGCTGAGTTCTTAGATTTGAACTTTATTAACTAATGCTAGAACTACTTTGATTTCACGTTCTGCTTCAGTCTTCAAATAGGTTTATCTCTTAGATTGATTAAATGTGGGAGCGGCATCTAATCTAATTGAGTGTTATATGATCAACACGATTTGAAGAAGCAAAACTTCTACAACGTGTGCTGTAGGAGAAAACATTTCGTGTTAAATTAGAACGTAGGAAAGGTCGGATGGACAGACATATGGGCGGATAATCAAAAAATATATAACGCCTTTCTCTAATTTCACCATAAAGAACTTAACTGCTCTGACATTGTCAATAGAATTTCCAGGGTATCAAAAGAAAAGTACAAGAGTGCCAACAACAAAAGCTGATTGCCTAAAGAACTCGAGTGTTTGCATGTTTGTGTGTGTGTGTGTCCGTGTCTGTGTCTGTGCGTGCATTTGGAAAAGCGCAGTGAAAAGCATCGAGAGAACAAGTTGAAGAAAACGACGCGCAGCCAGCAAAGTCTCTGCTGGGCAGTGTAAACGACCTCTCGAGATAAAGTTGCTGTTGTTGCTGTTGTTGTTGTTGTTGCAGTTGCTGTTGTTCCAGTTGTTGTTCGAGTTGTTGCTGCTGCAAGTCGAATTGCAATTTCCGCAAGTGCGGAAATAAGTTTTTGTTGTAGCTGCTGTTTTGCATAAATATTGAATCATTAGCCAAAGGTAGATTAGATACGAATGCAATAAACTATAACAATTGATAAGTCGAGCAGAGTAAGAAGATTGCAGTCGGGCATGATCAACTGGCAGAATACTCGCCCATGATTCCAAAAACCAATTCAATTCATGCAAGACGATAGTTGAACAAAACCTATATACTCTTCACTTCGTAAAGGAAGTACATATAGTATGACGTAGAATAACTAGATTAACTAACTGCTGTTTTGGATGATTCATATTTATTGCATTAGTTAAATATTACTAGAATCGAATGGGAATATGTATTCTTATCTGAAGAATAAACTATATAAGTGTAATAAGGGCAATAAGTGTGCGTGCTTTGCTGTTTTAATATAGGATGATATGAATGTAAATGAGTAAACTAAGTAAACTTAAGGATTACCTTTTTATTAGCCAGTTATAAGACTTATGATACGCCATATACTACCAACTGTTGCTAGCTTCTTTGGCAACTTTCTTGTTTGCTTAGACAAGCCATAAGAGTTGCAGCTGAAGTGCTCAGAGCTTGGCTTTGGGGTTACTTGGTTAACCACATAAAACTTGAGCAGACAGAGGTAAGGAGAGATGGCCAGAAAGAGGGATAGAGGGAAAGAGAGAATGAGAGAACTGTGCAAGCACGTAAAGCTCGTATGAAAAATGGGGAAATTTGGAGAAACATTTAAATGGGTCACAGCTCGTGTTGCACTAAGCAACGAGTTGCTAATGGCTTTATTTATATGCTCGTGCCTCGTAGCTAGCAGTTCGCAGCTCGCAGTTCGTAACTTCCCAACTCGTAACTCATAAACTGCAAAAGCAAGACAATCGCTTCCTGTCCACTGACTTTGGCATTGCCACACACACAAACACACACGCACACACACAGACAGACAGACACAGCTAACACACACTCACTCTCATTGACATATCAATTAACAATTAGGCATTGCATTAGCGCAATTAGCCTGCAAATTGATTAAAGCTCTTCGTAGCACTTGTCGTGCACGCACATAACATATAAATCAAATGCTCTCCGATATCAGTTTTTCATTTTTGGGTCACATTGTTCATGGCTTTCATTTTCCGATTGCCCCTTTTCTCCTCCCTTTTCTTGTCGACTCCAAAATAAATGCCAGATTTTGTATGCTCTGTATTGGTAAAGAGGGCATATTGGTTTTTCAAGTAAATTGAATACAGATGAACGAATGATCGAACACTCGGTCTGTCTGTCTCTCTGTTCCTGTATTTGTTTTAGTCTAGTCTAGTTCCTATGTTTATCTCGCTCTCTGTCAGAGTCTCAGTCTTAGTCTTATGTTCCAGGGTATCTTTCAGTCAGGCACACTCTACAAGAGCTGCATTACTTGTTTTATGTTGCGCCTACACAATATCTCACTCTCCTCTTACTCTCACCCGCCGCCTCTCTTCCGCTCTGCCTCTCTCTATAAGGCGCGAGCAAAAGCTTATTAATAAGCATAATTAAACATGATAATCATAATAATAATAATAATTTTGTTTTGAAATATGCGCTAGTTTTCATTACATGATATTTACGAGCGCATTATTACAACGCTTCAAGACAAATTTCGTAAATTTATGTTTTCGTTGGCCGACTGAAGCAGGAGGGGATGTTGCATGTGCCACATGAATTTATGCCACATATGGTAACACATATAGCTGTCTATATATAAAATGTATATAGTATTTCGGAAGTGTTCAGACTGCCTCTAAATGTAAATGATTCATTCACGCGCTGCTGATAACAGGGAGGCTGGGATTTTTGATTGTTTTTTGTGGAAACATAAAAATGAGAAAAACATGCTTTATGTGCAAACGAATCGACTTGTATATATATATAAATTATGGATTATGAGTGAGATTTCTAAGTAAGGAGAATATGGGAAATAATTGAAAAATATTTATAACTACTTTTAAGCTTGATAAAAATAAGATTATACAAGAATAAGAAATATGAGGAAAAAGAATTGGTAATATATCAACATATTGCTAATTTATTGCGATGGTAGACAGATGCTAAGTATACATACTTAACAGTTATTCAACACTTATTTGTTTTCAATATATTTAGAACATGTTTCATTTGTAGCGAACTTGACTTAAAATAAACTTTAAACAGTTTGGAGCCAATTACCCAAGTTTACCTAATGTACTTACCTACCTACCAATTAAACAATGCCAATAATTTCCATACTAATTCATTTCTATTTCGCTATTTTTCAGGTGCTGCCAAAACTCTGGCTGAAACTCAACCGAATAAAATGTCGATAAAACGCAAAAATCTGAAGTTAATTTTCTTTGAACAGTGACGAAGCAAAGCAAATTGAGAAAAACAAAACGAAAACAAAGTGAAGAGTCAAGCTGAAGCTAACGAAAACGAATATACGATCGATTTGCATTCGCATATACATATATATACATAAATATATATATATTTAGTTAGAAGAAGAAAACCGAAACGAAAATGGATCTTAGTCTCGAACGCGATAGCTCGGCGCTGGGCAGCTTGTTTCAACAGATCATCATGGACATGAAGGTAAGTGATCGATACATTTATCGATAATTGTCTTGCTAAAAAGTAAGCAGAAAGCGTACTTTTTGCGGAAGTCTATAAATTAGCAGGAAATCTGTGTTATACAAGTTGGAGGAAGCATTAGTTGTATTTCCTCACGAATCGCTCGCCTTTCCAGCGAGAATGCAAGTTCCAGTTTCCAGTTCCAGTGAAATGAAATGCTGTCAAATGGAACTAGAGACGTGTCAAGCCAATTGTTGACAGTTGTTGCTTTTCGCTTGAGACTTATTGAATAACAGAGCATATAAACTAAATAAATCGGAAACTCGAAAGGTCAGGTGTGTGTGTCAAGAACATTTTTCCAGGGTATACAGAAAAAAGTTAACCAAAGCCCAGCAGAAATAATAAAGCCAAGGTCAGCGCAAAGTGAACTGTGTGCGAAATAAACAAAAGCTTCAGATAAACAATTCCGTTGCGCTGAAAGATATACAACTCTGTTGCTTGCCAATTCTCAAGGCTTCACTGTAGTACATAAATATGTCGGAGAATGAAGAAAAAATCGTCTAATTGATTTTTTATTGTCTCTCTTTTTCTCTCGCTTTCTCTTTCCCACTCTCCGTCTATTGGCTGAAATGCCAAAAATAAGTGATTCAATTAATCTACGCGAATTCAATAAAAACTATAGATATGTTTGCTTCCATTATTAATTAGTGTTTGATGCCCTGTAAATCACGTTGGCAATGAGCATATTCGAAGTCTAAGTGGAAATTAATGAGAAACGGGAATCGTTGTATTGGATGAACAAATGAACTAATGCAGAAGATAGAACTTGAAAGAATTAAGAGAGAAGAATTCCAAGTATAGGGTATTTTACATTTCTTACATTTACATCTTACATTTCTGTTATGAATACGATTGGTAGATTAGGTTTTCAGTGTAAGCATAAGTACGCCTTTGACTTGATAATTCTCTAAGATACTCTTCAGTTTCTTATAGTACTGATATAATTGATATGTATAAGAATTTGGTGTAGTGCATTTTGTGTGCTGCGCATCGCAGGGTATTTATCATTCGATTCTCTGTCCATTGTCGTGTTGCTTAATCTATTGCTTCACAAAACTCATTATATTTATCTATTTAATTGCAGTGTATCAATAATTTATAGCAATCATGACGCCATTCGCTCTATACATAAATGTTTTTTATATTAACTGAACTTAATGGCTGCTTCAATTGACAATAGAACGCACATATATAGGGTATATATATCTATGTATTTATATACTATATTTGGCAATTAAAGGTTCTAGACTTCAGTCTAGACTTTTAGCCTAAGCTCCTTTGACAGTCGGATCAACTCGATTCAGAGATCATTCAACATAGTTTATTGGTTGCAGGGTATTTGTGCTTGACTATTTTTGGCTCAACTCGAAAGCTATGATAATTTCGGCTGCTTTTTCAGAAATGTCTCGAGAGCATTTCCGACTGGGCTGTCGACAGGTGTTGTGCATTGCGACGCCTTCGCGGGTTGGTACCGAAAGATAAAAGTGTGCCGCGCCTGCTTTTAGCTATTTTTACAGGTAAAGATACAGATACAACTGCAGATGGAGATACAGAGATACAAGCGGCGATGCAGACAGCTGTCAGGAATTGTGGATGCGGGCGACTGCATTTTGTATTTATGAAATTTATTTATTTTTCTTTCGTATGTTTTTTTTTTTTTGGTGGCCACGCAATTGTGCAGCAGTTCGTTGTACTCCATAGCTGTTAGCTATTTTCCAGCTATAGCTGGTGGCTGTTGGCTGTTCGCTGTTAGCTTGATTTCCAGCTGTAGTTGCTGTTGCTTGCCCTGAGTGCGAATTAGAGCAGAAACATGCCTTGAAGCATGTGCAGCAGCATCATCATTTAGTTGCTGCCACAGCAGCGGCGCTGGCGTCTGGCTGGCAATATACCCTGTACTAATTAGTGGCCACGGGGTATATTGGTTGTATGTTAGAGTAAAGAAATGCACAGTTGAGAAATAGTACATAAAGCTAGCAATATACCCAGTGCTAAAGAGTAGAAGAGGGTATATACTATGTTAACTAATTGGGCGGCTAGCTGATTGTCTGATGAAAGTAACTGTAGGGTATATTGAGCATTCGATGCATGTAAATTAAGGTGAAAATTTTATAAATTATTTGTCAATATCTGTCATATATTCCATGGTATTTGGCTAGTCGAGCCACTTATGCTCTTGGCCTTTACCTTTTATTGCTGTCTAGTCTTTCGACCTGGCCAAAATGCAAATGTCAGCTGTTGGTGCTTAAGCAAACCCAACTTCATTTCCAATTTCCGTGCAACTAAAATTAGTTGTTTTTGTGTGTTTTAATTGCTTGGCTGCGTTTGCCACAGTTAAGTCTCGCTCTCGCTCTCGCTCCCCCTCTCTTGTTCTCTTTCCATCTCTCTCTCTCTCTGTCTCTCCCTCTCCAGATATATAGATGTTTGCGTATATTTAGTTTAGATCTTAAATGCCAGCAGACCGAAACAAATTTAATGCCCCTGCACCCAAGATGCGGGCCAAGGTGGATGGAAATGCGAATACTAAATAAATACGAATATGTATATATATGTTGTATACTTTATATATATATTGTTAAAAGCTCTGCTAACGGCATTCGCAACTAGTTGCAATTAAATGCGGCTAATTTCAATTAGACTGCAGTCCAAAGTTTTCTGAGCTTCTGCTACATTGTAATTGTTGCTTAATCTGGCTGTGTTTATATTTTTCTTATTTTTAAGCAATTGGCGCTGTTTTTTTTAGAGGTTGTTCAACTTTTTCACTCGTCTCGCTCGGCTGCCTGCCAAGCGACTTGAGCTAAGTGCGAATCCGCGAGCCCGTCTCTCACTCAGTCATTCAATCTAACTCTCAGCTAGTCAGTTAGTCAAATTGTCGCATTGGGATGGCACTCGCTGAAATGTGTAACAGCAGAGACGGGCTAAATGTGCATTGTCAGACACATGGCGGCTATAATAATAATTATACCCTGTAGCCAAGCAGTGTAAAAAGCAATACGTGATAAGTGCGGATAAGTTTGGCTGAAAGGCAGAGGTATTAGAGAAACCTTAGAATAAAAGAGTGAATATTGATAATGGTAATGAATATAGTAATAATAAATATTATCATAATAATAATTATTGTTAGTCAGATCGTCACCCATTTACCCATCTATCGGGCCTCATTTGCTGCTAACCGAGTTTAAATAACATTCCTATATCTTACGCAGCCTTTTACCTTCCGTAATGCACATTTGTACTTAAAATTACACCCCTTCTATTTGCTCTAGTTGCACTTTCCTATATGTTATTGTATGTATATTTATTTTTAAACATCTTGACTTTTGCAAATTCCCCTCCTAGCAGTCTCTCCTCAGACTTCAGCAGTATACTTCCATTTTAAATGCGCATCTGGTAGTCCATCATTTAGTTATTTGTTTGTCAGTGTCACGAAAGTGAAATTCGCTTTCTGTGCCCCGTTGGCACTTTTCCGACTTCCCTTTCTTGCTGCCCCACTCAGGCCTTTTGGCTGAGGCAATTGCCGTCGAGTGCGTCTTCAGATATTTTATTGTCTTTTAACTCACATGTGCGCATTAGGCCCGTTAATGCGTGCGTAGTAAACGGGAAAACGAGAAAATTGTGCTTTTACTTTAATACAGAAAAATTGTGCGAATTTGTATCCCTAAAATATAATCAAAATTGAAGCTTTCGCTGTCTATGCAATTTTGATAGAGGGATTCTCATCCCGCTTGAGTTTTGGTCGATATTTGCATTTGACAACCAGATAGTACATGGCCAGATAGCTCAACGCATATATGGTCATAAAGCTGGCACCTAGAAAGAGGCCTATGGCACCTCCAAACGACATGATCAGCTGATCCATGCTGAAGACAACGCGACGCTTGATGCCCATCTTGGGTAGCTCTTGGTTTAATATGAACTTTCGGTCAAAGGTCTGTGAGTTAACTGCACCACCGCCATTCTATTAATTGACTGTATGAAAATGGGAAAACTTCATATAAATCACATCGGTGGAAGCTCACTGAATCAACTTTCTCGGTGACAGTAAAGCTGATCTCCTTGCAAAGGGGCATGCAGTCACAGGGCTCCTCTAACCACTTCTTACGTGCCAGGCACACCATTTGCTTTATGCTGCAAATACGATCCTTTGGTCCTTCCACATAGAAGAAAGGTTTGCAATTGCACAGAGCCAGGGCTCTATCAATGCGGCACTCCATGCGACAGAGGCTGGGATGATAGGGCTGCAAATTGTAATAGGAGAGGAGACAGAAGTAAACTGGCAATAGATATGTCCACACCTACCTCATAATACTTCAGATTGTTCTCATCGATATATCGACACTTGCGATAGGCGATGGGCACATTGCGCACCTCGTTCTCGGCCGAGAGGGAGTTGAGCATGAACTGTATGTGGAAGGTGCTCTTATTGCCCATATCGAGGGCCACAGTGCGACGATCATGCGGCATCAGAAACTCATTTACATCGTGAACAAACTAGTTAAATGTAAATATATGGGTAAATCCCAATATTGTCTTTACTACTTACCAGAGTTACCATAGTGCCAGGCATGGGTGCCTCGATAAGGGTGCGACAATTGTCAAAGTAGGTGCACATGCGAATGGGCACTATGAGATTTTGCCTAATCAAAGGATAATACAGCTCAGGAACGGTGGATGATAGAATATCATTGCATAGTTACTGAGTTTGTCTCTCGGGGGGAAAGCCGAACTTTGCCAGCTGACTCGTTGTCAGACAGAGACCCATTTCGGTGAGGCTGGACACGAACTCGGGCACTTCCGGCTGCTTCGGTAGAGTGTATATCAAGAGTTTCCTTAACATGCGAGCGTAAGGCAGGTTATCCATAGTCGTGTCATTTTCATAGGGTATCAACGTTTCGAAGTTGTCGTATTGCAATTGATTCAAGACATGCAGAAATTTGGTGTAGTAGCTCATCTTTTCGGCGTTAATAGTCACTTCGGTGAACTCAGCGTAGTCGTTCTCCCAGATACTGTCAATTGTGAGATCAGTTCACATATTTCTGCCTGACTCAGACCCTACTCACTCGTTGATCAGCTTATCCGTTAAATGGGGAGGCAGATGGGTGTATTGCGTGCAGAGACTGACTCCCAGAAAAGGAAACGAGCGCAGCGCAAATAGATACTCGTATTCGTAGATAATGGGATTGTTCTGATAGCGGAGCCATTGCGACAGGCAGCTGTCGATTGCGTAGTAGGCTGAGGCTATGATGATGGCCAGCCAGAAGATGCGCTCGAGAAAGTGGAGATCTTTGCGTGCCAGGTACGGCATTCCATGTATGGCCGAATCCTTGCACACCTCCATCCACCAATCTATTGCCTCAGCCTGTTCCTGCTTTTGCTCCTGCTCCTGATCTCCTTCCTGCTCTTGGTTCTGCTTGTCTTCGGCCTGACTTGCCATAATACACTGAATGCCCCTGCATGTGGCACACTTGATTTTAACGAGGCGCCATGTCATATAGAAATGAATGATGCGCTCTACAAACAAGGGACCCCGCCCACAGCAATCAACATCAACAAGGAATTAGTCCTTAATGGTATTCCGTTGTAGCATTAATGACATTGCTGCATGCATATTCAATTAAATTGTTATAGAAATGTTTTCCATACTTAAACTATGAAGATATTGGTATTATTTTTTAACCAAAGACTAAAGAAAATCTTGAAAATTTATGCAGTTTTAAGGTCATATTAACACTTGAATTTACATCTGATCATCTTTTGCATTCGAATGCTTGTAATTAATTAAATGATTTCTTATGCAAATATTCAAATCGGTTTCACACTTAATTAATTCGCTTACTAATTAGGCAGTAAATAAGTAAGCAATCCAAAATTAGTTTCTGCAATCAATGTTGAGGAGGCTTTAATTAAGGAACAGGTTTTATTTTTATGAAAAGGAAAGAAAAGCTCTTAGCCCAAAATCCATAATCAATATCTACGCAATTTTGATAGAGGGATTCCGATCCCGTTTGAGTTTTGGTCGATATTTGCATTTGACAACCAGATAGTACATAGCCAGATAGCTCAGTCCATATATGGTCATAAAGCTGGCACCTAGAAAGAGACCTATGGCACCTCCAATCGACATGAGCAGCTGATCCATGCTGAAGACAACGCGACGCTTGATGCCCATCTTAGGGAGCTGTTGAGTGATAACGATGGTGCCCTCAAAGCCACTAACGCCATTCTTTGGAAGGAATATAAGTAAATGAGGGTTCTATATGGGAATCGTTTTCTTACTATTTCCTTTCTCTCGGTGACAGTAAAGCTGACCTCCTTGCAGAGGGGCATGCAGTCACAGGGCTCCTCCAGCCACTTCTTACGCGCCAGGCACACCATTTGATTTATGCTGCAAATGCGATCCTTTGGTCCTGCCACATAGAAATAGGGTTTGCAATCGCACAAATCCAGGGCTCTATCAATGCGGCATTCCATGCGACACAGGCTGGGATGATAAGGCTGAAAATTGAGGAGGAGGTAGAAGTACGTCGCAAATATATATGTCGACACCTACCTCATAGTACTTGAGATTGTTCTCATCGATATATCGACACTTGCGATAGGCGATGGGCACATTGCGCACCTCGGTCACTGCCGAAAAGGAGTTTAGGATCAGCGTAATTTCATATGAGTTTACGGTGTCCATGTCGATGCTCACCGTGCGACGATCGTGTGGCATTACAAACTCATACACATCGTGAATAAACTATGGAAACATAGAAATAGCCATACATATGAGAAATATCTTTTATATAAACTGAGGGAGCTACTTACCAGAGTTACCAATGTTCCGGATACAGCTGGTTTGATTTGCGTTCGACAATTGTCAAAGTAGGTGCATGTACGAATGGGCACTGTGAGATTTTCCCTAATCAATGGATAATATAGCTGAAGGTAATCTAGGGTTCATTATACTTACTTTACATGCTTCGGTAAAGCAAAGCCAAACCTCGCCAGCTGACTCGTTGTTAGGCAGAGACCCATTTCGGTAAGGGTGGGCACAAATTCGGGCACCACACCGTGCTTAGGGAAAGTGTTTTTCAACAATTTTCTCAAAATCCGATCATAAGGCACATTTTGGAGAGTCGTGTCATTCTCATAGGGTATCAATGTCTCCAAGTTGTTGTATTGCAAGCGATGCAAGACGTGTAAAAATTTGACGTAATATTGCATCCTTTCGGTGTCGATCGGGGTTTCAGTGAGCTCAGAAGAGTCGCTCTCCCAAGTACTGTCAATTAGTAAATTAACTCTCGTCCTTTCCCTTGACTCTGATTACTCACTCATTCACCATTTTATGCGTTATGCGTGAGGGTAGCTGAACGTAGTGCGTGCAGATCGTGGTGCCTGCGTATGGAAATGTGCGCAAGGCAAACATATATTCATATTCGTAGATGATAGGATTATCCTTGTATCGCTGCCATTGGGCGATGCAGCTACTGATTGCGTAGTAGGCGGATGCTACAATCATGGCCAGCCAGAAGATTCGCTCCAGAAAGTGGAGATCCTTCCGTGCCAGATACGGCATTCCATGTATAGCCGATTCCTTACATACCTCCATCCACCAATCCATCGCCACATTCTGATCCTGTTTCTCCTTTTGATCGTCTTTCTGTTTGAGGTCCTGATTTTGTTTCTTGTCTTCGCTAGGATTTGCCATGTTGTACTGGTATTTCAGCATGTGTTACATTGGCTTTTAAATAGCTTTGCCATCGACTCATGTTGTAATGATGATGTAATGATGCGCCCTACCCATTAAGGACCCGTCCCACTGAAAGGAACTAGTCTCTAATAGTATTCTCTTGTAGCTTGAATTGCTTTCATGCATGCATATTCAATTACAATGTAAAAACATGTGGAAATTGTCTATATATATTTGAAATGACAGAGGTATATGAAAACATAGATTTGGTTTTAAGCTGAAGGTTAGGCTTAGCTGCGGTAGCTGAAATTATCATTTACATATGAACAACTTTTGCATAGAAATTGATATAATTTTCATGCAAATGCCGAAAATTAGTTTCACGCTCAATTCATTTGTTTACTAATCAAACTAATTTGGAAGACATTCCAAATTTGTTTGCAGCGTCCATAGCTGAGGTTTTTATAAATAATCAATTTATGCATTTTTCAGCTCAGGTGGTAGATCATAGTGTCTTGATCTCAGGGTCGTGGATCGTGTACGAGTCGTTTGTTTGTTTGTCTTATGTATTGGTCGAAATAGATCTATTATTTTTCTTTCTATTTTTTATTTTCTATGATCACTTTTGCATTCCTTTTGCGCTCTGATTGATAGCACTTTGACACATTGCGTTATCAAGGCCCGGCTAGCTCAGTCGGTAGAGCATGAGACTCTTAATCTCAGGGTCGTGGGTTCGAGCCCCACGTTGGGCGAAAATAAACTTTTTAAATTTTTTTTTATAAAATTACAATGGGAACTCAGGGTATAATGATTTTGTGAAAATGTATGTAACAGGTAGAATGACGCTTACCACATCCCGTAAATCAGTGGGACAAGACGAGTTGATATAACTCTGTCCAACTGTCCGTGTACACCCCCTTCGCCCACAATATGGATAAAAAAAGTATTTCAAATAGTAGAGAATTGTGCTTTGATAAACACACACATATGAATGTTATTAATAAGATATAAAAGTTTAATAAAGATAGTCCAGCTCTACTTATTGAACAATAAAGTTCCCATAGTAATGCCCACACTGCAGGCCAAGCGTACTCGCTGCGTCAACTGCGCAGTTTGCAGAGCGCGTGCTAATGTGTGCGTGCGTTTGTGTTTGTGAGTATTTGTGTATGTATGTGTTGTTTGTATGTATACAAAAAGAAGAGTAGAATGATTTGAAAATTGGCTCTTTACGGGACTAGAGCACTCTTACTCGAAATAGATCTATATACATATATTATTTTTATTCTGTTCTCTATTATCACTTGTGTATTTATTTTGCGCTCTGCTTGATAGAACTTTTACGCGCTGCGTTACCATGGCCCGGCTAGCTCAGTCGGTAGAGCATGAGACTCTTAATCTCAGGGTCGTGGGTTCGAGCCCCACGTTGGGCGAAATCAATTTTTTTTATTTTATAATTTAATATTTTCTATTGTAAATTCTATGTATTAAAATCGAACAGTTTGCTTTGCCTGTGCGGGAGTTGTCTAGAAATAGACGCACATTTAAATGGGACTATGGCTAATAAGCTGTTATTTATAGCGCTCAACCTGAACAGTGGCAGCAGCAGCAGCAGCAGCAGCAACAACAACAACAACAACAACAACAACAACAACAACAACAACAACAACAACAACAACAACAGCAGCAGCAGCAACAACAATTATAATCACAGCGCTGACGCAATAGTCGATGACAACATCTCGTTTGTTTTTTATTTCTTCTCTGATTGCTTGAAAATGGCTAAAAAGCCGCATTCAAGGCCACAACTCGACTCGTGGAAATGGCACAGTGCAATTCGCATTTGTATTGAGGCTTTTTCTTTTATTTTACTTTTTTTTTATTTTTATTAAATGTCGCTTGTCGCTTGGCTTTTGTTGGCCCGCACTCAAAGAGAGTGCACAGGATGTGCAGCAAAGCCGAGCGAACTGAGGAACTAGGAAACTGGCACAAGGCTATGAAGGCGATGATGAATAGAGCTAGAGAAGCATTGACTAGGGTAACGATACAATTGATGTACTGAAAGGAATACAAATAATATATTATATTTATTATAGCACATATATGTTGGTTGTTGGTTAAATGAATTACATTAAAGTCGTATGATAGCAGAGTGAGTGAGCAAAACAGAAAATGAATTATAGAATCAGTTGCTTAAGCTCCCCTCTCAAATTTGCATACAATTCCCAAGCGGTTGGTGTCGAACAATAATATACTCTCCTGATGATAGAATCATCAATTTTTCAGTTTTTCTTTTCATTGTTGATTAGTAATTGTTGGTGAATAAAAATTACTTACACCTAAGTTCAATGAATCATAAATATTTCTGTTCCGAGAAACAGCTTTATCATGTTGCGATAGCTAGGTTGGTCTTTGATGCCTGTCAACTAGTTATATAGAGTATATTTGTATTTGTATCAACTTTAACATTTAGCTCACAATTAAGTTTGATAACCTTAAACAGTTTCAATTACAAATGCAATCTTTGTCTTTCGCCCAAAGTGAAAGATCTTTTGTTTCGTTTAACACTTGGCAGCAAAGTATGTGAAAACTGTGTAAAAAAAACAATCTCTCTCTTTCTCTCACTCACTGTCTCGCTCTGCCTCTCTCTTTCTCTCTCACTCTCTATTTTTCTCGGATGTGGACAATGATCCCCCGCAGATTGTAATCGGAGGCATGCGAAAAGTGTTTCCTCTTCAGCCTCAACAAAACAATGAAAATGAAGAAGACAACTCGTTATATTAATTACTTTGCATTATTGTTTAAAGCAAACTGCGGGCAATTGTTGCTGTTGTTGCTGTTGTTGCTGTTGTTGTTGTTGTTGTTGTCGTAGATGTTGCTGTTGCTGACGTAGATGTTGCTTCTGCTTTGATGAGACTGTCTGTCGTTTAGCTTGGCACTTTGACATGCTGTGCATATTGAAATGCCGTTGCGTGATTGAATTGCACACAACATTTACTCCAAATCTATAGATATATACATTGTACATATACCCATTGTTCCAGAGGCAGTCAAGATTGCCAAACTAGGTGTTACGCTGGGTTTTCTTCTTTTGTTTAATTTCACATTCCAAATTGGGAAAGTCTCTATACAAAAGCTCGAGTTTGGTGTGCCATAAGAAATAATCATTATCAACCCTTAACTATATAAATATATGTGGTTTTATTGATAAACTAGTATACCCAATTACCACATGTGTCTCCAGGGTATGCACAACAAGCTGCAATTAATAAAGCGTTTTTTTTTATGAAATTGCGAGAGTAACAGAAAAATGTTCTATTAGATCCGAGATAAAGTCGAGAGACGAGACTCGTGTCAATTACGTGTGCTGTGTGTGGGTGTGGCATCAGCAACAACAAGACTGTTGCTGTTGTCAATGTTGTTGGCGTCGTCGTCGTCGTTGTTGTTGTTGTTGTTGTTGTCTACACGGGCAATTATATGCATAAAATACTTGTCCCTCTGTCTGACTGTCTGATGGGTTTGTCTGCATTTGCCAAATGTATACAAATTAGCATTCAATGTCAGCCAAAAGCTTAAGATATATCAGTCATATATGAGCTAAATGTAGAGCGTAGTTATATAATGCTGTCTGCGAGGGTTGCTGGATATGATTTGCTTTATATATAAATGTATTTTAGTGTAGTTCTTGAAGTCGGAAAGTTTATTTTGAAATTGTTTCGTTTAAAGCGAAATGAAATAATTGAGGTTGTTTAATATATTGTGTAATACTATGTGACATTCTTTACTCTGGTTACACTTTTATGTGGTGTTTTTTAAGGTAACCCTCACACATCCTTCTCTCTCGCTCCCGCTCTCTTTCCCCATCTCTCGATCGATTGTAAATAACCTCTGTAACGACTCATCTATATCAAAAGTATAACTTGTTTGTCGTGTTTTGCGACTCGTCGATCGTATCGCAATTTATGTACAATTCACAACAAGTTGTAATGTAAAATGTAAAAGGTAAAAAAACATGATTGATTAGCCTACCTTTACAATGTGCCATGGTTAATTAGCCAGCTATATAAATAGCTGGAAATCTGTAACAGAGTTACAGAAGCTGTCTAAAATGTTGCTGCCGTTGCTGCTGCTGGTCCTTCAAATTCTCTGCCAAGTCCTGGCTGTTGATTACGAGATGCTTATTGATGATCCTGATGTCTTCACCGATTGCCTGGAAAATCCACCTGGTGCAGAGGGTATTTCTGGCCTGTTCAATTTGGATGAATTGTCCTTGACGCTGGATGGCGACAAGATACATGTGGAGGGCAATGCGACAACTATTTGGGATATACAGCCAACAGATCGCATAACGGTAAATTGCATTGATCGAAATAGTTAATTATAACATATTGAATCAATCAATCGATCCATTAGGCATCAGCACGTCTAATGCAACTAGATCGCGGCATTTGGCAGCCAACTGTATTTAGCATTGCCACGCAGGACTTTTGCAGTATTATGTACGATGAGGATCAATATTGGTTCAAGTATTGGACCCGCTATGTTGACGATGTTGATTCTATGAAAGCCAAATGCATAAATAATAAGGGCGTGAGTGAAGCAATAATGATTAGCTCAGATCAATTCCTGATCCTTTAACCTCTTTCCACTTCCTGCAGGCGAAACTAGTTCATTCGCCCTTCGATCTAAACATGGTTTTGAATAATGTTCGTGGCACAACTTTGCACGGTCGCTATAAGATTGTCGTCACCATGGAAGCCTTCGACGACGAGAATAATGTTAAGCGTCCGAATAGCATTTGCCTGGAGATCGTTGGAGATTGTGAGAGGCTGTGAAAATGTTGGTGTTCTCGATTCTCGAAATATCGGGACTGTATGATTTATAATAAACGAAGGAGGTGCAGTAGTTGAAGTAGCAAAGCAAAGCAAATGTTGTTTATACAGTCTCGTTAAATGTATCTCTAGATATATTGTATATCTATCATTTTATGTATGGTAAAAGGGGATCATATACATATATGCTATAACTGGTTCATTCACTTAAATCACTGCTTCTATCTCTCTCTTGCTCTCTACCTTTCTGTCTCTCTCTCTCTCTCTCTTTCTCTTTTTTAATCTGTTCTTTGGTTCTCTCTTCTCTCATCCTTTTCTACCTTTTTCTCTTCTATATCCCTTCCTTATTCTAGTTCTCATCTTGCAGTCCTATATGTAGAGAGTATTATATTATGGCCTTTTGTTTAAAGTCTCCCCCCATTTGATTTTGATTTCTGTGGCTGCGGCACGCGCTGATGTCAACAGACATTCAATTGTCATTCGAGATTGGCCTTTGTTAGCCAGTTGTATATGTCTACAAGTGTCTGTATGTGTGTGTATGTGTGTATTGCTTGTGTACATATATATGATTTAAGAGCTCCTCAACCGTTTCGTTTATGTTGCAAGCACCAGTGGCAGTTGCAGTTGCAGTCGCAGTCGCCGCTGCAGTTACATTTTGTAGTTTTGTATTTCAAGTCTTAGCACAGTGCCTGCTACTTGTATTCCGCCCGCATGTGGCATGTGGCAACGCGATCGCCTGCTCGGTTTCGTTTTGTTTTTTTTTTTTATTTTTCTGTAATTGAAGTGAATGCCAAATGCAAATTGCACGGCTGTCAAGTTATTAAATTACTTGATGAATGAATACACAAATCGTGGCATCGATATATCTATCTATCTATTTAGCTATCAAGATTCTCAACCATATGCTACACGATGTTCAATTGGTTGCGCATTCAACTTTAACTGTCGATTCATTGCGCAGCAAAACTTTCAACTTTGCCAAAATAAAAAAGTTATTATTTAGTAGCAGCATAAAGAGACCTTCAGCCAAGGCGTTCGCTCGCTCGTTCATCCAGCCTGCAACACACTTTCATTTCAAATGCCTGGCACAATTGCTATATGCCCGTTCGGGCAGTAATAAAATGAGCATATCAATTTTGTGTACTGTTAATGCTTTGCTTTTTGCTTAGACAGTTGAGGTGTGGAATATCTGTATATGTTGTAGTGCCTATACTTTAGATTCTTTTCCAATTGGATATTAGTTTTGCACCTATTCTACATATATATAGAGCAATATGTATATAGTATATTTCCATCATATCCTGAGCGAGTATTATGCAGTCGTTGTCACCTCCACCTTACATCTCTTTATCACTCTTTTGCAACTTTCTAAATCAGAAACAAAAAACAAAAAAAAAAAAAGGTGCAAATTATTAGCGCACGACTTGACTCAATTATTTGGGCACCCGCCGGCCTATATAGAAAATCAATTTTTTCGATAGAACTCTCCACGATGGCCTTTAGTCATAAAAAAATGCGGCAGCTGCCTGCTGCCTGCTGCCTGCTACTCGCTTTGCATATTGTGCCACAAAGAGGAAAAAAGTTGCTAACCCAAAAAACAATTTCGCTATGTAGGACGTAGCAGCCGAGCCGAACTAAACAACTGAACCCGTTTGGCTAGCCAAACAGCTAAGTCGACTGGCTGCTCGCTGCTCTAGCTCACCTTAAGATTCACAAGCTCTCTACGGGAAGCACAAAAATTATCAAACATTAACAACAACAACAACAATTGCAACTGCAACAGCAACAGCAACAAATTTTAGGTTGCATGAATGGTGGCTGTGAGAAGCAGCTGAGCAACGTTTTAAACTCGTGTAGGATGTGTTTTTTTCGCTGCTTTGTAGGCTATTGGAAAGATCAAGAGTTTATACATTATATATAATATGAATAGGTGTGTGAGTGTGAGTGTGAGTGTCTGGCTGTGTGTGTGTGTGTGTGAGAACTTTTCCAGTTTTGCCGCTGCCTTTGGCACATTCACTGCCTGTTTGTTGTTGTTGTTGTCGCAACGCCTCTTTGGCTGCTGTTGTGGGCACAGAGTTTGCAAGCTAAATAGATGCACTGAAAGAAAATTGTATAAATACCAAAATAAATATCGAAAATTTCGATAAAAATATATGATATAAATAAATAAAACTAATAAGATTGCCGTTAAGTGAATATATACACTGAAAGAAAAAGCATTCAGGGAAACTGACTAAAATCATTGCACATTCATAAGCTGAATTTTCTCTCAGTGTAACGCTCATAAGATTACTCGCTGCACATTTCACAGCAGCTGCTGTTGCTGTTGCTGCTGCTGCCTACAGCTCGCAGGCAAACTGGAAAGTGTTGGCTTTTGCACTCGCCACACACACACACACACACACACTTACTACACACACATGCTTAATTTCCCACCTATATTTGTGTTTTCCAAGTCGTTTAATAGCTGCTGCCACGCTTTCAATTCGAGACCCTTGCCACAATTTGCTGCACACGCTCTGCCTAGTCTCAGAGATTAGGCCTCTAAGTACGCATTTGCCTGCCTGCTAATAATGGCTCATTCATGGACTCTGAAGCGCGTAACAAATGTCTTGAGTTGCAAGGAGAGGGTAGAAAGAGAGAGGGAGGAGAGAGTGCAGAGGGGGAAGCAGTTAAAAATCCGAAAATTCAACGCCAACGCCGTGGCAAAACTTGGCTATAATGCTCGTAATGACAGGCTTGCGTGTGTGCCACAGACTCTTGCCCCGGTCAGCGCGCACACACTCACTCACACACACACACACACACACACACACACACACGCACAACACGAAATTTTCATTCATAAAATGCCGACAAGTCCGAGTCACGTCAACTTTAACGATACGTTGCCCACGCATTGAGTCCAAAGACTTTGCCTTATCAAGTTGTTGTCGAGTTGATTTTGAATGCTCGTTCATTTGGTGATTCAAACTGAGTATATTGGTTTTGTGAAAATATAGTATGTAACTCACAGAGGCGTGGCAGACCCCATTGAGTATTAATACTCTTGCTGAAGATGACAAACTGAGCTGATGTCATGTTCATGTTTGTCTATCGGTACAATGATTCAAAGATCACCTTAATATAGTCTTCAAGGTATTTTCTAGTCAGACACTCCCGTCAAAACATTCTTATTTGTTTTCAATCATTTCTTGAACGAGCATTAGTCAATCAGTGCTTGTTGTCCCCACGTCAAAATTTACAAAATTTTTAAAAATATTTATTTACTTAATAGATTATTTTTGATTCTGTTTTGCATCGCAAAATATTTAATGTAATGTGGGCTGCTATTTGTGCCACGTTTTGTCAATCATACGGAAATTGTTTTCCCCCCAGTTCTTGAACAATTTTTTAATGTAGCTAAATATGCAGTTTTAAATTAATTTTTTCTTGAGATATTTAGCATTTTACCTTGGACTTTTAAAGTGTTTCAAGTTGCATATTTTATAAACATTTATTATAATTTATAGTTCGGCTATATTTGCTGAGTTTTGTGGGCGGCGGACCACAAGAATTTGAAGAATTTGATTTTTGGTAGTCAAATAAAGTAGATGCAATGACCTAATTCTGAATAAGTGTGTGGGAGTTAGAATAGGTTAATTAGGCCATTTGGGTTATTAGCTCTACTGTGACAACTTTCTATTTCTAGAGTTTACAAATTGATGAACAAAACTTACTGGTTCTCATGTAAGGCTTGAACAATATTGTTCATTTTAATCACTAGTTCATATAGTTTTATTTATTGACTTGATTTTATGGTAAGAATTTACATTACTGTTATATGTTCCCAAATCTTAGTTTTAAATTACTCGTTGTTGGACTTGTTTAGCCCTTATAATTTCTTATAATAAATATATCATTATCTAATGCCCTAGCTGCGGCAATCGGATTGTCTTCAACATGCAATCGATTGTGGTAGGTCAAGTAAATAATCGCAACGAATCACATGGCTGCCAAATAAGGCGCATCAGACAGACTGTCTTGTCTGTCTCTGTTTTTCTCTTTCTTCCTCTATCTCTCTCTGTCTCTCTTTGCCCGTCTGCTGGTGGGCCGTTGAGTGACAAGCAGAGCTCCTTCTTTAACGTCTACAGTCAAGATCTACCGCCAACTTCTTCTGCTTCTTCGGCTTCTTCTTCGACTCTTGTCTTTGTCGTCGTGTTATGAATTATAAAAACCTTTTGCAGTCGCAAGTCTTGACGTCTGTCTTTATTAACGTTACGTAGTAGACGCAGCGGCGAAGCCAAAAGCAAAGCCAAAACACGCAGCAAACAATGAGTATACCCTGTAAGAGTATACCCTGTAAGGGCATATGTGCTAGGGGTAGTTTGCTGCTAAAGTTGGCAATTCTGCATGTATTTTCGACTCTTTAGTATAAATAAAAATATATTCAATGGCCCTAAAATATCTGTATAATTTCAGATATAATATTTAGCTGTACATATTGTAGATTCTGTTTATATTTGATTTTCGGTTTCTTTTTTGATTGTAATACAGCTGAAATATGTAAATATGTAAACTAAACAGCTGTTAATTCTACTTTATTGTTTGCTCAGTTGAAGTTAAGGTATCTTATTGTCAACTGCTTTCGGATAACAGCACGTTATGCAGAATGTCAGACAGAGAGGCATAGACAGGGCGAGAGAGAGAGGGAGGGAGATGTGTAGAGTGCGCGAGTGAAATGCGCTTTGTGCAGAAATAACCGAAATCGATTTCCGTTCATTTCTGTCGTTGCACCTCTTTCACGCGGCTCAATGCACTCGGCGACTGCGTCACCTCTTTTATGCAACGTCTGCTCCACAGCCTGCCCCACTGCCTGGCCCCACCGCTTGCCCCACTGCCTCAGCGGCAGCTTTTTGTTTGCATTTTGGCTTCGCTGCTCTTTTTTATTTGTATTTATTTTTTTTGTAAATGGATTTTGTCGATTGGCATTTGCGCGAACCTTTTATTGTGCTTATTTTTGGGCTTTCGGCTGCAGGAAAAAGCGAAATGTGAAATGCGAAATGCGAAAGCGAATTTCAAATTGCATTTCTGTGCGAATAATAGCCTGTGGCGAATGCTGTAATGGGGTATATGTGACTATATATGCATATATCAATTATAGCATATATATATATATTACTATTTATCGATATAAATCGATTTTAGATTTGGTATTCTTCAGCAAAACGGAAGCATTATAAAAGTGAAATTAAGCTAGAGTCTTTCCAGCATAAATCGAACACTTTTACATTTATAGAATAAATCCCTTGTTTGGTTACTATCCGTTATACCGAAAGATAGAGTCAATAACTCTAACACCTTTATACATTTGCATGCATGGATAGCTCCCAGTCGTTGACACCCTCTTCGAGCACTCCTAACCCTTTTTTTTTTGTTTGGCAAATTTGTTGAGCGCAACCCAGAGAATGAATCCCGAACATTTGCGCCTGCTGCAACACTTGACTGACCATTAAATTGAGCCATTGACCAGGGATTGCTTTCATCATCAATTCCAAGCCTGGCGGCTCGAATTCAATGTCAATTTGTGCAGCTGTAATTGAAACTCGGAGCAAAAGCAACAAAAACGAGAGCAATAAAATGTGCGTAACGACTTTTTAAGTTGGCTGTCGTTCGTGTGTGTGTGTGCGTGTGTGTTTACTGTAGTTGCGTGGCCGAAACCAGTTTTCACTTTTTGTTTTTATTGGCCGTTTGTTGCTTCTTTAACTTGCGTTTATTCTCAAATTATGTGTGTATAAAAGAAAAATCTCTTGACTACTTTTTACGATCGTCTCTCTGTGTGTGTGCACAATTTGCAGACGTTTTGTCTTTTATGGTCTGACAATGAAATCACTATAAAGAGGTAAAAAATAAACATGAAAAACGAGTGAGAACATTGTAATGGGGCTTAACCAACCAACTGCACAATACTTGTTCACGGTGCAAAAACATTTAAATCTGTTTTATGATAAACCTGAAGATGAGGGAATCTGTAATAACTGAACTTCCATATCTATAAAACTAAACTCTTATCCGGGAGTTATCTACGTTGAAATCAATGTTGTTTAGCTTATCGATTAAACTATCGATTCTTTAATAGAGCAGATTAAGTGATTCACTCTGAACTCTAACTTCTAGAGAAGAGTATGTAAAGGAACATATGGCGCATTTCAAATATCTAGTTTAATAGATAGAGAAAGAGGCGATCAATACAATGTCTGGCACAAATCCAAATATACCCACATACTCACTTCTCAAGCCAGCAGCGACCACAGCGAGAACTGAAACCCATGTGGCTTTTGACCATATTTCGCATAGACAACATTTAGCTTTGGCATATTGTGAATCGAAGTTTGCTTGGCTCTGCAATTTGCTGGTCGTTGGCTTCGGCTGGAAAACACTTTCGTTCTGCTTACCTGTTGATTGCAGATGGCCATAAAAGAGGTGGAAACAGGTAAACTTTATTAAGCACACCGCACCACAGGCAGCCACAGTCACAGCAGCCCTTCGATTAATGCACATCAATTAAGTTCACAGTCAAGGCTGGAACTGGTGGGCAATGGCAGGGAGGCAGGGAGGCGGGGAGGCAGGTCGGGAGTGAGGGGCAAAACAGGTGCTAATTGCTGTCAGCTATGTCGTCACCTCTGTCTATATAGTTAACAACAGACTTTATAGAAGAACCTTGGTTACACCATAAAAATTATAGAATTATTTAAGAGACAAAGAGGTATTACAATAACTTCATTCATGCGCTTTAAGCATGAACCTTGACAGAATGCTTTAACTATAAAAAAATTATATAATTATTATAGTTCCCAGAGCTTGGCTGGGGTTTTCAAGTAATTTATACCTTATCAAGTTTTATTTAAATTTTTTCTAAAAAAACCTAGTTTTATGGTAATTAACTTTTAAAATATTTTTACATATAGTAATGATATTCACTATAGAAATTTAAATAAAAGTTCAGAATAATTTGTTTATCCTATTGCAAAATTGAACTCATCAGAATAATTATAATATTCAGATATAAAGCGGTATTCCCTATACTTTTCTAGATATATTAAGGGCATTCCCTATACAAATTTCATATACTTTTTGAACAATTTGTTTGCTATGTTGCAAAACTTGATTCAATTAAATTTGAAATACGAATTTTACGCTGATTGATGAAAGCGCAGAATATGCAGTCAATTGAGTTGATTTCAGTCTTTTTCATTGAGTTAAATTGTTGTTAAATTTATGTATACATATATTCCTATATAAATATATATACATTAGTCAAACTTTTCATTAGTTTTAATGAAATGTACAGACAACAAAAGTCTGCTTCATTAATGAGCGCTGAACACAACAACATAAACTTCAATTGCTGCCCCATGAAAACATCGACAAAAAAAATTTGTAAATCATTTTCCTTCATGTACAACATTTTGCTTGCCAAAAACTTTTGACATGCCTCAAAATCGCGATTTTGCTAATTGGCAGGAGCAGCAGGATGTACTCTAAAGGACTTGCAAAGTGTTGTTACCTGAGCTGAACAATATCCGTTGACATGCTTAACTTTGATCCAAGTCCAAAAATTAACATTCTTAAATTCCACATTCGTTATCTATTTCCTAGGGTATTAACTATGCTTGAACTCCTTTACATCCTCTTTTGATAACATTTTCTATTCACGATTGAGCCACACGTACGCACAATTTGTCAGGATTTGGGCGTTTATCCTATCTATAAAAAGGATGAGTCAATAAAGAAATCAATAGACGAGCCTTTTAGGCAAACTGTTTATATATAGACAGAGAGAGGGTCAAAAGGGTTCAAGTTAGGCCTTTGATGTGCTTTTCTATTGAATTTGATAACCATTTTGAATTTAACTTTTGAATAATTTTTATTGTATATGTTTCTAATCCATTTCTTCCTCTTCTTCTTACAGAACACATCTCCATTGTGGGAGGACTTTGTGGCCAAGGCTAGCAAGCTGCACACATGTCTGCGGTAAGTTGATAAATCTAAATCGAAATTGAAATTGAATTCGATAATCGAGATTTCACATAAATACAAATTCAAATTGCATCACAAATTCATATAATTTGATCATGCTCAAGATACTTCGTTATATGAAGCAATTGTAAAAAGAGAATTTGAATCAATAAATACATATTGTAGCTATAGAAATAGAATTCTGGTATTACAGTAAAGACTCCCTAATGTGGTACTGCTTTATGGGTTCATTGTGCCATTCTGGCAGTATAACTTGCGTAATACAGTAGAGACATCCTAATTACAGCATAACCTTCCTTATGTGGGATTAACGTAGCTAACGGTAGTTCAAGTTCAATTACAATATAGCCTGCCTAATGCAGACATTCGTTATGCCGGGCATTTATACAGCTCACAAATTTGAGTTCTTTGTTTTCTATGGCACAGACTTCACTGTACTTGAAGGTACACTGAACTGCTTTTCATTCACATTTCATGTTTGTGTTTTTTTTTCGTTTTCTTTTCCCTCTTTTTTTTTGGCCATTTGCCTGGGTTTCGCGTGTTGTTTATAGTTGATTCTGTTTTGTTTTTAACGCGCAGACTTGGCCCCGATTTGTGACGCCAGCGGCACTGTCTAAGCATATGCAATATACACACACATATATACATAACCATATACTCTTTATACCGCTGCTGATTATGTATATAGCATACGCCTTGCATTAATCATGAAATCATGCTAAAGAGTCTCTGCTGTCTGTTGTCTTTAAAAGAAATTCTGCGCCAAGTGTTTGCCCAATGCGCTTGACACACATACGCAACGTTGCCCGTCGTGTGGTAGAGAGAGAATATGAGAGAGAAAGATGAAGAGGCATACCCAACCAGACCAACCAGATCAGATCACATCACAGCAGCAGCAGCAGCAGCAGCCCAGCATCTTCATCTTCATCAGCTGCTTTGGCTGCAGTTGCTCTTTGGACTGTCTGCTACTTTGACTGTATTTCCCTCTGTCTCCCTCTCTCTCTCTCTCTCTCTCTGTCTGGCTCTGCCATTTTCAATTGAAATGTCGCCCGCGGCCAATAAAGTTTGTTGCAAAGTTTATTAGATTTGCAGTCGTCGCACTATAATCAATGGCATCTTTATTTTGCTGCTTTTTCTCTTTGTATACCCTGTACATATTCGTGATGTGTTCGAGGGGTATTTTGTGACTGTAAAAGAAGCATATATCAGACATTTAGTCATCAATTGCAGTGTTAATTTAAAAAATGATATATGTACTTGTCGTTACTTAGTTTGTTCCTCTTTGGGTATACTCTGTAAATATTGAAAGTTACATATGTAATATTTTATTATTTGAATATCAAATTCTCATCCTTATAGGGTATCTTCTGTTAGCCTTGCCTTATCACCCTATCTCTCTGTTGTAACATATATATAATCTTTGTTTGTTTTGTATCTTTTTAGCGCTGCTATTCAGGCAATTGCCGCCTATTTGGATGCCTTCCAAAAGATCGCCGATGCAGCAACCAATTCCAGAGGTAAGTTCAAAAGTCGTAAACATCATAACAAAAACAAATTCTGTGTGCCAACTATTCGTGTAAAGCTTTGGGCTATTTGCCATGTAGATAAGGAACATTAGATGTATTAGGTACTTAAGATACAATGCCAAAGCTAATTTAAAAAGTCGTTAATATATAAAATCAGCTATATTTGTATGCCAACCATTAAGCGTATCCTTAAGGGTATTTATCCTGTGTCAGAATGACGTTAGGAATTGGAGGGGTCAGCTGAAAGTCGTATTCTTTCAAATCTATTGTAGGCATGTAAAGAAACCTATCTCTATTATTGGAATGTATGCTGGGTACATTAGATACAGGCATGATCACTAGGTACATATCTGGAATGTATACTGTGTATATTAGGTACAGTTTTGATCATTAGATACATAATATGTAATGTGGTCTGTACATAAGTCATAATATCTACTTAGAACGTTATCTGCCTTAGATTGTATGCATTAGATACACTTTCAGGATCGGTATATTTTCAGGATTAGTTTTGAAATGTTATACAATGAAATATATACATAATTAAATATAAAAACTGTACTGTACTTAATCGATTTTCCTCCAAGTCTTTGACCCATCTGAATACCATTAGGTATCATCCCAGTTCATGCCTTTGGGCTGTCTGACAAGGTACATTAGGTTACATCGAGGTACATTCGCCCATTATTAATGCGTATTTGCCGTTGAGAGTGGACGGCGACGTCAGCGTCGGTCATCGATCTGAATCAACGCCTGCTCAGAGTTCTCTGTTCGGGTTTCGATTTTGTTGCTCACGCATTTTCTATTTTAGCTATTTATATTTATTTATTTGCGCCTGTCTCTTCACGCTCGCAGCTCTGATTATGCAATTGCTGCTCACCTGGGCGGCCGCAAGAGCAACAACAGCAATAGAAAACGGGAAGCGACAGGCAGCTCCATTGAATTTGCTTCTATTTCAACTGTTCTTACGCTCAGTCTATATGGTGGGCAGCAATAGAGCAGAGCAGAGTAGAGAGAGAGATAGAGACAGAGATAGACTGTGAGACAGATTTCCAGCTGAGATCAAAGACCACAGAGAACATAGAACGACTTGAGCAGCCGCTGCAGAAGACAACATGTATTTATATGTCTATGGCATTTCGAGTTGTTCAAGTTAACATTTTGCTAGTTACAGTTAGTTAAGGTGGATAATTGCAAGTTTTGGCAGAGGCTTTAGAGTGTCAGTCGAGATAGCTGTTAAGTAGAATGATATAGTAAGCAGAAGTGATAAGTGTGGGTCGATACATGAAAATAGATTATTATATAGAATTGTTAAATTTGATAGCAGAGCTAAGATGAGACTTTAGGTTTTATATAGATTAGAATGTAGCAGTAACAAGATATATATAATTATAGACAGCTTATATAGAAGACTTGAGAATATGAAGAAACCTATTCTGTATTCATTGAATAAGATCGTTCCCCTATAGGCAGGATAGCCCGATAAAGTTTCGTACTATACCTATATTTGTGTATCCTAATTATACATTTAACTTAAAATGCAGTCAATATTTACTATATAGTAGCTACTAAAAATAATTGACTAAATCTCCTATTTGTCTATACTTCAAATCGATATTTTATTGTGCACAACTCTACTTAACGAGCTTCCACTGTTCATGTACATATCAATCAGGATCCAATCCCTAGGAGGCACAGAGCTCTGCATTTAATGAACTTTTTTATGCCTTTAATATTTCGCCCAACATTGACATAAGCTTCCCCTTGCGTATCATACAAATACTTGTTCATATTTCAATAAATATTTCATAAATTGATTTAAGCTCTTGATTGAACTGTTTTTGTTGTTCTATCGTAATTATTGTCATATACAAAATATGCAATCATAAATTTATTAAAAATGAATTTGCATCCGTTCGCAATTCCCAATGCGATTCGTTATTTATCTTTTATGTTTGTCGGTCTGTCCCGCTCGCTCAGTCTCTCTCCCTCTCTCTTTCTCTGCCTCATTTGCATATATTGATTTCATGTCACGTCTGTGCTTGCATTTCGCTTGCACGATAATGCTCATACGCCCCGTTTGCTGCCAGCCATAAAAAAGAACGGCTAGGAAGGACTACGTTTTGGGGCCACCCTCGTGCTGTTGTCTGTCTGGCACATCAAACACTCGCTGTACTTTGCACTTACTAAATGGTTTCATTAGTTTCAGTGGTTAGTTGGCCCGAGTAGATAGTAGAAGTGCGGCTCGGTTTGGTTTGTGCTCGGTCAAGCCTGCTGCACAGGACAAGTGTCAATTGTCTTTTGCGATTGTCCTGAATGAGGGTGAAACTCAATAATTTGCACATGGTTTTCGCTTGCAGTGAGGGTGGTTGTAGGCCTTGCCTAGCGGGGGGTTGTCTACCATATACCCAGTAGACGAGGATAATGTAATAGAGTGTGAGGGGTAAAGTTTCTAGTCTAATATGTTTATTTGATGCACTAGCTCAGTAAGTTGACTATGCTAAGAGTGTTTTATGTGGCATATGCTTCTAGACCTTTGACTTAATTCAACTGTTTGCAAAGAAAGCGTATTAGATAGTCGTTCACTCCCCACACTGCGCGCTCAATTCAATTAAGTTGGATTTGTTGACGTCCATTAAAAACTTGATGTGGGCTTAGTGTTTGCCTATTCTCTGGATGTGCAGGGTATCAATTAGTCTGTTACGCTCTATGATAAAACACAATTCAATTAACTTGGATTTGAAGGCGTTCATAAAGTGCCTTATGTGGGATTTGCCTCTAGCATCATATTTAATGAAAGCACTTCTTTGGTCTCTGCTTCGTCTAATGGAGAGACGAGCACAAATCAATAGGATAATAGCAGCAAAGGCAACTTTTGCAAACGATAATTAGATTTGCAATAGATAGATAGAGAGAGAGAGATGGGGCTGGAGAAGGAAGCGTGTCACTTGTTTAGATAGATAGGCAGCTGCCCAAAGCGTCGCAAGTAGCTGGCATAATGGGCACACACGAGAGATGGGACGAGGCGAGGCTAGGCGAGGCGAGAGACCGGTTGTTGACCGACTTCTCAGTTTATCCAAATGCCGTGTGGCATGCAACCATGTAATGGGGGTATGCAGTGCCTGGTCATGCATGCGACAGCTGAAATTTCACATAGAATTTAATCTCCAACTTGATCGTCCATCTCTCCCTCCAGGCGCATCCAAGGAGATTGGCACCGCCTTGACGCGCGTTTGCCTGCGCCACAAGGCGGTCGAGACGCGCTTGAAGACCTTCACGAGCGCCATTATGGATTGCCTCGTGCAGCCGCTGCAGGACAAGATCGAGGACTGGAAGCGCACCGTGGCCACCATCGATAAGGACCATGCCAAAGAGTATAAGCGCTGTCGCAGCGAGCTGAAGAAGCGGTCCAGCGACACGCTGCGCTTGCAGAAGAAGGCGCGCAAAGGACAGACCGACAACAGTTTGCAGTCCCTGATGGACTCCCATATGCAGGATGTGACACTGCGTCGCGCCGAGCTGGAGGACGTGGAAAAGAAGTCCTTGCGGGCGGCCATGGTTGAGGAGCGCTTGCGATTCTGTAGCTTCGTGCACATGCTGCAGCCGGTGGTCCATGAGGAGTGCGAAGTGATGTCCGAGCTAGGACATCTACAGGTAAGTAACAAATAAGCGCACAGTTTGGTTCAGTTACATAATACCCAATGCTTTGCTTTGCAGGAGGCCATGGAGTCGATTGCCCTGGTCACCAAGGAGCCGAGCGTGCTGCCCCAAGCATCGGAGGAGCTCATTCACGATGCCAAGGCCAGCATTAATTTGTATCCCGAATCGCCAGGCGGCGGCTCTGGCTCTCAGGGCGGCGGCTGCTCCAATTCTCTGGGCTCACGCAAGAGCTCCGTTTGCTCCATCAGCAGCATGAACAGCAGCGGCTCCAGCAACTCGCCGGGCCATCATCACTATCAGCGTTCGCTGTCGCAGGTGCGAAGCCAGTCTTAATCTTAAGGTTTATTATTTGGACTTAAGCAATTGGTCAAAAATGTTAAATTGTATAATGATACATAACTGTATGTAGTATATAATAGATATGTCAACCTATATAGTGTGTTTGATAACATTTGTATATATATTGTTTACTATTTGTATCTAATATTATATTGTATATTAATGACACTGAGTGAATGTTTATAACTTTGAATAGTTTACTTTATCGTATATTTATATAATTTTCTGATATAGCGCATTTGTTCCTAGAATTCATTGGAGTAAATTCTAGATTTATTCCAATATATCAATCAAGTCAAACTATAATATAGTACTACAAGGGATAAATTTGTATATAAAAAAACAATCTAAGATTTCGCAAAGAAAAATCTATATATGAATTATATTATTATAATCTGACTAGTCTAAATTTGCAAATATATTATTCGCTAACTAAAATTGTTATACATTGTTGTACAACAAAATGTTCGGATACTCTCGAAAAATATTTATGACAGTACCATATAACAACTTCATAATTCAACTTTCATTATTCGAAACCGATTTGTTTGTCAGATATTTAAATAATATTTTGTCCTATCACATGTTGCTAATTTAATTGTGATTAGTTTGTAAATAGAGCTTTAGCTGTTAACAGCTGATGCAAATCTTAAATGTAGTAGAGTTGAAAAACGAAAGTAGAGTGTGTTAACTTTAGTCATAGTGTAGGAGAGTATCATATATGCGAGGGTAGTCTGACAAATTCTCCACCAAATAATGTTAACTTTCTTTCATTTGTAAACTATTCTTCAATTGCATATAGAGACATTTATATAATATTATACTATTCTATATATACTTACTATATTGACTAATCAGCTAAACATATCGTATGACCAATTGCTTAAATCTTAACTTAATTAATCTATAATACTTGGATGCCATCTCTGTGTGCATTGCCTTGCTGACTTTTTGTTTGTCTTGGGTTTTCCATGCATAATATTGATTAATATTATTTTCCGTGTGTCTTTTGTTTTTATGTTTGTTTATTCGTTTGTTTATTTATTTGTATTGTTTTTTTTTTTTAGTTTGTAACGCCCGCAATTCGCTTGAAACCTGGTGAATCCAGTGATAGTGGCTTTTGCTCATCGCCCGCGCTAACAACACAGGTTCTCATTTTGATTTATTGATTTGTGTTTTCTACTCGATGGAGTCGTGTTAACTCTCTGCTAACGATATTACTGTCTCCTCCGATGTAGGCTTCCACTGCAACTAATCAGACTCATGCTGTCTCCACTTGGCCGCCACATTCCCAGGATGTTGTTGACACTCTGCCACCGACTGCCGATCGTCCGCATACGATTTCCACCACTTACGAGAAGGGACATCAGCGTCCGCCCCTGACTGTTTACACGTTCCAAAACCCAGAGACCATACACGAGTCCAGCAGCAGTGGCAGTCTCATAACAGCAGCTGCTCCGCCAGCTGGCGTTGGACCAGGAGCAGCTCCTGCCGGAGGAACCAACTCGGGCGGTCAGACGATACCCGCTCCACAGAAGTCGCCAGCTGCCTCGCTGAGTCGTCCGCCGTTGCCAGTCGTAAGTTAAAACTGTAAATATATGTGCGAGGTGTGTTCCAAAAGTAAGCCGAACTCCTCTCAGTTCATTCGCCTTAGCTTACTTTTCGGACACACCGCGTATGTATTTGTGTCTATCTATCTATGTACATCTAGTGCTTAAGTTATTTCTTATTATCTGTTTGCTGATCCGTTTCGATACGTTCTATATCTATATAGAAGCCGGCACATGTGGTAAGTGGCAGAGAGAGAGAAAGAGAGAGTAGATACCTACAGCGCGCTCTCATTTGCATGCGCTAAACCCTGCCCAGCTTACCAGAAACAGTTGCCTTCGCCTCATTTCCGCATCACTTTGCTATATATATTTAGATACACATATATATCTGATCTTTCACTAATCCTTTCCTTCATCACTTGCAGCGCTGCTCCTCGCTGGAACGTCCGCTGTCTGCCCAGAGCAATCATCGACAGAATAGTGGACAGAATTTGCTGCAGCGCCAGTGCCCCTCACCGATTCCGGCTCATATCACGAAAGGTAAGCTAGGTGCAATTATATGTACATATAGAAATACCTTAAGCAGATGTCTTTTAATATATATGACTAGCTGTAGGCAAAGATCAACTTTTGATACGTCCGTACGTTTTTATATGCAAACCACTATTATCCTTGTTGGCTATACTGTGTGATGTAAGATAAACTAGATGAGTTTACTATATAATAATGTTTCCATTGGCTAATTCAGTCTTATATTCATATTTTGATGGAAAACTCTTGTTTTTCACGTTATTATGTAAGAACTCTTCCAATATCTAATACAAATTTATGAATTGTAAATAGTCTCTAGTCTCAAGTCTAGTTGAAATAGGATCTATTGCCGATAATGTCCATAGTTTATGTTATGTTTGGATTTTCTTAAGAGCTAATCAGATATCTATATGATATATGGTATACGTACTATACACTACATACCATATTAATCTATACCATATCATATATGATGTATGAATACATATATTATAGATCTGTCTATCTTTATCTGCTAGGGTATTTCGTCTTCGGCACTTGTCGAAGTGAATCCTTGTCTCTGTTTACTGTCTCTACCATGTTGTGTCCTAGAGTGCACGCCTTTAATGCCTAATCCATTGAGTCTTTACTAATCAAATCCTTGTGCTTGTCGCCATGCTGCGCGCTCTCTCTCTCTCCCAAACGCCATTCGCATGCTTCTAAATGTCAAACACTCACGCACACGCAGAGCTGTCCGCCGCACATCATGCACAGCAGCAACAGCAACAGCAAACACAGCAGCAGCAACAGCAACAGCAGACCACGCCCACCTATGTTAACATGTCTGAGCTGGCAGCTATGAAACTAACCAATCAGCAACAGCAGCAATCACAGCAGCAATCACAACAGCAACAGCAGCAACAGCAATCGGCAACACCTTTGCTGCAGCAACAGAGCAGCATCGATTCAATAAGTTCACAGCACTCGAACGACTCGTCGACCAGCTCACTGCAGCAGCAACTGTTGCAGCACCAACAGCAACAGCAGCAGCAGCTAGCACACATGAATCACCATCAGCAACGCGGCACTCGCTCCCATTCCATATCGTCGTCGGTGTCCTCGAATACGGCGTCATCGCTGCACTCGCATCCATCCATCGACTCGGCTGTTGTTGGTGCTGCTGCTGTCGCTGCCAGCAACACGACGCCATCGAGCGGCTGCTCGACGCCACAGAATCACTATTCCCCATTGTTAACCAACTCACCTACGTCCACTGCCGCAGGTACTCCCAGCAATGGCAGCATTGCCAGCGGCCTGGGCTTTGTCTACCAGGTCAGCTCGCCAACGCCGCCCGCCAGCGCCGCCTCCGAGGTGCTGAAGATCACGGAAGCCTCGTCGTCCACGACGCCCGACACGGACGAACGCTCGCGTGCCTCGGTGCTGCAGAAGGCATCGATGTTTGAGAAGCAAGCAGCAGCAGCTGCCGCCCCACCAGCTCCAGTTCCAGCAGCCGCAGCAGCAGCAGCAGCAGCAGCCGCGACAGCGACAACAGGACGACGGGCCGAGGAGCTGCGCGCTGTGGAGCAACAGGAGATGGGTAAGTGTTAAAGTCTTGAGACACAGTCTGCTGCACAGTCTGCATCCCAATCGTTTGCAATCTCCCTCTCCCCCACCTCCAGTTATTGAGCCCCCCGCCCCCTTTCTCTTGATTTTAAGCATTTCGTGATTTATCATAATAAAAAACTTTTACTTTCTTCCGTTTTCTTTGGATTTTTTTCGATTCCTCCCTCTGCTCGTTTGATTTTGTCTCCCACCACGCACCATCTCGTTTCGTATAAAAATCAATATATTGCACCACACAACAACAACAACAACAAAATCCACCAACCAACCAACAAAAACAACAAATAATTAGACAAATCTTTCGAAGATTCAATTCAAGCATTAAATAATTTAATTGGCGAATTAGACTCCTTTCAACGAGAGATCGATGAGGGCAAGGGCAAGCAGCACAGCAGCAACAGCAGCAACAGCAACATCAACAACAGCAGCAGCAACAGCAACAACAATAACAACAACAGCGGCGCATCCAGCAGCAGCAGCAGCAACGAGAACAACAACACCAATGAGTTGTTGCTGCTGCCCGGCAACAACATCGATTGCTGCGCCATCAGCAACCAAACGAACTCGAGCGGCTGTGGTACAGACATCTCGGACACCACCTCCGAGGATCTTGGTGCAGGCGACGCCGAGGCGCAGCGGCAGCGGCAACTGGGCGCCAGCGACTCGGAGCTGAGTCGCTGCTATGTGAGCGAGACGAGCTCGTTGACGGGCGGTCTCCTGGCCGGCGGCTACGAGAATCCCACATTCGCGCACTTTGCCAACCGCGAGGATCGCGACTCGGACATTGTGCCCAGGCATGCCTATGTGGACTCGTGCAGCGATGGCGGCAGCGCCGTCGTTGTCATCTACGACCACCAGATACCCAACACGCCGGACATTGAGTTTGTCAAGCAGAACTCGGAGATCGTGCTGTTGCGCACCAAAGATCCGCAGCAGCTGCAGCTGCACGAGATGCGCGAGCTGCAGCAGCTGCCCGACAACTTGGCCGGTTCGCCCGAGTCGCCGGATGGCCTTGGTGGCTCCAACGTCTCGACGGCAACTGTTGCGCCTGCCAAGCAGCGACTCTCCTCGTTCCGTGCCTCCAGCGAGCAGCAGCTGCAACTGCTCGGACGAGCCAGTCCGCACAGAGGTACGGAAAAGTTTAGCCTTAGTCTAGAGCAGCAACAACCACAGCAGCAGCAACAGCAGCAGAAGCAGCAGCAGTCGCAGCAGTTAGCGAGTGATAGCAGCAACATGGCAGTTCGGCGTCCTTTGCCGCCCAAGCCAATTAGCCTGAGCATATTCAATGAGACAGGCAACAGCAGCAGCAGCAACAGCAGCAACATCAAGCCAGTGATACCTAGAAAATTTGATTTTAAGGCTGATTTAGATGCCAAAATACGCAAGCAAAAGCTAAAAGTGCAGCAGCAATTGCAGCAGCAGCAGCAGCAGCAACAGCAGCAGCAACAAGAACAACAACAACACTCACCAACAACATCAGCAACAACCAACAGCACAACAACAACAACAACAGCAAACTGTAATATCACTAAACCGCCTGCCCCTATTCTATCCGCATTCGCATCCGCATCAGCCAACAACAACAACATTAATCATAGCAGAACAGCAACATCTAATCACAGTCAGTCATACACAGCAGCAACATCAAATACAACGGCAACAATTGCCACTAAGCTGTCATTGCCAACATCAAATACATCATCAGCTTCATCATCATCTTCATCTACATCTACATCATCATCGTCGTCATCAGCTGCGCCCGCCTTGTTGCCCACTGTGCCTGCCAAACCAAACGCCAACTCATTTGTGTGCCCCACTGTCAATGCCCATGCCACAATCCCAGCTACAGTAAAGCCCTGCATAACGCCCAGGCCGGCTTCGTTGTCGGGTTCGTTTCGTTTCTTTTATCTTTTGTTTTTGTTACTCTCTCTCTTTCGCTTTTCTTCAGTTTTCCTTACGACTTAACCTTGGAAATTTTTGGTTTTACTCCTTGATTTTTGTTCGGCTTTGGTTTACTGCAAAAAAAAAAAATTTGTTTCTGTTTCGTTCGAATTTGTGTTCCTGTTATTTTTTTGTCTTAACTTGGCTTTGGAGGAATTTCGCTCATCAACTCACACTGCACCACTTACATAAATACAACTATAACTATATATATCAGGGCTATGAAGAAAATGTTCGAATTATGCTACATTTAGATATGATTCGAACTCTTTCAAAAATGATTACCAAATGATTTTAAAACCCTGATATATATAGAGTTCATTTACACAAAGAAAACTGCACGTTAACTGCGCCTAACTGCAACACAGCTTAATACTAAACTACAACTAAGTATTTATGCCGATATATATCGTAACTAACGCAACAAATATCGTAACAATCGCCAGAGTCTTGTGTATAATAATCGTATTCGTCTTGTCCTTAGGGAATAAAATTGTTTGAAATTGTTGGGAAAATTGTCTAGAAATTTGTAAATTTCGATTATTTTTGGGTGCTGGGAAGCGTATCTAATGTGCGACTTAATGTTGTGACTAGAACCGATGTACAGCATAGGCTCTATGCCCTATATATATGTATATGTTACATGTGGTGTGTTCTACTGTGTATATAACGTTAACTAAACCTGAAGCTTTTTATGAAACTCTTTGCTAATGTGCCAACAATTCACAGGAGGAGGAGGTGGAGGAGCAGCAGGAGGAGGATTGGGAGCGGCAGGTTCTACACGCATTACACGTCGTTCTTCCATTAACCAGGCCAAGCCACCGCCGCCCGTGAGACGCAGCTCCTCGGTGACGCCCAGCGCCAATAATGGGGTAAGAAAATTAAGAAATAATTGAAAGCTAATTGTAACTAGTTAGTAATTAATTAAATTATGGTTAAGCTTAAGCTTAGTTGAGCGATAAAAAACAGTGAAGCTTACTTTAAAGTGCAATTGCAGTTGCAGCTGCAACAACAGCAACATTAACTCCAATTGTTATACAAAATTGAAAAAGTGATTTATAATTATAAATTAAGAATTGTCTTCGATCTACACTAACATCTCTCTAAGTTAATTTTTATTTATTGCTTATAAATAGAGCTGCAACAGCAGCAATTGCAGCTGCTGCCGAGCAGCTAATAACAGCAACATATATTAAATTATTAACACTAAGTTGAGAGTCGTCCACGATCAGCACACAATATTCTATTTTCTATTATTCCTAAGTTAATTTTCATTTATTGCTTATGATTTAAGTTGCAACAGCAACAGCAACAGCCGCAGCAGCAACAACAATTGCCGCTGCAGCACAGCAACAGCAACATTAGCTGCTCCAGCGAGCATTTGCCGCCGCCGCCTGCGTTTATGCTAGAGGCTGCCACGGCGATACCCAGCTCGGCGCTCAAAGTGTCGGAGACGGTGCGTGCTTTGGCTGCTATGCGGCATCAGCCTGCCTCGCCCGTTGCGCTGCGGCGTATGCAGCAGCAACAGCAGCAGTTGCAGCAGCAGCAGCAGCAGCAGCAGCAACAACATTCTCTACAGCAGGTGTGTGCTTCTATTCTACGGCTTGAACTTTCCTCTTTCTGCACTTTATTTATTTTTACTTTGATTTCATTTTCATTTTCAATTCACCCAACACCAACACAACAACAACACCACAACAACAACAACATATTGCTTGTTTATACACATAGCCCATGCACAAGCCCTTGCCTAGCCTAGAAGCCGATTATGAGGCTTATTATAATAGCTATATGGAATTGCATGCTTATGCTCAAGCCACAACGACAAATTACGCACAGCAGCAACATCACCATCAACAGCAGCAGCAGCAGCAACATCGCTTTATTCAACAGCAGCAACAGCAACATCATCAACATAATCAACAATTGCCACCCACGCCGCCTCCATATCAGGCGCCGCCTCAGCTAGATGCCGTAAGTGCTAAATACATTGCTGGCCACGCCCACTAAAAACAACTAAAACAAAGAGGAGGCAACGCTGCTCAACGTCTACTAAAAAAGTTTTAATTTAGTTTTAAGCATAACTAAAAACTTAGCTTAGTTTAACATGCATAACTAGACATATAACATAGACATAGCTCAACATGTACCCATTTATAACAAGTACAGTGATAACTCGCTTGCGTGAATATTCATGTACAGTAAAAGCTCTGCAGAGTGAACCAACTAGTTCATCTAACCCTATGCAAATGCTTGCACTTCATAACCAATTATCCTTTAAGCTCCTGTACAGTAAACACTCGCTAGAGATGATCATGTACAGTGAAACCCTTTAGACATGCTTCCTTAATGCATTCCCTCTGCCTTCAGCTGCTCTTTCCACTCTAGAGCTTTTGCTGTTTATCATCTTGGCTTAATTATTAATTTATTGTTTACTTTTATTTTCATTTCTTCTTCTTCTACGCACACACACACACATAAGCAGTCATATCGCACCACATCGCCGTGTGCTGCTGGCGGTGGCAACAGCATCTATGCACAGCCCAAAATCGTGAGCAACATGTCCAGCTTCCGCAGCAGCAGCCCCAGTCCCAATGGCCACGCCCATCCGCTGCCGCCGACACAGCCGAAGGCCAATCCGAATCTAATTGCACAGCTAAATGCACGACTCAACAGCAAGCAACAGCAACACCAACAGCAGCAGCAGCAGCAGCAGCAACATGTTGCTGAGGGCATTTATGGCAATGCAATGGGCAGCGAATCCATTTACATGCGCGGCGGTTTGTCCATGCAGCAGCAACAGCAGCAACAATATGACGGTAAATTTGAACATAAGCTAGCACAGCAGCAACATAGAATTTATGCAGCATCATCATCATCATCATCATCGACAGTCGCAGCAGCAGCTGTCAGCGGCAATGCAGCAGCAGCTGTTGCAGCAACTGTTTTAACAGCATCTACATCTAGCAACTCTTTCAATGCTTTGCCACACTTTCCGCTCTCATCGTCCACCTCATCGTTGCTCTCTAAAGTCAGTTCATTTTCAAATTCATCAACAACATCATCGCCAACAACAACAGCAGCCGCAGCAGCAGCAGCAGCAATGTCTGCTAGCAACAACATGTCTCACTATCAGCCGCCGCAAGCGCCCGCAGCTAGCAACAATTACTCAAATTCGTTTATCAAAAATACAGCAGCTGCGCAAACAGCAAACATGCGACAACAGCAACAGCTGCAGCAGCAACAACAGCAGCAGCAGCAACATCTGCAACAGCAACATTATACTTGCCCGCCGCCGCTAGAGGATCCGCCACCGCCGCCCATTTACTCAGCGACCATGCCTAAGAAAATGGCACGCGCCAATGCTGCGCACGGTAACACCAGCAACAGCAACAGCAACAGTGGCAACAACATGTCCAATCATATGATGACCGCGACGCTGCCCAAAAACATGTTGCAACAGCAACGTTTACAGCAGCAGCAGCAGCAACGTTTGCTGCAACAGCAGCAGCAGCAACAACAATATCAACAGCCTTCAGGTCTTGGCCTGGGCAATGGTCATGCTAATCAACGTGCAGCCATGCCGCTGCCACAGCAACAGCAACAACTGCAACAGCAACAACAGCAACAACAACGACAGCCACCTTTGCCATCGCGTCACTCCAGCGTGCAACAAAAGATATTTGTATCTACGAATCCATTCATACAGACTACGGCTGTCAAGCTGCACTCGACACCGCCCGCTGCCTCTCCCACCTGCGGCTCACCTGCAGCGCTCGCCAGCATTTATGGCACCACGGCGCGTGGCGGCAGCAGCAGCGGCGCACAGCAACAGCAGCAGCAGCAACAGCAGCAGCAATACTATCGCGAAGTTGCTGGCGGCAATAGCAATGGAGGCGCTGTTTACTATGCGGCTCACAACAATAGCCACGCCCACACGCACGCCCACGTGCCACATCATTCAAGTGAGCTGCGCGTTTGATTTTTGTTGACTTTGACTTGGTTTTGATTGCAGCGCTGTTAATTTGTTGTTCCTTTTTATTTTGTCGTTAATTTCTTTTGCTAATCTGATTCGAATCGAATTGAATTTCTAATGCGTCGCCAAATTGCATGTTGCTTTTGTTGTGTTTTGTTAAGTTTGAGTTGTGATTTACATGAGATATTCCATAAATTATATCGAGAGAAGGAACCGAAGCGATCAACCTGGAAGGCGCCCAAGGAGAGCAATGAGCATATACAAAATATCACAATTCTCTCATCACATTGCCTAAAAATCTGATCTGAATTTCATATCAACTCATTGCACACTGATATCGATCAAGAGATGTATAATATATATTAATCTATATCAGGGGTCTGTTCAAGATCATAAAATAATAATAATGGAAAGCTCGTTGGCTCTAGTGAGAATATTGAAATATCAAAATAGTCGTAATACTTTTTGAACAGACCTCGCAAAGCTAAATAAACTTGCAGAGATCATTTCTAATACCCGTCTATCTATCGCTCTGTCTGTCTTATCTTTTAACTCTTGCTGCTTTCACTCTGACTGCAAGTTTATTATCACCTTCGGCTTGTCGAAGCTAATTTTCTTTCACTTCAATATTATCTTTATATATTTCAATTTATTTATCTGCATTATCTGCATTGTTCTTAATTTTATGTTCAACATTTGCTTAAGCTCTCTCATTCGATTCATGCAGTTTGCTAACACTTCTTAAACGTTTATCAACTCATTCGGTTTTTGCTTCTCTCCTTTTTTTTATGTGCGCACCTTTTGTGCACCCCACATCCATCCATCAATCAATCGATCAAACACCATTTGCTGCTTAGACTACGCCACAAGCACCAATATCGAAAAGACTGGCAGCATTCGTGCCAAGACCAAGGCTGAATTTCTCGAGAATCTCAATGCCAAGCTGGCCAAACAGGGAATGTCTGGACGTGCATTTGCAGTGCGAAATCTAATCAATAGCAAGGCCCTGGTAAGTAGAGCATCCATCATATGTCACCCGAGGCAATTGCTACACAATTTCACTCTATACACTCTATATAGTAATATCGTGTACTATACTATCTCTTATCCTTATACCATGACTTTTCCACACTTCCACACTTTATATGCTTAATATATGGCATATATATAAAATATATGCTGAGAACTGCACTTCATTTACCATGTTCTATGGTATCATACTCCATACTTCATCCTTATGGTATATTATACTATGCTAAAGAAATCTTGATAAGTTTCTTATGCCTTATACATAAATTATACAATACTATGTCAATATATTGTACCATTTTATATGTTATATACCATCCTATTATATACCATTCTCTACTATTCTATGTCACTATGTACTATCCATATCCATTCCAAACTATACTATACTATATACTATCCTATATCTTATACTATTATTTATCCTATACTATACGATGTTATTATTTATCCTACATTATACTATGTTCTATTATTTATCCTATCTTATCTACTACTATCTATCTACTATATCATATACTATATACTATATGCTGTGATTGTGTTGTGCGCCGTATTTAGATGTATCAGAATCCGCAAAGTTTGGCGCGCCCCAGTGCCCAATATCGTAGACCACCCACCTATCCCAACACCAACACCAATACCAACACCTTTATCAACAACACCAACACCAATACCAACTCCAACTCCAATTTCAACAACAATATCAACAGCACTTGTGATGAACAGTGTTAAGGTATTCATTTTGTTTTCGTTTCTGTTGCGTTTTGTGTGCCTAACTAAAGCCCGAGTTGAAATGCGCATTAACTGCATATAGTGTACTATATGTGTATATAAACATGCTTTGATTGAATAACGTATATTGAGTTATATATATGTAGAGCTAATTGTCATTCGTTTTTATCAAATTGCAGCCGGATCCGCGTATTTGTCATGAGTCGCTGATGGATCAAATAAAGCGTGGGGCAACCTTGAAACGCAATCAAAAGATCAACGATCGAAGTGCGCCCAAAATACATTAATCTAATTAAAATACATATATCTATAACTATATATTTATATATATAGAATGCAAAAATAACTATTGAGGTCTGCTCGACTGCAGAGTTTTATGGCGAGTTTAGTTTGAAACTAAGAAAAGCTCACATTAAATATAAAATAAATATAACTAAACACACACACATATATGAATATACATAACTGATAACTGATAAATATGCGTATATAATATATATAAATGATATATATGTATATATATCAAAATTAAAACACTAAAAAAATCTGTAAAGGATTTTATTTTTCATCTCTAACAACTTATTTTGATTGGAATTTTTCTTACTTTCCTATACTTATACATATATATATAGCTACCCTATATATATTATATTCATATCTCTAAAAAAACTTAAATTTTTGTTAAGTGAAAAAAAAAAACAAAATTGAAGTGTAAAATGAAAAACTTTCATGAATTATGTTTTTAATTTAAACTCGAATTTATTGTTAGTTGAATTAATATTATTATTATTATTTATATATTATGATTATTTAATTCCTTGTTTTGTGTACATATTCTCTATAATTTAACAATATTTAAATATGACGCCCAATAAATGAAATTGTCGTATCACTATATATATATATATAATATATATTTTATAAAAATTTCAAATTTTGTTTGAATTTACGTTTTATTTTTTATTAACTCAAGTCAATTTTAAGATTCTAAATATTTTAAACATATATATAGAACATGTAGCTATAGAAGCTATATAATTAAACTTAAGTAAACGCATACATAGATAATATATATATATAGAGTTTTTAAAGTCCCAACTGAACTAACATTAACTTGGAATCTTATATGCTAGATATGTGTATACATATGGATTCATATCAATTGAGCATTGGGCTATATGTATTTCTATTGGACTGAATCTTGAATTGTCATTTAAAATGCAACTGAGTAAACTACAAATCTATCATATACATCTATACATCTATATGCTATATATCATTTGACTTCATATCAGTTACCAGAAATAGATCTGTAAACAAGTTTTTAAAGCACATTTTATAAAGAGAAAATACTTTGGGTTTTTAAATGCTTATATAGTGAAGCAACTTGTTGATAGCATTTACCATATACAATTTGGGAAGGTTCTAATCTATATTATCTGATACTCGAAACTGTTCTATGGCTAGTTAACAGACTTTTTTAAAATATTTACAAAATATTTTGTATATACGCTTTTTAAGGCTTCTAAATAATGTAATCGACAACTATATCTATATATCTACATATATAAATGATCTATCTTAACCAAAAGAGAGGGCAATAACTAAGCTACAAAACTTCACTAGTCTTAAAAATTGGGGCAACATACAAATATATATATATACATATATATACTATATATATTTTTGGCAAAACATCTCTACTCAAAGGCGAAATATAAAAGAAGTTAATTAAATAACAATTATTTACAAAGGAACAAAATCTAAATGTTAATCTAAATGTGTTTCTGTGTCAGCTAAAAAGAAAAGATAATTACAGAAAATTCATATATATATATATACAATTTGAATTGGATCGAGTTGTAATGCGTATTTTTGAATTCATTTGCATTTAGGACATGAGCAACAATAATATAATACAATAAATGTAAAAGCATTAAATGTAAACAATTTAGTAATGAATTTATTTTTGGATCATACTGAAAAATATAGAAAACCAGGGCGTTACAATCGAAAGTAATCGACTAGGAAACCCCAGCATAGACCATATATATCATATAGGCAGAAACAGACAAAGACTCCTCGTTGTGCTGAAGTCAACTTCCTTATGCGTATTACATCTGAACAAAATTATTACACTCCGATTGCCCGATTATTATCGAGTCCAACATAAGTTGCTTCATCCATCGATCTGACATGCCTTATAAACCATATCGATCAAACTGTGCATATGACGATTACAATGGAATTTATTTGGAACCTTTGAAAAACAAATCCAATGTATTTTGATAGTAGATCTCTGCGAGCTGCTCCTTGGGCTGCTGTTTAATGCCCGCTATGACCTCCAGAACTTGACTGAAATATATATATAAATATTTAAGTTTAAGACGACTTTAGTTCCATGAGGCACACTCACCTAATCTGGCATGGTTCGCTGCGCCCATCAATGAGAGAATCTTTAGTCCACTTCTCCTTCTTCTTGACTGTGGGAAACTTTGTGGTCACATGTTGATGGCCCGCATGGGTGGGTCGTATGCCACACCAGGGGCAATCTGTTTCCAGCATAATCCGCTCATTAGGCAGCTGCTGCACTACCTCCAGATTCTCCTTGGTCTTCAATGAGCACCCATTTATTCCGATATACAGGCCGCCAAAGTCTAATAGGCTCTTCGCCTCTTCCAACGTGCCTGTGAAACTGTGTACCACTCCGCCACCACAGGCCTCGAGCTTATCACGATTGCGCTCGAGGATTTTCATGAAATCCTCGTGAGCATTTCTCATATGCAGAAAGAGTGGCAATTGGAATTCCTCCGCCAGGGTGAGCTGTTTCTCAAAGTACTCCAGCTGGGTTTCCTTCGCACAGAAATGCAGTCGATCGTAGTCCAAGCCGCATTCGCCCACAGCAATGACCTTCTCGGAGTTCGCCTTGATCCTCGAACGTAAATCGTTGTAGTATTTCGCCGGATCGGATAGGAATTCGCCGCAGCGTGTGGGATGGGCACCCACCGTTGTGTACAGGCGATCTGCAGATTGAACAGGTGTAATCTTTACTTCTATTGACTCTCTCTTTTAGTTAACTAACCGTCCTTAGCTGCTAGCTCCAGTGATTCGTCCACATCCTTAATACAGCCTGCCGTTATAATTATCTTTTGTAAACCGTTTTGCCACGCGCGCTCCAATACGATGTCCAAGTCCGCTGGGTGTTTCGTAGAGCTGCCATAGCAGCCGCGATACATGGAATCCGTTAGATTAGCACCAATATCTGCAAACCACTCGTTAGTTTGATGAAATTAATTATAATTTTCTTTTATTTACCAATATATTTTAAAGCCATTCTCAAATATGTATTTGCACGCATTCAAATGTGCTAAAAATGCCACATGCCGGCACAGTCAGCTGTTTACATGTGTGTAGTTGAACAAATCCCCAATAGAGGGCACACGTGCTGATGTTTGCAGTTAAGTGGAACGTATTTACGCACTTTGCAGCATAGTACAGCCAAAGGCCGCTAGATGTGAGGGCTGTTTACTATAACGGTTATATAGCAGTTAGCTTTTTATTAGCAGCATTTTACAATGTAGTATTTTAATTTGGCAGTACTATAAAATACTGCTTGATGACAATTGTTTCAATTGGCGGTTATTTTTTAAAATTTAGTTCTTAAAAGCGCCACCCTGCACGTTTTATTCTATAAATTTTTAACAAGTTGAGGAATATTTGCTGTGAAAAGTATTTATTTATACGATTGAGCCCAACATAAATTGTTATGAAATAAGGACATGCATGCCGCCTTCTGCCAATTTCAACCAATTTTGTTATTAAATCCGCTAAACTGCGAAATCAGTGCCACAGTAAATTGCATGCGAAATTGTGCATAATTTGGACTAATTGGGTCGCAGGCAAAGCTGTTTATTGTGTGGCAGCAGCGCACACAGGCAAATCGGGTCTATATTATAAGTGCATATGCATATATGGGGATATGGCGTGCGTGCGTGGCATCACATCTGCCGATTTCGCATGGCATCTGCGCACTCCCATGCCCGCCCATGGTAAATAAATCACGACTTTTGGCACTCGCGCTTAGCTAACCATTTTGGGCATTGAGAGTTCAATTGATTCTAATGCAGTGGCATTTACAATTTGCAATTTACCACTCACATTCACATTCACAGTTACATTTGCATTTGCATTTGCAGTACGTGAACTGCAAATGCAATTTACGATTTGAATAAAATTCCATTAGTTACTTTTAATGGATGCTGCGGTCGCCAATGGGACGCATGGAGACTAATTTAATTGATTTAGACTCGGCAATTGATGCGAGGGCGCAAATTTCCAACTAAACGTAAAACATAAAGGTAATTCATAATGTGGTGCAGCCAGACGTTATTAATATATGTATGTGTGGGTCGAATCCCACGATGTCTGCCCTGCTGTGGGCGCTTGCTTTCAATGACAGCTAATGCACATCAGTGAATTTAATTGGAATTCAAACGTAATTAGTCGACCTTATAGGGCGTAAGTGATAATTGGCCACGGCTGCAATTGATATCTGGACTGAAAACTTAAATGTCCAGAAAAGCGAAAGTCACGGATGAGCTCTAAATTCGATATGAGTGTAATGAGAGAGAGAGAGAGAGAGAGATAGAAAGAGAGAGAGAGAGAGAGAGAGAGAGAGAGAGAGAGAGAGAGAGAGAGGGAGAGAGAGAGAGGAGAGACAGAGAGATAGAGATAGAGAGAAAGAGATAGAGAGAAAGATAGAGAGAGAGAGAGAGAGATAGAGATAAAGAGAGATATACCAATAAGATATATATTCCTTGCAGATCAGATATCATCATCATTAACAAAAACACTTGATTTCTGTAGTTAAATGGACACATTTAGTAAGTTCTTTTATTTGGTTTCTGTTGATATTTGAAAAATTAATTACATTTCATATGTAGAGAAGATATTTATGAATAAATCGTTTTTGATTCCATTGAATTTACTTCATTTTCTAGTTTTTGATTTTGTTTTGGTTTTTTATTTCATTATGAACAATTTGAATTACGTACACAAATATATATATATACATACAATGTATATATGTATAATTTTTAAATATGTTTTTTGATTTCAGTTTGTCTTTTCTTTAACAAAATCTATGCCTTTGTTTATATCTATATATATAAACATTCTCAACCGATAAACAAACGTTCACTAAGTAGATATACATACATATACAGGGTTGCCCATATTCGACGGACTCATCTGGCAACCCTGTATCTGTATATCTGTATATGCATATATATACATATATAGTAGTATAACTGTCAAATGCGGCCCGCCTTTGGTTGTGTTCCCCGTTTGCCTGATATACAGCTTAGATTAGACTATTTTAGTTAATCTCCTCTGCCGATTCGAACTACATTTAATTACATTTAGTAACAATTTGTATAAACAATTTGCTTATCATCTAGCCTCGCCTTAAGTCTAAAAATACAATTTAACTTGGACGTCAAACCAATCCATACATACATACATACATACATACACACATATATATACGTATATATAGATTCCTATATATACATATATATATATATAGTATTTGTTTTTTTTTATATTTCATCACAATTCACTTTGCATCTGCCTTTTTGTTGTTTTCTTCACTTGTGCAACATTTCAACAAAGAAAATCTTAATTTTTTACTTAATTGAAAACAAAGTTTAATTATTTCATTTATTAATTTCAAATTTGACTCAGTTAACGGTTAACGCTCTAATTAATACATACAAAATTCTCTTCTTCTTCTCTTATTTGCTTTTTTATTTATCTTTGGCAATTATCTGCACCCTGTATTATCCTGGAATTGATTATTTTATTTATGTTTCATTTTCGTATACTCATTCACAGTTAAGCGAAAAGTGGGCGTATGGGCGTGTCTGCATCCTGCTGCCTGTCTATTGTGTTTCAGCATGCCCAAGGCAATTGACCCTATAAATGATATAGGTTGTTACCGCCTGTTCTTATAGAGTGTGACGAGCATATAGCAGATGCTTCAAGGAATCTGACTTAAACTAAATCATTCACATCTTGATTTGAGTATAGTAGTTGATATTCTGCATAATAATTTATTGAACTTTGACTATAAACTAAATGTAATATGTTTCAATTTGAATACAAAAATGTCAAATGATTGTTATGGAATTTATTTATTTCTTATTTACTAGAAATTTGTCTTCTTCTTTGCATGATCCCAACGTGCTGTAGTCTCCTATAAATGATTTTCTATATCATATCTTGCTCAGTTCTCGAGGTTCTACTACATCATGTGCCTTTCTAATGACTTGCTCTATATAGAACTTCCATAGTTTCAATGCTGAAATCGCAGTCAGATCATCAGTTCTACAGCTGGAGCTCTAAGTTACAGAACCGTTTCGGTAAATATTGATATTTCAAACAAATTTAGCTGTGAACGAGTATTGCGCAGTCGACTATGCCCGACAGCAACGTGCTTAATTTGTATACATTTTTTATATATTTTAATTTATTTAATTTTTATTTATGTTTTCTTTTTTCTTTTTTGTTCTCAACACAAATCTCTTGAGTTAAATCGCATTATACAATGCGCTGCATATTTATATGTACGCCTCACTCACACACACACACACACGCACACTCGCACACTCACTCACACACACACACACAAAGCTCGAAACGTTAATTAGCAGCTCGCTCTGCATAATAGAGGAAAAATACTTGGGGAAATTGCGCAAACAGTTTTCCTTTCGCTTTGGAAAACAAGGTCAGATTTTTGCTTTTTGAGCGTTAAACAAATCCAACGAGACTTGGATTATGTATATATATATATATATATGTATAAATGATATATATTCAAACTACAAATTTGTAGCTAAAAACAATTAGTTTAAACATTTGAATACATTGTATTTGAATTGCTGCTAAACACCTACTTAAACTAACTTAGGACTAGAACAAATTCAAATATATGTATATATATATAGTATATATATATTATATATATACTCTATATAGATATATATTCCTTTCTTCTTTACTTTCTATATCAAAGGAACTCTATATAATTGTCGCAGAATCTTCCAAAAATATACCCCCAAAACAAATTTCTAGCTAAAATGTTAAGAAATCAGTAAGATAAACTTCTGTATACCCTTTCTCCTCATAGAGAAATAATATATAAGGAATTTCGTATAACCTCACCGTCCATCCATCCCATGCGGCCATCTATTGTATGTACCCATAATTTTCTGATGACTTTTGAATACTCTCTTCTAGAAGAGATCTTTTGCCTTGGCATAATTTGATGACGATTCTTTGTATAGCCTTTCTCATCAGTTCCTGTTACGATGGGACTCTGTATACCCTCTCTCATATCATATTTTCTGTGCTCTGAATGTGATTCGAAATAAAACTGGTCCCCTTTAAATAATGTGCATAAAATTATTGATAAGATCTCAAATGGAACTCACAAAACTTGATAGTAAACCACATGGATACCCTAACTGACAGTAGACTACGATATACCCTTACCAGTTACAGCTAAATTGCAATTGAGCAACTCTTTAAAGTATCTTCAGTTAATCGAGAACTGGATAACATACACATAGATTCATATTCAACATTTATTATTATGATCATTATCATTATCATTATCATTATTATTAGTATTTATTTTGTATTCATTTACTGCAAATTACAGTCGTCGGATGCGTTGTTGATTTGCTGTTTGGTCTTGCGCGAAGCACGGCGTATGAGCGATCTGAAAAATATATAGTAAAGGGTTATCAATATGCACTGACAGAAAATAAAGGGTTACTAAATAACTAAGACTAAATATATAGAATATGGCTATAGGCAAACGCATCTATTGAAGAATTAACTAAAAGTAGTTGAAACTATTGATAATGTTCACACTGAGAGAAAAAAGTATTGATAGAGTAAATGCACAACATAAAGTTAGGTACGACAGAGGGTTCTCTCTATAGTTCATAAAGCTTAACTCATATTAAGTAAAAATTATATACACTTAGCGAAAAAAGTGTATTTTTAAATGAACTGCCAAATATATATAAACATGACGAAACATGGATATATGTATAAATTAGAAAACTTGCTCAGCTCTCAATATATAATGTTTAACTGCACTCAGTGTATACACTCAGAGAAAAGAGTTGCTATAAATGCAAGTCTAAGCGAGGAGCATAAACTATGCCAAAGATAAATTTAAGAAAAGTTTTGCATGTGGAAGCTAGCAAGCTGCAGCAGTTCGTAATTAGTTAGTTTCCCAGGTAAGTGGGCACACATACACTGCGAGAAAAAGCAACAGCCAATGTGGTAATGGCAAAGAAAAAGCCTTGAGCATGCGCTTTTCTAAGAAAAGAAAGTCATTGCAGTTCCATCAGTTCCTGGAAATCGTAAATAATGTATGCAAAGCGAATGGCAATTGCATACACTCAGAGAAAAAAGGTGCTATAAAATAAAAAGTGCAATACTAAGTAGTGTGCGAGCTCTACTAACACCTTATGTAAATCGTACACTTAGAAAAAACATTTGTGACTAAATTTAAGTTTCAAATGCCACAGCTCTAACTTCTGGCATATTTGGAGTAAGAGCTTGCCTTAAGTTACTCTACTTTTTCTGCAAGTGTATATACGCACCTGGAGCGTGGCTTTAGCTTCGCCTCCGCACTGGTGCTGGCCACGTCGACAGCATCCACAAGGCTCGACTTCTTATCCCCGCTCACCGAGGGGCTGTTCATGCGGTTCTTGTCTGCAGGAAAGGAAGGAAAGGCTTATAGTATATATGCGAGTGTATATCTGGATATGTGCGGATCGGCCATATATCTGTGTATCAATAATAAACAAGCAACACTTTCGCATGCGTCGCCCGTGCATGCAAATAAACGTGAAAATCCAATTTTCAGCTTGCGCTCGACAATTTTCGCTGCCCTCTGCCCAATTGTGGCAGCAGTTGCAGGTTGCTGTGGCAATGGCCCCAACAACAACAACAACAATGCAACAATGCCAAGCCCCACGCAGTCCTTTCACTCTGCCCACCTTCCGCTCCGCTTTGTGCCGCTCTGCTGCACGCAGCATAATTAAGTTATGAGCAGCGCCTGCAAAGCTCTGCCGCAGCTGCAGTCATTGGAACTGATAGTTGTCTGCAACTGAAGCTCGACATGTGCCCAGCCCTGACGTCACGACGTCGCTGTGTGCTCAAAGCACAGCTCGCATCGCATCAGCTGCAATCATGTGAAGCCGAAGCTAATGAATACACTCAAATACCCTCGCATAAAGCTGGCAATGATTCGGTTAAGGATAGTCTGCAGAGAACTTATGGAGCACTATTAAATGTATATGATTGAGTTGGGGTCTACAGCAGTGAAGTACCTATAACTACCTGAACTACCTGTGCAGGTTATTTCTTAAGCAACTTTACACATGATGAGATGTGAATAAAGCAATATGTGAATAGATATTCATTGTCTTCTTCCTTTGTGAAAGTAACTTCTTTAAATTTTTATACCCTGGGCCCATTGAAAATGGGAAATCAGGGTATAATGGTTTTGTTAAATGTATGTAACAGGGAGAATGAGGCGTGAGAGACCCCGCAATTAAATATATTCCTGATCAGGGCGACGAGCTGAGTCGATTTAGCCCTGTCCGCCTCACTGTCCGTCCGTCCGTCCGTCCGTCCGTCCGTCTGTTGTCTGTGATTGGCCGATAACTGATAGAGAGTTTAGCTTACGCTTACTCAGAGAGAGTCTTAACAGTTGAGCACGACTTCGAGTGGAAGTCTTGCTGTTCTATATAAAGGCAGCTGAAGATCTGCAGCAGCAGAAAGTGCTCTGATTGGTCGCCTAATGATTGAGTGTGAAGACTGACTCAGAAAGAGGCTCAAGTGTTCAAGTGTTGACTTGAGTGGAGCTGTCGCTGTCGCCCTATATAAAGGCAGCTGAAGATCAGAAGAGCTGATTCTTGCAGCAGCAGCAGCCGCAGCAGCAGAAAGTGATCTAATTCGCCGCCTCATGACCGAGTGAGAAGACTGACTCAGAAAGAGGCTCAAGTGTTGAGCTTGACTTGAGTGGAGCTGTCGCTGCCCTATATAAAGGCAAGCCTGCTGCAGCGCAGCTTCAGTCGCATTTTTCAACTTCTGGTAGTCAGTCGTCCGGCGTCAGCGTGGTGCTTCTCCTCTTCTTCTGTCTTTTGGTAAGTACTAAAATAGTTAAGTAAGTTAAGCGAAAATGTACAAGTTAAACTTTTTGTTTATTTGTTTGTTTATTGTGTTTATTTAATGTAAATATAATATATTTAAAATTTAAATATTATTAAAGCAAATGCAAAGCAACTCTTCATATGTACAAATATCAATATTGAATTCTAATCAATGAGATTTTTATACACTTCTATGTTTTGTCTATGCTAATTTTCTTAAATAAGTTATTTATTACCTACTTTCATTTGATATCTCTATCCAAGTGTTTGGTCATTTAACTTACATAATATCGACCTAAATATGCTATTAATTCATTTAATTTTCTATATTAATATTAGATAATATGAACGTCTTTCTAATTTTGTTCGTCATGTCAAGAGTCTCATCGATTTTCTAAATATAGTTCCCAGAGCTTTACCTACACTCTCTCACTCTTTTAGCTTAACCCAAAGTTCCCCTTAATGATAACTGTCTAAAATAGCTTAAAAAAGTTTTGAAAACTCTTCGGACAAAAAAGTGCTTGAGATTAAGGCAAAGTTCCGAAAAGTGTTTTGCTAACTGGATTACCTCTTCCAAGTCATTTCAGTGCATCTCTGCTGTGTATATACCCCTTATTATTCAGAGCAGTTGGAGAGGAACCTTTCAAGTTAACAGCGCGCACCGAAATTCTTGGAAATATATAAGGACAAAGGTCCCGAGAGAACTCGCATCGATGCTTTGATTAGGCGCTGCGCATATTGATTAACAGATTCTGATGGATTTAAAGCGTTGCTGCTTAATGATGATTTATATGCTAGAAAAACTGCTGGAAAATTTAAAATTGCAAATTGAAAATGGAAAATGAAACCGTTTAAAGCGAAGGGCTTTTCCCCTAGTCAAAATCTTTGAAGAGACTAAATTTAGTTAATGCGTCTCAAAGGGTGCTAGAGCCAGAGCCCAGGGGAATCCTTCAAAATAAAATATGCATGAGTGTGCCGCTGTGTGTGTGAGTGTGTGTGTGCGTAGTGTCAACTGCAAACAAAATGGCGGCTGTCGCCATTGTTGTCGTTGACACAAAAAAGCGCGAAAATCGAGCCGCATACTGTGTACCAAATGCTCTCCATAAATGTATGAGTGTGCGTGTGTGTGTGTTTGTTTGTTGTCCTTTTGGCTTATTACACTGTGGCCATGCCACAAATGCACATCTGTAAGCCCCACTCGCACAATTTGCCATGGCATAGAACGTCGAGCATTGTCAGGATGGCAGAGAACCCATTCGCATCTGCATAGATGGAATACGCGCGAACACTTTGAGCAGCAGTATCGAGTTCGACATTTCTACAAACATGCGTTATACATATATAATTCTGATTCGCTGGATATGTAGCATTCTGCTTGTGTGCCTGTATTTTAGGCGCGAGACAAACAGAAATTTAAATAACATTTTTATTTGCAGAGGCGGAGCGAGAGAGGGTTGTTCGAATTGCTCGTCAAGTGTGTTGTATAGAGTTGATTGACTGGTTGATTGACGGACTGACTAACTGAATGATTGATTGGCTGATTGATTAGCTGGTCACAGTTCCAGCTGGGAGAATTTCTTACTAACTATTCTCTTGATGAGAGTTTATCGAGTTTATATATAAAACTAGCTTTATTGTTTGTTTGTTTGATTGATTGATTGACTAACTTTGAATGGGATATTAAGTGACTTATGCGCAAAGCACAGCTTAAGACTGTTAATTTTAGAAATTGCTAATTTAGTCAGTATAACATCATGTATGAATGACTGATTGAATGATTGATTGATTGATTTCTATTGCTCTAAGCTAACTCTGATATTTGATTGAAAGTACATCTACAATGCTGAAAGTTTATGAAAATTTACTATAAAGATGCGTACAAACATTGTGAGTCCTGCTCCTCCTTCTTTTCGCTTTTTTTCCCTCTACCCCATCTTTTTCTCACTTGTCTAAGAAAGGGTATCCCAGCTTCGTCTACTTCCTATTTATACCAACTAGCGACATTCTTAGATGTTGTTGTTGTTGTTGTTAAATTACATTTGGCCTAGCCGAGTTACAAATACGAGCTTCAACTGGCAACTGTGGCATGCGGCATGCGGCATGTGGCATGTGGCATGTAGCGTGTGGCATGTGGCATGCGGCATGCTGCGTCCTAAAGGCGCGTTTGTAAAAGTTTCAATTGAGTTACGGTTACAGTTGGCTGCTTGCAAATAAAACTGCTTGCGGTTCGCTTCGCTGCGCCGCACCACAGCAACCGCCAAGCCACAGTACATTTTCCGCCTATGTGTGTGTGTGAGTGTGTTTGGGTGTGTGTTTGTGTGTGTGGCGGCAGCAGCTTTTGGGGGCGTGACAGACGTGGGTGCGCCTTTTCCTTGGGCTAGACAAATCAGGTGCAGCTCAGCCAGACGCTCGGCCTACGCGCGCTCGCCCATTTTTTATGCCCCATCACCCACACACACACACACATAGACACGCACGTGCTGAGGCTATTGAGCTGTCACACACACACATACACATATGGGCTCACACCTTCAAGCGAAATACGAACGATTTACTTTTTTCTTTTGTTTTTTTTTTTATACATATATATATTTTTTTTGCATATGCTTCATTGTATGCGTGGTTTTTTAAGGCAATTACATGTTATGCCCTACGCAGTCAAGGTGAAACGGGCATATTAGCTATGCTGATTATCTATAGCTACAGTCTCTATAGTAACTGCAAACTTGGATTATTTATGCACAGGTCACAGTCTAGAGCCTTTTTAAGGTAATTACATGTTATACCCTGCGGAGTCAAAGTGAAGCGGGTATACTAGTTCTGCTAAGCACATACTCTGCTATAGTCTCCATAGAGACTTTAAGCTCATGTATGCATATTCTATAATATTTTGTATATGTAGGTAGTGGCATGTTATACCCTAAGTAGTGAAGGTGAAGAGGGTGTATTTGTTTTGTTCAGCCTGTGCTTAGCTATATAGCTATAGCTACAGCTATAATCAATAGTTACTCCCAGCTTAAATTATATAAGCACATGCTATAATTTTCTAAAGAAATTACATATTATACTCTGAACAAGATCAGACGGGAGTATTGGTTTTGTGTACTTTGTCAACTATCAACTCTCTGAACACAAAGATGAAGAAGAAGAAGAAGGAAGTTAGGTTTCTGTTTGATAATTGTACTATTACTGCGCTTAAGCCCGTCTTAGCATTTTGAGCTGTTATTACAGCGTATACAGCAGTTGAGCATACCCGTCTTGCTAGTCTTTCTGCTGTGTTGTTCTAAATTTCTTTTGCGGCGCTTTCTTGGCCTCAATTCGCGTGATTAACTGCTCAGACGAGGACTTTGCTTTTTTTTTAGGTTTCTAAGCGAGGAGTGCGAGAGTGAAAGAGAGGGAAGAGAGTGAGAGAGAGAGAGAGAGTGGGAGTGGGAGTGGGAGTGGGAGTGGAAGTGAGGCAGAACCTGTTCAGTGCCATCGATGCAAACATTTCTTTTGTCCATTGAGCTGTCGCTAGTGTTTGCTGCTATATGACATTTGACCTTCACTATTCACAGACACATGTACACACACACACACACACACGCACACCCACCACACACACTCATCTTGTTTGTTGTGCTGTCAACGACAGTTTTCGTTGTCTGCTTGGACAATACAAAATAATTTACAAATTTTGTGGCTCACATTTAATATGCAAGCGAGTGAATGTGTGCGCCAGGCAAATACAATTTGTGTAATAGACACACACACATAGACACACACACACACACACACATAGACACACACACATTAAAGCCTTAAATTGCATTTAATTTCGAGAGTTCGTTTGTGGCTGGGAGCCAACTTTGCACTTGATTTAAATGACTTTTGCGGGTCCTTCGGGCTAAATAACTAAAAAATGTTATCAAATGCCGCCAGCAGACAATTAAATTAATGTCGAACAGTAGCTGAGAGGGAGCTGCCGGCGGCCAGTTGTAGTTGTTGCTGGTGGGCGTGGCTCTGGCAACACGGAAATTATATTCATTATTTTGAGAGCAAGCGGTAGCGCGTGGCCAACATTAATTAACTGTTTATTTATATTGGTAACAAGAAGAACAGCAAAGAGAAGCCAAAAGAGAGCCAAATTTATGAAAAACTTTTTGCCAAAGCGAGAGAGAGGGAGCGTGAGAGAGGGACCGAGAGAGAGGGAGTGAGAGTGAGAGAGTGAGAGAGAGACCGAGAGGCTAATGTGTCTGGTCAATGGAAATTAAATACTTTTACGTCTAATTAGCAGGTAACGGCATTTGCATAATTAATACTCAGCTCAGGCACAACTTTTGAACTGCATTTGTTCTCTTTATTTCTTTCTTTTCGCAGCTAAGCTGATTAATTGGCACAAAAAGTTTGTTGGCCATTCTTTAATCCATGGGCAAAAAGGCAGCTCTTAATGATAGATGGATAAGGATAACAATATGTAGATATACATACATATATATTTATGTGTAGATATATATGACAGTATGCCAACAATAAAGGCTTACAGAATTTCTAAATTTGTTCACTTTTTATTATGAATTATTATACTTTGAACGCACTGAGAATGGGAATGGGGTGTATGTAACGGGCAAAGGGGAAGTGGCAATACCCAAAAAGTATATATATTCTTGATGAAGGCGATGAATCAATTAATCGATAGTTTGATGTGACTTCACGGTATCCTCTAGTCGAGCACTCCCTACTAAAGCACTCTTATTTGTTTTATTTTTGCGTAGACTTCAGTTCAGTTCAGTTTCTTCAGTCTATTGCCTGTCCGCACGATACACATAAATAATTGACTAAAAAAGGGGTTTGTCCTGTTGTCAGGACTCGTTGCCTCATCCTTTTGCTCTCTTTTTTTTGTGTTCATTGCGCAGTTGTATTTCATTTCATGTATTTCTTCTTTTTATGTGCTTTGGCAAAATTTTAACAATTAATTTGGGTCAAACACAGACGCAGGCGAAGCAATGTTAATTACACTCAATTAGCCAAATTGTCGACAATTTGTCAATGTTGCGTCTGCACTGCGCGAAAACTCTAGATCCTGGCTAATTAGCAGCTGATTTCGGCCAATTCCAGCAAGTCAGGTGTAGCAGGTGTTGTCAGACATTTCATCAAAAGCTAACTGGGAGTGGTTAGTGAAATGGGAAAATGCGAGGTCTAGGGATAGGTAGAGCTTGACAGGGGAAGTGGGTAGAGTTTAACAATAGGCTTATATTATTGAATTGCATATACTTTGTGTGTATGCATGAAGAGGGCCAGGCTTAAGATATCAAATGGTTGCTGTATCAAATATGAATACCTTGCATAAGCTACATATAGATCTAGATAGGTTATCTATGTTTACACAACAACCTCTAGACCATTTATTTACTTAGGTTAAATCTCTAGCAATGAAATAAAATTGAAATTATGGGAATTATGTGAGTATAATATTCATATAAATGCATATCAATAATAGTTAAACTTTTTCTGCGAATTTCATAAGTAGATGATTTAAGATTATGCGTATACAGAGCTCGGTTAGCACTTGAATTATAATTACATAGATTAAAACACAAATGTTCATATATACAGATATATATAGGTATATATGTGTGTATTGGCATACATGTCGTATATTGCTGCTGTTATTATTAATGAGCTTATGGCTTAAATCGTTTTATGTGTATGCCTGTTCACTAAACGAAAAGAGTTTGTTCGACAGCCTGTATGAAGGCGAATGCAGTTAGAGGCTTGCCATGTTGATGATGTTTGGTAACCGCATCTTATAGAGGAACTGGGGGTTATAACAGAAATGTTTTTAGTTGAGGGGCTACAGACTTTAAAATTTAAATAGATATATACATATCATGTGGACAGTCATTCGATCAAACCGATGTAGATACAATATACATTTATCTAAACCCTTCGACTGCATGATAAACAAGTTCAAACTTCACCTATAGTCTTTCAGTTCGAGCCTCAAACTACCTTTGACAGTTGCCCAATATGGTTTGAACTCCTTTTCTCACATGAGCGGGTATTACGCAGTCGGTTACTTGTTCACTTTTCAGCATTTTTTTTCGGCTCGTATTATTTTCAATTATTGGCCAAGGTAATCGGCAGATCGTATTTTAATTTGGCATTGCAGGCAGTCGCTTTAAGACTTTAATTGTTGTTCGGCTTAACGAAACTCAGAGAGCGAAAATGCTTTGGCCCGAACTGCAGCTAGTTGGCAATCGAAATGGCAAATTGATATTTGCTGCTGGCCGACAAAGGCGAAGCATTTTGTCGAGCTGAAATTATTTCCGTTTGTCAGTTACCGGCTGACAAAAGCTGCAGCAGCTTCGCCCCTCTTTTCCCCCATTTTCGGCTGCAGCAAAACAATTTCCACGATTTTCCTTCTGTATTTTTTCTCTCTTTGTGAAATTCATAAATTCCTTTCGCTCTCGCTCTCTGTCTGTCGTTCTGTTCTACTCACTGCGACTGGACGAGGCGCTGACGTAGGCCGAGGAGCGCCGCTTGAAGCCGCTTGTCGCTGCCTCGCCGCCGGAGCCTCCTGGGCCGCCGCTGCTGCCGCTGCTCGCTGGCAGGAAGCGGGAGAGGGAGAGCAGCGTCTTGAACAGCTCCGTCACATTGGTGTCCTCCTTCGCCGAGCACTCGAGCACCTTGGCCCTGCAACGAAAACAAGAATACAAACACAAAACGAAAACGTTTAAACTGTGACCAAACTTTCGGACAGCTTGCATAAATTACGTATACGTCACGTATACGCAGCGTATACGTAATGTGGGTGCATCAGCTCGATGTGGTGACCGCATTTACATGACAGGGCTAAAAAGTATCACAACGTTGGCCAAATTCGTTAAGAGTTTAGTTTACGATGAGAAGCAAAAGTTATTCGATTAATAGATACTCTGTAAATTAAGAATTGATAACTGAATTTTATTTACTCTAAGTATTGCAGAATGGTTTATGCAAGCAAAAGATATTCTGTAATCATATAGATCATTTCATTTATGCCAGCTATCGAATCGAGTTCCCATATTCACTCCCCGAACCAAGCCCATGTATAGTCTGTACAACCCATTCAGCACGCCAGTTACAGGGTATCCACAGCAGACAGCAGTGCAACAATAATGTTCAATTTACCACATGCTTCTGGCAGACACACACATCACACTCAACAGAGCTGCCAGCGCTTACGGATAAAGCACGCGACGACAGCTGAAAAATGGGCAATGGCGGCAAATTTGACGGCGTGCAAAGCGGCGGGAAAAGAAAAACTGCCAACGGCAAATGGCAAACGGAAAACTGCGAACGGCAAGCGGCGAACGGCGAACGGCGCTTAAATGGCTAAATTAGTCGTATCACGAATTTAGCCAGCGCTGTGGACACGTTGTAGGCGAGCTGCTAAATTGCAGGGAAGAGCTGTCAACAGCAGTCAAAGCCAACAAAGAGGGAGTGCACAGAAAAAGAGAGAGAGAGAGAGAGAGAGAGAGAGAGATGGACACAAACTGAGCTGAGATTTTCTGCTGCGAGTCTTTAGTGAGCTGAAGCAATGCTTGAGAATGCTGGAAAGCTGTGAAATGGGATGTGCAGAGTATATTAGTTTTGTGAATATGTATGTAAGGAGGCGTGGCAGATCACATGAAGAATATATATGATCACATATGAAATATGTGTATATGAGCTGGGACTATATAGACTTGTCTAGCTGTCCGTCCGTATACGGAATTTAAATTTACGGAGAAGTCTGTTGGGATGATTTTGAATATTTTGTATATCTTTTGAATTTTGAGATTGTCCTCTTATACCAAAAGGAAATCTAACAAAACTAGCATAGATTTATATACTAGAGTCTAAAGAATGTTGTCTTAGTTGTGCCGATATGGCTTAATATATTGATTATTGCCTGTGACTTTTACTGAGAATATGAATTGTGGTTACTCTGAGAACAGTTTACTGAAGACTGAACGAAAGAAAGTTAATGACTTATGCGTAACTTTTATAATTATAAAAAGCCAGTTTCAAGATGACTTGACTAAAAGACAAACACGTCTATGAGCTGGCATGTTCTGGCAACTGAAGCTGTGGGAAACTCTCTCGTATATCTACTACAGATTTTCTTATTATAACATTCCTTATTAGTAGAGTCCTCTTAATGCTCCACTCCCTTACAACCTTCGACCTGAGCACAAGTTAAATGAGTTGTTGCTGTTGCAATAATAAATCAAATTGTGTTTACTTTAATGAATTGTTTGGTTTGCAAATGTGGCGAAGTGGAAAAACGTTTTTCTTTTGCTGTTTGTTGGTTTCTTTCGGGAAAATAATCTACTTATGCAATTGCGATGGCAAATGCTACGAAAGGAGAGATAAATGCACGTGTGTGTGGCAGGTGAGTGCGCTTAACCACAGACAGACACGCAGCGGCAAATTGCAACGCTGTTGCCGTCATGCAACATGCAACACACATGCTCACACACACACACACCTTCGCTTACCTGTCTGCATGCCAAAGAACCACGAACAGAGAGAGAGCCGCAGAGACTTAAACTGAACAAAAAGCGAACCCAAAAAAAGTTGGCAGTTGACGTGCAAATTTGTGATGCGCACTGGCAGCAAGGTCGAAAAAGCAAGCAGCAGCCCTAGCAACAACAGCAGCAACAGCAACAGCAACAGCAAGAAAGCAGCAGCAGCAGCTGCTGTATTGGTAGCAGCAGCAGTAGGAACAGGAAGAGCAAGAGTAGGAAGGACTGTAACAGCAACAGCAACTACAGAAGCAACAGTAGTCACAGCAACAACAGGAGCAGACGTAGCCATAGCAACAGCAGCAACAGTAACAGCAGCAGTTGCAGTAGCAACAGCAGACTCAACAATAGAAACAGTAGGAATAATAGGCAACAGCAGCAATAGTAGCAGCAGCAACAGAAGAATCAACAGTAGCAACAGTAAGAGTAATAGACAGAGCAACAGCAGCAACAGCAACCGTAGCCAAGGCAGCAACAGTAGCAGCAGCAGTAGCAGCAGCAGTAACACCAGCAACACCTAAACAACAGATTTCACAGTAGCAACAGTAGGAATAATAGGCAGAGCAACAGCAGCAACATTAGGAGCAGCAGCAACAGCATGAACAGTAGGAGTAGTGGGAACAGCAGCAACAGTAGCAACCGTAGACACAGCAACAGCAGCAGTAAGAAAATCAATAAAAGCAGCAGCAGCACCTGCAACTTCAAATTCAACAGTAGCAACATAAGAAATAATAGATTGAGCAATAGCCGTATTTATAGCAACAACAGAAACAGCAATTTCAGAACTGACAGTAACAACAGCAACACCTTCAACAGTAGCAACAGTACCAATAGTAGCAACTATAACAAGAGGAGATAGAAAAACAACAACAGCAACAGTAGCTGTAAAAGCAGCAAAGGCAACTCCAATAACAGCTGCAACAGCAGCAGCAGCTACATCAGATGCAACAACAGCAGGAATAAAACCAACAACAGTGACGGACATAAAAAAAAGAGCAACACCAATGGAAAGGAAGAGCAACAGCATCAATAACAGCAACAACAGCAACAGAAGTAGCCACCACAATAATAGCATCAGTATCAACTGTATCAAAGGCAACAACAGCAACAGCAACATCAACAGCAACAACATCAACAGCAACAATATCAACAACGGCAACAGCAACAGCAATAACTGCATTAAGAGCAGCAACAGTAGCATCGAAGGCGAAAAGTTCAAGGTGCGTTTCAGCTGTTCCATCAATCTGCTTAAATGTTTAAGCCAACTGAAGGCTTTGTATGTATTTGCATATATTTATATATACATATATAAATATAACACTGCACTGAGAGAAATGTTCAAGCAACTTATTTTTTACAGATAAAGTTTAAGGCATTGAGGAAATATCAGCTTCAGTTCAGTTTCGGCAATGAATAGTAGATTATGAGTATCGAGGCTAACGATATCTCCCATTCTATATCCCAGTTAATCAACAATTGTTTTCAACTAACTCAAAACTAAAAACTGAATCAATAGTTTCATTTAACCCTGAAGTGAACTTTTCTTAATTATATATTTCAAATAAATTTGAATTTAATTTAATTAAATTGCAAATGCATGTCGAAACGTTAAAAAAAGAAATAAAGCTACAACAGAATACCATTAGGAGCATTGGAATGGGATCCTTTGCTGGTAGAACGCATCAATTTTGACGGGATTCGACTGCAAAGCCATTTAAAAGCTGAGTGGAACAAGCTAGGAGAATCAGTACATCATGAGAAGTCGCAGCGAAGACAAGCAGCAGGACGTTGAGCTAGAGGTGCAGCAGGACTTAGAGCTGCAGGATTACCCAGAGCTTGAGGCAGACAAAGACCAGGAGTGCCATAGCGAGGGAGCTATTGATTACGATGCAGATCGCGAAAGGGCTGAGGCAATGGATTGGTGGATGGCGCTGTGCAAGGAATCGACCGTACATGGAATGCCGTACCTGGCTCGCAAGGACCTCCACTTCCTCGAGCGCATCTTCTGGGTGGCCATGATCATGGCGACCGCCTACTATGCGCTCAACAGCTGCATCGCCCAGTGGCAGCGATACCAGCAGAGTCCGCTCATCTATGAGTACGAGTATCTCTTTGCGCTGCGCTCCTTTCCCTTCGTCGGAACGACGTTCTGCTCGCAGTATAACGAGCTGCCAGCCAGTATAACAAGCAAGTTGATTGAGGAGTGAGTTCGCCCAGAACCAGGGGAAATTGAAATAACGTTGCTCTTGATTTACAGCACCTGGGCCAGCGAGGACTCCGACTCCAACGATATCGAAGTGACAGCCGAAAGGCAGCAATACTATGTGCAATTTTTGCATGTCTTGAATGCCCTGCAGTACAATACCCTGGACACGCTGATGCCCTACGAGAACGATACAACCCTGCAGAAGTTGCCGTTGCTTGAGATGCTGTTCGAACTACTGCCCAAGCGACTCAGGCGACGACCCAAGCTAGTGAACAGCCTGACCGAAATGGGTCTCTGTCGGACAACGAGTCAGCGGGCGAAGTTCGGAATTCCCTTTGACAAACAACTTAAGTGAGGACGATCTATTATCTATTATAAATTATTTATTATATATTATATTATAGTCAAAACTATACAGCTCCCATTCGTATATGCAACTACTTTCAAGAGTGTAACGTGTTTATCAAGCCTGTTGCGCCTGGTCTACGGATGAATCTGGTAAGTAGCCGATCCCGTAGAGTAGATGATCTCTGTCTGCCCGCGCATCCCTTTACTTGCCCTCTCCCGATTACATCTATTTAAGTGTTTATATATTTGTAGTTTATTCACGATGTGAATGAGTTCTTGATGCCGCACGATCGTCGCACTTTGTTCATCGATTTGGCGGAGAAAGATATTCTGGGCATGAAGGTGTTGCTCAACTCCCTGTCGGCCGAGGACAGCGTGCGGAATGTGCCTATCGCATATCGCAAGTGTCGCTACACCAACGAGAACAACCTGAAGTACTATAGTGTAGGTTCCAGAGAAATATTTGACGAATATAGCAAAGTACATTAGATCGACCCACTGCAGGTCTATTATCCCAGCCTGTGTCGCATGGAGTGCCGCATCGATCGAGCCTTGGATCTCTGCAGTTGCAAGCCCTTCTTCTATGCGGCTGGACCCAAGCATCGCATTTGCAACGTCCAGCAAATGGTGTGCCTGGCGCGAAAGCAGTGGCTGGAGGAGCCCTGCGATTGCATGCCCCTCTGCAAGGAGATCAGCTTTAGTGTCTTCGACACTATCAAGGACGATGAGGTAGACCTTCGATCTATGCACATTTGCTATAGTTCATTCCTTACATTATCAAATAGGGCGGCAGTATTGGCTTCAATCGTAGCTATGTCATAAGCCAGAGCCTCCCTAAGATGGGCATCAAGCGTCGCGTCATCTTCAGCGCGGATCAGCTGATCATGTCGATCGGCGGGGCCATAGGCCTCTTTCTGGGCGCCAGCTTCGTTAGCATATATGGACTGAGCTATTTACTCATGTACTATCTGGTTATCAAGTGCAAATATCGACCGAAACTCGAACAGAACCCAACTGCCTAGAGACCGAACTGAGGTAACTGGCAAATTTCTATCATTGAATCCAATGAAATCCAATAAACAAACATGAAATATAAATCATAATATAGTAGTTTAATATTATTACAAATTTAACGAAGATTCATTTCTAGAACCGGCTTTCGCTCTTCGTCTATCATTTTTTTAGCCCTTTTCTGATTTTAGTACACCCATTTTCGTGAAGTGTATTTATTTATGCTGGCGCTGTGACTGCGTGCGTGTCCTCTGTATGCTTCTACACTTACATACATATATTTATATATATTTATATTACTTTTTAAATAAGTTTACACACGCTTGCTTAAACCGCCTCCTGTCATGCCACAAAACGCCACGCCTCCTCCTCCCCTGCCTTACATCCATGCACCACGAATTATGGTAAGTGCGGCCAACACATTGCCCAGAAGCAGGAAACAAATTCACCTGCCTCACCTTTTACACCTGCCCCGCAGCTGAAAGCGTCTGTAAGTGATTTTTATGGACGTGCAGTTTATTAAGGACACAATTATGGCTATATATATGTGTGTGTATATATGTGTGTGTGTATGTATGTGTGTGTGGATATAAAAAGCAGAAAAGTAGCGAAGTTTATTTTAACAGCAAAGTTCGCCGTGTTATGCGAAAAAAATAAAGGAATAATTGTACCGCATATGGAGCTAATGGAAATCTGGAGAACTGTAAGAGCAGAGCAACTACAAAGCCCATATATAGCGGTTTATCATTTTATAACGAGTTCAGAAGAGAGTTCTTATTGTACAGAATATTCAGATTTGATTAAGTTTGCTTCAATTCTCTGATTATTGACTTTACAGTTGAGGTTGACCTCTTAATACATATGAAATTTGTTTTATGTTCTTTATTGGAGAAGTGAATTTAACTGACAGAGTTGCCAGATTATCATGTACATTTACAATTTGTTTTAAGTATTTTCAGCATTTATTTGTATGAAAGAGAATAGCGTTAATCGAACTCTTTCCGATTAATGATGCTAGAGTAAACAGTTTCTTAAATAGCATATTAATCTACTACTATTATTACCTTTAATACTACTACTATTATTGCTATTAATACTACTACTATTATTACTATTAAAACTACTATTATTATAGCTATTAATACTACTATTTCTGCTAATGCTACTACTGTTACTACTATTATTCCTATTACTACTACTACTGCTACTACTATTATTCCTATTACTACTACTACTAATGCTACTACTGTTACTACTATTATTCCTATTACTACTACTACTGCTACTACTATTATTCCTATTACTACTACGACTACTACTGCAACTACTATTATTACTACTACTACTACTACAACTACTACTGCTACTACTGCTACTCCTACCTCTATTACTACTCTACTGTTACTACTACTATTGGTACTACGACTACTACTACTACGTCTACTAGTTACTACTACATACAATCTACCATCTACAATGCTGACACTCAATCTGATCGACCATTTAAGCTGCTTTAAGGCTCTGTCAAAATGGCCTGATATGAATGCGAACATCAATTAAGTGCAGCAGATAGCTTTAAATTGCTACTATTACATGTTGTCATGCAGCACTGCAGCAGTGCAGCGTGGTGGTGGTGCTTGGTGGTGCTAAGGATCCACTTGTCGTGGCATGCGCGTGCATCCTTGGCTGGCAGCTCTCAGTTTTTAGCGTTGCGTCAGCTGTTTAGCATGCAAAGCGCGTTTGCTGCGCCGCAGTCGAGTGCATTGAACGCCCTTGCCGTAGGGGAATATCAATTCGCAACTTTTTGGTCACAGAGACAGCCAGGCAGCCAGTCAGGGTGGCAATTAGGGTGTGTCTACTGTACTTATACAGTAGGTCAGCCAGTCAGTCAGTGTATGTAGTGCGAGAGAGTGTTTTTGTCTACCCTCGGCCAATTGGCCCAATGTGAATTGCAATTTTCGCTGTTAACAAGCTGCCAACTGATTTTTCGTACTTGCCACGCCTCCCGGCCGCCCACTCTCGTCAGCGCTCGCAAACAGATGGCAGCGAGTCACGCTTTTTGTCGCTTAATTTCATTTTGTTGCATTTAATTGCATTTGTCGGCTGCAGCAGCGACAGCGACAGTGACTGCGACTGCGGCGACAGCGACAGCTGCTCTTCGTGCAGGTTCTCACATTCATTTCGGTCAACAAAAAATTTATAGCACATTTTTATTGCGCTTCTTGCTGGCCATTACTTACGACACAGAGGAGCGAGAGTGATAGACTGCCAGATACCCTATATGTGCGCTGCAACTAGTTTGTATTTAATTCAAGTTCTTATTAGGTTCGATTAGGCTCTTTTAATGCGAGGTATTTATCGATTTTTGAAATAGGTGATCGAATAAGTGCTGCACTTATGTATTAGATATACGAATACACTATATGTTCAATTAGAATTTATATTTAAGTCAACACCTTATAAAAGGAGTCAATATTTATTCTTTTATAATAGATATTTATCGATATTCTTTAAATTAGGAAACTAAATGGAAAAATTGTGTATACGTTCGTAACTGCTAGACTATGCATGCTTGATGCGAAACTTTATATGTAAATTATGCTTCAATAAGCATAATTAAGGCTTTGTTATGCTCGATATTTATCGCTTTTTAGAAGAATGTAAGCAATCTATAGATAGATAGTCAAATCAGGCAAAGCTCTTGTTTACATATAGAAAACGACGATACTCTATCTCATAAGATACTGCAGAATTCTATGAATTCTCTATATAGAAAAACTTAAACAATTAGTATTTTAAGTATGTGTTAATAACTCTGTTGCTTTACCCTCTCTGCTCTTCTACTCTCTGAGATACAGTGGGAAGGTAGTCTTTAAATATTTGTCTATTATATAGATTGATGCATAAGATGCATATAGATTATATTTTCTTCCCTGTAATTCAACAAGTATTATTGAGATTACATAGATGCCTATAAATTATATCTTCTACCCTGTAATTCAACAAGTCGCCTTCCACCTGCATGCTCGACTCACTCTAAGGGATTCCAGGGTATCGTAAATGAATGTTTTGCGGTTTTCGTGCTCGCTTTTTCCGCTTTTGGTTTTTCATTGCACAGCTTTGGTTTGGATTGGTTTGGCCTAATTGCAGCAGCAGCAGCAGCAGCTAGACCTCGCAGTGGCAGTCGCAGCTGTTGCAGCGCATTTGCATTTTCGGTCTGACATTTTTAAATGGATAATTAAGGGTGAATATCTACCTGAGGCGTGGCAGCTCGCAGAAGACCCAATCTGTCACCTCCTCCTGGCGCACCTCCCGATGGCTGGTGGCCAAATCGGCTTTGTTGCCGGCTATGACAATGGGTATATCCTGTAAATAGAGATAACGAGTTAGTCCTGCTGCAGACGGAGACAAAGCCGACTCGGCTATAATTGACACGCACGCACAAAAGGCAAAGCCACAACAACAACAACAACAACAATGGGGGCTCCGTAGCATAAAGCCCCAAAGACTTTGGCCCAGCTCTGTGTGCAGTCGTCTTCTGCTTCTTCTTTTCTTTTTTGGCTTTTCTGTTTTTTTTTGTGGTCTTAATTGCTTTGGGGCATTGAAATTGGGCAACATGAGGGATTGTTGCCTAGTGCCTGGTGGCTGGTGGCTTTGCCTGGTGCTTGGCTTTACTTTTTATGGGCGCGCTAATTGCATGCAAAATGCAAAGAGCGAGAGCTGTGCGTGGGCGTGTCCAGCTCACCTGAAAGTCGGCGCGCTGCTCGCGGATCTCCTCGAAGCACTGCTTCACACACTGAAAGCTGGGGCCCGACGTTGTCGCATAGACCAGCATGAAGGCGTGCGCCGTGGCAATTGAGAGGCGTCGCATGGCGGGGAATTGCATGTCACCGGATGTGTCCAAAATGTCCACCTGCAAGCGACAACAACAACAGCAACAACAATAATAATAAACAAACAACAACAACAACAACAACAACAACAGTTTGAGGCCTAAAAATTAATTAAATGCGCGTGTCAAAGTAGAAAACATATTGTATTACACGGCGTATGTGTAATATTTAAAGCGCGTCACGCATACGCCGCATTGTGCGGTTGCCCTTTTGTGCGGCTTAATGCGATTCGCATTATTTCATTAAAACAAGTTGGTTCGCTTTAAGCAGATTTCAGACACACCACAATCTAATTTTCAGCAACAAAATCACAAATTTGGCAAAGATTTTCAAATTAATATCAAAATATTGATATATATACATAGGTGAGGAGGTATGGATGAGATTCTCAGCTCTTTGGATTCAAAAGTTTTAATTGTATTGCATAACATGGCGTATGTGTGTTACAAATCCATTCATGAACAACAATTATCAATACTTCATTCAAATATAATTTCAAACTTAAATCTTTAAATTGAATATATAGAAAAATATAGAATAATATTTTAATAATTATATCTATAAACATCCAGTCAGTGTTCACTGTATTCAAATCCAACTCTAGAGAATTGGGTTGTGCGAGGCTGAAACTTTGAAAAATATTGTATTACACGGCGTATGCGTGTTATTTGATACATTGCGCATACGCCACGCTGTGCGCTTATTAAATTTATTTTATTATCCAAATTTTGCATTATTATTTTATTAAAATAATTTTACAGATGAACAAAAATTGAAAATAGAGAGGAATATATACATATAATAAATATATATATATATAGTATGTATATATACAATTCGATGATATACAGAGGCAGCTATTCGAATGAAACTCTTTGGAATTGTTGCGGCACACGGCACTGGGAGTTGAGTGGCAGAAACTTTGAATCATATTGTATAACACGGCGTATGCGTGATATTTGATATTTGATATATGAAGCACATGAAGCCACATCCTGCCGCAATTATCAATTATTTCATTAGCAACAATTTTGGATTTTCCAGCTCATTTTAAATGCCACATGAGTTGCCCCAAAAAGCATATTGCAGACACTCGACAATTTAATTTGAACAGCCGAATTTGCCAATTGCAAGCATCTTCAATGCGAACATGAACTCGAGTCTCTGTTCATGGCTGGCAATTAAATTTATGCCAAATGAAATTGATATCAAATTGTTTATTAAGCTGAACTCGCATTTGAGCTCAACGCTCGACAAATGCAGACATTTTGATTGCTAAATAATAATCCATTTCATTTCATTTCAATTTCCATTTCCCATGAAAAGTGCATCTTTATTTTACATTTATTTTCATTTGTTAATATTCACAAATTTCTGCTGAAACTGCGCTTTTTGATTTATTTCAATATTTGTGAATTTCTGGCATTTCGAGTTTTTCATGTTCGATTTTGTATTTGTGGCTAAGTTGAAGCTGTCGCTGGCATCAGCTTTAACCGAAGTTTTATGGCGAGCACGTAAAACGCGTCTACGAATATTTCATATATTTGTTTCCTACTCGCACTTTTTATACAATAGCAGAAGTCGTTTTTTTATGTTCGTCACGGAATTTGGGATGCATAAAAGTATGTTTATTTATAGGAAAATGTATTCATAAGCGCATATGCCAAAGAAGTGCCAAAATTCGATTCTGTTTCTCTTTTCCCATGCAAAACTTCCGTTCAGGTATTATATTGAAAACAAGCTGGTAGACATTACTACAGCCAATTTGCTAGATAAACTTTTGGAGATCCAGACTAAAGCTCAACAGATTCTTAATGAAAAAGTTTCAGAGGCAACAGCAAAGGAGGCAGGTGAATGCATAATGAAGAGAGGTTTGTTATCTACAAATTAATATTTGTTTCCAGTTGTTTTTAAACATTGTGTCTATCAGTACATAAACCTGTACATATATTTGTCCAGTTTTTATATTCATCTCCCTTACTCTTCTCCTGTTTGTTTATTTGTTCTAATTCACATTTTTTTATGTTTTTATTCGAGTTTATTTTCACATTCACATTCAAACTCTATCGGCCTCCCTGTCTGCTTTAGGCTGCCTCTACAGAGACCTTCATATCTGTGTCTCTTGTTTCAAATGTCTGTTTTTTACGGCTATCAGTGATAGCATTTTTCATATTCATTTCAGAGTTCAATTTGCATGTTGAACACAAACGAACTGCCACAGTGGAGCTCTTTCCGCAACAATGAAAAAACTTTGCTTAGCAAATCTGCCAACTGTCATTTAATTTGGTATTTGAAATTGGGAATTTTAGCTTTTGAATGGTCTGTGGGCGGCGAGCTGAGTCCGGCTCAATGCAATGATGCCAACTAATCCCAGCTGTTAGATGCATATATACACAGAGACAGATAAGTGATGAAAGAGAGAGAGAGAGAGAGAGAGAGAGAGGTAGAGGAAGTGAGAGACAAGCGAGTTGGCGAGTTGGCGGATTCCAACCCGGTCTATTGTCTGAAATGTTGGCCATTGTTCGGCAATTTGTGGCGCATTGTTGCAGCGATCGCCGAAGTCAAAAGGCAACTTTATTATAAAAATGCGCGAACCCGCAACAATAGCAGCGAATATCCTCCACACACAGCAGCGAGAGTGGTCCAAGAGTATTCGACTTTAAAGTGCACATAATCGAGTTTTGAAATTTTGAAAAATCAAGTTTGTTTAGAGTTTTGCATCCATTAAAAATCAGAATTCAGAATGTAAAAATATACTTAAGGAGGAGAATGAGGCATGTGAGACTCCACAGGACGACGAGCTAAGTCGATCTAGCTGTGTTTGTGTTCCAGCGTGATCTTATAAACCACACAAGTTGAAGTATCTCCTAATCAAGTCTATAACTTTCTATCCACCTGTGACTTATAAGTTTGTGTTTGTGGCATATCAAATCTTATGTATTAATATTTTTTTTTTTATCTCAAGAGTTCAATTAAATGAATTATATATCTCAATCCATATATGGACTATATGTTTTGTTACCGACAACCTTTCGGCCCTCCCTCGCTTATATATTTTTGGCCAAGGCTTTGCTGCATTGTTTGTATTCCAGCTGTGTTGGCACCAAATTGCTATTAAGGCCGCGCTATTTTATGGCCACAAATGTTAAACGCTCAAAGTTGTTGCGCCGTGTAATGTGCCGCAGCGGGTTTTAGCAGCAACAACAACGACAACAATGGGAACACGAACAACAACAATCTGTTAAACGTGACCCCAATGTTTCGGCTGCGTGCGTGTGTGTGTGTCTGTGTGTGTGTGCGGGTGTGCGTTCATGTTTAGCAGCCACAAACTACTTTTCACAGGGAATTCTAATCCAAGTTGATTGCATTGAGATTGAAAATAAGCGTAGAACACGCGGCGTATGCGTAATTTAATGTGGAATGCAGTTCAAATGACGGAGAGAGAGGGATAGAAAGAGAGAGAGAGTGAGAGAGGGATAGAAAGATAGAGAGAGAGAGAGAGAGAGAGATGTGAGAGAAACAGCACTCTTTCAGTTGTCGTAGTGTGAAGAAGATAGTCTAATCTATTTAAAGATCGATTGTTTCAAGCAAATCTATTTAATATTCTCAAATTGTATATGTATATACAATATATATATAGGCAATAGGAAATATAGGCAATAGGAAATATGCAATTGACAGTTTGATGACTTGATATCTGATTATGAATACTTATCAAGCCCACTGATTAATCAGTCAATCCACTACGACTATTTTTCAGAACAGCTAGTTATAGGAGAACCACTTTCGTATCTTATCTCATAGTATTTCTTAAGTTCTTCTCTTCTCTTTGGCTGCACTTCGCTTATTTAAATTCAATTAAAATTCTCTACTTTTGACTCCAGTTTCTTATCCAAAGCTCAGAGAGAAGTATCTCCAGGCGAAGCACGCTCCACTTGAGCAATTATTTATGTATATTAAAATCTGTTCTGATTGCTTCAAGCTGAACTTCATCGTCAACGTCAACTTCAACTTTCAAGCAAGAAAACAAAAAAAAAAATGATTTGTTGCCCTTTTCGGTAAAAATTACAGCCACGCCCACTGGCCATTACGCACAGCTTACGGCCCACAGCCCACAGCCCACAACCCTCAACCCACTGCCCAGAGCCCACATAGTCCTGTGACATTTTAGTCCAGTTACGAAGCGTTAAAACGAATTTAATTAAAACCAAAAATTCCGATGATGATGATGATGACATTGTCGATGCTGCGGATGATGGCAGAGACGACGCCACCACCAAGAGTGTCAGTGTCGACCCCAACGCAGTTTAGTCAACATCAATTTGGCGACCGTCGCAGCCATGGAAACCAGAGGGCAAAAGGAGACGCAACCGATAGGGAGTGAGGAGCAGAGAGAGATAGAGACTGAGAGTGAGAGAGAGAGGGATACTGCTGCATACCTATTAATCAACTTTTTGTTACAACTTTTGCGGCGAGCTCTTGGTCGTGTGTTAAGGCCAACTTTCGTAGCAGCAAATAATCAGCTCTGAATGATGTCCCCACTCAGGAGAGACAGGCGGGCGGTTGGGGGCATGGCACGCACACCCACACAGACACAATATCCATAACATGTTGTGCGTCGGAAATTTTGCAGTTTTTGATGGCCTGGCGTGTAAATTTGATTAATGAGAGGCAGCTTCCCTGCAGCTTGTCGGCTTGTCTAAGCCTCGCAGCTAAGCTTATGTTATACAGAGGCATATACATCAAGCATGTGTGTGTGTGTGAGTGCGTGTGTGTGACTGCCTTGCTACAGGCTAAACTATACACACACTCATAGATTAACCCATTTGCCCATCATTTACTCACTTTAAACGCGCTCAATTTGCCTGCGAGCATCAAACATAAAATTTGGAATTTTAATGCGGAGCTTAGTGAGCGCTACTTGAGCAAGCATTCTATATATGGATCATATATGTACGTGCATTACTTAACTTGCTCTCTCTCTTCTCTCTCTCTTTCTGTCTGCATAAAAACTTAATCCAATTTCATGTGGACAAGGGTTCTAATGCCAGGCAAACATGTTAACTCTCATAACTTTGTCGTAAGTGAAAGGAAATTTTCATAATTGGCTCTATAAAGTGTATTAGGAGGAGTCTATTGACTATGAGAGAGTGTTTGTAACAGTTAGATGCAAGTTTAGAGCATCTCTATTTATCCATTTCCAGCCTTTTACTCAACTTTCCACCTCTTACTTAACTGATTTATTGCATTGCTGATAAGAGCTGCAAAGCTATGAGAAATAATGTTTGAACTCATGTTAGATCTCTCCATATATCATCTTATAAGCCCAAACAAATCAGGCACACTTCGTCCCTTGGTGTGGGTAACCACACCCTGTTCAGCCATCCGTATAACAAAATTTCCCTTTTATAAACTGTTATTCTCTACACAAATCATAAAGCACTTCAGTCCATGCATTCCTACACCATTTCTACTCAATTTTAATATATAGAAACAAAGTAGAATATGCTTAGTAAATGGCCTACTAAATCATCATTGTCACAGTTAGTTAACATAGTCTAACCCAGAGACCTTTCCACATTCAGACAGTAATTCATTGCAGTTTCTAGTCATCCACTTTCCACTAAACAATCCCTGCAACTGTTAGTCAACTCTCCATAGCAATGCGGTGTTTGAACCGAAGCTCTCACACTAATAACTGCGCCCACAGCCTGCTTATTAGGCATTACATCTGCAGCAAGCCAAATGCCATTTGCAACTCAGTTGCATCCATTATGATTTTGATTTAATTAGTGGCTCAGTACGAATTGCCGCAACCCGCCCACACACACACACACACACACACACACACACAAATTGTTGCAGCTGCTGCACTCAGAGTGCAACAATTGGAGCTCAGCGAACAATAAAATTGGCAGGCACCTAAGCCAAACACCCATAAAAATTGTAATACAAATAAAAATGAAAATGAAAAGAAGTACAAGAGTGTTCTCGCATGCAGTGACCGACAATGGGATACCCTGTCTACGCAACTAATTTATTGATTTAAAGGGGATTTTGGAATAAAATAATTTGTAGTGCTCATAATCAGATCTTGTATGCTCTTATACTCTTCGAATCTCTTGCTGCTCTACTTTCTATTCTTCTTGTCTTCTATTTTGCTGGTCTTCTACTGGTCTACTAATGTAGATAATTCTATATAGCTTTATATGTTTAATATATTGTTCTACTCTTCCACTCTTATACTCTAATTCCTTATACTCTTATATTCTTATACACTTATACTTTTATACTCTTAGACTCTTAGACTAATATACTATTATACTCTTTTATATATATCCTTATACTCTTATACTCGTATTCTCTAATGCTCTTATATATAACTAATATTTTTATACTCCTCTTTGCTTCTACTCGTATACTCTTATACTACTACTACTACTTATCCACTCTAATACTCACCTACTACTCTTCTACACATAAACTACACTTTCTACATGTTACATATGTTCTCGAAATACGCGTCATACCCCATTGACCGCTTTGCAATGGGTTCGAGGCATAAAAAGCAACTGCTTGCTAAGCGTTCGCCTTGTTGGCTGTGCTGCTGCCACCTTTGGGGGCAAGTTGGCATGTTGTTAACGGGTAGCAGTAACAGGTAAGCTGCTTCAATTGTTATCACACAAGCAGCACTTAAGGAAGGTGTCCTCGTTGCACTCACCTTTAGGGTAACGCCGCCGAGGTCGTATTCGCGATTGTAGAGATCCTCGACGGTGGCGCGATATTTGTCCGTGTAGCTCTTGAATAGAAAGCGCTTCACAATGGAGCTCTTGCCGACGCCCGCGCCGCCCAGCAGGACGAGTCTAATGCGCTCCAGATCCGCCATTTTGTTGTAGCTATTACTGTATCTATTTCCTACTTCCGGCTGCCGGTATTAAACGCACTTGCTGCTGAGACAAATTCTCGCTGAGGAGGACTCTCGAATTGCGTTTGCCTGCGAATTGGAATTGTCCGTTGAGTTTTTTAGTCGAGCGACTGCATTATGTGGACTTCAACTTGATTTTCGGCATTCTCAGCGCCAAACGCGTGAGCTGAGTGTTGGCGCTGCTGGGCGGAGGCGTGTGCCGAGCTTCCGCTTCAAGTTGGCTGCAGCAACTTTTCACTTCCGCTTCCTGAGGAGTCTGCAAACAAAAGACGCAAAACTTTAAAATCAAAAATCTCATTTAGCCGTGTTTAGCTTGCGCGTCAGCTAGATATTCTTCTGTTTACGTTCGAGTGTTGGTTTTGTGGGGTTTTGTTTATTATTCTTTGATAATTGCACAGTCGGAAAATCTGCATTAAACAAAAACAACAAGAATAATTCAAGGGCAGCTGCGGATTGCAGCGGAAAGGCATAAACATCGCTGAAAATACATATGGATATTTGCCATACAAATTGCCTTAACCTACAAACAGTCTATAATCAAAATAACTCACTGTATATATATGCATGTATGTGTCCGTGTATGTGTGTGTATCACTGTAATCATAATCTGGGCACGTGTTGTGCTTGAATATGCTAGCAAACAAACGAGAGCCCTGGCATGCACCTGCGCTCGCAGATCTGCTCAGATTATCGGCACTACAAATACCCTGTGAGGAAAGGACGTTTGAGTAGATGGTGTTGCATGCTTTTAACAATATGCATAGAGTACAGGGTATCAACGAGTCAATACTCATTTCATAAAAAATGGGAATTCAAAAGCCAAAGTGAATCAGTAAAAGTTTTTGCTCAGCTTGCAATGAAGCATGTCTTTGCATGAATGCCAGCCTATCATAGGGTATCATAATCCAGCATACACGCACACACACACACACACAGCTGCTCACACACGACTGCGGATGAGTGTGTGCGCCATTGGAGCGCACAAATTTGCGAGCAATGAAAGTTGCAAAAATGTTGAGCAAAACTGCAAATAAACCTTTAGAAAGCAAATGCAGCTAAGAAGCCCTTAGCAACTCTGCCTCGCTCCCTCTCACTCACTCTGCTCTCACTCTCTCTCACTCTCTACATTTATTTGTCTGTCTAACTATATTCCATTGCAATGCACATGCTAAGTGCAGCAGCCAATTCAATTTGCCATTGAAGCAGCTGCCTTAAAGTCGCTTTCACCTGCCTCAGCTGAGGAGCGTTAGCTGCCTTGTCAAAGGTGGAACAGCACCACCTGCACCACCTGCTGCCTGTCTAATTGCAATTGCAGACTGATCTAATTACGTTTGCTGGCAAATGCAATTTGTTGCAATCAGCTGAACGGGAACAGCAGGAGCAGGAGTAGGAGCAGAAGTAGTAACAGTGAACGGATTGAGCGTGCTCTGAGCAGCTGACAAATTTTTCGATTATTTATGGCCAGGGTATGGGCGAAGTGTTAATTGCTTTTTGAGAGCGGATCATAATAAAAGGGTATGCAAATTTTTCAAATTATAAAATTGTGTCGAGCAACTGGACAAGTCAATAGGGCAAGCAATCATTGGATCGGACCGGGTATACCCGACTGCGCTACACTCTGTTACTATTATTGAGATACTGTAAGGCTTAAATATTGGACTGAGACGAATGTATGTATATTAAAGAGTTTAAGCCCTTAGAGCGAGTATATCCGACTGCCCACACACATTTATTATATACGAAAAATTCTAGTTTACAAGGAATTTTATTCAGCATTCGAGTAGTTACGATAAGTTGTGCTCAGAGGAATGCACACTTTTAGTGCTCAGGTCAGACATATACGACTGCCGAATACACGTTCAGTAATATTGAAAAACGTATATAGGAGAAGTTTATTCAGGGTTTGAGAAGGTCTATATGCAAATCAGTAATCGAGTCTCAGATAAGTTATTATCTCTTTTTTTCTCGTTCTCTATTTCAGAACATCTTCATATTTACGAAAGCGAATACACCCCACTTCCACTAGTTGAGCGAGCATAAAAAAGACACAATTGCCACTTGGCTAACACCAGAACAAGTTGTCAACCGACGCTCAGGGCCGACGAGCGGGCAATTGGATAAATTCGAAAATACTTTAACAACTGCAGCAACTGCAACTGCAACTTTCACTGGAATAGGATATACAGATATAGATGCACATGTACACATATATGCAGACATGTGTAGCTGTGTCTTCTGCTTCACATTCGTGTGTGCTTTGGCTTTGTTTCCTTGCTTGGCAATTTGTTGAAGTTGTCCTCGGAAGGCAATTGAGTAGCAGTTACCTGGCAAATTACACGAGTTGCACAATGCGCAAATGCAAATTGGATGCTCGCATCGCATGGCATTTATGATAGGGCAAACATAACACAGAGAAAGTGAAAGAGAGAGAGAGAGAGAGAGAGAGAGAGGATAGTGTGTGCATTTAATTAAGTATGAGAGGGTTACATATTGAGTTAGAAATTAAGTTTAAGCTGCAGTAACTGTGATGCAGTAGCAGTGACTGATATGCATATTACAGTCACAATTATTGTGAGTAACTGTGCTCTGTAGTAGCAGTCACTGATATGCATATTACAGTCACAACTACTGTGAGTAACTGTGATCTGTGTATTATTTATAATTAATGCTCAAATATATTCAACTAATCATAGAAACTTGAAATCTTGCACGAGTCACAGCTTAGTTTAGTGACTGAACAGTCACAATAATGATGATCCAGTCACTTGTTGTAATTATTATCACTCAGGCGCTGGTTTTTATTGTGATTTGAATATTGAATCAGACAACTAAAAGAGCAAAGTCACAGTTAAGCAGTCACAGTTCACAGTGAGTCACAGTTATAGTGATTCACTCAGCAACTCACCTCTAGCCGAAACTTTGCAAATATCTGGCTAACAGACCTCACATGAAGGGAAACTAAAAGTCAAGCCCATTCATGCTAATTTAATTTAGGTTTGCTTTTGTTTTTCCTTTTTTTTTCACTGTTATGGAAATTCTGCAATTTCTCTCACTCTGCATTAGACGCTGCAAAATATGCCCTGCAGCTCATGCGCCAAGTGGCTTAATTAATTAACTCAAATTGCTTAGCATGTAATCTGATTGCAAGAGGCTAAGCTGTGCATCAATCTGGAAACCAAAAACCAATTTTACGTATTCCTAATTTTTGAGCACTTAAACATGTGTGCATTACAAAATCTGAACAAAATCAAATAATTGTTTGAACTAAATAACTTTAACAAATACATCGAGTTGTTTAGGCACGCCAATTGGGCGTATACTTAATATTTCAATATTAAGCCAGAGGTGAATTATATCTAGTTTATTACAAGTTATCAAGTTATATCAAGTATATATCAAGTTATCAAGGAAAGCAGTCCACTTAAAGTAACTTTGTCTACCTATGAGTTTAAAAAAGCACTCAAACGCCAAAGAGATGGGGAGAGAGAGAGAGACAGAAAGCGCTGCGACTCAAGTATCAACCCCTTCTAATAATAACATTTATAATAATAGTTATACTTCAAGCCTTGATTTCAATTTGTCTATTTTTTTTTCAGCTTCAAAGGGAAAATTCTTAAGCAAAATTAATTCGATTCGAGGCAAAGCTTTACAGTCAGAGAGAGAGAGGGACAGGGACAGAGGAAGGGATAGGGGAAAGGGCAAAGGCAGCTAAAAGTTGAGCGCAACCTTTGCCATGTTTTTCTATATAAAATTTTAATTAAATCTACTAGGCCTACACACGGATAGCGAACAAGACACCAGCTGTGCAACAGCAACAACAACTGGAACTGGTACTCGTACTGGAACTGGAACAACAATTGTGAATTGCTGAAGTGAACTTTGCATTGTGTTGTCATCGCCTTCCGCTCTCCACTCTCCGCCCTCCGCCCTCCGCCTTCCGCCTCGCTTTACATTTTAAAGCAACTCGACGACTGCAAAACTTGAATTAATTTCTTGTTTTTCTCTCTCAGCCACAAATAAAAAATAAAAAGAAGAAGAAGAAGTTGAAAATATGGCTGTTGTTGACATTTCCTTCTTACGTTTTCGTGTGCCAGGCGCAAGAAAAAAAAACTTTTGTTTGTATGAGTTTTTTTTTGCTTTCCGCCTCGTTGAAAAATAAAATGTGAATTTTTCCCCCTTTTCATATACTTTTTTTATCTGCAATAAATTTTTGTTTTTGGCCACATGTTTGACAGAGTTTTGTATGCTCGCCGAGAGACTCGAAGGGAATATGTTGGAGATCCTGTGACATATGGCATATGGAATATCTAAACTCATTTCCTCATATAAAGAACTCGACTTAACTAAGCGAGCATTAGGCAGTCGGTTAAGCTTGACGGCTGACGACTTTTTATTGATGATTGCGGCGCGCGAGTGGCATTGGTTCGCCATTCAAAATGTCATCAAAAGCACATTTGTCACCTCAGCCAGCGGCAAAACTGTTGTAAAACGGGCTATGACTGACTGCCAGATGCACTGTCAATGGAGTGAGCAGGAAGAAAGAAAGAGTTTGGATATGAGAATTGGTTAGATTGAAAGACTGTAAGCAATAGGCAGTGGCTTTGTAACGCACGCCTCTCAGTGCATTTCAAACTGTACGTTTCTAAGTGGGCGTGGCATAGGCATTTAAATATAACACATTTGAGATAAAATCAGTGAAATATACATATGTTAGTTTTTAAAGATCTCTTCATATATTCATATTACATATATATAGTCTTCTCTTTCTCTAAAAACCAATATACCCGCTTTTCAATTGCCCAGAGTATTCACCAAGAAGTGGCACAATAATGGAGCTGCACTCAAGGATTGCTTTGTGTGCAACAACAATCGTAATGCTCCAACGCAGAGGACGATAAAAACCGACAACCGAGCACTAAGGCTTAAAAACTCAACTCTGACACTCACACACATACGCATACACCCGCAGTCACACACACACATACAGTCACACGCACACACAGCGGGATTAGAGAGCTGACATTGTCATATATACAATATGTGCCGGGCCTGACCACGACTTAAGCGTCAGGCAACAGCTGAAAGCGAATGCTCAACAGCAAATGGAACTACACACACACACGTGTAACCACACACACACACACACACGCACATGTGTAATTTATAAATATTCATTAGCCTAGTTTATTAAAATGCCTCCTCCTCGTAGTTGGGCTGATAGACGAGAGTCGCAGCTGAAGCCAGTACAAGTTCTAACCTACTCAGATACATATATACATATATATATATTCTGTATATATATATATGCTTGCTTATGTGTGTGCTTGCGGTTCAGATATGAACTACAATTTCCGCTTGATCGCCCTGACTGACAGTTTTCGCTCCGCACTTTGTTGCATTGGCCAAGTTAACCGAGGCGAACTGCGCATTTTGGCAGCATCAGCTAAATTGTTTATGGCTTAAAGCGTCGCTGCATTTGTTTACTTCGCTCTCGGCCAGTTTTGCGGCCAACTCATTACAGCGGCAATTAATTACGGCGGCTGTTTGGGCCCGAGCAGAGGCAGAAGCTAAAACGATTTGCGGTTAAGGCATTGGAAAGTTATGCGATTTGCCTGCTGAGAGTGTGGCCATTGCAATGGGGTAGCTGTGCTTGGACAGGCTGTATGTGTGCAGCAGTAGTTATCGATAATATATCGATATTAGTTAAATCACGCTGATCTTAAGTGCGATTGTCATCAGTATGGAATTGGCATTGTGAAGCTCTCTATGATTATTAAAATATGTCATTATTGTTATCATTATCATTGTCATTATATACATTACGATAATAAGAATATCATTATCTATGACAATGCTTATTATTCATATACATACATATATCCCCTTTGAGTTCCCACACATTGTATTTCTGCTTCTTTTTCAGTCAGTCAGTCAGCCCCTTTGCTATCAACTACAGGGTATAATTAGTTCGATTTATGGTTTCCGGCAAATTGCATTTAATTTAAGCATATTTTTTGTTTATGTGGATGCCATGTGGCATTTGCGGCGCTTAAATCATAAAATACGCTTTTATGTTGCACACAGATAGAGAGAGAGAGGGAGAGACAGAGAGAGAGAGAGAGAGAGAGAGAGAGAGCATATGGCTAAAAACTGCGAACAAATTAAGTGCAATTAATTTGAACTCTTAATGGAGTCAGGGACCACAAGCAGCAATAAACAAATTATTTAATGAGCCTAGTGTGTGTGTATGTGTGTGTGAGTGTGTGTGAGTGAGTGTGTGTGAGTGTGTGTGAATGTGTATGTGTGTAGCTGTAGTTGCTGCAGCTTAACTTAGTTGTAGTTGAGCCCAGCGAGCCAGACGCTGACTGAAAACCGAAGGACGTTAAACCAGTTAATGGCGGCGCTTTATGACAGACACACACACACACTCTCTCACTCACACACACTCTCTGTCTCTCTCAGAGGCTGGCAAAAGGTAAGCCGCCCGGAGCCTGTCAGCATTTGAAGCCTTTTATTTCTGGTTCAATGGTGTGCAGAAAATGGGTCACTAACTGTTACTTATTTATACTAATCACAGCAAATTGCCGACGTGGGGCTGTGTGAGAGGCGTGGCCAGAGGCTGTCGAGTGAGGTAGACACCCCCTCTCTCCCCCTCTCTCTCTATCTGCTGCTGTTGCCTTAAGTGTTATTAAAAACTTTTGTTGAGCTACCTAAATTTAGCTGCCAAATGAGCTGCGCTGCAAAATTTTGTTGTCTCCCAGCAGACTGCTGACTGCTTCAGCTTCTTCTTCTTCTTGTTCTCTTCTTCTTATGCAGCTGCTTCAGTCTTGGCCAAGTTAATGAGCAGCGTCTGGCATTGCTGTTGCAATTTGTTTCTTGGGCAGCTAATTGGATTTGAATTGTTCTTAATTAAATTTGCTGGAATCGTTGCCATAGATCAAAGGCAGCAATCGGAAGGACATTGGATACCTAGAGTTGCAAGCGTCTGATGAACTGCTAGATACCCATTAATATATAATTTATCATCTAGATGAGAGCTTTACTAATCTGCATGCAACTAAATATATCTATTGCATTTATCTTTTTGGACTAGCACATTCTCATTAAATCATATATCCATTATTAGTTAGTAGTATATTCTTCATCCTTCATCCTAATCTCAAATAAAAATTAATCTAAATTCCATTTTATATACAGATATCCTCTATGCAAAATGACTGACTAAGGGATACCCATTATTCGTAACAGGTTTTTATAATCATTACTCATGCATAGGTATTCAATCAGCAATCCGCAATCAACATTCAGCTCCAATACCATTTTTGTCTTGTAATCAACCTGAAGTTGGCAAAAAGGCAAGACAAACTGCTTAAACTGTGGCTGCTGTGCTAGAAGATACTCATTAGTCGCAATATATATTCGATTCTACATCTAAAATTAAGTCTATGGTTAGAATTCCCAGAATAATATTTGATTATTTTTATCATGGCAGCGTAATTGTATTTTATACCTATTGCTTGACTGGCAGATACCCAGCATTAGTGATGGGATATACTTGGAGCAACTATGATGATAACTCTCTGTATTATGTTGATTGACTAGCAGCTGCTTTGATATAATTTACTTACTTTATCGGCTAACAAGTCTGAAATCAGTTTACAGCTTATCCCATTGAATTTGTCCTTTGAAGCAAACTCTTAAGAGAGTAACAGTGCCTTTGATAGACTAGCGCATACCCAGCACTCTCTGTAATCACTATACAAAAGAGCAAATAGAAATGCTGACTGACTAGCAGATACCCCACAAATAACATTGGCAAACATTTCTCTTTACTTGAATGCTTTTGAGGAACTCTCAATCACCCTCTATTGGTAACGCTTCTAGTTCACTACACCGCCTTCTACTAATCCAAGTTGTAGGGCATCAAAATGGAAAAAAAGGTCCACTTCGGGAAGTTTTTGCAAGTCGAGTTTTGCGGTTCGAAAGATCTAATAAATTTGATTGCAATCGAAGCGTAAAAGCCAACGGGCAGAGTGAAAAGCACGAAGAAAGAAATAATAAAAAGGGTCAGCAAACTGTGTGGGAAAAGACTGCGGCTCAGGAGTGTTAGAAAGGGGCGGGGGCGTGGCCAGCAGCTAGCATAAAAATGAATGCAAAAAGTTAATCAGGCGCAAAATGAAATTTTGCAGCTGCTTCACTTCGCTGCAGTCGCGCCCAGCAGCCAGCAGAGAGCCGGCTCCTGGCCAAGTTCGCCCAACTAGTTGCCCCATGTTGCATGTCACGTCACGTCAAGTCGTCAGTGACGTCATCGACTGTCAACGCACAGCTGCCACAGACTGGGGCCACCGCAAATTGAACACAAACACGATTCAGTTGGAGCAGGAGACGACGCTGGCTGCGCTCCTTTGTGCTGCGCTGTCGTCTCTTTTCGGCTTAAGCATATGAGCATCGTCATTATCATCATCGTCGGGCACATCATCATTATCATTGTCATCAGCATAGACGTTGCGATGGCCTTTGATGCTGTCGCACGTACCACAGTCCACAAAAAGCCAGCGAGCGGAGCTCTCGAGAAACAGCTCGAGCTTCAGTCACATGTGTATCTCTCTGAGTGTGTGTGTGTGTGTGTGTGTGTGAGTGCTTGAGCATGTGTGTGTGTGTGGGTGTACCATGTAGGTTAATCGCATACACAAAGCTAAATGTGTGCGCAGTTTTTACGCCAAAGATTGCATTGGCCACAACTTTGACCCACTTAAAGAGGTGAATTTGAGTGAGTGTGCGTGTGTGTGTGGGTGTGTGGGTGTGTGGGTGTCCAGCAATTTGGGCAATTCATTTGTGTTTGCTCAAGTATGACAAGTGCAATAAAAATTGATCATAATGGAATACACGAACTCAAACAACAAAGCAACATGACAAATTGTTGCATGCCACACACACACACATACAAAGGGACACGCCCACACGCCCCTATAGATAAAAGTTGCATACATTTATCAAATGCGCAAAGTGTAAATGACATGAACATATAGAGATATATATAGATATAGCTACATCTGTTTGTGTGTCTCTGAGTCCAATGTAATAGAAACTGTTTTAAAAATTGCATTTTATGACATTTCAAAGGAAGCAGCGAAGCGTTAAAAGGATATGAATGAAAGCATAAGTGTAAAGACGAATAGTAAATACACTCTAGGAAAAGAGATGATATATAAATCATTATTTATATATCGTGTGTTAGAATAGTGTGTATGACAGGATAATTTGAAAGAAATCTGAAAAAAAATTTATTTTTATTATCATTTTTGGGTTTTTCGTTATTCAGCTAAATCATTCCTATTCTTTTATATCCTCCACAAAAAAATTATATTTTGGATCTTGTTAAGCTCCTTGAATTTCGATTACGTATAAGATGTGTATGTGAACTCTTAAGTATATTAAGGATCGTTTCAGAATGAATGGCAAAGAAAAGAAGTGAGGGAGAGAGAGAGAGACAAACAATTAGATAGACTCAATTCAGTACTCCTTGTCTATGGCATTCAAACAGTTATTCGTGGCAAAGCACTACATATACATACATAAATATATATAAATATATATACATAAATATATATCTATGTAACCTGCATATTCTCTGAGCTACGACCTTTACATAAATTTTAATAAAGATAATTGCAATTGAATTATTTTATCTATCCATCTATGAGCTCAGCATGAGAATTGTTTCAAAGGAAAAGCCGCACACAAACAGCATTCGGCATGCGCATAAATCATTTGTAGGCAAAAAATATGCCTAGAAAGTAAATGAATTCCTTATATAGAAATATGTATATATAGATATATTTGTAAATATTTCGGTTTCTTGTTTGGCTTGTGCATAATTACTGCGCATCATAATTTCCGTATTCATGAATTCCGTTTGCAAGAGCTTTAAGCGGAAAATTCATTAGCTACTTCAAAGATTGTAACGTGCCTGGAATTCGTGCACCTATTTTCCCGGACGTATTTCAATACAAATGAAGAACCTGCATTGTCAAACAGACAGAGTGAGAGAGAGAGAGAGAGAGAGGGAGCAGCAACAGCTTTGACAGATAAATTGAGCTTATTTATCAAAGTTTTAATTAAAAACTTCATAGCACACGCAGCAGCACACGCAGAGAGTCGTCTCTAAATTGCTAAGTGTGTAATTACAACTGCTACAACAACAACAACAACAACACAGGCAAGCAATCTGCACACCTTGAGGCAAGAAAAAAAAAACAGTTCAGCAATTGTTGTAGACGAAACCTATTTGAACAGCATCATCATCATCATCATCATCAGCATCAACATCAGCATTTCTTAATATATGTAGAAAGCGACAACGGAAACGGAAACGGAAACAGTTCGCTGTGCCCTTTAATGTATGCAGCAGCAGCACAAAAAAAATTTAAATAAATAAAATTCACACAAAATTGAATTAGACTTAATAAACACGAATGCCCAAAGCGCCAGCTGCCGGCAGCTGCAAGCATGCGATTGCTTGATACTGCCTCACTCTGCTCAGTTCTCTTCTCGCCCATCTCCCTCTCTCTTCCTCTTCGTTTCCTTGCTAGCTTCTTGCCTGGTGCTGACAGTGTTGGCAGTTGACAATAAAGCGGTTTATAGCTTAAGGTTATATAGAGTTAATTTTAAATTCTTATAGCTATTCAATTATATATATGAATTTTTTAATTTTATTTCCTCTATTCCCAATTCAAATATGGTTTCATTCACATACACTGTTATTAAAACGTACCGTATATAGCTAGAAAATAGCCAAATACCGCTAACAGAAACCCCAACTGGCCGCAACATTCCCACATCCCAAGACTCAGCACTTGCCCGTTAAGCACAAAAGTCGGCAAATAAATATAAAAATGGTGCTGCAAGACGAAGTACTAGAAGTAATAGAGAGAAGCGCACAGAAATTCATAAAGCGCGCTTTACGCGTGGCTGAATTTAACGGTGCTGCGCAGTCAACAAAAGGGAACACGTAAAAAATACGCCATCAACTCTCCCCGTTCCCTGCACGAAGCAAAAAATTGCAAGAAAATCACAAACAACATTCCGAGCATTACAAAGGCCAAGCACACAACAAAAACAACAACAGCGACATCGGCAAAAGAAACTTGTAAAGCGGACGGCTGAGACGCGACGAGAGACAGAAGCAGAAACAGAAACTGAAACTGAAACCGAAATGGAGATGGAGATGTGAACAGGAATGGGCACAAATGGGAACAGCATAACAAGCATTGTTACAAAGGCCACGCACAGCGACAACAACATAGAAGTGAATGAGCAAAAACAAAGATGTAGACAGAGTTGGGAACAGCAATAAAAATAGAAGGGGTACTGCAATTGGCTCAGCTGATGTCGGTGGGAACAGTTTAAAAATAGAACAGGCAGCAATTTATGGCGGGAGTTGAGGCTGCCACAAGGGGAATGGCATTGGGAACAGCGCATTGCACACATGACGTAGGCCACGCATATTGCAGCCGCCCACCCTCAATGGGAACAGTAAAGGGAAGAGCGTAAGCGAATCGTAAGCACTTATCAAAAACAGAAACAGAGCCGGGAACAGCAGTGGGAACAGACATCTGAGCAAAAGCAACAAAAGAGCAATTCAACTGGCAAACTGAACCAATTTGCAGTCCAAATTCTTTTAAATTGCACACTTATTTATTGCGAGTCTTAATCTTGACCTGCATTCTATGAAATACACTCGAAGCTTAACTTCCACTTCAGCTGAAAATCTTCAAATTCTTGGAACTGAACGCAATAAGTGTGCATTCATTCATTCTCAAGAGAAAAATTTAATAAATGTCTGGAGATTACAATTATCGTTGATTGACGTAAATTACAGGTAATACAGCGCTGTGACTGACATGATTCCATGATTTTTCAGATTTGGGCTGTTTCTTGGAAAGCTCTGCGTTGACTAAAGTTTATTGAAAATTTAAGTTTATAAGTTTTATGATATTAAGTTTGATATACAGCGAGGGTAGTCTCAAACATCTGTGACGCTTACTTAATATTAGCAAACTTTTTAGACTTCGCTCGTGTATAACTTAATATATATAGTAGATAGATATTCAGATAGTATAACTTTAGATTTTAGAAATAGATCAAGTAAGTAAAAAGTTTTTTCTAGAAACCTCTATTTAGATTCATAAAGAGAATCTCTAATATACATAGAGCCTATTTGGACTTTAATACAAAAGCAATCTATACACAAATATTTAAATACATAATGTTTAACTTAGTTATAAATTATAAGACTAGTTAGATATATAAGTATATATAAGTCTATACCAAAGTTCCATCTTCATTTCTAAACGGTTCAAACTAGCCTCGTTTAGAGTGAAAATTTCTTATGTTTAGAATTAAAATGAAAAGCATTGGTGGAAAATTTCTCAAAGTGCAAACCGGAAAAGAGCAACACGAAGCAGCCGGCGGCGTTGACAAACAGACAGACAGTCAGATAGAGAGGCAGAGTAAGAGAGAGAGAGAGACAAACAGAATGACCGACAGACAGACAGTCAGGGAGTCCGACAACAGTCGCACGAGCAAACAGTTGGCCGAGGCGTAGATCCGCCACAGCAACAACAAACAGCAAACAACAAACAACAACAACAACAACATTTAACAACTGGAACATCCCTCAGTTGATGTTCCAAAGTAAAAGCAAAAGTCCCTCGTTCCCGCATCGACTAAAAGAAATTTAAAATAAATTGCAAAATGCCAACAAATAAAAAATTGTTTAAGTAAGAATATGAAAAAAAAAGATAAAAAAAAATAAGTATGACTGCTGCAATCGAGCATAGCTCATTGCGTGATACTCGTACACATGAGCTAAGCAGTAATAATTTCAAATTGGAATTCGAGGTGTAAAGAGGAGGAGTGGCACAGCCCACTACCAATACTATTTTTGGCAAAAGTTCCGGGTAACTTCCAGTTGAGCACTCCCCACTATAGGTTATAGATCTATCTGTAGACTAGGTCGATTCTAAATTCTCGAGCCTCCTAATACTCAGCCAAAGTTAGACACTATTATATATATATGCGATATTTCTACGAAACCAATATACTCTCTTTGTTGCTGCACGAAAAAGCAAGAGATACGCCTATGCCAGAGCCCCCACCCCGAGCAGTTTGCGCCGCTGCCTGTTGACCCGACTTAATTTTTTTGTGCGTTCCACAGCGAAGCTTGGCCAAGACAGCGGATGCTTATAAAGAGATTTGTCTGTCTGGCTGGTATTGGGCAACAAGCAGAAGTAGAAATAGAACCTGCTGCTGCTGCTGCTGCTGCTGCTGCTGCGGGCCATGTCGCCGCCCACAGCTCCGCCTTGATGAGCCGCTGATGAGTGTCATCACAATCGGGATTATGATAATATTATATAATGTAGCAATCGTCAGCTTCGATGAGGAGCAGTAGGCAGTTGCTATATCTCCCCCTCTCGCTGTTGGCCAATTTGTTGGCCATGTTAACGAACAGCCGCTGAATGCGCAGCGAATGTAAAGCGCGATTTACACAGACATTGATGCAGTGAAACATGATTTAAATCGGATTTCTATTTGTGCTGCTTAAGGGCCAATGGAGATTGAAATTATGCACAGATATACTCACAGCCAATTCTTCAATCAACCCTCGTATATTATATGTATGTACCTTAATTATTATTAACCCTTTTAAATATCTGCCTGAGTATTAAGTATTCGACTCTCACACTCCAAGAGCGATTCATTTGAAACTCTTTGACAATATTGAGGCGATTGCCTTTTTAGCCCGGCTCTTATCTCTTGAGCCCTTTCCAATGGGGGCGGGGGCTCGGCCATAAATAAATCCGAAATGGCCTCAATGCCCGCTTTGCCCAACTTTTCCAGGCAACGGCTTAAGCACCACTCGTAGCGGCACTCGCTCAAGTGTCCTTCATTAATGCGTCTGCTTTAATTGCGCCCAGCTGCAAAATTTCGTTGCCTACTTTCGAGCGCCGCCAATGTCGAATGGCGAATGGCGCCTCCGTTTGATTGGCAAAATTTTCGTTGCCTACTTTCGAGCGCTTCGATTTGATATCGCGCAAAACGAGAGTAGAAAACTCTGGGAAAAAAACAACTTTTAGCTATGCATTGAACCACTTTGCATAGCGAATATGCGAACTTATTGATTGCTCAGCCATACGTATTTATATGTATATGTATATATGTATATATATGTGTGTGTATGTGCATATGAAAATTAAGCTGCGAAAAAAAATGGGAGTAAAACGCGGAGGAATTCACAGCTCGTGGCGGTTGAAGCTGTGTGTTTGGCAGCAGGAAGTTAAGCTGAGATTGCCAATAGCTAAACAACAACAACAACAGCAACAAGTTTGCAGTGCTATGGTGAATGCGTGCGCGGCTTAGAGATACCCTTTAATTATGTATTGTTTTCGAGTTGTCAATGAGTATTTGAATATTAAAGGACTGCGAAATTTAGACTTTGGCCATTTTATAATATCTATAGTCTTTTTTCTATAAACATAAAAAATATTATAAAGTACTAGAGCCTTACTAGAGACATGGATTGTATAAATAATCTGGATAAGGATAATCGTAAGACTTTGTTCCACTTAAGTGATATTATAGTCATTTACATCTGTAATATTACTCTGTAATCTCTTTCTCTCTCCCTTTATTTCATACCACTACCAACATATCGACTTTCCGCTCCAACCCGTTTACAGGGTATACAAAATTTATGGTTTCGTTGCTCTGCTCATGTGCCTGACTGACTTAGCGTCGCATATGGTGCGCTTTGCATTTGCTGCTGTTGTTTTTTACGCCCAACTCAGTCACGCACGACTTGCTGATACCCTGTAAATACACTAAGCAGAAAAGTTTGTGTCCTTAGGCCCATTGAAGTCGACTTAAAAGCAAACTCTTGCCTCGTATTTCCCTTTGATCTACTCGAATCGACACCCTTTCGAGTGGGCGCCGTTTAAAGGGTGAATTGCATAAAAAGCGAGTAAATGAAAGTTTAGCTCCGACTGTTTATTTGACAAACAACGGAAGAGTGGGGGCGAACGCAAAAGTTTGCACTATGTTTGCGGCCTGTTAGTTGGCCACCAAGGCATGTCATCGTCAATGCCACAGTTGCTGCTACTTCTACTGCTGTTGCCTGCTGGCTGCTGGCTGTGGGCAGCCAAGCATGAGCCGGCAGTTCAGTTGGCCAATGCTTCCTTATTAAAAATGGCCAATAGAAAGCGACATTCGACTGCTGCCAACTGCCAGTTCGACAGTTTTGCCACTGACAGTGCCTGCCACAGCGCATTGTGCAACTGCCACCTGTAAAGGCAGCCGAAGTGAGGTGGGCAAAGGGAGCGAGAGGGCGAGAAAGCGAGAGAGTGGAAGGATGGAAGATACTTCGCTTATACACAGCTTGAATGGGAACGAAATGCATATTGATTGATCGAGCCAGAACAACTACTTGCAAGGCGGAGGTGGAGTGTCAATTACAGTTATAGAGTTACTAAGAGAGAGTGAGATGGAGGTAAAGAGAAGGGCTTCCCATCTGCCGCTCACAAAGTTCATGACGGGACACATAATCAGCTGAAAAGACTTAATTATCATGAGGGGAGAAAAGAGAAGAGAGAGAGAGAGAGAGAAAGACAAAGTGGGAAAGATAGGAAAGAGTGCGAGATAGCCACAGAAAGAGGAGACAAAGAAAGAGTGAGGGAGAGAGAGAAGAAGGGGGAGAAAAAGAGAGAGACAACTGAAGAGGAAGACATCTTTGATTGAGAGAGACAAAAGTAGCTGCATTTGGTTCACTCCCCCCCCCTCCTTTTACAGTTTGAGAGTCACTTTTAAATTTTAATTTTCGCAAACAGAGTATGACACAGTCAGTAATATCCGTCTTGGTCCTTTTGCGCTTTGATTTTCCACTTGATGGAGTGCAAATAGCTAGCTAGTATCGCATCGCATCGCATCGCATCGCACCGCACCGCATCTCATGGCATCGCACGGTGTCGCCCTGTGCAACGGGGCGTATTATCAAATTATAAACATTTTGTGTTGCAAATGCATTGTTAATGAGCGAGGCGCATGCGGCGGCAACGTTTTACCTCTTAATTAGTAGTCCTCCATTTGGGCACGTTATCTATTATGCATCGCACATAAATGTGATATATATTGTATATATATATATATATATTTCATAGTCACGAATCTGTTTTCCCTGCAATTATACAAATTGTCGTCAACCATTTTCGCTGCTCATACATAATTTATAATTCTCAACTGCGGCCATTAGAAAACATCAAGTTGCGAGACGTGCTTGAAAACGTTTTGCTCTAACTACCCCCGCTCTACCTCACTCTCTCTCTCTCTCTCTCTCTCTCTCTCTCTCTCTCTTCGTCTCTTTCTCAAGTTCTCTTGGGGCATTTTGTCGCCAAGTTGAAATTGCTTTTAATAAAATACAATTTCTGTTTGCCAAAAGCTTTGGCCCACATTCCAGGAATACTCAAACTGAACATTATGTAGTCATTAAGTGCCATCAAAAGACGCGCTCACACAATACACTCACACACACACGCACACAGACGCACGCACACAACTAGGACTGCTGCGAAAACTTGTTGAAAATTTCAATAAACTGTTGGCTTAGAAACAATCAAAAAAGTGCTTGAACAAAAATCTGCCTGACCATTAGATACACACACACACACACACATACACTCTCTTAAAAAGGGATACTCAAGCAATCAGTTGTTTGTGGCATTTTAATCAATGTCTGGTTAGGGCAAAGGCCAACACAAAAAAGTTCAAGCAGTCAAACACAGCCATAAACACAATGTCTCCATGTGTGTGTGCGTGTATGTGTGTGTGCACAGGTGTGTGTGTGTGTATTGTGTATGCGTTCTATGTGAGCGATTTCTATTAGAGATGTTTCATTCTGTTCAGCAGGCGTTGCAATCGAATGGTTTCGTGAAATGAACTAGTGAGCCAGTGAACTAGTACAATATTCGTTCATCAGTTCATGCTCCAACACATAAAGACATTTTATAAGAGATGTTATTAACAGCCGACTCATTTACTTCACAGATAGATCAATCAGGCGTATCGGTTCATATGAACTAGTTTTTTGTTCTTTAATGATAATGGATCTATATAAGCACTATGTCAATTATATGGCTTTGCAGAGACATTGAGGAAATTAATAATTGAACTAGTACTTTAAAATGGAACCAGAACTACCTATTTTGCTTTATATCTAATAGTCGTATCGGTTCATATGAGCTAGTGTTTTTTTAGTGATAATCGAACTATATATGCACTACGGCAACACTATGGATTTGCCAGAAATTAAGGAAATTAATGAACTAGTTCTTTAAAATGGAACCAGAACTACCGATATTGCTTTAAATTTCATTAGACATTTACTAAATGATTGAGGATAATTGTGAATTGTAAACTATGTAAATGCTCATAAATCAAAAATGAACTAGTTCCCAAAACTTGAACTACAGCCAGCAGCACCCATCTCCATAGAGCCATTCACAGTGGCGCATTGTAAGGTCTAGAGTGCGGCCAAGTGCTCCATGCCCGAAAAAGAACAAAAACTATTAAAGTAAGTGGAAATGGGCGCATTAGGGCGTGCACACACAAAAGAGGCCCCAAGGGGGTAGAGGGGGTGGGGGAGTGAGTGGGCCGGGGCGTCTGTCTGCCATTTAAACGCTTGGGCGCTTCGCCCTCGACAGACGGCAGCAGTAGGCGTCGTTCGCTGTTGAACCTTTTTATGTGCTTTTAATTCATTTTTTTTTATCAAAATACAAAAAATAAAATCGTATTAAAAAATAAATGTGAACTATGAACTGTGAACTGTGAACTGTGAGCTCCAAAAATGATTTTTCCACTTCGTTTTATTTTTATGGCATTTTTGTGCGATTTTCGATTTCAATTTACACTTTGCATCAGCATCGCAATTCGGTTTCTACTGCTCGCTCATTGCGTGCTAAAGGAGTATATTTGTTGCTTGAGGTAGACATTTGATACGCTTACATATTTATGTGTGTGTGTGTGTGTGTGTGTGTGTTCATTGGGGGCGTGGCTAATTTGGAAATATTGTGACAACTTGAGCGGAGGAATCGGCAAAGTTTTGTTATTGGGGATAAGAATTGGATTATCAATCGATAGCACTGTATTTTATTCTTATATATATCATATACATAAATTATATTTATTTTATTTATTTTAATATTTTTATTAGCTGAGCGAGTATTGAGAAGTCCCATGCAACTCGTGGATCGCTTTGCACCCTCGTTCCGGCTGGGCCCGCGTCCCTCGCGGCGTATGCGTAATATGCAAATTGCGAGCAAGGCATGGAGCCGCACTGGCAAAGGGTATTTGAGGTGACTCAGCAGGCGTGATTCATTAATAAAGCGTAGCAAACGAGAAGTTCGAGTCACTTGAGGCGTGGCACTTGGTCTCCTTCATTAGCTGCATTAGAAACGTGGCCGCAGCCCAAGGCCACGCCCAAGGCGTTGACCGACAATAAAATGAACAGCATCAAATGCAGAGCCTCTCCAAATGCCGCAAATATAATTAATGACAATGGTCATACGAGAGAGGGAGAGGGAGGGGGAGAGAGAGAGAGAGAGAGAAAGAGAGAGAGAGAGAGTGAAGTGTGCTTTGTCTATGCCAAATGAGGCGTGGCTTTAACTTTGACGAACTTTAATGGAAGCTCAAATGAAATTTGAGTGTAGCATTGTAAGCACATACATACATATATAATATAATATAATATAATAACATATATATTTATGCATAGTCATATGTGGTAGGCCCGCTAGTCGGGCCCGGATATAACGCTAACTAAGTGCCGCATTTGCAGCATCCGGTCTAGACTTGATTATCCTCAGCTTCGCTGTCAGCCCATGCTGTGCAGCTGCTGGCTAGGCGCCATGTAAAGCAGCAGCTGTTCCAGCCAAATGGGATGCTTACTTAGAGATAGGAAAAAGAGAAGAAAAGACGACGGCGAACGGGTATGCGCGGCCAAGCAATGCGCTGTTCGATAAAAGAAGGTCGCCAAAACGGAAAATATGAAATATGTGATCTGTACAAGGAAAGTAAAGTAAGGCCATGTCATAGAGTTTACAAATCAGGTTAAACGAGTATACGCAACTAAGCAATACTCTGTTCAGAACATCTTCTTATGGAATAAGTTGAAGCAGGAATCTATTAAGAATGGGAAAGGGAAAAGAATAAGACAAAGGTAAGTGGAAAAAATCTAATTAGAAATCGATCTAGATATGTAGAGGGATATATTGTATGGATATAGAGATATATAGAGTTAGAGTTGCTACAAAAACTCAATCGAATTGAAGCCAAGTTTCTTAGCAAGTCACTTAAATGGGGAGAGCCTAGACAGTAATACTTGACTATAAAAAACTTTAACTATAACAGCAGCTCATACTGTTCAGATATATAGATAAGTTCTATAGGAATGCTAACATGGAAAATGGAATGGAACCTTATTATATATCCAAGTACTTTTAGCTGTACTTAAAAACTTTTTAGACTGCCCTCACACAATTTGAGCTATACATGGAACGGGCGTAAATTAATCTCAAATAAACTTTTCCTAATTCACAGAGTCAAGGCCAGAGACCTCCAAAAATTGATAAAAAGATATAGGACACGTATGCATTTGGTTCAATTTCTTATTATTATTTATTTTATTATTATTATCTTTTATTAGTTCATTCCTAAACGGTAAAGATAACTGCGATCTTTGATATATATCAAATTCCAATTAAAGTCTCAGAAAAAAGGCTAAAAATGGCTAAGCTGAGGTTAAGAACAGGGCTTACTTTAAACATTCCCGCTAAAATGTATAGAGGTTTTACATGTCACGCTTTTAGTTAAAATACTAAAATACTAACTAAATTAACAGTTTAAACATTCAAACTAACCACGCCCTTGTGGGCGTGTCATACCTAACCAGCTCGGGCAATGCATTCGAACTAATATGAACTTTTTGCACATTGTAAACAGAGTATATAGAGCGAGAAAAAAATGGAAAAATATCAGCCAGAGGCAGGCATGCCACATGCCACAGCTATAAGTGGGAGAGTCGAGGTGTGTGCATGTGTGTGTGTGTGTGTGTGTGTGTGTGTGTGTGAGTGTGTTTATGGATGTGTGTAAATGTGCCTGTTATTCCCCATTTGCAGCTGGGGCAGCAGAACGTTTAATCTACCATAAACACATGACTGCGTATTTATGAGCGTGCCAATGTGTGTGTGTGTAGGTGTGTGTGTGTGTGTGCCACGGCAGGTGAGTGTTTTAGCTAAGCCGTTGTGATTTTCCCTGGCTGCTTATTTTTTCCCTTTGTCTCTAGCCGGCGTGGAGGCAGCTCAGTCAATAAGTTGAGTCAAACCGTGCGAAGTTCTTCCGCGCTTTGCCTTTCTATTCTTTCCGGCAACATTTGAGGCTGGCTTTAACTTTCAACATTCATAATTCAAGGCTAAACAGGTGCAAAATACGCAAAATACGCAAATGCAGCGCGAAAAGAAAAACATTTTCAATGTTTACTTTCACATAAAAAGGCAAATGCAATTAGCAAGCAGAAGGAGGTTTTTTTCTGTTTTTTTTTCTGTTTTTTTGTTCTGTGTCATGTTTGAAAGGCAAACGTAATTAGCAAAAAGGTTTCATAATTATTCAAATTTAATTTTGTTTGTTTTTCAATTAATTAACTTGAAAATAAATATATATAAAGTAAAAGGTTGAGTTTGCACAAAAATAAATCAACTTAAAAGAAACATTTAGAAATAAGAATAGAAGAATTTCAAACAAATAAAAAAATTAAGTTAAAAAATTCTATACAAGTTTAATATATATTTTAAACTGAATTCAACAATTTAAATCAATTTTATTATAATTTATATGTTTTTATACCCTGGGCCCATTGAAAGTGGGAAATCAGGGTATAATGGTTTTGTTAAATGTATGTAACAGGCAGAAGGCGGCCTGGCAGACCCTACAAAGTAAGTGTATTCTTGATCAGAGCGACGAGCTGAGTTGATTTAGCTCTGTTCATCTGTCTGGCCGTCCGTCCGTCTGTCGTCTGTGATTGGCCGCTAATTGATAGAGATTTTAGCTTACGCTAACTCAGTGAGAGTCTTAACACGACTGGAAGTCTCGCTGCCCTATATAAAAGCAGCTGAAGATCAGAAGAGCTGCAGCAGCAGCAGCAGAAAGTGCTCTGATTGGTCGCCTAATGATTGAGTGTGAAGAATGACTCAAAAACAGACTCAAGAGTTGAGCACGACTTCGAGTGGAAGTCTCGTTGCCCTATATAAAGGCAGCCGAGGATCAGAGGAGCTGCTTCGTGCAGCAGCAGCAGCCGCAGCAGCAGAAAGTGCTCTGATTCGTCGCCTAATGGTCGAGTGTGAAGACTCACTCAGAAAGAGGCTCAAGTGTTGAGCTTGACTTGAGTGGAGCTGTGCTGCCCTATATAAAGGCAAGCCTGCTACAGCGCAGCTTCAGTCGTATTTTTCAACTTCTGGTGGTCGGTCGTCCGGCGTCAGCGCGGTGCTTCTCGTCTTCTTCTGTCTTTTGGTAAGTACTAAAATAGTTAAGTATGTTAAGCGAAAATGTAAAAGTTATACTTTTAATGTTTGTTTAATGTAAATATAATTTAAAATTTAAATATTATTTTATAATTGTTGCGGCATGGAGATTATTCATACGCCTGTAAGCTAGTGCTCAGAGTTTTACGTATATACATGTGTATAAGTGAAACTTGCATTTAATTACATTTGTAAACAGCTACCTACAAAATAGAGACTAAACAAGAAAGCCTAAGCCAGCCCTAAAGTGAGTAATTGGCGTCGCCTGACTCTGACTCTGTTTGCCGTTGGTTATTCGCACAGCTGCAGCACGATCTAATTCTTTGCGCTCTTATCACCAACTCTTGCTCTCCTAGCTGCTCATTTGCTTGATATTTCTCTTCATGAGTACACAAATCTTACCTGCGACCACTGCAAGCCAGCGACATCCACCACTACACATACATACATATGCATGTGTGTTTGTATACAGCTGCCGACCAGGGCTGCCAACTTAGCCATTTACTGGCCAGATCTGGCCTTTTTCAACTGCGAAATGCAGGAAAAATTGTAAACTAGCTGGTGGCGGGAAATGTGGCATTTTTTTAAATCAAACTGGCACTTTATAGCATTATTTAAAATTCTGGTAATACTCCTTCAAATTACGAAAGGTGGTATCACGTTACTACAATATATCATTGCACTGCAATATATCGTTGCAGCCCTGCCATCTTATTGTATATTCTTCCATCTCTAACAAGAATTTCACAATTATTAAAATCGTTCATTAAGCTAAAGATGCGACAGACTCAGCAAACTAAAATGCCAAAAATTCAATATAAACAGAAACCGCGGGTAACCTGCAAGATCCATTGTTTAAGGATTGGCTAACTATAGATCGAAATGACGAAAATAAGTGTTATTGCAGATATTGAAAATATAGCATAGTTTCTAAAATATACGATTTGCAGGCACATGGCAAACCAACAAACATAAGCAGCAAACAAGCTGCTTCACACAAAAAAATAAAATCACGTTTTCATCAACTATGCTTCCTAAAACAAAACAACAAGAAGCTGCCTTGTGTTTGTACATTGCCACCAATTCTGCGATTTCACCAATAGACCATTTAGCTATGTATATTGTGCGCCACAAAATTCGATGGGGGAAATATAAAAGTTCATAGAACGAGGTGTACAAATGCAATTAAAAATGTTTTGGAACCATGTTTATAATTTATAATTCATAAAAACTAAAATGGCTATTCCTAAATTTGATCTAGCCGTTTCTAGCAGGTTTGAAAGGTTAATTTAGCATTTTCTTGTCCGGAAGAGTTGGCAGCACTGCTGCCGACACGATTGAGTGACAGTCTGAGTCTTTTAACAGTGGCGGCAGAGGCACGAGCAACGGCTGTTCGGCTCTCAAATACTAAAACAACGAGCGTCGGCTTAGCACGATCAAGCACGCCTCAGCACAAAGCACGGTGAGAGCGAACGATGTATGTGATGCAGACAGAGTGAAATGACACGACTGACAGCAATCTCTTTGCAGTATATGCATGCTAAAAATCTCTTTGCTTAGGCATAACAGTTAGAGTTGAAAGAAAGGAAAGAAGCAGTGTGAGGATGCACAGATGTAGCAGAAGATTAAGGTGCCATATGCGAGAAGAGAGATGAATATGGAGGAAGTAGCATTAACAATCTCTTTACAATAAGAGTGTCTCTTATGGTTAAACATTTATTTTTGCCGTTGCCTCTGTGATGAGAACAAATTCAATTGAGTAAAGAGAAAAATATATCTTATTTATAATTTATATAAAATGTTAGACTAAAGAGCTATGAGGTGTAACTTTATGAGATAAAATTCGGTTTGATCTGATTCATCTCCTAGCAGATCCTTGGGCTGCAGAGCACACAACTGCTCCAGGTATTGTTCATATACTTGCTCTTCATCCTTTAGTGACGCCCCTGATGGAAACCCGAGCACTTGGTAAGACCAGACTACCAACGAGTACAAAGCCAATATACTCTATTGCCTTCCTGAACGAGCATACAAATGTTTTGTATTTATTTAAATACTTTTTATAATTTTTATTATACACACATTTTGATATTTTACATATTTTTCGCTCTCCTGGCTGCCTGTGGCTCAGCCTAATCCAAGGCTAGATTCCATTCGAGCTCGCTTGGAAGAAGTCTTAACTGCTTTTTGACACACTCCCACACACACACACGCACACACACACACACACACACGCACACACTTGCACTTCCTTTAATAGAGCAGCACGAGCAACAGCTTTTGGGTTTGGGACTCAAATCCGATTATAGAAAAGGCAATGTAAATGTAAAAGGACATAAATACAGCAACTCGTGTTGCTCTGCTGCTTCTTATTTTTCCTTTCTTTTCTTTATTCATATTTATTTCACAATTTTTGAATTTATTGCCGAGTTGCAAAACAAGTTGCTGCGAGGCAAGCTGCGGGCGATGCTCAAAAAAAAAAACAATTTGAGAGCCTTTTTTTGAATGGGGAAGGAAGAGGAAGAGGAGAAGATGTGACAGGGCGGACTAGAAGGAGTTGGAGAACTCTGAGCACGAACAGCAGTTAGAGTTACTTAGGGGAAGCACAGAGATGGAGATGGAGCGGCTGTGGAAGCAGCTGGAGCAGGAGGAGTATGATGATGCAGGAAACAGGATTTGGACGAGTATGAAGCAATGAGAGTAGAGGTAAATGTAGCAGGAGGAGCAGCAGACACCTGCGTGAGGCAGCAGGAGGCGTGCTGTAGCTACGCAGCAGCAGCAGCAGGAGCAGCAGCAGGAACAGGAGTAGCAGCAGCAGCAGAAGCAGCATCAGCAGCATCTCCCATATGCGAGCAGAATAAAAATGCATGACACTACTTCGAAAGGAATTCCTGGCAGAGATGCGACCTGTGCCCCAGACAGACAGGCAGACAGACAGAGAGACAGCCAGGATGCGGCCGGATTAGTCAGCAGCAAATGGAATCCTTCAATATTCGACAATTTTAAGGCGCTTACAATAAATTTTCATTAGGCAATCGTAAGGAGATCAACGGCGACGGCAATCGCAAACACAATTTGTGTATTAAGTGTGCTTTATAGAGCGTTACACCTGAAGCAATTGTTGCCGTTGCTGCTGCTGCTGCTGTTGTTATTTAAGGCCCTAATGCGCTCGTAAAATGCAAGACGACGCTTACTGGGTCAGAGGGATTTAGCTGGGCTTACCTGGCGTATACTTAATCGTCGAACGCTGTAAAAACAGTGCGGCTGGGCGAGAGGTCAACGACGAGATTGATTAAGCAGCTGATTTATTGCAGGCACAGACAGACACGCACACACACACACACATGTATATTGATATATATATATCGCTTCAGTTTAGTCACAGTTCTTGGACTCGAGTCTGTTTTGAATGTTTTCTCTTCGGGCTGCGAGACGCGCGCGTCGCATACAATTTGTCGACTGGCTCGTGCGTGGCCAGGCGCTTGGCTTTTATGAACTGGCGCCAAGTGCTTGCCGCTCCGCATTCAAAACACAACACGTTGCGCGTCCAGTTGCAACCAAAACAAACCTTCCAGTGGCACACGGCGCAGACGCGTCGCAGCCGCAGGAGTCGCTCGACTTTATAGCAGCGTTGCCTTTGCCTCTGCTCCAAGTCGGGACTCGAACCGCAGCTTTGGCGGAGCTTGGACTGGAAGTGCTGCACAGGACACAGGACATGTTCGCAGCAGCTGCCGCCAATTGGCCAACCAGGTTTGATCCGACAGCCCTCGCGACTCCGGCTCCACAGTTTCTGGTCTCTAATCCAGTTCAACTCTTGACATTGAAAGTACTGAAACTCCTGGAGATGATTATATTCCAGTTATGTATTGTAGTTCAAGCGAACAAATTTTTCACAAGAATCAAGCATTGATGCTGGGCTGCTTTTAAATCTGAAATCCTCAAGCAAAATATATAAAAAAGTAATAAACGAAATAGTTTGATTTTCTCTCTCTTTAAGCCCTCTCAAAGAACTGTTTATTTATCGGTTTATGGGTTTCATTTGAATAACAACCTGATTCTAACTCTTTTTCACTTGGTTTTTCACTTGTTTTCCACTTGCATTTTCACTCGGTTGATAGTTAGGCTTCCACTTGTTCTGCATTTGTTTATCTTCTTATTTTTCATTTGTTTTTCAGTTAGTTTTCACGTTCATTCATTCTTGGCTGATCTTCTATCTCTACTGGTACTCCAAGTCAACCCATTTATGCATTTTCCTTCACTTTTCACAAAACATAAATTGTTTGATCATCTCAATGAAAAAAGGACAATTGCTTCTAAGTAAACCTTTGAAAGAAACGTCTTTCGCAAGTTTTTCCGCTTTCCCTGCCAAAATTATCAAGAAGTCATTACAATTTATTCGAGTCTTACGACTTGAAACTGATATTAAAATCGCACTTATTTTGCCAAACCAAATCCAAGTTGTAATCGTAATCTATTTGCATTCAAACTAGATGCTACAAAGAGTTTTCTTTATTAGGCAAAAACTGTAACCCAAACACCTGCCTCTTCCTCTCTCTCTCTCTCACTCCCTCTCCCCCTGTAAAGCTGTCAAACAACTGTTAGTAAATTGAACTAACCTCAAGCCAAAACAAAAAAAAAATAAAACAACATAGAAAACACAAACAAACGCAAGTCAAACCTACGACACGACTCTCTCCGCATTATGTCCTTGCTGCCACGTCCTTCGTCCTCGATGCGTTGCCCAGGCAACGTTTGGGAGCTTTTGGACAGGTAACCCTGAACCGAACGAACCGCAATGCCAAATGCCAATATAAAGTAACTGATAGGCTTACAATTAGCTTGCGAAATGGGCACTCGAATGGGACAGCGTCTGTCAACACTACGGTTCGAACCACCCGCATCACTCGAACCACCCGCCCGCTCTCTTCGCTCTCAGCATTGACAGAGGACTCGAACTACTTACAAATGTTAATAAGACGCAGAGCGAACGATGCACAACGCACAACGAACTAATCAAATAAATGTAACTCAGGCCAAGCCAAATAAACACAAATTGGGGCTTGAGACCTGAAACTATATTTAATGCAATTTATCAAGCATCAAGTGGAAATCCGCTGCGATATGTAGCTACTCTATATATATACATATACATATATAGTTCTGTTCAAACGTGTTGACAACGTTCCGCACTTTGCATGCTGACAGAACCACAAAAAGGGGCCAACAGCCACGGCTTCTGCCCCTGCCACGCCCATTTCCATTGATAGCAACAACCTTTGGCAAACATGTCCAAGTTTTTCATTAACCTGACTCGACCAGATACGCACGATGGCAGCTCTCTACGCTGAAGCGTTAGCATCTCCGCCTCCAACATCACACACATACTAGTTGTGCCGCCCCTCACAATACCCTGTACAAAATTATAAGTCTTGCAAATTCCAAATTTTTTTATCTTAGAATGAAAAACTGTTCAAACTTGTTGTTGTTTCTCCGATTGCAGGGTATTATTAGTCAATCAATAGGCATTGAAATGGGTTTCTGTTGAGCTATTTAGTATTTTCTCTTTAGTCGGGCAGCATTTGCCGTTGCTCTTTATGTATATTAAACTAAAGCGTATCTCTGAGTCGGGCATGTGTTATGCTTAATATTTGAAACTATTTGTTTTGGAGCTGTTATCCCATTGAGAAACTTGAACCTAGTGCATAAGCATTTGCTGCTAGCCTTATATTGATAGATAGGGTATCTCTACGTCGGTCACTTGTTCTGTTTTATGTTTTAATGATTACAGTGAGCCAATGGCAAACGCCTGCAACCCGAACACGAATTTTTATTAACACTTTTTGCGGTAGCTGTACAAAGTGAGTGTGTGTGTGTGTGAGTGCATCTGTGTGTGTTTTTCAAGTGAAATGCATATAAAATTGCTTTTTGGGCTCTTTCTCTTTCGGTTGCTCAATGCGAATTTCAATTTGTTTTCCTGAAAATTTTGTCGTTTTCACTTTTCGTTTATGCACTTTGAGCTGCGCCCTGACATTTAGCCCGAATAGAACAAGGGAGCAAGAAGAAGAGGCAGATTATCATTGAGCTGATCCCGAAAAGTGGAGTCTCTGCACGTGGGCAGCTCCTCTTCCGCCGGCCCGTGGCGGAATTGTGATAAATGTGATTGCGAAATGCTTGCGGGAAACTTTCTCAAAATGAAATGCCAATTGCAATTGCAATATGCAAACAAAATGTGCACAAAGCGAATGCCATAGCAACCGAAAAAGCTATCTCAAATATGCACAGAGAGAGAGAGGGGGAGAGAGGGTGGTGTGACAGCGAGAGAGGGAGAGATTTGGAAACTCTTAGTGTAGTAGTGTGCAAAGGTGCGCATGACATAATTCCTTAATTACCAAAGTTGTCACATGCAGCTGCAAAGCAAAAGCACGACTAGAACCCTCTGCCCACCTGTGAGACACCTGTAGTTGCCTGGCAAGCAACTGTATAACTGTATAACTGACGTGTGCACAATTGCGCCTAGCTCCAGGTGGCTGCAGATGCCTAAGCCAAGCAAGGCCACGCAAGGCTAAGCAGAGGAGCAGCAGCAGCAGCTACTGCCTCGACTTTAAAATATCAAGGAAATCGAACAACTTATGTATATTAACAAGCAAGCTCCAGTCGGGAATGCGCAACTTGGATTCCAGATACAGTGAGGTTTTCGTCCTTTGAGGAATGAGGTATCCGAAATTGGAAATATCCAAATACCTTTGTATTCATCACAGAACTTTACAGCTTTCATTGCATTCAACTTATCGATAACTTATCGATAGTAACGTAATCAAGAACAAAATGACAAACTCGTACTGCGTATGGTAAACAGGAATGTGCATCGAAAATCTCCAGTTTCTCTCAGACAGATAGTCAGCTAGAGCAAATAACTTTCGAGACTAGATCATACTCTAACGGTAGAGTAGTCTACTTCCCATACTCGGTACTCGATAATCGATACTCAACACTCGATACTCGGCGCTTCGCAGTCCTGTCCCATGCATATTGAAATTGAATTATGCATGTAAGATTTTCTTCTTCTTCTCATTTGCATGCACACCCATAGAAATAGCAAGTTCAGGGCATAATGCGTTTGTGCAAGTGTATGAAATTGGCAGGAGAGGCGTGTGGAATCCCAGCTCCCATATTTAACAGAACAACGAACAGAGTGAAGCTCGAGCCAAGATTGCTTTGTGAGCAGACTTGAGTGATTGTAACAGGGTATCTTATAGTCGCACACTCCCCACTAGAGCACTCATGCCTGTCCTTTTTCGCTTTCTTATTTCGATTTTCACCTCCCTAATTGCCAACGTTTGCCAATTTAAGCGCAACTGTTGTCGTTGCCAAGGAGTTGTCAGCGCCAGCAGCAGCAACAGCAGCAGCAGCAACAGTAGCAGCAGCTGCCATATCAATGTGCCCCTTCGATGTGCCACCTCTTTCACAGTTTAACCTTGTAGAGAAGCTGCAATTGGCAATTGCCACCTTAAGCAGTGAAATTTGCTTCTTATTTGCTGCTGTTGTTAGTGTTGCAACTGTTGCTGGTGTTGGTATTGCTGCTGCTATTATTGTTGTTGTTATTGCTGCTTCTACTGTTGCTGCTGCTGCTCCTCGTGATGCTGCTCTTGTTGTTGTTGCTGCTGCTTCTATGCCAGCTTTTATTGTTGTTGCTGCTACGCCTGCTGCTCCTCCTGCTGCTGCTGTTGCAGCTGCTGCTGCTCGTATTGTAGCTGTTGTTGTTGCTGCTGCTGCATCGCATGGCATTTCCTTCCGTTTCCGCTTCCGTTTCCGCTGCGGTTTGTGCCGCCATTTCAATTTCAATTTGGTAACGCGAAACTCAGAATTTGTGTTTTTCGGTTGTTAGGGACAACAGCGCGAGCGAAGTTTTCTTCGCCACGCAGATTTTGCTCCAATTAGTGTACCGCAGCAGCGTGTTAGGCACGAACAAGAAGAAGCAGAGGCAGCAGCCACGCCAAGTCCCCTCCAACATTCGTGTCCGCAGCAAAAGGCGGATTTAATTAAAATACTTTACACGCGCGCAAAACTCGCTCTAATTATATTTCTATTGACTGCAATTGTTGCTGTTGCAGCTGTTCATATTATTAATCGAGTCGAGTGTCAATCGACTCTGAACCGATTTCTATGAATCAAAGTGCAAAGTTTTTTTATTAAAAAGAGCGAGGGTAGCTACAAAAGTTACTTAATATAATCAAGATAAACAGAATAATGATTAACATATAAAAAACTTTGACTCTTCACTTCAGTTGCTATCTCTAGTGTAACCTAAACAACTATTCTAACTGCCCTCGCTAAGCTTCTCATTTGTCACTTTAAGTTAGAAGCTTCTATTTATCATACCCCAATATGAACTGTGCACAGGGTATTGTCTATTGGCCGAGGTCAACCTGTACAGGCGCCGCTCCATAAAGTAGGCAGCAGCAAAAAACACAATTACTAAACTAGGCCCAAACATAAACATAGAAAAGTAAGAAGAAGATGGAAGAAACGCAAAAAAGTACCGAAGATCAAATACTCTATATTCAATTCCATATTCTATATTCCATATTCTATATTCTATATTCTAACTTTTATATTCTATAATCTATTTTCTATATTCCATATTATATGTTCTATATTCTATATGTGTTACATATATCCTCTCTAGTTCATACTGCCCACTTTGCAGGGTATTAAGAAAGGCTGATTGCAGCAAATTTGCTTCGCGTGTTTTGTGGATTTTTTGCTTCAAAGTTGACTTTCATGTCTATGTGTATATGTTACTGTGTGTGTGTGTGTGTGTGTGAATGTGTATGGTATATAAGTGTGTATGCAAGTGTGTGTATGCAAGTGTGTGTGTGTGTGCTTTATGCATTGGTCACTTAACGCTGGCATTCAAATTTTGCCAGCAGCTCTCTGGCTATTTCTTCCTCTATCTGCGTCGCTACCTCTCTCCCTCTCTCAGTCTGCTGTGAATTGATAGCTGCAGCAGCTTTGATTTATTGCCTGCTGGTTGCCAGGACACGTGCATCAGGACACACAGCAACAACATATGAGCGCAAGGCCCATTGAGACTGATGATGGCCCGAACCGTTGCCAAACTAACTCAGCTGCAATCCCCATTCGAGATCAGCAGCAACTGCAACTGCAACTAAAACTAATCAAAGGAGCTGCTTCAACTCCTCTCCTTCTTCATCTTCTTCTTCTACTTCTATTTCATCTCGCTGTTGTTCAGTCAGAATTTACGAGCTGCTCTTGACACTGAATGCTGGCCAAAGACGAAAAAACTAGCTGGCATTTATTAGCCTCCACTTGGCTAGCCCACAGAGACGTTTATTGAGTCAGCGCAATACATGTCCACCTTTCAGGCACTTGGAGAAAAAGTCGGGTAAGTTCGCATCCATTTATAAAATGGGAATATCACATTTAGGTTTGAATTTATTTCTCTTTCTCTCAGTGCACATCTGACTTGGTAACCATACTTAAACTTTCCTGGAAATACTTAAACGTCCCCAAATGCAACAGGATCAACAGCAGCAGCTCACTTCGCTTCGGGCCTCCCTTTCACAATGAAGATCCATAACGATGCATGCCCATCCATAGCATACCCATAAGAGAGATGACCATAGAGATAAATTTGGGATAAAAGTAGCTGTACATATATTCGCCTAATTTAGAGTACACAATGAAGTTAAGCATACTCTCACTCACACTCCTACTTATAAAGATAGACTATGATTATCCACATTAACTATTTTGTAGCTCCTCTGCCTTGGTCACTCTGGCTGGGCTCCCGGGCCTCCCTCAACTGAGGCGCCACAAACCGACCCGCAAATAGAACGGCTTTGCTGTTGCGTACGAAGAAGACAAACGGATGATCCACCCTGAATTTCTTCATGTGCATAATCAAGCTCATGGGCACGACTTTAAGATCTGTGAAGCACACAAAAAAGACTACATGAGAGAGAGAGAGAGAGAGAGAGAGTTATCTATATATGTATAGCTTACAGGTAACAGCTGCCGCCTCGCAGCCCGCCTCGTTCACATCGATGAAGCCCCGATGCTTGACAGCTGAGATTTTCTGGCCTGTGGCATCTTGGAAGAGTCGACTCAGATCCGCCGTATTGCCGAACAGATCACAAATGCCAAGCTATCGCAACAAAAGACAATACAGTTCATATATGTACATAGTTGAGAGATGCGTGTTTGACCTGCCTGCTTCAGCGTCTCTGTTAGATCCAAGTCGAACTCGATGACAAATCTGGGCAAGGCTAACTCCACGTCAGCCAGTTGCATGCGCTGATCGAGATCGGCAAAGTCGAGTTGGCGTAGCCGATGCTCGAGCTCGGGTAGGCCGCAGATTTCATCTGGCAGCACTATCAGCAGCTGGATGTCGGAGTCCTTAAAGGGCAATTCAATGGCTCGCGCCTCCAGCTCGGGCAGCTCCGCATATCTGAATTTATCCTCCTGGTACATCATGTCCACCTCGGCCTGCTTATGCTGATCCATGTGGAAGGCTGCCCGCGTCGTCGACTCCGGTGTGAAGGGCTTCTTGAAGAGGCCCTTAAAGTAGAGGACGTTCACAAGCACGGCGCTTGTCTCAGCACTAACGGCATCCGGCTGGAGCAGATCTCGTATCCTATGCTCCGTTGCCAGCTCGACCAGCTCATTCACCTGCCGCGTAGCTCCGTGCGAGTCGGCGAAATTCAACGCAATCGGCCTGTTGCGGAAGTACTCCTCCGCCATTTCGCTGAACTCCCGCTGCAGGCTGAGCTTTTCGTTCACAAACAAACGATTCACGGACTTCACTGTCATCCGTTTGCCATTGCTGCACAACTGCGTCCACATGGCCTGGTAGCAGCGCCCGATCTCTTGCAGATCGCCGGGACCCACTCGCAAGCCCGCGCGCAGCTGCTCGGCCGTTCTGCCCGCCGCACCCACTAAGGCCAGCATCAGTGAGGTTTGTATTGAGATGGGCGAGAGCACGGCGTTGCAGCCGTGCCCCACGCCGCCCCTTCCGAATGCCACCGTGTACAGCTGCCGGGCGAAGTCGCCGCACGCATCTGGTCTCAGGCTCATCTTCCGCAGCTTCCACAAACGGATACAATATATAAACAAAGAATTCAAAAAATATCATATCAATATTAGCATATTTCATTCATTACATTCAGCTCTTAGAATGTTAAATCCCGCTACACGAAATCTATGCTTGCTTCCCGCTCTGCTCTATGAAGCACATGTACCCACATACATACATACATACATACATACATCAAATGTATGTACATACATATGTATATATATTGATATTTACGCATTTGCATATCAACGCCGCTAAATATTAAATTTGTAAGCGAGCAGAAGCTACGTGCTATAAAATGTGGTCGATAGTTGATTACAAAATATCGATAATGAGAAACTATCGGATGGTATATAATAGAGCTAGAGGTAACGGTTACATGCCTACTTGCCTTAAGGAATCACAATAAATTAAGTTAAATGATTATCTCATAGTATACGATATGATGGGTGCAGATTGAATCAAATGAAGATATCAAAAATGATCTAAACTACATCGCTTGCTGTGACATGCAACCGTGTGCAAACGATCCAAAAGCTACTTGCTATATGGTTCGAGTTAAGCTCGATGACTCGCATTTTGAGTTATAAGCTTGCAGCGCGAACATCACGTGAAAGTCGTATATTTGTGAATTCCCTTCAACTGAAATTTCTTACAATGTCGGAAGTTGCAGACAATATTCCAATCTTTGAAACTGTTAAATTGGATGATAAGTTCCATATCACAAATATAAAACCAACAGAACACTTAAGCTTAGTGAAGGACCTTAGATCAAATAAAATAGCAAATGATTTTAGATTTCAGTTAACGTTAGATATAAATAAAAAAAATAATAATACTCTAATTATAAAAGTGGAACCCCATTATTGCGGTAGTATTTTTGGAAGTTACACAGTTAAATGTAACATAAATTATGACATGGTGCTTATCAATAAGAAGTACACATTCAGTCAACGGCTGCCCCTTACGGCTGTAAAAGTTAGCAATTTCTGTGGTTCTGACAAACTATACATAGACTTGGAGATAGAGATGATATATCTGAAGAAAGGGACTTCGAGTTACGACGTCGGACCAAAATCTCAATTGGCTGAACATATTGGCGCCCTGTTTAATACGAGTGAACAGTCCGATGTGACAATTGTGGCTCCGGAGTCCGGATGAGCAAGTAATACCCGCCCATAAACTCATATTGTCAGGTAAGGAGTTTGAATATCGTTCGATACACATACAACACGTTGCACTCCGAATTAATCGTTTCTCGAAAGAAACACTCAAATTTTAGCTTACGCTCACTGATCTCTCACTCTCTCTTGATCGAACTCACGATGTAAGATTTGCATTGTATTGAGCATACGTGCACACGTGTGTGTCGAATTACGAGTATGTCAGATGTGTGTGTGTATGTATATACAATGCGTTTATGCGCTCTTTCTATTCTCATTGTGTTGTGTGGTTAGAGATGGACTTTGAAATAAACTCAAATGAAATTTTCACACTGAATATTCGCAGCACGGAGCAAAGTTTTTGCGGCCATGCTTAAGCATCCCATGGAGGAGAGTGAGACCCGTCGCATTACGATTGATGATATTAGCTATGAGGTCTTGAAGGAGCTGCTGCACTTCATTTACACGGATGATGCACCGAACTTGGCGAAAATGGCTGGGGATCTGCTGAAGGCAGCCGATAAATACGACATCGAAAGATTGAAGGAAATGTGCCTGAAGGAATTATACGATAACTTATCGGTTGAGAATGCGGCAAATACGTTCTACTTGGCCCATATTTACGATAATGCAGATCTTAAATCTGCCTCGATTGACTTCATTAAAGCCAATATGGAAAGTGTTTGCGGAACACTCGACTGGCAGAATATTATTAAATCCAATAGGACGCTTATCTTAGAAGCATTTGTTGACGACGAACTTTTAAAACCGAGAATGTAAAACTTTTTAAGAATATATCTTTTGTAATTTCAATTCACTTAACAAGACTTAATGAATTATTGGAAACTGAACAAATGTCAGTGGGTACACATATAGTCGTGAATATGTGTATTTAAAATGATATAATAATACAAAAGAATTGAATTCCACAATAAATACAACACGACAGAAATTGCTGAAGTAAATTGGTATCCGATATTGTAACACGACGTAATACAGATAGGAATGAACTTTTGAATGTCAAATATTAATTAATAAATTTCACTCACATAATAGTAAACAAATTGAAGGTGTTTTGTTGCATAAAAAATCAATTAAAATCGAAAGTAAGACAAGTCGATCGACGAGAGAGAATTTGGAATAACAAACCCAACCGACTCGATAGATAATACAGCAAAGACTAACTAGCCTATAGAGTAGAGTGAGTCAGGCACCAGGAATTGTTATTTGCTATGGGAGATAAGATAAGTAAATGTGGAATACTGAGCAGTTAATGGTAAGAGCAGACCGTATGGCTGCCTCGAGCTTCTTCAAGCCCCCAAGCTCAGTGTCTCCGATTCTACTTTAAAATGATATCTTATGAACGTCAATTTGATAGGTTCATAAATTTGAATTCGTCTATCGGCTAAACAGCAACAGTTGGCAAAGAAAGATAGAGAGACGGGTAAAGATTATTGCTCTTTAGTTTAGCAAGTGAGAACAGCAGCACAATCTGAAATGAAAGAGAGAATAATACTCAAATATGAACTCTTATACAAATTCTAGTTGTCAAGCAAAGAGCAAAACAAAATTTGTAGCTGATAAGGCGACTCTCTTGATTTCTTCGTGGTTTGTTTTGATTATCACTTCAAAGAGAAGAGAGAGATTGATTGAAAGTCTGTTAGAGAGGAGGGAGAGAGGGACACAGATAGACAGAAATATTCTAATCCGAAACATAGCTTCAAATTGGGGTTTTTCTTTCAAATTGCTGCTTATCAGAATACATTTACGTACATACTTATACTATTATTATTGTTTTTAAAGGTTGCAAATAACAAAGTCTTATTTTGACTTGAAGCAGCTGATAAGCAGGCAAATAAGATTAATGAACACATTTTCTTTCAGTTCGAGTCGTACGTCCGTCGCGTTCGCGTTCGCGTCTGTGCTCTGAAGAAGTTCCACGCTGTTATTTTAATACAAATTATAAGATCTTCCCATTACCATTTACGCAATTAAAATGCAACAAGTTTTGCCATTGCACGGTAAGTCAGTCACATTAAACACGGAAAGAGAGTGCGCTGCAAGACAGAAAGAGCGCTCATACATACGCGCAGATACGTAGTTACCCAGTTACGCGTTACGCAGTTACGTAGTTACCCAGTTAATCGGCTGTGTCCAAATATTCACACACATGTGCGTGCGCCACGATTGAGTGATAGTCCTTTGACAGTGTGCGTGCGCAGATGACTATAGGCGCATTTAAGAGCGCAGGCATTCAATACTGAGCTCTTGATTGCAGTTGGTGACAGAGTGTGCACACTCAAGAGCGCGTTGCAGCTGCAACTGCAGTAAAGAGCGAACGTTAAGTAAAGAGCGCAAGGTAAAGGATGCTATTGAATTTGAAAATGTAAAATAAAGATGTATAAATTGAATGTTGCCAGGCACCGATAGTTCCCTATTCAGATATTCGAAAAGCAACTGTAATATTAAAAGGCTCATATATATTTTACGATAATGCATTAAATGTTTATTAATTTATAAATACATAAATGTCGAGTATACTGTAATTTAGTACTTTTTTATTCTTGCTACTAATTTGATTATGGCTTGTTCCAAATTCGTAGTTTTACTATAATTTAACTTTAATTGGCATTGACTTCATTCGCTTAAATAGTTCCATCAGTTTCCATCGTTACTCTTCCATACTTGGTTGTTATATTTTCATCATCTGCATCGCGCCTTCCCACTAATGCGACATCAACAAATGCTTCTAAGATAAGCGTCCTATTGGATTTAATAATATTCTGCCAGTCGAGTGTTCCGCAAACACTTTCCATATTGGCATTAATGAAATCAATCGAGGCAGATTTAAGATCTGCATTATCGTAAATATGGGCCAAGTAGAACGTATTTGCCGCATTCTCAACCGATAAGTTATCGTATAATTCCTTCAGGCACATTTCCTTCAATCTTTCGATGTCGTATTTATCGGCTGCCTTCAGCAGATCCCCAGCCATTTTCGCCAAGTTCGGTGCATTATCCGTGTAAATGAAGTGCAGCAGCTCCTTCAAGACCTCATAGCTAATATCATCAATCGTAATGCGACGGGTCTCACTCTCCTCCATGGGATGCTTGAGCATGGCCGCAAAAACTTTGCTCCGTGCTGCGAATATTCAGTGTGAAATTTTCATTTGAGTTTATTTCAAAGTCCATCTCTAACCACACAACACAATGAGAATAGAAAGAGCGCATAAACGCATTGTATACACATCCACACATCTGACATACTCATAATTCGACACACACACACACACGCGTGTGCACGTATGCTCAATGCAATGAAAACCTCGCATCTTGCGTTCGATTAAGAGAGAGGGAGAGAGCAGTGAGCGTAAGCTAAAATTTGAGTGTTTCTTTCGAGAAACGATTAATTCGGAGTGCAACGTGTTGTATGTGTATCGAACGATATTCAAACTCCTTACCTGACAATATGAGTTTATGGGCGGGTATTACTTGCTCATCCGCAGAGACAATTGTCACATCGGACTGTTCACTCGTATTAAGCAGAGCGCCAATATGTTCAGCCAATTGAGATTTTTGTACGACGAACTGATGCAAATTCGCTTTCTCAAAAAGCGTCGCATTTATCGCACAACGTACTGTTAGCTTATCGTTTTCCACAAAAGCCAGACCTTGACGATATGTGAACAGATAAGTCGACATCAAAGAGGGTAGCTTTCCGAATAATTCCTTCCAGATTGTTTCATCTATAATAACTTCAACTTTGTAAGCCCCAGGACAAAAAGTATTTCGTGGATAGGTCGGCTGCACACTCAAGTGTAGCTTTTGAGTTTTAGTTATAGTGAACTTTAATTGAAATTTTAATCCACTTGTTGGGTCGTCCAACTCCTTTGAAATAATAATGTCATCGTCGAGAGCAAATTGCAACAGAGAATATGAAGGAATGCTAAATATGCAGTCCAATTTAATTTCCTTGAACTCTACATTGTCGATTTTTGCGACTCCGAACATTGTTAAGAATTGCCCGCAATGTTGTTCAAGCTAAGAGTTTAAAATTGAAACTGAAATTTGTCAATTTTCCCTTGCTTGCATTTAGTGCAACAGCGAGGAGAGCGGTAAATCGTACATACATATATTTTAAGAGAGCATATTTGCACACAAAGCTAGTAGAGAGTAAAGGGTGTAGAGATAAGAAACTAAAATCAGCCACACATGCATCTATGCATGCACACGTATTATAGTATTTAGTTGGGAAGAGAGTGAGAGAGCCAGATATAAGCAAATTTATGTGCACGCACTTAAGATGAAAAGCAAAAGCTTTTGAGAGAGAGCAAAACAGGCAATTAAGTGATTGTTTATCAAAACACACTCGTCCAAGCAGCGCACCGACCGCTTGCATTTATAAGGTCGGAAAGAGAGTCGTATCTGAAGCAGAGAGTCAGCAAAGAAGAGCGAGCGCGGTAAGCGTTAAGTATCCAAAACGCACGCATACAGGTGCAGGTTTGTAAAAAGAGCAAAGAACTGCGCGTTTGCCTTCAGTTGGTGCTCAGACGCCAGCCTGTGCAAGCTAAGTGGAGGGTCGCCGCTACGCATCGAGAACGAAAATAATTGAACAAATAAAACGCAGTTTTTATTGGAGAAAGCCAAAATCGTTTATCACTCGCTTCAAGTGAAAAAGAAAAACTAGCAAAACGGCTAAACAACGCCAGCAAAACATACTGAACAACGAACGACGAGGTGACTCATCGACGACAGTGGGAATTACATAAAATTTATGAAATCATCCGCATTGCTGAATCTCTGACATCATTCACAATATTTACAGGCCGCGTGAACTACTCGCTGTTGCTGCTGCTGCTACTGCCAGTTTCGTTTGCCCAGCTCCACAATCTAGGAACGACGGTCATGGCCAATCCAGAGGGCAGCCATATGGCAGAGTTCTCCCAGCGACTGGCCGAATTCTCCAACAAGCTGTACGGCAAGCTCATCGCACTGAAGCCCAATACGAACGTGGTCTTCTCGCCGTTCTCGATACAAACCTGCGCTGCAATGGCGCGCCTGGGGGCCGAGGGCGAGACAGCTGCCCAGCTGGACCGCGGACTGGGCTTGGTCTCGGGCGACGCCCGGCAAATAGCTGAGAGCTTCCACCAGGTGCTCGCCGCGTACGAGAAGAGCTCCATATTGCGCATTGCCAACAAGATCTACGTGAAGCAGGGCTACGAGCTGAACGAGGAGTTCAATCGCTTGCTCTCGGAGCAGTTCCTGTCGGCCGCGGAGAGCGTGGAGTTCGCACGCAGTGCCGAGGCGGCGGGCATCATTAACGCGTGGGTGGAGCAGCAAACGAATCAGCTGATCAAGGATCTGGTGCCGCCTAGCCTGCTGGACGCCGAGACGCGCCTGGTGCTGATCAACGCCATCCACTTCAAGGGAAACTGGGTGCACCAGTTCCCGGAGCACGCGACGCGCAGTGAGAGATTCCATCTGAACGAGGTCGACGGGGTGGAGGTGCCCATGATGAATGTCAAGGAGCGCTTTCGCTATGCCAACCTGCCCGATCTGAACGCCGCCGCCCTGGAGCTGCCCTACAAGGACTCCGATCTGTCCATGCTAATCCTGTTGCCCAACAGCAGGACGGGCTTGCCCCAGCTGGAGCAGCAGCTGCGTGGCACGCCCCTCTCCAAGATCACAGAGCAGCTGCAGAGCAGCCAAGTGGTGGTCAAGCTGCCCAAGTTCAAAGCCGAATTCCAGGTGGAGCTGACGCCCGCCTTCGAGCAGGTGAGTCCTGAGTTCTGTCCGGCGTACGTCTATGTAATCGCCATATCCACTTGCACTTGCAGCTGGGCATGACGCGCCTGTTCTCCAACCAGGCCGAGTTCGGCAAGATGCTGAAGAGCCCCGAGGAACTGAAGGTCTCGGCCATCATACACAAGGCCTTCATCGACGTCAATGAGCTGGGCACCGAGGCAGCCGCTGCAACGGGTAAGTCGGGCCACTCTCCTATGAGCATCTCCACTGGCATCCTCATCTTCTCCATCATCATCTTCATCTTCATCTTCGCCTCGTCTGCGTCTCTCTGTCTCTCATTCTCATTCTGTCTGTTCTCATTGCTAGCCGCCGTGGTGCGCATGAAGCGCAGTGTCATTTCGATTGAGCAGCCGCTCCAGTTCCATGCCGATCATCCTTTCATCTTTATGCTCAACCACGGCCACCAGCTGCCCCTCTTTCTGGGCGCCGTCCTTCGACTTGATGCCGCCACACCAACACCAACAGCAACGACAGCGACAGCGACAGAGACAGCCCAACATGAAGAGCTTTAGACAGGGTATTAGCGAAGCCAACGAGCCGAAGCTACAATTAGAATTGCTTAGAAAACTTTACGGGTATTTTTTGCTAAGTTAATAAAGGGCGTAACCCATGAGCCAATCGAAACTGTCTATCTCTCTCTCTCTCTTCATTTATCTAATCGCGCCTCACTAAGTGGTAAATCATTGTTTATTAATACCCTAGCTTCTGTTAGAAGTGAATGTTTTCTATATCTAATCAACTATATAGATGTCCAAGTTTATAGACTTGGTTTTAGTTTAACTTATAGAGCGACCTCGAACATACCCTATATATAGTAAAACATAGCCTACTCTGAATGTGATATAGCTATCAAATCTAGCTCCGATCTAATTATGCATCGTTTATCCTGTGAATATACCCCTAACTAACTTATCTACACTCATTTGCTTCCTCATCCGATCGAATCTATCTGCAGTTTCTCTTTAAAATCAATTTATTTTTTCAATTTGGAAATCACCCATCAGCCTAGGCTTACCTATTTTCGTATCTTTATTTCCTTGGACTTTACCTATCTGTTCTGTTCTTGTCTTTAATCCTCTCATTTTGTACAGCTATCATCATGTGTCGTATAACATCTTGTACGTTCAAGCCGCCGCCCATTGAGTTCCATGTGAACCGACCATTTATCTATTATATAGCCAATAGAGAGGGCGTGGTCCTCTTTGCGGGCAAAGGGCAACAGTTTTAATTAGATTATATCTGTATTTATGTGTTGTATAACTCTGTAAGCTCTGTCTGATATTTGTATTACTGCATGCTTTAATAAAGTTTATAAAGTGGAACATTCCAATTAATCCGGTTGTACTCTTGGCTTCCTCATCCGATCTAATCTATCTGCAGTTTCTCTTTAAAATCAATTTATTTGTTCAATTCGGAAATTATTTCTCCTCTTACTCATCAGCCTAGGCTTACCTATTTTCTACGCTCTTATCCCTTGCTCATCTCTCATATCGTATCTTTATTTCCTTGGACTTTACCTATCTGTTCTTTTGTCTTTATTCCTCTCATTTTGCACAGCTATCATCATGTGTCGTATAACATCTTGTACGTTCAAGCCGCCGCCCATTGAGTTTCATGTGAACCGACCATTTATCTATTATATAGCCAATAGAGAGGGCGTGGCCCTCTTTGCGGGCAAAGGGCAACAGTTTTAATTGGATTATATCTGTATTTATGTGTTGTATAACTCTGTAAGCTCTGTCTGATATTTGTATTACTGCATGCTTTAATAAAGTTTATAATGTGGAACATTTCAATTAACACGGTTGTACTCTGGAGCCCCCATAGACCCTCATCTACCAACCCTCATTAGCTGTTCCTCATCTATGTTTTGTCTTCTCATTCATTCGTATAGCTCTCCTAGTCATGTGTGAAATGATGCTCATCGAACCGGATCCCATTTATTTTGATGCTGATCATCCATTCCTCTATTACATTATCAATGATAAGGATGCAGCGCCGCTCTTTGCTGGCAAAATTCTAACATTTTAAGAGATTCTTTCTTGAGTAATCGGTATATTATAGAGTTTCTTTACGTTTTCATGTTAAATTTTAAAGTCTATTTTCAAATAAAAACAAAGCATTTAAACACTTTCATAAATCCCTATACCAAGCTCTCCCAATTAATCTGTATATATATTTTGATCTACGCCAAGTTGTTTATAGTCTCAGAGTTCATAAATCAATCATCATCAATCATTGTCAATCAGCTTGCAAGCAGCTCTTTTATCTGTTCATATAGTTTCTATAGGTATTTTGATTGTTTATCATCAATCAGCATCAATCACCTTGAGCTTGAGATACTTGAAATGCAAGTGTAATGTTTCAGCTAGTTTTTGAATCTGCTATCAATCACCATCAGTCAGCATCAATCACCTTGTTTCAGCTAGTTTTTGAATCTGCTATCAATCACCATCAGTCAGCATCAATCACCTTGCATAACGGCTACTATATCATTTCTGATAGTTATAAGTTAACTTGTCCTACCCCAAGTTCTTCTATCACAACACACTTCATCAATCAGCATCAATCAGATGATATCATCATGGACTAATCGTGTGTGTTTTTTGTTCTTGTCTTCCATTATGTCTTCTTTTTTTATAGCTATGGTCATGTGCTTTGCTTCGATGCCCATGTTCCAGCCGGAACCGCTCCGTTTCCATGCGGATCATCCATTTATTTATTACATTGCCAACAGGCGCGACGCCTTGCTCTTTGCTGGCAAGCTCGCCAGACCTTGAAAGCATCTTTGATCTCTCAAGCTATGAAAACCAAATGAAACATTTCGAATTTAAGACTGCGCACGATGACAATTTATGGCACTAAAACTCTTTTTATATACTAATCCAAGCATGTTTTATAATAAAGAAATATCCGTATAATGTAATATAACTGTATATTAAGGGCATTTGTATGGCTTGTTCGCAGTGTTTCGCATCATGCCCGTAATGGCAATCCGCCGTAAGAGATTCTTTGCGACGCATCCGTTTCTCTACCTGATCAAGTCGCAACGCAATCTGCTGCTCTTTGCCGGCAAACATTTGGGATAGTTAAAATACACTTAAAAAAAACTATTTTTATACTACAATAAATACGAAAATGTGCTTCAAAGCTATAAATAAATGTTTGATTGATGAGCTACTTAGAGCTGAATGCCTAATGGATGCGGAACTGGACAGCTGCTTTTTTAATAGATTGGTATATATAATAATAATAATAATAATAATGAAGAATACAAGTACAAACTGCTTGATTGATTGATGTAATGATTGATGATCAAGGCACAGTCGAAGGCATATAACTGAACAGACTAAATATATACCTATATACTCTGGGGCATGTAAAATATGAATCGATAAATATCGAGTAAATCTTTGATTGATTGATTGATAAGGTTCATAAAGGATGGATTGACTTTGAGTTGAGGAGGAAGTAGTATATATTAGTATGGTAAAATGGATATGTATATACATATATAAATAGATATTTAATTAGCTGATTGATTGATTGACTTACAACTTACAACAATATACAACATTTCTACTGTAAATATTAGCTCATTGATTGATGGATTGATTGACAGCTGTTCAATTGTAGGTATTGGGAGGACATTGAAGTATCTACTGTAAAAACTGCTTTTTGGGTTGTAGCTGTGTGATAATAGGAGTGATTGATTGATGAACTGATTGAGTCTGATGGACTCTGATGGCCAGTCTGTCAAAGATGGAAAGCTGAGTCAGTTAAAGTAAATACTATTTATAATGTAAGTAAATGTGAATTTAATTCAGTGATTTGTATGATTTATATACTGATGTACTGATTGATTGATTGATCGAAGCAAGAGACTTTCATGTTTTCATAAATTGCAACCAATTTCTGTAAACGTTTTTTAAGTTTTAACAAATATTCCACTTTGGACTTTGATTATATATATATACTTACATATATATATGTCTAATATTTTTGATTGATTTGTTTTAATTTGATTTATTTTTTTGTGGAAAATCCATTGAAGCGCTGCATTCCAGCACGCAACTGCACAGTTTGATAAAGTGCAAAAGTCGTGGGGAGCGTTTCAGTTGATCTTAACACGTAAATCAAGATGCACTTCTTGAGTTTGAGTGCTTTGATCTGGATGGGATTGGGTTGCAGCTGGGCCAGTGGATCGAATCCAATGCAGTTCAATTGTAAGTTGAGTCGAGGATGGGCCATGGAGGGAAGCGTTGCTAACTGTGGATGCTCTGCAGTGACTCTCTATAGGCAGATGCCCGCTCTATACCAGCTGGACGACTACGATCTGTGCCTGCAGCAGGAGCCGAGTCAGCTGCTGGCTCACAGCACCTACTGCCTGGTCTATGTGGAGCTGAGGCCGAATGGAAGCTCCGCGCTGTGGCAGCAGATCGAGCTGGTGTCCCGGGATGCGAAGCATCACTATAGACACGATCGTCTGTTCGTGGGCGTTTGCCTGGAGCGCTGCAAGCGATTGACGCACACCCTAGCCAGGTTCCAGATGCAGCAGCTGTACGAGGGCAAGGTCGAGGACAAGGAAGTAAGTGGACTGGCGCCGAGCTGCAGCTAACTCTAAGCCAACTCCTAATTATGTGAACTGTTAGCTGAGCAGCCACTACGCCAAGGTGCACAGGAGGCCGTCCGACGAGCGCCTGCACTACGATCATCTAATCAACAGCTGTCTGAACAAAGCGCTTGGCCCGAAGTATCAGCTGCGCCTGCGCAGCAGCATTGAGTACTGCGAGCGAGCGGATGAGACTTTGGAGCATGGTAAGTAGTAGTTGAGGAGAGGTAATAACGGACTATTCGGTCAGCCAATTAGAATAGCTAATTAATCTGATTGGATTCGCATTCAACAAGTAGCTAAAATTGCTGCAATATAAATGGCAAACAAATACTTCCAAAAAACTCATGCTGCAATTTTAGTTTAACCAATTGAATATGTTTTTAATAATTTAATTTATAATTGGGTGATTTAAAAAAATAATAAAAACATATTTTTTAATATTCGCTGGCTGGCTTTGAACCTGAATCCCCCTGTTTGCCAGCCACACTCGCTACCATTGCGCCACGCATCTAGCAAACTGTTATAACTTAGGCTAAATTCCAAAGGGAAATGAATAAATATTAAAATATTAATTAGGCATAAATGATACAAAAATAAAAAAAATCAAAGAAAATAAATTATTTAAAAATAAATAAAATCAAATTTTAAAAACAGATAATATATGTGTAACTTGTGTAGTTCGAACCTGAGTCCAGATGCTTGGCTCAACACCAAGTCATTTTAAGTCTATTTATAGCTGAGCAAGTGTTCTCAAATCCCGCTTGCAATAAAACAACTAAATAATAATAAAGAATTAAACTATAAAAACAAAATAAAAAGTAAAAAATAAAAGAAATAAATAAAAAATAAATAAAATTAATAAAAATAATGTAATATATATATAAAAAAAAAAAAAGAGAATAATAATAAATATAAAATACAAGCGGGTTTTGAACCTGCGACCACTAACTTTCCAGTCCCACTCCCTGCCACAACGCCATATCCACGTTAAGCCCAGCAGCAGCCAAGCCGCTGTTGTTAAGCTGTAATTTGAAGTAAATTGAAGACCTTTTATTATAAATCAAATTTATTTCAGATGCTCTCGATCTTACTGTCTATGGGCTGCTCGCTCTGCTGTTGCTGTTGACCATAATCTCGACCAGCTACGATTTTGGCTTGAAGCGCAGGCAAACGCTGACTAGCGCTGCGCGTGGCAATCTCTTCTATCGCCAGCCGCTCAGCACAAGAGGTAAATATAGACAGGGTTCGAGAGGGAATCTATAAGTTGTGCTCCTTCTACTCGCCAACAGCTCAACAGTTTCTGTGCTGCTTTTCGCTCTGTCGCAACTACTATCGTCTGACTCTGCCCTCGAGCAGCGATTTCTCGCGCGATCTTCGTTTCTTCGATGCATTCCGTGTGATTGGAGTCTTTGTGGTGATCCTGGGACACACTTTGATGATCTTTATGACGCTGCAGCTGCAGAATCCCGAGTTCTTCGAGCTCTATCTGTACAGATTCGAGACCTCGTTGTTTCAGAATGGAAACGCGGTGATCCAAATATTTTTCGTGATGAGCGCATTTTTGCTCTACGTCAACTTTACGGAGCGAGGGTGGATCAATGGCTCCTCGAGTGCCTTCACCTGCATCGGAGTCTACTTCCGCGTGTTCTTCAATAGGTATTTTCGACTGCTGCCCTCCTTGGTTCTGCTGATACTCTTCAATGGATCCATTCTGAGTCGTCTGGGCGATGGCCCCCTCTGGCGCCACTTGACCGAGGCGGAGAGAACTTTTTGCCGGGAGAGCTGGTGGAAGAACGTATTCTTTGTCAACAACTACATGCTGAAGGAGAGTGTAGGTGTCGAAATAGTACACTCAGAGAAAAACTTGAGGAAAATCTCATTTAAAATTAGCTAAACTAAAACTCATTTATACTTTGATTGAATTGATTTACTGCAGCTGTAATTGATGAAATTTATTTGCCTTTTAAATGCACAACTCTTTTCTCCAAGTGTACTTAGTCTTAATTTTTCACAGTGCGCCCAACAAACCTGGTATATGGCAGCCGATATGCAGCTCTTTGAGCTTTTCCTGATTATAATTATCATAACAAAAAAGTGAGTTTCTTGTCCTTATGGAGAGCATACATACATACTCTTGGAACTACCCTCTCTTGCAGGCACCCAACGTTAACCAGATATATCTATGCGCTGCTAATCATCGCCATATTCGCTGTGCCCGCTTTACTCACATATTTCCTTAGCCTGGATGCTGTCTATCACATGAAGCCAGAGTAAGTTGCATCGACTAGCTAATGCCCTGCTCTATAGAAAATGCTCTCAAATGAATATGATATAATATTTTAAATTTATATAATTTTTAAAAATTTTTGATTTTGTTTATTGCATATATAGGTATTATTAATTTATTTTTATGTATGTACATACATATATATTATTGTATTTCATTTTTATATACATACATACATATATAATATAGATAATAATAGATATATATTTTTTCTAATTTTTAATATATCAATTTTTTTTATTGATCAACATTTTTCTTTTTATATTTATTAATCTTACTTTTTATAGTATATTTTTTTATATTTTATTTGTATTTTATATACATTTTTAACATTTCTATATATAATTAAATATTTTTTTATTTCGAAATTCTTTTATTATTTTTAATTTATATTTATTTTTATAACTTCAACATATTTTCCTATATACTCCCACCATAGAACCTATCGGTATTTATATTTTCGCAACTCGGAGACTTTCGACCGTATATACCCGCCTTTCTACACAAATTTGGGCGGGTATTTCATGGGCTTGCTGTGCGCTCAATTCTATCTAAGAGTTCGCTCTTTGCCAGCGGCGAAGAGCTCCAAAGGCAAATGGCAACTGGAACTGAGTCTGTGGCTCTTAGTCTTGGCTATTCTGCTTATTCTCTTCTCCGGCTATATATTCATCAAATTCGATTTTGAGAAGCCTTCGATCTGGTTGGCTCTCTACGCGGGCGTCTATAAGAATTTGTGGATTCTAACTTGTGCGGGCTTTGTGTGCTGCATGTGCTTCAAGGTGGGATGTAAGTAGACCCTTCTCTTTACATTTTGACACTCTCTTACCTCTTTCCTTCCTCTCTTGCAGGGATGGCGTATGAGTTTTGCTCTCTTTCTGTCTTTCGACCTTTGGCGCGCATTTCCTTTCAAGCGTTTCTTTGGCACGTTTTTGTCTTGCGGATTGTCGCTGGCTCCTTTCGGCAACCTGTTTACGTAAACAGTTTCATCTTGGTTTGTTTCTATTACTAACTAATAATATTGTATTATAATTCCTTTTCCTTTTATTTCAGTTTCAATATGTTGTGCTGGTTTTTGTGCTTACACAAATTGTTGCCTTTTTTATGGCACTCTTATTCGAATATCCGCTGATAGAGCTATTTAAGCTGATTATGATGCACCACAAAACATCAAAACAAACAACAAACAACTTAAATGTGTTTCAAATTGATTTGAATGCACGTTAGAATTATTTAAAATAAGATTAGTATTAATTCGTTGGGAAAGACACAAATTTTACAAAAAATATACAAATAATTGGAACTTTTTTCGGTTTAGTGTTGGTGTTATTGAACTTTAATTCCTATGGTCACACTATTTGTTTGCTCACAGCTGGAAGTTCGTCGAAATTTTTTTAATGCTGTTTATAAAGCAAAAATCATCCTGACATAATACGAATGATTTTAAAAAGGACCAGCGAAGTGAGCCTGTTTTAATTTCAATATATGAATTAAATTTTAAATAATTAATTAAGTAGTTAGGGTGGCCAGTGATCAAACTATAATTAGCAGTTTTGGTATTTGGTATTTGGTATTTTGGGACATTCACAGCTGTTGTATTATTTCATTCAGCTAACTGCGGTCACACTGCTTGGTTGTTCAGTTTTGTTTTCTGTCGTCTCGCTCGTCGGCGTTTTGCTACGTTTCGTCTGCTCGGTGTAACCGCAAATTCTTGAAACAGTTCACAACAACAAAAGTGCGAAATTTCAATTTTCCCCAATACTCAATACTCAATACACAACAAGTGCACAAGTGACCCAACATAAATGACAAATTGAAGTGAGTGTTAATAATGTGTGTGTGGGTATATTTTATTTTGGTGGAATTTCTGTTCTGCGGCAACTTTGGCATTTGAAATATGAAAATGTCAATGAATCATTGTGGCACTTTTTGTAGCCAAGCATCAAGTGGCAGCCATTTGATTTAATTTATTAATCATAAGCAAGTAATTTACTAATAAGCTTACATTTAAAAAATGAACGCGCGTATTACAAAATCATTCAAAATCACGGCAAATAAAATAAGTGCGACAATTGTGATAGTATGCGTGTGTTTGTGTGCATGTGTGTGTGAGTATGTGTGCTTGTGTGTTGCCCGCGCGCTTGTGTACGTGTGAGTGTGGTGAGTGGTGAGCGCAGTGCATGTGAAGAGTGCAGCTATAAAATGTTGGCACATGCGCTCCCGCTCCCACACAGTGTTATATGAGTCGCAACACTCCAAAAAAGGGAATAAAAATGAGAAGCGTCTTGGACAGCGCCAACAACAAAAAGACCGAACGCCGAAAAATGTTGCAAAATGAAAGAAAAGCAAACAAAACGAAAGCAAGCAAGCAAAAGATTTCTGCGTTTCTCGCCTCACACACATAGAGACTCACACAATCACACTTATTTAAATTAATTGTTTTTTATTCTTTCGCTTTTAGCTGTAATTTTTGTGTGTGTTTTGCTGCTGTTGCCGCTGCCGTTGCCCGCTCTTTGTGCTCACATTTTCCGGCTAGCTTGTTTATAATGTTCTGGTCAATAGCTGAGAGAGCGGCTACAACACAGAGCGAAAGAGAGAGAGAGAGAGAGAGAAATGATATGAGAGAGAGCGTCCAATTGTTGCTCTAGAAGCAACAAGTTAAAAAACAGTTATATACGCGGGGGTGTTCCAATGCGTGCAATTAGTTTGGTCAAGCATGCATACCCTGTATGCGAAAAATGGGGTATATAAGCACCCGAAAATGTACATAACAAATCCTATGGAAGCAGAGACCAATGTAAAAAGTATAAAATATACAAATATTTGGAATGAGCATGTAATCGTTGTACAAGTTTTATCAGTCGGGTATCCGCTAGTCAGGTAAACTCGCTTAGAGTACTCTTTAACCGTTTTAACTGTGGGCGCATGCGATAAGCCGTAATTGAAACATTGTGGCAAGAAACGTGGCTTCAAGTTGGCCAAAGCGTAGAATTACACATTTCCAGCAGAAGCACTGGCAGTCTCTTTCGCTCTTTATACAAATGCGTGTGGATGTGGGACTGCGCGTGTGTGTGCGTGTATGTGTGTGAAACAAGTGTGAAAAACAAACGACCTCCAGCAGCGCACGTCTGCGTCTGCGTCTGAGTTTACGTCTGTGGCGCTCTCTTAGAAAGTGTAAGAGCGCGTGCGAGCACGCCCCCCACGCATAGCTGTTGTCGCTGTAGTTGCTGTTGTTTTTGTTTTTGTTTTTGTTGCGGCTGCTGCCAGGCGTTGTCCAAAAATGGGTTAAGCAACGGCGGCGAAAAAGCAAGCAACGCAGCAAACGCCAATTAGTGACAAAATATAAATGAGAAACGCATGCAGTGTGTACGTGTTTGTGTGTGTGTGTATGTGAGTGTGTGCGTGTGCAAAATATGTATGCAAATTAAATGACAGCTCACTATGGGGAGAATTGGTAGTTTTTAAGGCAGAAATTAGTAATGCAAATATTTTCACTCGCCTCAATTGCCCAATCTATTATATATAAAATATATGTTATATCATAATGAATTGAATATATATAGAAAAGGCCTTTTTTTTAAAAAGCAACTGTAGTAAAACTATTTTGTTGTTTGAATAGCTCTTTGTTGTCCACTGTGCAGTGTCCGAATAGCAACAGCAACAGCAACAACAAATGCCGCCAGTCTGACTAAGCGTAAATGCGGCAGAAATAGCAACAAGTAGACGCGAAACGGAGAAGCGTCGTGCAATTAAGACAGCAGCAGCAACAACACCAACAACAACAACAACAACAGCAAGCGATGCATAGTTAAATTTAGCAGCCGAGTTCCACTTTCACTCAGCGGCGACACCGACACCCACCGATGTGCCCACCCTCCCCTCTCTCTCTCTCTCTCTCTCTGTGTCTCTGTCTCCCGCTCGCTCGTGCTTGTAGTTGCATGTTATTTGTATTGAGTGCGTGCCTCGAGTTTTGCGTTGGCACGAATACGCACGAATAATAAATTATTAATTTGTTAACTGCAGCAAGGAAAACGTTTTTAGCTAACGATATCCTAATTGATGCCAATTCGAGTATTCGCCCTGTTGCCACACAGCACGCGCACATCTCTAGCGCTGTCAGGGCAGACACTTGCGCGCTTTTTGTCAAGATTTAAGTTAATCGCGCAGGCAACAGGCAACAGCAGCAGCGGTGGCAGCGGCAGCGACAGCGACAGCAGTTTGATGAACCTAAGTACAACAAGTCAGGCCAATCACGATGACGACGTATTTGCCGTTGTTGTTGCATGCCATTGGCAATTATAGTAATGCTTAATGACATCATCAAGCGCTGCGCTGCGCGGCACGGCGCGGCGCTGCAACGAACAGCTGCAGCTGCATTCACAATACGCAAGCGAAAGTTTCCATGCGATGCTCGATGACTGATAAGCGCAGCACTTGCAGCTGCAGATGCTTATCGGGCAGTCGCGTCTGGCATTAATGATTCATTTGCCACCTACACAAATGCATAATGCAAACAACAATAATTATACACAGTATCAAAATGTTAATGTGGCTTTATATAAATTGAAATTGAATTTAATTCGCCGCGCTCACAATTGCACTGCTTACTCACTGTTCGTGTGTCCTCTCCCTCTCTCTCTCTCTCTCTCTCCCGCTATCTTCTATCAAACAGGAAGTGTTAGAAGGAGTAGTCAAATGAATTCGCTGTCGCTCGCTCTCTTTTCTATCAAACAGGACTAGGTAAATTCATAGCTTAACGGCGAATTCACTCGCGCTCTTCCTCTCTCTGTCATCATACAGGAAGTTTAAGAAGGGAGTAGTCAAGTGACATTAGGCGAATTCATTCCCATTTCTAATGACGAATTCGCTCTCCCTCTTTCTTTTACGCTGCAAGTTTATTTAAGGAAAGCAGTAGCCTAGTGGTAAGGCATGCGCCTCTTAAGCCAGTCTATGCTGGTTCGATTCCCGCCAGCTGTTTATTTAGTTATGAAGTTTTAATTAAATGTTTTTAAATTCGTTTTTTTTTTTTTTTTCATTTTCAATGTGTGTTATTGTTATGGTTGTCATTGTTATTGTTATTGCTAGTGCAATTGTTATTTATGTGTTGCTTATGACACATTCACACCGCCTGTTGTCATCTAATTAGATGTTCGGCTCTATAACGGGCTGCATTAGCATTGTGCAGCAGCCAATTGGAGCGGCACTCCTTGCGCTCTGGCCCCACTTGCCACTTGCCACTTGCCAGTTCATCCATTGACCGCTTCGCTTGTCATTTCATTTCTTACACTCGATCGCATTGCACAGTGAAAAATTACAGCAACGCTTAATTGACGACTGCGACTGTGCCGCTCCCTCTGCCTCTCTCTCTTTCTCTGTCTCTCTCTTGCTGCTGTCCCTTTTTTAGTCACGCCGCCAAACGGGGCAGCAAATGTTGTTAGCAATTAGAATTGGCCGCTGAACGTTTCGACAAAGCGTTAAGATTTGCAATCAAGCATTAAGTCAATTTGTGGCCACGTCGCAGTCGCAGTCGACGTCGCAGCGGCATCAGCTGCAGCAGCGCGTTACAATCATCAACTGATGAACCGATCAGCGCGCTGCATCGTAATGAGAAATGGCCTGTGGAAGCTGCAGTAAATTCTGCCAGTATACAGTGCGTCTCAGCAGTTAGAGTACTGTGATAATATATGTACCAGTACAAATATTACAAAATCAGAATTCCCTTTTAAAATAGTTGAGTTTCTTTTTAGAATTGTTAGATGCTAGATGAGATATAGTTCCGCTCAGATTTTTCGATATACATATTTATAAAATATACAATATTTGAATACTCCCCTAATCATCTGCTTGGAAATCATATAAATTTATATTGAAAACTTTTTACATTTCTTCTTTATATAATTAGTTTAGCTTAGTCATGCATTTATCTACACACTATATATAGATAAATACATTTCCAGGTAAACTTTGAAGTTTTATTATTTATACTTACAAAATATTGTATTATTTGCTTTTCAGGCAGCTTATCTAATCATGTTTTATTTTTTCTGTGCCGCTAAACATTGGATTTGTTACGATATCTATATATTAGAAAAAAGATAGGCTGAACGACAAGTAATTATGTGTAACAGAGTTGGACGTTAGCTGTTGGCAGTTACTGTTGCTAGCGCCGCTCTATAGTTTATGTGTGCTTTAACTAATTGCAGCTAGTGTTCGGTAGACTTCATTCTTCGCTTCGTTTCTTATTTATAAGAAGTTTGTTTTGCTGTGCATTAACTATTTGCGGCCACTGTTTGACAGTTCATCTGAATCTGAAGCCTCTCTTTTACTTCTCTCTCTTGCTCTCTCTCTTCAACTACTTCCTCTCTTCTGTTCTGTTTCACCCGCAGCCCGCATTACGATATAACAAGTATTTCTACTCAATATCAACTTCCGTTATATATGCACAGTGTACGTGTATATATGTCTATATATATACATATTTATAATGTTTTTATCGTTAAAGGAATGCAATGGCAAAAGCTGTCAAAAATGTTGCAAATGAATTAAAAATATTAAGAACGCAAATTACAATGCCACCCTCCCACTCTCTATCTATCTTTTGCTCTCTCTCTTTCTCTCTCTGTCTCTCTCTTATATGAAAATTGAATTTTAAGCAAGATGATTGAATTTTCTATTAATAAGATTTTTTGTTGACCTTCAGCAGCTGTGAAATTTTATTCAAAAATGTTTCTAGCGAAGGTGTTCTTGAGGCGCAAATGTATAAACATCATAAATAACACACACATGAATCGATCTCTCTATATATACATACATATATGTATATGTATGTATGTGTGTATGCTTGAGAATGGTATATATCTATGTCTATGGCCATTTCAAGAGCTCGTTTTTATTTTCTTTTTTTTATTCTCGAGTGTGTGTTTTAGGCAATTCTATTTGCTGATAAAGTATATCAGCAGAACGCGTCGATAATAGTGACTAAAATATATATATTAATGCATGGTATATATGTGTATACACACCCAGTTACACACACACACACTTTTCATAACAATGTCAAAAGAAAATAAATATTTAAAATATATTTATATTTATATATATATTTGTGCAGGTTTATGATTTTTTAGCAGGTCAATGACAAATTCTCAATATTACTGTATAAGAACATAAATATGTATGTGTATATGCATACTTTTACGATTCATACATATATAATACTTTCGACACAAAAGAAAATATGTTTTAAGCGAAATCAACTTTGATTTGGATGAATATTAAATACCCTTCTATTGAGACTTGAAACTTTGAATATGTACTCTTTGTTATACTTGTACTATATAGTATTTAAATTCAGCTAATATAGCTAGACAGGGGCGTGGCAAACTAGGAAGAACTGTAGTGTTAATAGATAGTATGTTACTATAGATAATATATAATAAATTGTGACTATTTGATTAGCTAAACTACTTAACTTTTCATATATGATTGATGAATTATATTAGAAATGCATAAATATGCGAATGTATATATTTAGTCATAAAAGTTGGTTCATTTTTAGCAAATTATTCATGCTTATAGTTGCGGTAATGTTTGGAAACTATAGAAACACGATTGAATTAGGTATGATTTCCATTAAATTACTTCAATTACTTTTAACATTTTAAAGATAATTAAAAACTCAAGATTCAGGAATTCCTAATTTTTGTAAATATAAGTTTTCTATCATAAATTTAAGCGAGTTGAAAATATTTAAGTTCAATCTCTCAATATATATATATACTGTATATGCAACCGATTATATTTGCCTCAAACTGTCTATTGCCTCACATGTTACAAATGGCCTAAAATAGTTAAGCTAGCCTTTGTAAGCGTAGATAAAGCGCATATTATAATTTAACGAGCGACTTGACATTTTCTTTAGCTTCTTTTCTGCTTTGCGTTTTCTGTTTCTCAAGTTTCGAGTTTTTCACTGATTAAAAACAAAAGCTTTGCCACATTTATGAGTGGTAAAGCGGAGAGGGGCGGCTAGAGAGGTATCTGGGTGTATATATAGGTATATCTGGCCCAACCCTAAAGCCCAAAAGAGTTGCGAATTTGTTGTTAGGAGTGAAGTTGTTTCATTTCTTTTTTCTGTATTCTCTTTATGTGGCCATAATTCACGTGTTGTCAGCCGCCGATTCGTTATTTCAGCATTATGATGTCATATAATGAAGCAGCGCCTCGCAGCTGCCTACAGTCTGATTATTGTAATACCCCATGAGTGCAAGTAGTAACAGGGTAGCATTGGTGTGTGTCGGAGGTGGTATTAGTAATACTCTATGTATACTTATGTTCTTGTTCAGGATCGGTCTGTCATCTCTGTCTCTATCAACCTGAAATCGATAAAAATCGATATAAAACTTCGCATGGCCATTTTGCTATGCAAAACTCAATGTGTGTTGCAAATATTTCTCAATAATATGGAAAATAAATACTTTTGATTAGTTTTTATAGCCTGCATTGATTGACATTCTAAATTGGGCTATAAAGATTTGATTAAACTGATAGAGACTGTAAATTCGTTAGAAATCGACATCAAATTTAAGTTATTTGCGAATTGATGGTATGTTTTTTGGCATAATATTATTTTATACAAATTTTCTTCATCACATATTTTGCATCTATCATACAACTGCAGTCAGTCATGGTATAGGGTATGTGCTAGTCGATCCTTCGCCACTATAACCAACTTACTCTCACTTGTTTTATCCACTTTAGTTTCTAATTAACTTTTGATAATTGAACACGTTTCGCTGTTTCGTGCCAGGTTAGGTAGAAAGTGAGGTGGGGAAAGTGTTCTAAAAGAGTTTTTATTTTTCCCATATATACATTTTGTTTTCGTTTAATCATATTTTGTTATCTTTCTCTCTATGTTTATGCAACATTTGCCAAACAAAACAAATCAAAACAAAGCAGAAAATGTTATTTGCTTTCCTCGGGTTAGGTCACAGTTAAACGGAGCTGCCTGCTTATTGATTGCCGTTTGCTCCACGTAATATGCAAATTTATTAAACAAATCGAGGTTGGGACACGGCTCGCAGCTAAGCGACAACTCGACAACAGAGGCGCTGTTTGGGGCAGGGTTTGCAATCTGTTATATTAGTTAATTGTGTAATCAAATATAATATACTCAAGAGCAGTCAAATAAACCGTTGAGAGTGCTTACAGTGTGTTTACATGACTTTCCTGGTATTTACATGGTATAACTGTTAATTTATAGAAGAAATGTTATTTAAACTACTGAATATAAAAATGTTAACATTCGACTTTCTTCAAAGAAGTTTACAGAGGCTTATTATAAAGTATTAATCTTTATTTACAGTTGATACATTTTAACAGAAATGTTTTATATTATATATGTATTAGAAACTGACTTAAGCTGTGGCTAAAAGCTGTAACATGAACAACAAATATTAAGTGTTTTTATATGAATCCATAAATCTAAGAATAGTTCGATATTGCATAGAATGCTTCGTATTTAGTTATATATAAACTCTATTAATATTAACTTTTGACTGCTTGGAGCCTTGTGTCAAAACGGTTCAAATGATGTTTCATAATAAAGGGAATAGGCCTTCGTACCTGCCTATAAACAGACGACGTAACAGACAACTCTTATAAACATATACGAAGAAACACAACTAACAAGCACTATCTATTCATCTTCTTTTTCACAGGTAAAAGAAAGCTACAAAGAAACCCAAAAAAAAATTCGACTCAAACCTCAAGTAAGCAGCCCAGAGAAACACCAAAATCCAGAGAGTGAAGTTACTCACATAACGGTAGTTGCACGGGAAGTAGCGAAGCAGAGGAGGATTTACAAAGCAGAAGAAGAAGAAGCAGAATAAGCAGCAGAAGATGTCATTTCGTGTTGTGCGCAGCTCAAAATTTCGTCACGTCTATGGGCAGTCATTAAAACGGGAACAATGCTACGACAATATACGAGTATCCAAATCCAGTTGGGACTCCACATTCTGTGCGGTAAATCCAAAGTTTTTGGCCATCATTGTGGAGTCAGCAGGTGGCGGAGCCTTCATCGTATTGCCACACAATAAAGTGAGTATATGACAACTGGGACAGCTGAGATACCCTAGAACATGTGAACAAAGAAACAGGGTAGTCTGTAGGAATGACAAATTAGACTACAGAGAACTGAGAATAATAATATATATAAATGTATACATTATAGAACGACTATATCTTAAAATCCTGAGGAATACATAAAAAAAGAAAATTAACAAAAGAGCCAATAACTTTTTAGTCTACCCTCGTATATATGCACATGTATATATACAAGGCAAGTCAAGCTACCCTTAAGTTTATAATTATGTAAAGATATAAGGAGCACTTATAGATTGGAAAACTGCCAAACTTAATATGAGCATAAATGATCAAACTTAATATCCTCGTTGCTTGTTAGCATAGTAAACTTTTCGGACTACCCTCGCATATATGTACATGTTTTGTAGATATGGAAAGAGTGTGTCATTTATAAAGCTATTTATATAGGCACAATGGAACCTCTATTTATAGGGTATTTGTGTGTTGCCATTTGTGGTCTTGTTGCCAGGGTAGGAAGTGACGTCTATTTGTATACCCTGTAGACATGAGCAATTGTAAAAGGGTTAATAGACTTGACGATCTATATATAAATTATTATAGTTCCAATTTGAATTTGAATTGAGGCAGTTAAGGTAGAGTTAAGTCGTTCGTTTGGTCTTGAATTATACATATGTACCTCTTCGATAATTATCGTTCAGTTATTCACTGGCTAAATCACACATCAATTGACAGCTGTTTAGCTCATAAACCAGCTGTACGACTTAACTACGATTTAATTAGTGGTTAAAACAAAAATGAATCCCTGTATGATCTCGGCAGTAACTGAGTTTACTTTTAGCTAACTGTTCATTTTAAAAAATCATTTAAATAAAATCAAAGTTTTACTTGTGGATTCTAAAAAAAATGGAATCTAGAAACAGCATTGAAACAAAATATGAACAAAATATGAATGTTTCTCAAAATATAACGTAAAGACTCCATAAATATGTTCAAAACAACCTTCTTTATAACAAACATAGACGTATACAAATTTTGTGATAACATTAATCTGAAAGCGATTCGGAAACTTTGTTGCTTTAGCTGAACTCGAAAAGAGTTGGAGCTAATAGTTGTGATATCAGATAGGTCGGTTCTTTAACTATGCTCAACTTAACATATTTACCTTTTCATTCCTTTGTCTGCTGGGTATCTGCTAGTCTGTCATTCCCTAACTCTGACACAACTGACACTTGTCTTTGGCCTTTTGTTGTCTTGTCATGTCTCATGCTTTATAAATAAAGCCAGATCCTAGCATTATGAATTCTATGCAAGCAAAACTCAACCCAACTCTTAAGAGAATTCTCTCTTTCTCTCTCTCTCACTCTCAGTTTCTCATTGAACGTGGAGCACTTTTCAGTTTCCTTGGCTCGCAGCCAACATGACACATCAAATTGTCTAAATTTATAAAAATAAATTAAAAATTGCAAAAAATATATATTGGATATATCGCAGTCGCAGTGCCTATTTAGCTATATATATATATATATATATATATATATATATATATATATATCTTGAGTGAGAAATTATTGAAAATTGCAGAATTGAAAAGTTTATTAAACGAGCATCCGCTCAGCTGTCCTCGCCTGCGCCTTGCCTCTGCCGCGGCCTTCGGCCTTTTGCGTGGGCGTTTGCCTTAGCAACGCGTTCGCTTTTTGGCCTGGTCAATTCTAATTGGGCCCAAATTTGTATGCAAAATACGTTCCATACGAAAGTTTTTTTTTTTCGGTAGCCGCCGCTTTCACACGCTCTAAATTTGAATATTTTATGGATTTGGCTGACCTTAAATTCAATTTTTGGAGCGTGCATTAAATAGACACGATTAGGTGGATGGATGAATAGAACTTGCAATTCGAAAGCAATATCTCAAATTGGGCGAGTGTAGGAAGGGAGGTGGGAGAGAGTGAGAGACAGAGATATGACACGAGCAATAAATTTGTAAGATATCTTACAAGCTCCTTAAAAGTGAGAAAAGAAGACTTTTTCTAGCAGGGAGATTGGAAGAGAGAAAAAGCTAACATTTTGTATGATAAAAAGAAAAGATTGGATTTCTTCAAAGAAGAAGACTAGATTTTGTGATAGAGGATAAAAACAGAAAAACCGAAATTTAGAAGAAGAAAGAAGAGGAACACTGAAGTTTTGATACTACGATAAAAACAGTAAACCCGAAAGCAAAAAATGATCTATTTATATAGAGAGGGAGAATATAAGAGAAAGATTAAGAAGAAGAGGGAGAGGGATAAAGAGAGACAGGGAGCTCTATGCATAAGGAAAGAGAAAAAGAAGTAGGAAGAGAGAGAGGTATAGATGTATATAAGGAGAGAGAGGTATACAAGAAAAGAGAGCGAGAGAAAGCAAAGATAAGAGATTGAGTGGGAGTATAGAAATGGGTTAGAATTCTTTAAGAGATACAGTAAATTCAACTTAATGATCAACTAATCTTTCATATTTCATGTCATTTTCGTTCAGGTCGGGCGCATTGCAGCGGATCATCCGTTGGTGGGCGGTCACAAGGGTCCAGTGCTGGACATCGCTTGGTGCCCGCACAACGACAATGTGATTGCCTCTGGCTCGGAGGACTGCGTGGTCAAGGTATGGCAGATACCAGATGGCGGACTCTCGCGCACCCTCACCGAACCCGTTGTGGATCTGGTGTTCCATCAGCGACGCGTCGGCCTCGTCCTCTGGCATCCCTCTGCGCTCAATGTGCTGCTCACTGCGGGCTCCGATAACCAGGTACGAGTCGGGTATCGTAAGTCCAGTAGATCTGGAGTAACCTATTTGCATCCCGTCTCCCGTCAATTAGGTCGTCATCTGGAATGTGGGCACTGGCGAGATTCTGGTGCACATCGACTCGCACCCGGACATCGTTTACAGCGCCTGCTTCAACTGGGATGGCTCGAAGCTGGTCACCACCTGCAAGGATAAGAAGATACGCATCTACGACCCGCGCAGTGGCGAACTGGAGAGCGAAGCGATGTGCCACGAGGGCTCGAAGGCGACTCGCGCGATCTTCCTGCGCCACGGCCTGATCTTCACAACCGGCTTCAATCGCAGCTCGGAGCGACAGTATTCCCTGCGCGCCCCGGACGCGCTGAACGAACCGATTGTCATGGTCGAACTGGATACGTCTAACGGTGTGATGTTCCCCCTCTACGATGCGGACACAAATCTGATCTATCTGTGCGGCAAGGGCGACTCTGTGATTCGTTACTTCGAGGCAAGACTTTGAGCCGGAGCCAAAAATTTGAATCGTTTGTTAATTGATCTATCTGGACTCTTGTTTTAGGTCACGCCGGAGCCGCCATTTGTGCACTACATAAACACATTTCAAACGCCCGATCCGCAGCGTGGCATTGGATTGATGCCGAAGCGTGGCTGTGATGTAACCACCTGTGAAATAGCCAAGTTCTACAGGCTAAACAACAATGGTCTCTGCCAGGTGATATCGATGACAGTGCCACGCAAGTCAGATCTCTTCCAGGAGGATCTCTATCCGGACACATTAGCGGAGGATGCGGCCATCACGGCCGAGGAGTGGATTGCGGGCAAAGACGCAGATCCGTTAACCTTCTCGCTAAAAGTAAGTGGCGTAAACGCCCCAGAATATCGCTCTTGGTTATTAGGAAGACGGCGTTGCCCTTTCAAGCCATGGCAGCTGCTGTTCATAGAGGAGAGAGCGTACAGAGTTCTATTGTAGATATGTTACAGAATAATGATATATACGAAATGTCCCTATGTTTGCTTGGCTAACATTTCGTGTTCTGCTTGCTGCTCGTTTCGTCTCGTCTGTTGGCGCCACACTTACTACGCTTTAACATCAGTGCTGGCAATTTAGCTATTTGCCACAAACAGATCTAGCTTTTTTGTGAAAGGCATTCTGTGTGCTTTGTTTCGTCTGCTGGCCCCACTTACAATGCCTTAAAACCAGTGCTGACAATTTAGCTAATTTCCGTTGGACAAATCTAGCCTTTGTATTGGCTGATTTTAACCGTATTTCGTTGCGGACGATTTGTTCTGCTGTTGCGGCAGCACTGCCCAATACACAATACACAAATACACACACACACATACGTATGAAGAGAGCACATAGCTAAAGAGAGCGCTTAACACAATATAACAGTACAAGTCAAACGGTAATGAATGTTAATGCAGTCTGTCTGCTCGCTTACACACACACACACACACGCATACCATGCCACTCACACAGACACACGCTTACGCTCCTAACACGCACGCTGCGTGGCGCTTGTTGTTGTGTTCTTTGTTCTTTGTTGTAAGCCCATCAAACTGAACAGCTAACCTAATAAACCTAATCAGGATCGGGTCTCCATTGTACAGGGTGGCTACGTCTCCTCCGGCCCCACGACGCTCTCCGTGACCAAGAAGGCCAACATATTGAACAAGGCGTCCGCATCGAGAGGCGGTGGGGGTGGCCCGCTCTCTGGAGGGAATCACTCATCCGCGAATAACAACGAATCGAATGATGCCAATCAAATTGCAGCGATATTCTCGGTAAGACAGATTGATAGATAGATATACGGGCCTGATGCTAACTAAATTTACTTACTGCAGGAAAAGGATCATCGCAATATCTTGGATGAGATTCGCAAGCTGAAGGCGATCATTGTGAAGCAAGAGAATCGCATCAGGGCCTTGGAGGCCAAGGTCAATGCAGCTGCAGGCGATGAGACGGATGCACGCAACAGCAATAAAAATGGCAGCGGCGCAGCGGCGGCAGCGGAAAGCAGCAGCAGCAGCCAACCTGCGGCCAGCGAAAGTGCCAATGATCACAGCTCAGCAAAGGACAATGCGCACGAAGATGACTAAAAAGAAGAGAGAGAGGGAGAGAGAGGTGGCAGAGGGAGCAAAAGCAGCTGGCACAAAGAGCGGAAGTAAGCGAAGAGAGTGAAGCAGAGCCAAGCCGAGCAGAGCGAGAGAGAGAGAGGAAGCAAAGAGAGTCGTGTTGGAATGGAACGATGATGTTTATATATTTTGTACACGCTCAAGTGAGAGAGGGAAAGAGAGAGGGAGAGAGCGCGAGAGTTGTCTTTCGTCTATGATTATGATTTTCAATTATTTATTTTATATAATTTTAATGTTAGGTCTTTTTACGAGCTACATGAAGAAGGAACACACAGAAAATCCTGCCAAAAAATCATTAAAGAGAAAACAGAATATATTGTTAACCTAACTAGCTGCAAAGGATCGTAACGAAGCATTAAGTCGAGCTGTGTTTTTCGTATGTGAAATTGTTGTAAATTTAACAAAACAAACAAAAAAGAAAAATGAAAATGAAAACAAAAGATAAGAAAAGAAAAGAAATCAAAGTATAGACTAAATTGCAATCATTTAAAGAGTAATGCTATGTCCTACCAATTTACACACACAAATTACAAACTTTTCTATACATATACATATAAATATTTATATATATATATGTAGATATATACATACTTATATACATAACGGATTACCCCCTATTGAGGCAATATATATATATACCCATGACAATAGCTTTTATAACAATTAGGCATTCGCGAAGATTTGTGCGCCGCTTTCATTAAACAACATAAACAAAAACATAAAAACTTTTCTCGTTCTAACTAATAATAAGTTGTATTTTGTAATAATAAAAGAAGGAAAACCAACGAAACTATTTTCAAAATATTAACGATTGTGCAACAATCAAAGAAAACAACAAATAATAATGTTAAAGTGCTGACTATAAACAAATTGCTGTATAAATAATTTAAAGTTTGATACGAAATAAATAAAAGCAAAGATGAGATTTAGTAATGTTTGAATGAATGGCGGTTCACCAATATGGCCAGACTGTGCAATTCTACTGAAACGATACATTATTTTGTGTTATAATATCGATAATAATTACGTGGGGGAAGTAACATTCACACAAAACGCGTACATGCAACAATTATGAACCGAAGCAACCGCTGACAGCGTAGAAATAATTATAAATATATAGAAATTAAAGATTTCTATTATATACAATTTTCAGAACTTTAATATTCCCGTTCATAACTATTCATACACCATCACACATAAAACTCTTTGAGCCACTCTCGGAAATGTCATTCAACTAAATGGTCACACTTACTCGACTGCTAAAGCTCATTTATCGATACATCGATACACTTCGTTAAACGCTACAAAAGCCCAACATCGGGTGCTGAGCGATTCATTCGTGTTTTCTTCGTCTTTCGGTCGAGCACGCAGCAAAAGGCGCGCCGTGAGAGTCAAAGCCACAGAGAAATAAAAGTAATAATTGTGCACGCGCATTCAAATATCAAAAAAGAATAGTCTGTCATTATTTAATCGCCTCCACGTGTATTTTGCAATAGTGAAATAATATACTAAGCAGTCTAATTGTGTCAAGCAAGAGAAATGCAAACGGCATTACATAAGCAAATGTTCAGCATTTGCAAATGATTATTAACTGAGCATTCAATGAAAACGAAGCAGACGAAAAGGCGTCCGTCAAACTTCACAGTTTTCGGCTGAATATTTCATCAGCCATATACAAAATTTATGTGCTAAAGCTGCACAGTAACTGTAACTGTATTGAGAGGCGAAAATACTTGAACTGAACAACCCAGCAGTCGATTTGCCAAAGAGAGACGGAAAATATGTGCTCGGCAACAAAACAAAGGCAGAAATGTTTAAGTATACGAAGCAGCAGCAACAACAACATTAGCAACAGTAGCAGCAGCAGCAGCAGCAACAACAACAGCAACAGCAGCAGACAAAATATATCGGCGCCTAGCAACAAGACGAATTCACTGCGAATTGCGGCCATGTGTAACGAGTTTCTCTGATTCGTCGTAGATCAAAGACGCAGCTATAGGCCAAAGATTGTAAATACAATACGCACATACGTGTAGATACATATACATATATAAAGAGTAAAAGAGCAAGCTAATTGCTCATAGAAGTAATAATAACAGTACAACAAAGTCAAATCGCGCAAACCAAAATGAACGCAAACACAGCGCCCAGCAGCCCTGGCAAATTCAATGTGTTTGCCCACGTCAAATACGAGCATCTGGTTGCCGGCGTCTCGGGCGGCGTTGCATCCACGCTCATCCTGCACCCACTGGATCTCATTAAAATACGCTTTGCTGGTGAGTAGCCTGTGAATCAGAGAACGAGTCGCAGCAATGCGATCACCCTGTCTGCGCGAGATACGAACGTCTGGCACGTGACTGAACGACAACAGTAAACTGTAACTGTAGATTTGCGTCTTCCTCTTCGTATGATTACATTCGTTCAGTGTTGCGCAGTTTGTTTGTATTTTCTTTCGCTCAAGCTGTCTAGCTGTAAACGCATAGTTATTCTGGCGCATGCTAGAGTGTTTTCACTCAGATTGCAAATTAATGCAATACTTATGTCTTTTATAGTTATGCCCATTAAACTTTTATTTAGATGAAGAATTTTTCTGACATAGCTGTGCAGTATTTGTTTTCCGTGTAATGACATTTTTATCTAGCCTTTTTTAGTAGCACACAATATAGCTTTTTTCTTGGGAACTAGCTCAGCTCTGCATGCGATTGCATTGTTTGTTCTTTCTCTCTCTTTCCGCCTTATCAGCTGTTTGTAGTTGCATTTGAAAATTTCCATGAGCGCTTGAGCAGGCGTTAAATTAGTCTGGAAATGTTGTAATAGCATCAAATAAACAAGCGGCTGCACGTGGAGCTTAGGAAAACTTATAAATATGTTAATTTATAAATAAACTTTTGCCTGCTGATTGTGTACCCATTCGACAGTAATTTATTGACGTGTTGACATTTGCGAAAACAAATTAAAGTCCTCAATTTTCTTCGTTCTTTTTTTGCTGACCGATTATGCTAGATTTTTGTTAGCTTATCAACGGAGTGCTCGTCGCAATCTACGCACGTACTAGAACGAGCTAGAAGCACACGCCCCTTTGCAGAATTTTTTGGCTTCGATTAAGCTTATATGAGCACGATAATCGATACAGTGAAGCCACCTTGACCGAAAAGTGTAGTTGTAGCTAAAGTAGTTGCGTTTGGCGAGCTTCCACTGTACGTTTAGTGCCGTGAGTCAGCGTTCAGCTATTACTTTTGTACGCATAATAAAAGCTCTTCTCATAGTTGGCCTCGTTTAGCCTCACGGCGCGAGTGCATTATTATTTCCGTATTTTGCTCGATTTGTGCAATAATAAGCCATAACAATAACATCGACAACAGGTTTTTGTTGTGGATTTTGTTTATATTGTTTTTTTACATTTATTAAATTTGTTTTGCCAGTCGCTAAACTTTTCACTTAACCTGTTTCATACTGCCAATTCGATTGGTAAATACATTGAGAATGTTATTTAAATACGTTAGCAATAGCAACAAATTAAGCTGTTTATGCGAAAAATGCTCAAGCGAGCAGCAAAATAGCTGAAAAGTAAACGAAGAATCAGATCGATCGTGTGACCTCAGCAGGCGAAAACATATGCTGACGCCATCTATGGAGCACAATTTGCAACGCACACGCACATCAGTAGCTTCAATACAAGTGTATGTGTGCCCACATATGCCTGTGTGACGCATCTAGCGGGGGAAAAACGAACTCGAACGTCAGCAAATGGCGTAAACTTGTTTATCTTTACTATACCGTTTGCTTAAGCAACAGCTGATGGGTATATTGTGGTGACACAAGGCTATAGCAAATGGCAGAGATTGCTGTGCTAAATATATGCATATATAATATATTAATATATTATTTACCTCTCTACATGTTACATGTGTAAGTTTAACACGCTAAATTCTCTAGCAAAGCTGGAACACAGCATATGCTGCTGCTCACAGGGTAGCACATAGTCGACCTTTGCACTTGTGCTTCTTGCATATTCGCTTGTTTATGGCTGCCGTTCAGCGGCATCACGTGACCAACATGTTGACTGTACGTTTTGTTAACGGCACATATCTACATATATGAGTATGAGTGTGGCTGAGCGTGTGTGTGTGTATTTCAGCAGAAGCAACTGGTTAAGTCAGCTCTAAATGCTGTTACCAAGTGCGCAGTTGTCGGCGCTGCAAAACAAGCGAAATTCGTGTGCTCGATCGAAGCTCGAACATCAGCTGTTCTGTGTGTGTGTTTTATCAGAGATAATGGTATATATCTTAATCTTATTCACCTTTAATTTCCCTTTCCTCTGAGCACATTTGACTTTCAAAACAGGATATTTTGTGCGAATGGCTGCGTGTTTTCGTTGCGTTGCGTCTGCGCCAAGGTCAATCGCAAGTCAAACTAGCGAAAACAGCGCCATCTATTAATAGAATCTGTCGACCAGAGACGAGCCCCCAAAACGTCGCTGTTGTCAGGGCAGATCGCAGCGTCAGCGTTTCTTATTAGCAGCTCGTTATAAACTTTTGTTTTTTTCTGTTCTATATACAAACACATATATGCATATATGTATATTTAAATAATTATAGACATCGAAAGTCATGCTAATGCCCGCGCGAGCAGGAGCTATAGCAACAGCCAGCCTATATAGCACATTCACCATTTTTCCAATTGGACTCGTTATCACATCCGTTGCGAACAATTAGCGCTATCTCCGCTGGCCGCGAAAACAACAAGTTGTTGTTGAGGTTGTTATTGACTGTTATTGTTGTTGCAGCCGGCCATTAAAAAAAAGGCAACAAAGAAGCTCATTCGTTGTACAGTTGGCTAAAAAGCATTGCCAAAAAAAAGAAACAGCTGTTAATAAATTGTTGTTAGTTGATTGACAAATTGAACATTGTCCCATGAATCACTCCTCCTCATTGATAGTTTTCAATCTATAGTCGAAATGAGAAACCTTGGTTTTTTAACAACTTAAGAGTTATTAGCAAAGACTTACACATCCTAAATTGCTTGATTGATGCTTGGACAGTTTAGTTTAATGTTTTCCGATTCAAACTCTTTGATTGAAAAGTGATTAGTAAACATTTTCGAATCATCGCAAGTCATTTGCAGTTTGATAAAAAGAGAAGTACTTAAAGTTCTATTGGTTCTATTAGTCACTTGCGCACACATGTCTAGCTGCGGTCTAGTGCTTGAAGGCTAGTGTCTAGACGTTCGAGTAAACAGTTCATAAACATATAAATTTTTATTTGCATTATTATTTATTTACGATTTTCGCTCGTGTTTGCATTTACAGTCAATGATGGACGCACAGCGGCAGTGCCCCAATATCGGGGATTGGGCAGCGCATTTACCACCATCTTTCGCCAGGAGGGCTTCCGAGGACTCTACAAGGGCGTTACACCCAATGTCTGGGGCTCCGGCTCCTCGTGGGGTCTGTACTTCATGTTGTAAGTAGCCGTAGATCTGTGGAGGAGTAGCATTCGATTAACGGAGTTCCCTTCTTCCCTCTAGCTACAACACCATCAAGACGTTCATTCAGGGTGGCAATACGACGATGTCGCTAGGCCCCACGATGCACATGCTGGCGGCCGCTGAGTCGGGCGCCCTCACCTTGCTGCTAACGAACCCCATTTGGGTGGTGAAGACGCGGCTCTGCCTGCAGTACGACTCGGCGGGCAGCGCGGAGTACCGCGGCATGGTGCACGCTCTGGCAGAGATCTACAAGGCGGAGGGCATTCGCGGACTCTATCGGGGCTTCGTGCCCGGCATGCTGGGCGTCTCGCATGGAGCCATTCAGTTCATGACCTACGAGGAGATGAAGAACGCATACAATGAATACCGCAAGCTGCCCATCGACACGAAACTGGTGGGTAGCATCACATGATCCAGCTGTTGCCATCTAGATATATAGCTATAGCTGTGTAGCTCGTGCCTCAGCATACGCATATAGTATAGCTATATACGCCTATTTGGCAGCCGTTCAATAGAATTTTATTTTCAACTTTTCTCTCTCTCTCTCTGTCTCTCCCTCCATTAGGCAACGAGTGAATATTTGGCATTTGCGGCGATGTCGAAGCTGATTGCGGCAGCAGCCACTTACCCGTACCAGGTGGTGCGTGCCCGTCTCCAGGATCATCACCATCGCTATAGCGGCACCTGGGACTGCATCAAACAGACTTGGAGGTACGAACGTATGCGCGGTTTCTATAAGGGACTCGTGCCGTACCTGGTCCACGTAACGCCCAACATTTGCATGGTCATGCTCATATGGGAGAAGCTGACCAGCTAGGCGTGTTAGAGTATTCAACTAGTTCAACTAGATCATACACATATAAGATATACCCATATATAGCGTATATATAGATATATATATGGATATGTACACGAATCTAAGCGGAAGTTCAGCTGCATGACAAGGCGCATCATTATTTTGTATTATTGTTTCATGATTTTGTTTTACATTTGTAACTAATTATAGTTAGTATATATGATTTGAGACTAAGTTAATTCCATAGTTAGAATTGATACTATATGGCCTTTTCATATATTATATAATTCGCTTAAGCAAACTCGTGCTAATCGAAGAGAAATATGTGAAATGTTATTTCTAAGTATTTGCACAAATCATTAGTTTATAGTTTAGTTAAATTATTTATTTACATAAATTGTTCTAGTTAGGCGTAATTAATTATCATTTTGGCAAAAAGATTCTTCATAGTTTTAAATATTTTTTCGAAAAAAAAAGAAAAGAAATAAACTAGCCTAACATTTCAAATGTGAAACGAACAAAAAACCAGAAAGAAAACTTTCATGAAAAGAATATTAGCAAAAGATATATAGGAATCGAAATATCTTAAAACATTAAAATACCAAGAAACCATATAAAAAAAATATGTTTCCACAAGTTCTCCACACGAGTCGTTTTTTATTTCGCCTTCAGCCTCAGTAAGTAAGTAGTATATGAATATATATATATATTTAACCCTATATATATGTCTATATGAAGTTCTTTTGATTGTGCAGAATCTCTTTGCTAAACTGAAATGAATTGCGTTGCATTGTAAGTAGTTAAGATGCGTGAAGAACAGTTACTGATATTGTTATTGCTTGATTCTCGTTGCAGGTTCGAGGGTATGGCGGGCTTCTACAAGGGTTTGAAGGCGAGTCTGATAAGGGTTGTGCCCGCCTGTATGATCACGTTCTTGGTTTATGAGAACGTCTCCCATTTCATGCTGGCCCGCAACAAGCGCATCAAGGAGATCGAGAATATTAAGAAAGAACCCGCCTAAGCTGTGCCTTCTCTGTACATCTATATATATTTAGTACGAAATGTTTCGATATGTTGATAAATGGCCACAATTAGTTGTTAATTTGTTAATATTATTTATAGAGTCATATACCTTAATTGTTAACTGTTACAAACTATGTTTTTGAGCTGAATAAGTAAGTAGATCCAGTGTAAGTCTTATATGCAAACGATATTCCTGCGCAAAAGCATTATGATGAATAAGGAGTCGAAGAAGCTTTATATATATTATCTAAGTCAGAGTACCAGTGGAGAGCCTCGCTTTGAAATACAGCTGTGTGGCAAAACCACATTTTATTAAGTTTTGTATGTAAAATATGTCTTTATTTAAAGTGTAATTATTGAGGGCTGTCTATAAACGTTCAATTCAAATTTAAAATTTGGCGCGCTGCAGCTGAACGAAACTAACCTTAACCGTTTCAGCTGTTCGTTCAATAACTGCTGGTGACACTTTGCGAAAACTATCTTTTTAAATGGTCAATTAATAAACATATATAAATAACATTACATCCATACTAGTACTTTTTTATTATTAAATTTGTATGCCAACAAACATGCCTGACAACAAACTTAAGAGTTGTCATCTTTTCCGTTAACATTGTCAATTATTGTCAACCACAATTCAAATGTGACAATTTGGCGCGCTGTAGCTAAACCGTTTCTTGCTTTACCGTTTCAAGCGTTCAACCAACCGTTTCGCTCATCGGAAGCTCTCATCGTATTTCGTTCAGTTGACAATTGAATGTGACGGCGCGTGGACGTGCTGCGCTTGTTTTTGTGAGTTTGTCTAGAGTGAAGCGAGCGTCATTTTTGAGTCTCTCTTTTCGTACGTGTGTGAATTTAATTTTCGTGATATTAAATTAACGCCAAGGAGGAATAATAACAACAAACACTACAACATCGATAAACAGCAATTAAAATGAAAATAAAGGCTTATGCAACTAGCTCTGTGAATGTTAAGTGTTTTAATGCCTAATTGAGTGCTCCATTTCTTGGCCCGAAAAACCAGTTTGCAATTTGTTTACTTAACTTGACATTTGGCGCTAGTCAAAAAGTGCAGCAATTGCAGCCAAATCGGGCGAGTTCAATAAACCCCATAAAGTGTCCGAAAGAGATAGCCTGACCACCAACAAAATTTTTGCATTGTTAAAAATAAATTGCAATTTTGATAAGTGCGCGCCGAAAGTTCAAGTGCAGCCGCATTAATTACCGTTGGAACAAAGCGAAGAGAGCGAGAGAGTGTCGAAAAGAGAGAGAGAGAGAGGAGCGGAGCAGTAGAACTTTTTCGACAACCACATGTTGCTGAGCCGTTAGAGTCGACAAGGCGAAATAAACGGTACAAACAAAACAGAGCAAATAGCGACAGCACGCATGTGTGTGCGAATTTGCATGTGTATGTGTGTGTAGATAAAGAGCGTGCGAATGACCTTGACTGTCGGAGCAGACAAGTGGAGTGATAAAATAAAACAAGAGCAGTTGTTGCTAGAGTTATTTGTCAAAGTCTAAAGAGCATTAACACGCTACCCACCCTCCACCCCACATAAATCCCATTGCCACTGCATGGCAACTAGTGTTATTCGCTGCAGCGTTGTCTCATCCTCAGCCGGACGCCGCAACCTCTGCGACTCTCAGCCGGAGCTCAGCTCTGTCGACTCCAACTCCAAATCAAAGTCGTTCAGTTATCTGAGCAGCAGCAACAACAACAGCAACAGCAACAGCAACAACAACACCAGCGACAGCAGCTGTGCCTGCGTACGTTGCCATCTCGCTTACGCCTGCTACAGCTATAAGAAGGAGCAATCGCCGGTCGAGTATAAGCATCAGCCGCTGAGCGCCGTCTCTTTGGGCGCACTGAGTGCGAAAGAATCGCCCTTATTGGCACGCCATCAGCCGGCACTCCAATTGGAATCGAAGCAGCAGCTGAGCAGCTCCAACTTCTCGCTGCGCAGCGCGACGCCAGCTTACGCGTCGCCGAAACCACAAATAGATCTCAGCGCCGTCGAGGCGCTCTGCACAGCGGATATGCCGACGGCACGCATCAACAACATGGATATCAATCGGAATAACGGTTATCTGTATAATGGGGTGAGTACAGCACATGAAATCTCACTGGGCGAGGGCAGCTGAAGAAGTTGATTACTGTAAAGGGTACAACTATTAATAAATAATTATTTATGTAGGTAAACATGACAACTCACTGAATAGCCCTCGTTATATTTTAATGTTGCATAAAGCACATAAATAAAGAGTTTATGAATTCCGCTCGCATTGTCCAAGTTTTGCAATAAAAAGCATGTCGCTCTCTGTCAGCTACACATATACTAATACTTATTATACACCCCATCGAACAACAGTTGTTATTGTTATTGTTGTTGTTGTTAATATATGCAAGCTCTCGTGTATAACACAATCAATAAGCTTAACTCGGCGAAATGTGAGCTGAAAATGCAAATTCGACTTCGAATTCGAATTCGAATTTTAATTGAAATTGGAATTGAAACTGTTGCAATGAGGAATGCAACGAGAGAGGAGGAGAACTGGAAGTGTTTATTTATTGTGTGAATGCGCTTGAATTTCCAATCAGAATAGAGGGAGAGCATGTGAGCTTGGTTGGGTAAATTAATTGTCTTATAGAGTGTGACAGGTATAGAGCTAATATAATAAATTTCAAATGTTAATAATTCCAATACGATGATAACACATAATTCCAATTAGAGAGTGGTGGGTTCAACTGAACAAGCATGGTGAATAGCAATATGGCATTCATTTGTTAGCATTTCATTCTAATTAGAATCTGCAACATGAATTGGAATTTTAAATTTCTTTGATATCTTTTTATTTTTGCTTAAAAGTATATTAAACTATCTCGCCTGTCTGCAAGGGCATTTACTCGTCGACATCTCTATAAATAGTTTTTTCTTTATATTCATTTTCAAGATCATGTTTTGTTTTTTTTTTTCTTTCTTGCCGAGGAAAAAGGGAGAAAAAATCGCTCGAGTCTTATGTCACAACAATTTCCACAGAGTTAAGAGGAAATGAAATCTAAATTGTTGACCAAATAAACACGACGAGAAAGGCAGAGGAGAGGAGGGGAGGGGAGGGGAGAGGCGAGGTGGGCGGGGCTGCCCGCCACAAATGCCGTTCGTTCGTTCGAGCCGTGGCACGTGTTATGGGCAATGGAATTTCACTCTCGATATGCGACATACTATATATACAAAAAATATATATATGTATATATAGTCAAGCCGGTCGAGGTTGGCTGCCCAGCAAATTGAGCGTGCGTGTGTGTGGGCGTGTCTGGGCGATACTTAAGCGATTGCTAGTTAGATATATGCATTGTCTTATTGGACTCAAGTTGGGGCACATTTCACGTCACTATTTTAAGGTCAGTGGGGGAACGAAGTGGCATGGAATGGGAATGGGAACTACATTAAAGACAACCCCTCCACATGAGCCCACGTCTCAATTTAAGCCAAACATTCATAATTGTTGGCATTTTTTCAAGTGAATCATGGCTGCATTTAGGCTTTGCTGTTCAATCTAATCAGTGCTCAGCGTTTTTGTTTCTATATTCTTTTTTTTTGGGTGACTCGACATTGGCAGAGATAAGATATAGATAGAGCAATATCGATGCCCGACAATGTGACGGACGGAGTATCAAATATGCGCCGCGTGTACAAGACTTTTCATTGAGTAATCGCTGAGAATATAGCAGCTAGCTCTCTCTCCCTCTCTCTCTCTCTCTCTCTCTCTCTCTCTCTCTCTTTTTTCTATATGTATATATATATTCCATCTCTCTATGTATATATGTGCATTTGCATAATCAGCTTTTGCGCATCGCTGCAAGCTGCAAGCCTGAAGCCAATGTACTTTGTGACTCTCGTTGTTGTTGTTGTTGCAACTAAACAACAATTGTTCATTTCACATTTTAATCTGCCACACGAAAGTTGCAGCCAGAGATATCTGCACACGATATATATTCATATATTTATATCTATCCATGTCTGAATGATTTATTATCTATTATGCGAGCACATATACAGGCAGTGCAAGGTCACGTTTCTGAAAGTATCTCGAGAGCTATAGATAGCAGTGGCAGTTGTAGTTGCAGTTCGAGTTGCAGTTACAACATAAAGATATAGATACATTCATCAAAATAAGATACAGATACAATAGTAGATACATTGAATGTGATAGATAAAGCTACAATCTATTGTAAACGAATGCTTATAGATAAAGATATGAAGATATAGATTCGTATACAGATAAAACTATAGGTACAGATTGAATCAGAGCTATAAATTCAGCAACAAATGCATATACAGATACAGTAACAGTAAGATACGAATGTATCTATAGATACAAAGGCACATATGCATACAGATAGAGATATGGTTATAGATATAGCTATTGAAAGGGATAGTCAATGCAGATTTAGATAGGATATACAATATATATAATATATATCTACATATGCAGCTCTTCAGATATAGATACACATCTATCTATCATCGTATATCTACATATGTAGCTGCATATATAAATCGATATTATTATTTTCCACTTAAATATTCAATTCCCTCCCACTCGAATAATCCAATATTACAATATATTTTATCATTTGCATATTTTATCCCTAACCCATTCGCCACATTAATTAAATAATTAACTAAAATTTCCTGCAATGAAAATTGAGTTTTCCCACGCGAAAACTCTGCAGGTCTCGCATAAGCATTGCATATTTTTTCCACCTTCGGCCAAAGCGTTGCATACTTTCGTGGCAACCAGAAAAGCCCCATTTATGAAAATTCCAATTCCATTTCCGTTTAAGCCAAATTGCGGGGCGTGTTAACAAAATTTCATATGAGGGGGTTGCCTGTGCCACGCCCACTTATAAATTATAAACCGCCCACAGGGCAGCTAATGCCGTGCAGCATGCAAAGAGGCAAAGTACAGTGGAGCAAAGCTATGATGAACATTTGCTATCAGTCGAAATTTAGTTAAGGAAAATGTGGAAATTGGGAATTTTAATATTTTTAAATTTTAATTTTAATTTCTTTAATTCTTATAAAATATAAATAGAGATATCTTAGTGTGAGCGCATTAGCGAGGTTCCACTGTAGTTTGCTTATGGATTTCCTCAGACTATTTGCCATAGGGCTAAGGGTTTCTATTATTTTGTGATTTAACTAAACAGACCAGAACTCTGCAACTATCTCACTTTCTCTCTCTCTCTCTCTCTCTCTCTCTCTCTCCCCCTGTCTGAGTTCCAGTTTCAGTTTTTTTTCAGTTGTTGTTTAGATTGGGGTCGTTCGTAATTGCAGCGCTTAGGCGAAATGCTTCAAATGCTCACATATCCTTGCTTCTTTTGCTAAACACTTCAAACTCCCCTCGTCCCGCCCGCCCGTCCATCCTTTTGTCGATTGCGTGCAAACATTTCTGTGTGCCACAAAAGAATTTCTCGCTTTAGTTGAAAGTGAATTTCTAATGCAAACGGTTTTTACGGCCTTTTCGTCGCAAAAAGGTAAAGCTTAAAGGTAGAACAGAAAATCTCTCAAATGAGCGTGAAGAAGAAGCAGAACAAACTGAACCAGTTGAGCAGGTAGGCAGAAAAGTGTTATGCAAACCTTGATTAGAACTTAAAGTGAGTTCGAATTGCAAAGGTAAAAATGCTCTAAAGAAACTGACTTGCAAATTTAACTCCCTAGCTATCTCTCTTCTCATCTCTGTATGATTATCATCATTTATAAGCCTCGTATGCTTATGTCTTCAACTTCCAGTCTGTCCTATTTCTCTATATCTACTTTCGTATTCTTTTTCTCTCTATTTCTCCGTCTTTCTTCTCTCATCAACTATATCTTCGATATCTTTTCGCTTTCTCTCTCTCTCTCTCTATCTCTCTCTCTCTCTCTCTATATATTCCCTTTTTCCGCCTGTCTGTTTCTATCTCTGCTGATTTATTTTCATTCTCTAATCTTTATTTCTTTTCTTTCAAGTTTTCATCTATCCCTACTATTGCATACACTTTCTATTCCGTTCCCACCTCTCTTCCTTCATTTCTCTGCCTTATCTGCATCATCCTGATGCCAAATGTATTCTAATTGTGTCGCCCTAGTCCCAACTCTTTAAGTTAAATTATGCACAGACACTTTTCATGCTTCGCATTTGTCTGCATTGATTATGGAAATATTTTTCCTGGGGGAAACTGTTCAGTACATTTAGACAGCACAGGGAATATGGAATTATAGTTCGTAGAACCGCAAAGTGTGTATAGATCGGCTAATGATATGCCGAGCTAGCTAGTTAACTATATATATATATAGAGCAAATACTATTTCAAATCGAACAAATCGTTACGTGAGATTTGACATGACATCACAGCGCACAAATCAACGGCTTTATCTTCCGCATACTCTTCAACCCACACCCAGAAGGGGAGCGGGAGGGGGAGTGGGTTGAGTGTAATTGTAGATGTGCAATAAGTCTCTATTGTGGCTTACCACGTTTTGCAATAGGCGTAATTCTATACACCCCCCATATACGCGCCACCCACTAGTCGAGATTCTTGTCGAGTCGCGTCTCTCGCTGGCAAATCCTCAGCTTGAGAGGAAGCCAGCGAAGTGCTTGGGGTCAAGCGGCGAAGAACTGGCTCAACTAGTTATTCGCGCGGCCCGGCGCTGGCCAGTTGACAGTTAGCTGCTTGTTAGCCCTCGCCACGCCCCATTTGGCATGTGTAGAGCCGCCGCCCCTGACACACTGGAGCGGAGTCGAAGAACAGAGACGGATTCATTCATCAGAACAAAGACCCATGCTTGATAAGCGAGTGTCGCCGCATGGGGCGGGCACATTCAGCGATCGCAGCTCGGCCGGGCAGTGTTGGTAAGCGTGTTGGCTAACTGTCTGCTGTGAGTGTAATGCAAAACCTTACCACAACCAATGCATGGGCAGGGGCAGGGGCAGGGGGGTAACCAGAGGCGGGCAGAGGGGATCTCTCGATCTCTGAGGCGTTACACAAATTTATAAAAACTGAGACCTCAGCGATGCGATTTTCAGTGCGCCATTTGCAAATGCTCGTTGCGGTCGCTGCGACTGGCGAAGAGTGCGAACGGTGTCTGTGCGTGCGTGCTACCCTATGCGATACCCTGGACTCCAGCCGCAGGCGAAAGTGCTGAAGGAATATGCAAAAGGCTGACAAACAGGCAAAAGCAGAGCAGGCGCAGACAGGCAAGAGCAAAGCGAAAGCGAAAGCGAAAGCAGAGGAAGGAGGAGCAGCAGCAGCAGCAACTGCTGATGCAGTGCAGCAGGAGCAGGATCAACAACTGGAGCTAGAATCGCCAAGGGCCAAGGCACGTTCACGTTTCTCCGCCGCCTTTCGCAGCCTCAAGACCAAGAAGCAGGAGAAGGAGAAAGAGAAGGAGAAGGAGAAGGAGAAGCCAAAGCCCAGCAGTGCAGAGCAGCTAACGGCGATCAGCAGCGGCGAGGCCGAGGATCTGACCAGCCTGGGCGAGCACAGTCTGGACAGCGAGCTAAAGGCCAGCCAGAAGAAGAAGAGTCTGACGCGCCGCCTGCTGCTGGGCAGCCTCAAGCCGAAGGCCAAGGAGCGACCCCACAGCCTGGCGACGAGCGATGAGCTGAGCCTGAAGAGCAGCAGCAGCAGAGACAGAGGATTGGGACTGGGATTGGGACTGAGTGCGGGCAGCAGCAGCAGCAGCACACTGAAGATAACCATAAGCGGCAAGAAAGTTGAGACTGTGGAAGCCAAAGGCAGAAGCGAAACGGATTACCTGACACCGACGGCAACACAAGAAGAAGAAGCAAAAGCGACAAAAGAGACGACTAAGCTAATTGTGGCCAAGGTGGTGTCCAAAGAGCAGAAGAAGCAGTCGAAGCAGCCGAAGCAGTCGAAGCTGCCGAGGCAGCCGAAGCAGCAGCTGAGAGCAGCGCCGCAGACAGAGGAGAAAATCGTTATCACAGAGAGCAGACGCGACACGCCGCCGCGCGAACGAGCGCCGGCGAAGCCGAGCCGCGCGTCGGGCAGTCAGTCAGCGAACAGCGCTGCGGAGCAGCACAAGTCTAGCAGCGCCAGCAAAGCCCTAAGCCTGCCCAGCCGTGAGAAGCAGCAGCAGCAGCAGCAGCGTGGACATCGTTTGAACAAAGGCAGCAATACGGCAGCTCTGGAGAAAGAGGCGCTAGTGACGCCGCCGAGTTCGGAGTTGCAGCCAGCGCCGGCTCCTGTTCCTGCCAGGCCCCCCTCGGCACCCTCGCCGCCCACCTCGTCCACCCTCGTCCTGGTCAGCCTGACGGAGTCGCCGGACGCCGTCTCTCTAGCCGAATCAGCCCAGGCCTCAGTTGGGCCTGTCGTGCGCTTTGCCGTTGGCAGCGCTGTCCGCGGCCCGGACGCCTACGAGGCAGCCCTAGCCGCCGCCGCCAGTCAGCAGCCCAGCTCCAGCGAGGAGCCCAGCGACTCCAGCCTGAGGCGCCTGAGCTTCAAGCAGCAATTGGCTTTGTCCGATCACGACAGCATCGAGGGCAGGCGCGAGACGGTGCGCTACCAGTCGGTGGCCAGCGAGTACGGCGAGGATCAGGATCAGGATCAGGACACGGGCGACGAGCAGGAGGACCAAGACGACCAAGACGCCAACACCAAGCCCATGCCGGCCTTTGGCAATCTGACCATGGACCAGGAAATGGAACCGGTAAGCTGCATTGGACTCAATCGCAGCTGCAGCTTGAGAATGAAAAATAAGCAAGAGAAGCCGCAAAAGTGTTTGCCCTCCATAGTCGGACGACCCCTCGAGCCGAACAGCCCACAGCAGCTGCCCCGCCCCCTCCCTCGCCCCTGGCCCATCCCCTTTATGTGTGTTTTTGGTTGGAGACTATTTATGACTGCGATGAAGTGTCGAGATTCCCTTGAATGTGCCCCCTCTTAAGCGTCCAAGACTGAATCAGTACAATCTTATGCTCGTTCGTGCAGTGGAAAGCGGGTATATTCGTTATTGAAATGTTGAATATTGGAGTGAGAGAGCTAAGAGCTGCGAAAGCTGCGTGGCAAATGCTGAACTGTTCTATTCCAATGCTCGTTCGCAAAGTGTAAAGCGAGTATATTTGTTATATGTTGATAGACTGTCAATATTTTGGCTTATGTATGACTATATAGGAAAGTCAGAACTGATCAAGAGTTAAGATTTCCTTTGTAGCAAGGCAATTTGGAAATTTTTATGCTCGTTCACGAAGTAATAGGCGAGTATATTGGCTTGCAGAATGCTGTTTGTTACAGTCTAAGACTGAGAATCAGATTGATTAAAGATGCGGAAAGATATATAATAATATAATATAGATAGTTATATAATATTATACTATGTATTGTTACTATTCGTTGTTCCTGATGCTGGAATCAAGAAGTTTTTGCAGTGAAATCACTGTGAACTGTTCCAGATCTATAAATATATATAGAGTCTCACTAGGGCAAACCCGTTAGTTCAAGCATGAATATGAAGGACTACAGCGAGTTAATTCATAAATTTGTTAACTTTGGTAACTGAAAAGAGTATTGTGCAGTCGAGTATGACCCACAGCATATCTCATATTTCTATAAGTTCTATAAGTTTCGCCCTACAACTTTGCTCTCTCTTAACCTCTACCCCTCTCATTCTCTCTCTCTCTCTCTTTGCCAGACCATAATGTCGCCCAGTGGCGAGAAGCGTGAACATCTCTACAAGATCCTGGTGATCGGGGAGCTGGGCACAGGCAAAACGTCGTTCATCAAGCGCTACGTGCATCAGTTCTTCAGCCAGAACTATCGAGCGACAATCGGCGTGGATTTCGCACTGAAGGTGCTGCACTGGGATGCCAATACGATAGTGCGCCTGCAGCTGTGGGATATCGCCGGACAGGAGAGGTTCGGCAATATGACGCGGGTCTACTACAAGGAGGCGGTGGGCGCCTTCATTGTCTTCGATGTGACGCGCAGCGGAACGTTCGACTGCGTCAGCAAGTGGAAGGAGGATCTCGACTCGAAGGTTCAACTACCCGATGGCAGTCCCATACCCTGCATATTGCTCGCCAACAAGGTACAGTTGTGATTGAACTCATAACTCATGTTATTATATCATATATCTTCTATCTACACAGTGCGATCAAGAGAAGCAGGGCATTGTGACGCAGCCGGAGCGCATGGATGAGTACGTGAGGGAAAACGGTTTCGCTGGCTGGTTCGAGACCTCGGCCAAGGAGAACATCAACATCGACGAAGCAGCGCGTGCCTTGGTGAACAAAGTAGGCGAATCAATCGATCAATCAATCAATCAATGAAATATATTAACTCTGTCCTTTATCTGCAGATACTCATCAATGACAAACTGATAACTGCCGATGCGAACGATGCGGAGAAGTTCAATTTGAGTGCGGCCGATGCGAGCGCAGAGAGCAAGAGCAAGTGCTCCTGCTGACCGGCTGCTGCCTTCATCCAGATGCATTCCAGCTACCAGCTTTGAGCATACACACACTCACTAACACACACACACACACATTTGTAGAAACATGATAAGAATAACTATGCTTAGGTTCTTTTGTAAAGTGTGTCTAGGACTTAGCATCGTATCATGTTCATCCATCAACAGGTTATAAAATCTAAGCTGAAACAGTGCGTGTCCATAAAATTATCTATATGACTATATCAAACACACACACAGACACACACACACACACACACACACACACACACACTTATATATATATAAACTAGAGCTCAGTTTTGAGATAATGCAGCATCATTACTACATCTGTGTAAAATACGAATCGTCGTCCAATTGTTTTTTACTTTTGTTTGTTTTTTGCTTTTGTTTTGTTAATGTGAGAGTTTTTTATCTTGAATTTATATAGTAAATAGGTACACACACATGAACATACATAAACTCTGCCATCTTTATTTGCATTTAGATAAATGTACGTTTTATTCAACACAGATTATAGCAGAAACGAAAAAAATACATTTATTTATCTGCACGCAATCAAATAAAAATTTTTAATGATAGTTAAGCCAAATGATATACGAGTTTTATTGTTGGAGAAATTAGCTTAATACCTATGACCTAGGCTGCCGGCTTAGTGCGCACTAATTTACAGGCTGTGAAAATGCAAATAAGACATATTATTATTGTTTCATATGTGGAAGTGTGCGCACTAGCTGTGGAAATTAATTTGATTTTAATTGCTGGCGCGCCACTTATTTCTAAAATATCGATATACTATCGTTTATTCCGATGACTTTGCTGATGTAGCCCTGCGCAAAAGGCTACGCGATGAACAAACAAATAAATGATACTCCTAAAGCTTTTAGCTCATATTGCATATCAATCCTATAAAAATGAAGAGTGTTAACATATAAATAAATAACTAACATAATCTCGTGTGCCAACATTCTAAGCTGCTCATTCAGCAATCGCTGCAGCCCTGGTATATTTTATGTGTGATTTTAATGCTTTGCGACGCTGGTCACATTGCATCCGCTGCTGTTGTAAAAAAAATGCAAATGCAAAAATTGCAAATAGCTAAAAAGTTGAATATTCATAGAAATAATAAACAATAATTTGTAAAACTCAAGTGCTAGCAATTGAAATGTATTAAATGTTTAAGGTGAGCTAGACTATGCTGCGGCGCAACATCAACATCGGCAGCACCAGCACTTAAGCTAATTAGCAACGCCGCTGTTTCTGATTGGGAGTCGCAGCCGTCGACGTCGACGTCGTCGTCGTTGTCGTCGTCACGTTTACTCCCCTTTTCGTTCTTTGTTGCTCTCTGTCGTGGGGGCCGTGGTTGTTGATAAAAGTTTATTCAATGGCTCGTTGATTAATCAGCAGTCAATTTCTTGATTTGGACATTTCCAGCCATGAATCAGCTGTGCCGCCAATTGAAACTAGCATAAACACATAATAATTTATGCATATTAACTTAACTCTAGCTCTCTCGCGCTCTCTCTCTCTCTCTCTCTTGCAGTTTTGTTATCTAGTTGGAGTAAAATAAGTGAAAACAGTTAGAAATTGTTGGAATTGTCGAAGTTCTTGGACTGCTCGGAAGATGCTGCCGCCACGTGAGCATTTGGATCTGGAATGCTTCATTGTGACGAAGCATTCGTGGAAGGGCAAATACAAGCGGATCTTATCCATTGGCACCAGCGGCATTTCCACCTACAATCCGGACAGATTTGATCTAACCAATCGCTGGACCTACTCGGACATTGTGGCCGCCGCACCCACCAAAACCACAAATGTGCGTATATAAATAGGAAATATGTATGTTAGCATATATATAACTAATTCCCATTGCAGATTCCAAATGAGTTTGTGCTGACCATAAAGAAGGATAAGAAGTTGGATACGATCAAACTTTCATCGGAGTATCGCAACGATATACTCAGCTCCATATTGAAATATTATCGGGAATTCGCAGACAAGCCCAAGAATGCTCTCGTGAGTTAATGCTCATTCCATGTATCAGAGAGAGATCTATAAGAGAAATGCTTTAATTGCAGCGCTTCAATGCCTATAAATACCATTGGTCGGGCATCAGCTTGCCCACTGTGCTGGAGGTCACGCCCTGCTCGCTGGATCAATTGGATCCCACAACGAACGACGTGCTCACCAGCTACATGTACAAGGATATTGAGGGAATAATAGGTACCTAGAACAAGGCTTGAAATGAGAGTGACAAATGCTCCTGCGTTGCTCATCATCCATCCGATTGGCCCGCTTCTCCGATTGCGCCTTATGGCATTGCCTCGTTCCTTTTGTGTTCGAATTCGCCTTCAGCTTTGGCATAGTCCAAGCCTGCACCTTTGCCTTCCATTAGGATTTTGTGCCCGCCTCAAGTCAGCCGTCTCCTGCCCCGCATCCTGCTCCTTCGCCCTTATCTCATCTAATGTGTTCAATGTTTTCTTTGTCCTGTTTTCACATTTTAATACGTGTTCGCTTTGTTTGTTTTTGTTTCTCTTCTGCTTTCGCTTTCTTTTACACTCATCTTTATGGTTTCTCGTTTACGCGCACCTTTTAAGCAGGCATCTCGGACTATGAGAATGGCATCGTGATGGCCTACGGCGGCTTCAGCCGGCTGCACATGTTCAAGGCGCTCAACCACCACGAGATCGTGCAGAACATTGTCCAGCGCTCGTCCCAGTTCCTCGGACTTGAAACCAAAATACTCAAGAGTCAAATAACGCGCGAACAGTTCGAGAGGCAACGCTTCGGCAAGTACAGGTGAGTGTGGAGGAGTGGGAGTGGGAGACCAATCAGAGATCAGCTGATGATGCTCTCTATCGCTTGCAGCGGTGATCAGTTCCAGACCTCGATGACGGAGTTCACGGTGCAGAAGATAACGCCCAGGCACCCGGATCCAGTCAAGCGCATTCTCTGCCTCACGGAGGTCACGCTCCTGGAGCGCGACCCGCAGACCTACAGCGTGTGCACGCTGCGACCGCTTGCTGACGTCTTTGCACTGGTGCGCGATAAGGACAATCTGCAGCGGTTCTGCATCGAGTATAAAAATGGAATCGTGCGCAGCTACAGCACCAACGACCGCGACTCTCTGCTGGCCACTGTGCTGGATGCCGTGCGCTCCAGCGGCAACCAGGACGTGCATATACGCATCGGGAACACGCCGCGGGGCAAGCGCTACGTGCCACTCAACAGCTCCGTGGACGAGGAGACGGAGGCGAATCTGCTGCGCCTGGTTATCAACAATTTCCAGAATCCCAGCAAGCGCCACGAGATTCTCGAGCGCTTCAATGCGAACGTGCCGCACAGTGGACTCAACTACAGTGTGACCCAGGATGTGAGCTTGGCTGTTATTTAATCATTGATAAATATATTAATTATACTCATTCCCCAACAGAGCTTGTTCGCGGAGAACAAGGAGAAGCTAATAATGAGCGCGCTGCAGGCCCTGGCACAGAAGGAGCTGGACAGTCCCACGGCTCAGCTGAGCAACACGGAGCTGGAGGCGATATTCCATGCGCTGACGCGCTTGCTGGCCAGCAAAGTGGGCTACGCCGCCTTTACCAATCTGCCAGGGTACAGAGCTAGCTGATGCACCATAGTTGATTCACTTATAACTAATCTATATCCATTAGTTTCCGTGAGATAATTGGCACCAAGATCGTCGCTGCGCTGCGACGCAAGGATCTGGCCGTCACCTACTCGGCGATCGACATGATCAACTCGCTGATGCACTCGGTCAATACGGACCACGACTTGAAGCAGGAGCAGCTGAATAAATCCTCCATTCTGTCATCGAAATCATTTCTCGAAACGCTGCTCAACATGTGGACCATGCACGTGGTAGGGAGGGGCAGAGCGAGAGGATGTCCCTTGTAGTTCCTCAGACTCAAATCGCATTCTTTTCCCTTGCAGAGCCACGGGAGCGGCGCCTTGGTGCTGTCCGCGATGCTGGACTTCATGACCTTCGCCCTGTGCGTGCCTTACAGCGAGACGACGGACGGCAAGCAGTTCGACATACTGCTGGAGCTGGTGGCCGAGCGGGGCAGGTCGCTGTACAAGCTCTTCCAGCACCCGTCGCTGGCCATCGTGAAGGGCGCCGGCCTGGTGCTGCGCGCCATCATCGAGGAGGGCGAGCTGCACGTGGCGCAGCAGATGCAGGCGCTGGCGCTGGACGAGGCGGCGCTGTGCCGCCACCTGCTGGTCGCGCTCTACACGCCCTCGAACGATCCCACTCTGATCACGCATCGCCAGCTGTCGAGGCATCTGATTGGGCTCTGGCTGACGGACAGCGATGAGGCCATGGAGCTGTTCAAGCGCATTTTTGTGAGTGGAAATGATATATCTCCCATATATGTTTGATCTAACTTGAGTTCAACTGCAGCCCGCTGGTTTGCTGACCTTTCTGGAGACAGAGGAGAGCGTGCCGGAGACGGACGTGGAGGAGGACAAGCTGAACTTTCGCGACAATCTCAAATTCGCAATCCAACATTCCAAGAAGACTCGCAAGAGCGTGATAGAGAAGCATTTGCAGGGCATCAAGCACTGGGGCATGAACCTCATCGAGCAGCAGGACGGCGCCGCGCAGGCCCTGAAGAACCGTCCCGTTGTGCTGCGGAATCGCCGGCAGAAGAAGAAGACCTCAGATGCCGTCGTCAACCTACCCTACTTCTTCTACAACTTTGCCAAAGATCACAGCTTGCCCAATCTGATATGGAACCACAAGGTAGGCGACATGGAATATCCATCATTTGTCAGTTGTTATCTTTGGCTTCTCCGAGCAGACGCGCGAGGAGCTGCGCATGTGCCTGGAGAACGAGCTACGGCAGTTCCTCAACGATCGCGACCTGGCCGGCAACATGATCGTCGCCTGGAACTACCAGGAGTTCGAAGTGGGCTACCAGTGCCTGGCGGAGGAGATCAAAATAGGCGACTACTACATAAGACTCATCCTGGAGAAGGACGACTGGCCGCAGAACCTGGTCAAGGATCCGTAGGTGCAGCCACTATGAATCATCTTCCGCTGGCTAACTTCTCTTTCTATCCGCAGCGTGGAGCTTTTCAATGCGCTGTACCGACGCGTGCTCTGCCGGCAGCGCGTCAACGACGACCAGATGACCGTCTTCTCGCTGCAGGCGCTGGCCAAGGTGTACAGGCGCTACCACAAGGAGATTGGGAAGTTCAGCGACATGTCCTACATTCTGCAGCTCAGCGACCGGGTAAGACAGCAGCTGAAGATCTTCTAGGCGAATCCTTAATTCATCTCTGGTCACTTCTGCTGCAGTGCCTCTCCCCGTCCATGCGCGATGCGCTGATCAATCTGATATCCTGCCTGGTGCTGGAGAAGTCCAACTGCCGCGCCCTGATTGACCACGTGCAGTGCCTCGTGGACCTGATCACTCTGGCGCACCTGCACAAGGGCCGCGCGCAGCTGAACACCAAGACGAACGTGATCGAGGCGGGCCCCAACATGTCGGCCTACGAGGAGAAGGACTGGTACTACAACATCGAGAAGGACGGCCAGAAGGCGGAGCGCCAGGGCCCGATCACCTACTCTGAGCTGAAGGAGCTCTGGCACAAGGGCCTGATCACGCCGAAGACCCGCTGCTGGGCCATCGGCATGGACGGCTGGCGCTCGCTGCAGCAGATCCCGCAGCTCAAGTGGTGCCTCATGGCCAAGGGCACGCCGCTCTACGACGAGACGGAGCTGTCCTCCAAGATACTCGACATCCTGATCAAGTGCACCAGCTTCTTCCCCAGCCGCACGCAGAACGGCGTCGCCGTGCTCATCCCTGGGCCGAAGCTGTCGCGGAAGCTCTCCGAGTTCATCTGCCTGCCGCACGTGGTGCAGGTGTGCCTGACCCACGACCCGGGCCTGCTGGAGCGCGTGGCCACGCTGCTCTGCCAGATCATGGAGGACAACCCGGAGATGCCGAAGGTCTACATGACGGGCGTCTTCTACTTCATGCTCATGTACACGGGCAGCAACATCCTGCCCATAACGCGTTTCCTGAAGATGACGCACATGAAGCAGGGCTTCCGCAGCGAAGAGGTGGGTCCAACTGCCACCACTCCAGGCTCTGACTAAGCTATGCTCTCCTCCCTTTCCAGACCTCCCAGTCGGGCATCATGCACCGCAGCATCCTCGGGCAGCTACTGCCGGAGGCAATGGTCTGCTTCCTCGAGAACTACAGCGCCGAGAAGTTCGCCGAGATATTCCTCGGGGAGTTCGACACACCCGAGGTGATTTGGAGCTCGGAGATGCGTCGACTGCTCATCGAGAAGATCGCCGCGCACATCGCCGACTTCACGCCGCGGCTGCGCGGGCACACGATGGCCCGCTATCCCTACCTGGCCATACCCGTCATCAGCTATCCACAGCTAGAGCACGAGCTCTTCTGCCACATCTACTACCTGCGCCACCTGTGCGACACCCAGAAGTTTCCCAACTGGCCCATCTCGGACCCGGTACAGCTGCTCAAGCACACGCTGGACGCCTGGCGCAAGGAGGTGGAGAAGAAGCCGCCGCAGATGACCGTGCAGCAGGCCTACCAGGACCTCGGCATCGACCTCAATAAGACACCCAAGCCGGAGGAGTCGATGATACGCAAGAGCTACTACAAGCTGGCCCAGATGTATCACCCGGACAAGAATCCCAACGGGCGCGAGATCTTCGAGAAGGTCAACCAGGCCTACGAGTTCCTCTGCTCGCGCTCGGTGTGGAGCTCGGGTGGTCCAGACCCCAACAACATAGTGCTCATCCTGCGCACCCAGAGCATTCTCTTCGAGCGCTATGCGGACGGTGAGTGCCAGAGCCAATCCAATCCAATCCAGGTCCTTTCTAATCTCCTGCATGCTTCCAGTGCTGCGCCCGTACAAGTACGCCGGCTACCCACAGCTGATCAAGACCATACGCTTGGAGACGCGCGACGACGAGCTGTTCTCCAAGGAGGCGCAGCTGCTGACCGCCGCCTCGGAGCTCTGCTATCACACGGTCCACTGCTCGGCCCTGAACGCCGAGGAGCTGCGCCGCGAGGAGGGCATCGAGGCGCTACTGGAGGCCTACACGCGCTGTGTGTCCATCCTGGGCGTCGACTCGAAGCCGGACTCGCTGCACTACCAGGTCATCTCGAACGTGACGCGCTGCTTCGAGGTCGCCTGCAACTTCGAGAAGTGCAAGCAGAAGATCATCCAGCTGCCCCAGCTGCTGTCCGACGTCTGCCGCGTGGTCTACTTCAAGCACACGCTCTCGGTTAGCCTGGTGACCAGCCTGGCGGCCAACAACTACGACCTGCAGTGCAACCTGGCGCGCAACGGCGTGCTCTGGTCGCTGCTGCTGTTCATGTTCGAGTACGACTACACGCTGGACGAGAGCGGGGTGGAGGTGAGCGACAAGAGCAACCAGCAGCAGCTGGCCAACAACCTGGCCAAGATGGCCGTGCTTGGCTGCATAGCTCTGGCCGGCTACGGCATGGAGCTGCGCCACAAGCCGCTCACCGGCAGCGAGTCCAGCTCGCCGGCCAATCCGACGGCCAAGCCGGCAGTGCCTGCCATCAAGCCCAAGCCCTCGGCCTCCAGCACCAACTCAGCTTACATGCAAAACGCGCACAATCCGCTGCAGAGCAAACAGCTGGCCATTACGGCGGGCAAGGAGAAGGAGCGCGAGTCGCCGGCGCTGCTGACCAAGCAGGATTCCAGTGTGAGCAGCGACACCAACAGTTCCACGGACAGCGACCAGCAGCAGCAGCAGCACCCGCAGCAGCAGCAGAACTCCATTCAGCAGAAGTACATTGTCTCCGGCGAGGCGAAGAATACGCTGATCCGGCAGGTGCTGGACCGACTGCTCACGCGGTACATTGCCCAGCAGCTGGCGACGGCCAGGGACAGCGAGGTGCTGAAGCTGCTGACGGCCAACACGCGCAATCCCTATCTCATCTGGGACAATGCGACGCGGGCCCAGCTGAAGGACTTCCTCGAGCAGCAGCGCCTGGCCTCGGCCAAGGAGACGCACGAGGACATCGCCCAGGTCTACGAGCTGGTCTCCAGCTTCGAGTTCGATGCGCACAAGTGAGTTGTAGAGCATTGGCTGTAACCGAAATATATATATATATTAATACATCTGTTTCAGGGATGAGCTGCAAATCGGAGGCATCTTCATCAGGATCTACAACGACATGCCCACGCATCCCATTGCCCAGCCCAAGCAGTTCATCATGGACCTGCTGGAGTACTTAAAGCACGCCTACCAATTCTTGCAGCTCAAGCAGATGGCGCCAGCAACAGCCGCTCCACCAGCAGCACCCAAAATGGGCAGCGACGGCATCTTAACGCCCACCCTGGCACCCAATCACCCCCAGCTCCAGCAGCAGCAGCAGCTGGAGGCGAAGACCGGCGGCGGCACCTTCGATGAGGTGCTCACTGCCTACAACCGATCGAAGAGCCGCAAGAAGCTGGAGACGGATGCGCAGGTGGAGCGGCAGCTGTCGCTGCAGCAGGCCCAGTACGACTACGCCGGCGACTCCCAGCTGGAGCTGCACATCACGATGGTGCTGCGTGCCTTGATAGCCGTGATCAAGACGAATGCCGAGGTGGAGATCCAATGCATTGGCAATTTTGACATGATCTTTGGCTTCCTGGCCAACAATATATTCGCGGACGTAAGTGTAGAATGATGAGGAAGCTCCTCCATTGGTCTGTCTACTAATCTCGCTCTTTGCTTCCCTTGCAGAGTTCCAGCGTAAAGGCCGTGGCTCTGGAGGTCGTCGCTCTGGTCTCCCGCAACAAGGAGTGCGTCTCGGAAGTGGCCGCCTGTGAGATTCTGGGCAACTACTTGGTGGCCCTCAGGGACCCGGAGCTGCGCGCCAGCCAGGTGAAGGTACTCGAGACGCTCTCTGGCCTGATGAACGTCCAGGAGATGATAAAGGAGGCGCAGACGAAGGGCGCTGTCATCTACCTGCTGGACATGTTCTGCAATTCGCGTAACCCGCAGATACGGGAGATGTGCGCCGAGATCCTGGCCAAAATGACAGCGGATCGCCTGAGTGGGCCCAAGGTGCGAATTACTATATCCAAGTTCTTGCCCGCACTCTTTATCGATGCCATGATCGAGTCCCCAGCGACGTCGGTGCAGCTCTTCGAGTCCATACACGAGCATCCGGAGTTGATATGGAACGATGAGACGCGTTCCAGTGTCTGCGAGGCTGTGGCCGAGACTTGCAAGCGGTTCTACCAGCAGCAGAAGACCAATGCGAGACACCAGTGGAAGGATCCGGAAATGCTGAAGGATCTGATGTCCAACGAAATAGTTGTTGCCGGCGTCTACTTGCGCCTCTTCGTCAGCAATCCGGCGTGGACGCTGCGCAAGCCCAAGCAATTTCTGTCCGACCTCCTGGACTTTGTTGTGGAGCAAATCAGCAAGAGCTCCACGGAGCAGGACGTGCTGGATCTGTCTACGACGGCACTTGTGGAGCTACTGCGCTCGCAGCCCAACCTGGCCGACGAGATTCCCGTGCTGGGACACATACCGAAGCTGTTCAATCTGCTTTCCGTGCAGCCGAAGAACACGCTGTCAGTATTACATCAGCTGTCGCTCTCGGAGGTGGGTTTGACTTAGGCTAGGACTCACTGGCGGATCACTTCCACTAATCTCCTTTTCCCTTCCCTCCTCAGTTCTGCGTGAGCGCCATATCGCAAACGGAGTGCATTGCGCCGCTAAAGCGTTGCATGGAGCAGAATCGGGACTGCATTGAGAAGTCCTGCGAGGCGCTGAGTCGACTTTTCAAGCATCAGCATGTAAGTGAAGCGCTGGTCAGGCACTGCACTAAAACAGTCCAATGTAACTATGTTATTTCTCAGGACTCTCTGATCAGCCAGTCCCTGGAGGTGGGGCTTATACCCTTTCTCTTGGGCCTCTTGGATAGCCGCCTGGAGTTCGTGGACAATGCGTCCGCGGTCAAGGCACAAATTGTCGCTGCGCTCAAGGGAATGACCCACAATCTCAATTACGGCGACCGAGTCACGCAAATCTTGCTCAAGCACCCCGTTTGGGCGGAGTTCAAGGATCAGCGGCATGATCTCTTCATCACCGATACCAACATACGTGGCTACCTAACGGGTAATGCATTTGAGATTGTCGGCAGTTAAGCAATTAATCCATAACTAACATATTCTCCGCCTCCAGGCATCAATCCAACCGCTGGCTACTTGACCGCCGGACCAGCGCAAAACGTTGAAGTGCTCACCTCGCCGCCACCCATTGATCGCGATGATCCGTCGGCGCGCCAACAGATTGATTAGCGTCTCCTCATCTGCCTCATCAGCCACGCGAAAGCCAAGCAGACCTTATGAGTGGTGCGGATGGTTTCCCTTATCGGAGGGGAAATTTCAACTGATTTCCTTTATTGTATTAAAAGTTTTTCACACACAGCAAGCAGTGAGGCTTGGCTGTCAGCAATCAAACGAAACGAAACAAAACAAAACAAAGCAAAACAAACCATAACATATTAACAAATCTGTAACAAAGTCTATGAAACGTTTAATTTTTTATATTTATATAAATTGTATAAATAGTAATTAGCAAATACACACACGTACATATACATATACACACACGTACACACATATATACATACATATACACCTTAACTAAAGCATGCATAAAGTGATTATACATATGTATTATGAAATAAAGCAGACTCATTACAAATGAAAGAAATTTTCAAAATATAAATTTGTAGTTCAAATTAATGTGTAATGAACGCTGTTTGGTATTTTCCGTTAAGCATGGTATTTCCATACTTGAATTTGTAACAGTATCTTTGGTATATTTATGAGCAGTGGCTTAGTTAATTATGTTGGTATTTTTTAGCATATCTACTTCACGGTCACACTGTCTATTGTTATTAAAAACGTAAACAATGTCGCTTGTCGCCGATTATAGCGATTCATCTGATTCCGATGTGGAAACCAGCAGCAGTGACTCCGAAAAAGAAGAAGCAAACAAGTCGCAAAGGTGAGGATACTGTATTTTTATTAAAACTAGTATTAATAATAGCAAATATTACAGCCCGCCCGCTACACAGAAACCCCTGAAGCTGCCCAGTGCCAGCGACGCGCTAGATAATGCGGCTGCAAAACGAACCGGTGATGTGTTTAGCAATCCGTTTCTGGAGGCGGAGTTGCACAAGACCGCCTCATTGGAAAGACACGTGAAAATGGTCAATAACGATGCGCACTTGCAGCTGAAAAACGGACGCAAAATCTGTTGGAACTATAGAAAAGGACGCTGTCGCTTTGGCACCAGCTGCCAATACGCGCACGATTCGGATCTTTCGGTGGACGGTGCAGCTGGGAGTGAGCCCAAGGTGGAAACAGCAGCACCAACTGCCAACAAGACCGCTGCTGGCAACAAGAGAAAACGACCTGGTCTGAGCGATGGCATAGAGCCGGGCAAGCGGGTAATGAAATCTTACCAACAGCAACTGGGAGCAGGCGCACGACGTTAACTGGGTTTCAAATGATGCCAGCATCCGTCAGGCGTAGCCAGCAGCTGCCCTCGCCGATGCCACTGCTATTTCTAAGCACCTTCAGCACACGCAGATTATTCTCCTGTACAGAATCCTCTGGCAGCTCGAGCGACAAGACGAGTGTACAGACGGCGCTCCAGTATTCGCCCAAGTAGTTGGAGTCCTCTGGCTTCACAGTTCCTGTGTGGCTCAACTCCTGTTCGTCATCCTCCGCAGCTGCTGTATATTAAGACACCATATATGTATATATAAAACTAAGCATAAATCACTCTCACATTCTTCATCCAAGCTAAAAGTCGTGTTGCCAATGATGAATGCCATGCCATGTTCCACAGCTAGCTTACGTATAACCATCGTCAGCTCAGTTAGATAGCTGCGTCCCCTCATCCGATCATAGCTGCTGCGATATAGCATGTAACAAGTGGTCAACGAATCAATGAGAATCAGCTTTATCCTTGAGACGCTCTCGGAGCTTGGATTGACACTTGTTAGCCTCTCTAGCAGTTCTCGAAGAGCTGCCAGCAAAGCTTCTGCCGTGCCTGCTTTAATCACATTAATCCTATCCAAATAGTTATCTATTGCCTCCTCAGTTAGCTCCCTCTTCCGCAGGATCTCGTCTAGGCGTTCGCTATCAAAGTCCAAATTTGTGTCCACAAACAGCACCTGTTGATTGACGTCCTGTTTGACAACGAAATTTACAGCCAGCGTGTGCAGAAATTCGCTTTTGCCCACATCAATTTCTCCAACGAGCTCCCAAACACGACCAGGTCGCAGAGGCTGCCCAATCGCATCCAAAAACTTATCCAATCTGCAAATATATATATATTTAACTACTCCACAAATGCACTGTGAACGAACTCACTCTTGTATGCCTGTTGAGTAGTTCTTGGGGTTCCATTGAAAGATTGTTTTGAGCTTAATCCTGCCCACACTTAAATCCAAGATCTCCCGCTTAATTTCCTCCGTCGTATCAATGCTAAGTGCGAGTATCGTGTGCAGCTTATTTGCATGCACAAATTCATCCACCGTGCGAATATTTTGTTTTTGAAGCAATTTAATATGATATTCAGAAATTTGTTTGCCTGTTCTGGTTGCCAAAAGCAAGGAGTGCAAATCTCTGTTGTCTTCCATTTGGAAGTTCCTCCTCGATTTATCAGTTCAAAATCGATAACTTGTGCAATTATCGAAATTTGGTATTTTAGTTGTGTCTGTGGTGGCCTTTTCCAAAGCTGGCTTTTTTAGTAAATGCAGTATTTTATTTCCCACTCTGCTTTTGGTATTAATATTGGCTGGCTTTGAAAATCTTTAAATATGCCCGCAAATATTCAAATACAGAAAAAGTGTAATTCAAAATACAAGTTAATATGAATTACCATAGTAGTTTCCTCAATAGGAAACTTTATTATGTATTTAGGATAAATACAATAAAAAGCTTACTTTGCAAACTGTTAGTTAGATCTTAATTAAAGTTAGTTGTTAACTTAAGATAAGGCACGTTCAGCAGTAAAATCGGAGCTTGGTCGCTGCTGACTCATCAATTGGATCAAATAGCGATACCCAAGTGTATGCTTACACACACATGCAAATATGCGAATATAAACATTGTTGTCGTCCTAATGGAAACCCCCACGCATACATGCACACAGAGTGTCGGCTCTTTATCTGAAAGCGACGCAACTTTAAGCTCAATTGAAATGAGCAACCCAAGCATTTTGCATACGTCTCAGTTGCAAATTGATTATGGAGGAAGCACCGCACGCCCATGAGAGACTGTTCGCCAAGTCCAAGCGGCAGAGCCGCGATGTGGAGCGGCACAGCAGTTGCAGCAGTATCGGCAGCATCAGCGAGGCAAGCTTCGAAGCGCAGGATGATGTGGTGCCTGCCATTAGGCTTGAGCCCACTCCAGATCCTAGACCGGAAGCAGCTGCTCAGATATGCGCACAGCCCAGTACTTTCCTTTTGGAGCCCCTGATCTTGATCTTGCTCTTCGCATACAATTTCTCATGTAAGCCTCGTATACCCTGTAGTCTAGGCTTATCTAATCATCTCCTACATTTCAGCCACCATATTGAAGTCTCAGATCATCTATCAGAGCTGCACGGCGGGCTTTGGTTACCCGGAAGCGCTTTGCAGCCTGCTGGGCACACGGAATGCCACGAATGAAACGAAGCGCATCGAGGCTGAGGTCCAGCCCTATGCAGCTCACGTTTTCCTAACTATCAAGATCGTCGAATGCATTGTGCCCGCCTTCAGTGGCTTGTTCGTTGGCGCCCTGGCGGATCGCTACGGACGCAAGCCACTGCTGATGGCCTCATATCTGGGTGGGACTCAACTTACTCTTAGCTTCTTTTAAGCTCAGCATCCAGCCTCCTTCTCAATTTCGATTCCAGGCTATGCGCTACAGTACATCATTTCCGCTGCTATCGCTTATGTGTCCATGCATCATCATGGTCTGATTAGCCCTTGGTTCTATGTCCTTGCCATCATTCCACTCTCGCTGCTGGGCAACAGCGTCACCTACTCCGTGGCCGCAGTTTGTTTCATAGGCGATGTGTCCACGGGCAAAATGAGATCCTATAGGTGAGAGAGATGTTATCTATATCGATGCCTACACCTATAGATATAACTATATATATAGCTATAGCTATAACTATAGAATACCTTTATCTATACCTATAAGTATAGCTATATCTATACATATATGTACTTATACCATCACATATGTATCATATGTTTTTAGGATATGTTATATTCTATTCTATTATACCTTTACAATACATTTGTATTTCTGATCTATTCTATCGATACCCATGCTCTAATTATCTTCAAGATAAGGTTGTATCTTTAATCCGCATTCGAAATTAATTTTCAGATACTTTTGAATATCTAGTATCTTTAGTACAGCTACATCTTTCAGATGCATTTCTATCTTTTATAATATTTGATTACTGTTGCATATTTAAGATACTTAACCTACCTCACTGACACCTTTATCTGCCTCAATCTTCATCTAGAATGATCGCCTATGAGCTCTGCATCTACGTGGGATTGCTGCTGGGCAGCTTCGCCTCTGGCTACGCTTATGAGGCCAGCAACGCCTACATTATTTTTGTCATCTCAGCTGGTTCCATATTGTTCGCGCTGTTCCTCATGGCCGCGCTGCTGCCCGAGAGTTTGCCCCAGCGACAGCAGTCCGAAGGCTTTGTCTTGCGGGATCTGTGGCAGAGCTGTGCGAAGGCAAGGATCTGCGAGGATCGCTCCATACTCATGCTGCTGATGTGTGTGCTGCTGCTCACGGCCTTCGTGTCGGGTGAGTGGGTGAACTCTTAGACCTAAATATCATATAATATGTCTACGCCTCTTCCAGATGGCAGCAACTCAGTGTTCTACTTGTTCATGCGCGCCCGGTTCCATTGGAGCGTGCGTGACTTCACCAGCTACGAGTCCGTGAGCATTCTGGTGCCTGCTGTGGCCGGCTCGGGCGGCATTCTGTTTCTATGGTCGCTACGCCAGGTGGGATTCCCATTTGTCACTTGAATAGATCCGGTTCTCAATCATTTTCTTTGGCTTGCAGTGCACTGGCTCGGCCATCTTGTGGCTCGCACTCATCTCGCTGCTGAGTCACGCGGCGAGCAGTCTGATGAAAGCGTTCGCCTTTGTGGACTGGCAAATCTATCTGGCCATTGGCCTGGGTCTCTTCAAATCCCTGGTGAATCCCATGTGCCGCACGATGATAACGAATCTCTTGCCGGACGACGAGCGAGGTTTGTGTGAGAATGTTTTGTATCTTAAGCGTGAATGAGGCATGAGTGAGTGAGATGTTATTGTGGCGCTGAGATACATTTGTATCTTTGAGTTGCAGTCTTATCATTGAGTCACTTTTGTATCTTTAAATTGCACTGTATCTTTTGATATACCTGTGCATATTTGAATTGCAATGCATGCAACTCTTAGATATAGTTGCATCTTTTATCTATCGTTCGTATCTTTGAGAGACCTTGAATACATTTGTATCTGCTATTTGTATCTTTGAGATAGTTTTCTTTATCTTTCTGATACACTCACATCTTTTAGATACACTAGAATACAAAACACATTTGTATCTCTGTCATACATTTGTATCTATGATAGATACTTGTATCTTTGAGATACATACATGTGTATCTGCCAGATATTTGAATCACATATGTGTCTATGAGAGACATTTACATATCATATTTGTATCTCAAAGATACTATAGCCCATTTAGAGATCATATTAAAATGTATCTTAGAGTTATGTTGACATATTTGTGCTCATATTCAAATGTATCTCAAAGATAATTGTGTATTTTTGTTTTATATACCTATATGTTCATTACTGACTATATATCTTCCAGATGCATTTGTATCTTTACGCATTGATTTCTTTGTATCTTTATTCGATTGCTTCTCTCTATTTTCTCTTGCAGGCAAAGTCTTCGCGCTGCTCAGCGTGCTGCAGACGCTGTCGCCGTTCGCCTCGTCCACGTTGTACATCGTTTTCTACACGCTCACTTTGAGCACTTCGCCGGGCTTCTTCAATCTGATCAGCGCCAATCTGTTTGGACTGGCGATAGTCTTGCTGCTGTGCGTAGTTCACAGACTTGTGCAAATAATATTTACTATGCTAATTTTAACAAACAATTTATTTGTTTTTCTCTTTTCGTTTTCAGCGTCGTCTGGCAAAAGAAATCCAAACATCCCGCACACTACGAGCCGATTTTCAAATGACATTTTTAATATTAATTAAATTAAATCTGCCAGTCATTCGGCGAATTTGCACATCAATTATACAAATTGGCTGATGCGGCGGATATATTATTATATGTATAAAAAATATATAAAATACCCTATTTAAATATTTGCCGATAATAAAAGCCCCGAACGTGCGAAGTCTTGTCTAAGCACATAGAGCGGGGGGTTTATATGGCCAACATAAAAAACAAATGAATAAAGTGAGATTGCGTGGGTGTGCCAGACACGAAGATACCCCGGAAACTTTAGTTTACATATATGAGTGACTGGTTGATACCTGGCAAACTAATTTAGGTGTAAATTGAAGAAGATAAGAGGGAGCTTCAACTTAACTTAAGCAACTAGTTATCAAAATCGATTTTTATCGATTACTAAGCAAAAGTGAAATTATGGAATATTGCAATTTATTAAATTCGCATTTATTTCTGAATCCACTTCTACAATCTCTCACAAGCGATATACCCCTCTTAGCTACATTTATTGTTTACAGGGTATTAAAAATACTAACAAACAAACGGAGGTCGCAAACTAAAACTATAATTGTGTTTTCCTATTTACCACTTTTCACAATTATTTACAATTTGTGAATGTTATTGAAATAATGTTTGAAATTGAAATAATTTTAGAGTTTTCCATTTTTTTCAGATATGGGTTAGTAATCAAATCGAGTCTCTGTTAATTTCCAGTCATTGGCGTGTGCGCCAGTCACTTGACAGACTCTTCCCTTATATATATGTATATAAGTATATAATGTATATATGCATGTATTTACATATATATATATATATATTTATTTATTTATATATACATATATGCATATTTGTATATAAATAAAAAAGACAAACAAACAAACTCCAGATGCTAAATCGAGCGTTAATTTACGTTTGCTAATTTAAAATTAGAGCTTTGATTGAATGCGTTTTATGACAATAAATTCTAGTTGTTTTACAGCTCGAAATGAACAAAAATGAGTTACATGTCTAACTGAATAATATATATAGAGGGAGAAAATATATGTAAATGTTTACATACATCTTGTAACAGATGTTTTGGGGTTTTTGCTTATTTAAATTGGATTTATTTGATTTACAAAAAGTTTTTTCTGTTTCTGTTTTTTTTCTTTTTGTGACTCTCTTGCGGGCTTTGACTGTGGCTCGTGCTTCTCATTTGCACGACTAACGCAAATGGATCTAAGGGCTATGAACGACTGCAGCATGCTCGTTCGATATTTGAAATATAAATATAATGAATATGTTAGCTGAATATAAGATGTATGATTAGGCTAATGTTAAGCTTGACTGACTAGGTTACCTGGCAATATATATTTATAGGGAACAATAAAGCCAATATACTCACATTGCGATTCTGGCTAAGCGGGCATAAAAACAACAGAAAGTGTGGCTTAGGAGTGTTCAAACCTGTGGCAGGTGCTGCCAGGAGGGGGCCTCAAAAAGTTATTTAAGGCCGGCAGTCGGCGAAATAGAAATTAATCGAATCGGAATCGTTGTCGCTGCGATATCGAGCTAACTGGCAACAGCCATCAGTGTGTCGAGAACGGAATGTCTGTGAGAACCAACTGACATAGGGTGCACAGATACACAAGTGCACATTACATATGTACAGAGCTGTATATAGAGGGAGCTGGAGCTAACTTTGATTTTTGATGAACAAGTGTTGCGGAATACTCGTGCGCGGCTTCATCTTTCGTTATTGTTCTAAGTTATTGCACTGCTGCTGCAATATATGAGCTCAGAGACTGTACAGCGAGCAGCGCACTTACGGAACCCAACTGCAATTCCAGTCGCAGCTCAGAACCCGAACTAAACTCAACTAAACACAAGCTCAAATAGGGTCAAGATCTGTGTGTGTGATGCGTGCGTCTGCCCGTCGTATACGTAATATAAGTTTGAGCCGTGAAGTGCGCACTGTGATAAGTTTATTTTAGTTTGCTTATTGCCCATACGACATTGCTGAAATTCGCCAGAGTCTAATTAATAAACATATAATGTAACTGGGCGAGCTTCGAACTGGCCTCTAAATAAATAGATTCGTTGAACTGTAGTTAACAAAATATTTTATATATAAACATTTTATGCAATTTCGAGTTCAGTCGCGACCAGTTGACCAAGGCAAAAACTTTTCCCATAAGTGATAATTGATAAAATCTGAAAGAATCATAACTGTATCTCAGACTGTAATTTAATATAAATCAAGTGATTAACATAACGAAAAAGTTTTCAAAATGGTTCAAAAAGTCACACAGCCGTTGACGCTGAAACGTTTGCGCGAAGTTCAATGGAATAAAATCTTTTACATGGTCTACATAGAACCGGTTGTGTTTATGCTGCTCTTCTCGATAACCTTGTCCAGTAAGTGCCCCAAATTACAGTTATGTAAGTCACTAAATATCTATGAACCAATATTCAGGTACCATTATGAGAAATCAGATCATCTATCAGACCTGCACAGTGATATTTCGCTACAATGTAACCGATTGCAAATTGCTGGATGATAAAAATGCCAGCGCTGACATCAAGGTTTTTATTTGTATTTCTATATTGCAATTACACGGTCACTAAATCATTGTTTTCCAGGCAATTGAAACGGAACTGCAGCCATATGTGGCCAATCTGTTTCTGTCGCGCACGCTGCTCGAAAGCATTGTGCCTGCTTTTTGTGGTCTTTTCATTGGCTCCTGGTCGGATCACTATGGACGCAAGCCATTGCTCATCGTGTCCATGATTGGTAAATGCAAATTATACATATCTTTGCCAGGGTGTCTGCGATTGGCTGGAGTAGCAGCTATTGCATAACTGTTAATTCTGCGCTCTGCTAAGCATGGGCGTAGGCAGGGCAAGGCAGTCCCCTGAGTGTTTCACTATAATGAATTATATAAGATTGGCTTTCATTTTTATTATTTCTCCCGATATTTAGAGGTCACTTAATTTGTATATCAAATTATATATATTTTATTTGAAATTATTCTGATCCCTTTAAATTCGTCTTGCTGACGCCCATGCTGTAAGTATTGTCTGCCTTTAATTTGGTTTTGCTTTGCCATTCACTTGCCTTAGCGCTTGCTTAGTGTTTGGCTTCCTCATTAGCATTGTCCTGTGCGAGAGCGAGACAGCAGTATTACTTAAGCTGAGCTTGGCTCCACTCTGCATGCTGTCTGCCAGTGTGAGTGAGTAAAATAGATTATGTCCAGCATAGATGAAAAATGGAGTCTCGCATTTATTTAATTGGCCAATATAGTAATTATAATTGCTAAATATGTTTTTTTTTTTTTGCAGGCTTTGCTCTATCATTTCTGGTTACATCTGCCATTTGTGAGCTGTCCAGCTACTATGAAATCAATCCTTGGTGGTATATTGTGGCCGCTGTGCCGCATTCCATGCTGGGCGGCAATTGCGTTTTCTCTGTGGCGGCGCTCTGCTTCATCTCGGACATAACGGACACTAAGACGCGGCCTTATCGGTAAGTTACGCACTCTAAGAGAGACCTCTCCGGTCTCATATTCTGTCTTCTATCCCAGCATGATCTTTATGGAGTCGCTGTTCTTCATCGGCTTGACGAGCGGTTCGCTCCTGTCCAGCTTCGTTTATGCAGCGACCAATGCAACCATCACGATTGGCATCTCCGGTTGCATCACCACACTGGGCTGCTTCTTCGTCATATTCTTCGTTCCGGAGAGCCTGCATTATCGAAAAGAAAATGAGGCCAAGGCGGCGAACGATGCCGCCGTTGCCAATAGGGAAAAAGAGATGCCTATTACGGCATCCGATCTGCAGCCGGAATGTGTGGCCATTGACTGTCCGCCAATATTCATGAATCCTGATACCGATGCAGAGCCGGACAAGCTGAAACACCAGCAATGCCAGCAGCTGCCCACGCCCGCCACGCCCAACATGACATTCGACGAGGATCTGCTGGCCAAATACGTGGAGCAGCTGCCGCCCAAGGTGAAGGCCCGCGCTCAGGCCCAGTGCAAGTCGCCGCCCGAAACCGATGCCAAAAAGACCGGACTATTCAGCTTTTCACACATCCGCGATATGGTTAGCACCTGCACGAAGCCCCGCGAAAATCATGCACGCGCAATTATTTGGCTAGTCACAATGGCCATGTGTCTGTCCATCTTTGTCTTTGGTGAGTTCGAAACGAATTGAAGATGAGGGGGCAGCAGCCGTATTTAGGTATTTGCTAGTCGTTAACTGTAGATTAGACAAATTTTACTGTCGTTTAGAGAGTGGAGAATAGCTCGTTGTCGTTTACTCTCGACCAAAGTAAATATTATTTTAAAGTAAAGGGTATCTTATAGTTGTATAGAATAGATCAATACACTCCAATACACAATAGGGTATCTAGTAGTCAAATACATAAATACAATTAGTGATTAGAGTATTTGAAAGCTGTTAAGATAAATGCAAACTTCACTTGCAATTATAGGGTATCATCTAGTCGTTCATTTTATCCTAGAACAATTTACAATATCATGCTAGTTGCTCACTTCATACTAAAAAATTATAGAGTATCCAGTAGTCTATTGTTCTAGTGTAAAATACTCATTACTCGCTTCTATAGGGTATCTACTAGTCGGTCATTGAAGACTAAATTGGTGAAGGCAGTAGATTACAGAAATCATAGGCAATCTTTAGTTCTGGTTATAGGGTATCTGCTAGTCGTTCACTTTAGACTTAAGTAACACTTCCCTTCTTGCAGATGGCGTCATGACGGTCATGTATTTGTTTGTGCGAGAGAAGTTCCATTGGTCTGTCAGAGATTATACCTTCTACGAGACGGTCAGCCATCTGGTGCCCATGGTGGGAGCACTCATTGGATTTCTGATACTGCGCAAGGTAAGCAAGTACTATAAACATAATATAGATATATGATTTACTATATGCGAGGGTAGTTTGAAATGTATCAAACTTCAATGGGGAAGATAAAATACGAAAAGAAATATATTAAACTATTCAAAGTATGCCAGCAGTAATATTTCAATATTCCTTTGACCTCTACTCTATATATAATATATATTCACAGATCTTCCGTCTCTCTGTGGTGACATTGGCGCTGCTTGCATTTGCCTCGGAAATATTGAAGAATCTGGCGAGGGGCTGCTCGACCCAGCCCTGGCACATGTATCTCTCGGTCGTCTTGGGCGTATTTCGTTCCATTGGCGGACCCATGTGTCGCACCATTGTGTCCAATATAGTACCTACCTCCGATCTGGGTAGGCTTTAACCGCATATATATTAATATATACTTTCTTTCTTATGCTTCAATTTCTTTTTGTTTTGCAGGCAAAATTTTCTCAATCAAAAATGTTTTGCAATCGTTTGCACCTTTTGGTAAGCTGAGACTAATCCAGTTATTCATTAGCATTGGTATTATTAATTATTGTCATTAATCAATTGTTATTAACTCAGTTGCTGCTCCTCTTTACACCTTTGTCTACAAACGCTCGCTTAGCTATTATCCGGGTCTCTTCAACTTCATGAGCGTGGGCCTCTACATGATGTCGTTTATATTCATCTGGTAGGTCGATAATGCTAATACTTATGCCAATGCTAATACTTATGCTAATGCAAATTGTGTCATTTTCCACAGCTTTGTGCTCCGCTTCAAGCTCATGCATCAGCAATACTACGCCAAGCTGCTGAAATAGGACGACGGAGGACGCAAAGTGTTCCGATGTGATGCGACTATATATTCTTCTTTTAGTTTAGTTTAGTTCTAGTTTCTATTTATAAATAATTGTGATCTGATCTAGGCTTAAGCGCAAGCCCCATAACTCTAATAAGCAATAAATCTAACGAATAGCTGAATGAGTACTAAAATTATAAAAATTATTTATATGTTGTTTACTTTTAACATGCTTTTTAAATTTATTTTCGTTTTTATAATACATTTTGCTTGGGCTCGTCTTTGTTTGTATAATTGGTATATTACAGCTGTGCATATAGTGGTATATATTGTATATCAGTTACAGTTCAGTTCCTATGGGCAGTTGCGAATTGAATGAAATTACATTTACGTTCACAATCACATTTACAAATTGAAAAAAAAACTTCTAATACTTCACATACTGATGTAAAAAATGGACTAACGTACAGTTAACTCGATATGCAGACCTGCATATGCATATATATGTATATAAAACAATTCCGTCTAGACATCACAAAAAAGGTAAATTGCATTTTTGTTAAGGTATTGCGAATTGAGCTAAACCGGGCTGAGGTAATCTTTGGTTAGCTGCCTATGACCTTGTAGGCGCTGGTATTGCTCAGCGATTTCTGAATGCCAAAGATGATGCTGCAAGGAGAGTGAGAGATAGAGTGATTTAGAGACATATGTATATAAACAGTTGGAACACTTTTCGAAATTGCTTGGCGGAAAACTATTCATACTACCCTCGCATATGATCACAAAAGTCAATATATATATATGTAGGATAAGTTTGAATAGCTGTTATGCTTAAAACTACCCTCGTAGGTACTACTTACGCCATTAGAACATAGCAGAGAAAGAAGAGGCCAACGCTCATGAAGTTGAAGGCGCCTGGATAGGTGGCCACCGTTGCCTTATAGACAGACGTATAGAGCGGCGCAGCAGCCAGCGGCGAGACCATTTCCATGGATGTGGTCAAAGCGAAGATTTTACCTAGCAAGAGACAGATTAGAGAGCTGAGAGTGAGAGAGGGAGAGGGCGTGACTTACCCACATCCGCGGCTGGAGCCACGTGCGATAATATTGCCCTGCACATGGGTCCTAGGACGCCGCGCATCATGCCCAGTGTCATGCCCAAATACATCTCCCAGGAATACTTCGCTGTGGCGCGCACAGTGCTCTCCAGCACACAGGCGGCCAGCGCGAGCATGGCCACGCTGATGATGGAGACCTTGAGGAGGCGTCGCAGCACAATCATGCCGGCGACACTGCCGAAGAGCTGGATCACGATGCGAGCTGCGTTGAACTGGCTGATGTCCTTGATGGTCCAGTCGAACTGCTCGCGCATGAACATGATGTTGACCGTGTTCTCGCCCTCCATGTTGAAGATGGTAATGGTCAGCGCCACCATGGTCAGCCAGATGAAGGCGCGATCGAAGTTGGCACGCGGCAGCAGGCTCGTTCTGACCAGATCCTTGACCAGGCTGAAGCGGAAGAACTCGCGCACCCTCGAGCCCTGCTGTATGTCCTCGGCGGCCAAACTCTCCGGCACCAGGAAGTACACGTAGAGCAGAGCCAGAAGCATCAAGCCGGCCGCAATGCTGAAGAGGATCACCGAGTCGGTGGCTGCGTAAATATAACCACTGGCCACGTTACCCACCATCATGCCGGCGCACAGCGATGCCTCATTGAGGACCATTCTGGAAATAGACACGGATTACTCGGAGTTCCCAAACGAATCGAAGGGCGGGAGTGGGTCTTACCGCAATGCGCGCTTTTGCTCCTTGGCCACGTCGGAGATGTAACAGTAAATGCCCGTGATAAGGGCGCAAGTGCCGCCGCTCAACACGGACGGAACTGAGGCCAGCAGGAACCACCAGGGGCTAATGTTACGGAACATTGTCACCTCAGAAATGGCAATCAATATGGTGCCGCCGACGACGTAGCCTAAGAACGGGAATTGAAAATGTAATAGAATATATAGAAATATATTGTTTAGAAATATATGGTATATTACGACTACAAAATAATTATAATAGATTTACCAAGAAATTTTCATTTCAATTTTAAAATAGTATCTATTTTTCAATTAAAAATATAATTTTGTCAAATTGATTTTTACAATTAATTACAAATTAACTTTAGAATTTCGTCTCACCCGTGAAAACCGTTAGCAATATAGGCCTTCTACCGAACTTATCCGACCAGGGCCCAATGAAGAGGCTGACGAAGGCAGGCATTATGCTCTCCAATAGGGATATGGCCATAGTGATATCCGCCGAATAGCTCTGAACCTCGGTTTCCAGCTTCTACAATAATGAGAGTAGTAAACATTTTAAGTGCTAATAACCAATCGGTCTCGAACACCTGTTCAGCTATAACTCCAATGACTCATCGCGTGCCATTTGGGTGCACTCAGATCAAGGTATTCCTTGATCGATAATATTTTCGCCTACTTCAACAATTAGTCATACATTTCAAAGGTCTCGCTCATAAGCCTTCGATAAGAGCTGAACTACATTTCCATATGTGTATATGTATATAGTATGTCTGTAGAGGTTGTCATTCTTATCTGCCCCTCTCTGTCTAGTCAAACAATAGATCATCGAATAGTTTTTGTTTTTGTTCTGATTGGATTTTCTTGATTCTTCCGAATCAGTTCGTAAAGCTAACTCGGTCGCATAATGCAAATCGAAACATAATAGTTTCAGTGATAAGAAATGTTAATTTTGATTTATAGGGAAAAGAGAGAGAGAGAGAGAGAGAGAGAGAATTGATAAGGAAATTCCGAGTACCCTTTGGTAGGCATGGATAGAGTCCAGTATAGAAGATAAAAATCCAAGTCTGATTGGGATGTTTAAAATATATTATGCTAAAACTGAGATATATCACTTTGGAGTAGATTGTGAGTCAATAATAGAAATAGACAAATCTTAGTATAACAACAGAGTTAGCAACAGGTCTTGAGCAACTTCATGGAGGATAAGTCTCATAAGAACTACAACCACATAAGTGAAGGTTATAGCAATACTATACCCTTATGATACTAAAATTGGAACTATATATAGTTATATAAGCATATATGTATGTACACTCAGTTCTCTCTGCTTTCATGAGCATACGTTTAATATCCAATATATATACTATATAAGATAACATCTTCATCTTGAGCACAGGAAACTTACTTTTGTTTCCTGCGAACCCCGATCGACGCCCAGCAGCGGCTCGCATTGGGTCTCGTTGTAGTGCATGATCGTAACGCAGGTTTGGTATAGAATTTGGTTCTGCAGCACCGCCCCTAAAAAGAGTACAGTAAAGTTTGACTATAACAGACCCTGTGATTGGCAGTTTATTCAGATTTACTTACCAATTAAACTGCGACCCATAAATATCAGAAATACCGCGGGCTCCAGAATAAACCATTTGCTAGAGCTGCTGCCTCCATTAGCTGCTGGTAATGGAGGAGCCTCTATGTCTGAGCTGGACTGTGCAGCATCTAGTAGGCGTGGCACTTGCTCGTCTTCTTGCTCCTCCTCGCTTACCAAGGGCTCTCGATCGGATCGTACGCTCATGTTTGGTTGTTAAATTTATTAAAATTGTTAAGTTCTCAGCTGTTTCATTTGTTTGTTTAGACAAAGAAACTAGCAATTCATGTTGAATTATTAACTAAATTAAAAACAACAACAAAACTTGTTTATCTGCACTGACACAAATCGCGCTCTTTATAATTTGCGTCGCTCACAATTTCTGTGTATGTGTGTGTGTGTGCGTAAGCGCGTAATTTAGCGTAACGGAACTTCTGCCTGTTGCGTTTGCACTTCACACAATACTGCTTAATAATATTTATTCTACTGTCGCTCATTAACTCAATCAGCGCTTCGCAAACTTTCTAAACACGAAGCTTTCCACTGCAGCAACAGCTGTTCGTGTTTACCATGCCATTTTGAGTAAATTGCAGCGTTGCCACTAGTCGCGTTTATTATTAAACCAGTTAAGCTTTTGAATATGTGCGCAATCTCAATTGAACAACCATGTTTTTTATTAATACATTTATTAAAAACATTCTAGGAGGCCTACATTTTATAAGTGTATTTTTAGTTTTGCATATTTTAAACAGCTGTTCTTGTTTATCTTGCCATTCTGTTTTGTTGCCATTTGGTGCGTTCTCACTAACCTGCTTCATTTTGAACCAGTTCTCTTTTACAAATTTTAATTTCTCATTAATCTTTACAAAATAATTATAAATGGCTAGTTTAATCATTGAGTTTAGTAGCGTCGTCGCTCACGATCATTGCGTGAATCTCTCTCCCGATGCTCGTGACGATTGCTGCGGTCTCGTTCCCTCTCTCGCTCACGTTCTCGGTCACCGTTCCGCTCTCGGTCTCTGTCACCGTGCCGGTCTCGTTCACGTTCTCTCTCCCGGTCGCGGTCACGTTCCCTCTCTCGATCCCGTTCACGATCTCGGTCGCGTCTGTCTCGCTCTCCGTCCCTTCGGTTTTCATTGCGCCCTGATTGGCGGCGATCGTAGTCGTCATTGTAGTTGCTGCTGTGATTCTGTGTGTCTCGTGTCCGCACACGATTGCGTTGGCGATCGTATTCCTCCAGCTCGTCATAGTAATCCCTAGAGCGAGCATTGCCGCTGGGAGGAGCTGCGCGTCGATCTCGTTCACGAGATTTGGATTTGGAGCGCGCACGACGCGGACGTCGCACTGAGCTCGAGGAATTATTCTTCTGGCGACTCGAATCCAGGTCTTCGGCGTCTTTGGCCTCGTCTTCGCTGGGCACCTCATCATCCAGATCCTCGTCCAGAACCGACACCTTCGGCTCCAGCTCATTGTTCTCCTCCAATATGGAGCGTTTCTGTATCCTCGGCAAAATTATGTCGCATACGCGATCATTGCGCAATAACTCATCAATATACTCATCCATATAGACGATCTCGAACTGTCCGGCTCGATTCTGGCGACGCAGCTTACGATTATCAATGTAGAGCGGCTCCAGATATTTGTAGCAATCGATGGCGGCGCCTGTGAGACGCAAATAGAAGGCGCCCAATGCGCGCACATACTTGAACTCCTCGTTCTTGATAAACTCCACCACGATGTCCTTCTCAGGCTGAATTTGCAGCATCTTCAGTGTGAGGCAAAGGAACTGCGTCGGCTTTATGTTTCCGCCATAGACGCCGCCAACGAAACGCAGCTCCATGGCCTTGTCGACCAGCAGCTCGGCGGTCAGTGCGAAGCATTGTTCCTTCCAGTACTTGGAGTCGTAGATGCGCGAGCGTATGATCTTCTCTATTAAATATTGCGGATTCGTGCCGTGCACGTTTTTCGCCTCCTTAACCGTGCGATTTGCCATTTGCTATTTATTTTTGCCGTGTTTTGTTTTCAATACATTTGGTCGAATAACTCTGTTTTCACTTTTGGCAGGGCTGGCAAGCAAACATTGGACTGTTTTAGGGCTGGCTTCGTATTGGCACGGCTGCATGTTGACTATCGGTATCGTCTCGCGCTGGTTGCATATGTTTCTAAATATTTTTCGATAACACGATGACGCACACTCGCCCATAGACAAAAACACCAGACGAAAGTCTGCGAGAAGAACGCAATAGGAAAAAGTTTAATTAATTATATTTTAATACACAATTCGGGCTAAAAAGCAACCGCAAACACGATGAGCTTCTTTGGCAAAATGTTTGGTGGCAAAAAGGAGGTCGCCCCCACCACAGGCGAGGCGATACAAAAGCTGCGAGAGACCGAAAATATGTTGATAAAAAAACAAGAATTTTTGGAGTCCAAAATCGAGGAGGAATTAAATACAGCTCGCAAAAACGCGTCCAAAAATAAAAGAGGTATGTCCTAATCAATAAATAACCACAGCTGGGAATACCTGGCGTGTGCCAATAGTTATGACTCATTTATTGTTAAAATTTGCTTTTGTTTTTGTTGCCTTAAATATGAAATTACACTGAAAGAAAACCAATCACTTTGCCAAACATGAAGTATAAAGAATTCAATATATAAATATGTATTTCTTGCCTTTCTTGCTGCTTAACTGGCTGGATGCTATTGTATGCTAAAACCCTTTAAGAACGTAATATAAACATTTAATTAATCGCTTTATACAATTGGGCAAAAGATAACAAACAGAAAAATTTGTCATCACTGCAAAATCCACGTTGTTTACATAAAGTTGCTTATCTGTAAATTTCTGTTCAAATTTCTGTTGCCTCTCTTCCAGTCGCGCTGCAGGCACTGAAAAAGAAGAAGCGCCTGGAGAAACAGCTCCAGCAGATCGATGGCACCTTATCAACCATTGAGATGCAGCGGGAGGCTCTGGAGAGCGCCAATACGAATACAGCGGTGTTGACCACCATGAAGAACGCAGCCGACGCGTTGAAATCCGCGCACCAGAACATGTAAGTAGACTCTGACCAAGAGATTCCCCTAAAACTAGGGAAGAAACTCACTAATCCACTCCTAATCCTGCTTCTGCTCCGTTAGGGATGTGGACAAGGTGCACGACATGATGGACGATATAGCCGAGCAACAGGATGTGGCACGCGAGATATCCGATGCTATATCCAATCCCGTGGCCTTCGGCGCCGACCTGGACGACGAAGATCTGGAGCGGGAGCTTGACGAACTGGAGCAAGAGAACTTCGACAAGGAGATCATCGGCATACCCGAGCCAACGCCGACGTTGCCAGAAGCACCAACCGAAGATCTGCCCGAGAGAGTCAAGGAGAAGAAAAAGCCAGTCCCAGCGGCAGCTGTGACCGACGAAGAGGATGGTAGGCAGCACAGATACCCTGTAAATTGTATTGTCACTGATTCTTCTTTTTACATTCCACAGATCCAGATATGAAACAATTGATCGCCTGGTCCAAGTAAACGCTAAAAGCAATCTCCTTACCACGCCTTGTTTTTCATTTGCCCCCCACACACACAAAATTTTATATGTTGCGTTTATTAAGTGGAAAAACAAAACAAAAACAAAAACAAATTTAAGTTGAAAAGCGAAGCAAATTTGCATAACATTAAAGATATATATATAAATAATAGGAATGTGATTTTATGTATAATAATAGTAGAGCAAAAAACGGAAAATAGTCAGGCCACACACACACACACACATTCATATATAGCTCATATATATTTTAAAACAATTCTGATATTAAATGAAAGAAAAAAAAGCAAATTTTGAGTTAATGTCGAGCTAACGAAATTTCGAAAAATAACTAAAATTTATACAAATAAAATAATTTATAAACAATTTAAATAGTTAAGCTACACACACACACACATTCACTTAACTAGCTTGCTGTATATTTGTGGAACTACAGTAAAATATCTGCCAGATTTAATGTGCTTTATTCATTCATACGATCATTTTAACAAATTGTTTATATTTTCAATTTTAATTTGTCAACTGTCCATTATTGGCAGGTTTTACTGTATAGCGATGTCTTTTGCATACACTCTGGAGCAACGCAAAGTTGTTTCAGAAGTGAAGCCTGAAAAGGGGCGTAAGCTAGGCAAAGGGGCATGGCAAGTTGTTTGTATCTCTTCTGGTCAATATGCTCAATGGATCAGTATTAATATATAGATCTATTTCTTATATAGACCAATGTTGACAGCAAATGCAAAATGCATAATTATTATCAGGTTTTGGCTTCGGCTGACAAAGGCAGCTAGCGTTGCAATGGGCGGCGATTGGTGGGCGTGGCAGAGTCTACGCTCTGCTCTACGTTCAATGAATGATAATGAATTGAATATGCATATTATTTATGCGTCTGAACATAAACAAATTTGCTTATCAAAGTTTTCGTATACAGCTTAACAGAAGTGGACCACGAAGGGGTCGGCTGGTGGGAAAGTGGGCGTGGCAGAGTGTTTGTTAGTCTCCCAGCGACTGGCGTGACGATTTGATACATGTCTGACGACATTTAATATATATTTGAACAACTTAACATTTAGAGCGAATGCAAAATGATTTTCATCGAAAGCCGCTTTTTCGGCTGCTCTTAACGCTTGGACAGGTTATCATAGAGTGGCCAGTCGTGGAGGGGGAGGGGGGAGTTGGGCCGGACTATGTGACCTGCATGACAATTAATTAGTCGAGGTGGGCGACCACGTATTGTCTTTTACATTTGGCTGGGCGTCCGATTGAGTAACTTGGCATTGATTACGACAAAAGACGAGAGGGGAAAACAGATACATAGAAATATATATATGTATATGTATATAGATTGCAAATCGGTGGACAATTCATGCTGGACAAGCGCTGGCCGAAATTTGTACAAATCAGTTGAATTCCGAGTGGGCAACCGAGAGGAGCTGCGTCTTTAAAGGGCATCGAAATGTGGAATTACACGATAATTACACTCGGATTAGTGGTAAGTGGGCAATTAATAAGTCAACTAAGCTATATCAGCAGTGGATAATTAGCATATATATCTATGTCTCGCTCCTCCCACCCGCAGTGGCTGCAGCTGCTGCTGGGCGCGCAGGCGACGCTGCTGGAGGGCTTCGACTTCTCCAATGTGGATCTGGTCAATTTCCAGTATTTCAAGAACTTAGACTCTCAGGATCCACGCTACGGCGCCCAGGCAAATCCCATCATAGTGCACTTCCAGAAGAAGAAGGCCGTGCTGGACTACATCGAGCGACTGTTCCTGGGCAACTCGCCCTTTCAGCAGCCCAGCGAGATACCCTTCGATCCGCACTTCGGCCGCAACTGGCGGCCAGTCTACGAGCGGAAGTTCGGGCGGCGAGGCGAAAACCTGATCGCAGCGCTCGGCGCGGGCTACTCCATAAGTCAGCTGCGGCACTTTGGCGCGATTCCGCGCAACACGATCTGAGCCGTAAGCCGACAGCCGTGCGCCTTGAGGGAGTAAATTATTACATTAATGTATTTATGAAATAAATCGTAAGTTTTGTGTATTTAATCTCAATTTCTTTTTACACGCGACGTTTCTGTGTGGAAATGTAGAGCACGTTGTTGCCCCGTATGAAGGCGTCGCCGTATTTGTTCTTCAGCTGTCCGTTGACGTATTCCTCTGTCTGGTCCAGCGCTATGTTCATGTAGCCATCCAAGCAGGCCAGAACCCCTGTAAAACAATTCGAAATTGTTTTTAAATTTAATTCCCAAACAAAAGCCGGCAACAAGTTCTCCTCGCACCTCGATAGTCGACGCCATTATTCAGCTTTACGGCCACGGGTCGGCCGTGTATTTGATTGATAAACTGTGAGAGTGCTTCCTTGCGAGACATTTCGCTTGATTTGCGTGTTAAAAGTGCAATTTAAGTTGATAAATTAAATATTATTTGAGAATGTTTGAGAATTGCCAAACGTTTGCTGTGCTTCTTCTATTCTACTCAGAACTTGCCATTCGCAATGCAACGCAGTTATTCGCAGCAGAAAATGAACACAAGTTAGCGCCATCTAGCTTTCAATTTTCATTCAAAAAGTTCTTAATTGCGTCATCTATATTTAAAATTTCACTATTTGGCGCCTTTCATAGTTTATTTTAAATGCCTTTAATTTTAGGTTGTATAAATTATTTAACTAGATTTACAATTAATAGACATATATTTGATTTAAATACAGTTAAAGCTGCTCAATGTATGCCCTCCAGCGGTGTGTAGGTCTTGTATTGATATAGATCCGGTCCGCCATAGCCATACAACAGTTTTCCTCGGCCGTTTTCGTCATAGTACGGATAACGGTATTTGGGTCTGTTTGAAGATATATTTTATAGAGCATGATCATAAAAAATGTTATACAAGCGCGCCTCACCTTTCGAAATACTGAAAATTTGGAGCACGCGGCTGCACCGTCGCATAGGAAGTATTTGCGACAAATGCGACAATTAAGAAAATGAGCTGAAATAGGAAAAATGATAATTAAATAACATTTTTAGTAATATAAATTAAAGCAGAAGTAAAGCCGGCTCATTAGTTCAGTGTGTCAGACCCATATGAAATGTAATAAATGCACAACTAATTTGGCTCGGGTCTTGCATGAATTGAAGCAACAACAACAACAACAGCGGTTACTGCCTTGGTTATGCAACACAACAGCAACAACAACAACAACAGCAGCAGCAAAGAAACCAAAGTAAAACAAGTGGCTGAGCTTTAAGATTATGACACATTTTGTAAGCTCTGCAATTGGTCAATGCGCTGCCAGCCGGAGAGAGACAGAGAGAGTGAGAGCGCGTGAGAGCGAGCGCGAGAGCGGAAAAGCCGCTTCGATCACTTGCAGAATTGGGCAATGAGCACATTTCAAGGTCTCTCTTTTGCTGTCGTCTTCCGCTTCTGCCGTGCCGCGCTTACAAATTAGGCGCCGACATCAATTCGAAATGTGTCGCTGCGCTGACCAATGGGAGCGCAGCAAACGCCACCTAGTTGGGTTCATTGTGCATTCCAGTCACAAGTGCTAGGCAGGCGCAGACACTTTTCTTTTTGGTGCGACTTTCGCGCGGAAATTGTGTCAGCGCTTGTCTTTGGTCATGTTAATTGATGGGGTCAACACCACACTCTCTCCCTGTCAAATACTTACGGGCAGCAGCAGCGAATTCAAATTTGCCATGGCTACAGCGACCGAAAAAAAAAACAAAACGTAAATTTTGTTTGTAAATGTATCCGAATGATTCCACTGTATTTATTGCTTGATCACGTTTTACAACGCTAACGGTTAATTCGTTGTCGCCGCTGTGTTGTTGACCGCGCGCGTTTTGTTTGGTAACTGAATTCCAGTTGCAGACAGCGCGCGTTGCAGAGCGCAAGCGCAAGAGCTTTAAAAGCTCCGCTTGGAAAGCTCAAATCTACTAAGCGGCTGCATGAAATCTTCTGTTGTGGATCCAATGCGTGTGTGTGTGTGTGAGGGTGGGTGTGTGCCGTCTCAATGAAAGTGAAAGTCCTGTGCTGAGAGCTAGCAGCTGTTGAGGCAGCGCGCTGCTTCCTGGACAGCAGAAGCCGGAAATTTGCTGAGAGCTTTTTGGCAGCAAGCGTAACTAATAGCTAAATTTGACAGGTTGACATGCAGCCAGGCACGTAGCTCAATGAGAGAGCGGGAGAGAGAGACTGGGAGAGTGTGAGAGCAGAGAGCGTGGCTTGGCACAGCTGTTAAAGCAGCGTTGACGGAATTGAGGCCAAATTACTGAAGTGTTGTTGTTGTCTTTGGCTTTTTCTGGTTTGCTGGCTTCCCATCATGATCTCCATGATGACGATGATGATGTTGTCGATGGCCTGGTCCATTATGTAACTTCTGCAATGATAATGCGTGCAACCAGTTTGCGCTGTCTTTCTTTTGCTTGTTGTGCCATTTCTATGTTTTCCTCTACTGAAGCGGCTTTGGGCTTTTATGGCAGGTGCCACTAACCTTTGGCCACAATTTAGTTCCGTCTGCCACGAATTTGGTATGACATTAAAATGAGTCAAAAAGCAAAAACAAAAAATAAAATAATAATAGTAAAAAATAATTGTTTTGAGTACTTAAAGTCTTCGGCTCAAGGTCGCGCACGAAGCCAAAGTTCGATGCTGACCTTTTTTTAAGTAGATTCGTTTAATTTGTCGCATTGTGTTTTGTGCTCACAAATTGAGACATAACTAATCATCATTTAGCTTTGTTTCTTCTCACCACACTCTATTGAATATTTATTTATGTTGTGCATCTCGCTCGCTCCTGCACTGTTCTGCTCTGCCTCGTTCCCTTCCACTACCTGCTTCACTTTGCCTTCCACGCCTTGCCTGCCCTCGCCCCGTCTCGCTCACTCTTGCTTCTGCTAGTTATCGGCATTTGTATTGCTTTGCTAAACAAGATGTCTTTATTTACCGTAAGTTTTGTCGATGCTTTTTTTTGTTTTGGTTTCTTTATTCATGCGATATTTGCGTTGGCGCTTGGCTGCGCTGCGCTTTATGCAACTGCGCGATTTTTTCGAGCTTTTGGATTTAGTGATCAATGGTCCAGTGACTCGCACGGGCTGCGCGCAGAGTTACTCAAAGGCAAAAACCAAAATTATAGAAAATGTTGCAAATGAGATATTTGTTTTTATTGGCTGTAAGTGTGAAAGTCGTCTCGATTTGCTAAACAAAAGATAAAGCTGTAAAAAGCACTTGTGCGAAATATTTAAGTCATGGCTCGATTTTTATGCAAATCGAAAGTTGAGAGTGGATCTTGAGTGGACTGTGAGTGGATTGAGAGTGCATAAAGAGTGGAATGTGGCGCAATATTTGAATTAATCATAACAAAAACGACCTTGAGTGGCTGTTCATTATGTAATTGAATAACTTGAAAAACTGTTTTACGGCACTTAATTTTTGCCATTGGAATATAACCAGAAATGTTGGCTTTATTTATATATTATTATCTTAAATTAAAGTGTAAATAACAAGTTTTAATAGAAGCTTTAAACATAAGCTCATATATTAATGAAAAAATGTATTTCTTAGTAAACTATACCCATTAATTATGCATAATCTAGGCATATTCGTTGTCTAAAGTATGTAAGTTGTAAAAGAGTGTGTGTCGTTTAAGTATAAATATATTTTTTTATGATCATGCATTGAACCAATTTATCTCTGTATTCTAAACTAAACAAAGTATAAGTATGTTTAAAATGGAGTACAGGGTATCTTCTAGTCGTTCATTTCTACCTAGTGATATCTGATTGTCAGTCCATTTATGAAGTTTTCTATATTCACATTACTCAACACACAAAACCCATATTCGCTTTACTTCTCAAAGGAACTTCAAATTTCACTCATGGAAACTCACTCAGAATAAAGCTCTCATCAGCTGAGATCCATTTTTCTGTGGCTGTGTGACCTGGGGTATATAAGGCCAGCGAGCTGCAGCGTTTGATCAGTCGCTGGGCAGTTCTCGAGAGGTGCAGTGCAGTGAAGGCAGCAACTATTATTAAGTATATTTTAATGGATAATCAATTTTGTTAGCTAATCTAATTTGTTAATATTAAATATTTTTACAATTTTTTGTTAATAATTTTATTTAAATACACTTTTAAGTCATTAGTTTAAATATATATTGCTAAGTAATGGTATTACATGTTATTTTAAATATGTTTTTGTTCTTCAAACTATTTATGATGATCATAATGATGATAATATTAGTATTGATCATTATCTTACCCATATCAGAATGACGATAGCATTGACATTTATCAACATTCTCATATGAGTAAGATCATGATAAATCTCTTATCACTCGCCTTAGCCTTGAGTAAATTTCTACTATCCTCTAATCTCAAATCCCACTAAGATCTCACTAGTCTCACTAATTTTGTTTTCTCTTCTCTTCCAGTGCTCTCTACTGCTATTGAGCTCTCCAACGGCAGAGGGCTTTATTCTGCGACTGATCAGTGAAACTCTACAAAACAATGTAGCTGGCGAGCCAATAACTCACGTGCGAACCGATTGGGACTTCGATCCAGAGGCAGCCAAAAAGGCGCGCACTCTCTACTACGAGGTGAGATAATATGCAGATATACATGCTATAAAATACTATATCCAATTCTCTTTTAGAAAAATGGATATCGTTCGGCCAACTTCATAGAGCGTCTAGGCGTGGGACTGGATGGAAGACATGAGGAACGCCGGCAGGAGCAGAGGGAACGAGACGTGGGACGCTTGAATGGCGAACACTTTATCAACTATCCGGCTTAGTTCATAATTTACTGTTAAGAGATAGGGGGAGAGGGGGGGAGGTTCGAGGCTGTATATAAATCCTTGTGGCATATGTGGAGCATTGTCATCATTTTAATTTGCAGCGATTAATTGTCATTAATGTGCTTCACAAGGATTTGCATAATTTGCCAGCGTAACACATATGCAACATGCAACATGCCACATGCCACATGCCACATTCATTGTTAATGGTATACGAGCCTGGGGGCGGGGGGAGGGGCCACGCTGTTATGGTTTTAATAAACGTTATTAGCGACTGCAACTGCGATTGCGACAGCGACTGCAAATTGCCGCAATTACATTTGGCCAAAGCGAAAGCAACTGCAGCTACTTACTTTCATAATTTCATAATGCGGCGCATAATTGAAGCCAATTTCGTCAGCCAGTCGTTGTAGCTGGGGAGGCTGGGTGGGCAGAAGTGGAATGAGCTAAAATTGTCTGGCATCAGTGCGAATAACGGCGATGCCGAGGATAACAGAGATAGGCAGCGCCAATAAGTAGACTACAAATAAATTGCGCAGCAATTGGCAAGGATTGCGCAAATGGAAAACGAATTGAAGGAGATCGACACAAATAACGGTAAGCCGATGTGGGTAAGAATTAGCGTAATACTAGAAAGTTGAGATAGTGGTTAGTATTAGTATTAGTATTGGTATTGGTATTGGCGTTAGTATTGGTTTATTAGTATTTTGGTTTTATTATTAGTATTTCTGTTGGTATTACTATTAGTATTAAGCATATTTATTAGTATAAGCGGTAAGTATTACTGTGGACAAAATCGTTTCTGTTGTATTATTTATATTTAGTATTGTCACCATCATCATCACAATGATCATAATTATTACCATTATTCCATTTATTGGCGTGTTCTGAAATGCTATGGTGTAATATTGAGGAGTCCTCCCTCTGGCGCCTAGTCTCTAGCTTCTACGGCAGCTATACATTATCATTAGTATTGTCGCTATTATAATTATTAAGATCTTTCTGCTCTGTTTCTATCTGAGAGAAGATCCTCCTCTGTCTCTGCTCCAACTCATTCCAGTCTATCTATTGGCCGATCTATATACTATAAAATCCGCTGAATTATATTTCTACAAACCTTTGCAAAATCGTTTTCAAATTGAAATCGCAAACTGGAACACTCCCAATCCGCATTGCGCATTAAGCATCAGCGATGTCATCAATGAGCTGCTGCAGCGGAAATGAAGTGCCGCGCATGCTGCCAAACTGCAGCAGATAAATAAATTTACGCACAGTTTTCAATGGAAAGCAGCTGAGGTCGGAGAGTGGGGACGGACGGAAATGCATAACGGAAATTACATTACGAGTGAGGCGAGGGCGAGGCAGAGGCAGCGGCAGCGGCAGGGGCGAGGCTCGATGCTTGGGCTCATGTGGCGTATGCGTAATGCAACGATAACACCATAAAATTGTTTAATAAATTGTTGTAAATAATTGTTGCTGTTGTTGTTGTTGCTGTGATAAGTCGTGGGAACTGCTGCCAGTTGCCTCAACAACAACAACAATAACATTTATGACACTAATTTAATACAAAATCAAACAGGTCGAGCGATAAGGACGAATAGAGGGGGAGGAGAGGCTGTTGGGGGGCGGGGTCAGGTTTTGTATTATTATTAAAGCCAAATATGTGTAATACAATCATAATGATTGGCAAAGGGATCATTAGCCTTATCAGCGATGACAGCGACATCAAATATATGTATGCATATACATATTTAATCATAAAAGTTTCGGGCGGGCGCTTTTTATCAGCTGCGCCCCAATCAAATTGGACGCGTTGTTGGGTATTAACTTTCATTTCACCTGACATCAATTGCTGTGAAAGCGGATTATTTGTCATAAAAATATCAATAACAAAATTACAACAGCAACAACAAAAAAAAAAAAGGGAAAACAGAAAAAAGTTGAGTGAAAACAAATTTTGTATAAATGTTGCGCGCTTTTAGGCGTCGATGACGTCCTATCTATCGGCCTCCCTATCTCACACACTCTCTCTCTCTCTCTCTCTCTCTCTCTCTCTCTCTCTCTCTCTCATTTACCAGTTATTTGAATTGGTTGTTTTTTTTTAATTTTGAAGCTTTGCTTTATAACGGACTGCCACGTGTGTAGCAGTTACAGTGAACACTCGCATGATGCATGGATATTTTTATTGGAGACTTCTTTGATTGGATTTTTGTGCTCTATCTACTTCTCTCTCTTCTCTCTCTTTCTCTCGGCACGGTAAAACTAATACAGTAATAAATACTTTGTTACAATACAATCATATATATGTTTTCTTCAAATAGGTACAGTGAAATTTTTACTGATAACAAACTTTATAAACATTCCTAATCCATGCTTCATTATCTCTGATTACATTGAGAACTCTTGTACTGTAATAATGTAGTTCAAATATTCTACAGAACTTTCTTTATTTATTTAAAATTTTTATTTGACATTTAAGGCTTTTCCTCTCGAGTGATGCTTCACTGTGCACTCTAATATGTGAAAGAATCCATTGCACTAAAAATATTCAACGTTTTACAAGATTTGTTATATATATTTGAGTATGTTCTATAATAATTTCAAGTGTTCGCCTCTAGTGAGTCTTCACTGTACAGTCATCTGCCATTGCAGACACTTTTCTCAAATACCTTTAACGCTCTAGCCTAGATTATCTACATGATTTAAATTTGTTTGGCAATCTAATTACAATTTTCCTTCTATTGTGTGTTCACTGTACCGCAACTTAGTTTTGCTTTGTCCTCCAGTACTTATTTCTCTCTCTATATATAAATAAATAAGTCACATATGAATCGATATATTGGCTAGACATCGCATTAGCTCACAGCTCAAAAGAGGGACCGAAGGTGCTTCAGTTTTGGGGGGATTTATGGAAATATGGAAATATGTTTGTATTATGCAAGTGCCTATTAAAAGCTTTGGCAAAAAGAAGGTGGAGTCGAGGGGGGGGGGGCGTGGCTTGATTGGTGTAACTGTTGCATGGGCCAAAGTTGAATTTCTTAATGCATTTCCGTTGCTGCAATTGAAGTCAAACTCGAGCGAAGGACGAAGGACTTCACCTCAGGCGACTGCTAATGTACAGCAGCAGCGCAAGAATAATGAGTGCGAGTCGGCCGTAGCCGACTAAGCGATGCTCTACTTGTGAGTGAAGGGAAATGTTTGAATACAAAGTTTCGATTTGATTTGTGGTCTATTAGCAAGGAAATATACCCATTTTTTTCCGTAGATATTTGGGGTATATAAGTAGACCTGTAATGTATAAGGTCTTTTCAAATGTATCTGAAAAGTATATTGTATATGTATTAATATTTATTTTGTATGTTTCAAGGTAATCCCTATGAGAAGTTTCAAATTGAATTCTAGATAAAGTTTAACTTTTCTTCTCTCCTCCAAACTAAAAATTCCCATTACTTATTGGGCAGTTTTCGTATCTTTCATGCTTAGAACATAAGTAAGTAATACACAGTAAAAGTCTATTCAATGTCTATCTCATCTATGCGCTGTCTACTTATTTTATATAGTATATTCCCATTTTTATATTTCAGCTTATCCACCAGCTAATATACCCCATCTGCAACATGTTTTACAGCGCATAAATATTTGCTGCATGCAACTGAAGGCAAGGAATAAAAATCAAGCGTTTGGCTTTTTATGCTGTGCATTAGCCTGCGCACAAAATGTAATTTATAAAATGTAATATAATATCAACAGCACACACAGCCACACACACACAAACACACTAGCACATACACAGTTTCACAAACAATGCCATAAACACAATCGTAATGTCAACTTTTGCCTTTTGTCCTTGTGGCTGAAGCCGGCGACCTGCTGCCTGCTGCCTGCTGCTACTCTTTCGCCTCCTTCTACTATTCCTGCTCCTGCTCCGCCTGCTGCTTCTTCTTGCTCTCCTCCCTCCCACTCCCCTTGTTCGCTCTCCTCTGTCTACTGTTGCCGCCTGCTGGTTTTGCTCCTTGAGCTACTCTGTTCGCTGCATTTATTTTATTTCATTAAAAGCGAGGCAAAACTTTGCTCTCTCTCTCTCTCTCTCTCTGTCTCTCTATCTCCCTCTATCTCTCTCTGGCTCAGCATGTTGCATATCCTTGTGCCTGTTTTTTTCTTTTTATATTATTTGAGCGTAATTACAATCCTTGCAGTCCAATTTTAATTCTATCATTGCGCCCGCATCTGCCACTGACAGACATTTGGCTTTTTCAGTCTCCCATTGTAATTTTTATTCAAGCAATTAAATTTTATATATATATAAACAAGATATATATAAACTGATGTATAGATATACATTTACGATAATGTATATATAGTTACTCGTTCAATAAGTTCATCTTGTTTGTTTTCTTGTTGCCTCTTCGGCGATTCGCCTTGGCAGCCAGGCAAAGTCTGCCCAGCTAATGCATAAGATGACCTGTTTGTCATGTGAAAAAGAGCATATTAGTTACATATATAATACATAGTTTTTGGCTCGATAAACTGGAATAAATCCCTGGATAGTCCCTAGATAGTGGTTCACGCCCAGTTTGACAGTCTTTCATTTACAGTCGTCTCTCAGCTTCACTCTATACTCCATACAGAGTATTGCCTAGTCGGTAACAGTCAATTGCCAATTTCTGCACATGTTTTTATTGTTGATTTCTTGGCTTTGTTAAGCGTATTAGGCGTGTGCATGCGATATAAAATATTGGCTCTAAGACTTGGCTAAGTTAAAAGGCTTAAGCCAAGCAAGAGAAGGAGAAGGAGAATGACGAAGAAAGAGAGGAAGAGGAATAGGGTGTTCTGGTTAGCACATTTATCGATTGATTTAAGGACATTGCCTGTGTACAGTTAGACTTAAGTTGCATGTAAGTAAAGCTTGTAGAGTTTGTAGAGTCTGTAATGTATGTAGAGTATGTAGAGTATGTAGAGTATGTAGAGTATGTAGACTCTACATATGTATAGAGTGTATAGACTTTGTAGAGATATCATATCTACTCTTATGCTAGTTATAGTTCATTTGCAGGTCAGTTTCTCCCTCTCAAAAAGAGAAAATTCCTTAATATTCTGATTTCCGTGAGTCCAATTTGATCTGCCATCGTTGTCATTGCGATTTTCCTCAATTGTGTCTCGTCTGCGGTTTCTTTCCACTTGGCAAATAAACAGATTCTGATGGCAAGCATATTGGCTGCAAATTATAGTCATCATTTATCAAGTCCTCGCAACATTTCCGACCTGTACCGCCCCCTCGGCACACTCCTCACCTATTTTTGCACTCGAATTCACTTGATTACAAAGTAATTTATTGGAAAAACAGGCGACCAAGCAGAGCAGCGGCAACAACAACAACAACTTAGACAGAGATTTGTCTGCTGCTACAGTTCCGTTACGTTTCTCCTTATCTATTGCTATCTCTCTCTTTCGCCCGTTGCCCGCTTTATCCGCTGTGCATACGAAATGCGGCAAATCCCAAAAATCAACAAACAAATGAAAAGAAAATTCAATAAAATACCTAAAGGCCAACGAAAAAAGGCAAAAGAAACTGAAGAGCAAAGAAAAGAGCGCAAACTTTAGCCAGGCGAGAAGGGGAGGGGGTGGGGTGGGGATTGAAGGGGAGAGTGAAAAAAACTTGTGGCGAAAACTAATTACAACGAAGCTGAAATTGCGACTTCCAAGTGGGCGTGTGTTGCGTACACGCCCCGCTTAAGCCAAGTGTCGACACACACACGCACACACACTTTCTCTCTCTCTGTCTCTCTCTCACTCTCTTTGCGCTTTCTTTCTGCTGCTGCTGCTTCTTTGGCTATTTTTTCGCACACTGCGTAAGGCGCATTTAATTGCGTATGCGTCGCGCGTCGCTTTCAAAGCAAATGCCAAAAACTTCCACACGTTCTATGAATTACCCAGACCCTCTCTCTGTCCCTGTCTCTCTCGCTCTCATTTTATGCTCGCTAAGGAACTGCAAAGGGAGTATATTGGTTTGAGACTTAGAACAGTTGGTTATAATAGGAATTTATATATATATGTCCATCTATTATAATATTTCTACTTATCGATATCTATTATATATAGATGCCTTTTATTTAAGTAGGTAAAGCTTATATAGTTTTCGAGTTTAATGTATTTTATGCTGCCCTTTTAAATCTTACCTAATTTACAAACAAGTATTACGCAGTCGTATACGCCCCATCGTCACCTAATTCACTCTCTCTGCCTGCGCACAGTTAACTTGCGAAAAAAAAACCTGGAATAAAATTAATTATTTTGTCAGTTGATATGGCAGCGCGCCCAGCTAAATATATGCCCGTGCTCCGCCCCTGCCCCCTGCCCCCGGCCCCGGCCCCGGCCCTGGCTCGGGCCCCTGCTCCGGCTCCGGCTCCGGCTCGAGCTGTGCGACACCCGCAAAAGCCGCAGCCACAAGGTCGCCACCTGCCAAGCTAAATTGGCATGTTGTGTCAATATAGACGACAGATTACGGGGGCGGCTGACTGGGGAGGGGGTGGGTTGGAGTGCTGGAGGGGTTGATTGTTGGCTTAGCTAAAAAATGAAAGCTATTGGCTTTGGCGCTGGCGCTGGCCTCATCCCTTAACGTGTTGCCTGCGGTCATGTTATTTTTTGCAATTCCTTTTGACTGAATATAGATATATATATGGACAACCTCGTAGATGGGATTGGGGATGTGTCAAACGGGAATGGCCTGAAATAATATTTAAGTGGGTGCAAAAAAAGGGTAATTCGGTTTCGATTGCGTTTTAGATGTAGTTATAGAGAGAGCACTCTATTAAGTTTCGAATAAGCTCAATAGTTAAAGTAGAATTAATATCTGTAGGAATGTTTTAAAGGGCGTGCAATTCTGTGTGGGAATTATCTAACTATTATGTAGACAAAGAACTGAAGGAAGGGTCTTGGAGTTAGAGTGTTTTAGGTCGGATGACTATACATACATAACATAACCTGTTTAGTTCAATTGACTAATAAACTAGTTCATTTTAATGGTTCTCTTCCTTACAACCTGCTTACAACCTGCTTACAACCTGCTTACAACCTGCTTACAATCTGCTTACAATTGCTTACAACCTGCTTGTATTTGCTTTTATATTTAAGCATTGAAATTGTATCCTCTTTTATTTGCAGCCAAGTTATAATCTTCTTGTGCTACTCCTCTTAACACATGTCAATTGTATTCCATTTCGAATTGAATAATTTCTATATCTAATGCAGATTGTTCTCTTAGTTAGATGTCCAATACATATGCATTGGCTTATATATATTCTATGTGTGCTATTGTGTGTGTTTAAGCTCATGTCTTCTTTTTTTTTCTTTTTCATTTCTCTCCCCCCCTCTCTCTCTCCCTCTGTCAATCAAAAACCTAGCATCGTTTTCCAAACAATTACAGCCAAATTGCATTGAAATGAAATTTCGCAGCGATTTTCGCTGTTCGATTTTTTTTTTTTTTGCAATTCGCTGGTAATTTTCGTGACTATATTTCCCCACTTTATATTCTACTCCTTTTTCCCTTTTATTACCTTTTTTTGGGATTTTTTGTTGGCCAAAAAACCGAAAAAATTTCATTACGATTCGCAGGCCGAAAAAATCGACGCACAAAAGTAGGCAACGCAAAATTGCAAAATGCAGAACAAAGCGCAGCAAAAAACCCGAAAAAAGGAAGAAGCAGAGCCGCGCAGACAACACAACAAAGGCAAAAACAACAGCCGCAACTGAAGCTGCAGCAGACAAAGATTAAATGAACGCTAAACTCGCCGCAACAAAAAAATGGCGACCACACACGCACACACGCACACAGGGACACACTCTCGCCGTCTCTCTCCCTCCCGCTCGGCTCGGCATATGTGCTAATCGCTGAACGTTGATTTTTTGTTGCATCTTTTAGGCGCAAACGTTTATTGCATTTAGTTTTCATTTTCGTGGTTCGTGCCGCAAAAACTCAAACAGAAAACCAAAAAAAAGAAAGAAAGAGATAAAGAACATTTAACGAGAAATTGCACTCGCTCGGAGTGTGAGTGTGTGTGCGAGTGCTAGTATGTGTGAGTGCGAGGGGGGCGTGGCTGCATAAATGAATAAAAATGCCAACTTATTTGCACATGCCGAGAAATTTAAAAAATTTTTATAAATAAACACATCAGAAAAACAACAACAAAAAAATGTAACAAATTTCATTTCTGCAACGTTTTTGTTTGAGTTAAATTGTGTGCAAGTTTTTCCGAGTGCGGGGCGGGGCTGGGGCGCGGCTTTTCGGCAGGGCAAATAAGGAAATTTACAGCACTTGTGCAAACTCACACACACACACATAGAGTATCTCTCACGTACACACACTCACACACACACTCGCTGGCAGACGCAATTGAATGCAATTTTGCATGGTATATTAAAAATTTTTTGCCCAGTTCTTATTATGGCCTGTAAAAGTGGAGTATGCATAGGGTATAATAGAGTAAGAGATATACTAGGAGAGAGTACAGTAAATAGAGAAGCTGAGGCTGGAACTAGGAATCTGCCTAAAGTATCAAAAATATTATCTATTTAGACAGAGAGTATCGTCTAGTAGTGTAAGATACTAAGGAAGGTAAACATAGATATGTAGATCTTGGATATGAAGCTAAACAGATCTATTCTTTCTAAACTCTATTGAGACTCTAAACTCTATTGAGACTATAGCATATGTACTTCGACGTTCGCGCCTTGGACTAACGACTCGGCTCTGCTTTGTTCTTTTATTCAGTGGAAATTATTCTATAAAGAATTTCCTTGTTTCATCTTTGATTTCAATATAATTAACTTCATTTTCACTTTATTACAGAGTATTTGATAGTCGAGCAAGCCACGTCGAACCCCGCCTTTTATGCAACTGTTTCTTTTTGGTTCATTTCTTTTTGGGTGCCAATTGTGTGTTACATTTCCGCTTGCCAAGAGGAGAACCAAAGAGAGAGGGAGATAGAGAGAGAGTGGGGCATAGGGTGTAGGGCATAGAGTAGGGTATATAGGGTGTCTCTGTGTTGCACTTTTTATTTTATTACGCGCACATTATGATGCACACAGCAACAATAACAATGAAAACCGTTTTTAATGAAATTTTTGAACAAGTTGTGAGCCAGGGGCGGTGGGCAGGGCGTTCGAGGGGGCGGGAATGGAGGGGGGCGTGGAGCCTAGTGAAAATGTGGGTGCAATAAGCAGCGCTTCTGGCACTGGATGGCCACTCAACAGCATCACTCGTCATTTGCATGCGAATTGATTTCTCAATTGTTTACGGCCTCGGACCCAAACACACATGTGAAGATGTCTCTCTCTCCCGCTCTCTCCCTCTCTCCTCCTCTCTCTCTGAGTCTTTTGGGTCTCAACTATATAATTTTCACAGAAATTTTTGCTTTGTCAGCATTTTCTTTTGGCATTTTCTTTTCAGCACGCTTCACACACGCACAAAAGGTGTGTGATTACAACTGTTGTTGTTGTTGTTGTTGAAGTGCCACGCCTACACATATGCACAGTAGCTGTCTAGAGAGAGAGAGAGTGCGAATCTCTATTGTACTTCGTGTTGTTTTTTTCTGTTGTTGTTTGTTTGGCTACACTTTTGCATATTTGGCCAAGTTCCTTTGTTCGGCTTGGCCATTTGGTCATTTCTTGGCCATTGTTTGGCCCTGGCCAATTTTTATGTAATTCAAGTGCACAACAATGGCACAGGTAATTCGCAGGAACTCGCCTCGCATGTGAGCGACTGTGCGCCTGACTTCTCTCACTCGCTCCCTAGGCCACTCGCCTAATTAGCTGGAACTGGCATATACGGATATTGAGATCTGCTCGGCTCTGCTCTGTTCTTTTTGCGGTCGGCGCTGTCTTTCATCTCGATTTTGTGGAAATGCATATGCATGTGTGAACGGGCCCCGATCGGGTGTCAATTTGCTCCAGATTAGGCTGCATGCGTGGGCAGCTAAACACGGTTTATCTCCCACCTCGCATCGGCAGTTCCAAGTGGCCGCGCGCGTCTTCCTGTCTGGCCCAGACTCCTGCTGCTGCTGCTGCTGCCTCTGAATGCTCCTGCTCTGCCTCTGGGCTTAATAAAACGTTTCAATATTGTTAGCCCGAAAAATGCAAGACGCAGCTTCAGCAAGGATATTTATATGCGGTCTGTGGTTGAGGCCAAACGGAAGCCTTCATTTACTATGCTGCCATCGCCCCTCTCTCTCTCTCTTTCACTCTCTATCTGTCTCTGTGTGCACTGCCTGAATATTAAATTATGAAACTAAATGTCAAACAAGCGCTTGGCTTCACTTAGCTAGCAAATAGACCAGCAGCCGCCGCCTCCTGCTGCTGCGGCTGCTGCTGCTGCTGGTCTTGTTTGATTATGGCCACAAGCAGCAAAGGATATTGAATAATTTATACATATATATATAGGGGATATATATATGTTAATATATATATATATAAATTTGTATATGCGTTGGTGTGTGTGGGTGTGCAGCTAAGCCAAGGCAGCTGCGGTTGCTGTCCAGCCAAATAGCTAAAGAGCAAAGCAGCCCAAGAGACCAGCTAAATATATATAGATACATATGTATATATATTTAGATATGTATATATGTTTTACATTTGCAGACAGTTGAAAACTATTTGTAATATGAAATTTGTTTGGTTATCAAAATACAGGGTGCTTGACTAACTATAGAGCATTTAGAGTGAGAGTAGAGTTCTAAATTAACCTTAACTATGAAAAGTCTAAATGTCTTTATTGCTTGAGTCTATTGAAAAGCAGAGCATTTAAGGTTTTTTTTCCATAACTCCCTGTCTACCTCAATAACTTCGCTCTTACTCTATGCTTTCTCCTTTAAGACATATATCATAAACACAGCCATTTGTTGGCTTGAACTAAAATTTGTTGAAAGTATTTATATAACCACTTTTAAGTATGCTCCTGGTCCATTACATGCTCTTCTACGATGAATCGTAGGTTTACCTGGATTAATAAATTTACTAAAGTTTTCTTTACATTACTAACTAAAGAAATGTTATGTGTTCGAATCAGTTCAAAGATCAAAGTTCAAATTACTAAAATATAAATAGATATTTATATAACCTTTTTTTCGAGTTTTACATTAAATTTTAAAGCGCAACTCGAGAACTATGGGAGGAAGATATATCAAATTGTATATAGCTAATATTATGTATTTCAAGCTAACAATGAAATTATTCCTTACATAACTTTTCTTGAATTTAACTTCAAAAACTGTAAATAGTCTTAAGTCTTAAATACTCTCAACCGAAAATAGCAATTGTTTAAGTAAACCTTCAAACTAACTCTAAACACACCGTAATTATTTATACCTAACCCTTTATCTATGTAAACTGATCAAATTAGAAGTCACATGCACAACATATCATACCATAAATACCTCTGTTTATATCTAAGCTCATATTCCGCTTACCGTTCGTTATTTGCGTTTATAATTAAGAAGTCAATCCCTTTTATGAGCTCAAGCTCAGCCTCAAATGTCAGCAGCAGCAGCAGCAGTTATTTAACCCCCGCACACAATTATCTCAAAGGGTTTGGGGGAAAAAAGTCGAAAATTGAAAACCCCCAGCGAAAAGCAGCTAAACCCGAAAACCCAAAGCCCAAAACAAAACTCCCCAAAGCAAGAAGACGAAATGCTCTCGCTCTCTCCCAGCATCCGGCAGACAATGCAAGGCAGACGCTAAGTAGACGAAAAGTTTTTAGTTGGATTATGTGTGTGGGGGATGGGCAGGGGCTAAAGACATCCCTCCAGCACACACACACACACACATACACACACGCACACTTGCAGACAAAATTCGTTTTATTACTTTGATATATTAGATTTAATGGTTAAGAAAAATGTTGCCAGCAGCAGCTATCACACACACACACGCACACACTCACACTCTCACACACACACATTTAGCTTTAGTTGGAGTAGCTGAGCTATTGTCCTCGTGGGTGTTCTGTGGGTCGTCGTCGTCGCAGTTAACCTTATTAAAAGGTGAACACAGCCATCGCACCGAAGAGAATTGCCACAATGTGTTTACACGCCAGCCAGAGGGGGCGAGAGGGAGGGGGGCTGGCATACGGCGAGAGAGCGAGCGGAGGTGGGACAACACGATAATGACCTCGACAGGCAGGCGAAGGCAGCTCTGCCAGCTCTGTCAGCTCTGGCAGCTCTGCCAGCGTGCGGCCAATCAGAATGCGCCAAAGCTGCGCATGTCCAATGAGAGAGCAGCGCATTGCATAGATAACTGGAATGGCTGAGTGCGATGGTTGGGGCTGGTGGGGTGGGGCTGGCTGGGGCTGGCTGGGTTGGTTTGCCACATTGATGTGCTAATTTAGAAATTACACTGAAGTGCGCCGCTCAATGAGTTCGAGTTTGAGTTTGACTTTGATTCAATTTGTCATTTCACACTTTGAGCTAAATGGCTTTCGAGCGGAGGCAGCGGTGAAGAGGCCCACTAGAGTGGCTCAAAGCGGAGGACAAAAAACTAAATCTCTGTTTATATGCCGATCAATTAGCGCACAGAGAGCTAATGGCTGATGGTGGCTCAGGATTCGATGCTGGATCAAGCAGCATGGCTCAGGGCTCGGGGCTCAAGGATCAATGATCAATGATCAAGGATCATGCGCGGCAGGTAGGCGCATAGCTGGGCTTCGCACCTTAGTCCTTAGCTCTATATTAAACGAATGTGCAATCGGATTGCTGAATGAAATCTGCGAAGTGTCCTATGAAAATATGATTAGGCGCAGTGCTAATCAGGCAGGACTAAGCGACGCAGCGACGCAGCGTCTCCTAACAGGTCCCGGCTCCTGTGTGTGTGTGTGTGGCGTCACACATCTGGCACCTTAATGAGTTTTGATACTTGTTCATTGCTTCCAGCGAAAACTACGCGCATTGCGGCGCATTTTTGGCTTGGCTTGGCTTTGGCTTTGGCTTTGTCTTTGTCTTTGGCTGTGTTGTGGCCACAGCTCACAAAGGGAGAAAAGAGAAATTGTGTAAGATTTGCATTCTCGCATTGTCCGGGCCACCTTTTGTTGTTATGCAACCTGCGCTGGATAAGGGCATTGCATAAGGTGCAGCGGTTTAGCAGCCACGACGCGATTGGACAGGACGCTCGCCGTGCGTAAGCCTCAAGGCTCAATCAAATCCAGCCAGGCGACGAGGCAGGCGACGAGGCTGCAGACTGCTTAAAATATGTGCTCGAACCTCGGGCTGGTTCTAGTATTTTTTCAAGCCTAAATAAAAAATAATTTCAGAATTGTTTAGGGAAATAGATTAAGCAAGGATTACAAAGAGATCTGGATGACCTAGGTGGCTGTGCTGAGCTTGGAATAACATTGGGCTAGATGCATTATTCAGATTATATATATTTTTGTTTATTTTAATTTATTTTAAAAACTCTACATAATATTTAAAATATTTGTTAACTATAAGGTGACTTTTGAATTATATTAAAAAAAAAATTAATTAATAAAAATAAAACAATATGATTAAAAAAATAAATAAATAAAAATATATAAATAATAATAATATAAAAAATATATTTTTAAAAAATAATTTTAAATTAAAACAAAATCATAATACTCGACAAGAAAACAACTCCTTTTTATTTTTATAGAATTTTTTACATATTTGTATTTTTTTTTTAGCGAAATTGTCTTATCTTGATTTAAGGCTAAGACATTGCTTATAGATTCTTGTATTATTGGGTTATTTTAGAGTTTATACATAAAAACATGAAAAGATCCCCAAATATATGAGTATATAATTTAATTCAAATATAATCATTTCTTGTTTTTCATAAACTATTTAAAATGTAATATTAATTTCTGTTCGTATTTGTGTATGATCATTAAATAAATCTTATAATTTATTAATACAATTTTAATAGATTTATTCTTTATATACAAGTGATATACACTTACTTTATCGTTCAGCCAGTGCTGTACTTCATTTTGGAAACTGCCTGCTGATCTGTTTATTCTGAATGAAACCCTTCCTCAATCGCTTCCCATTTAGGACGCCGGCTAAGCAAAGGGATTTCTTCATTGAGCATTTGGATTGTTCAATGAAACGCTGCTCAATCCCCGGGCAGAGATCATAAATGATGCTGCCGAAGACAGGGTGCGCGATTTGCAGAAGGTTCGTAAAAAAGCGGAAATCATAAATGGCCGATTTTTGCCCAGGTGCAGGTAGAAACTAAACTTGTTTGTGATTTGTTGACCGGCAGCGAGTGTCAGAGCGAGCGAGAGCAAGGGAGAGGCAGATAGCTAGATAGCGTGTGTGTGTGTGTGTGTGTGTGCGAGTGACTCACACTAACACAGCGTCATTTAATGAGTGAAATTTATGAAATAAATAAAATTTAATCAGCAAACATAGTTGCACAGCTTAATGGCAAATAAATTGTCTAAATGAGAGAGTGAGGCAGCCAGAGCGGGATGGAGATAGCCCAAGCCGAGAGCGTGAGCGCGAGCTGAGCGAGAGAGAGCCGCCCCTTGCGAGCGAGTGCGTGCCAAACTCACCCTGCGCGCGAGCGAGATAGCGCGACATCGCAGGATAACGGACACTGCCAAGGCGCAGCCCATTTCACTTGCCAGCAACAACAACAGCAACAACGACAACGACAACAAGAACAACTAGAATAAACGCCTCTCTGGCGTATTTAATGGCTTGGCAGAGCGTTCGCCGAGCTCAGTCGGTGGTTGTTGATCGCTGCCAGCGTACGTGTCTTTGTCCAGCTGAGCGAACCAACAACAATTACAGCAACGTACCCGAAAGCAAATCGAAGTTTTTAGTTAATAACATTCTTGAGTGCGTGCGCGTTTTTCACTTTTACAATCGAAACTTGTGAACAACAACAAATTACAAAAAAACGAAGAAGAGAATTAATTAAAATTGAAATTACAATAAAACCAAATTGAGTGCAATTCACAGTTAAGTGCGCCGGGTCATGCACGTTGCCAGCTGCTGCTGCTAGAGCCGTACGTTTTTTATGCTTAAAGCCCCGCTTTTGAGATGATGACAACAACGACATCGGCACAGCTTTCGAACATCATGCCACCAGCCATGCGACCTGTACAGGAGAGCCCCGTTTCGCGACCACGCGCCGTCTACAGCATCGATCAGATATTGGGCAATCAGCACCAGACGAAACGCAGTGGTGAGTGCGATAGATAATGCATAATGGGTTTACAGTTGATTTATGAGTAATAGATAGGATATAAATAGATCAAGTAATATAGGTATTAATATCAATATTGTTAATCTGAGTACCTATGCACCTACATATCTCTCTATGCTGAGCTGACCTACTCTGCACGTTTGCCGTCGCTGATCTGCAGAGCTTTTAGCTGGAGGCAGATCAACAAGTTCTTAAGATATATGATATAGCTCGCATATCTTTTTAGCTGAATGATATCTTAGTGTAAAGCATTAGTTTCTTATAACAAAATATATTGCATATTTCATACAACATATCATTGAATATTGAACTGAACTACTACCCTTAGATAAGTCCGAATATAGCTGAGAATTGGCCCTCTTGGAGTTAGCTCAGACATTCGCCAGATTATAGCTGAGACTTAGCCGCAATATATAGGCTAAGTCTTGCTTTAAATATGGCTATAGTATGCGAATTCTTTATATTTATCTTTCATTTCAATTAATTTATTCAACTTCAATTTTAGCCATGGTTAAAAAAGTTTAGTCTTACATATCTAACTTTGATTTTATATGTATCCCATAGTAAATTTTTATATATAACTATAGATGAAAATTCGTTATAATATTAAATATGATATGTATATATATGTATATATGTTGTATAGTAGAATATTTCCTAAGCTCTGACTTCATAAGACTGTGCTAATATCAGAACTGGTTTCAGATATTTCAAATTCTGTTAAATGAAAATATTCATTTTTAGCTATGATTCCTAAATCTTTTGCTGTTTTTATATCTGCTTAATTTTCTGCAGTTAGAAGTGTCTTGTATAAGAGTAGACGCAATTTCCTCCAGACTTAACTGCCTGCAGACTTAACTTTTTCTAGGTTTCTCAAAAGTTTCACTAAACAATTATGTTTTCTGTATATTTTTGCGCTCTGTGCTGAATATATTGCTGATTTTCAATCTATTTCATATACAATGTGTATATATTGAATATGCTTTAGAAATATACATACATACAATATATATTGATGATTGATCATAGATTTGAAACTCAACATAGATTTATCCTACATATAGCTGACTTACATTTAAAATATGATAAGATTTTATATTGAATATTTTATTTGTATAAAAAATATGAGAATTTCCAGTTTCCAGTTTCTTTCCAAAATTGTACTTTAATATTTTAAAGATCACCAATAGTGGCTTGCTCATGCTCCACTCACATATTATAGTATAGTATAAGCCTCCTTTAGCCCCCTTTGATAGAGTCTGCCCCAACTCCCATCGCTGCTGGCGCTTCAATGTGTTGATGCTCCGGCAGAAACCACATCAAAGGACCTCCAATCCATTCACATCATATGCAAATGAGAAACAGGACATGACCATAGTTTGTTTTTTTGCCGCTTCTTCTTCTTCTGCTTCTTCTACTCCCTCTTTGTGTTTGGGGTTGTTGGGGCTTAACTACATAAAGCTTGGCCATGTTTCACACGCAAAAGAAGGCCGGGGGCTGGCAGTGGGGGCGGGTGCGGTCGATTGTATGGACACCGTGTAGTGGGCGTGGCCGATGGCATGCTGCGTGAACGCGAACCATTAATGCGCAGCCCGGCCAGGCCGAGAGAAAAAAAAAAGAATCGCCGAAGGAGCAGCGGGAATGAAAGGCAATCAAAACATATCACGACATTGATATGCTGGCAGTTGGGCGACATAATGAGACGCTGAGGCATCATTAGAACCGTAATTAGATTGAGATCGGGATTGGGATCGGGCAGCTGGTGGTGGAGCAGGAGCCGCAGCGCTGCACCCAGAGTATTCGTCAACAAGGTAACAATTTGTGACAACGTGCGCACCGCAGGACATATCCTGCCACGCTCAATCGCATATCCTGCGAGCTGCTGCTGCTGCTCCTCCTCTTGCGACTGCTGCGTAATTTGATGCCTTTTAGCAAATTACCTTTTTCGCCACAACAAGCGGCCGAAAATGTTGCGAGCTGATGCCTGATGTCCGATATCCTGCTGTGCCGGCAAGGACATTCGCGTCCTTAATTTGAGGTTCATTAAAATTTGATTACATATGAGGCTAGCGAGAGAGCAAAAGAAACCAGCTCAGCCTGCGCTCGGGGCGTGTGAAAGGATCACACAAAAGGGTTGCAATTGTAGCTAAGCCCGAAAATCCGTTTGAGCTTAAGTTAAATTTTTCATAATTATTTATTATTGATTGCCAAATCCAATATATACATATATATATATACCCTCTATACATGTGTGTAGAGAGTGCGCACACTTGAGAAAGCTTTAAACGTTTCGCTTGGGGGTTGGGCTGGGTCTGCGATGGGCTGGGCTGGGCTTTCAATCAGCCAGGATATATCAGGATATTACTACTTCACTTACAATTCAATGCATTTTGCTTTTTCGCAGCTGCCGAAAAACGTAACTTTATTTGTATTTCCCTTTTCGTTTTTGTTTTTGAATACACTAGCGACGGGAGGGTATTGGAAATTTGTCAGGCAAGATGTAACATGAAGGGAGACAAAAGGCGATGACTTAATTTGAGATGTTACAGAGAGGGAGAGAGAGATTATAGACGCTATATAGTTAGAAAGTACTTAAAATATAGCTAGGCTATAGCCAGAATAGAAGTGAGATTTAGCCAGAATATATTTTAGACGATATATTTGTCATATCCTATCCTATCATGATGCATAGATATAATCCTTAACCTTAAACTCTCTAAAGTAAAAAAAACTATGTCAATAGCTCTATATATATAGAAACTATCTATATAGATATATTTGCCTAAGCGCATCTTCCACATCGGTCCCTCTTCCCCTCACTCGCTCTCTCTCTCTCTCTTTCTCTGTCTCTCTTTGTTAGAGTATTCCCGCTTCGCCTTTACCTTTTTCGCTGTTGCTCTTCTGTTTTTATTTCCGTCTTTTTTCCTCTTTTCTCTTCACCTTTTTTTTCGTTTTTCCCTTTCAGTTTTATTCGCAAGTCAAACACGAATCGGCAAACTTTGAAACACTTGAAATCAATTGAATTTGGCAAACTTTTGATTTTTAGCTCTTGATTATGAAGAGGCTTACTTTAAATTTATTTTCCATTAAATATTTCCATTACATTTTCTCTCTCTTTCTCTTCTTCTCCCGCTCTGTTAGATACGCCCAATGAGGTGCTGATAACTCACGCGCATCACATACATCATCTGCATAACAGCAACAGCAACAACAGCAGCAACAACAATGGCAGCAGCAACAGCTTGTTGCAGCACCAGCAGCTTCAACAACAGCTTCAACAGCAACATCATCATCACCAGCAACAGCAACAGCATCAGCAGCAACATCAGCAGCAGCAACAGCAACAACAGCAGCAACAATTGCTAGGCAAACGCGAGGACTCGCCCACGAATACGGAAAGCGGTTTGGATGTGGACAACGATGACGATTTATCCTCAAGTCTCAATAATGGCCACGATCTGGGCGATATGGAGAGGCCGCGGAAAGTTCGTAGGTACGTAAAACGATAAGACATCGATAAGAACGTAATAAGAGTCGGGTGTGCTGCACTAGAAGATACCTCTTAAGCAGTGGTGAAGTAGTTTTGATGAAGCTCTCTGGAATTGAATGGAAAAGGTGAAGAATCACAATAAGAAGATAAGGATGGAAGAGAGGAAAAGAGAAAGAGGATAGCAATGCAGAAAAGAAAGGAAAACAAAAAGATGAGAAGAGATGAGTACAAAAGTTAATAGAAAAGAAGAAAGTACAAGACAAAGAAGAGAGAGAGAGAGAGCATAACAGAATGGAGATAAGAGATGAGAATATCAGAGAATGGAGTAGACCAGAAGAGTAGAGAATAGAGCAAAAGTGAAGAAAAGCAGAGGGAAGAGAGTAGAAAAGATAAGGAGGTAAGAGGGGAAGTGCGGAGAAAGCTAAGTGAAGATAAGAATAAAGAGTAAATTAGAAGAGAATAAAATAAAATAAACATGAGATAAGTTTGTTTGACACACTTCCAACCGCTTGTTACGTTAATTTTGGAAAAAGAAAACAAACACAATATACTCTCTCTAGAGCCGTTTGCAATAGGGTATCAGAAAGGATACTCGCGCTTGTTAACAAGCCGCTTAGCAGATAAAATCGTATTAGCCCATTGTTGGGCCCATTAAAAAGCAACTAAAAGCAATTCATTGTTATCATGCGCTGCATCAGTTTCAACATCAGCATCAGCATCCTCTTCATCGTCATCGTCTCAGTCTTACCCTCTGTTTTATGCTCTATTTCGATGTTTTCAGATCTCGGACAACTTTTACAACATTTCAATTGCATCAATTGGAACGCGCGTTCGAGAAGACCCAATATCCGGATGTGTTCACAAGGGAGGATCTGGCCATGAGGCTCGACCTAAGCGAAGCACGCGTTCAGGTATATACATCCATCTCTCTTGCACACCTACCTTTCTCTCTTTCCTATATGTATATACTTTTATTTGATAGCTACTTAACCGAGCAATTGAGTATTTTAGCTGATGATTATGCAATTATTTACGGCTTAAGGCAGGCAGGTCAGGCGCACAAAGCTAAAGCGGCTTAAACAGCACAGTTCAGAATACACTTGGAGAAAATATTACATAGATAGCAGAATAGAACTTGGTCGTAATAAAATTAAATTGAAAATTACATTTAATATCAATTCTATTAGTTGTTTAGAGAATATGTGGAAGTGTGGAATTATATCATTTTATCAACATGAAAGAAAAAATAAGATTAGACTAAAGAAAACTATAAAAATACACTTAAATATATATATTTATATATAGTTTATTCTTCCAATAATTTAAATTCTAATTAGATTTAAATAATTTTTTTGTTTGTCTCTAAGTCTTGTAATACAATTTAAAATCTCGGCAAACGTCAATTGAAGCTTGAGCAGAATATATTCTCAGGCCATCTATGCAGGGCTTCCATCCATCTATGTATATTTTTTTTAATTGGCCAACAAAACGGAAAATCGCGCGTGCAGGCAGAGAGTGGAGTAGAAAAGAATAAAAAACTGCCCAACAATCAAAGGACTTAATTTGTAAATAGTCTTTTAAACACTTTAGTGCACGCTTTGTATGCAAACACACACATAGACATGCTTGGGGGGGTTGCTGCATTTAGGGGTGGCTCAGGGACACACTAGATATTTGTGATTTTCCAAATGATTAATTTCGCCAGGACCAGAAAATGCTTGTCGTTGTGTTGGTGTTGGTATTTTTATTAACTCCGCTTTGACGAGGGGGTAAACAATTAAAGTGGCTTTGCTTCACACACGCATCGGGCGACTGTAATCGAGATCCTTGCCGTGATCCTTGGCCGGCACTCGAGTTGACAGTTACATAGAGGGAGAGCGCGCTATAAACAGATACAACCAGCGATAGAGCTGAACAAAAATGTAAAACAACTTGACCTAAGCGCTTGGCACTCACTGAGGGATTATCGCTGCATCCTGCGTCCTCTGTCCTCTAGCCTTCGTCCTTGTTTGTGTATGTTGCTCTGGCTGGCAGATTAAGCGTAATTGGTCATTGATTCGCATACGTTAGACGCGCACTTGAATGCCTCAAAAAAGTAACACATTTAGCAGCGTTTTTTCCAGCTGTTTGTTTTCCTCCTCTCTCTCTGTTTTTGTCTCTGTGACGTATCTATCAGATACTTTTGTATCTTTACTCTTTCAGTGAAGGGGTTGATAAACGGTCAATTATTTCGGGATTTGCTGACAGTCTGGCCAATTTCAAATTGAAGCACTTTTTTTTTTTGCTGTTTTTAAAGCGCATTTTCCATGAAAAATTACAATTTTCCATACTTTTTTTTCTGTAATCGCTTCAAGCGAGTTGCTTAGCGAAAGTTGAACAAAGAGATCAGGAGTTTGTTGTGTAGAAGTAATGTGAGTTAATACAAGTTGATTTATTAAGCTGACTGAATGGGATTGATGGAGTGATAGTCATATATAATATAAGATTATTATCATATGTGGAATATTTGAGCTTCTGTTTTGGCTATGTTTAGCTAGTTTAGCTTATATACTAAATATATCATTATAATATATCCCATATTAAATATTCAGCTGAATTCAATCTAGTATACTAAATATCATTATACCTTTATACCAAGTCTTTATCTGCATTCAACTTCTCATCAAATTTCTAACCTCTATCAGTCATTAGATATTTCCTCTAGATTTGCCTACTTTGCCCATCTCTTACACATAGCTATATCTTTTGCCAAGTTATGAGTATTGTCATTATTATATTTTGATCGCACATGTGTGATAAATGTGTTCAGGATATCCGTGAATTCAACTTTAAGGACTTGAGTCCAGTTCGGTTCGTTCAGCTCGTTCGGCTCGTCCGGCTCGCCAACTGCTTGGCTGGGCTTGAAAAGTGGTTTTAGTCGCATTATAATTGCGCTGCCAACAATTAAAAGCACAAGGGTTGCGTGGGTGGTGGATGGTGGGCGTGGCACACACACACACGCACGCACACACACACACACACACAGACAGAGGACAATAATTGGCAGCAATTATTGCAAGGAAATCGTTGCTAATTTGCAACTCGCTTCGATGCACGCATTGTTATCCCAGCCAAGGATGTGCTCACTGTATGTGTGTGTGTGTGTGAGTGTGTGCGTGGTAAGGTAAGTACAGGGTGTCTATAATTGCACAACTCTTCGAGCAACTCTGCGCACAGTTGTCAAGTGATTTCAATTTACAAACAATTAATTTTCTTAATGCAAGCCAAAGAGCAAGAGGAGCACAGGAGATGCATAGACTGGCCTTATCCAAGCGGAAGTCCTGCTCTCACTCTCTGGCTGAAGTTGAGGCTCGAGTCAGCAGCTCTGCCACTCGCACCCACTCTCCTCGGCTCGCCCCCTCTCTTTCTGTCTGTCAAATCACCGTTGCACACTTCCGATTGGCTGCCATTGTATTTTGGCGTAGCTGCAGAGTCGGGCTCAGCTTTTTGCTTGGCCAGGCCGAATTAGTACAAAAGACGTTCGTTACAGTCAACACTCGAAAGGGCGAACAGAGAAGAGAACAGTGAAACGAGACATTAATAGTCTAAGAGTATTACGAGAACTTGTTTAATCTATAAAATATCATTGCTCATAGTTAATTAAATTCTGAAGTTTGTTCATCATAGCTAGACCTTACTGTATTTGCATACGCAATTGCTAACTGCAACTTTTGCCTGTTCTCTCTTGCAGGTCTGGTTCCAGAATCGACGCGCCAAATGGCGTAAACGTGAGAAGTTTATGAATCAGGACAAGGCTGGCTATCTGCTGCCCGACCAAGGTGAGTCTGCCACATAATTAAAATTTACGCCCATGCCTAAGCCTCTCCCTCTCTCTCTCTCTCTTTCTCTCTCGCAGGCCTGCCCGAGTTCCCCTTGGGCATACCGCTGCCGCCGCACGCCCTGCCCGGCCACCCGCTGCCCACCGAGTTCTGGCCCCCGCACTTCGCTCTGCACCAGCACTTCAACCCGGCGCTGCTGCCCCAGCAGCTGATGCCGCCCCACTACAAGCTGCCCAACTTCCACACGCTGCTCTCCCAGTACATGGGCCTGAGCAACTTGAACGGCATCTTTGGCGCTGGAGCGGCGGCAGCTGCGGCCGCTGCCTCCGCCTCGGCCTCGGTTGCCGTGGGCTACCCGCAGAACCTGTCGCTGCACTCGTCGTCGTCGTCGGCCCAGGTGAGCCCGCCCTGCAGCAACAGCAGTCCGCGCGAGAGCCCCAACTCCCTGGCCACGCATCCGCTGTCGCACGGCGCCACGACCCTGATCTCCGGCGACCTGACGCTCACCTCGACGGCGGCGCAGTCGCCGCGCAGCGCCACAGGTGGCAGCAGCAACGCCTCCACTCCCGTCTCGGTGGTCACCAAGAGCGAAGACTGAAGAGCGAGCTGGGAAATCGGCTGATACAGTGATATACATATTGGATGGATCATGTATATATATGGCATATCAGTGATATACACATATATATATCAGAGATCGTGTGTGTATATAGTCTAGCGCTTAATAGTATTATATTAAATATACATATAGCATATATTAGCTTGTATGGATCGTGTGTATATAGTCTTATGGCCAAAACGAACTTTCAGTTTGTCTTTGCGAATATTTCACAAATATTGCCTAGTTATAAGGGACTTAGCATTACGGATCTGCTGTCATAATATCTAGTAATAAAATATTGTAAATTAATATTACTTTAAGAGCAAATGAACACGAAAATAAATCAAATTAAAGAAACGTTTTGTTTAAAATAATTGTTTGAAAATATTGCAAATTGCTATGAGTAAAGTAAGGAGTTATAGATGGGATGTTAAAAATATATATGAGAGTTCAGTTTACTTTGGGGTATTTTGAAAGTACTGAAAGGCAAATGATTAAGGAATTAAAATTTCGCATGATTTACAGATGGGTTATATGATAAGCTTTATATATGTACATATGTATGTGTTGACCTCCTCTACAGTTAGATCTATGTAGGAAGGAAGTACCCAAATAACTCCTGAAACCGTGGACATTTCAAGACTTATTGAAGTAATAGGGCTACTATGGGTTATATAATAATATTTGAAAGAATATGTATCGATGCTAATCAGTTTGCTTGAACTATTATATATGTATATATTTCATGATTTTTCCTGTGGCAGTTCTATAATGTTGTAGTCACATTTGATCTACACCAACATCTGCGCTGCCTATAACAACATAATGGATCTATGCTTAGACTAAAGCGCATAGATCTGTAATTTCTTAGTTAAGTTGTATATAACATATCAAATTGGTATAGATATAGCAAGTTAAGTTGAATAGCACAGATCAATAAGGTATATAGTCAAGAGTAATTGTTGCTGTTGATTATATATGATATGAGTTGAGATATAAGTTAAGATATAAAAATTATATATATTATATATATTATTATATACTTCACAGAAACAATCCTTATCATTCTTCATTTTTAACTTGTTTCAATTACTGTTCCGACTTCATTTCATTTGATTCACTTTTGGTTCTCAAATCCGAGGCGCAACAATTAACAATTGATCAAAGTAAGGTTCAAGTAGTTGCTCTCAATAGTCGTAATAATGCCCATTATATGGAGTTGTTGCAGTAGTTCGGTGTTCGCTCCCTGCACATAATGCCCATTATGCACTGAGCTGTCGACCTTTTCTGTTGATGCTGACGATCGAGTCAATGGAGCTGATCCTCGAAGAACTCGAGCTGAAGACTGTAACAACCCCGAGGAGCATGCGAAATGCTGCCCGTTGTTTCCTGAACTCAATCAAAGGAATCAATCTTGATATTATGTCAGAAGGAAGCACATGACAGAGGAGCAGGAGTCGCTGCTGTTGCAGCAATCGCATTGTGAGCCACAGACAGCGGCGAGCGGAAACAAGGATGTGAGCTAAAGGATTTGCACAACAGACTTCAAGTGCAGCTCCTCCCCTCTCAAGCTACCCTCGAGGCCGCTCACCTCTCATCTCTCGCCTATCGCCTCTCAGCTACCCCTAGGGTAGAGATTTCTCTGCGCGCTCTCTGTGCGCCCCTTCGGTCCCATGCAGCGCTAAATGCTGTATTGATATCTCGTAATTTGTGCCATAATTACTTTTTAATAATTTCTGTGGCGCCACAGGACGTCGCATTGTGTGCGAATTTTAATAAAATTCGACCAGTTTTCCTCCATTCAGATCGAGTCTCAGCTTCGGCTTTTGCTTCTGCTTCAGCTTCCAGCTGAATTTGATTACACTTAACATTCTGTGGGGTCAAAATCAAATTCATTGCACAAATACTACAGCAGCTATCATCATCATCATCATCATCATCACCGTCATCATCATCATCATCATCGTTGTGTTGAATGCGACTTAACGGATTTGTCACTGGCAACTCGAGTCGCCTTTCATAAAGCATCGTCGCATTCGTCAAAAGAAGCTTTCATATAAAACTCATATGCAAATTCCTCTTTTCAGTTGTCCCTTTTTTTCTTGTGGGCGTGGCAGCCAAAAGACAGCCCCAGCTCCTGCCCCAACCCCAGCTCCAGTGCGGCCCAAACTCTTTCTATTTGTGTCTGTGCTCCGTTTGCCAGTTAAATGTATCTAGCAATCGAGTTGTTGTTGTGGGTGTACGAGATGTAGATGAATGGATAGATGGATGGATGGATGGAGGGATGGATGCATATTTAATAAGCTGAACTAAGCAGCTAAATGAAAGTAGTTAAGTTAACGAGGAGAGAGAAAGACTGATAGTAGCCAAGAGATATTATGTGAATGTTAGAATTATTATTTCTAGTATAAAGAAATGTGGAGAATAGTTAAAAGAGAGGAATATAAAGATGGACGGAAAGGGACATATTTAGGATATTAGAGAAATTGGAGAGAAGAAGAAGGAATTACGATATTATTTGAAAGATATCTTTTAGAAGCTTACTAAACATCCTACTAATATCACATAAAACAATTATACATATAGAGGAATAGTCATATATATATATTCCGTTATTCCGTTATAGTTCTGTTTTTGATCTATCCAATATACAATACATATTATATACCTTACATAATAACAACTGAACTACCCTAAGCAAGTTCCGGTCTACAAATGTACTCTTCGCTATCTCAGTAAATAGGGAATACAGCAGTCGCCATAGCCTTCCAGGCTTTTCATCTTGTTTCTATCAACGAAAATTCAATAAGTTGAAGTAGATCTTTTATTTGTGCAAGTGTTTGGCCAAGCTGCATGAAGTCGCAACGGCAGGATTTTGTCCTTGGCTCTGTGTGTGTGTGTGTGTTTGAGTGAGTGTGTGAGTGTATGTGTCTGTGTGCAAGGATTTTCATTCAGTGTGCAAATGCAGCGCGCTACTCTGCGGGCTATAAATATATGAAATTTATCAAGTGGCCTTTTGAGTTTTCGTTTTTTTGGCTCTATGAAATTGAGTGTCGAGTGCCTTTGTGTATTTGCATTCACCTTGTAAATGCAAGAGAAAGAGAGAGAGAGAGAGAGGCTCTACGAGTGTTTGTGTGTATGTGTATATCAAACATAATCAAGCACATTGGCATTTCGCTTGCAGTTTTATTATGAACCTCTTCAGCGGTCGAACAATGAAATGAAAATCAATTTTGGGAACGACACTCAGAAAGCTCGAGCGCATTAAAACTGGCAACAGTTGCTCATAGAGGGGGCATACTGTACAAGGGAGACACTTGAAGAACTGCGCACATTTATATGGCAAATGAGCGCGACAGCAAAAAATAACGAACAGCGGACAGTGATCGACTATAAGATACCCACGCACAGTTGCTGTTTCGCATGATATGTAATATATGATAATTGAGGATTAGTCCGATTAAAATATAGAGAAATTTTGAAATATTGAAAGCTAGATATCAAATTTTATGTTTCTAGCTAATAAAGTCTTCAGGTTATGTTAAAAAAATAAAATCGAGATCGGTGGGTTTTTGGAATCAAATATGGAGGTATAGGACGCCAGACGCCAAATTGGATAGAGAAGTGAACTTTACAAGATTGAATTAGTTCATCAACCTGATCTGACATATTTATGTACTTTATGGGCTGTGTCACGCCTCTTTCTGCTTGTTATATACCCTACTCTATAAAAAACAATATACCCTTTACGCAGAACACTTTTATTGCGTTCGAAAAGATGGCAAGAAACGTGAATACAGCGGTAATTAAACAAGTTAAATCCGCTCAACAGATGCTCAAGTCAGATTTTCCTACTGTTTCGTGCTGTTTACCGCAGCAGCAACAGCATCAGCGGCATCATCATCTGCAGCATCATCAGCTGCCTGCAGCACTTAAGAAATTATTATAAATTCATCAAAAAGTTGTCAGCAACATAATTATGCAGCTTGTCTGCAGCGCCTGCCTTTTATGTATGTATGTGGGGGCGTTCGCTAATGAGCGCCATTTTGTTTTTACTTCAAGGATAATTACGGTAATTTAAGAGAGCCATAGGGAGAAAGAGAGAGCGAGGGGGTCCGGGCATATCGCATGACGCTGCAGATTGATCGTTGATCGTTGAACACACCGCAAGACGCATTGGCAACAATTACTGAACAGGATATACCCTGTAAGGAAGTTTGGGCGACAGTCGTTCGAGTCGTCACGAAATGCGATACTTTTCCTTGTCACACCAAAGCGAGCCGCCAGCAGCGAGAGAGATCCTGCCGCTCGAAGGCGAAGTGAAGTTGCGCTGCGCTGACTTCAATGAGCTAAGCCAGTGCCTTGTTTATCGCTGTCAGCAGCAGCGGCAGCAGCTGAGCGTCTGATCCTTGCTGTCCTTGTTATCCTTGTTGTGATTAAAGTATGAGCAATAGCCGCCGTCGCATTTGGCCTTTTGTTTAGCGTTTCGGTTTCATGCCTGATTTCACTCGATTTGTTGTTTATCTGCATTGCTGACCAGGTAACAGTAGCCAGATCCTGGCCATGTCCTGGCCAAGTCCTGGCTCAGCTGCCAGCCCCTACTCCTCGGCGCAATTGTGCAGTTAATTGTCCGCTCATTAGCCAATGGTCGCCCAGACCATTGCCAGCTCACAAAGGCCTCTTGACGACATTTTATTTGTGTTTTTCTTTTTCCATGGGGTCCTTTGCAGGATTTGCTGTTTTGTGCTCACTTTGATATTGATACTTTTCTTTTTTGCAATGGTTGCAATGGCTATGCGAGGACTCTGCAGGGATATCAAAGATAAATCAAGTTGTGTGTTGAGTAATGAGAGTTAATGGAAGAAAAGATAACTTAAATTTGATATATTCACCGTGAAAAGATTTATAGTCATATATTAGATTTCAATTTAGATATTTGTATTATATATATATAAATTCTTTGTTATTTTTAATAAGAATAAGAAATTTCTGCGGGAAGCTGTCAGATAAACAATTCAAATCTTAGTCTGTGCTGTAATGGTTCCTACTTAATATGCTGTAGAGTTGAGAGTGTTTGATTTCAAAAAGCTAGCTCTCTAAGACCTAACAAGGATATACTTGGTTTCAGAATTCCTATTTGATCTTTAAATCTCTATCTCTTAACTATCCTAGTTCAATTTGCAGTTCAACTCATTCATATTCATATACCAAAATCCAATTCATTTCGGCACCAGTTTCTAACCCACACTTAATGAATTTAGCACCTAGTGATTATATGCTCTATAAGACTTACTAATAGCACGCTCTCCTACATAAGTTACTATATCACGGTCTTTATATATGAGTATAGCAACACCGTAGAGCTCCGTTTTGCATTCTTATATTTCTGAAATCGACGGCAATAAAAAGGCGAACTCCCTCCGTTTAGCAAAGCAAACAGTGAACGGCAAACGAGCCATGCCCATTTACAATGATAATAAATTAAATAAACAAACAAATATATCAAAATATGGAGCAAACTACAACAACTACAACAAAAACATCAACTGCGATGACGACGAAAAAAATACTATTAAATTAAGTTAATCAAATGTGAGCGATGTGAAATTGAGCAGCTGCTGAACACAAATCGAAAGGCAAATGTGGAGGTGAGAAGGTGTTGGTGTGGGTGTGTATCTGTGTGTGTGTGTGAGTGTAGTTGTCTATGTGTGTGTGTGTGTGGTGTTTGCCTGTGCAGTTACACCTTGCTGGCAGGCATTCAAAACACAACCACAGGCTCATAAATAATATTCGTAAAAGTAACAAATGAGAGTTGATTGGGCGAGCGCCGACTGCAGAATACTCGCTCACGGTTTGAGCAGATTTATATATATAATTATCATTCTTCACTGCATAAGACTGATAATGAGTAGTAATCTAATGCATATACATATATGTAAGACTTCAAGTCTGTAGCTGGAAAAAGATTGGATTACCTAGCTGAGCTGAGGTATGTAACATTATCTATACCAAATATAATAGCTCTTAGTTAAATGTACAAAGCCAATATGCTCACTTGAGCGCACCTTGAACGGGTGTACTAAAGGCGACAATAACTTGAGTGCGAGTTTTTTTTGCTAGGGTTAGTTAGAGCTATATAAATGTGTGTGTGTGAAAGCTGTTAAATTTTGTTTACATTTTGTTTACTCAACGACGCGGAAAACTAGTAATACACACAGTGAGAGAGAGACAGGGAGAGAGAGAGAGCCAGGGAGAGTGGGAGAGTGAGAGCCTCACGCCTGGTAAGCATGTTATAAACTATTTGAAGTCACACCTGACTGAGGATTTGCTACCCCTTTTGGCAACCCTGCAACCCAGAGAGGGGGTGTATCAGAGCAGCGCTGGCTTTGAGTGTATTTGATTTTAATTAAATTTCCTAAACTTTGTCACAATTTGTGTCTTTCGCTAGCCTCGATTTCCCGGTTTCGTCACATGAGGCGCGCGCGCGCCCTGCGTTCGTTCTGTGTCCCTAATTGGCAGGTGTGAGCGCGGCGAGCGCGACAGGTGTTGCTGCTGATTTAGAATAGCTTCACTCCACGTCCATTCGCAGGTGTGTGTGAGGCCCAAGCTCTGCTAGACTTCGCCGTGGTGGTACTGCTTCAAGCGAAAGGACTCCGTCTGCCCTAGCTCCTGCCAAGGCTCCGCGAGGCTGTTCAGCTGCTGCAGCAGCTGGGGCGAGCGGGCCAGGTGTGTGCGCTCTGCGAGGAAGGCGTTGGTTTAGACCTAATCTAGCCGCAATCGACGCTCACTTGCCCAATTCGCTGGTTATGTGGTTGATGGTGGCTTCCGTCTGCCATTCCTCGTCGGCGAAGAGCATTGTGTCTAAAACCAAAATCGGAACTTTTCTCTGGCGAAGTGAATTTTGAATTTTGTTTGGCCTAAATGATTTGTCTAAGCCAGAGCTGTTAGCCAGGGCTCGCCTCGAGTCGAATCGATCTGAATGGAATCTCTAGGTCGACTCAATCGACGCGCAATTGGACCAATTATTACGCCCGATTTAATAAACTCAATGGGGCTCTTAGCTGCTCTAAGTGCGTGCTAATCGAAGGAAAAAAACTTGTCGAGGGGGAGACAGAGATAGAGAGAGTGAGAAGGAGAGGGAGAGCTGTGGAGCGTGTCTATAAAATTGTTAAGCACATCAAACGAAATTGATGACAATTGAAGCTGTTGCGTCCTTTTCTTCATCCTGCCAGATAGACAGAAGTTTCTCTTCCTCATCTGCTCCCGCTTCGTCCTTCCTTTGTCGTCCTTGATTCACGCTAACTGCGGAAGCAGGAAACGCGCCGCAAATTGCAAAGTTTGAGCTGCGACTGTTGTCGCTTTCTCGAAGTCTTTTTGCCAAATTAATTTCATTTCTTATGAATATACATATATATAAGTATATATTTATATCTTTTTTTTTTTGATCTGACAACTGGAAATTGAGGACAATTTTCTTTTCACTTTTCGCATTTCCTATGATTAGGCGACGATTATAATAAATGCGAATTTCCTTGGCCATTTCCGCAGCTGCGGCTATGAATTCAGGCAGCTTCTTTAGGCACTTTACAGCGCAAGCGAAGACGGCTTTTGAGGGGGCGTGGCTAGGAGAAAAGGAGGAATTGTTGCAGCGGATAGGAGTAGAAAGTAGAGAATATTAGGAATTAGCATTGACATATTGAAGCCAAGGGGACACAGAACTGTGTGGGCTATACTTTTTGGAACTCGACTGGATTTCTCGGATTTTATATTCAATTAATTGAGAAATTTTTTTATTTTTATATATATATATAAAAATGTTTTAAAATTATATTAGCAATCGTGCTAGGCGTGCTTATACAAGCTGTTCTTCTTCAACTTTTGGTTGCTCTATATTTGGTATATTAAAGTATCTGAGAGATATAAATGTGTTTTAAATAAGTTCTACATCTTAAATGTCAAGAAATCATTATAAATACTCAGCAGTCAGTTAATTTCAAATCTTTATCAAACCTTTAGAGCATCTCTTATTCGCGTATTTCCACTCTTTCAACTCTCCGCGTGTTTATTTGGTTCGCTGTCAACACACATGAATTCATAATTCGATGAGCGTGGCCATTTTGCTGAGCTGAGATTTTCTGGCTGACTGCGAGTCCATTCGACTGCAATGCAAATGTCAAAGTTGCTCTGCCATTGCCATTGCCAGAGGTGAGACAGACGGACAGACTGACTGAGAATAATAACCTCAAAACTCAAGTGGAAAACACTTGAATAAAAAACAAATACACACGCTTTATTACCCTCTCTCTCTCTCTCTCTCTCTCTCTCTGTGTGAGCTGCAGTGCCATTTGTGACAAATTAGCAACAATTTAGAGTTAAATCAGGCGCATAATTATTTTTCCACACACACATGTCTCCATAGGCAGGTATTAGCACTCTGACAGAAAAGGTGTCATGTGTGTGTGTGGTAAGCAGGGTACAATGCCTGCGTGTGTGTGTGTGTGTGTGTGTGTGTGGGACTTTCAACTGGCAATTGTGTTGCCAAATTGTCGCCTTTCGTGCGTCCTTTCGGCTTATTTAAATGTCGCCTCGAGCTGCTAAATAGACTAATTTGTGGGCAATGCATGCGTGATAATGAACGGACTTATCACACAGACAGACAGACACACACACACACACACACATCTATACACACTGACAGACTCTCACACACTCGAGTGTGAAGTGTACTTAAGTGTAATTTTGGTCGAAACTAAGGCTAAGTTGCTCTGAATGCCGAGACTTTTGAGTAGACGGCTTAAGATCTAGGCCAGGTCGAAGCAGTCGAGTGCTCGAACCAACATTTAAATTCCACAAAATAACAACCCCTCGCTGTCTGTGTGTGTGTGTGTGTATGTGTGCGTTCAGGTCCAGTCGATTAGAGTCAATTAGCGCGCGATTATAATGGCATTTAGCAAGAGTTGGGGTTGGGATTGGAGTATGGGTTGGGGACTGCCAGGGGTTGCAGTTCGCCTCAGACTCCGCTTGGCTTTAAAGTCATTGAAGAAATTTGCACATAAATTGCGTAAAGTGCAATTCTTTTCAGCCCTAACACGCTCACACACACACACACGCACACATCAGAAGGGGTGCATCGATGGGGGTGATTGGCATTTGTCTACGTTTATGTGTGGCAGTTCGCTGTTCGCAGTTGAATGGCTTTCGCTTTTTGCTTTTTATTTGGTCAGCGCACATTGTCAGCCCAATTTCACACACACACACACGCACACTCACACACACAGAGCCGAAATGCAATCAAATGTGACGCGTTTTTATTATTCCAGCGAATCTCGCGCTGCAATTTGGAGTGGGCTCAAAATTGAAATCAATCAAATTAAATCGCCTTGTTCGCACAATTTTATGCAGCTTATATATATATATATATATATATATATATATATATATATATATATTTTATATATTAAATATATATATATATAGATTCACCTAAAAGGGGTTTTCCTTGCAGCTTGTTAATCTGCGGAGTGGAAATGAATGCGTTAAGCGCTCGAGCAGAAATTTGAAATATAATTTTCCATATTACAAAAGATCTACTGAATGAATGAGCTAATGAGTAATGCATTTTCATGATTATAGATATACAAACTCACAGCTAATTTAATATAATTGTGAAGTTATCTTATTTGAAATGTTAAAAGTTTTGCTGAAAGTATGAAATAAGTTATAGATTTTTTTTTAAATCAGAAGAAATCTTTATACCTCTTTAGCCTATTGCTTTCCCATTTTGTCAAACAGTTCTCTTTTAGCTTATAGAAGGCTTTCCATCGCCTTGCATTCTTCAGTTCTAGCTTCTCTCTCAAGCTACGATCGATTTTCGCAAAATACTTCTAAGCCGAATTAAACTCTAAACACTTTGAAATATTTAATTTTTGTGAAAAAGTTTTTCAAGTTTCGAGCGCGCTTTGCATACGCTTGAGTGAATCCAAGTTCAGGTTCGGTCTCTTCCCCTTTCTTCTTTTTTGGTGGCATCGATATTAATTGAAGTGAATAACAATGTGTGTGTGCGAGTGTGTGTGTGTGCGTATGTGTGTGTGAGGCGGTCGCTAAAGCTCCTTGAGAAGAAGTTCTCATTGTGTTTTGTGCCGCTCTAATTGACCATATGGGTTGTTCCGCTGCATACTTGAAAACTGTTGAGCGCGTTATTTGTCTGGATATTATTTATTATTCGATTTGAAAATCGAATTTGAATGGAATGAAAAAAATAAATAAAAAATGTGAAAATTGCATTATTTACGACATTATTCGTCATGCGCTTCGCTTTTTTTATTGTGTGTGTGTTTATTTTTGTTTTTGTGCAAATTGATTAGTGGGCAGAACTTGACGGGGTTGTTGAGGCCGTGGATGAGGTTGTGGCTGGGCTTTGAGGGGCTGGCTCTGACTTCGATAGACGACATTCGACATTCGACTTTTGGGCTTTGTTGTGCACTGCGCTGTAAAGTGATTCGCTTGAGAACGAACTCGCAGCGCGACTCGACCTGGCCCATCGTCAGTCTGTTGCCTGGCTCTCTGCCAGCTTTTGGCCACCATTTATTAACCAAGCAGCCGCCAGATGCAGCATTTCATGAATGGGAAATCGCCTTCTCTGCTGCAAATGTTGACAAATCATTTCGGGTGCTCGCTGCGAGTGCAATTAGCGTTTGATTATCGCCGCGTCTTCTGCCTAAAGATTGATCGCGCTGCCAGGCGAGCAGCGAGCTGCTAATTTGTCTGTGCATCTCGTGCATTATATGGCCGACAATTTGTTTTTATCTGTTCGTGTAATTGATGCTGGCAGGGAATGTATGAGCTGGGAGTGCAGTTGGGTGGGGTATGCCAGACGATCCGCCTAATGGAGAGGCTTACTGTTGGGATATAGTAGGACAGTAAGACTCTCAATTAGGTGGATCGTTTGGCATACCTATATTCTATATATTATATTCTATTGCGGCTTGCTAACTATATGCAGGGTATATTCTATTCCACATATTTATAGACCTATCTTCAGAAATTCGACTTATCTGTTACTCAATATCAATATCCCAATATCAACATCCCCGTCTCAAGATATTCTACTTTTCTGTTACTCGATATAAATATCCCAATATAAATATTTCGTGTCGAATCTCATGTATTCTACTTACAGGGTATTGCTAATAGTTGCACATATCTGTGCATCATCTCTTTCTAATTCCATAGATTTCTCATAGATTTACCCAATTTTGTCTATTGTTCAACAGCGTTTTCCAATTAGCTACCAACTTACAGGGTATTTCGGACATATCTCTAGCCCTGTGCCACATTTCCATCAAACGAATTTTCGAATTGCTTTGATCTTCGGCAGGCCAAAGAGATTTCAATGGTCCAAGTTTTCCTATGTTCGGTCGGCAACCGCGTCAGGGCCTATCGAGTTACTGCTTAGACGAAAAGCATTTTCGAGCATAAACAAAATTTTTCTATTTTCCTCTCTGTATCTCTATGCTTTGGAATGCCCGTATTGCTAGCTAAAAATATCCAAAAAATATTTTCGGTATTTCGAATACACATTTTCTTTTTTCAAAAATATTTTTGGCATGCCAGAAAGCTCGACGAGAAGCCAAGAGAAATATGAAACGGCGTTGGCTGGAAGTGAAAAGCTCCAAAGCTTTTTCGAAAGGGAAAATTAGAAAATCGAAAAACTAATAGACCGAAACATTCTCGAAGAGATCACAGAGCAGGCAAGAAGCCTGAGCTCGCAAAACTATCGAATGTATGAATCGAATGATCGATCGATGGATTGAGGTGGATCCTTTCAGACCCCTCACCCCCAACCACAAAAATCTTTGAGGCATTTTTTTAGAAAAAAATTAAATCTAAAAAATCGTTTTTATTTATAAATAATTATAAATTTCTTTAATTAATTAAAATTACATTCATGCGATCATTTTATATTTCGTAACAATTGGACCCCACGAGCCACATTGAGGATGTTGTGTTCTATACAAAAAGTTTAAGCGAGAGTTGACATTTCTTAATAAAACAATCAGATGGTTAACATTGATGAAAACACACAGAGAATAGTTAAACAATTAAATGGGGTTTCGTTTTCATTTAGATAAGTGTTCAGTCAGTACAAAAAATAATCGGGAACCAAAGGATGACGCATTGGTTAAATGACATTCAGCAACATCTCGGATGGTGAATAGATGTTGATTTGTTGTTGTTGTGTACACAGCACAGCCAGAGCCATAGCCAGGAGTAGAAGTAGGCAGAGATGGCTAGGGCGATGCTGGTGTGGAGGTGGTGGTGTAGCAAGTAAATGCTTAGAAGCACTTGCGGTGGACAATGCCGGGGCCGGACTCGTCGTATTCCTCCTTGGAGATCCACATCTGCTGGAAGGTAGACAGGGAAGCAAGGATGGAGCCACCAATCCAGACGGAGTATTTGCGCTCTGGGGGAGCAATGATCTTGATCTTGATGGTGGATGGGGCCAGGGAGGTGATTTCCTTCTGCATACGATCGGCAATACCGGGGTACATGGTGGTGCCACCAGACATGACAATGTTGGCATACAGATCCTTACGGATATCCACGTCGCACTTCATGATCGAGTTGTAGACGGTCTCGTGGATGCCGCACGATTCCATACCCAAGAACGAGGGCTGGAACAGGGACTCGGGGCAACGGAAACGCTCATTGCCGATGGTGATCACCTGACCGTCGGGAAGTTCATAAGACTTCTCCAGGGAGGTGGAGGCAGCAGCGGTGGCCATCTCCTGCTCGAAGTCCAGAGCAACATAGCACAGCTTCTCCTTGATGTCACGAACGATTTCACGCTCAGCGGTGGTGGTGAAAGAGTAGCCACGCTCGGTGAGGATCTTCATCAGGTAGTCGGTCAAATCGCGACCAGCCAAATCCAGACGGAGGATGGCATGGGGCAGGGCATAACCTTCATAGATGGGGACGGTGTGGGAGACACCATCACCGGAATCCAGAACGATACCGGTGGTACGGCCGGAGGCGTACAGGGAGAGCACGGCCTGGATGGCGACGTACATGGCTGGCGAGTTGAAGGTCTCAAACATGATCTGGGTCATCTTCTCACGGTTAGCCTTGGGGTTCAGGGGGGCTTCAGTCAGCAGGACTGGGTGCTCCTCGGGGGCAACGCGCAGCTCGTTGTAGAAGGTGTGATGCCAGATCTTCTCCATATCATCCCAGTTGGTGATGATACCGTGCTCAATGGGGTATTTCAGGGTGAGGATACCTCTCTTGGACTGAGCCTCATCACCGACGTACGAGTCCTTCTGGCCCATACCGACCATCACACCCTGATGGCGTGGACGACCGACAATGGAGGGGAAGACGGCACGGGGTGCGTCATCACCGGCGAAACCGGCCTTGCACATGCCGGAGCCTGCATATCAAAGACAAAGACAGAGACCCAAACGTTAGCCAAAAGGAACTACGAATCGGAGCGGCCCTACGTGACCAGAGTACATGGCTAAATGGCAGAGACTCACGGCAAGTGAGAGAAATTCTTACTGATCTAATTTTTTGGGGTCTGTGACTCATCAGCAAAGAACTTGAGAAATTTTATGTGGATGAATATTTCAGTGTGGGAGAATCAATGAACATTTTAAATTAGATTCTTTTGGGTACTATTTTGAGCAATCTTTCATATTCTCTATCTCATAAGTTAGGGAATCTTTGGAAATTTATAAATAGATTCTTTGGAAATCTATCGAAATTCTAATTGCAATGTGAGAGAATATTGGGGAAAGGAAATACTGGAAACTTTGTGGGGGATTTTTTAGAGGAATCTTCGGCTATATGTTTTGATTGTAGATTCTTTTCCGCTATTTTTAATCTATTTATTTTTCTTATCTTGAAAATCTAGATACATATCTATATCTATATAATCTATATATTTATAGATATTGAGAAATCTTAGAAGGAATCTTTGGAATGTAGATTCTTCAGGGAACTATGAGGAGGAATCTTTGATACCTTTCTTCTCCTATGCTTGGAAATCTTGATAAAGAATCTTGGAAATTGTAGATACATGTGTTCCTCAGCGAACAATGTGAAGAAATCTTTGGAAATTTGCAGTGGGAATAACTGGAGATACATTTTCGGAAAGTTGAATTTGAATTCAAATTATTTCGGAATCAGATTCCAGAAATTTCATTTGATAAGTTAAGTTTTTGCACTTTTATCACTGCACTGACATTATTATCCTTGACATTAGTTAATCCACATTTAATGTATATCCATGTCTATCCATTAGCTTTTTATTTCTTTTTCTTAGTTCTTTTTCTTGGTATACGCACCATTGTCAACGACCAAAGCAGCAACCTCATCGTCACACATTTTGTCTGGGTTTGGTTTGTTTTACGGTACCACGGGTGAATTTAAATCAAGAAATACGGCAATGTGTACGCTTTGGAACACAACTGACTGACTAACGTATCCCCGCGTTGGTACTCGGATTTTATACCAGGCAGCACCGATTTTCTTGCCATCCAAGAAAACTGAACATCGTCACAGTTGCCGTACGCCCGCCCCGCCCCCGCTAGTCGCCAGCCTTCGCAGCCACAGCCCATGCCACAGCATGAACTAATACCAGCATAAACAGAACAGAGCACACACACACATGTACATGCACAAGTGCAGACACTGCTCATGGATATCTGCCCACCTTCGACAACGGCAACGGCGGCGCCTAAAAATAGATCCTTCAGCATAAGGGGGGCCGCCTTTGGACAATGCTGCCGTCGCTCGAGTGGGAGCGAGAGAGCGCGAGGGCGCAGGCGCCGTACGAAAGCAGTTCGGCATGATCGAGCGTGCAGTTGGCAATCGGCAAGCAGCAATCGGCAATCGGGCATCGGGCGTCGGCGTCGGGCGTCGTGCGTCGGCGCCTTCGTCTTCGTGTTGCTCGCGAAGCAATCTTCGCTGCCTGCGCCAGAGTCCAAAAGTGCCGTATAAGGCAAGGCTGCTGCTCCAGCGATCTCGCTCTCGCTCTCGCTCTCACGCTCTCAGTCAGCGTCGTGTGGGTGTGTGAGCATGGGAGAGCGCGTTTGCGTCGTTGTGGTTGTGTATTTGTTCTTTTGCCTTTCTGCTTTGCATATGCTTTCGTTGGTTTCTTTTTAGGTCGTGGGGGGATTTAGAAAATTAAATTTGTTTGCCTCGCTCCCAATTATGCGGCCACCTCTCGCACTCTCTCTCTCCCTCTCTCTCTGTCTCGCTCGGGCAGCCACTGCTTGGCTTTCATAACTTTTCGTGTTTTTCGTATGTCGTAATAAATTCATTTTCTATTTTCGATATTTCACATCTCAATCGTTCGCTGCTCGCTGCTCGCAGCTCGAATCTCTCGCACGTTTGCACCTTCAATGAAATTCCACGGTTCGCACTTCTATTTTTGGTCATATTCTCTCAACTGATTCGCCGACCACGCCCCCTCTCACAATCTCTCCGTTAGCCACCCACACCTGTGTAACTAGCATAATTCAAGTAACTAAACTGTTTATTTACAATTTACATTCGCTCGGCTGGGGGCCGTTCACATTGCAGGGTATCCATTTAAATTGGGTTTATGCTTTATTTTTAGCGGCAACTAAGTGGGGCATGTTTACGTTTTATGGCATACTCTCTTTATATTCCAACATAATGTTGGAAGCAGCTCACACACACACAGGCTCACATATATATGTATATGTAAATTGGCGTTTCATGTTGTTAGAGTAAGAGAATAAAAAGATTTATGTCGCAAATAGGAACGAGCGAGGCCATATGCTTTTATTAGACATATCCATAGATATATGTTTCATATATGACATACATAGCTACATACATATACATACATACACACATAGATACATATATGTATGTGTGCATGTGTGATAGGGCTTAGACCCAGCCATGACTAATCCATGGACATTTCGATTTCGAATTCAGTTTTCTCAATTATTTTTTCGATTTGCCAAAAACTTGTTTGTCTTTTCTTCAATTTCTATTTCTATTTGGATTTGTTGTTCCCTCCGACTATATTTAACTCTGCTGCTAACAGACAAACACTCTGCTTCTTAGCCATTTCCTTTCGATTCCATAAATACTATGACGTCCAACTTGTAACGAATGCCCAATACACTAACTAGTCCAATGCTGTAATTATATGAGTTATGATTGGCCTAAAGCTGAAATCGGGTTTTAAGCCCAAGTCTAGAATATCTAAAACTTGTTAGACTTGACTTTAAGATTTGTATATATAAATGTAAACATATTTGTATATCCGTATAATAGTTATGTAGTTGTTGATTATTAGCTTAAGATATTTTTGTATCATATTTCTGTTATGAATTGAGTTTTTCACCAGATTTTCAAGAGACTGAATATACCTTAGAATTAAAAAATATACTTTAGAATTAAAATAAAATAATTTATATATAAAATATATACTAATTATAACTACTTAATATACATAGATTCTATTTTATGACTTTTAATAATTGTCACTTTAATTTATGGTATATATAAATGATAGATAAATAACATGTAAAATTAAAGGCCTAAGCCTAAATTGAAACCGAATTGTTGGCGTCGTCGAAGAGTGTGACTTTTGCTTATTGTTGCAAAAATCATAAATTTTGAATCAAACTAGATATTCATTCATTCATTTAGCTAATTAATGACATCAAAAAGTTGATTTTGGCATCCAGAGGCCCAAGAGATTGTGGCAGCCTCTATAGGTACTAAATTCTGTAAGTAAAACTTGTTCATATCTCTGATGTGATTGACTAAAAGCTATTTAAGATTTGGTATTTAAGGGACAAAACCTCTTTATGTAAACTTATTCAAGTGGCCATATCTGTGTTGTACAATGTATTTCAGATTATTTCAAGTTCCCTCGATTCAAAATTAGTTTCAAGTATAATTACGCACATACTCTCATTTATATAATATCAAATTTGAACATTAGTTATAATTTATTATTATTATTATATTATATTATTATATATTTATTCTTAAATCAACTTTCATTCATAAGTTCTCTCAACTTTCCCCTCTATTATTGTAATTCCCAACTACCTAAATTTAATTTCATGGCAGTTTCTTAGGTTATTCAGAGCTACCTTATCGCCACCCTCTCGGCTGGGCCAACTACCTTTTGAGCTAACGGTAAATAAAATGTTTCCAAATGAGCAATCAAAACTCGCGCCATAATCGCAATCAAATCGCATCAAACCCAGCAAAGGCCGCCAAACGCCTCGAGGGGCCGCCCTTGGGCCGCTTTTGTCGTTTGTGCTATGAAAATACGAATGAATCCGAATCAGAATCAGAATCAAAATCAAATTGCGAATACACAGATTGTATAAATGGCTAAATCAAATTTTAATATAGAGCCCAGACAGTTGTGCACGCCGGGTCGAACCAGGAATTTTAATAATGAGTCCGAGCCGAGCCGAGTCGAGCCCAGCTCGAGCTTGTTGTTGTTTTAGTGCACGTGCCTCAAATTGCCAACACTAAAGGGATTCATTTGTGAATTATCCAATGCCCGTTTGAATGTCCCCAAAATCGAGTCGAGCGAGCTCTACGTTCGTTCCTAAGTAAACAATCGCACGGGGGGCGACAGAGGGAGAGACAAAGAGAGAGAGAGAGAGAAAGAGATGTCTGTCTCCTGACCTGGCTGGGTATGGGAATCAACGAAAACAAATTGCAATTGAGCCTGTAACGGTGACAAAGTGGCCACCACATCACACAGACCAGGCCGGGGGTGGGCGTAAGGGGTAGGGGTAGCTAGCTGGCCAAGGGTGGGGGTGTATACAGGAGGATATACAGACGCTGCGCTGCGCTGCGCATTTGACAGGCCAAGCGGAATGCACACAGACGACGCCCAGAGCCAAGGCAACAAGCGTGGCTACATGGCTACAGTCACAACCTCATCGCAATGATGATCATCGTAATGATGTTGCTAATGAAGTTGTGGGCCCGCCTCGAACCCTTAAGCCAGCAATGAGTTCGACTTTGCGGAATTTTTATTAAGTTGCCAATTTGGCAGCTACTTTCAGCTTGTTGACAGAGTTCATCAAAGTGTGCGAGTGTGTGTGTGGGTGAGTATGGGTGTGTGTGTGTGAGTCTGTGTGAATTAATTTCAAATTAGTTTTTGGCCACGAGCCGCAACGCATTATTGGATTTAGGCATCGCCCGACCCTAGAAATCCGTGTGAAACAAACAATTGCAAATTGATTTGCTGAAGTGTTGTCCAGCGCGAGCCGAAGAAGGGGTTTAACCACAATGCCCTATTATGCCCATTAATTGAGCTAATTCACCAATTGTTGACCAGCTGCAGCAGCAGCAATAGGAGCAGGAGCAGCAGCAGGAGCAGCAGCAGCTGCAGCTGTGTAATTTGGGCAGCTAATTTGAGTTTGTGGAAAAATCAGGTCAGATTCCGATTCGGAATTAGAATATGCTGCCAGCATTCATTTGTGTTAATGTGCGAGAGAGAATATTGAAGAAAGTGATGGGGAGAGAGAAGGAGAGTGGGAGGACGAGAGGTTGAAAACTCTATCGAATCGGGAAATTGAGTGCATGCACTGCCTGCATGGAGAAAAATCTATTCATAGCAACTTAAGGCAAGAAAACTTGAACTGGAAATGAAATAAGTATGAGTAGTGGTCTAGTTGGGTATGCTGGACTTGTAGTTACCCTGAACTGCGAGCAGAGTTGTTATACCAAAGAAACTATATTTCTTCTTTATACCTTTATATATGCATAGTACACCACACATACACATCTTTTGTTATGGTGCAGCATGGGCTCTACCAAGGCAAACTAATTATTGAAGGACTTTTGCTCTACTTGAACTTTTCTAATCATATAATAACATATTTATATGTCTATTCGCCAAAGCATAAATATTTAAAAATTAAGTTTCAGGGTGAATGTATATTCAAAATCTCAAATATCATAAATCTGGGTTTTCATTATAGGAATCTACACAAGGAATTTCAAGTCCCTAGTTTTTATTCCATGCAAAAACGTTCGTAAAATAATCTACTATTGTCGATAGTAGGGAAATGGAATGAGTTATCGAGAGAAAATTATAAACTTTTTCTGCCTATGGTATATTGGAATATATTTATATAATTTTAAGTTTGCAAGATTTGTGTTTTGGAAGCTCACTGCGTTCATGGGAACGTGCAGTCATGTAGACAAGCAGTTAGACTATGCTAGATCGATTCAGCTCATCATTTTGATAAATAATATATAGACTTTATTATATATATATACATATATTTTACTTATACACCTCCACTAGCCTGTTACATACATTACGCAAAACCAGTATACCCTATAAACATTTTCAATGAGTTCAGCACATACAAATAATTTTAATTATAAATACACACTTATATATATATATAAACACACACAGTAATATACATATAGACTCCATATCTATAACTTCCTTCATTAGAATACCAATCATTTCTCTATGCGTATATCGCATTTCATTCCTAATCAAACATTTTCCATTAACGAGACAGATTTTTGAGTCATATTTGGATTCACGTGCTGCTTGCAATAATTTTCAAAGGCAGACAAGTGTCCATATATTAATATATATTTCTGATCTATAAGTATAGCCTATGTGCATATATATGAATATATATTCATTTCGTATGTATTTGCAGACTCGATATCTATACAATCTATAATCTATATAGAGAAAAATGCGCTCGAAATACATTCAAAAATGCGCTACGATTCGCATTCTAAAACAATTCTATGTCTAGTTGTATATATGTATCTGTACGCCTCCAGTTGGAACAAAAAAAATTCAAGAACAGAAAACAGAAGACGAAATAGAGAACAAAAAATATATATGTTGTATATATATTTATATATATAATGAGATAGATAGATAGAGCGAGAGAGAGAGAGAGAGAGAGAGAGAGAGAGTGTGAGAGAGAGAGAGAGGGGGAGAAGAAATGCTGAAAAAAAAACTTTGAAATAATTTGATGGCAAACAGTATAGAGATACAATTATGCATGTTACTGTAGATACAGTAGATTAGAGTGGACCTTATTTGCACTAGCAAACACAATAGATAAATAAAGCAGAGACTGTGAATACCTAGAAATAATTTTAGAGATATTTTAATAGATGAATATAATATAAAATAAATAATGTCATTTAATATATATGTATAATCATATTTTATATTGAAAATTGATCTATTATTGGTTTAGTTATACATATAAAATAATATATAAATATTTATATTATAGATGCAAAATACTATATAAATATATAATATTGATTTTTAACTATATTTTAATTGATAAAAATATGTCAAAGATTTCAGTGTCACTTCCACCCTATTCTTTGCTTTGGTTCACCCTAAATCCCTCTACTCGCAGCATTCGCTCTTTCCCCATACGCTACAGGCAATGGAAATAAATGACGCGGACATTTATGGTGCGCGCTAAAACAGATTTTTTCCGAGTTAGCTAAATACAATACATAGACGAAACGCTGTTCAATAATTTGTTTCTATATTTTCTTGTTGCTTCTGTTGTTGTTGTTGCTGTTGTTGTTGTTGCTGTTTGCTTGGCGCTGGTTTCGTTTCGTGTTGAGGATTTTATTTTTAACATTGTTATTTTATATACACAAAGAGCAAGCGCATAGAACAGAAAACACGAGAGTGCTGTGTGGGAAAGAGTATAGCGTATGGATATAGAAATATGTGTATATATAATGAAAAATAGCGCCAACGCTTTCATCATCGACCAAACGGGCTAGATCAGCTGTATGTCATCAATATGCGATATATCGAAAGAGCAGCATCAGTCAGATATATAGATGGATAGATATGTACAGGGTATGTGTGTGTAGTGTGTGAGTGTATTCACTTAGATGGGCATTTTGGCTAGTCGAATCGGAAGTTCTCTATGGCAGCAGCAGCCCCAACAGCTTCTCGCCTTGGGGCTGCCGTTGAGGCCATCCACTCGGACTCGGACTCGGTGGTTTTTTGACAATTTCTATTTATAGCACGGCACAGTCAAGAGTTGCCCCCCGCTCTGCCCCTTCTCCTTCCCCTTCTATTTTCTCTCTTTTCTTTTCTTTTCTTTTAGTTTTTTGTGGAACACTTGTCGCTGTCTGTGGGGCCAGTGCGATCCCATGCGCAGTTGCACAGATAAATTTAAGGCATTTTAATTCGCGTCACAAGATTTCAAGTTCAATTCAATTGGACTTTGGCTCGGCTATGCACTTGGCTTGCATTGCCCGGCAGCTGGCTGGCATCACCCACATCTGCGTCTCTGGGCTTTATTTTTATGGCGGCTGCTGCTGCATTTTCGCCTTATATGGTGTGCGCCTTCTGCAGGCTGTAGGCCCTCTCGCATCTCTCTGTTCTTAAGCGCATGATTCACGTTTGGCTTTCCCATCTTCCTATCACTCAATCAGCGGGCGGGCTAATAATAAGTGCACATTAGTTCTCAAGTGCAACAGTCCCCAGTCCCATCCCCAGTCTCCATCCCCATCCTCAGTTCCCACTTTGCATTCCTCGTGCAGTTGCCGCCCTTCGCATGGCTCATTTACAGTTTGACAGCTGCGAGCAAACGTTTTCGATATTGAATTCAGTTCATTAATGCATGTGGCAAAGCTCTCAAACAGGTGACGCTTCTCCTGCGAAGCTTTTATGCTAAAGCTTTGTCGGAATGCTTGGCGTGTGTGAACTGCTTGACTCAACTGCTTGCAATTGAAGGCCTTTTATTAAATATTTTGAATATTTTTTACATTCAGCTATAATCTCATATTCCATTCGTATATAGTATATTGTCTATACAAACAATATTATCATAAGCGATTAATTGTGAGTAATAATAGTTTTGAATGCAAATATAAACTTTAAATCAATACACTTTAGAATAGGTATTTCACTTGAAAATCAGATCACAGCAATTGCACCTGTAATAAACATGTCTAATATATAGATAGATAGATAGATAATAGGTCACACTTACTGTAGGTTAAACTCTCTCTGCAGCTTACTTCTCTCTTTTTTTCTCTCTCTCTCTGTCTCTCTCTCACTCTCTCTTTCTTTTTTTCTTTCTTTCTCTATGCTTTGTTAGCTCAAAACTTCTTGGATGCTCAGTGTGTTGCTGAATGGAATAGAAAGAGATGCAACAAAGTCTATGGATTATGGAACTACAAATTCCATGTCTTCGATGTTCACTTGTAAGTATTAGAAATATGTATATAAAACATATATATATTTATAATTTTTCTATACATTTTTATTTCATTTAAGGCACTGTCTATTGAAGCAATGAGAACAAATGCCAAAACTATGGACAGAGGCAGTTTAACGTTATGGCTGAAGCATGAAGGTAAGTTTACGAAACTTTATATTTATTTATCATTTATAAATATAGTTCCTATACTATTACAGATCTACCCAATTATGAAGATTTGGCTGTTATTGCCAATGTAAAGCGAATAAAACAACGTTACGACTTCAAAGTAGCCGAAGGAATGGATTTACTTAGCTTGAACGTCATCTGTATAGGCTACGCAATGGATACCTATTAAGCTGTATTAACCTGTATATTATATAGATCTATAGTCACCTGTAATGTCTACCTGTAATTTTATGAACTTTGTTTGTTAAGTTTTTAAGCGAAAAAGTTGTAAAAAATCTGTCAAAAACGAATTACCATCTAGTTATACATATGTATTTAAGAAATTCGTTTGTAAGTCTATCAAATATTAAAAATTAGATTTTAATTAAACATTTTACATCAAAATCCATAAAAATCGTTTAAATAAATAAACAAAATTAAATAAATTAAAACAACTGTGTTTTCATTGTAATTATGTATAGCATACTTTCAGGCAGTCCATTAAATGCATGCAGAACATTTAATGCGGCATACTTTCGGGGGCAACTGATTTTTGCTGGCCTATTGCACTTTTGGCCGAAGTCCACTCAAATACCAGGCGAACAGAATGCCACAGAAGGTGGGCAAAAATATTATTTTTGGAGTGTACAATATAATATTGCATACTCTCGGGGGCAGCAGATTTTTGTCAGCAATTTTAGCTAATTTCCACTCAAATACCAGGCGAACAGAAAGTAGCAGAAAGTCGATGAACAAAAATTTTTTGAGTGCAAAAATTTTCTGTTGCATACTTTTAGGCAGCAAATTTAATATTTTCAGCCATTTTAATGCGGCATACTTTCGGGGGCTGCCAATTTTCGCGGGTTTACTGCAATTTTAGCAAATTTCCACTCAATTACCAGGCGAACAGAAGTTCGCAGAAAGTGACCGAAAATTGTCGAAAACTCTTTGAGTGACATTTTATGACTCGCAGCAGCCAAACTTTTATTACTATTGGCGCTCTCAGCAGAATTTTTACCTAAAACCCCGAAAAATACCAGGCGCACAGCAAAGCGCAGCAGGTACACAGAAACTCTTTGAGTGAAAATTTTTGCAAAAATTGCGTTCAAGGTCAACTAGTTGAGTGCATTTATGTGCAGCTCTTGATGAATTCAAGGTCATTTGGAGAGTGAACTTCGCTGTTTTATGGGCAGCAGCTGCGCTGAGGCAATGAGAAAAAGAGGGGCATGCATATTGATGAGCATAACAAGGGCATTTGTGAGCAGATATGCTTAGAGAGTTTAGACTCCGTAGCACTATCGGCTTTGCATCAATTTCAGGAGCATTAGACTCATGTAACCCTAAATCATTGTGCTGTTATTGCGAATGCTTATGATCTCGAGTAACAATTTTCCCAATACAAAAAAAAAGTCTTTTACTATTAATTTTAATTTTTGATTAATTTTTTTTATTAATTCTGTATTGCAGCTTATGGTATATGGACTCTTTAGTTCAAAATCTAAAAATACTTAAAATACTTAGAGGGCCTTGTGGGCCAACTCTATTAGAATTAGAAATTGTTTTAACAACCAGAACATTTCAGTTAACCCGCTTGCTTACAATATTCGTTGGCAGCGTGATGAACTGCTTGCCGCAAGCAGTGCAATAAGACAGAGCTTTTCTAAATGTATTGCGACCCATAGATGGCGCCACATTTACACACGAAATTTTTTGTTAGCTTAAAAATCAAAACTTTTAACTGAAATTTAAACGTATTCCATTACATTATGCGTATTTGATATATATCTGAGTGAACTGAGAGCTCAATGAAGAGTAGAAACTAAATACTATATTTTATATATTGTTATCAGCGTTGTCTTTGCTTCGCTAAGTAATTGCCATACATTAAAATTAAATATATAGTAGTTTAAACCTGCATTTGTTTCCATTTAATACTCCCCACTTTGGGCATGCACTAATCAAATATGAAATAAATTACTCTGAAACGTTTTCCATTGCCTTGAAATAAACCGAGCCATGGCTCGAGCTGCAACCCCTGCAGGACATGAAACTCTGTTTCTAGACTCGATTCCCTATTTCCTTTATTTCCCCTGATAGCTGCTATAAAATATATACGTATTTGTGTAGAGTGCGGTTTTACATTTAAAGCATTTTGCAGCGAGATTTGTATACTCGTTAAGGGAATTAAAAATGAGGGTATATTGGTTTTGCTTTCGTTTCTCCATCTCTGGATCTCTCTGTATGAATGCAAAGCATTTCGAAACTATTGAGGCTAGAGCATTGAAAGTTGATAATAATACTGGCTTATAGCCTAATCTTACAAGTTGGCTAAGATATTTCTGTTTCAAATGGGTTATGGCAACTGAATATCTATATCCTAAACAGTTTATTGAAACAAAATCTGTCAAGCCTTACAGTTGGCTAACTTTTATAGCTCTTTAAGCAATTTAATTTAGATCTTCTGTAGTTAGTCCATTAGAGATATGGCAAATTAGACATCAGAAATTCAACTAATATGCTATGAGCATGTATCGTGCAGTCAGGTATGCCCTACTGCACTGCTCCCGCTAGTCTTTCCAAAGATATTGTGCGTGTGATAAGCACACAGAGTGTAATTGCTAGCAATTATCATTGTGCAGCTCCTGTTAAAGCAGGCAAACATATAGACACACACACTCGCACACACATGTGTGTGTATTGATATATGTGTGAGATATGGTATTTGTCTAGTATACGTGAGCTGTGTCGCCCGTGCTTGCGTTTTAATTGTCCGCGGCGTTAATCAATTATAATTTATACATTATTTTATAACATTCCTAGTTGGGCATAGGCTCTGTCTCTCTCTCCCACTCTCCCACTCTCCCCCTCTCTCTTCCGATATAGCTATATGCTGTGTTTATGCCCGTGTTCCTTGTTCAATTATGTGTCATTATGCGCCTTTTGTTTGCTGTGCATTTAGTCCTTTTTAATTGCATTTAATTGCCGCTTGTCAGCATTTTCAATTTGTTTCAGCTCCTTTCGAGTGCGTCGCAGCCTTTTGCTGCTGCTTTTCTTTTCCTGATTATTAATTTAGTCATTAATGAGTTCTCGACAGCTGATTAACACAGCTGATACGAACTCTCATAGTGACTGCTCGAAATGTTGAGTGTAAAGCGAGGGAGGCTTATTAAGTTGTCACACTTGACATAAGAAGCTCATGCCGACAGCGGAAGGGAGGCTAAAAGAACAAGTTGAGTTGCATTTTTAAAGAAATATAAATCAAGAATTGAAGTATGAGTTGTTTGCATTAATAAAAGTAGTTCTGATAACGCAGGCTTTCTCTTATAAACTAAACTCTAATCAATAAAAATTCATAATTCATAATTTCGGGAATGAAATATCTAAAAGTCAATAAAAAATCCTCATTGCGATCAATTTAGTATTAGAAACCTGAGTTGGAGTCATGAAATGTTTTAGATTCTTTTTTCAAAATCGTATGTATTCTTCATAAACGTAAGATGCTTTGACATATATAAGAATGCAAATCGATACTTCGAATCAACACGTTTCAGAAAAGGTATATCGTACTTGAACAAACATATTAAAGTTATGGCCAATCCAAATAAAAAACCTGATTGATTTCTTGATTCAATTCAGATTTTAGTCTATATAAGGTGATAAAATGTTCTCTCCACATAAGCCTATAATAAGTCTATCTATATTTCTGATATTTTAATATACCTAAAATTATTTTCAGTTTTTTATTCCTTTTATCTCCCTCTCCTCTTCAGTTGATGCAGCACCCCCATGAAATATTTCCAATTCCATGTGAGCTAAAACTTGTTTATTTATTTGTATTTTGTGCTAATATGCAAGAGGGGATTAGGATGTTGTTTTATACATATTAATCATTATTATTATTATTATTATAATTATTATTATTATTATATTTAGCTTTTTTTTAGGAATTAGAGAGATGTTACAAATAGATCTATATGCACATTAAAATCCTATTTATTTGATTTGTTTTGATGATTCCAAAAAAGAACTCTTATTCACTGGGATTTCCGATCTGATCTCTGATCTGTTCTGATCTGTTCTGCTCTGATCTGTTCTGATCCGTTCTGTTCCGTTCTAATAGAAATTAGATTTACAACGATGAAATTCTCTAAACTAAAACTCTCAAGCAACTAAACATATATGATTATATATATAGATCTCTGTGATTGGATTCTGTGTAGAAGAACTAAGGCCTAATACTTCGAGTTCAAGTTACGTGGATTGCTGCACCATTTAGACCATGGAGACGAGGCCCTTGTTGAGATTATCGAGGTGCTCCTTGGCCTTGATGCGCAGAGTGGCGATCGAGTTGCTGCGAATGTCGACCGAGGGCGGCGATCCGGCCGCAGCTCGCTTGAGGGCCAGCGAGGCGGCGGTAGGCGGAGGACTCTCGCGGCCCACGTCAAGCAGCTCGTTGCTGCACTTCTCCAGGCCACTGCCGCCGGCGCCGTTGCTGCTACCGGCGTCCGCGTCGCTGCAGTCGCGCAGATCCCCGTTCGAGTCGGCATTCGAAATGCTGAGGTTTTGCGGCGACATGCAGACGTCTGGGCCGCTGCACTCCAGCGACGAGGACGAGGACGAGGTGGTCGAGCACGCAGTCGTCGTCGTCGCCGCTGCTGGCAGAGGCGTCAGCGACGTCGCATGCGGTGACATGCGTGACAGGTGCGGCGACAGATGAGACAGCGGCACCGCATGGTGGCCGCCGAGGGTGTGTGCATGCGGATGCTGATGCTGATGCTGGTGCTGATGCTGGTGCTGGGGTGGGGGCGGCGGCTGTGGCCCGTTGGGTGGCGGCGGCGGCAGCTGTCCGCTGTGCGGTCCGTGCGGCGGCGGCGGCGGTGGCGGCCCGTGATGATGGCCCATGGCGGCCAGACTGCTCATGGTCAGGTTGCCCGGGGCCAGGCTGAGCGGCGGGGTCAGATAGCTGGGATAGACGGTCTGCGGATGCGACAAGAAACCTGCGAAGCCAACAATAACTCAAATGAGTCTCTCTTCACCTGGGCCATTACATCTCGGCACTCACCTGGCAGCGCGCTCAGCAGCGGCGGGGAGAGCCACGGATCCACGGGCAAGCCGGATGCGCCGCAGCCCAGGCGATGCGGCAGCTGCGTAAAGTGCGTCAGACCCAGACGCAGGCTCTCCGACTTCTCCTGGCGACGCCACTTGGCGCGTCGATTCTGAAACCAGACCTGAAAAAAAACAGAAGAGGCAGAGAAAAAATAAAGAAGGCGCCAGTTAATTAGACAGCAAATCGCGCAGAAGGCAATTAAACGCGCAGTCGAGGAGATGAGCGTTAATTTAATCAGGCACCAAATGGCAAGTGTCTAAACAACAACAAGAGGAGGAGGAGTAGAAACAACAACAACAGCAGCAGCAACGGCGAAATGAAGGTCATACAACATAATTGGAAAACTGAATGAGCTTAATTACGCGGCCATGATGAGCAGAAGAGCAGCAGCAGCAGCAGCAATGGGAGAGAGAGCGAGAGCGAGAGAGAGTGACATCAAGTTGAACAAAAAAGCAAAATGGCCGCCCAGCCGAAATTGTTAATGAAAGCAGCCGCACACACAAAGCCAGAGCGATAGTGAGAGCGAGAGCGAGATAGACAGCTAAAGCATAGCAAGAAGATAAGCAGCTACCGAGGCAGGAGCAAAAGGCAGAGCCAGAGGCAGAGGCAGACAGACAGTTAGACAAACAAAATGGCGTAACAGCAGCAGCAACTAGAACAGCGATTGACGTGGCCAAAGCTGTAGAAATAAAATTCAATTAGTGCCCGTAGCTATAATTAGAATTATCGTTACAATATGCGTGTGTGTGTGTGTGCCTGTGTGTGTGAGCAGCTCTGCCAACCAAAGCGCAGGCAAAGCGTCTGTCTAATTAAAGCAAAGAGAGCAATTGAAAGAGAGTGCAAAGGCGACAGCCAGACTGAGTGAGTGCGAGCGAGTGAGTGCGAGTGAGCGCGAGTGAGCAGTGTGTGAGGGGGAGTGAGTGGGAGAGAGGCAAATGGGTGGCGTATTTTGGATTTCCGTTATGCCGTCGGCGGCGCTGCTGCTGCGCTCAAAGTAATTAAATGCAATTTGCGCAAATTAATAAGAAATTATTTCTGATGGAAATTTCATTACCATTATGTCGTTGATGTTGCTCTTGCTGCTGCTCAAAGTTGTTGTTGCTGATGTTGCTGTTGTTGTTGTTGCTGTGGTTGTTTTTAGTCGAGCTCTGAGCTCTGCCACAAAATACATAAACAAGCAAGTGTGTGTGTGTATATATATATATTTCCCTCTCTCTCTCTCTCTCTCTGTCTCTCTCCCTCTCTCCCTCTCTCTGTTTGTGTGCGGCGCTTTGGTTGCTCCGGCTGTTTAATTAAACATAATGGCGCGTAAAATTATTTTCGTTGTCAATTTGACGCACAGGCAAAAACTGATTTGCATTACAAATTTGCAGAGCGTGCAGCAGCGGCAGCATCGGCATCGGCATCGGCACCAGCCACAGCCGCCACAGCATCCGCCTCTCTTTCGCTCGCTGCTCTGTTAGGGAAAATGTTGGCAAATGCAAACAGAAAGTGAAATTCTTGTTTTTCTCCACGAGTCAAACAGCGCTTTGGCAAAGTAATTAAGCTGTTAAAGCCATTGAAGCTGCGTGCTAATTGAGCACTGGCTCTGCTTCTGCAATATACGTGATGGATGGAACTGGTTTGTAGAGATGAGATGAGAAGATGAGACATCAGAATTGCGTGCTCTCCTATAAGCTGGTCTCATTGATGGCTGATGGAATTTGTTTATAACTATTTGTAATATTTCTGCAGTTACAGAATATTTTACGCTGCTCTAAAAAGTATGCAACGCAAAAAAGGAGTTGCAGTGTCTACACATGGCAGCCTTTTGAGTGAATTGCACCATAATCATAAACTCAAACAATATAAGTACTTAGATATTTCAGCTTACAACAAAATTATTATTTGTTATTTTCTTCTCTTCTTGTTTATCATAATATCATTATACTAATACATTTGACGTTGCTCGCGCATTAGTTTCTATTACCTTCATCAAAATGTTTCTTTATTCTTTTCGATTGTTCTACTCGTTATTGTTTTACAGATATACAGATTTATATGTAGATACAATATTAATACATTAATTTAAGCGTATGCATTTGACGCTTGAATATCTCCCCTTTATAGAAAGATATAAGTTCAAAGCTTCGTATAATCAGGAAGACACCATGATTAAGTTAGCTGCTTATCACACATGACCAACTAAAGTAGTCTTTCTCTTTTTATTCTCCTGCCTATATTTATTATTGAGGAATATTTTTGATTTATTCTCAAATATTTCATTTTAAATATTTGCAATCCAATTCATTATAGCCGTCAATCATAGGCTGCCAATATATGACCGCAAAACATTTGTTAATAATAATAAAAGAAAAACATATCAATTAGCTTAGTCGAGAGGCAGAAATAACAAAGCTCAAGGAGCTAACAGTCACACACACACACACACACACACACACAACGTTGTCTCAAAGTCTAATTTCCTGTCGCTCAAATCTGTACGAAGAAAATAAATTAAAGTTAGCAGCTCTAGGCCACAGTTGGCCCCCATCCACACACCCACACACACCCACACACACCCACACACACACATATACATAGAGTAAAAGCTTCAAATGTTAAATGAATATTGACATTTGGCTATGGAAGCAGACGCCGAGCGAAGGCAGAGCCAATGCTTGGCTGCCTGACGACCCGCCTGGCTGGATGGCTGGATGGCTGCCTAGCTGCTGTACGCCGACTGTTATAATTTGAGTTTGTGCTTCTTCATTTTAATTAAATCATCAAAATCAATTTTGTAATTTCCATTCATGGTGCGTCATAAGCGGCACAAAGCGAGAGCGAGAGCGAGAAGGAGAGGGAGCACAGCAAGGCAGAGTAGCCAGCAAGAGGCAGCCCATGCATGTGTGTGTGTGTGTATTGAAGGCTGGCACGCCCATCAGCCACATCATCAGCATCATCAACATCATTAACAACTTCATTATGAGCTTTGGCAAATTGTCTGCTTTCATCTTTGGCTGTTTTGCTCGACTGGGCGTTCGTTCTCTCTCTCTCTCTCTTCTTCCCACTCAGGCAAACTCAATTTTCCACCCCATAGACAACAAATACAAACACACACACACACACACACTCACACATACGCATGCTTCAGCCATTTTCAATTTTGCTACATTTTGTGCTAGCCCGCCCGAAAAGCCAGCAAACCCAAGCGAATGCCTCCAGCATTTGCCATTCATATGAAGCTGAAGCTGCGATGCGGAGATGCTGCGATGCCGGCAAGCTGAGAGCACGCGCCTGGCCGCAACAGCTGCCACGCCCCCTGCTCCCTCGCCTGCGCCTGCCGCTCGCCTCGTCAACCACTTTTCAACTTTAATCTTTTTCATAAACTTCACATTGGCAGCAAACAATTTGCGTCGCCAACAGCGCTGCCAGCGTCGTCGTCGTCGCATCAACCCCCAAAAAGCAACGGACCGAAGGCCCACAGCGCACGTTATGCTGCTGCTCCATCTGCTGTCGCTGCTTGCCCTGCTTCTCCTGCTGCTCCTCCTCCTTCTTCCTCTCTTCCTCTTTCGTCTTCTTTAATTTTGTTCGCAGCAAAGTTTTGCCATTTTATTGGAAAACTTCTGCCGCAAAGTGTCGTCGCCCAAAAAGCAAAAGCAGCATACAAGGCGTATACGCAATTTGGCTTGTACTCTATGCACTAGCTCTCTCTCTCTCTCTCTCTCTCTGTCTCTCTCTCTCTCTCTCTCTTTCTGTGTGTGTGTGCACAAATTGCTTTTCGAATGTTTTTGACAGTTTGCAAATTGGAAAATTGACTTTTAACACACAAGAGTTCAGCAGCTTAATAAAACTGTTGCCAACTTCTGCTACGCACACGAAGAGCGAGCGAGAGAGGGAGAGTGAGTGAGTGAGTGAGAGCGAGAGTCTGGCTTGACTTGTCCATTACACGTTTATTGTTGAGAAATATGCATAGCAATACTTCCGTTTGGGCTTTGACTCCGGCTCGGTTTTTGTGGCCAAACAAATTGGAAAACCGTTTATGGCCATTGGCTAAGTGCTCTCTGGCTAACTAGCCCCCCCGAAAGCAGTCTTTGGGGAAATAATTGCGCATATCGCCCGAAAAGAATCTAGAGCTGCAATTATACATATTGTATAAGCATTCCGAGTGCCAATCGCTCTGCCATGTCCCATGCAACTCAATCAATTTGATTGCGATAAGCACTTAATTGCGCTCGTTCACTCGAAATGCATTATAATTAACATGAAAACTCCTGCTGCGCTCAAGGATATTGATAGCGGCGCCTAAACTAATGCCAATGCAATGCATCTGCCGTGTGGAAGCTTTAATTCAATTAAAATCCAAAAAGAAATGCGAAAAAACGACGACCAAGCGGCGAAACAAACCCTAGAAACGAGCGAGCTCAGCCCGACCCTAATTATATGCCTGTGCAGGATTTCGCCAGACATCAGACGTGAGTTGAGCCTGTCATAATTTCAGAACCAGCCCGTCCCAACCCGACCCGACTCCCGACTCCCGACTCCGTTCATCCAGTCCCGAACAAAGACACAGCGTGGCGTCCTTTTAGCGCTAGTTTATGACATGTTCTTTGCTCCTGCATTGTTGTTTGGCTTTTAGTTCCGGCAGAGCGCTCTCTCTCTCTCGCTCTCGCTCTCGCTATGTGTGCCTGGGTCATATCCTGTGAAGAGCAGCAGCAAACAAAAGCTTTTTTTCGGCGGCACACAAAGCGCGCACAGAAGAAGATGTTTTAATTAGTTTAGAAGCCGACAAGCATATTGATTTACACTCCAAAGCCGATTCACTCCCGACTTCACTACGAAGACTCCATGAACTTCGCTCAGGGGAACTTTGAGAAGAATTTCGATTATATATAAGTCGTTCAATTTCAAAGTATTCTAGATTTATTTTAATGAATGTGCAGCAAGATCTCTTTGTCTTGAACAAAATATTTGGAGTTGTTTGAATATATCAATGGTAACTGAATAGGAGTCAGTCAGACTTTATGATCTTTTAATTGTTGTTGGTAGATAAACTGTCTGCAGATAGGAATAGCTCTAAGTAGATCACTTAAACTGCACAGCTTTGACTCTATGACATAAAATCTTGAATTGGATATTTAAGTTGATAACTTATCAACTTATCCATGATAAGTCGTCAAAGGAATCTCTAGACTTGTCATGATTTTTTATTCCCAAAAATATATAGCATTTCTTCTTAATTGATTTCTCCTTTTGCTTTACGGACTCGTTTTGTATTTTGTTGAGATTTAGATAGGATGTTTGTTTGGTTCCCTAGCGACATTTCCTGTGACATGTGTAGATCCCAATATACTCGTTTATCATAATTAAGATGCATCGAAATTAACAATTTGAGTCAGCATAATATTCCAGCAGACTCCAACAAAATCTGGATTTTAGTTTCTTTCTTCTATTTCCATACATCAGCGTCTACATGCCTCTACTACCCTCTTTAATTGTGCTTTAATTTCACTCTCCAACTGTCTTGTTTCATAAACTTCAATTCAATTTCCTTTGAAACATTCCTAATATCTTTTATATTTAATATAATTAGTCCGGAATACTTTCCAACTTTTCCAGCTCCATCATACATCACTCGCTCGTTAAAATTTCATTTGAAATGTTCCCCAAATTCATTTCTCATGTGTATTTAGGACTTTCCAAGGTTTCTACCCCATTTCCTTTGCCCATCATCAACTCTCTCATTGGAGTTGCATTTGGACTATTCTAGATTTGTTTTAGATTATGTGTGCGTAGCACTAGCTGAAGTGTCCAGTGTCCTCTTTGTGCTTAATAATAGTTTCGCTTGCATTCAAATTGCTGTAATACAAAGCGAGGCACACGACTCTCCCTCTCCCTCTCTCTCTCTCTCTATATATATATATATATCTCTGCCAGTTGCAGACACAACTGCCACGCCTCAAATAACGCATGTGAAAAGTCAAAGGCGAGTGGCCTTCCCACACTCCCACTCTGCACCTTCACTCTGTAGCTTAACACCCACTCGATCAACGCTCGCTCAAATTTCCTTTCGATTTCAATTGTGGCCTTTTTTCCCCTCTCTCTCTCTCTCTCTCTCTCTCTCTTTATTTCTCTCAATCTCGCTCTCTCTTTCTTCTGCTCAACTTGAATTGACTTTGACTTGGCCCTTGGTTAGGGACGGGGGGTAATTCGACTTGGTTTGTTTGCCGGGGCGTATGTTTGCAGTGCGCCACGTGTCACCCTGTATTTAATTAGCTATTTATTTACTCGCTGACATGCCGAGCAGCACAAAAGAACGAACGAGCGAGCGCACGCACAGTTAATAAGCAGTTAAATCGGCTACAAAGAACGACAAAATATGCCCAGCAGCAGCTGCCTCGGCAAATAGTCGACCAGCATCGCCCTGATTAGGGCTCGGCAAGGGGGCGCGAGGCGGTCCACTAAAGGGGGCGTGGGTAGTTCAACTGTGTCACACGCTTCAAATGCCAAAGCAGCTATTAGCGTGAGCTCTCTCCCCCTCTCTCTCTCTCTCTCTCTCTCACTCTCACTCTTCTCTTCTCTTTGGTTGACACTCGCAGAACGCATTTTTAATTTGCAACTGTGGCTAAGTGAGACGCGTCTGAAACCAGTTCAGCTCAAGTGCGAGGGTAGCTTAATAAGTATGCAAGAAATAAGTGTGGAAAGCTTGAGATGAATGAGTTAGTGTAGTATATCAAATTCAAGATTACAGAGTTTTTGCATTTATAGCCTTATTAACTGCGAAGGAAGCTTTCTAAGTATGCAAAGGGAAGTTCAATAAATAGATAATATGTATAGAAAAGGGTGACATTAATTTTTATATTGACTATATAGTCAATTCTATATTGAACATCGACTATAGACTATAGACCGTAGACTATAGAATGGTTTTATGGTTGTAGCTAACTAAGTAACTAAGGTAACTGCCCTCGCACAGCCATGTGCTTCACTTCTAAGCGAACATTAATTCTTGTTGGCCAGCGGCTTTTTAGAATAGCAGAGGGGAGGGCGGAGGGGAAGCAGGCTGGAGGAGCAGCAGCTCCTCTCGCTGGCTGATTTGCTCTTCGCACTGGCCATGCTCGAGAGGGAGAGCTGGAATAGCAGCTCCTCGCGCTGGCTGATTACGCGCATAATTTGAATAATGGTTTATGACAAAATAAATTAGTCAACGTTGCGAGAGGAGAACTTGGCTTGACTTGGACGGGCTAAAAAACTTTGCTGCATATATTAAAAGTTGTTCAAGTCGTGAGTTACTCGAGTTGTTGTTGTTGCTGTTGCTGTTGCCGCTTGATAACTTAATTATATTTTGTATTTTGTGCGTGCGCTAAAACTGAAGGAGAAAAGGAAAAAAATAAATATGGAAGCCGAAAAATTTGTTAGGTGATTAATTAGCACATAATAAAGTGGCAAAGCGCACGGAAAATTATTTAAGTGTTTTATGATTTATTCAACAAAGAGCTGCGAGCAACAACAACTCAGCCAACAACAACAACAACAACAACAATCGCATACGAAACTGTATAATAAGCAAGTGATTGAAGCAGAACGCATAAAACCAATTAGCATGTTACACAAAATTAATTAAAAGCGGAAATCAAAAAAAGACCCGCAAAGCATGTCAAATGGAAATATATATAGAAATGTATATACAAATTTATATATTCCATATAATTATAATAAGCAGCTTGTGTGTGTGTGTGTGTGGGTTGACAACCAAAAACCCTGTCAAAGTGAGTGGCCTGCCGCTCCTGCTCGTTGTCAAAACAAGCATTTATATAAAGCTGATTAAGTCACATTTCACATATCGTTTTTTTCCCTGGATACCCAGTGAATATGCACTAAACAGGTTATGTTGATTTGGTTAGAGTGTATGTAACAGGCACAGACGACTGATAACATCCGATGTGGAGCAACTATTGAATTGAGAGAGCTATCTCTGCCGACTCTACTCTACTTAGCTGGAACTAATTTAGCTCATAATCCAATACATATATGTAAATATCGAGTCTGTTTGCCTCTCATATCGATATATCAAGATTTAGTTTAATGCAACTGGCCTACTCTGTGTATGAACTAATCCAACTTTTAATTCATGACACCTAAACACTGTGAAGATAGTCTCAACTGTAGAAACCACAACTTATGTTAACTTCAAATCGATAAATCATCGATAACATTCATTTAATCAAGCTATAAATTTTTCTATTTTTTCTACATGTTTCTCTACTCTGTCTTCCAACTCGTAGAGTAATAACCAACGTTTCTAAGATATATAAATCTCTAATTGGATTCACAGGGTATTATACTCGTCGACTACACCCCACTAGAGCACTATGGCTACATTTGTTAAGGGGCACAAATTCTTATAAGTACCTGCCGCATTTCTGTTGTAAATTTCTTTTTTCTTAACGTTTCCTTATGTTTGGCTGTGTGTGAATATTTCTTTGATTGACTCGACCAAAATCGAATTTGTTTTCTTCCGCACTAATTTGACAACTTAAGCCAACGCTCATTTAAACTGACAGCAGATAAGAGAGGTAGGGAGAGAGAGAGAATGGGAAAGAGAGGGAGAAAGATAGAGAGGAGGCTGTGAGCGGCATACCTTTGACATGATTGTGGAATACAGAGATATAAAAAGATATTCCTAAGAATGAATCAAACAATCATGCGCCTACATAGGCTCAATTAAGCAGAGTAGTGGGAGGATGGCATCAGGTTGATGATGGGAGAGAATGAGAATGAAAGAGAATGAGAGGATTACAAATAATGTTTAAGAGTAAGACATATTATATAAATGGAATCATGTTTATTATGATATATTATATATGAATAGACCATAAGAGTCTTAAAGGCAAATAACTATAAAATTTGTATATTACGATTTGCTTTTTTCGCCACAACTTAAGTACTTCAAGCGCTACAGATCTAAAATTTGATAAATAGTTGCTCCTTTAGCATACATACACAGCTAAATACTATATTCTTCTTTTGCCAACTCAGCCACGTCATCTCACATTCCGGCCATGATATTGGCTTAACCCAGAACATTATTCTTTTGCGTGATCAATTCTAGCTCTTTTGTGCTTTCGCTTGAGCTTTGCCGCTTTCAATTAACCCCCATTAGAAGCTCGTTGCACAAAGAAAAGCAGGAGCGAAGCCGCCTTTAGCGTAGGCGTAGCTCTACCTGAGATCGGGAAACGCCCGAAAAGCGAATGCGTGTCGCAATTAATTAAGCTAAAAGAAGACGCAGTTAGCCAACACAAGAGAGAAACAGAGAAAAAGAGAGAGAGAGAGAGAGAAGGGCAAGGACAACGTCGTCGGCATCGTTTGTTGAGGCATTCGTTGTTTGTTTGCCGCAATGGCATCCAATTTCATTCCTTTATGCGACTTATTGAGTTTGGCCTGGCTCTGGTCCTGGTCTGCGTCTTCGTCCTGGCCAAAGGGTGTCGTTGCCGACGTCGTTGTCTGCCTCAGCCGCTGGGCAAAAGACTTTAAAGCAGCCGCCGCTCATATGGAGGCCAAGCTTCGAGTACTGCGACGCATCCTTTATTGGCTAAAGGACAACGTGGCGCGGCGTGTGCGTAATTTAAGCTGCGAAACGTGTCCTCGACTCAAGCTACTCGATCAGCGGCTGGTTCTGGTTGCTGGTTGCGCTTTTTGCCCCGGCTAATCAAATCAAATGACGAGCGCGTGCGTCGGCTTTGCCTAGTGGCTGTCACTAGGGCCAAAAGGACGAAGGCCTTTGCAGGGCTCCGGGCTACGGCCCCCGGACTCCTTTCACTCATAATTTCGTTAGGCTTCATATCGAATTTAGCGTAACCTGTCAACACATTTCAATAAAAGTGTATAAATCAAAAGGAATGAAATTATAAATCATTTTGGCCCGTCGACAGGCCGCTGTAGCAACCCCCAGGACGCGCGCACACCGCACAAACATAACCTCACTTGACATTAGGGGTAACAATAAAGGCAGCAAAGGAAGGAACCAAACCGAAAAAAAATGGATATATAAATAAAGAGGGCAGAAAACATAGCGCTGCATGCGCAACCCCTAAGCGAAGCGTAAATATGTTTGGCTTAAACTGAAACAAAATATGATCAAATGTAATCATGCGAATACAATTACAATTACAATTACTTTTTATAAGAATAGAAAGAGAGAAAGAGAGGGAGAGAGAGAGTGGGAGATGAGCTCTGAGAAAACGCGATGCTAGAGCAGCTGCTTTGTTGGTTGACTCGAGTCAAAGAGCATCAAGCGTCGCACTCGAGTCGTCAAGTGCATGTCCGAGCTGAAGGACATTCGAGGACTCCAGAAGGGGGTGGCTACACCCCTCGCTCATGAATATTATTCAATTTGATGTGTGCCTAAATGCTGTGTAATGAGTTGCACATCTGTTCGCTCGAAGGCCTCGGAGTCAAAAGTTAGCAGCGACGACAGCAACAGGACTCGATTGCTCCGAAGTTTCGCATTATTATTATTATTATGATTGCATTATGGCACTTGCGCTCTTTGATTGTGTTATGTGTCAGATGTCAAGAGCAGCGCGCTGAATCCCTTTTTTACGGAAGAAGAGAAAAGTGCTTCACAGCAAATCGAATAAGCTCGCAAATTGTTTTTCTTTTATAATTCTTTTTTTTTCTTCGTATTAACGAGCGGAAAATTGTGATGTAAATGGATTTGTTTAGGCGCAAGTTACTTTTGCAGAGAGAGAGAGAGAGAGAGAGAGAGAGAGAGAGAGAGAGAGAGAGAGAGAGAGAGAGAGAGAGAGAGGGAATATGAATATATATTGAATATGAGTTCTTATACATATGACAGGCTTGGGAAGAATTTCATTATTTATCTTTGTTTATCTTGATCAAATTTTATTCCATAGCCGCCGACACAAATCTGCTTAGATAAGAGAAGTTTTGATATATAACCTATATCATTACATGCATATGTAGTAGTACATCCATTACAGTTATAAAAAAATTTTTTTGTTTTAGATATATTCACTTTCAAACCACCTATAAACTGAATTGGAAGCTATATCTCTTAAACTTCTCGAGGTATGCTAAAAAAGCAGAATCTGATAAGCAATTTGTATTGATATAAAATATGAGGGAGCCCAGAGAAATTATATAATGGCATACTTGAGACTTATAGAATATACAAGATTTCTGTGTCATACTCATCTGGCTTACCTGATCAATAGAATAAATATTCTATATATATGCAATCTGACTCTCTTGCTCCTTATATGCATTTACCTCTACTAAACAAGCCCTGTTAAGTATGGTATATGTATACTCTACCTCAGCTGCTTCAATTCGCGTGCTTTTCACATTGGTACTTCATAGCTTGGTTCCACTGTAGCCCCTATTTTAACGGCATTTTGCATATTTCATTGTTTTCATACATTTATTTGCCATAATTAGTCAGCTCGCCTTCAAGTGTTGGCTCTTTGTGTTGTTGGACAGTTTAGTGCAGCATAATTTTGAATAAGCAGCAGATGTGCACAACACACACACACACAGAGCTACGCACACACACAACTAGGGGCAACCCTCATACTTGACTTGACTTGACTTGCTTTTATTTATTTATATTTATTTATTATTTACCCTTGCGGCTGCTTTGTTGTGGTCTATGCTTTTCGTGTGTGTGTGTGTGTGTCAAAGGTGGTATAATGTGTTAATTGTTCTACGCCCACGCATTAATAACGGCACTTGAGTACAGCTGTCGTTGAGTTACTTTTTAGCATTCATTAGGACTATAAATAGGCGCTCTGAGAGTGAGAGTGTCTAAGGCAATATGATTAGCGGTATTATGTAATAGAGAGCTTAGGGACTAGGGATCACAGGCTAAAAGGTCAGAGGCCACAGTCGACAGGTCACAGGTCACTTGGGCGCTAAACAAATCACAGAGAATGCTCAATTGCCAGCAATTGTGAACGCGACCCAAAACCAAAAACTTGACTTCCCTAGAGAGGGAGGGTGAGAGGGAAAGAGACATAGAGTAGCCCAAAAAATGGAGCTCATTTATGCAATTGTTGGCAATTCCAATTGTGGATATTGAGAACTCTCTCGCTCTCTCCCGCTCTCTCTCGTTCTTCCTGTCTGCTTGGCCTTTGCCTTCGCCATTGCCTTTGGCTTGCTTTCTGATTATTTTCATTATTAGATTTGTATAGGATTTCAATAAAAAAGGTCCGCAAATGAACCTAATATGCATTATTATTATTACGACATGTGAAAACGAAAGCGAAAGCGAAACGAATCGACTCGCTTACAGCTGTCGATAGGCAATAGACAAATGGAGCGTTACAGACAGACAGACACAGAGAGAGCAAGAGAGAGGGTGAGCAAAAGAGGGCAGGGGTATTCAAGAAATAAACATACTATAAATGTCGAACGGAGGCAAAAGTGGAATTGCAATAAAAATCTATTTTATTTGTTAGTGAAATGACATTTTTATTTGTTTGCTTTTTATGCACACACATGGACACACTCACACACACAGAGAGAGACTGGCAGACAGAGGCAGACAGCGACTCCGGCACGTCACACACGTCGTATGCGCAATATGCAGATAAACAAACATTTCTTATGTGTATATTAAATCGTGCCCCTCTGCCCATTTTCCATTTGTTTTTCCTTATTCTGCCTGCATTTGGCATATTTTCTTTGACAGTTTTACGATATTTAATCATTTGGCCATGCAAAATAATTGACAGCCCTTGCTCGGCTTCGTCCCACAATAATATTAATAATAAAAATTGCCCTAAGCTTGACTATTTGATAAACGCGAACGCATGTTAGCAAAAATCATATAAATATATAACAAATAACAAAGATTGTGCATTGTTTTGCCTTTTTATTTGATTTAGTTAAGGCAAACAGACAAGAGGCTCAAGACACGCCAAGGCATACAACGATATGTGACTGAGTAATGGAGCAGGTTTTTCCTAACGATAACTTATTGTATTCCATGAATATCTATAATTCATTTAGAGCTTTGATTTGTGGGAACTTAGAAAAGTAGATGTAGATGCCTGAACTGGGAAGCAGAGAGAACTACTTAACAAAGGTTTTTCTATATACAGTAATTTGATATTGTTATGCACAATCGTAAGATCGAACATCTAATATACAAACTTCAAGAAATTTCAAAATTCAAAAACATTTTTAAACAGATCTCTCGCTATATATGTGAGAGATCTACTTGAAATTTATTATCATGTTATTTATATGATATCTACAGATATATATCTACAATATAATATATTCTCCTTTAGCATACATACATTCCACTATATCTATATTATATTCTCCAATATCCCACTATATCTATAATATTTTCTCCTTTATCATACATACACCCCACTCATTTCTCACCCATACTTACTTCCCACTCAATCTTAGCACTTTTTTCCTTAATTTCTTTTAGCAAGTCAATTCTTTTAGCCACATTCGATACATATGTATATTCATTTCTTCATTCATTCATTTGCTCCAGTTGCTGGCCATCAATCAACGCCTGAGAGCAAAAGTTCTTCTGGCAATTTGCTTTGCTTTGCCATGCTAAATTAGGTTTTAATTAAACTCTTTTTCTTGTTGTTATTGTTGTTCCTCTTGTTGTTGTTGTGCTGTACGCTGTCTGCGCGTCTGTCTAACTCACTCGATTGTGTTAAATGCGGCGTATGATTGAGGCACGTTTAACCCTTAAACGTGGCAACTTTCGCAAACCCTCGAGAACGGAAATTTGTGAGCTGTCAGCGTGTAATCCAAATAAAATAATTGTCATCTATGGCAGGCACTTGCCCGAGCCCTAGCCAGAGACCGAGCCGGAGCCATATGCTCGAGCTCACAGGCTTCACTGGCAGCTGACGAAATGAACTGGGAGCCGCTCTCCGTCTCAGTGTTAATGATGTGTCTGTCTGCGCGTCTTGCGTTTGTTTAGCTCGTTAAGCTGTTGTTTAATTTGGCAGCTTAACGCATTTGTTTTGGTTACGATCGCAGATAGGAGCAGGCTTAAGCTGGATATAGAGGGAAACCGTATATAGCTGGCTGTGGTTGGCATATTAATTGCTTTGGCCGAGCAGCCAGACCACAAAATGACACAATTTCAATTTGATTTGGCAATTTTGGTTATACTGTTGTTTTTTTTTTTCTCTATTTTCAGTGGTTCGACTGGAAGGAGGGACAACTGCTCGTTTCTATTACAACAATGTAAACGAGTGCCAGGGCAATATTGGCCATTTAAACAACAATCAAACAAGCCACAACAATGCCAAATACGAGCACACAATGCATCGAATGCAAAAATCCAATCAAACTTTTTAAACAAACATTTAGCAAATCTATTACAATACATGTAACTCTTCTTCCTGCCGCCCCCTCTGAGTTGGCAAATGAACTCATCTAAACGAGAAATTGAACCGAATATTGAACCACTGATTGACTGAACTGGGCACAGAGCCCCGCCCCGACTCGCTTCATTCTTTTTGGAGTAACAACTCGATTCCGTTTTCATAGTTCACTTTTCTTTTATATTTTCTTTTCGAGTATGTGTGTGTGTGTGTGAGTATGTGTGTTTGTGTGTGTGTGCAAACTTAATCAAAACAAATTTCCACCTTCAACGAGTTGCACACCAAGCAATTTCCACACAGCTCCAACGATAACTAGAACTTCATGCAAACTAACCGCAAATGCGATTACACACACACATACACACATACACGTAGAGGGTGTGCAGAACGAAAAAATGTGCCCACCAAATCGAAAAGAAAAAGCAAAGGAAGTCAGTGTAGTGTTGTGGTATGTGCAACACTAAGAGATACCCTGTTATTCTATTGGCATATATACTATATGATACCCCAGGTATGTTTACGTACCAGAGCACAAGACTGTACTATGAGAAATTAGATTTTTCTGAAATCTTATGAGCATTATGAGAAATATTCAAAATATATGTATATGTACATATACATATTTTAAAGTAGTAACAATATGTCTAGATCAGCTCAGCTCTGCTTGAAAACAAGTTAATATACAACTTTAACATTAATCTACGACTCTTTCCACCTCTCACATGCATATCAATATACCCCTTGGTCAATAATATCCAGGGCATTTAAAACGAGTTGAACTTGGGGACGCGCCTGCCTCGTACACCAAGGGTTAAGGGTAAGGAGGTGTGTGTGTGTGTGTGGGAGGGCAAATAGGGCCTAAAGGGTATATCTAGCCGGGCTGCAGTTGCCCAAATTTGAATTCGTGTCAATTTGACAAAGTGACACATGAGGGCCGTACGGCCATCTAGAGAAACGCGGATAAAACGCGGCAAAGAAAATTTTTATGCGATTTTCGTTCATTACTTTTGTATTTCATTCACTTTTTTTTCTCAAATTTGTTTATTTATTTATGTGCATATATTTGTGTTGCCAGGCAGAGAGGGAGAGCGAGAGAATGAGTGAATGGGAGAGAGAGGGAGAGAGAGAGACAGAGAACTGCGATAATGTTTAGTCAATAAAAATGATTTGTCGTCTGAGTAAACGAATTCATGAAATTTGATATGTCCTTTGCCGTCAGTCGAGACTGTCGCCTGTCGCCTGTCGCCTTTTACCTTTCGCCTTTCTCCTTTCGCCCTTCGAGCTGCAGGCGAGGTCCTCACAGTTTATGACTTAGAGAATAACACATAAAAACTACAGGGCGAGGTTCTTAAGCTAAAGTCCACTGTGGAGCTATGCAATTAGATGGCCGCCCCCCAGAAGGCAACAGCTAAATCAAATACTACAGAGTTAGATAGATATAGATATAATAGTTGTATAGAAAATGGCACTCGAGCTTTGTGATTCAGGAGCTCTTTTGATGCCCGTTTGGGAGTTTGGTAATCGATATGGGTATATTGGTTTTGAGAGAGGAAATGTAACAGACAATGGAATATACAGATATATTGATATTCAAAAGAATCTATCTATGAAGATATATGAAAGAATTCTTAATTAGGGTGAATCTAGATATTTCCTTATACAGATAGAGGAATATATCGAACCTTATGTACCGATAATTTCTTTCAATTCCTTCAATCTTTCTTTTCATCTTCAATCGTTTTTTCCCTCCTTCTGCTTTCTTGCTCTTCTTCTTCTCTCTTCTGTCCTTTCTCTCTCTTCACTCCAAAAACGCTCACAGAGTGTACCCTAGTCGAGCACAGTCCACTCTCCCGCTGCACTCCGCACTTGCTTTCGTTTTTGGGCTTCTCCGATTGCCGAGTCGAGCGTCTTTTATGCTACACCGCTGTGAAAGGAATTTACGAGGCGCCCCGCCCGTTAATGTCGCAATTTGCCACCCGAAACGAATGGCAGCCAGACATGCAGCCGCGCGAGCGAGCATAAAGCAAAAGGCGCACACACTCATAAAAGTGCATAATTCCCTCAGCATAAATGGATGGCTCCGCTGCCCTCCGTTACCCTGCGCTGCCGATGCCGGCGACCGCGAGCCTTGTCATTCGCATTGTCATTTCGCAATTGAGACATAAATTTTAATATGCTCTGAAAGAAAGTTGCACAAGTTTTTGTTCGCTTCTTCGCTATCTTTTTTAGCTGCGAAAAAGTTACTCCTTTCGGCACAGACAACACGGATATGGGGACAATCAGAGGGTCAATCAAAGTTGGGGGCGGGGTATTAGTGGGTGAGTAACGATTGAGGCTCATTTTGCATGTGCCGAAAGGTGCAAAGGTGTATGTAAAAACAAAGACAAATCTCATCTATGAGAAATATAAATGAGATATTGAATGAATAGATTTATCTGTGATTTAATGATGGACTGAATGGAAAACATCTTTAATGATGGAAAGATGAAAAAATATCTTTGAATAAATTCTATATTACCACTAATAATCACTAAGATAAACCCATTTACATGAAACTCTCTGCTACTCCCACTTTAAACTTTAAGATCCATTTCAAGCCACGATTCGTTATTATCGGAATAAACAACCCAATTTTCAGCTATACCAACTGCCAGTCAATCTCACTACAGCTCGGCCGTTTTCAAGCCCATATATCTGTGCGAAACATAAATTCTTGTCTGGCCATAACATATGGCTGGCTAGCTAGCTGGCCAGTTCCTCTCTGGGCAGAGGGGGAGCTGCTTTAGTTGGCACAGCTTAATTTCGTTAAAATAAATTGCAAACGGAAATTATTTAATTTCCGGCGCCTGGCTGGGCAGACATGTTGATTGCACAATTAGCAAGGAACCAGCTCGTAAATAAGGCTCGCTGATTAAAGTAGATGGTATTTGGTTTGTAGGATCAGGCCACTGATAACTCACCTGGACACGCACTTCAGGCAGATTCACCTTCATGGCCAGCTCCTCGCGCGAATAGACATCCGGATAGTGCGACTTCTCGAAGGCGCGCTCCAGCTCGTGCAGTTGATAGGTGGTGAATGTGGTGCGATTGCGACGATGCTTCTTCTTGGCGCAGTTATCATCCTGGCCTAGAGGGAGAGAGTGGAGAGGGAGGGCGGAGAGAGAGAGAGTGAAAGAGATGGAGTCATTGAGTCAATTGAGTCACTAGCTCATAAACCTATGAGAAAAAGGTTAGACTTTACTTGCTCAACTGTGCTAGATCCACTCGTCTCCATTTATCAACCTTTTATCAAATTCCATATACCAATATTGTGCATGGAACTGATTAACCAAATCGAACTAATTCCCATTTATAGACCTGCCACTAAATTTCATATACCTATATAGTTCATGGAACTGAATACTCAACTCCAACTTATTCCGATTTATTATCCTTTTATCAAACTCCATATGCCAATATAGTCTATGGAACTGACTCATCCAATCGAACTAGTTCCCACTGGGCAACTCTATGACTCTATCGCTCACCTTCATCATCGCTGCCGGATGTAATTTTCTCGCCCTGCTCGCTGCTGTTGGTCTGATTGAGATCCTCGCTGGAGGCGCAGCTGCCGTTGACCAAACTGTCGTTGTCTCCATTCAGACGCTCCACATGCTCCACCTGATTGTTGTTGTTGTTGTTGCTGCTGCGATATTCATGCTGAAAGTGTTGCTGCTGTTGCTGCTGCTGTTGCTGCTGCTGCTGTTGCTGCACCTCGTCGAGGCTGCGCGCTCTGATGCCATAATTGCCCAGCGCCTGACCGTTGGCTAATTTCGCTTCATTATCGTCGACGAAGGTGGATTTGCGCTTGTTGTTGCTGCTGCTGCTGCTACTGCCGATGGGGCGCGGCGTGGGTGGGGAGGTGACGTCGACGTTAATGTTTGCTTCGTGCTGCAGCTTCGCAGCATCGTGCTCCTCGTCCTCCTCCAGCTCGCTGCTCGACGACATTGAACGCTCATCGTAGTCGCGTGCTGCACTCGCCGAGCTCTGTCCGTCCGCCTGAAAGTAGCCGCCTGCAGCCGCAGCGGCAGCAGCAGCAGCAGCCGCAGCAGAGGCTGGCGACGATGATTTGGCATATTTGTTGTGCTGCTCCTGCGCATGCGCAGCGAGCGCCGCCAAGTGCTGCTGGTGACTGCCGTAGACGGCGGGCGCGGGCGGCGGCGGAGGCAGCTGCCCGAGTTGCCCCACCTGCGACTGCGACTGGGGCTGCAATTGATTGGCCTCCACCATTTGATGCATCGAGTTGAGGTAGTTGCCGGAGGCGGCCGCCGCCTCCTCCTGGTGGCCAAAGTGCGTGGCGCCGCCGTGATTGTAGCCGAAGGCATTGTGGTAGCCAAAAGGGGCTCCGTGATGAAGCGGCGCCTGCTGCGCCTGCGCCGGGTGCTGCTGCTGCTGCTGATGCTGCGGCGGTGGCGCCGGCGGTGTTGGCGGTCCATAGCTCAGTCCGTTCTTCGAGTGCTGCTGCAGCATGCTGGCCATGTGATTGTCCATGTGGCGCAGCTGAGTCAGCGACATGCTGCCGCAGCGCAGATCGGTGGCGTCGTCCTCGGCCATCGAGGCGTCGCCATCACCTGGAGAATGAGAGATATAGGGAGGGAGAAAAAAAGTGGATGTATAAGAGACGTATGTGAATAGTATGAAATTCAAGGGATCTTTAATCTAGCATTGCTGAGAGGTTTTATATCATATCTGAAGAGCGAAAAAATTATCAATATATCATATAGATATAGATATATATATATATAGAGAGAGAGAGAGAGGTAGATAAAAGATATGATGCTGATTATAATGATATATGATCAGAAGATATGATGTTGATTATGATGATATATGATCATAATCAACAAAATATCTTTTATCTACTTCTCTCTCTATATTTAAGTCTCCCCCCTCTTCTCTTCTATATACATCTCTGTATGCCCACTCTGAGTAATTCATCCGTAGACCCACTTCGTATAGCCGCACTCCGAATAGCCCGACTTCGTATAGCCCCACTCGGAATAGCCTTTCACGCTCCTCTCTCTTCTCTCCCCACTTTCTGCTCGCCTCCCACTAGTCTATTGACGGCGACAACTAATGACTTCCTTGCATGTCACGTGATATGTGGTGCTATAGTCGAGCCGGGCCAGAACGCCCATTAGAGCCACCGACCTCGCGCCCAATGCCCCGCTGCACCACACTTCAGCATGGAGTTGCGGCCTTCGGCATTTCATTCTTTCTGAGAATTTTTATTGCCTCACATTGTAAATACGAGGCGACTAATTGAAAGCCGTTTATTAATGGCCAACAGGTGTGAGGGTGTGGGGGTGGGTGGGTGGTTCGGCGACTCAGTTCGGTTCGGTTTAGTCTGGATAGTTCTGGGTGGGTTTCGGGTGGTTTGTTTGCAACCCAAAATTAAATAACACATTGTTATTACCGCGTCAGGGCTTTTAACCACATGGGCAGCGACAGCTTTATGACTTGACCAACTGTCCAGCCAGCCCACCTCACAGGCTAATTAAAATCTAATCAGGCCAGCAAATGTTGGAGTATTATGTAGAAATCCTCAACTCCAGCGTGCAGTGAGTAAATCATGATTGAAATTATATAGTTGGAGCTATGACCAGAGCTGAAGCATGGCAGTTACATAGCTGCACATAGAATGATGATAGATTTCCTTTTAGGGTTACTCAATATCAATTTGTGGACAGACCAAATATGAACAAAATAATAGGAAAGTGGAAATTAAAAAGAATGTTACGATTTGAACTATTTTTATAGATGGGGCACTGACATGACTTTAAGTAGATATTTGAATAATTGAAGGGTATATAATATCATGATAGAAAGAGAGAGATAGCTTAAAGGAAAGTAAACGACAGAGATAGAGAGATACAGAGCGAGAGAGAGAAAGAGAGAGTGTGAGAGAGAGAATGAGAAAGTGAGAGGGAGAGTGAGAGAGATACTGGTAGATAGAGAGAGATACGTATAGATAGAGTGGCTATATAGCGAGAGAGCGCATTTAGAGGGTGTGAGGATTCAGATTATGTAAATAGAATGGGTGTACACATATTGGATATAAGCAGGTGAGTATTTCTATGTGATATTCCAAGTGTATCTGTAGAGTAACTCCATGGAGTGAACCTTCTTAAACGATATATACATACATATATATTTCTTCTACTCTCTATTCCAATTGAGCTTATCGAGTGGTTGAGTTCTGTCTGTCTGTCTGTCTGCTTCGCTTGTGTTAGCTAAATTCAATTTCTATGTTGAATTGAGTTTGCATTCAAATCCAAAATCCAATTAACGATTCTGTAATTATTCGTTAGCCTTTCGTGTAATTGCTTTCTGATGTACATACACGCACACACACACACACATACATCGGCATTGACATCGCCATCGATTTAATTTGCATTGATGACGATTGTCTAATGTAATTAGCTGCAATAATTAGTGCTTTGCTATTGATTTTTACTGTAACTTTTCTCAGCTCTCGAAGTGGGTCAAATGCTTCATTTTTGGCTAATTAACTCAGTGGAGGGGGGCTAAAACAGCAGCCACAAATTCATCCAATCAAGCGAAATTTACACGCACCGCATGAGCTTCATTTGTAGTTAATGAAATTAACAAAAACTTCCAAAAAATGCTGAAACAAAGTGAGAAAACCAAAATGCGGTAGCACAAAAGGCCAACAACAACAACAATGAAAACTTATTTTCATAATAATAATAATAATAAATATGTGTGTAATAATAGAAAAGAGCATTTAGGAAAAGGCGTGAACGCCGCATGAGGTGCCGCAGCGCCAGTAGCCGCAATCTCGAACCCAAGCCACAGTCAGAGAGCCGGAGCCGGAGCCAGACCCAGAGCCAGATCGTAGGCCACACCGAGTGCGTGCGTTAATTGCGTGTGCTTGAGAAAAGACCAACACGAGTTCGAGCTGAATGAATTGCCGATCAACTTGATTTACACACATCGGCGCACACACGACTGCGTAATCAAATTTTTTTGTATTTATTAAATTTGCGTATAGTTTGGTTCACATGTGCCAGTTAGAGTCGGTGTATATGTGTGTGTGAGTGTGTATAGGAATAGAGCTACCCTTCTATCGACATTAACTCCAGATGAGGTACAAGGTAATGCTCTGCTAGAAAAAATTACAGTTATCTGTAATCTATAAATATAATTTCAATATGTGAGTAAATCAATGCATCAAATTTTGTAATTTGAGATTTTTCTGAAAAGTTAAATAACTCTTTCTATACTGCTAATGATATATATAATATATGCTAAGTTCACCATCCAAGTTTTTTTTAACTTTACTTCAATAAACATTTGCTCTACATGCATTGTAAATAAGAGCTCAACACGCCTCCGGCTAAAGTTCAGTTTTGTAATCAGTTGTTTTCTGAATGCAAGAATCGTTGTTTAACAGTTCGGCTCACAGTCACTGCTTCTGTATTCAGTCTTTCTTCCTCTCTATGTGCCCCATACTGCACTTCATTATACGTCCAACTCATGACCGTCTTCTGCTCACATCAAAAGTTCAGTTCAGATCTTCCCCTTGGCCTTGATCATGAATAAAGCTTTTCTCTTTAACAGATCAGCTATGAAAGCTGAAGCTGAAGCTACAGCTGCAGTTCAAGGCAAGGCACACACACTACTCACTACTCACTATTCGCTATTCACTACTCGATACTCGCTATTCACTTCATGCTTATTCACTCTATTCATTCATTCATTGTGGCGCGAGCAAATTGCCTGATCGACAGTTCAATTAAGAAATGATTTCGTTGGCTTTGGCCATTGGCCGTGGCAATTAAACTTGGCAGCTGGAAATTTTGGATTGTTAACAAATTTGACTATGAAAAGAGAGGGAGGGAGGGAGAGGGAGATAGAGTGAGCTGAAGAAGTCAAATAGAAATGTTAAAAGGTACAAATTAAGTCAGCTACTGGGAAGAGGGCAGACAAAGGCGAAGGCGAAGGCGAACTCAAACGCCCTCCGCTTGCTAATTGAGTGTGGAGCCTCTTTGCCGGCCTCTTGTTACAATTTAGCGAGCGTTTACTGTAACAAAATTGACATTAATCGCATGATTTGACAGAAACATCACAGCGCACATCAAACTTGGCCATTAGGCGGCCTAATTGAAATGTTTTCGGAGAGTCATTGGCAACAGGTAAGCGGCGCAGGTAGACTCCGGCCACGCTTAACAAAAGGAAATGCACAACAGCGGATTGTGTATTAACTGATCTTCCGGCGTTGTCCAAGATACATACATATACACACACATATATATTTGTGAGATGAAAAGATATTTCACATCGCAGCCAATCGAGCCGCATATCACAAAATCAAACGAGCCATAAACAAAAACTGTCAATCAACTTGTCTGGCTCAAGCTGAAGTGAAGTGCACTGCTAGCTGTTGTTGTTGTTATTGTATTTTTGTTGTTGTTGTTGTTGTTGTTAATAAGCCGCGCACACCGACGCGCGTTTAGCTCGCTTCGGCCACGCATTAAGATCATTAAAGTGACTTAATGCTCAATTTAATGCCGCATCAAACGGGAATGGTCAACTACATATACAATACATACATATACACACACACACATACACACACACACACACACACACACACACACACACATCCATATATACAATGTCTCTTGGCTTGCTTATTTATCTTGATCTGACTTGCTTTAGTTTGCATTTGCCTTAATGCACTTGCAGCTCACTGCCGCCTTCTCTCTCTCTCTCTCTCTCTCTCTCTCTCTCTTTCCCTCCCTCCCTCTCCCTCTCTCTCTTTGTGTGACGCCAGCGCTGTCAGTTTAAATGCTTTTTGACAGCCTGCGTCTAGCCGCACTTCAATTATGATTATGACTTAGAGTTTCAGTGCAAACCCCTTCAGGCGCCCCTCGCTCCCCACCCCTCACCCTCTCTCCATCTCACCTGCCGCCTCACCTGCTTAGCCAGCTTATTTGCTGGCTTCTAATTAATTTGCGGCCATTTAATTTTGCGCTTTGTATCGTTCGCTTCGCTTTTTTTTTTCTTCTTTTGCCTCTTGTGTTTACACAACTTGTTTAGCTGTTTTTTCTGTGTTGTTGTCGCTGCAGCTAGCTGCCTCTCTTTGCGCTTCTCATCGCGGACCTTAATTAAATTAATTTGCAACGTCTTTTAATTGATTTCGCCTTTAATGTGTCTCGCACAAATCGTTAAATGACAAGCAGGAAATTGCCTAGACAATAGCTGGCATTGGATGACGCTGTCTCACTCTGTATATAGCAGTCTGTCTCTTTTCACTCAGCTTATTCATATTGATCTTTAGTTTTAAATTTTTTTTTTATTTTTTTGAAATTACATATAATTTTTGCATCAAAATAATATATTTTAAGCACTAATTATTGGCTTGAGATAAGTTTTTGATTGGCAAAAGGCGGAGAGACTGAAAAAGCTTTCGAGTATATGGTATATAAAAATGTATATCTGATATATATTGTATAGTCATGATTAAATTTTTTTAAAAATATTTATATATGGTCTATTCAAATCCAATGTGAGAATAGTTCTGGCTTACAGCTGGTTTGGTGGTTTTTGTTGTTTGTTGTCGTTGCAGCTAGCTGTCTCTCTTTTCGCTTCTCGTTCCCTAATATTATTATTAACAGATAATGAGGACTTCAAATGGGTTTGCTGAATGAGTAGAACTATCTAAAGTTTGCTTCCCTTGACTTTAAATAAATTGACTACAAATAGATGCAGTTCTTATTTACTTTATTTTATTTTAATTAAATATAAATTCTATATATTTCAGCTCACTAATTCTGTTAAAGCAATGACAATCATTTTTAATATTATACATCTGTCATATATATCTTCAATAAACCACTTCTAGCTATAAATACAGCTAGCAACAACTACACTTATTATCTCGTTTTTAACACCACCTATATCACCTGTCGCAAATGGCTTGCCAGGTGAAAGCAAACTCACTTCTGGCCGCCCATTTTTCACAACTCGCAAATTCTAAATGTTGTTGTTGTTGTTTTTGTTTTTCCTTTGCCTTTTGCTGTGCGACAATCGCTCGTTGGCAATCAAAACACAAAATGAAATACATTTTTAACGACGTGCCAAAGCAGAAGAAGAAGAAGAAGAAGAAGAGGAGAAGGATGAGAAGAGAGAAGAAGCAGAAGGTGCTTTGGGCAGTTAGTTAAGCACAGTTTTTGGCGACTGGCACCGACACCGACAGCGACATAAATCCTACTATAATCCAGTTAAAAAGCCTTCAGAATAACGACTGCAACTAACTGAAAGGAATATGTAATAAAACTTTTAAATTGACTGAAAAGAAAGCAGGCAGAAGAAGCAGCAGGAGCCAACGCGTCGAACCACGGTTCTAATCCCGCGTTGGCCATGTAAACGATTACCGTTGACTGATTTCTCCTTATCAGCTGTCGTGCATCGCACACCAGACGCCAAAATGCCAGCTGAGTGAGAGAGAGAGAGAGGGGAAAGAAAGGTAGCTAAGAATAAAAGGGAGTAGAAATAGTAGTGGGAGCAGCACCAGTTAGAGCCGAAACGACTTGCGGCCCACGCGATGTAGTTGAGCCCAAAATAAATGCTAATATAATTTTGCGATTGTGTTTGTTGATTTCGCAACAATGCGCCGTTCGCCATTCACCGTTGTGTGGCACTGTAATTGAAATCGATTTGCATTGCGCTTATCGTTTATCGCTCTATCGGCATTCCGATTGCCACACTCTGTTCGCGACGCCGTGAGACTGTGAAGACTTGAGCTTAACGAGCGTGCTTAATTTTGAGTCTGGGCAGCAATATGATTTGAAAGAATTGGAGTGCCATATAGAAATATAGAAATTTCATAGAATATTTAGTCTATAAACATCTATGAACGGTCTTTCATATATGTACTAAAGAATGTATAGTATTTAGTACATATATAAAAAGTCCCTTATTTAGTACACATATAGAAATTCTCTCAGCCGTACTTCCCCTACCCTGTCCTCCCATTTCACCATAATGTTACCGCCCGACACATTTAGTAGATCAGACATCCTACTTACCATCGCTGCTGCCCTCGGCGGCTGCCTGCAGCTGACTCTGCGCTTGGCCATTGCGGTTTTTGAGTCCGAGAATTGCGTCGATTGTGTGGCGGGGCGTCAAAGTCTGACCGCCAGCTCCGAATTTGCGTGCGTTGTCCTTGAGCGACATTTCGCTGTCTGCAACAAAAGAGAGCCAGAGTGAGAGGGAGCACGAGAAAGAAGAAGAGAAGCGTGTGCTAGCTGGGCTTTTGGCTGCTGACGGCCATGCATGAGAATTAAAAGCCTGTTTGCCAACAGTTTGCCAGAGTCAATTAGGCGCACGACACAAGCGACAACAGCAACAACTATAGCAAGTGCACTCAGAGAAAAATAGGGAGTGATAATGAATAATATTATAATTGGATATAATGTGAACTCTAATATGTATATAGTATATTGATACATAAGAAATAATATGAATGTATTTTTTAAAGTTCTAAAAACAAATTCCAATCTGCGCTAGATGTTAGTTGAAAGTCTCCTCTTATTTTACTAAGAATTCTGTTTCAAATAGTTTATATAATAGTTTTTATGTGATCTAAATGGTATATTTGTATTAAGTTCATATAGAGAAAAGAGAGATATGAAAGCTTTTTCCTGGTGTTCTTTAATGTATTTTTTTAATAAAATTAATTAATATTCCTAGTAAGTAAACTATATTTCCTCTAACATCGACAGGTTTTACTTCAATTATTAAGAAATGCTGTCTAGCTAACATTTAGAATATATAAAATTTCCATAGAAAAGCGTATCCAACTATTCTATTCTATATGATAGCTTACTTACTGCTTAAGACCAAAAAGAAATTATTCAAAATATGTAAATTACGCAAAATTGTAAAAAGTTCGAGAAAAGCTCAAAATTGAATTGTAAATGTTCTCAGTGTTAATGAGAAACAAAAAATTCCTAAAGTCATATTGCAATATATTATTAGAAATATTTTAAAATGTAATACTATTTATATGAAAATATAGAAGACATGTTCAATTTGAATCTCTGGTCTAATATCATCTTTGATTTCTCTGAGTGCATGCAAATATTGTCAGCTATTTTGAATGTTTAAACACACACACACACACTTGCACACAGACACACTCTGGCATGGGCGACACAACTTTATTTACAGTTTTAACGAGCTAAAAACTGTAATTGCAACTAAGCGACATATTGCCCGCAATCGCTCTATATACACTTAAATGCACACACACATACACATATATAAATGATTTTTTTCTAATGAGAGTTTGTCATGCCAAAGGCGTAGCTGAAAAGTAGGCAATAGTTTTTTTTTATATTTTTTTATTTTTATTTAAATATTTTTCCAGCTGCTGCTGCTGCAGCCGCTGCTGTCGATCATTTAATTTATGTATTTTTAACGAATTTAAAATGTTAAATGGAAATGTTTTCAGTTTTTTTTTGCTACTCCTTTGCTTTTTCCCTATATGCCTCGCATGCCTGGGCAATTAGTTTATAATTTGCAAATTATTTTAAATGCCGGGCCCGGGCCGGGTGCATGTTAATGCTCGGCCCAAAATGCAAAACATGTCCGTGAACACGCATTCGCACAGTGCCCGCTGTCAATCCATGTACGGAGAGCATTTCATGTGCCGCAACAATTTGTGCTTAATTAAATCGGTAATCCGTAATGGCAGCCGCTTTCCGGCTAACTAAACTACTGCGAAGAGTTCTCTTCCTCTCCCTTTCTCTCTCTCTCTTACCCTCTGTGATCACAGTGTTGTTGTTGTTGTTATTGTTGTTGTTGTTGTTGTTGTTGTTGACATTGCTGCTGCCCAGCTGTGCGTAGTGCTCCTGGAACTGTTCCAGATTCTTGAATTTCTCCACAATCAACTGCAAGTTCTTCGCATCTCGCACGTTGGCCAACAGATGGCGCAGATGCTCCAACTGTTTGGGCGCCATTTTGTGATGGCCGCCGCTCTGCTGTGCCAGCTGCTCGAAGATGTGCTGAAACGTCTGCTTGTGCTCCATATTGGATGCCGCAAGACTTGAGCCAGCCTCCACTAGAGTAGTTGCAGCAGCAGCAGCAGCAGCTGCAGTAGCTTGCATCGGCGGCGTTGCAGCTCTGGTCTTAATATCCATAGTTTTGATATAAAAATTCTTGATAAATAATTCTTATTAGACGCACTCACTCACACACACACACATCCACACACACGCACAAAATTGACAAGAGTTTTCTGTGTGCTGATTTCAGTTTCACTGTTGCGACGGCTTGCGTGTCTTTTGAGTTTATGAATAACTGTTTTGCCCACAAGAACCGTAACCGAAATACGTTGCGCACGGTGCCAAGGCAGAGTTGGCAATAAACAAGCCGCAGCGACAGGCAGAGCCAGTCAGCCAGCAGCTAGCAAGCAAATTGAAAACCGGTTTTGTGTGCGTCAAGCTGCTCGCATACATGAGTGTGTGTGTGTGTGTGTGTGTGTGTGTGAGGGGCGGAGCTATAACTAAAATGAGAGCGCGCTAAAGAGAGCGCAGCGCAAGCGTCGTTCAACGGGTCGCAGCTACTCTGTGGCTCGTCTCTCTCTCTCACTCTCTCATTCCCTTTGCCTGCCCGTCTGTTCGTCTACCTGCAGCACGCGTGCCTCTGCTCTGCATGTGAGTGATATACATATGTGTGTGTGTGTGTGCTTTGCCTCTTGCATAGGCGACAACTTTTGTTTGTCAGCTGCTGCTTTGTTCGCTTTTAAATACAACTGGCGCTCATACAACAATATGCAACAAATTAAGAACGAGCATCGGCCCAAAAAAGATGACCAAACAACCGTTAGCTCGACAGTGGAGTGGAGTGGGATGGAGTGGAGTGGAACGGAGTAAAGTGGAATGGAGTGGAGTGGAATGGAGTGGAGTGGAATTGCCCTCGCCACTGCTCGCCTCGGCTAGTGCCGTTAGGTGAGTTTTGTATTTGTGGTGTAAATCAACAGCGATGCCTATTTAACAGTTAGCCCAACTTAACTGCGACTGTCTTTCGTTCTCTCTCTCTCTCTCTCTCTCTCACTCGTACCTGTTGGCATGAGTTGCGGCTTTTTTGCCCCAGCTCAGCTCAGCTCGGTTCAAATTCAATTCAATTCACTTCACTTGACTCATTTACTCGTTTACGCTATCTTCCATTACACGTTAAATGAAAATGTCGAGACGTAGGGCGAGGAGGGAGGCGAGGGGAGGGAGGGAGACAGCCAGCAGAGCTGTTATCCTGGTCTGTCACGGGGGTCTCCTTTAGCCAGCGATTCGATTTGTGCCAACTAATGAGCTCTTAATGTGCGTTTATTCTTACGCATAACGAGCTTGCCAAACGTAATTATATGTACTGCTAGTGTGCGTGTGTGTGTGTGTGTGTGAGGGAGAGAGAGCAATGTGTGCGTGCGTGTGTGTGAGAGGCTGCCATGTTGGCGCGCTGCTTAATTGAAGTGGAGCTCGACTGGCTGGCAGGCAGGCACACACACACACATACACCTGTGTATATGTGTGGGTGTGCGGCAACCGCCTTGCGTCATTTTCATTTGCGCTGCATCCGCTTCGCTTCGCCTCGCTCTGCTTCGTTTCTCTGCTTCTTGTTGTTTTTGCTGTGTTTTAAATTAATTTGCTTTTAATTTGCTTTATTATGTGGCAATTTCTCCTGCTTCGTACTTTTAATTAGTTTGCTTTTATCGTTAAGCTGTTAACGGCTTTTGGCAACACAATTCACTCAAATTTCCGTCTATTTTTAGTGCTGCCAACGGAGTTTCTTAGCGGTTTTCTGGTACGGTAAATACTTATACGGTTCGTCGGCTGAGGCTCTTCCTGCTCATTCTTCTTCTGGTTTGTCTTGTTACCCTTTTACTTTACTGTTATTAAAGCTTTTAGTCCTCTTATTTATCTTGTTCATATTATCTTAGTTATCCCTTTACTTATTTCCGCTTTTATTTCTCTTGCTCTACATCCATTCTTCCTTTTTTTTGGTTTTCTCCTCATTTCGTATTCCACCTACCTGACTTACTGCTTCATCTTGGGAAGCTTATTTGGCTAAGATATCTACATCTTCTCTTCGCTTACTCTTCTTTTTCTTCTTCTTCTTCTCCTTCTTCTTTCTCCGCATTCCTTTTCTTCTCTTTGATTACTCTCTCATCCTTCTCTTCGCTGACAAACTTATTAATCCTTCAATTCTTACTATTTCCGATTCTCTTCCTTCCCATTTTCCCCTTCACCATCTGCATTCTCTGTCCTCCTTCCTCTCCTTCCTTCTCCCTTTCTACCCCTCCCCCATTCAACCACACAGACAACAATAATTGAATGCATAATTCGAAATCCATTTATGGTTTATTTTCCATCCGATTTCGATCTAAACAAGCTGCCTGACAAGCAGTCGGCTTTGATCTGCTGATGCGGACTGCACTTAGCTTTATCTCGGGCCTCGAATCAAATCAAAGCGGCCTGCGCCAGCGCAAAGGCCTGAAACCAGTTCTGCAAGCAGAGGCCGTCCTCCATCTTCCTCACTCACACACGCAAAGCATGCGATAGCTCTCTCCCTCTCACTCTCACTCTCGCTTGCGGTGCTGTATTGCTATGCTTTTGCAGCAGAGGCGTGGCCTAAAAGAGAGAGAGAGAGAGAGAGAGAGGGAGAGCGAGCGCAGTGAGCGCTTCGGCGCATTATGCGAGCATGCATACATATGTATATTTATCAAATGTGTGTGTGTGTGTGTGTGTGTGTGTGTACGCCTTGTGGTAGACCATTGAAAAAGTGATGAAAATAACTCTCTGTCACTTTATTGGCGCTTAACGAGTTTGAGTTGATGAAGAATTTAATTTATGATGCTGCTCACACCCCCAGACCGCTGCTAGAGACAGAGAGAGCGCAAGAGTGCAGGAGGGTGGCCGGGCTGGGGGTTGGGGGCGGGGTAGTTGGGCATGGCTCCAACCGCAACGAGTAGAAGTGCAGACGTCGAGGCGAAAAAAGGCTGAGAAATTAATGAACTCGTAACTGTCGCTTTGCAAATTGGGTCGCAAGTGTGTGAGTGTGACTGTGTGTGTGCCACGCCATTTTATGCGCACACATGTGCATAGATCCAAAGAGTGTATGTGAGAGAGAGGGAGTTAGAAAGAGAAACAGAAACAGAAACACACACACAGCAGCAGCAGCCGCCGCCAGACGTCAAGCTTTGATGATTTAATTTTCTGGTCTTCTAATTTAATTTTATTATAGAAATACAGGCGAGCGCTGTGTGAGAGAGAGGGCAAATGTGTGTGTGTGTGAGTGTGTCTGTCACTCACTCTCACCACACACACACACACACACACACTCGCATAGACATGCATGCAAATTCGTTAATGGAAAATGGTGGCGTTTAATTGAAAAAGGAAGTACGCCGTAGGGCAGGAGGATGTGCAAGGACCAAAGGCAGAGCACAAAGTATGGGTGCGTCATAGCGAGTTTTTGCTGTCCCTCACACAGTCGCTCGCTGCACAATTCGCTCGCCTTTTTTGCTGTGTGCGGTTACTTTTGCAATAACAATTCGCAATTACAGTTATTTGTTTGTGGAACTCATATTTTTTAATTGACGCTCGCATTTTTTGCAGTTGTTGAATTTAATTGGATTAAAAATGCGCAGATAATTACAAAATGGCGTTAATTAATCGTCAGCCGCCATATTGATTTTGCAGCAACAATATTTAATGATTAACAATTAACAAAAAGCAAGAAGAGAGAAAGAGAGAGAGAGAGAGAGAGAGAGAGAGAGAGGGAGCATAAAAAGTGGCTGCTGCTGCGATTTCTGATGCCAACTCTTTGGGCTGATTGCAGCTGCCGCTTTCTGCCTTAATAAAACCAATTAAAATTCATTAGCTTCGCACACACACACACACACACACGCACACACATACAGAGAATCACAATCACACACTAATGCCATCATTCGCTCGTTTTCTCAATTATTCATTCAATTTATGTGGCACAAAAGCCGCCGCTGCCGCCTCAGCTCTATACATATTCATGCAGCTAAATGAAGAGAGGCAACACTTAAATGCAATTTACCTCAATTTTAGCATCTTCCATCTCTTCCATCTCTCCAGCTTCCCAGCTTCCCAGCTTGGCGTCTTGGCATCTCCTAGCAGCAGCCACAGCATCCAAGCAGGGCGCTTCGTCTTAACGTCTTTTCATGGCACTTACATCGTCATTCTATTCGTCTAATTTCATTTTCTTGTCTCTGTGCGAAACTACGACGGCGCATCCTTGGCTCCTTTGGCGCCTTGCGCTCCTTGCGCTCCTTGCGCTCCTTGGCTCCGGCAGCTTCTGTATTGCCTGCTGTCTGCCTTAAGATTTGGCAGCTCATGCGTTTTTCTAATTACATTCAATTAGAATGTTGATTGATATGTTTGTCTAAGGATTGCCAGGCAGGATTCGAACAGGATTACAGACAATGCCAACTGCCATCGACTTGAGCTAAAAATAAATACAAACGATTTTAGCATTACAATTGAATATTTACACACGTCTAGAGACACTTGAAATTGACGTAAATGTGAGACTTGACAGTTGACTTAACATATGTTAAGGCTAGCTTAACATTGACTAACTTTACATATGTTAAAGCTAGCTTAACATTGCCTAACTTAACATATGTTAGCTGCTATTGATGATATTTTTAATTGAGAGACTGAAGATACGCCATTCTAAACTAAGTTCCGTCTATAAAATGTGATTTAAATTCAAATTTATATTATTTTTAAGTTTATGTAGCTTAATCAAATTTGAATTTTAATATGTTTTCCATTTGGTCGCACAATTTGGTGATTGGGCAACAAAATTGAAATTTCTGCGCACATTTTGGGACCTTGTTTATTGATTAGAGACTCTTATTAATTATGCGCATTATTTTGTATTCACAGACGACAAATAAACAAATGATATTAATTATGGCCAAATGGCAAACATTTTTCGATATTTATGGACAAACGTTTCCCTCGACTATTTGCATTAATAAATTCAATTATGCGTTTTAATTGCAATTTGGTCAACAATTCTATAAACTTTTTCCTTTTCCACTTTTGTTTTGCTATTTTTGCAAAATTAATTATTTAGCCGAAAAGAATTAAAATTTTTGGGAATCGAACCTAAAATTAAGCTTTATTTGTGGAAATTGCAATTCAATTAAGTTGCCAAAACAAATTGCAAATCGACAAAATGGCCAAATGGGCAAATGGACAAACGGACAAATGGCAACAACAACAACAACAACAACAATCGAAAAGTTGTTTGAATAATTTCATTAGCGTTGATTTGCAGCAATTGCAATTCGCAATTGCAAACAGCCTTCGCCCCAACACCAGCCCCAGCAGCCTGCACCTGATTATATAGCAGACTCTCTCTATATATCTATATACATATATATGCATGCATACACATACATACGTATACAAATATATTTTAGATATATGTTGTGCGGCTCTGCATCAAATCGAACGCATTTTAGTCCTCGTCTGAAGCAAATGGTGAATCAAACCAGCCTCAGCCGACTCCATGCGGCCACCTTCCATAAAGCGTAATTACTGCCTCGATGTGGAATGAAACATAGCACACGCACACTGCGAGAAAATGCGTGGATATTTAAAGAATTCATAAGAAAGAAATATATTTATAATTCATTTTCTATTCCAGGCATAAATTCAGCTGAATTTCTCTTATCTCATCCACTCTTCACGTTCTACTGTCTAGTCTACTGTCTCCCTCCTCCCACCTTTCCCTCTTAAGTCAAAACTCTGCACTCTACACTCTATAAACACCCATTTCTATACTATAATCTCCACTCTCCACTCTATACTCTCCATTCTCTACTCTTTCCTCAACACTCTCCACTTTGCACTCTCCACTATACAGTTTCCATGCTCCACTCTCCACTCTACACTCTTCCATTTTTCTTAACAGGCTTAACAGTTGCTCTCGACTTCGTGTGGCAGTCTCGCTGCCCTATATGAAGGCAGCTGAAGATCAGAGGAGCTGATTCTTGCAGCAGCAGCAGCAGAAAGTGCTCTGATTGGTCGCCTAATGATCGAGAGTGAAGACTGACTCAGTAAGAGGCTCAAGACTTGAGCTTGACTTGAGTGGAGCTGTCGGTGCCCTATATAAAGGCAAGCCTGTTGCAGCGCAGCTTCAGTCGCATTCTTCATCTTCTGGTGGTCAGTCGTCCAGTGCAGCGCGGTGCTTCACCTCTTCTTCTGTCTGTTGGTAAGTGCTAAAATAGTTAAGTATGTTAAGCGAAAATGTAAAAGTTATACTTGTAATGATTATTTAATGTAAATATAATATATTTTAAATTTAAATGTTATTAATTATTATAACAATCATTAAGATAAGCAAGTCTGCTTTAAGGCTATTTTTTAGTCAGGCAAGTCCGACTAACACTTCGACTTCCCCTTCTAACTCTGAGTTATTTAAATACAGCCGTGTTTATAGTTAGGTATATAATTTGTATAAACTAACTATAAAACATAATAAAAGGGTATTTTAATAGCGAAGTTTCGTGTAATGCATACGAAGATTACGTAATCTTTAGATTTTGGATGCCACGCCCCTTTCGCTTCACAGGGCTCAAGGTATTTCCTAGTCGAGCAGTCTCAACTAGAGCACTCTTACTTGTTATTATTCATTATCTCTATAATCTATTATTTTCATTCTTTATTCTTTTTCTCTCTATTCTGCTTATTATTCCTTCATTTACCAAAGCTCGCTCTATATAACTCCACTTTTCTCTCAGTGTACCTTGCATCTGTAACAACTGCTGGGCCAACTGATAATTAGAAGCTACAACAGGGCACGCAGTCAACGCAGCTGTAGGTTTATGTGTGTGTATAATTTGACTGAGCCTTGCCAGAGATAGAGAGAGAGAGGGAGAGATACTGTTTGTGAGTGAGAGAGACAGACAGAGATAGAGTGTGTGAGTGTTTGAGTAAGAGAGATGAGGGTGCGTCACCGCAGGAGGCGCAATCCCAATGCCAATCCCAATAGCCAAGGCCCAATCCCAATACCAAACCCAATCCCAATCCCAATCCCAATCGCAGTTACCGGACACAGTGCCAATGCCAATCGCATTGCCATTTGCTGGGCTGGGCAACATGTCCGCAACAGTTTCCGCTGCACTAACGAAATTATAGACGCAGACGAACACAAACACAGCTACACAAATTCTAACACATGGATGACCGACTCTGCCGAGCCGTGTCCTGCGGCGCAGCAGGACGAAGCTCAGCAGCGACATCCACATCGACATCTACTGCGCTGCCTAAATGCTCTTTGAACGTCTAATTAGTGGATTAGAACGCAACGCTGCGAATTCTCTTGGCTCAATGAAATTGTGCGGAAGATTTTCTCTGGTTCTGGCTCTGGTCTAATTAGCTCTGGGACAGCGGCAGTTGGGTTAGGGGTGGAGGCAGCAGCAGGGGTGGCAGGCAGCAGCCCTTAAACCCAATTAACCAATATGTAAACAAATCTATTTACATGACGTTAATTGCAATTATTTTTAAATTATTATTGAAATGGATTTAGCGAGCTGGAGATATAGTGAAAAATATGACAGAATTTTTTGGAGTGTTAAAAAATATATCCATTAATTATTTATTTCTCACACTATATTTAAACAAACATATAAAATATAACATATTGCAGTTTCGTTCTCTCATGGTCCCACACCGTCTCCCTCTAATCGTCGAGCTGATTGTAGTAGTTGAACGCGACCGTGCGATCGCCCAAGTCCTGCACGGGCCGGGCATTCCGGCAGATGCGAGAGCCGCTGCGACTGCGCAGCTTGCGGAACTCGTGAAGCTGTCGCTCGCTGATGGCCAACGGCTGCGGATTGACGAACCACTCGGCACCGCGATGGCAAGGCGGCTCCGTCAGCGAGCCGTGGTAGCTGTAGAAGTCCGTGTAGAAGGCCTGCATTAGATAGCTGAGTGGGAACGGCGGAATCTCCACGCACTGTCCGGCCCGCTGCACTGCGACCAGGTACGGAACAATCACTTCGAGGAACGGATTCTCCGCAGACACCTCGAACATGTAGGAGATCACGAGCAGTCTGCGGCTGGACACCTCACTGGCATCCGTGCTGGTCGTGTGCAGGCACTGCATCTCCAGGGGGAAGTGCTGGTTGTCCAGCGAGTGCTCCGAGCCGGTGGCATCCTCTTGCCAGCTCCAGCGGAAGCTGATCTCGTGGAACTGGAACGGGCACAGCAGGTCGGCGCCATCGACGTAGGGCGTGTCGCGCTCAAAGCATGCCCGCAACAGCAGGGTGTGCCCGTTATTTTCCATCCGTATGCCCACGGGCACCACGTCATAGCCCATCCACATCAGGGACAAGCCCATGCAGATCTGCTCGACATTCTGCGTGTCGATGTTGATGGGACTCTGATTGTTCGTTGCAGTCTGCCAGGCGTGCGGCCCGTTCAGTGCGCCGTAGTCCAAGCCAGTCGCCGGATCAGCGTCCGTGTCCATGGCCTCATCCTCATCATCGGGGCACTGCCCGAGACGCTGGAAGAGGCAGAAGCTCGAATGGAAATTGTAGAGCGTCAGGAGTGCTCCACTCACGGCCCACAACAGCATCTCCAAGTGGCTGTTCGCGAAGTGGAAGATGGGCTCACGCAGCGAGCTCCAACATATGCCCATTCTATTTATATATGCAAATTCTTTGATTTAATAAGGATATAACTCTCAGTCGTTTTTGAGAAACTAATTCAAATAAATATTTATTATTATTTCGACATAAATTTCGATGAATTACTGAACGAAGATGAAGACGCAACTGAAGTAAATATTTCTGTTGCCTTGATAAGCCCCAAATGAAAAGCATGCTTTGTGTGAGTCGATGCTCGAATAGACGATACCCCTGAAAAATTGAGTAGTTGAGTGGATAAGTGTGATCGAATGAACGGGTGGATGGATGGAGGGGATATAAACTTGTAGATAGACAAACTAGCGAACAGAGAGGCGAATAGAGAGATGATTAGATAATTAAATAGAAGAGCGAAAGAATAGGGAGATGGATAGAAGAAAAAGGTATAAAAGGAAAGAAGGACAGAAGAGCTAAAAAATAGGATAAAATAATAGATGGACAGACACACGAATGGATGAACTCACGGACAGATGAATGGATGGATGGAGAGATGGATAGATGAAGACCCATTCTATGCATGGATGGATGACAGAAAACTGGAAACAGTAACAATCAGATAGGCAAATTTATAGACAGATATATAGAAAGATACAGATAGACATAGTTATAGATAGATATATAGAGGGACAGATCGAAAGACAGGTGGATATAGAAACGCAAGGAGAGACAGCGTAATAGGCAGATAGATGGAGTAATAAAGAGGTATACAGATGAGCAGACAGAATTACAGACAGAGGAGTATATCTAGGGATATATAGCTCTACTTACAAGTTGATCTACGAGCGGAAAGATATTGATATAGATATATATATAGATAGCTAGATACATCAGTTAATGTCAACTACACACTTTATGAATTCCTTTTGCCTTTTCATACAAATTTCCTCAAGTCAAAGCTACCCGCTAGCATTTCACTTTCCATTTCCGTACAGGGTATTTCGCGCAAGCCAACCAAGCCGCCCGGCTAAAAAGTTAATTATTTTCAAAAACAAATTTGCCCAAAATTTGCAATTTTATTTGCATTTTTGGGCAGTTGCTGGCGATGCTTTGTTGCTGCTGTTGTTGTTGTTGTATATTTAGCATAAATTAATTACGCGAACAACTCTTCAGCGTCGGAAATTACTTGCACAAATATCCTGCGCTGCTGCCGCTGCTGCTGCTGCTGCTGCAAGGATATTAATTAGTTTTGTATACACAAAATGCGAAATGAGCATTAAAAGCGGAAATTATTTTTGAAGCTCCTACAAAGTTTTCGCATATCTTATATATGTATGCATATCTATATAGCAACATCTATACCTCTTTATATTTATATACACATTTTAATGGCTTTTTCGCAATGTCAGCTAAACTAGTTTCGCGCTGAAATTCGACACTTGCTGCAAGCAGATCGCTGATTAGCATACAAATTTTTTGTCAAAAAGCAATCAAAGTGCAGTCAGCGAACGCCCCTGGCCACGCCCACAATGTAAGCTGACCAGAAACAGGACTCACGCACCCTCAGGACACTCGACCATATCTCGCCCTCTCTCACTCTCCCCGTCTCTCTCTCTTTTTCTCGCCGTGAAGTTTGATTGAATTATGACATTTTTATCAAATATTTTATTTGACTTGCTGAGGGCCAGTGGGCGTGGCAGCTGTGTGGGCGTTGACTGCCACCAAATGTTGCAAATATTCCATTGACTGCGCATTGTTGTTGCTGTTGTTGCACGCAAATTGCGGGGTTAACATGTGGCATGAACGCAACACTAACAATGTTATATGAAAGCCCAGAAATGCCTCGAGCACTGCTTAACAATCATCATCGTAATGATGATGATGACCATAATTATGATGATAATAATATAAGATTAATGAAGTTGTTTAGATTTTCATCAAAGTCTTTTTGGTCGCTTGAGGTTTAATTGAGTTTGGAACTTAACGAGACGTCTAAATAGATCTAATTACAGTAAAATCTTGAATGGTTGGACGATTTATGATTCAAGTTTCCAATTAGATATTTCTCTATAACTTCTTGAATAACAATTAACATCAAATAAAACTTTAAGCATAAGCTCCATTAGAAAATAAGAGAATTGTTGAACTTCATTTAAAATATAACATCAGCGCTGCCAAATAGAAACATTTTATATATTTACGTATTTCTTAACTCACATAATAATATAATTTCTATTGATATATTTTCGTCAATCTTTGTAAAGCTATTGAAGAATTTAGGAACTTTAGCAAAATCAGTAGTCCCAACTAGTTATACCGATTCGATCACAGCTGCTCTTGCATCAAATTTCAATTAAATTTCTGTATTTCTACTTATCTAGTATTAATTTAGTATTTTCTTTCTTACATAATTGCCTCGTCAAACAGTAAATATATTTTCACTCGCCCACAAAATGTTGAAAAACCCCCCACATCTGGAGGCCGAGACGGAGGAGGAGGAGGACTACCTCTCCATATTGAATCTGTCCGATGAGGAGGCAATACGCGACTTGAAGCTGATCTGTGAAGGCATTTGGTTGCTCAAGGCGCAGATAGCGGCTCGTAGAGCGAACTTGGTCGAGGAACTGGAACTGACGGAATCGAACCAAACGAACCGGAGCCAGAGCCAAACAAACGAAGAAACGACTCAGGAACTGTCCAAAGCGAAGGAGAAGGACGATGGCTCCGAGACGGACACCCTGTTAAACTACAGCGACCCCGAAACCATCTCAGAGTTCGAGCTAGAGGAGGTGGAGCTGGAGCTGAACACGTCCTTGTCCTCTACTACTCTATCGAAACTAAAGATAACGCTGGACAGCAAGGATCGACTCAAGCTGGAGCTGAAGTCATCCTCGACTTCGACCACAACCGCATCCAAGCTGAACCGGAGCTCCACCAGTTGCACGCTCGACGGCAAGACGTTCGGCGATAGGCACCGCGAGCTACTCGTAATCTGCCAGAAGATAATGCGACCCTACGGCATACCCATGTATGAGTTCTCCAAGTCCTGGACCAGCGGCCACGCCTTCTGCGCCTTCATACACTCCTATCGCCCGGAGCTGATTGACCCCAAATACCTGACGTGCACGAATCCGATCGAGACGCTGCACTACGTTGAGAAAGTGGGCAGGACTCTGGGCGCCCACTTCGATGGGAACTTCGTAAAGCACTTGAGAACGAAGAGGCCGGGATTCGTGAAGATATATTATTATGTCGCTCAGCTATACAGCACCCTGGAGGCCATGGGCAGTGAGGGACCAGCCCGGTCAGAGCCGAATAAATAAAGTTTTCCAATATATATTTATATATATATATTATATAGATACGTTGTGTCTAATGGTATGCATAGCTCCGACTTTACAGACACTTAAATGGAGCTCAACGCGACTCGACTTGGCATGGCTTGGTTTCGCTTGACTCACAAACAAATTGGCGCCTCTCACAAACATGCGAAAGAAATTTCCGTTTCCGTTCGAAAACCTCGTTAAACTGACGCGAATTCAATTGAAAGCGTTGCGCTGTAAGAGAGCAAAGCAACCGAGAGCTCTAGAGAGCGAGAGAGAGAGAGGCTGCTCGACTAGTACATACTCTAACTAGCTAACAAATTATATGAATCATAAAGTAGAGTTGCACGAGCTGCCGTCCTGTTAGGCATATCAAGTGGGGTAGAGCAAGTAAAAGAACTGACCGACTAGCAGTTACTGTGCCTAAGACTTAACCTAACTCACATGTACCCTGACTATATATACTATACTCCTAACTACATATAAAATTTCTTCTGTGCATATAAAAGAGTTTGAAAATAACGCAAGGCCTGCAAAAGTGCTGTAGATTTGTATGGTAGACTACCAGATATCTTATCTAGGATATCCACTGACTGTGGGTGTAGGCGACTAGCAGATACCCTATGTACAATAGTTAGTTAACAGCTCGTTAAAGGTGTACTCGATCCAATATATACACAAAGTTGCTAAAAAAAAAACATTTTCTATATCTTTGTATACTAAAACGGCACCTACTACTACTATTTTAAATATATTACCTTTACAGGTATAGTATAATGCTTATATATTTAGGAAATGAACGAATACTTTCTTCGTTAAAGATATTACTTTAAAGACTCTTCTGCGAAAGTTTGCTAAGCTTCCATTAGCCTGTATCCAACACATCCCCTCAATCAATACACCCCAGCACACAAATTTGCATGAAGTTGAGGCGCAAAGGACAGCGAGAGACATTGATAAAGAGAACTTAACTGCAATCATCAAATAATGTCAGGTGAGCGAGGCAGGTGAGGTCGATAGCAATCGCAATTGGCTAACAAAATTTGCGAGGAATTCGATTGGGATAGCTGCTGGCGGGCGTTGAGCGAAGTATATCCTTTAAATCACTTAAACGCAATTTGCTGTTGCTGATTAGACCAATGACCTCCACTCTCTCTCCCCCTCTCGACGTCCCTCTCTAATTTCTATGTGTCGCACAGCGGGCGCCTTTTCCGTCAGGCGTAAAATTTCACACATTATTCGAGTGCTGCGATAACAATTGTCCTTGCTTGATCCTAGGCACAGCTGATAATGTTAATATGCGCCGCAGGACATCAAACACAACAAACTCAACAACTTCAAACTCAACTTTGTTGTTTGGCCAATCCGCTTAGAGCGAAAATCTCATGCAGCAGGATTAAGGACGAGCTGTGTTTGTTAAATGAACAGCAACAGCAACGCATCGAGGAGAGGTTCCTGTCTGGCTGCCTCTCCTCCGTCTGTGTGTCTGCCTCTGCCTCATAGCTATGAGGCCTGCCTACCTGATCAATTGTCTTGTTCTGCTTTCACAGTTGCTTAACCGCAGCTAAAACCACATTCGCTCTACTTCTCCTATCCCTGTTATCCTTGCGCGACTTTCTTTACTTACAGCTGTTATCGTTACGCGGTTTGGTCTTACTTCAACTGTTATCCTTGATAGACATGCTCTAGCTTGACTTCCTCTTACCTTAGCTCAAGCTATCATTTATCCTTAACTGTTATCCTAGCTCCCTCTATGTTAATCTGGATAGCTAGACTAGGTTGGATAACTATATAGTACGATAAGTAAACGGTAGGATAACTAGATTGTTATCCAAGTATATACCTTTTCTACTCCTGCCATTATCTTTGCTTCTGTGGCTCTTTTTATAGCACTATCAGTTATCCACACTTATCCATCACCTCTACTCCTCTACTTTTTTTGTTATCCAGTCTTTTCTCATCTCATTCTAGCAGTTATACTTCAAATATCAGTTATCCTAGCTCCACTTCTCGGGATATATATTATATTGTTATCCCTTCCCTGAAAGAGTCTTCCGTATTCTAATACACTTAGGCCAATTATGCTATCCCAGTTTTCCTCTGCTCTATCTTCTATCCCTGATCTAACTCTTATCCTAGCTCTATCTCATCAACTCTAGCTGTTATTCTTGCTCTATTTTCGCTTGTTTAGCTATTCTCTCTGATCTCACTGTTATCCCAACTCTGTCCGTCACAAATTTCTCTTCATCCCCGCTCTACCGCGCCTACTCTACTCCTATTTTCTCATCCCTCTCCGCACAGGATCGTTTCGGCTACTGTAACTCCATTTGCCACTCAGCTGGCAATGTAATCGTGATCCTTATCGCAGCATGCGACCTTTGTCGAGTCGTTGTCCTTTGTACTTCCCAGAGCGCTAGAGTGCTTCATTAGCAGCTCTCGCTCTCAGCTTAGGGGCGTTAAGGTGTTCGTCCTTCCGTTTGTTTACAATGTTTTTTTTTTTTCCTTTTCCTTTTTTCCTTTTTGTTACTTGGCCTCATTATGCGACAAAGACGCACTTCCCCCACCCCCTGCCAAAACCGCAGCCGCGCTTGTTGCTGTTGTTGTTCTGCTTTGCCACAAAGGTAAGATGTGAACCATTGACAATTATATTATAGGGTATCATTGGTGCCGTCGCAGACTGTTTGCAACAACAAACAACGCCTACTTGAAAAGTGAAAAAAAAAAAACAAAAGCAGAACCGTAAAACTGGAAATTCTTAGGGGAGATCATTGCAAAACATTCCCATAATTAGCAAAATTGAACGATTTTTTAGGAGAATGTGATTTTTTTATGGATTTGAGCTATTCAATATTATTTCTGCGTATAAGCTTTATATTGCAAGAAAATTAAAAGGGATCTGTTTTACATACATCAACTTAGCAAGTAGAAGAGTATAATGAAAAAGGGTGAGATAGGAAGGTATTATATAAAAATTATTATAGAAAATTTTTATATGTTTCTTTACATATCAGCTCTCTTGTGAAGGCGTTAGCGAGACAGGCATATATACATACATATATATGACTATAGATAGTTACAAAAGGAAAGAAACTTTATTGGATAGACAACAAATATTGGAATATAAGAACTGTAAAAAATAAAAATAAAATATAAAAACATATGCATGTGATATATTCCCATATATTCATATATTCATGTATATCTGCATCTAGCAAAGTTTCATACCAGGCTGGTTGTCTCAGCTTTGGTTAGCATGTGGAACACAAATAAGATCCTACAAAATACATATAAGCAATTATCAAAGCATTCACTATATCGATGACACAAACCACACTATTCATATTAATATTAACATCCACAGCCCACATAAATAGAAACATTACTAAGTGGAGATGCTGCAATCCACAAAGTCCACAGAATCCACCTATTGCGTGCAGCAACCATACTATCCACATTTATCATAACAACCACCGACACAAACTACACCATTCAATTATATTACAGAATCAAACCTTATAAATATTTTCAATTGGAACTAAATGTTGAGCACTTGCCGTCAGAGCAGATGAAGGTTAAAAACTTAGCTAAATAACATAGGCACTTGGGTTCGGCTACGAGAGGAGCTTTTAGACTAACGGTTTGTGCATTGGGTAAAACTTGTTTATTTAAGAACTTTGAAAGACATTTGCCAATTAATTTAATATAGAAAGAAATTGAGAAAGCTAATTACAATTAATTGGCTAAGAAATACCCTGTAGCTAGTCAATAGCTAGCTTACAGTTAATAGCAAAATATTAAATGCACATGCACTATACACATAAATAAGAATAATTCTAGTGCTTCAAAACAATTTGTTTGTATATTTTATAGTATCTGCTTGAAAACTATATATAGGCAAATTTTGAAGATTTTTTAAGAATAGTTCATATTAAGACAGCGCTTGTCGTGTGTTTACTAATAGGTAGTCAAGACTCTGTACTAAAATGAAAGAATTTGGAACAGAGAAATATTCAAGAAATATTCAAATTAAAATATATTTTAAAGCTACTTTTTTGATTTCCTGTTAATTCAGTTAAGTTTTGATAACATTTGGTTAACTATTTTTTGAAGAGCCTGCCAAAGAACAAGACAAAAACAAAGTGAAAACTAATGCTGAGGCAGATGAAGAGACGAGGACTGAGCGAGCGAGAGAGAGATAGATAGAGACAAAAAGAGCTACAGAGATAGACACTAAGCAAGAATAATGCGTTACATGGAACTGCACTAAGCACCAACATTTTTGGCTGCCTTTTCAGCAGCAGCGGATTCCTTTTTTATGCGTCAGAGGCTGCACGGCATGGAGATGGGCAGAGATAGAGAGAAGGAGAATGGGGCACAAACAAGTTGAAAGCAACTCAAGTTGCCGTTAGTTGACTCAAAGAGTGGGCGTGTGGCGTGTGGCGTGTGGCGTGTCGCCTGTGCCTAGACAAATTACCAAAGAGCAGCAACTGCAGCTGAAGCCATCCGTCAGCCTGGAAAAAGGACACAACAGACAACACGAACACCGACCGAAGGATCCTCCAAGGGAATTTTTTCGGATTTTGGGTCTAGCACAAAAAGGCGCAAAAACTGAACGAAAATGGAGCCATATGCCTTTAGCTAATTAGTCAGCCAGGGGGCCATACGCAGCAACAACAGAGCATAACAACAGCAACAACAACAACAACAACAATCGGGCACCAATTAAATGCTTAAGCTGAGTTTCTGGTCTGCTTGTCATAAATTTTGACTGATTATGCGTATTCGTCTTTGTCGCAGCACTGTCCCAAGGAACCATTGTCCCTGGCCAACAGTAACCCTACTCCTACCAGTGTTGGCAGAAAAAAAAGCTAAGTAAATAGAAATAAAATATAAAGCTAACTGTGTATGATATATAATTTATACAAAATATACTCTAAAATAAATTGATTGTTTAATAATACCGTTAAATATTTATAAAAACTCAAGAAAAACCAAAATCAAGCTAAATTGCCTTTGAAAATAGCTATATATCAGATTCACCACAATTTTAACTCTAAACGAAGCCAAAGCTGGTGGGAAAGCAGCGTCAGCCTCAACACTAACAGCTATCTATAACACACCTTCCTTTCCATTTACTTTCTTTGGCTGTATTTGTATGATATATAATATAAATATATAATATATAAATATAGATAAATACTAACAAACAAATAGATTGTTTGATAATACCCTCAAATATTTATAAAAACTAAAAACAAAACATAAAAAACAAGCTAAATTGCCTTTAACAATAGCTAAATATCAGACTCCCCACAAACTTAGCTTTAATAAAGCTATAGCTGGCTGGAGAGCGTCAACACTGACAGCTACCTCCACCACTGTCTACCCCTCCTCCTCCCTCTCTCCTCCTCCTTCCCCCTTTTCACTTCCTTTGGCTTGCTTTTTGCGTTTCAAGTGAAGAAATTTCTGCGTTTTGCCACGCCCCTTCCCGCCACATCTCACCGCCTCGCCCTTACTCCATCGAGTCAGTGTCCAAACGCAATTCATCATTCAATTAAATTGACCGCAGAGCCGCATTTCAAAGTTCGTCGACATCTTCTTCGAGTGTCGGTTTTGAAAGGTCCACGGCAAAGCCTTTAATGCAATTTTTGGCCGCTGCCATCGATTATCCTTTCAATAAAACGCCCCGAAAATAAAAGCGAAATAAATAAAAATCCTACCACTCGACGCCACGCATTTGTTTTTGTTTCTCGCTTTTTGTTTTTTGTTTTCTCTCCTCTTTCTCTGTAAATCTCGCGCTTGATTTATGCTCTAGCTTAAAAGCCAATTGATGTGGAACGCAAAGGAGCTGCTAAACTGGACGCCATTTTTGGCTTGAGAGCGAGCGCAGAGAGATCCCGTTGCATATTCTGCACGTACACACTCCACTCACTCTCTGGCCGTCTCGCTCCCACTCCCGCCCCTGCGGCGGCTTAAGCGTTGCTTTGACACAAAGTCAAAAAATGCCGCGCACATGCCAAGTGCCAAGTGCCGAGTGCCAAGCATTGCAGACAGAGAGATGCGTCCTCTGCCCGTCCCTCTCCCACTGCACTCCGCTCTTCACACTCCACACTCCACTCTCCGCTGTCCACTCTCCACACTCCAGCTCCTTGCAGCTTAGTATGCCAGCGGCTCAGCGAGTCGACTCAACAGCCAATATACTGTAAAGTGATTTATGTCATGTCCATGCACAGCATGCAAAAGTGCGCCTCTCCCTCTCTCTCTCTCTCTGTCCATCTCCCTCTCTCTTGTGTGAGCTCTAATTGAGGCGCTGTTTGCCTTGATGACAGCTAAACAATTCCAAAAATATTGTGAAATTCAACTAGTTGTTAGCGTATAAGAGGCATACAGTTACACAGATATATGTATATGTATATGTATGTATGTATGTATATAAACATTATATATGTATGTATTCATATCAGTCTATCAAATGCGCAACAGCCTGAAACGCCTTTGATTAATTAACACGCTCGAACATAGCTGATAACAAAATCGAAGCAAAAATATACAAAAAAAGAAGGCAGAACATTGCTGTGAGGCTGAACTGACTGCTTAATACTCGCTCGAACGTACAAAGTTAAGCAATTGATATGTTCACATTATCAAGACTTATATATCAACAGAGTAGTTTAATATAATATAGTATAAACTTATTACTATAACTGATGCATTTATATACCCTAGATCTAGATTGTTATCTGATATGTAAGAGCATACATATATCTCCCATTACAAGACTCTCGTGACCAATATACTCTCTTTTCACTTTATGCACACATATCTATAAATAGACCAAATAAAGCTCTAATAAACGAGCCCAACATCGAATTGAGATGTTTTTCTTTTTATTATTGTTCACGATTATTTTGTTTATTGATTTTTCTGTGCACTGCACAACAAAAAATGGGAAGGGCTGTGGGAAGAGATGAATGATTGGGTGTTTGAGGGTAAACAAAGTAAGTTAGCTAAGCTTTATCATTCACTACGAACAGATTAGAGTTTGGAAAACACAAATGACAGTAAGAAACGAACACAAGTTTTCATATCATTTGGAAATTAATATAAAACTTATTTAAAAGGCATAATCAATACGTACTTTATATTCTGTATATTCATATATAAGACATTATCATTTATGAATTTGATTTTGAATTACATACTTTACATAACTTTATAGCTTATATTTAATTATGTGTGTATATATTTTCCATATGCTCTTGAACCCGACAAAATATAATTAGATTTTTTAGGGTATCGATTTTGTCTCATAAATATATCATGTTATTAATTTGCTCTTGACCTCTTCATATTCAAAATATAATATATTCAGCTAGATTGCAATTTATCTGTTTGAAAGTGAGATGTTTGCCCTATTTTTTTGGGCCAATTGATAACTTCTATAATAATCATTATCATATGAAAATAATATTACTACATATAATATTCATATATAACTATTTAAAAATATAATTTAATATTTCAAACGAAATTTAATTAATAACCTTTAAATGCCAAATATATTATCGCTATATAAGATTCTCTCTATTCTTATATATATTAATTTTCATAGCATCTTAAACTTAGTTATTCATACTAAGCTTTTATGAGTCTCATTCAAATTGATTTAAAAATAGATATTTATTTTTTTTTCTATCTTTCTCAACTCTATGGAATCTAAATTAGTAACCCACGTTAACTATCTTTTGAATTATATTTCAATATTTCTTAAATTCAATATGCAATAATTTTGCTTTTTATAAGCATGCTCCTACCGTATCATTGTATAAGTATATATATCTAAAATCTTCTTACAGTGTAAGAGTACAGCATTTCGTATTTTTCTATATCATTTATAATCCTTTTCTGTATATATCTATATATTCAAATATTAGAAAATCATATAGTTATTTGGAATATTTTTAGCACCTACAAAAAACTCTAAGAACATTTAATACATTTATAGAGGTACATATTCTATATACTATATGTATGCATTACTCAATATCTCTAGAACTCTTCAAGTCTTTTGCAAACAAACGAAAATAGTTGTGGATGATATCTGAGATGTTCCTCCTTCATCTTCTTCTTCTTCCTCGTATTTGGTTTCGGTGTTTACTCAGCCAGCAGACAGGTAGAGAGCTGGCTACCTGTCAGATCTAAGAATTGTGTGTGATATTTTACAGATCTAAATGTATTTTACTGTATCAATTGCTAGACTACAACTTAGGCTTCTTCTTCTTCCTCTTCGACGACTACTACTTCTTCTTCTTCTTCTTGCTTGAGACAGACATCAATTTGGGTCTTTGTACAACAGCTTGAATAATTTGTTTGTGCTTCTTGTGGTTGGGTTTTCGGAGGTCTCGAATTTGAGTTTTTAATTAACGCCACGAATTTGTTTGCTTGCAATTGATAGAGAGGGATGAGAGAGGGAGAGAGAGAGAGAGAGATGAGAGGGCGAGTTTTTTACTTTTTACTTTTTATCTTCATCTGATATTTGGGTATTCTGCTTTTATTTCGCTTTTTGGCCAAACGGTTGCCATGGCAAGTTTCATTTTGGTAACATTCTTCGCTGGCTAATTCAACATTTTGCATGCTGCAACAAATATATATATATATATATATATATATATATAGCAAATTCCACCAAAAAGCAGCGTCCTGACAACAAAAAACTAATAAGCGACTGCAGAGAGGCGAGCTGAGAATGTGGAGGCGGGCCGTGGGCGACGGTTACAACAGGTGAGTGGGCACACGTGGCAGCAGCAGCAGCAGCAGCCGAGGCAGCAGCAGCAGCAGGAGCGGCAGCCAGGAGACATCTTAGCTGCAAATGTTTAGCTGGCACGCGGCTCAATCTCTGTCATCCTCCGAGAGTTATGCTTTATACAAATTCCACTGTCGGCCGCCGCCCCCCTCCCCCCACGCACCCAGTCCTCAGTCGACTTTCGGCAATAACTGCGAGTGGCTGGTTGCCGCAGCAACAGCAAATGCAGAGGGAACGGGAAGCTGGCTGCGCCGATTTCTTAGCTCTTGTTTTTTGCCAACTATCGCCTATCGATAGGCGCCGCACAACAGGCGCCAAAAGCAACTGCTGTCTATCGACTTGAGTTCCCCCCACCCCATTGGCCGAGCCGACCCACACAGCAGCAATGCTTACGCTTTTGTGGGCGGCGCTTGCAGCACGCACAGCCAACGCCTGCCGTCTCGCTCTGTCGCGCAGCTGCGCAGCAGTCAGAGCGCAACAGCTAGCCGAGCTGAATGCTAAGATGGCAGCTGCACACTATAGCCGTCTCTGTTGCGCACGCAGCGCACTCAGGCCTTGCAAATCAAAGCAGTTGGCAGATAGAAAAGCAGATAACGCGCGCCTTACCCGCTTTTCGCTTTTGGCTTCTCGCTTTTCGCTTTTCACTTGTCGATTGCCAGCCAGCTATTGGCAGAGAGGGGGTGGGCGAGTGGGTGGATGGGTGTGTTGGGTGTTGGCGATTGAAATCATTGTTGTCGTCAGCGTCGCAGTCGGCGCTGCCGTTCTGCGTCAGCGTCAGCGTTAACGTTATCATCATCGAGTCAATTCGTTTTGATTTTTTCGCATTTGTCTCAAATGCGAGCGAGTCGCTGAACAAACGCTACGCGTAACGTTACGTATCGCAAAACGCCGTCGCTAAAAACGGCTGAGAAACCGTTATACGGGTTAACATAAACCGGAAGCAAAGTCAATTCCCAGCGGACTCTCAACTAATTTTGACATCACAAAATGCCAAAATGTGCAAAAAGAAGTGTTGCCTAAGTGTGTATCTGTGTGTGTGGGCGTGTGTGTGCGTGTGTTGGTAAACGACAAGTGCAGCTGCTATAATTGATTTGCAGCTTAGCATACATATACATATACATATATATTGTACAAGCAACAACAACAACAAGACAACCGCAGTCTGGCTAAATTGCGGTACTTTTGTCCAGCTGTCAGTTGGTCAAACATTCCATCAATAAACGATACAATTTCCGTTCTATTGCGTGCTTACCTTCAACGTGTCTCCGACAGTGTGTGTGTGTGTGTGTGTGTGTCCTGTGTCTGTGTGTGTGTTAGTGTTAATGTGCGTGTTAGAAAACTTTTCAACTTCCGGCCAAGTGACTTCGTTTTAATTTCTTTTGGCATTCATTTTTGTTTTTATGGTCAAAGGCATTTAATTAATTTTACTATGGCAATTTGAACGTCTTGCCTTTGGCCTGAACTTTGACCCCGAAGGCGGTTAACTTTTGGCTACGGCCACAGCTGCGTCTGCTGCTGCTGCTGCCAGTTTGCTCCACATACGAGTCCAGACTTTGGCCACACACAAACAGGCAAAGGGGTCGCCAGGTGAGTGAAGAAAGCCAAAGCTTAGTTCAATTCGAGCAGCTACAAATTAGATTTGTTTTGATTTGATTTGAGAGCTGAAAGAGTGGGAGGAAATCTAAAGTTGGTTATTACAGTTAGGAGTTAGAATTTGATTTGAGTAATTGTTATTTTTATATATTATTGAACAATTTTAGAATATTGTTTTAATTTGTTTTGAGATAAATAAGATTTGTATTGATTCACAAAGAGTTCTAGTATATATTATATTTATATATAAAACTTGTATATACTTTGCATGTTTGAGATAGGAAATTTCATATCATATTAAAATATTTAATGCACTCACAATTGAATTATTTTCTAGTTTTTAATGAATTAAAAGTGAGTTGAATATAAAGATGAAAGACAATCTGTAAGATCTTATATATAAGATATGTATAAGATAGTCAGTTGGGATACATATAATTTGTTAAATTTGGGTCTGAATGGGGAAGGGAAGAGATAGTAAATGTAATAGTAGAAGATGTAATAGTAAGAGTTTGGGGCATCTGAATGCAAAAAGGAGTAATAGAAATGTTCGTAAGAAGAACCAGAGATATTAGGTTCTTCTTACGAACATTACCATTACTCCTTTTTGCATTCAGATGCCCCAAAAATGCTTTCAGACTAACTGTCTCTCTTTCAGTCAGTTTAACTCTCTGTATATTTTTGGATAATTTATAATCTTTTGATCACATGTAGGATTACTTTGTGCGATCAAAACATTATACTGTTTAACAATTTTTCGAGAGGTTAGCTCTCTTTTAGTTTAAATATTTTATTTATTTAAAAGAAGAATTATTTGTATTTAGTACAATATTCACATTGTTTATTGAAATTTTTATTCTGTTTAAGAATTCAAGCTTTTGACTTATGCAAACAGACAATTTTACATTGGTTTCTATATACATATCTATTCTTTGTTAAATATTTCATATCTTATATTTGTTTTCTTGGTATGAATCTATTTGTGTATAGGGGTTATTAGTCGTAGTTATTTGTTAACAGTTTGAATGCTTCTTTATGAGATATCGTCTGCTATGATTAGAAGTCCATCAGTTGTATCCATAGAAATCTAAATATTAATATATGATATATTATTTCTATTTTTATTTTCTTTTCTCTCTCTTTCTCCCCTTGCAGCTACGCCAACATCAATATTTTGAAATGTAAACGAGTTGCGCATGAAATTTACTATACTGTGATAGACAAGGTATACGAGCCGATATCCAACGGCCCTATTGGAGTTCGCCCCAACAACTGCAATTCAATTAAATTGAATTTCAATAAGAATTAAGTAAACAGTGAGAGGAGAAAAGGCGACAAACTGTCGACGCTATCCATACGCAACTTTTCGGCAAGCATGCTGAACAATCTTGGGGCCAATGTGCTGGGTAAGTGTAAAGTAAATATGGAAGAGAGAGAGAGAGAATGAGAGAGAGAGAGAGAGAGCGAATGAGAGAGAGAGAGAGAGCTATACAAGATAGTTGCTAATATATAATAATAAATGCATTAAACTCGCTTCGATTGGCCATAATTAAACTAATTTTTTGAACATACTGTGAGAGTATGTGTGAGTGTGTGTATGTGTGTGTGTGTGCAGCTTACTTCCGACTCTCAGAGTCTCAGAGTCAGCAATCTCTGCTGCTAAATGGCCTATAATTGATATGTCTAAGCGAGGCTCGCGCTGGCGCTGGCGTTGGCCTGGCGCCTGCATTTAGCAATAATTAAGTTGTATTTAACTAAATTCTTTATTATTATGATTAGCTGTAAAGCAGGTGTGCACACACACGCACACACACACACACACACACACACCTGTTAATTGCCATAATTGCCCTCTTACATGCTTTTGCCCAAACATAATTATCAGTTTATATTTATGCGCCACTTATATCTATGGCAATTTTTTCCAAACCGCATTGTTGATCAATTTTTCAAGCACTTTCAATTTCGGCAATCAAATTTTATAGCTGCAAATGCAACTTGCTGCAACTTTTGCTGCTGCTGCTGCTGCTGCCGATGCTGCTGCACTCGAATGAATTATGTGGCGCGCTTTTATTGAATATATTTTTCGCCTTTCGCCTTGCCGTAATTAATTACTTTTATTAATTTATTACCATGCAATATGAGCAAATTGCTCTGCTGTGCGGCAAACGCGGCGTATGCGCAATTTATGCTTTTGCCCTTTTTTTTCCCACATTTGTTTTGTGTGGCGACAAAAAGAATGCTGTTTCAAATATATATATATATATTTATATATTTATATATTGCACAACAGTTGTAAACTGTTGCCAATATTGTTTTTTAATCAATAGTTATTTGTTGGAATAAATAAATATTTATGGCTGGGAAAGGGATAAAAGTTAATAAAAAAGATATGTTTTAAAAAAATAAATTTGTTATATTTGTAGTAAAGAAAAGGACAGGTATAAAAGTGGTCTTTGAGAGAGATAATTTCGAATACAAGATCAATATAAAATAAATATTTGTAAATATGATAACAATGTTTCTTATAAAAAGAAAAAAAATAATAACAATAAATAATATAAATAATTACCATAAATATTTAAAATAATATTATAAATTTTATATTTAAATAATATTATAAATATTTAAAATAATATAATTAATTTTATATTATAATAATATAAATATTTCGAGCGCCACTGGCTGCATAATACTCTTTAGTGGTGCGAAAGTTGTAAAATCTTTCTCGCTCTGCTCTATTAAAAGAGCGATCTCTAAACGATCTCAAAATTGTTTCAAATATCAAGCTCTAGCTTCAATAGTGTTCATACGGACAGACAAATCGATAGTACGATGTAACGAATATAAAAAGAAATTCTAATAGATTTTTTTGGAGCTATTCTAAGGTGTAAGATGAACTTTGGCTTATCTGAACTCTGCTTGATATTCAATCCTTCACTCCGAGCTTTACTCCCACATATTTCAGGCACATATAACTACAGTCTACACTACCATATACTCTATAAATATATGTTTGAACTTCACACTTCTCACTTGGCCCGCTATAAATTTCAATAATATTTTGTCAGCCAAAGCGAAAAATCCTTCGTTTGTTGTTTTACCCCCCTTTTTTCGGAACAAGTGAAATCCTTTGCTGACTGCAGCTGTTTTCTGCACAAAACTAATAAATTTCATAAGCTCAACAGCAACAGCAACAACAATAAACAGCGACAACAACTAAGCGCAAGCAACAGACAGCGCGACAACAATTTGCATATTACGTATACGTAGCGTAGGCCAGAGTCAGTTGCCAGTTCCACAGAGAGAGAGTGAGAGAGTGGGGAGGAGCTGCCCCGAGGCTTGCTCAATTAAGCACAATTTGCATGCGAAAAGCAAGGAACGCGCGACATCTAAATGTCCCCCACTTTACCCAAAAATACAAAAAAAAAAAAAAAAAATCTTTAAATCGTTTCGACAAAACATTTCGACGCCAACTCCGAGTCCAACTCCGACGCAACTTTTTGCATGGCCCGGGCTTAATTAAATTAATTTCACGATTGCATTTGTAATTTTTCTGCCTGACAGCCACGCCCACTGTGACGCCCCCGCCCCGCCCACACACTGCCAACTATGCTGGCTTGTGCGTTGGCATTTTTGCGGTCGCCTGTTGAAATATGTGAATTCGCGTTGCCCGCTTCGAACTGCCCTCGTTGCCGGCCCCGGCCTCGCTTTGTGCCAGGCTTCAAATTTGTATCGAAATGTTTTGTGGCTGCTGCAACTGTTGCTGCGGTTTCTCTGGCCTACCTGACGCCCCTCCCCCCACCCGCCGCTCGCCCACTCGCCCGGCGAACCGCACAATTTCCAAATTTCAATAATTATGCACAGTGCGTTTGCAGCTGACGTTGTGAATGCCATAGTCCTTGCTAGTCCTTGCTGCCATATATTTTGCGGCAGATATTTGCATTTAGTGCAGCAACTGCAACTGCCGCAGCAGCAGAAACAGCAGCAACAGCAGCAGCAACAGCAGCAACAGCAGCTGCTGCAGCAGCCGCTAAACTGATTGTGCAAATTGCTTGCGCGATAAATTCATGTTTGCCAATTTTAATTAATTAATCGCTTTGTGCGGTTTTCGACGCCCAGCCAAAATGGCCGCCCCATACACACATAAACACACGCACACACACACTCGTACAGCTGGGCACCTCCATATTGCGTTTACAGAGCATTCAACTAATTTCGCAACGATGCGACTTCACATTAGACAATTAGAGACTTTTACATCAATGATTGATTCCATGCATCCAATAGGAGAAAATAGAGAGAGAGGGTCGGAGAAAGGTTTGAACTTGGGCATTGCTAGAATGGGATACAATGAAAGATCGTAGAATGAACATATTTGAGTAAGAATATATATGCCAACCGCTATAAATATTGAGAGAGAATTATATAAGTAAGGAGAAAGAAATGGAGCGAGTAAGATAGATACATTTGTATATTGATAGAAAGAGAGCGCGACAGAGGGATCAAAAGTGGTAGATTAGAGAAGGATATCTAAATTTATAAGAATGGAGATAGACAAACAGAGAGAGATAGAGAGAGAAAGAGAGAGAGAGAAGGCGAAAGCGAGAGATGATAGATAGATATATAGATAGTTAGATAAAAAGAGAGAGAGAGAGAGAGAGAGAGAGAGAGAGAGAAATGATAGAAATATAGATAGAGAGAGAGAGAGAGAGAGAGAGAAAGAGAGAAAGAGGTAAACAGAGAGAGAGAGAGAGAGAGAGAGAGAGAGAGAGAGAGAGAGAGAGAGAGAGAGAGAGAGAGAGAGAGAGGTAAAGAGAGTGAGCCTGAGAGAAAGTGTGAGAATTAAAAGAGGAAACAATAAATGAGAAGGAAACTATGGAAAATGGAAAGAGAGCGAGTTAAAAACTTATATGAAGGGAGAACGAGTTAATACCATGCATATGGATAGAAGGATGGAAACAGAATGAGACAACGAGATATATATGATGTGATTGTATATACACAGAAAGAGATATACAATATACATACGTAAGAGAGTGAGAGCGAACTGATACACTGAATAACTAACTGACGAGCTGGTCGACTAAATTATAACTCGAGGGACATCCTTCACTGACTAACTTATTGATCGATGTAGTGATTGAATTGACTTAATGAGTGTCTAACCTTCTTCGAACAACTAAATAAATGAAGGGCGAAGTAACTCAGGTAGTGACTGATCGATAGACTGACCAAATAATTGACTGATGGATAATAAAAGAGCTTCGCCACTGCTTAAGATTCAAATAGATAAGCAAATGGATTTTGAGAAACATTTTCCAAGGAACTTAACAATTTCTTCTTCTGTTATCAATAATCCCTGATCTCTATATGTGCGCAATATGAGTATTATGATTTATTGCAATTGAATCATAGCTGAAAGACAAGAAAATCCTTGTGAGTTCTCACTGTTGGCTGTTAGCTCAACGATTGCTACTTGAAGAAAATAAGATTCTTTCGTCTCTGCAAACATTTGGCCAGCCAAGTGTCTCAGACTCACACAGATTTACAGTTGCAGCAGCAATTGAACTCGGAGTTGCACTTGGAGTTGCAGTAGCTGCTGCAGTTTGCATTTGGCAAGCTGTGGGCTTTGTTTTTCGCATTTGTGTGCCACAACAGTAAAATGTTTTTGGACGAAGCTGGACCAAAGCGAGTGAGATTTTAAGAATTGACGCGATTCGAACAGAGCTTCGGGCAGAGCGACGACGTCAAACTCAAACTGAAGTTCAAACTGAAACTCAGACTCTGCGCTGAAGGAAGCTGCACACATGAATGCTAAAAGTCGCACTTCTTCTTCTTCCACATCTTCGTCTTCTTCTTCTTTTTCTGCTTTTGCTTAGTCTAAAGCTGTTTCCGAGCTGAAGTTGCGGCTGCAGTCGAGCGTAAACTGTTTGGCCAGAGGTCGCACCTAAACAACGCGCCTTAAATTTACTAAACACGACTGACTGAGAGAGCTCCACGAGTTTGAATTGCCTATGAAAGTCTTCTTCTCTGGCCCTGTTACAGTTGCATTTGACAGTTGGCCAACTGCGTTTTAACTGTAAAAAATGCTGCAATGGTCAACAAATGCTGAGCACGGAAGCTTCTTTGACTGCTGATGCTTGTCCGGCATGGCAGACAAAGAGAGTATATAGGTTTTTTTATATTCGTATATATCTTTGAGTTGCTGTGAGTGAGGAGTGTGAATGGGTGTGTGTGTGTGGTCGTGTGTGAAGTGTTCTTTTCTTATCTTTATACTCGCTCATATAATGCATAAAGAGAGTATACTGATTATTGACAGAAATATGTTTGAGTAGGGGCGAGGTTGCATAACTCTATGTGTGAGTGTATGGCAGAAGAAGGGAGCTGAATGCCTTACTTAGTGTTTAAAGAAAGTATATTGGCTTCTACTTAAAATATGTTCAATATGAGTCATAGCACACCCACACACACCCATACAGCGGGGCTGACAAGTCGAAGTTAAGTTTCTTATACCAAAAGTTAAAATTATTTGCTAGAGTTGCTTTATAGCCAGAACTCAAAAATATAATGGAATTTGGAATAAATGCTTGAAATATTAGAAATTATCCTCTTTATCAAATGATATATTGCTACTTTAGTATCATAGGCGAGCATCACGCAGTCACCTCTGCTCTTTCCCAAAGTTCTTACTCGATGTTGCTGTCTCTTTTTCAATATTTGACAAATATTCAATATTGCAAGCTGCCAGCAGACAAAGCTGTCTCTGTTTCTATCCCTGTCTCTGTCTCTTGTGTGTGTTTATGTGTGTTGCGTGTGTTGGCTTGTGTGTTATCTGCGTCATGTCGTGAGCATATCGGGCGCGTCAAAAAATCGCTAATGAACAGTAGCTGCGCTGGGTGTATGTGTAAAAATTAGCACTTTGCTGGCAACGCTTTAAAAGCGACTAAACAACAACAACAACAGGCAGCTGACAACAACAACAACAACTTAGCCAGTGAACTGGCTTTAGTCTAAGTCTATCAAAGACCAACAACAGCACACAAGAAGCATCACAACAAATCTACAACAACAACTTTCCCGCTTATTATGCCCTGTAGGCAGAACTAAGAGGGTGTGCTGTAGTTTGGGCTAATTTTTGTGAGAGATACAAAAAAAAACAAGTTTAAGCAAGTTCATATCTGAATTCTTCCGTTAAAAAACATATCCAGCTGAACGGATATGTTTTTTAACTGAAGCATTCGGATATGAATTCTCTCTAAATTGACTATGGTTTTTTACTATATGAATGCCCTTACATCTCTTCTAGGGTATCTGCTAGTCACCTACTTTACGCTTACAAAAAACACCCGTGTTTCATGTGGCGCTGCACTCGCTACTCGCTTTATGATCTGCGAGACTGTCAGAGCAGTTGTAGCAGCAGCTACTAGCTTCCAGCTAGTTAGTCAACAGCTTCCAGTTTTTGCCTTTGGCCAATGCCTCTTTCCAATGGCATTTCCAGTTTGTAAGGCACCGCCTAGTCACCTGTTGCTGCTGCATCCAGCGACCAGCAGCCAGGCGGCTACTCGAATCGAATCTTCAGAAGTTGCCGAAATTTTAACAAGTCCATTTCGAAAACAATAAAAATCATTCAGATGCTGCGCGCGAACCGAACAAAGATCAAAGTCGGCAAGTGGAATAGGCGACTAGAAAGGGTATCGCATGAAGTGTATAAAGTGTAGAGTATAGGGCAGATAGAGCTGTAGAGTTGAGAAAAGAGACAGATAGAGCTCTGCTTACCCTTTCAATGCATAAGTATATGGAAAGTTAATAGAACTTTTGGCGGTAAGGGCATGTAGTATCCACAAATATACCCTGTACAGCACAGTTTGCATTGACTTTTGCTCTCCTCAGAAATTACAGATGCCCACACAGATGTATATTTACTTCATACACTCTTTCCTTTATGATAATGAGTCTTATGAGACTATTGAAAATATGGTTTACTATATACCCTACCTTAACAAAAGAGTATATTGTATAGAATATATGTAAATATAACAATATAATCCGCTTTAAGGAGCATGTGACAGACTGAATTGTATTTTTAGGATAGAAGATATATGCACTTTATATACCCTACATTCTCTACTCGAACCCTATACACAGTAGAAGCAAGCTATAGTAACTTATAGCCTATATAACTATACAATATATAGGTATACATATGCTCAACTAGCATTAGTATTTGTTTACAAATAACAAAGTAATTTCACACGCTCACAAATATTGATAGATACTTGCCGTACCCTATATTTCCATGCATACTCTACACTATGCATAATTCATGTGATAAATTCATATAAACCGAAGAGAGTATATCTCAGAGAATCTTCAGACTTCTTCTGTATATCTATATAAAAGTTGCACACACCCACACTTTGTACAACACATATACAACATGCCCTACCATACCCTACATTCCCACACATACTCTATCTTATGAAAAATTGCAACAAGCTGCTAGAAAGAGCATTTAGTATATGCGTATATACGCCCAGACTCGACTTTTCGCTTTCAGCAGAACTTGCACAAACACCCACACAGTTCCCTTCACACACACAGACTCATACACACACACGCTCTCTGTATACTCTATCCCTATGCATAATGATTATGAACGAAATATCCATGACAGCATCTCTTGTCAAAGAGTCGTGCCCAAAAAGGCAAAAGCCATAGACGAGAGTTCGCATCAACTGGCGATGAGTAAATGTTTGACTTGTAGCAGCAGCAGCAGCGGCAGCAAGAGTTGAATACACACACACATATACTTATACACTCACACATGTAACTCTCTCACAGGCAGCGCATCGCACATACATGTTAAAAAATTCCAGACGCTGAACTCAGATTCAGCCTCAGTTTCAGTTACAGATCTCTATACCAGCGCCTTCTTCTTCTTCTCCTTTATTTTGTATTTGTATTTGCCTATGATTTCGTGCTCACTTTTATATATATACATATATATATATATTTTTGTGATATTTCCCAAAAAAAAAGAAGAGGAGGAAGACGAGGCGTTACGTAGCCGAAAAGGTAAAAATTGTTGTTAAAAGGGGTTAAGCGCACAGCCTCCGCTGCCAAGAGTTAGCCAATGTATGTATGTATGTGTGTGTGTGTGTGTGTCTCGCACCTCTCTGAGCAGCCGCTGCCGCTGCTGCTGTTTTTGGCATCTTTTTTTCCGTTTTGAATGACAGGTTGTTGAAAAATTGAATTCGATTCGAGCGGGCCAAAACAGTTCGCGCTCAGCTCTAAAACAAGTCGGAATCGAGCTCAACTCGCGGCGGTAAAAAAAAAAAAGAGAATCGTGAGAGAAAATACGTGAAAACTAAAATATAAATGAAAAACAAAATTAATAAAATAAATATATACAGAAAATTATAAAACAATTTCGCATTCGGTGTCAAAATCGCGTCGGCTTTTTGTCTCTTACAGTGAGCGCCAATTGTGAGTGCCCCTCTGCCCTACGCCCTCCACATTTCCTTTGCATTTACAATTCAAGTGAATGCTTCAACTGTATTTTAATTAAATCAAATTCAATTTGTCATCCAAAACTCGGAGATTAATAAACAAAGCTAGTTATTTGGAAAGGAATTTCCAGCTAATTCTCTGTTGTGAAATTATTTATGAAATATTTCGTAAAGTTTATTTACTAGAATTCTACAACTGATAGGGGAATGGAATGTGACAGAAATACTATAAGTCTGAATGTGCTCTAAATCTAATGAACGATATATCGGCATATAATTAATTTATGATCTTAGACGGATTTTGAGAGAAGTTTATGATTTTGTGTAATTTGTTGAAACTGTCTGCATCGCACGGGTACACTGATTTGTTGTGTGATAGAGATCGTCTATTGAGATTCCAGTTATCAGCAGGCAAAAACTCATTTTATATAAACAAATGTTATAAATTAAGTATACAAATATTATATTTGTAAGCTTAAACAAATCTCTTGTTATGTACTCTCTCTTGAATCCACGTGTTTCTTTGTGTGTAATTCTCTTACACTTTTTTATCTCTCATTATTCCCTCTCTCTCTTTCTCTCTCTCTCTCTCTCTCTCTCTCTCTCTCTCTCTCTATCACTCTCTCTCTCTCTCTCTCTCTCACTCTCACTCTCACTCTCTCTCTCTCTCTTGTTTCCACTTTCTTTTTTCTTAATATTCATTTCTCATATTGTACCTCTCTCGTCTTTCGCATCTTTTCTTTTCGCTCTCTGCAACTCATGCCGTCTCTTTTATCTCTTTCGCTCCCTATATCCTTCTTTTCTTCACTTTTTCGTTTCTCTATCTTTCTGTATGTCTTCCTCTTTTCTTTCTTGCTCTCTCTCTCTCTCTCTATTTATCTATATCTTTCTCTCTCTCTCTCTCTCTCTCTATCACTCTTTCCCACTACCTCTCTCCCATTTCTCTTTTCACTCTATTTGTTGTCCGTTATACGTCTCACATATATTACATTCTTAAACTTAATACTAATATCTCACTTTTCCCTACTACTCTTTCTCTTTCTCCGTCTCATTCTCTACCACTCACTCGATAGGCCCCAAGGATTGTGATCTACCCAAGGCGGCTATCACAGCTCTGCACGCGGGCGTCAACAGCTTCGGCCAATTGCCCGTGCCACCAAATATCGCTGACTTAGGCGGCGGTGGTGCTGGACCTGGTGGCGGAGGTGGACCAGGCGGCGGCGGCGGAGGAGGCGCTGCTAGTTTGGGCGGCGTTGCGCGGCTGCATGTGTCTGGCGGACTGTGCGACAATAGCAATGCCCTAAATGGTGCCAGCAATCACAACAACAATAACAACAACAATAGCAACAACAACAACAATAGCAACAACAACAACAATATGCAACAACAGGATCAGGTGAGCAAGCGCTGAGCGAGAGCGAGAGAGAGAGAGCGTGTACGTGCGCGAGGGAGAGGCAGTGTTGCTCTCTCTCTGTTTACCCCTCCTCCACCTCCACATCCTCCGTCCCCTGCCGCCCTATCCTCTCTCTCTCTCACTCTCACTGCAAGCTAAAGAATTTTTTAATAATCCATGTTCTTTTCGATGTTTTTTTCCTCAAAAACAAAAAAAAACTGCTAAAAAAATCCAATTCGAAAACCAATCACAAAAAAAAAATCGTTTAAAAAAATAATGCGAATGTGTAAATTCTGTGTGTGTAAAAAATAAAATAAAATATAAAAATATATCTTATGTGCAATGATAAATAATAATAAAAAAGTAAGTGTGATTTTATTTCTCTATTTAAAAAAAAAAAAGTTTTTTTATTTATTTATTTGTTATTGTTTAATTTGTATTTGACATAATTTAGTGCCTGTTCTTCTTCTTCCATTTAACTTAACTCTTGCTGTTGTTGTTATTGTAATTACTAAATACGAAATACTAAATACTAAAGCCACGCCCCGTGCGCCCCTCTCTGGCCGTCTGCTTGTCTCTTTGCAGCACCTGGATAAAAACAAACAGAAGCGACATCGCACACGTTTCACACCTGCTCAATTAAATGAGCTGGAGCGCTGCTTCTCCAAGACCCACTATCCGGACATCTTCATGCGCGAGGAGATTGCCATGCGTATTGGCCTAACCGAGTCGCGTGTCCAGGTGAGTTGCCTCCACCCGTTACCCGTTACCTGTTACCAGTTACCTGTTACTGTTACCTCTAAGCCTCTCTAACTGCTGGCAAAGTTTTTGCGGCTTTGTTGCGGCATTGCCCTGTCACATTTGACTCGCAGTTAGCCCCACTGACAGGCAGTCGGCTGTCCGCACGTCCCTTTGACACTTGAACGTTTAGCGCGACAGGACATTTGCACACGCGAAACCGCAGACAAAAACCAAATCAAATCGCGATTCTAACTCAGACTTCTTCAAAAGTTTGAGGAGATTTAAAAGAAAAGGTATCGAACTTAACTCTTAGTTAGGCCGGGGGATGTATAATGGCAGATTTTCTTTCAGTTATTTGAATTCAGTTTTCAGCAAGGGAAGATCCAAAGGTTATTCAGATTAAAGTCGAAAATTCTTTAATGCATATACATCAGTTGAACTGGTTTGATATAAAATAGATTAGTATTTTGCTATATAGGATACCTGATTTTACTATACTCTCTAGTATTACCCAGTATACTACCCTAGTATGCTGTAATTGTAATCCCACAATTCCTCCACTTGAACTAATTTTTCGCATTCACCCTTCATAACTGTATCGTAAATTTCAGAAATATTTACACACAGTTTTCGCTTATATAGCATTACTAATTAATTTACAAACATTATGTTTATTTGTTTAACAAACAATTAGCAGGCAAATATATATGAAACGGATTTCAAAACACTGCAATCGATAGATATTTGAACTAGCAGGGAAATGTGCCACAGATTGAAGTAATAAAAGAATAAATTAATAAATAAATAAATAGAGGAAAAGTTGATAAATAAAGATTGCGCTGATTTCTTGAACTATTCACATTAGAAGCTATGAGAAGTTTATCAATTTCAATCAGAATATATAAACTTTTAGCCTATCTTTAATAGAATTATAATCTACAGTCAACTCTATTTACATATTAATAAATGTTCTTAACTTAAATTCCCCTTTTTAATATTCTCTTAAAGTTATTCACATATTCGTATATGATATCTCACATCTCATCTGATATTCCCTATTCCCTTTTGTTTATGTTTTCCCGCTTCTTCTTTTTTTATGGTTTTTTTCCGCTCTCGCTTTAATTCACAATTTTCACTCATTTTTATGAGCATTTTGGCTGCACTCGGCGCCATTTAAGCGCACGAAAATTATATTTTATTAAAGCACATAAAGTCACATTTAGACGGCGCTGCGCTCCCATCTGCCCAGCCTTCCCTCTCACTCACTCTCGCTTGCTCCTTGCTCTTGCTCTGCTCCTGCTCTCCTTGTGCGACTTATGACTGCCGCAGCTAGCACAAAAACTTTACCCACACACACACACGCACACACACACACAGAGTGCGAGAGACAGAGACAGGACGAGAGCATTATCCTTTTGCGGCTGGCAGCCGCTCCCTTCAGGCAGGCGCTGCTGGCATTATCCTGGCTGGGCGGCATGTCCTTTGGCATTGCGGGCGGCGGGCTTTTGTTTGTTTATGCGACAATCGAATTTACTGCTTCATTAAATTTGTGTTTAAGCTTCCGCTTCCTGCAGTGAGACTCCAGCCTCGGCCTCTCGCTCGCACACGCTCACGCTGACTTGCTCTCTTGCTCTTGCTCTCTTGCGCTTTGTGTAAAACTATGCATCGAATTGTTTTGCGGTTTCAATGAATGCCAAAAAGTTTGCTCAGCCTTTGAGTTCTAATGGCTGCCTCCGCTCACTCTCCTTTCCTGCGCTCGCTCTCTTGTTTCTGCGCTCTCAGCTAAACAATTACCTGCTGGCCTTGCCTTCTGTCCTCACCTAACGGATGTTTTACTTTCAATCGCTGCGCCTCTAGTTTCGCTCTCTTCCATCTGTGCTGCGGCCATGAGACGCTGATTCTATTTTTAGCTTCTATTCGTGAGAGGATGTCTTACTTTCAATGAATGCCAAGCAGTTTGCTTTGGCTCCTGCACGCTGTCCCTCTTGCTCTCTCAGCAATTAGCCGACCAATCCCACTCATCGCTCTTCGTCTCTCTTGCGTTCGACTCCATCAATGAGTGCCTAAAACTTAGCTGTGACTTCTTATGACTTCGTCCCCCCACACCTCTCGCTCTTGCTCTCTCTATTTTATGCTCTCTTTGCTTTAACAATTAGCTGCTGACCAAACACACACACACACACACACCCTCATCTTCTTTTTTTTGCCTCTTTTCGCGCGCGCCTAACGGATGTTCTACTTTGATAAATTGTTTTTAATAATTGCGTATCAGTGTCTGGCTGTTAATGTATCCTGTCTGCCGCCTCAAAGGGGAGGTCGCAAGAATAATGCCGGGTTGCTGCTGTTGTTCTCTTTGTTGCTGTTGTTGTTGTTGTTGTTGTTCTTGCTATTAACACGCTATAATGTTTGATTTTTCGTTTGTCGTTTGGCTTTTGCGGCTTATGGTATGTCAGCCCTTTGGATTAGCAAGGACTTATTGTAGCTGCCTCACGACTCTGCCTCTGCCATCGCCTTCCCCTCCGCCTCTGGCTTTCTCTCTGTCTACCTCTCTTTCTCTTGCGCCCTCTGTTAATAAAATTAGCATATAAATTAAGTTTGCATGCTGGTTTTTGTACCACTGTACGACACACATACATTTCTACATACATTTGAAAATCTTCAATAAAGGCGTGGCACGCCTACAATTTGAGCGCTCACATTTGATATGCACACACACGTCTGGCCCTAAATCAATCTGCAAGGATTTGCAGCTAATGACGGCATAAAGACAGCCCCAACTGCCACTTGCTAAAAGGATGCCCCAAAACACAGAAAAAAAGGATGTGGGAGTCTTAACACGTAAAGCAAGTCAAGCTATGAGTATGAATGTGTGTGAGTGTGTGTGTGCGTTAGCTGAATAAGCTATGAAGCTCACGTAGCCAGACGTGGCTGGATATAGGCAACAGGATAGGCGATATAGTTGGCATATGAGCTGCTTAATTATGCAGCAAATATATAAATATATATATAAAATAAAATATATATTTAATACATACAAATATAGCAAATAAGTGAGCCTTAATAACAGAGCAAAGCACTAACTAAATGTAAGCAGAGAACGTGTAAGTGGGAGGGAGACGAGCATTGACCAAAATATTAGCATAGAATGCGAGAGTGAGAGCAGCAGATGCAAAGAGCGCATCTTAAGCAGGCAGCGAGACAGCAATGAAGCGAGATCAGTTGCACGAGCAAGCAGAAGGAGAGCGAAAACAAAAATGGGAGATGTACCGTTAGGGCAAACTAAAAAGAAAAAAATTATATTCGGCAGGTAAAGCTGCAATGGAAGAGAGCAACTGCTGTGCACTTTTGGCAGCTATATGAGAGAGTGAGAAATAGATTGTATTAGACATTTGCACTTAGGCATATTTAGTACACTATTTAGTACACATATAAGTTTAATACATGTACTAAAAGGGAGTGAACTGATATGTGTTGAAACAACACTTTTGATAGATGATAGTCAATATATTGTCATATATTCAGATGAAGCTTTAATCAACAACAATATCAGATCTTACCAAACCATAACGAAATGTGAGTATGATCAAAATGAATAGAATAAAGTGAATAAAGAGATAAAGACAAGAGAGAGTATGGGCTAATGGGCAGGCGTTTGTCGTACTGCGACTGTTTGCCCAGCGTGTGGTGCAATTGTTAATTTGTTTGTTTCACAGCTAGAAATGAACAATTTGTGTGGTGCATTAAGGCCTAAGCGTCTTAGCACCACCCGTGGCCAGGCAATATGCCGCTGCATGTGGCACACGCAAAGAGAGGGCAGAGAAAGACACAGAGAGAGAGAGAGGAGGGGAGGGTGAAGGATGGGCCAGAGCGTGTCACACACAAAATTGACTTATCATGATTTTTACATTGTCAAAGCAATGTTTGGAATGCTTTGCAGTTATTGCTTTGTTTATTAAATTTGTTGCAACGGACACAGAAACGAGGCACGTGCCACAAACTCGCCCCCCTCCCTCTCTTTCCCTGTCTCTCTGTGAATCAAATGAATTTCTCACATGATTAATTTACCTTGGCAACTAGTCGAAAGTGGGGCGTGGCACGTAGCTAAGCAAAAGCTAGTTGGCAACTGGGGCAGGGCCAGGGGCGGTGGCAGTGGCATTGGCAAAGCCAAGTGGCACACACACACACACACAGCCATTCGGCATCAAGTAGCTTAGTCGAGTGCCTCGCTACCTGGGCCAAAGTTTTCCAGCTAATCAGGCACTAAAAATTGTTTAAATTCATAATTTTGTTGGCTTAGTTTGAAGGGTTTTTGTGCTGCCCGACCTCAAATTGAATTCTCACAACTTGAAAGGACACTCGTTTTAACTTTTGGAATTGCCAATTGCAGAAGTAGATGAAGAAGGAAAAGAAGTAGAAAAAAATGAAGGACTTCAAAGGGGATGGTAAACTAACAATTCTGAAACATAGTTACTGTAAGGCGGGATCCTTAGTTTTTGAAGTTTTATAAAACGAGTTAATAACTTTTGACTAGACTTAAATTCAAGCTAATATCTTACTGTTGATATAAATAAATATGTGTATGTGTACATATGAATATCATACTATAGTCTATAGTATTTCGGATATGTATACGATCTCTGAATCTGAATCATGCCAAAAATTCACACTTGCCAAAGGATATGAAACATACGAAATAAATTTCAAATCAATCATAAAAATATATATTAAAAAAAAAAAAAGAACAATTCCAATTACTCACCCCATATTTTAAAAGCTGTTAATTGCATGTGAGGCTTCAGTTGTAAACGACTCAATGGTTAAACTTGCCAGCAAATTCCCTTTGAAGTAGCTCCATAAACAGGTTTAGCATTATATATATTATATTGTAAACTTTGCTTGGTATATCTGTAAAAGATAAGATGAGAACTGTCTTAAAATATAATTCTTGTAAAATTTCCCATATATATTTATATATTCTCTTAGTTAGTCTAGACTTTTTCTGACTTTTCTCACATATTGATAAGCTCTCAGTTCAGCCCAAACATGTTTATTGCAACTGTGCTAGGAAATCCAAGGCAAGGGCAAGGGAAAAGCGAGTATCTTGATAAATGATATCCACAGCAGTTTGAGAGAACTAATTTATGTGCTAAGCCGTCTAATGCGAGACTCGAACGAGCTCTGCACGGGGCCAGGCCAATCGAGGTGGGCAGAGAGAAACGAAATTTATGAGAGCTCAGTCAGTGGCTCACTCTCTATGCGAATTTAATTACAGTTGCAGAAAAAAAGCAGGAGAGAGAGAGAGAGAGAGAGAGAGAGAGATGAGAGCATAAAGAAAGTTAAGTTAAGCCAAATGCAGTTTTGCCTTTTAGATAACCATGGCAGCGCGTTTTAATTAAACTTTAATTGAAATACCAAAAACGAAAATATGCTACAGCAGCCAGAGCGAGACAAAGACAGAGAGAGAAAGAGAATGAAAGAGGCAGTGTGGGCGAGTGGCCCAGTCGCCCAGTCGCCCAGTCGCCGTCTCGCATAAAATGCACATAAAGAAAATCTGGCACGCATTCTGTTTATGGCATATGAAGCAATTTCGAAAGCAATTTCGTTGATACTTTTCATTGAAATGTTTTGTGTGAAAATGGCGTGCCCAAAGTGTCGAAGCTGCTGCGCAATCGAGTCCTCACTGTGCGCCCCCAATGACCATGGGGATAAGCGACCAGCGAGGGTCTATTGATAAATGAAAAAAAAAAAAAGGAAAACAAAAAAAGTTTATCCTTTTCCCCATCAAACAGTAAAAAAGTAAAACCAATAGCAAAAAAAAAAAAGCTAAAAAAAACTAAATAGCAACGCAGCATTTTGCTAGCTTTTTACATTCTTCGGAGACAAACAACAACAAACTTCGCTAGCTTTCTCACATTCCAAATTCCACCCAAAAAAGCCAAAAAAAGGCCAGCACATTTCGCTAGCTTTTGCACGAGCTGCGCATGCACCAAACAATTTTTGGGGGTTGCATTGCGTGTGCCCCACCAAAGGCAGCCCAAAATGTGCACTGCGCTGCATTACCCACCGCCCACCGCCCAGCGCCACCCCCAACCCTGCCCCACACAAAAGTAATGCAACTAATGCCTAGTCCAATGGTCAACTATTTCATAAATCCGCCAAAAGTCCAAAGTCCGAAGTCCGAAGGCTAAGCCTAAGCAGCTGAACCAATAGTTCCACAGCCAAAAGGGACGGCAGAGCAACCACCAAACCGTGCTGGGGGGCCAGCGTGTGCGAGAGAGTGGGACAGACATAGTGCAGCAGCAGGCAGGCGGGTTGGATAAAGCGAAGCAAAGCAAGGCAAAGCTGTTTGGCTGCCTGTGCCTGTGCGGCTGGGTGGGTGGGCGTATGGGGTTGGCTGGGTGGCAGCAAGTGTCGCTGGGCGCTGGCTCGTAAAGCAGGATTTAAAGGATAACATAAAATAAATCGACTCCATTTGTGTGCAATAACAACAACAGCAACAGCAGCTTTATGAATTTATACGCAGTTTTTATATGAAAAGATATTGGCCGAAAAGCGATTTCCATAAACCACTCAGGCCATCCAATAAAAAGCTGCTTGTAGCCAAAGACAAGTGGCAAAAGGACTTCAAAGCAAAATCAGAGACAGTAAAACGGAGCCCGAAAGAGAGCTGAAAACAATCAGAATCAGAAGCCAATTTCATGCGGTTGCCAGGCCACGACGAACAATTCAGCTTCAAAGAAAATGCAATAACGTGGCCAATTGATTTTTGATTATGCGGCAAAGAACGGCAGCAACAACAACAAACGTTCATAACTGCTCGCTTAACCAGCAAAAATTGTCAATAAAAACAAGCCAAATATTATTGCAAGCGCTATCTCTCCCGCTCACTCACTCTACTCTAGCTGCCCGCTCGCGCTCTACCTCTTGCTACCTGCTACGTGTACCTCTCCCTCTCCCTCTCCCTCTCACTCTCTCGCTCCAGCGTTCGTTCGTTCTGTTTGCCAATCAAATGTTTATTAATACACAGCGAGAAAGCATCGTTGGGCTGGGGGCACTTTTGCTTGCTGTCCTTTCCTGGCCAACTATATATGACATTTGCAGGCTTAATAAATAATATTTGCATTTTGCAGCTAATCGAATTTTGATTGCAATTTTGCTGCTGCTGCTGTTGTTGTTGCTGCTGCTGCTGTTATTGCTGTTTCGATAGTTGGCAACGCGATTCTCTGGCTTTCAATTGTGATTGATATTTTTGATATTGACTTTATTCAAGTGGCCAAAGTGCATTTCTATGTATGGAGAGAGTGCAACAAACGGGGTACAGCAATTGCCACTTGCTGTCTGCGGCATATGAAAACAATGCCAATATATAAACAGAGCACTCTCCATATCAATATAAGAATTATTCGATGGGTATTGCCTGGTTTCAGCGAGCAGTAGTTTGGTTTTGGCTATAAAATAGTAAGCAAAACTAACACCAAATCATTATTGGTAGCTCCTGCTTATTTTGAATGCCTCAGACTTGTCTCAAGGAACAAATTAATCTCAGACAATATTTTAAAATAAATAAAAATTTTTTAATTAAACAATTTTCTACTTCAAACTTCAACTGCATTGAGTGAGCTTCGACAACCCTACACCCCAACCCCCTCTCTTACTACCATGCCAACACCCTAATCACAGCGCCACTGACTAGAAATAGTTTTGTGTCGCAAAAGATGATACATAGCGACATTAGCTTCCACAAAATTCCAATGCTGAAGAAGAACATTAAAAATAAACTTCTGTTAAACCACAATGTGTGTATGGTTTGATCCCTTGTCTGCACAGGCAAACGACTTGTTTCTGTCTATCAGAGCAAACAAATGACAGTATTTATTAAAATAAATACAAAAGTAAAAAACCAAATTCGATAAACCTTCGCTTCATCTGCGTTGTTCATTGTTTTTTCTTTAAATAAAATAACAATAATAACAAAACAACAAAAATAAGTAAATGTTTGCAGCTGCATTTGAACCTGCAACCTGCTGTTTAGTATGCTTGACACTTAGCTAAAAATAACCTAAGATTATTTGGCTTAATTAAATTTTGTTGCTCTTTTGACACTAATATAGCTGAACAATTAGGTAATCATTTTGCAGTCAGCTGATAAAGATAAATAAAAAAGTAAAAATATGAATTTTGTTATACTGACATATGTTCAAGGACAAGCATTAAACTAAACTTGATTCTACGGAACTCGAACCTGCAACCTACTACTTACTGACACCGACACCCTAGCGTCTAAGCCACGCCAGCTGTAACCAAACAGTTGGCTAAGCTCATTTAAGCCTAAGACCACGCTCTAGTTGAATGCCTCTCATATTTCAATTAAATTCGTACTAAAAATAAAGTTTCTATACAAGTGTCAGCAACTAGTTTGATCAAGCTCTCGCTATCTAGCAGTTATTTGCACCTAGAATAGTGTGACAGCTGTTTATTAGCCATAATGTGCAATTAATGTTGCATAACGAGGCGCCCCTTGCGCTGAGACACAGATTTACCATTATAAATGGCTGGCAATCATATGGACCGAGTTATAAACAGGTTCACTTTCATAATAAAAATACCATTGGGTCTTTGACACCAGACAACGACCCCTTAACAACCACCAGACCGGCCATGGCCAGACCAGCTCAGTCATCCAGTTAGGGCGCTAGTCATAAAATCAAAGCAAATCACTTGTTTAGCCCATTTGGGTTCGTTTCACTGCCAGCGTCGTCCGCCCCCCTGATGCAGCATGTCATTTGGCAGCTACTTAATTTCTGACTTCTGGAAACCCCCTAAGGGTGCGTTTTCGGGTGTGCCCGGATCAACACAATGTGGGTGTGTGTGTTGTTGTTGTTGTTGTTGTAGCTGGTGCTAATATTTGTGGCCTGCCGCAAGAAATTGCTTTTTCATGAACTTGACTCATTTATTATTTGCAACAGTTTTTCGTAATGCTTCTTCTACATCCCATTGTTGTTGTTGTTGTTGTTATTGTTTTGCTCACACCTTTTGTCTGTCTGGTGGTGTCTTTTTGTTTCTTTTTCGGTTATTTTTTTTTTCTTTGGCCCGTTTGTCAGTCGCAAGTGAAAATTAAAAGTCCAAACATGAAAATGCTTTTGCTTTGCAGCATATGGCCAGAAAAATCTTTTTTTGGAAATCTCTTTCTGTTGTTGCTGTTGTTGTTGTTGTTGCTGTTGCCCTCGGCTTTTGATTGTGTTCTGCTCCATTTGCTTTTGGCCGGGGGGTGGTTGATACGTAGGCAGCTAAAACATTGGGCTGGGGGTGCGGTGGCTACATTTATATTCTTTCGACTGCAAATTGAAGTCCTTTGCCAACAGAAATTGCATTTCGAATTGGAATAGAATATGCCAAGGAATGCTAATGGAGTGCACTTTTCTTGTGAGTTTAGAATATGGAATCAAGAGAAAAGTAACAGAAATTTATAGACAAAACTTCCATTTGTTTCCGATGATGTATGCTCAAATCTAGCAGAACTGCAAAGAATTTAGAATTTTTAAAATATAGGGCTTTATATAAGAAAAATATATTTTATTTTATTTGAAAAATATATTAAAAAGTAGAGAACTTAAATAGAATAGGTATATGAAATGAAAGCAAAATGAAGTTTGTCAAAGAAAGTTTTAAAATAGTGATTTCGTAATTTAATTAAACTTTATACCGAAATCTCTTATAAAATACATTTGTATATGTAGATAGATTGACTTTGGCAACATAAACTTCCAACTCTTACCTTTACTCCCTACATTATATACATAGTTATGTTCTAACTAGTTCTCTCCTTAGAAAAACCTTTCATTATCTCTTTAATTTGCTTAAATACATTTCAAATTCTCACCTTTACTTTCGCATACAAACATAAATAGATCAAACTTATACCCTGACCTCTATTTCGCCGAGTGTTTTATTATTCATACACAAATCAAATGTTATGGACCATTCACTTAGCTCTTTTATAGCTCTTTGTTTTCGTTTCACTTTTTATTTCGCAAGTAAATAAATAAATCAAATCTCGTATTTATTGGTAGTCAAAGAGCAAATGCTCACGCGCCTCGTCCTCTCCCCCTTTTTTTTTACACACACTCAACATCTGATAATTTATGCATAAGGGCAAAGCTTAAAAAATTACCGTTGAAATACAAATTTAGCGCGGCTAAAGGAGCGTCAACAAACAAAGAGTGTGAGAGGGAGAGGGAGAGAGACGGGGAGTGAGGCTAGAGTGGGTGAGTGTGAGTGACAGAGACACGGGGCGTGAGAGAAGGTTGGAAATGGGAGAGTGATAACATGCACAGAGTCTGGCATATGCAGAGTCCATACACACCCTGCACACACACACACACACACACACACATTTATGTCTATATATATGTGTGTATGTGTGTGTTTGTTTGTATCTATGTGGGTTGCTGTGCATAATAAAAAAATAAATGTTTTGTTTAACCGACATTTTAACGCCTATTTGTCTGCCGGGGCACGTCATGCACGTTACGCCAATTTAAGAGGTATGCCAGCGCGACTATAGCTATGCAATGACTAGGCCTTTAAAGAACACACACACGCACACGCACGCACACAGGAAGAAGCAGCAAGCGAGCAAAACATAAAAAAAGAATGAAATCAAAGCGAATTTGGCAAGCAAAATAAAAGAAGCGAACAAAATGTAATTGCGGCTAAGCATAGGCGAGAGCGAGACAGACAGCCAGCACGTTAAACAGAGCAGGCGTTGGCGGAGCGTGCGTGCGAGCGAGTGAGCGATAGCCAGACTGTCAGACATTGTCTTAAATTATTAAATTAAAAGTTAATGAATAGAGCGACGCATAAACACGTAAAAAGCATAAACAAGTCAAGGTCGTCGCTGCCACCGTCGCCGTTGCCGTCGCAGTCACCGTCAACGTCGCAGTCAACGTCGCAGTCAATGCCTGCCCAACCCTAAAGTTAAATCCCTGTTGGAACATTGCGAGCATACTTAGTGAAACGTCCGTCGATCCCGAGCACTGCTGTCCAAATAGTTGTCTGATTGTTCCCGCTGTGTGTCGACCTCACTCTGTCACTCTCTTTCTCTCTCTCTCTCTCGCTCTCTCTGGACTGTCTGTCTGTCTGCCTGCCTGCTGGCCGACATATGACAAATACGCTGGGGACCATCAGCGTTACAAGCAAAGTTACTTTGCACAAAACTTTGCCATTTTTCTTCAGCTTCAGTTGCAGCTACAATTCTGGATCTGGCTCTGGCTCTGGATTTAGCTCTGACTTTAGCTCTAACTTTGGCTCCGACTTTCAATATGCCCTAAACAGCACATGTCTTATGGATTTAGACAAAGAGGATGCAACATTGAGCTAATATTTTAAAATGAGAAGTATTTTGATATGTGATTGAGTTTTTGGCTAAAGTAAAGGCGATTGATGGGAGCATTGTCTAGGAGCATGTCTACAGGGTATTTAACCTTCGCTGCAATCTGTTTTTATATTTCTTTCAGCTATAGAACTATATATGACTGTCATATAAGAAATGAAACAAACGTTGGCATATTTATTGATAAAGTAACATACTCCTCAGACACGATCACTTAAGTGAAGGGTATTGAATTTATCAGAATTAGATTTCTATTTTATTCACAGGAATATGAATAGTTATATTATCATGATATAAATCTATTTCAAATGCTATCATAAGATCTATCTATCATCCATATAAATCAATTTCTAATTCTATTATATGATTATATTTATCTTATCAAGTGAGTATACCCTACCTTAGCCCCTTTAGGGTATTCAAGCTGCGAGCTGCTGTTCTTAACAGTTTTTCCGTGTTGTCTTTTTGGCTTTGTTTGTTTTGTTGCTTGTACTGCTTCTTGGCCATTAGTTTGTAGCCTGTTTCGGATGACTGTCAGGCGACAATGCGACGCGCTGACAGCTCAAGATTTCAACCAATAAATGCAGACACACACACATACACACACACAGGCATTGGTTAAGTCAAGTTAAGTTGTCAACCCGCCGCGTGATGTGGATGGCTAAACAGCGAATGATGTCGCCGTCTTTTATATATATATTTATATACAGATATATGTATATATAAACACGGCGGAAAAATCGTTTTCATGTCACAAGTCATTCACTCAGCTCTTCATTTGAGAAACCAAATTTTGTTTCGCTTAAAAAGCGACAGAAAAAATGTAGAAAAAAAAGCTGCAATTGCGCGCGCTCAAAAGTAGGCAACACTTTTCGCAAGGCAGCCAGCAGTTCACCTCTGTGTGTGTGTGTGTGTGTGTGTGCAGCTGCTTGTAAATGTCAAAACCTCAACATGTGTCTATAGACAGCTGCTACCTTTGCTAGTCTCTGTCTCTGTCTCTGTCTCTCTGTCTCCTTCTCTGCTCTGTCTTCCTGTCTATCTAATTCTTATGCATATGGAAATGCCAATTTTCGAAAACACACATCCGACATGGGCCTCGACCGCTGTCTATGTTACGCCTACACTCCATACACTGCCCCGCCCCCCGCCCCTTCTATTGAGCCAAGTTAAGAGCTGCCTGGAAGACAAAAGCATTTCGACTGACCAGAAAGATGCGTTGGGGCTGCGCGCTGGCAGCTGCCAAATAATTTGCTTCTTCTTCTATATGGAGTTAAAGAATTTACATACGCAATTTATGCACATGTGTGTGCGAGTGTACGAGTGTGTGTGTGTGTGTGTGAGTCGAGACATGTTTTGACTGTCACGACGGTAATTGATCTCGATTAAGACCATGTAAGAGAAGTCGCTTAACAAGCAGACAACACATGTACACACACACGCACACAGGCATAAACACACACACGCACACACCTTCACATTTATTTGTATATATGTGAGTCGCGTTCTTAAGGCTTTAACCTCACCTGGTCACCGCTTTAATTGGCTGCGCTTGCATTGAGTCAAATGCAAATGGAATTGAGTTGGATTTTTTTTAAGTGAATGATGAAAAGAGTTCATATACACTGTAAACTGTAAACTAGGGGTATATTGGCTTCTTAGAAGACTATGGGAAATGTATGCATATATGTATTTGAATGTATGTATAAAACACTATAAGAAGTTTATGTTTATATACATGTGTATGTATGTTTAATTTTAGTAGTCGGCCTTAAGCTGTCTTAAATACTTTCTTCCTCAAGCAATTTCAAGAATATGTAATGCAGAGAGTTCTATTTTATTTAAACTACATCAGAATTTTATTTAAACTACATCAGAATAGTTCATTAATACTCATCCACAATCTGAGTCAAATCGTTTTCTTTGAAGAATAAAATGATGTCAACTATCTCAATCATCATTAAATCTCTCTATGCTGAAGCAACTCTATATCATTTTCAGCTCTTTTCTACAATTCATTCAAGACTTTGAGTCATCTTCCCACTTTCTACTCATTGAAAAAGAATTTAAATCCAAATTTTCCGCCCATCATCACCAGCAAACTTCATTAAGTTCTCTCCTCTCCACATTCCAGGTTTGGTTCCAGAACCGTCGCGCCAAGTGGAAGAAGCGCAAGAAGACCACGAATGTCTTCCGCACGCCGGGCGCCCTGCTGCCGTCGCACGGCTTGCCACCGTTCGGGGCAAACATCACAAACATTGCGATGGGCGATGGACTCTGTGGCACCGGGATGTTCGGCGGGGATCGCTGGAGCGTGGGCGTCAATCCCATGACGGCAGGTGAGTGGGCTAAGCAGAGTCGCCACGACTAACTAACCTGATGACTAACTAACTACTATCTATAATCACGATGCAAAGGCTTTGGTCAGCTGAATCAAACGACTTCGCTGAACAGCGGCCTCAATTCGGGCATAAACATGGGCTCAGCTCTGGGTGCCGGCACCTATCAGCACTATGGCTTGAATGCTTTGGGTAGGTGCAACCCTCTACCCCTAATTAAAATCACATGAAAAAATAACAAAAAACCAAAAAAAAAAAAAAAAAAACTTTCCATTTGACATTTTTTCTCGACTTTTTTATTTTTGTTTCTTTTTTTTTTCTTGTTCACAAATTGTCAAAGCACGAATTTTCATTTCTTTGAACCCGCTTCTCGTTCTTCCTCTTCATTTTGTTTAAATAAATTCGTTGAGTAAATAAAAGCCACATACGTTTAATTTATAGAGCTCTTGACGCATTTTTTTCTTTTCGACTTATTTGCTGGCTCAATTAACAGGCAGGCGCTTAATTTATCAGATATGGCCGGTGGGCATGATTTTTAGCTCTGCTTCTGCTTGGATTTTGAGTTTTGTTTGCTTTCGTACAGGTGTGCTAATTAGGTTTTTGGAGACAGGTTTTTGTTCCGTAGTGTTACAATTTTGGGTCTTTAATTGAATGCGTCGTGTCTTTCGTCTCTTTCGCACCTGCCAGGCGACTCGATGATGTATCAGCATGGCGTGGGCGGGGGGGTGAGCTGTGGGCCGGGCGGCTCCCCGAGCGCCACAACACCGCCCAACATGAACAGCTGTTCGTCTGTGACGCCGCCGCCGCCGCTGGCAGCGCAGCCCAATCAAAATGAACTCAACAACGAGGCAATGGTGAGTAGCCGAGACACGAACCAAGCTCTCTTAAACTTACCACACTGCTATCTATCCCTCTCCACAGCCACTTCACCAACAGCAGCAGCAGCAGCAGGCACACCAACCACAGCAGCAACAGCAGCAGCAGCAGCAACAACAGGCACACCAACAGAGTCTCACACACCAACAGCAATCGGCTACACCAACACAGCAGCAGCAACAGCAGCAACAACAACATCAACAACAACAGCAGCAGCAGCAGCAGCAGCAACAACAGCAGCAGCAGCAACAGGATAGCTCAAATTTGCTGCCGCACTGCCATCAGGCCATGCAGTCGCCAGATGGCGCCACCGACGAGGACGTCTGGCGCGGCCACAGCATCGCAGCGCTGCGACGGCGCGCATCGGAACTAAATGCAACGGCAATACCCTCGTACTTACACCACGCAGCGGCCGCACACAACAACTACGAGCATCACAATTCGGTCTACTGAAATTTGTTGAAAAGCTTTGAAAGCTTTTCGGATTACGGTTTTTCCAATTGCGGCACGCACGACTTTTGAACCAACTGTACGCCCGCGCGGACAGTTCGACAGCCAAGCGAAACAGTTTTCAAAGCCAATTGTACAATTTCGTTTTTGTGTTTTTGTTTTAAATTTATAAAAAAAAATATATAAATATATTTATAAATATATTAAAATTAAAAAAGACTATAACGAATGTATACGAGAGAGAAACTTGAGCTAATTTAAACATATTTACCCACTAAATGTATTTTGAAAATATTAAACTAAGCAACAGAATATAAAAATATTTAAAAAAGTAGAGCTCAACGAATTAATTATTAAAAAAATATGAGAAAAAAATTAAAATAAAGTCTAAATGAAATACATAAAGTATACGAAAAGAAATGTAAAAAACAGAAGAAAAAAAAACGAACTTTAAGGCTCACAATAATTTTTGCTTTATATATAATATATATATATATATATACAAACTATACAACTATACATATATATATATCTTATATATATATATCTTATATAGATGTTAAGCTTAGTAGTTGTAAACTTAAGTGTTGTTGTTTTTGTGTATAGCATCCAAAATTTCACTGTTTTAGTTCATCATCTAGCTATGCCCCGCTTATGGTTTAGATCGAGATGCAATAGCAAACTATAATATATATATAAACTTACATGCAAACATACATACAGACTTACATATATACATATGTATGTATGTAGTTCAATGTCAGTCAAAGCGTACAGTTTTACATGCACAATTAACTAAAGTAAACAATTTTAGATGACAGCAAAATGGTTTAATTTTTGGAATAATACGTAATACGAGTCCATTAATAGATATATAAATATATATATATTAAACTAAATACAATTATGGAATACTTGTAATAGACTTTCTTCTAATGTTTAAGCCAACAAAAACAAAAACAAAAAACAAAAAACAAAAAACATATATGTATATGGTAAAAAATATATAAACTATATATGTAAAAGACATTGTATGTAAAATTATGCGTATTATTGAATAGAAAACTAAACTAAATTAAAATGCGAATTGAACGTGATTTAAATAACAGTCGAAATAAAATAAAAACTGATTTGCGTGTAATAAGCGAGTTTGTGATCATGTAGACGAGGGCGGTTTGAGAAGTTGGGGATGTAGTAGTTAAGGAGAATTGATAGACCATCCAATCCGATAAAAACTTTATTCGACAGTTTGTCCAAGTTTACAAAACTATGTTATGCGAGGGTGGTATGACAAGTTGTACGAATTCATAAAACTATATGCGAAGGTAGACCACCTTCACTCATATTATGCGAGGGTAGTTTATAGAACTCTTATGAGATGGGAATCTGATAACTTCTAACTAATCAGAGAATTTTTCAAACTAATATAACCGAACAATGAGAGGGTGTTTCCAAAAGCTATCCGGATTGATAAGTATATCTTATATGTAATATATTAGAATGTTTACTACAATAAATATATAAAATATGCGAGGGAAATCTGAACAGATTGAAAAAAGAATCTTTAAGAAGCTTTTACTTTTATTTACAATTCCAGTAACTATACGCACCACCCATACACACATATAACTCCGGACATATGACATTCCATTAATGCTGCGAATGCAATTAGCTAACGGTCTCAATCGGTTTACCGTTAGCAGACAATCGCAGCAACAAATAACGAGGAAAAAACGCCAATTACAATATTTGTGTGACAAAAAAAAAAAAAAAACGAAAAAAATATTCTGGTCGGGTATGCCTGCTAGCAGATACCCTAAATGTTAAAAGATGGAATATTTAATAAAGATAATAAGGCAAATGGAAGCAATTTAAAGTTGTGCTTAAATATACTTGATGGTAGGATATTTCAAGAGAGATATGAAGAGTATAGATCAATTACTTTCGGAGTTGCACGAATTCATTAAGACTTACAGACTCATTCATTCATACTGCTCAGGATAATATATATCCATTATGATGTTGCTTGTTCACTTTGCCTTCTGCCTGTTACATTCATATTATCAAGAACAATATGCCCCAAAGCCACTTTCGATAGGCTCTAGGATATGAAAACAGTTCAGCACGCGTTTCATTTGCCACAAACAACTTTAAGCTCAAATTGGCAAATTGATAAAACTTTGACAACGCGCGTACATACACACATATACACGCACACACACACACGCACACACACATGAACGTGTATGACCTCTGCTGTTGTCCAAATCTCCATTTCATGCCATTGACTGCTTTCCATTATTGAGGTCAACTGCAGAGACAGCAACAACAACAACCGTAACTGTTACAGTTTTCACTGCATGTTTACGGCCACTGTGGTTGCATCTGCCATATACCCTGGCACGTGGCATGCTGTTGTGAAGGTATATGATATGCTATTTGTTGATTAAGCACCCACATATGTATCCTCATTTATCAGAATACAGGAAATGAAAGTTAACGTACACAGTGAATACTCATTCTAAGTGATATCGAACTGATATCCACCCACTATACTATTTACTACTAGACTAGAATTGTTTCTTTTAGAGGGCATCTTATATGTCCACGAACTATACCTCTTAGTTTTTGGCTATACTTATTTATCATTTTTCATTTAAATCAGCTTTCTTCATTTTCATTTCAATTTAAACCAACTTATTTATTATTTACAGGGTATCTCACAGCTTCTGCCACTTTAATGTCCTCAACCTAATACTTTGACAGCTAAAATGTCTAATTTTAAACAGCTTTATGACTAATCTAATTGATTTCATATAATATTAAAAGCGATTGATGCAGTTAATAGATATTTTAGGGTATCTCAGCTAAGCCTAATTACCTTTGGTATAACCTATACTCATATTCATAAGCATATTTATCTTATTTAATTAAAAGCTAAATTGTTATTCCGATTATTAGATGCTGATGCTAATACTATCAACGTTCGCATGGTATCTTTCACGTCATTTCAATTTGAGGATGCAATTTTCTTGGCTCTTTTGCATTGATCATTTGTAATTTAAGGGAATTTTATTTCCAAGCCTAATATTTATTATTAATTTAGTTTTTTTCTCCATGGTATTCTCATTTTAACTGTCAATTTTAATATGAAATTTATGATCTAAAGTACTCTTCTGACTCTATATATGATTTGCATACATTTTTTTACTATACAGGGTATTTCATAAGTCCACACAGTCCAATTATCACCTCATTTATGGGTATTTTGTGTATGCACATCAATTATGTCGAATTCAAAAACGCTTTATTACTTTATTTAATATTTATTATTCCAAACATTTGATATCTGTGTCATTTTACAGGGTATCGTGTACCTTCACCTCTATTGTTAGTCCACTATTATTGGTATTTGTACAGCCAGTATGGCCAATTTAAGCTTATAAATAACTAGAATTCATGATTCTCTCATTTCCAACTGCTGCAACATTTTACAGAGTATCTTATAAGTCTCATAAGTCCACAAGAATAACTTTTTTCTTGGTCATTTATATATATTTTGGCATTTTTATGCTTTAAAGCTGTTTTTTCACTCAATACATGATGTGCATTGATATTTTTTACTTTACAGGGTATCTTCTACGTCCACGCTCCATAATAAAGCTCCTGTATTGTCCTCTGGCTCCACTTTGTATGTATAAATAGCCATATTTTCTAGGTTTAAGCAACTTTATTACTTTAGATCTTAATATATGTTTACATTACAGGGTATCGCTTACGTCTGTCTGGCTTATAGGTACTATGCATACGCACACACACTCACACACACACACACACAGAGTTGGCTTATAAATTTTATAGCAACTGCAGCTGTGTGACATTTGACATGCACATTGTCACGACAATTGGCCAGATCCAGATCCAACCCAGGCTTAATCACGCTGATGGCATTTTTATGTGATGTGGCAGACAACAACAACAACAACTTGCAACAACTGGCAACAACTTGCAACATCTAGATGCGTATGTGGAAGGTGGATAGAAAGTCTGGCGCCCGCAAGATGACATGCTCGAACTCCAATATGGACAGCTTGCCATCGCCATCGACGTCCGCTTCCTCGATTACCTTGTCGGCAATCTGTTGATGCTCCTCGGGACTTAGCTCGTTTTTGGTCATCGTCGTCAGACAGGACATCAGGTCGGCGTGCCCAATGAAACCATCCTGATCGAAATCTGTAAAGTCATCAGCAGACAGCCATAAGTAACATGTGTGTGTGTGTGTGCGTACACACATACATGCAAATTGTGTGTGTGAGACAGAGAGTGAGAGGGAGAGAGATTGACGGAGCTTGAGGGTATGCATAGTTTGTGTGCTGGAGAGCGTGTAAGCAGGTGCTCCTTGTTGCTTGTTCCTCCTTGTCTCTCCAGTATACTCGTTCACAAATTGCCTAATGAGAGTATATTAGTTTTGTGAAATGTTCGCCTTGCGAGTGAGTGTGTGATTCATAATGTGAGTACTATAGAGTATGTTATATCCTTTGTATACTCTGTCACAAAATATAAAGAGAGTATATGGATTTTATGAAATATTCGACTGACAATCCGTATCTGTAGGTGTGTGTATGTCTGGTGACTCTAAGACATAATCTGCGTGCTAGAGTATACTCGTCCACATACTGTGTCATGAGGGTGTATTAGTTTCCATTTTCTGATTATTTTTCTCCGTCTCTCTCTCTCTCAATTTCTCTCTCTCTGTCTGTCTCTCTCTCTCTCTCTCTCTCTCTAAGAGTGTGTATGTATGTTGCCAAACGTTAATGTTCCTACTATATTTTGTATCCATTTTATACTCGCTCATGGAGTGTAAAGGAGAGAGTTTATTGGTTTCCCGCTAGCTTCACTTTAATGTTAATTTAGTTGTGTGTGTGCGGGTGAAATTGTGTGTATAGGAGTATAAATTCTTCTACTTTCAATACATGTACATAATCTTGAAAAGAGCATATTGATTTAAGCTATACTCGTCTGTCTGTTCTTCTGTCCGTCCACCTGTTTTTCTGGTTCTATGCATGCAATACACTTAGATAATATATGAAATTAACAATAATAATATATAATAATAAATATGAAATCGTATATGCATAAATTTGATATACTTCACATATATGCTTTAAAATCCTCTCTCTACACTTTTCAATAAAAAATCAATAAGTTTTAGAGCTAAAATATTTAAATTGTTCTAGATCTAATAGAAGGCAAAAGAAAATCGAATGTCTTTACATATTTTGCTAACCCGAACGAGTATTATGCAGTCACTTGAGCTCGATTGCAACGATTGCTTACTCACTGCTCAGGCTGCTTATCATGTCTGACATTTTTATGCATATAAAAGTGAATTGATGTGTGCAAAACTAAGTTAGGAGCTAACAAACACACTTACATATGCTAACACACACACACACACACACACAGATGTATGAGCGTGCGATGCGCGCGTGTTGCATGCCTCGAATTTGTGTCAATCTAATAATCCAACGAATTCGAGACGAGAGACAACTCTATTTTCTTAACACATATTAAGCATGGAAGTTCCTCAAGACTTGAATAAGTCGAAAGGAAATGCAGAATAATCGCAAGTATAGCAAATTTATGAGACAATAATGCATATGGAATACGTAATGTTGAAGTTATACATAATAATAGTAAGCGAAATAAAGACTTGAAAATTACTATGGAATTCAAGTGGAAGTTTAGAATATCAAAAAGTTTAAAGAAACTTGTTTTCTAGGAAACACGATTCAGTTGGCCGTTGTTTTAGTAGCTTGAAGATCTAATCTCTGCCATTGGTTAAACGTATAAGAAATGAACGCTGTTATTACTCTCTCTGCCCACGCTGCAATTATAGAATTCTCAATTGGTTACAATCTAACTCGAGTAGCAAGGCGAGGAGCAGCCTGGAGTCAATAGCAAGGTCTATCTATCTACATATCTGATGGAGTCACCAGACACTAGAAATACTTACACAATAGACAGACTGCTCACATTTTGTGTTAAGCTCAGTGACTTGATAAAATAAAAATTTAAAATTACATTTATAAACAAATCATTTAGATAAAATTCCAACTTCCCTTTGGCCATATCAAAGCCGCAACTGGCAAATCTTTGGCTAGACCAATTAGCTCTCAATGCAGTCAGCTGCCTGGCATCTAGTGCTAAATCAGTTCTATTGTTATTACTCTTTTTAAAGGCAGCCATGAACCGCAACTAATTCAATTTGATTCAATTTGTAACAGAGACTAAACTATTTGCTTATTCGCAACAATTATTCATTTCAAATTGTTTTTGAATTCATTCTCTCTCTCTTTTTGCTTCTCCCTCTCTCTCTCTCTGCATGTTTGCTTTATGCAATTATTTAATAAAATCTTTTTTTTCATTCAATTTGCATTTGTTTTTGATTCTGTTGATTCAATTCCCAATTCAATTTACAGCGAGCATATGAGAGAAACTAATATATATTTGCCAGTGTTGCACAGTGTACACTGTGCCACTTAATTGCTGCACAGTTTATTTGCTTCTGCTTTCTATTTTCCTCTTTCTTTCTCTCTGTCGTCCCTTCTCTGTCTCGTAAATTCAGAAAAGTTGTAAAATCAATTTACCAAGCGAAAGCGCGACATTTTTCACATTCTAATTTAAATTTCAATTAAAATGCTTATTAGAATTTATGACTGGCCTTGAACTCGGCCAGCCAACAACAACAACAACAACAACAACAACGTCAACTGGCTGCAGTTGGAACTTTTGGAGCTGAGCCACAAATAATTGAGGCGCGCGACTAGGCAAATGCCTTGGCATTACCATATAAATACCAGAGAGAGGGAACGAGAGAGAGAGAGAGAGAGAGAGAGAGAGAGCGAGAGAGAGAGAGTGTAGAGTGAGAGCGGTGTAGCACGTGTAGCGACAGCCCGCAAATGCATAAACAAAACCCGCAAATGTTTTGGCCTAGAACATGGCCAAAAGCGTGCACCACAATTGCAAACAACACGAGACCCCACAGCAGGAAGATACCCTACATGAGAGCTTTAAGGGTATATAAGCGACAAACATTCTCAAAATCTTTCTACAGATTATCAAATAAAAAGAAATTAAAGAAAATATCAATAAAGTCAGAATAAATCTACATTCTACATTTAATATTATATATATTTATATAAATATATATTTGTATATATTTTCCTAAATTTCTACTTTCCAAATAGTTCATTATTTGCATCTGAAATATCATGCCTTCACATGTACATTTGATGTATTTAAAGAAGCTAATATGCCCACTCAAGTTTATGCCTCATATTGCATTTACTTGCAGCAAACCACAACACCCAGCCAACATACCCCACCACACATATACAGGGTATAATGAAGAAACTTACCATAAATTTTGAAAGCGTAAAACACTTTAATATCTCTCGGCGCCTGTTCGCTAAACACGGATAAAGCATCCAAAAAGTCCTCAAAGGATAAATTGCCCAGGCCATCGCGTGAGAAGGCCTCGCCTGCCAAGTGGGCGTGGCAGGGCCACAGTTGGGCGTTGACCAAAAAAAGGGCAGAGAGAAAAAGAGCAAAACAAAACAAAAAACGAAAAAAAATATTTATATTTTGTTGTTGCTGCTTATGAATGTGAATGAGGAAATTGTGTTGGTTGTTGTTTTTGTTGCTTGTTGTTGTTGTTGTTGTTGTACTTACAGATACGTCGCCGAAATGGATTCTCACGCAACTCGGGCATCTTCTCAATGCAGTCGCGTGGAACCTTGACACTCGATGCCTGACCCTCGGTCATTTGGCGTGGCACCAAATCCGGCCGCAGCTCACGAAAGCGTTTATGCACGCTGAAAGGACGAAAGGGAGTAAAGCAAGCGGAGCAACTGATGAAAGACTTTTGTGTGTGTGTGTGTGCATGTGTGAGCTCAACAAAAGGTTGCGCCAAACAATGGAACGCAAAATAGTTTCGCTTATTATTATATTTTCAGCATAGCAGAAAATTGCGTATACGCCCCGTGCTGTCATATCAATACATACCGCAATATCTCCTTGCGTGTGAAGAACGTGCAATCCTGGACATTCGCATGGAATATTTAAGTTTTCTACATGATTTGGCCGCTCTTTAAAGAGGAAACTACTCTCGCACGCACCTGATAGTCATCCAATTGCTGTTCGGTGAATGTCACAATTTTGTTGCCCATTTTGTGGCCGGCTGGGATAAGGCTACGCAAAACCAACTGCTGGCCTCTGCTAACGCTGAGCGACTGACAAAACAGCGCAGCGCCAGGACAGGGCACGGCACGGCAGGACAACAACTTTGCATAGAACAACGTTAAACTGGGATCAGGCTGTGTGGGTCGATGGGCAGCGCCAAAACACATCCTGCGGCGCCTTTTGCAGCGACAGCGCGTGGCTCCAGCTTGTCCCGACCGCATTCGCATGGAAATTAATTAAGGAGTGTTCACGGTGTGCCAGCTACGTTTTTTGCTTTGTTGCTGTTGCTGTTGCTGTAGCTGCTGCCTCGCCTGTGGTTAGTTTGACAGCGAAAAAGACAGCGCAGGCAGCGCAAGCAGCGCGGCTAAAAACATTGGCGAGGGGCGCGCCAAAAAGGCTAACAGCAAAAACCAGTTACGCTTATGCGACCAGCTGGCAAGGCGGAATATGAAATGCCCTAGGAATAGATAGATGGATAGATAGATAGAGCGACAGATAGATGGATAGATAGACTATAGTTATAATGAAACTATGATTAAACAGAGTGGCTGTTTAGAAGGTAAGCCTGCCAAAAGATTACAGATAGATGAAGAGATATAAAGAAAGATAGACACGACAAATTGATCGATAGTTAAATGGATAGAGCTATAGATATGTACATACAATGATAGATATATACATTGATAGAATGATTGATAGATAGAAAGATACATTGATAAATTGATTACCGATAGATAATTTAGAAAAACATAGGTGGAGTGATAAATTGATTAATAGATAGATAAACAGATAGAGGATTATTCTGTTTATCTATCTAAGCATATATACGAGATATTCTGTTTATTATATTAGTATAATTATATTAAACTTATTTAATTACCTTATAAATATAAAATATTTCTCTGCTTTCTGCTGACATAATTCAACTTCACTCATTATCAAAAAACTTTTATAGAGAAACTTCGTCATAAAAAGAGTGTAGCCCAGTTTTGTGCGCTGCTAATTTGTTAATGATTTTTAGTTAGTTTCGCGCTGCGACTTTATTAATTAATTTAATGCACCGCAAAACTTTTCAATTTGCCGCGTTTGTTTTATGTATTTGTGAAAGTGACTGTCGGGCTTCGGGTCCAGATCGAGAATACTCAACTTGGTCAGAAAGTGACGACCCTGCAGTGAGACGAGCCAGGGCTGCAAATCACTGAAAGAGAAGTGAACACTGATTAGCTGGGAGAATATGTATGTGCGTGTGTGTGTGTGTTACTCACCTGTGATGCTTCACCTGACATTGCACTTCCTGGAATGTCAGCATTATGGAACAATCGAGCGCTGTGGCGCCCAGCATATAAGCCTGCTCCGCTGCCAGCTCCTGCACATCGTCCTGCTGACAGCTGCTGAGCAGCGCCCGCAGCGCCTTGTAGCTGGGCGTGGCATGCCGGGCATATCCTTGCGCCCACATAGAATGAAAATGTCGCTGCGAATGGCCAAAAAGAGAAGACGTTAGACAGCCAGCGACAGCGACAGTCGAACCCAAAAGTCTTTCAGCCACTTGGCCGACGTCCAACTGAGCAGCGAGCAGCGAGCTGTGAGCTGTGAGCGCAAGTCCCACAAGACGCTCTCAATGACGTGTCAACGGAGCGCTGCCCACTGTCGACTGTCCACTGTCCCGTCTGTCTGTTGTCCACTCGGTTGTCCGTTTAGCTGCCCTTTCAGTTTTATTCCTTTTTAGCTAGGCACTCGCCTGAAGCATTGTTGAAGCCATCAGCCAGGTGAAGCTCAATGCAGTTGCCTGTGCACTGCGACTGCACTTGAACGACGGCGACAACAACAACAAAAAATATGTTGAAATAAAAAAGTGTGACGAGCTGTTAACGACTAGCTAATGCCCTGTTAAGTACTGTGTAGCAAAAAAGGGATTTCCTTATTTTAAAAACTGAAATTCGAATCTGAATATTCTAATTGAATTGATTTTTTAAATGTATTTGAGCAGGGGACAATTGGAAGATTGATGGGAGATAGTGGATAAAGAAATTTATAATCGAAAGGATATATTTCATACTTTAATAACATTTGAATAGATAAACCCTTCTGATGATATGCTAGTTCTATCATTCTCTATAAGACATACAAAATGGTTTTCAGTCATCCGCATATCCCAGAAACAATTCGACTTGTCTTAATATTTTAGCTCATCTATACAAATACGATGTATCTTATTGTCAGTCACTCCCATCAAGAAAGAACACTTTTTTCTTTCCTGCATTAAGTTTTCAACTTTTGCTAAACTCCGTCACATTCTCTTCGCAAATTGATCAACAACATTTAGGTAGGGTATCTCAAAATGGTTGGAAATCATCAGCTGATAGCTATCAAAGGGCAGTTCTAGCAAACTCTCCCCCCGTCCCGCCTCTATACAAATAAACAAAAAGTGATGATAGCGAACTGCCCACAGCCCACAGCCAACGTCATGCTTCCTCTTTTAGCTAGTTCTTTTGCACCTTTCACCTACCTTGACCAACAATTGCAAATGCAAAATTTTTTGCAAAACACAATTTTTGGGTAAGTGAAATATTTCCGCTTTGCTGATCCGTGCTTGAGTCTCGCACGGCGCCAAGGGAGACGCGACAAGTTGCGGCGTTGGGTTCAGAGTAGCCAACGCTGTCGACGTTGTTTCCGTTTCCGTTTCAGTTTCCGTTTCCATTGCTATTCGTGTTGCCACATTCGCTAACATTGTTGTTGTTGTTGTTGTTGTCATTTTGGTACGCTTTGTGTACCTTGGGCTGGCTGTTTCAGCAGCAGCTGTTCGCCGCTGCGGCTGACCAGCAACAGCTTTGACAAAGTCAACTATGCACGCCTCCTTCGGCTCCTGCTCCAGCTCTTCCAGCTCCTCTTGCTCCAGCTGCCTTTCTACGTGCTTTGCCCTGCCAATTTCTATAGTTTCGGTTGGCTTTGTCTTCGTGCCACAACGTTTGAATGTCGATTTCCCAAATGCAGCAGCAGCAGCAGCAGCAGCCACGTGGCTGCGGCTTTCATTGGCTGCCTGCTCCTCCTCCTCCTGCTCCTCCTTGCTGTATTCCCTAAGCAGGCAGGCGACCAACAAATGTTTTATAAGCGCCATAATTTCACTAGAGAATTTCCACAGATTTTATGACCATAGCATTGGGCATTGGGTATATGCGGGCCATGCGTATTGGCGAAGCATTTTCGGTTTCAATGCAGATTCCAATTTTGTTGTCAACGTGTTGCCAAAAAAGGTGTTGAAATGATTGGAACAAGCACATAAAAGCCAATAGCAAGAGTTCAAAAGAGACAGAGAGTGAGAGAGAGAGAGAGAGAGAGAGAGAGATAAATGTCTGTGTTAGCGTTTGGCATTCGAGAATTTGTGTGTTTGGCTGTTGCTGTCGGAGCATTATTTATTGAATATTTGCGTGTCGAACAATTGCTTTGAGATTTTTACTCTATTCTAGTTTTTTTTTCCTCTCTTTATTTTTATTTTTGGCATTCGTAATTGTTTGGGTTCCATGGAAATTTTATGCTGCGTATACGATAAATATTTGAGCTGCTTACAATCGATTGCAGCTCAAGCAAAAAAGTTTGCCCCAAAATTTCATTTCATAAAACTTTAACTGAATTGTGAAAAGAGTTTGCATAAGAAATCTAAATAGAAATCGTACCTTTAAAACTTATTGAAATATTTATAAAAAACATATTTTAAATTTATTATTCAATAAGAGCTTATGATCTTATGAATATCAAAGTCTATTTACGTTGTTGCTCTTCCTATTACATATCTATGTATACATATATATGCTTTATCAAATAAAAATCGCTTGCTTTAACAGCTTTTACACACTTCTATCGCTCTTATCTTCTAAACTCTTCTAGAAATAACAATTTCCAGGTAATTTCTGCCTTTTCAATGCACATTTCTCGCAAATATTCAACTATTCAGATTGATTCACCTTTAGCTGATAAATCCAGATAGATGCAACTCACTGAATATTGATATATAAAAGATATAAAACAGAAACAAAATAAATGTAGCGCTCACCCGGGAAAGAGTTGAGTGTGCAGCTGGTCGCAGGAAATCGAATTCGCGTGATCGCCATAAATTAAATTCCCGCTCTGAAATACACGTAAATTATTTTGCGGACAAGCGAAAAGTGCATTCAAGGCATCGAGCATACGACCAGGAGCACTAAAAAAATCCAAGAAATAAGAAAAAATATATACCATATATATATGTATATAAAATAACACTATTAAACCATAAATATATGTATGTATGAATGGACAGGGGTCGAGAGCTGAGAAGTGGTAAATTTTTGTGCGCTGAGCGGCAAACGCCAAGTCCGTAAAAAGCCGACCCGGGCCTGAACGAAAATGAAAACGAAAAGAAAAAAAAAAAAGAAAATGCAATGAAAGTGGATGCGAAGCAGGCGGTAAACCGGAATGAAAGCGCAAGCAAATTGAATTTCGTGCACGGATGCACGCATGACTTAAAACAGCGGGCCACAAATAAACGAATGAGCCGCGGGATTCCACACACCCAAAAATACAACAGAATAAGTAAGCTGGAGTCTAGGACGGGCATGTACAACTAGACGATTATCTGTATTTTGAGGCGAGCAACTACTGCACTGTGTGTAACTGTTGTCTATATATGATATATAAATGTGTGTAATCCATTCTAACTCAAGACTTTACTTAGGCAACGGAGATGATCTTTGAGAAATGAAGTAAACTTCAGCCATATGTGCTCATCGAGAGTCTACATAATTCTTTACCTTTTATAGTTCTCGAGATCATTAAGTAAGTATCAAAATGAAAGCCAATTAAAATTATAACTCACTTAACATAGGTAGAGGTACATATATGCTTAGAGAGTTTATCATATGGCTTAGATATAGAATTTCTTTAAATTTGTGGTCAATATACTTTTCGTCAGATCTTAAAGTAATCAAACTACCCTCGCATATATAACAGCTATCAAATCTTGTGCTACACATCCGAAACTCACTTCTGCTTAGTCACGATTTCATACACGTCATCATAGATTTCCGCAACTGCCTCATTTCAAACACTTACAACTAACCGATCCACCCTCTCACACGCCCACTCACTCGCTCACTATCACTTAGGGTATTTACAAAAACATACCGCTCGCGCGCCCATATTGTAAAGGCTCAAACCGGAAACAGGGCAGCGAAAAAAAGAAGAATAAGAAGTGGCATTCAATTGCCTGCAGGTAAAACACGCCACAGGCACACACAGGTGAGGCTGCCTCGGAGCTTGTGCCAGCTGAAGGTGTTGGAATTATGAAGCACGACAGGACACGCAAATGGAGCATATTAAAATTTATGACTTAAAGGCGTGTTAAGCCCGGACGCAAACTTACCCGGAGAACAAATGCAATGGACAATATTGGCCCAATCGTTTGATTTTACCCATTTGCAGCTGCAGAAGAGACGAACAAGAGAAGGCAAAAAAGAAAGAAGAAGAATAGGAATGTTTGTAAATGTTTGTAAATCAAATAACAAGTAGCTGGCAGGACATCAAACACACACACATACAGAGATACCTTTCCTTTTCCCAGTTCACACACACAGATTTTACATTCCCCCCACACACCCACTCATACATCTCTTCCCCGCCCACATCCACACCCACACCCTGCACTTAATATCGCCTCACCTTTACCACCTGCATGCTGCAATAGCGACACCTGCATTTGTCTGGCTTTAACAACGAATCAACCGTCGGCCGCACCTTCTTCTCCGTCGATTCGCTTGCCTTTTCCGGCTTGGGCTCAGGTTCAGCTTGGGGTTCAGGTTGTGGTTCAGGTTCGCAGGTCGAGTCCATTGTGCCCTCGCCAGTTGGCATTAAATCAAATAAATCGCTGACATCACTTGGCAACTGGAGCCAGCCCTGTTTCGGTTTTATTTCGATGGCATATGTATCGCCCAGACGGCTTACTCCGCTGCTCCTGCTGCAGGTCCTACTCCTGCTGCTGCTGCAGATGTCCGCATCCATGTCCGTGTCCATGTTCATGTCCTTTGCCTACAAATTATTTCGTTTGGCTTATTCGGTTTTTTCTTTTCACTTTTTTACATGGGTTGATCCCAAAATGAAAATACGTTTAAGAGTGGGTAGATTGGCTTTAGGGGTATATCATAGACAAATAAATGTGATAAAATTATATATAAAGAGAAAACTAAAAGAGCTTGCTATATTAAATATTATACGTCGATTGTCGATCATATTATATATATCATATATATTCAACTATTTGATCATCACTCTTATCGCAGCCTACACAGATCAGGAATATATTATTCATTCTAAATTCTCATTTTCATTTTCACTAAAATTTAATTGCTAGATGTTTGGGTTGTTCGTTCAGAAATTGAGAACTTTCAGATTTCCTATTTGGCATGTAGATTGATCAAAAGTTTATAGAGATTATGTGGAATACAACAATTTCTTGAAACATGTGCTCAAAATAAAGGAATTGCACAGAGTAGTTGGCATAAAATATAATTCATACTCACATCATTACAACATTTTCTGAACATCTATGAAAATCTATTTTATAATTTGCTTTTCTGAACTTAGCTAGAAGAACACTAGGCGCTAAATAAACTAAACCCATTGAAAATGGGAAATCAGAGTATAATGGCTTGCTGTCTTACTAAGAGAGTTACAGATCATTCACTTTCCATCTACATAACTCCTTGGCAATCAATGCTTTCTCACATTACCTTCCAAGCCATAATAGCATAGGATATATCTGAGTCGTTTACTCCCTACAAAATCAAGTTTTTTTATTGCGCTGGCAAATGGAGTCACAGTTGGAGCGACAGAGAGAGAGAGAGAGAGAGAGAGATTGAGATAGAGAGGTGCAGGCCGCGTTGACGCCATTTTGACTTGAAAATGCCAACGACTAGCGAAGTGGAGTTGTTGCCAGCGACACAAACAACACACAGGAAACAATAAAAAAGAAAAAGAAGTAGAAGAGGAAGGGGAAGAGAGAGAGAGAGAACGAGTTAAGAGGCGGCTGCAACGGTTATCGCTGCTAGAGCGAACATGAACTGTAACTGCCAGCCATTGTGCCCGTTGTCCTCGATGTCCTGCCTGTTGTTGCCACATAAAGGAAAACTTTCTGTTTGCCACGCTGATTGTATAATGAGTTATGGCACAGGTGAAATATATTTGCCCAGGTACACACGGCCGCCGGTGTCCACACGTGCGCGGCTCAACTTGAAATTGAAAATTAACATTTAAAGCCACAATTAAACAAGGCGCACAGCAATCCGAACAGCTGCCGCAGCTGCCGCTACTCCTGCTGCTGCCGGACTGTGGACAGTGAAGTTCCGCCCAGCTCCTAGTCATATCCAATATAGCGTTAGTTATGGCATCGTAACTATTCTTCTTCTCCTTCTTCGTGTTTTTATTGTTTTTCATTTTTATTTTTTTTTTTCGTTTACTTCTTGCAATTTTATTTCGGTCAATGCTTTGGCAGCAAAGCCATAAATTGAATATATAAGCATCGCGTGGCTTAAATGTTCCAGCTAACTGGACTTTAGAGATATCCTAGACTAGTACTAGTAGGACTACTACTATTATTTCACGACTAGAGATTGGCACTAGCGCCATCTAGCGCTTGTTGTAGGTGGCAATGGCAGAACCTAACACCAGATGTCGCTTTGGCTCCTGTTTTTGAGTTAGATTTTTAAATATGAACATTTATGGTATTTAAGTAAAAATATTTTATAATTAAGGTTGATTATAGTTCTTGTTCTCGTCTTGGCTTGATTTATGTAGCTATATTTTAGCACATTTTTAAAAGCCTATGATTTTCATCTTCAATTCAAATGCAGTTTACTTTCCCATTTAGCTATTCCTTACTTTCTGTTTGTTTTCCTCTCACTCATATCCCATTATCCACACATTTCCTTATAATTTTCCTCTCATTCCATTCACCCCTTTTTTACCTAACACCTATGCTTTACAGGGTATATTTGAACTAGTGGCTTTGGCGGCACTTTCAAAGCAATTTTCGTCGTCCTTTATAACCGCAGCAACCGAAACGGCCAGCGGGTCCATGCGAAGGCTTTAGCTTTTTGGCTGCCAATGCCGCTAGCCACAACAACAACAACAACAACAACAATGGACACAACAACAATGTGTTTACACTGTTGCCCACTTTAATTCAAAACAAAGAACCGTTGATTTATGTTGCCTTAGCTGCCTCTGCTACTGCTGCTGTTGCTGCTGCTGCTGCATGTCCACATCCATGTGCATCGGCTCACAGTTTTAGGTTTTTGGCTACAAAATATTTGCTTTTCCCTTTATTTTTTTGAGTGCACAAAAGCGAGCTAAACCGCAGCAGCGCATATGGCGCAGCTAGAAAAAAAAACCTGCCAATATTGTCCTTGTACGAAATCCATATATATATATATATATATACATCGATATCTATATATATATATGTAGGGTAGCCAATATCCCGATAGAAACTCACCTGTAAATTGGCAAGTAAAACATCGAATGTGGCAGGCAATTGGGTCACATCTGGCAGCAGCAGACCGAATGGCCCCACAAATTCCTTATCCAGACGCGAAACTGCAAAAGGAGCGAAAGAAACATGAATGTAAAGTGCAGTCCACTCAACTGATATATATGCGGATGTACAGTGAAATCTAGGCTAACGGACAGCTGCATTAGACGCATAGCTCAATTTGTGGTAAGCCACTTGTGGAGTAACAAATGTTGGTTATATTAAAACAGAGGACATTACTATAAGGCAAGGCTTGTTTAGCACATGTATAGAAAGATTCTCATTAATACATTATTTGTGGAATTATATATATATATTATATGTGGAAATTTAATATATTAGAGTTGGGTTTTGTATTAAGAACATCTATATATCTAGCACAAATATATAGACGTATTTAGAATTATCATTTAAATCATATTTTCATTTCAGTTCTCCCACATTTGCTCTATGTCTTCGCGCCATTCTCTTATCAACTGCCATATTTGACAAACTCTTTTAACCAGATCTGTCCGTCTAGGGCAGATTTCACTGTGTATTGATATATAGTAGACGCCGCTGGGCAATGATAAATGGTGGCTCCGAGCAGTGAACAGCGAGCAGCGAGCTGCCGCCTGTTGCTGTTGCTGTTGGTGCAATATAAACCGAATTTTGATATATGGCTGCGACTATTGGCCGGCACCACTAATCAGTCCCATGTGGCTCCACTTTGATGTACAATTTAGTAGAAAGTGGAACAAGAGAGCAGCGAGTAGGGAGCAGGGAACAAGTTGGAGGAGGGCAAGACAAAGTCTGCACTAAAAAGCTCGTTTATGATTGATTGCTGTGGCGGCGGCAGCGACAGAGGCAGCGGCAGCGGCCGCGGCTTTTGGATGCAGGCCAAAGGCGGGCAGCAAATGCAGCTCAGATCAAATACAAAATAAAACTATGACCCAGCAGCTGCCACTCCAACTACGCCCCCAACCTACTCTCTCTCTCTCTCTCTCGCGCTCTCTGTCTCTGTCTCGCTCCGGAGATGAACTCACCCGGCCTGTGCTTGCGTATGTGCTCGTTTATCCAGCATCTATCGCTTTCCTTTGGTATGGCAACAATATCCGCTGCACAGACAAACTCATTTCCTAATAGACGGCGCATTATCTCGATATAAGCCATAAAATCGGGCATTGTCAAGACGCCAGCTGAAAGAGAGAAAGGCAAGAAATAAGATAAATGAAATAAACACATCTCGATGCAATGGCAATGGCCAAAAAGAAGATGCACAGCCAGCCACAAAAACAGATATGACTAGGGTCACAGCTCCATACAAATGCACATCTATATATATGTATACATTATGTATGTATATACATATATCTGTGCTATACAAAGCCAGCCAAGCGGGCAATAAGCATCGCACAATACACAAATTGGCCAACAGCAAAGCAAAAGGAACAAACTTTGCTTTACTTTTGCTGCTGCTTTTGCTTTTCACTGCGATTTGGGCGAAATAGGAAGCTCTTATTGTTATACACTGGCGGCTGTGGTGCATTATAAGCAGATATGGCGGTAGTTATAGCATATGAACATATTATATATAGAATACGTGCTTAAAGAGTAACTAAGGAGTAGGTCTTAAAGGTACAGCTATGTATCTGTAATATAGATGATATATACCAATATATACCTATATGTTTATGCATTTCTAAGTTTATATTTTCGTATTCATATAAATATGTATCTAAATATCTATTTTAAATATATTTACACACCTATACATCTATATTTCCATACATCCATATATCTATATATTTATACATCTATACTTATATGTCTACAGATCTATAAATTTATATTTCCATATTGATATAACTATATAAACACATATATAAATATATATATCAATACATCTGAATATATCCATATATCTAAATACTTATACAGCCATACACCTGTCTATAGATCTACAAGTTTACATTTCCATGTCCATTTAGATATGTTTAATATACATGGAAATGTAAAATTAAAGATGTGTATATAAGCAAATAAATCTATATATCAAAATATTATATTTCCATATATTCAAATATCTATACATCGATAAATATATCTATACATATCTCTATATCAATCTATCTCTATATCTACTTCTATATCTATATATACATATATTAATATCTTTATATCTATACATCTTTTCATATGCATATCTCTATATCTATTTCTGAGTGTAGTCTGAGAGCCATCTACTAACTACACGTCCATTATTAAAATATCTTAGATAAATTAAGTATAACTCTGTGTCTTACATATAAGTTATATCACATAACTAAAACATTTAACCCGCATTGAGCTCTCTATTCAGTTATATACACACATATATATAACTTATGTTCACTATTAGTTTAAGCAATCTTCAATTAATTACTTAGCTCTATGCCTTACAACTATTAACAAAAGAGGAGATTATCATATAGCCTTACAATGTACAACTAAAATAACTATTGAAATTGAGTTTCCGAGATATATACATATCTGCCTCATTTGCTTAACTATTAACTACATAATACTCTCCAGCTAGACATAGACAAATCTTGCTTAATTATATATCTAACAAAAGACTCAATTATTATATTATATATCATAATATCACATACAACTATTCAAATATATATTCCATAAGTTCTACATGCTTCCCCTAGGCTGCTATCTTGTTGCTGCTAAAGTTATAGTGTTTGAAGTTGCACGCAGCCATTTCCTGACCAAAACTTACAACAATAACAAGACAGCGACATACAAATGCTATAACTGTACTCTATATATATGTATATATTTAGTATATATGTATATTCAGCATTCAACCTTTTGAGCTGGATGCTTCGCTTGGGTCGGAAACGCTGGGTTGCTGTCCTTCCGGTTGGTCTGCGCTGGTCGGCTGGCGGCAACTGCTGCTGCTGCTGCTTCTGCTAGTGCTGCTGGATATCATTTTTGGCAAACGTAAAACTTTTTTAAATTGCGGCAATGCCAGCACCAAATTTGCATTACCCTCCGCCCGATAGATCAACTCAATTTGGCTCAACTCCATCTCTGCGGGCAAGTGCAGCAGCGCGTTTAGCGACTTGGCTTGAGGCGTGGGCGGCACAGGCGGCGCAGGAGGAGGCGTGGCTGATGCTGATGCTGCGGCAGTTGTCATGACTTTTGCGCGGGTGTTTGCGGTTCGTTGGCGTTGTCAAAATTGCAACTGACACGAACGAATCTATCTGCCTTTCTCTCTCTGTCCCTCCTTTTCCTTCTCGCTCTCTCTTGGTCGTCTGGCCTCTGGGCAGCCTGGAAGGGCCGGACTGTCGCGCCAGTGTTGATGATTTTGCCGATTGTGGCTTGTTGTTGCGGTTGCCTTTTTGCGGTCGGCTCTTGTTTATATTAGTTGTTGTTGTGTTTGTTGTTTATTTTGGCTGCTGCTGCAGCAGCTTGGCACGTTTTCGTTGGGTTTTGTTGTTGCTGTTGCTGCTGCTGCTCGTCATTTGTCTGCGATAAGCTAAGCCGCTTGCACTGGTTTACGTATCGAGTAAAGCCTGTAAGAGAATTATAATAACATAATGCCGGACAAATACAGTATATAGTATATCACACAATGATAATTACGCATCGGCACACTTATAACTAACTGCTCGAATTAAAGGCTTATCTAAAACCGACTAAACAACAGATCTCGACTAAGCTGCACTTGAGAGTGTGCCCAAACATAATCAGCTGAGCAGCAGCTGTTTGTGGCGGTCGCTCGATAACCGATCAAGCGAGCAGCAGACGATGCGGCTGCCTCGCGAGTGTGACCAGCCTGTGTCTAACTGAAAAAAAACCACACACAATTCAAATACATGAAAATAAAAGCAAATTTAAATTAATTTATCAATTTTTTGTTTATTTTAATTTATTGCAGCTTCAGTTTAGTGTTTGCGTATGTATTGGCCATTGTCCGTTTGAATGAGCGTGTGGCCCCCAGAGTGAATCACTTGCGTGGCTATTGAAATAAAATTAAATTCAAATCAATTTATATTATATATAAACACTGATTAACTTCTATAATATATGTTTAATTACCAGCATTCGCACTTGCCAGCGCCGCAATCAAGGCAAAAACAAATCCGCAGATCTTTAGACAATTCATGTTGCTTATTTCTGACTCTGTGAACCTAGAGATCGAATTGCATTGCGCTTTTATAGGCTGGGGCTGAGCCTGAGGCTGAGGCAGAGGTAGACTGGAATTTCCAGTGTCTCTCTGGCTAATCAGTATTTATTTACAGTATATAGAAAATACCCAAAGCCCGGGAGCAGCAACAAAACAAAACTGATAACTGAAACTCTGATGCTTATTCAAATTGGTTTCTTATAAATACATATATGAATATATAATGTGAAATATGTAAATGCTGATTGTATATATTGTGCATTCGATCTTACCAAGTAGTATTTCAAGTGCATCTAAATACATAAATAGTAAACATATTAAAATATGTAAATAAATATAGTACAGTATAGCTTGGCTAGCTGAGATTCTCGATTGAGAACTTAATATTTAGGATCTTGAATATAGCCAAGTAGAAATATATCTTTAGATAACCAAGATATGGTAGGATGGTCTAAAGATTTGTGGACCTTAAAGAAGATACATACTTAGATATATGATATTTCTAACATAGTTTTTTGGCCTTCAGTATTAGTAAAATATTCATATGATCTATAGAATATATCTGATCCCTTCTATTATTAAATTTCTGGTTGTTCACTGGGTTTTTCACTGTGAAATAAACTTTAAGTATTGTATTGTTTTTGCCTTGTACGCATTTGCAGCTCTCTTTTAAATACATTATCAAGAGATTGACCCTGAGTATGTTAATACGTATACTATTCTGGATACTACTACATGTAGTACTCTACTGCTCTAATACTAGGCTAGAGCAGCGCATTTCTCTCTAGTATAACGAGGTATAGATGTATAGAGGTATTAAGTTATACCGTAGTAGAATACAGGTATTTAGAGGTATATAAGTATATGTACTAGTTTACGTAGTATTGCATTACAACAAAATACAAATATTATTATTACTCAGGGCATTTACCTATTGTATTAAGAGTCTTAGCTCTTTATACAGAGACAGCTCTGGGTTCATATACTTCTGAGTATTACAGTCTAACCATGTTAGGCCTTAACCATATTATATTTGTCTCTCTGTATTATGCTTGAGGGTTCTTCTCTATGCGTATACTATCATTGGTAGCCCCCCACAGCCTAAAACTTACCCTTGGCATTATCTAGAGTTTATTTTTATATACCCTAACTATATATTCCTATAATACTCTTGAGGTACTACCCCCATCGTCCAGCTATTCCAGTTTTCGGTACAAGTTAAATCTCAAATGATTGACTGATAGTCGGTTGTATTGAGTACCTGATCTTTAACCTGCAAAATTCCAAATCGCTAGGAATTTCCCGAGATCAACAGCAGTCGACGCAGCAGCCAAGCATCAGCCAGCAGCCAAGCATCAGACAGCAGCCAGCAGTCAGCTATTGCTATAAAAGATCAGCTCCGTTCTCAGTTGCAATCAGTATCAATCGAATACAAAGACAACTCAAATCAAATCCAAAAATGAAATTCTTCCAAGCAGCTGCTCTCCTCCTGGCCCTCATCGGTGCCTTTGTCAGCGCGGAGCCCGTGCCCAAACGTAAGTTTAATCGAATCTCAATAGTTTATCAATCAATCAATATCAATCGCACTTTCTCTTCTTCTTACAGCTGGCACTGTGCTCGTTCAGACCGACAACGTTCAATACATTCGCACGGGTTAAAGTCCTTAAAGATACGAAATATGAAACTGAATTGCCTCAAAAAATAAAATTTAAATAGTAAACAAATGCAAAATGTTGTTCTTTTTAAATCTATATATATATATATATATATATTATTTTTTTATATTTTTGATATACTATATTTTTCTTTCAGAAAGTGCATGAAATTGCAAATATTTACTAAATAAAAAAAAGAAAACCAAAAAAAAAAAAACTTTTAACAGCACTACGAATATAATTTACTCTAGCTACAGGTTTTGATTTATAGAGATTCATAAATGAACATGCGTATATATATGTTCTATATATATTGCACTGGACATATATACATATATATATATATATATATAGAGTTGATTTTTTTTTCTCTTCATTTTATAAGATAATTCATAAATCCAATCAAAACTAGTTCTATATATTTTTATTGATTGTACTAGATGTCTAAAAAATATAGAAAAAATCTTTGGATATATGTTAGCAATTTTTATAATATATATTTATTTTTTATATGTTCATATTTTACACACTTAAAAATTTTTTCGCGACGTACCAAACAAATATTTAATTTTTGATTGAATAGATGAATGTTAGTTTTTTAAATAGGCAAACCAAAATCTAAATTTATTTATTTATGAATGAATTAATTCTATATGTATTATTCGATATTATATAATTATTCATGATGATATTATATCTCAGCTGCACAGACATAAAAAAGTCTAAACTCTGTATAAAGAAAAATAAGCTAGCTTTAAGCTAAATGTAATAATTTGGAAATAAAGCATATATTGAAATGAAAATATAATTATTCATACATATGCATTTAGAAATAATATATATGCCATTTCATGTTAACTGGGGTCGACTCGTATTTATAAATACAATATTGTATATATTTTTATTCTTCCCTACTCAAATATTTCAAAAATTATATTTATAGATATCTCTAGTTTCCTCATATATTTCTTTCAAACAGTCATAATACATAACATTTCTATAATACCTCCACTTAAATTAGGGTATATGCAATAATAATGATATGCAACATTTGCTATGCACAGTTGTTAACAAGAAGAGCTTATTTGTTTAGCTCTTTACGATTTCCTGGTAAATAGATTTCTGCTTAATGGAAACCAGTTACAAAGTCAACTTTAATTGAATTCAAAGAAAATCAATTAAATTGAAGCTTCATTCATAAACGGGTAACAGTTATAAGATATAATATATATGTGCATATATAGATATAACTAATATTGGATATATATAGAGTATTTACTAGTTGAACTGATTCTAGTTTAATTGAGTTATATGCTTATCAGTTTTGGACATTATATATTCTATATAAAAACCAATTCACATTAGTTATTTGTAGGGTATACCCTAGTCGTATTCTCTATGCAATTGACATAGCTAATACGCAGTTTTGACTGATGCTGAGAACGGGTTTTTTGCATCAACTCGCTATCAGCTAAACTGACATCTGTTGTTCTTGTTGTAGTTGTCATTGGATTTCATTTGATAGAAAATAAAATTGGAAATGCCCCCGACTGAGCGCGACAATGTGCATAACAATGTCAGATCTAGCTATATGTAGTATATATACTATATATACTCTATATACTCTATAATAGCAATAGGAAATGTTAAGGCTTGTTACACCCGACTAGAACTTATTTGAATTGCTGTCGGCTCTGGAAGCGAAGACTTCATATTTTTGTATATGGTGAAAACTTTAAACAATTTTCGGCTGGCCCAAAGGCGAAAACTATTTCTGTGCATTGTTTTCACTTTGTGGAATAGCCCCCATCTAGCCCCAGCTCCAGCCCGGGCCATTCTTAGCTCTGGCATGGTTCGTTACATCAACAATTATTTGAAACTTTTACCGCAAATATTTCCACGCCTGAAATAAATTGTAATAGAAGAAGTCTGCCTTTGGTTTAACAGCTCGTATGATTGTGTCGGCGAGACTTTGGCTGTCCGCCGGAGCAGCCAGAAGGCAGCAGCCGGAACCAAGGAGGGAGCGACTGTGAGGCTCGAGCTAATCCTTTTTGATTTTCGACTGCACCAAAATTCCAGCCAACAACAAGTTATGTGTAGCCCAGAACCCAGAGACGGTTGCTCCGGCAACAGGCTATGGCTGCAATGGCTGCTGTGTGTGGGCGGTGTGTGTGGGCAGTCAATATAGCCGGGCTTCACTGTTGCCATTTCGCATTGGGCGCGTGGAATTTTGCAACGGGCTACGCCATCTTTCATCTCTCATTTCAAAGTGAATGCGAATTATGCGGCAAGAAGTCGATGGGTGTGGCAGCCACGCCCCCTTCTACTCCTAACTCCCACTCCAACTTTTCACTCCTTTTCATAAGAAATTAATTTAGACTTGTTTCAAGCTTGCCTTTAGCTATAAATGGCCAATTGCCCAGCACACAGTGGGATAGTTCTCTACATTATTGTGACAAAATTAACATTTTAATGACATTTTCTCTATATTTCAATAGTAATTTGTATTTGTTGTTTAACTCTCAGTTTTGCTTCTTTTTTTTTTTGTCACATTTATTTTAGATTTGCCCCACTGTGCCTTGGTTCATTGGCTTTCAAACAGACTTTGACTTTGTGCTCCATTGCATTCAAATTTCATTGAATTGCTAGCGCAGCTTCTGCCAGCAATTGAAATACACTTTAAAGATTTCGATTGTTCGGGTTTTTATACCCTGAGCCCATTGAAAATGGGAAATCAGGGTATAATGGTTTTGTGAAAATGTATGTAACAGGCAGAAGGAGGCGTGCCACACCCCATAAAGTATATATATTCTTGATCAGCGCGACAAGACGAGTCGATATAGCCCTGTCCGTCTGTCCGTCCGTCCGTCCGTCCGTCCGTCCGTCCGTCCGTCCGTCCGTCCGTCTGTCCGTCCGTCCGTCCGTGTGAACGCTGAGATATTTGTAAGTACGCAACGTAGAGACTTGAAATTTTACATGAATACTCGATAATACCATACGCTGCACAAGTTTATAAAATTTTTCCGATAACTCATTTCATTTCGATTTTATGAGCATTTATCGATAATTTGCAAGTGTTTTTAAGGCCTGGTTTGTACATTGTTTGAGCTAGAGACTTCAAATTTGTTGTGTAGTTGCGTGTAATGAATACGGAGATAACGTAATCTTTAGATTTTGGATGCCACGCCCCATTCGGCCACAATAGCCCCCTATTTGTAAAAAGCGCAAATCAAATACTAGAGACTTGTGCTTTGGCACATACACACATATGAATGTCATAAATAAGTTGTAAAAGTTTGATGCACTTAGTCCATCGCTAAGAAAAGTTATTAAGCAATTAAGTTTCCATAGTAATGCCCACATTGCAGCCCAAGCGCAGTCGCAGCGTCAACTGCGCAGTTGGCAGAGCGCTCGCATATGCATGCGTGCATATGTTTGTATGCATGTGTTGTTTGTATGTATGCATACAAAATCATAGAATGATTTGATAGTTGGCTCTTCACAGGGCTCAGGGTATCCCCTAGTCGAGCAGTCTCGACTAGAGCACTCTTACTTGTTCTTTTCGAACACGTGATAAGCTGACCGTGCTGTGGGCAATGCCCCAGACAACACTAAAGCTAGAAAGCTAAGAGTGCGCCAGTTGAAAGTAGTTGACTCGGAGATACCCTGAGTTCTAGTAAAATATATCTGAATATTAAAATTTGTTACTATCCGCAAACCTCAAGAGAAGCTCTAACACCTCTAACTTTGATAATCCATAAGATATGATAATAATAAGATAGTATAATAATAATGTAATAATGTATGAAATATGTAATATAAATGATCAATATATATATTCTCTCAATATACAACTAGAATATGCTTTAAATCTTTATATTCAATAGACTGAGAGACTGATCGACTAACAGATAAATATTCCCAGATCTACTCATTGCATCGTGCTGATCTTACCTAACTCAGCCTGTTACTTACATTTTAACCAACACGTCATACCCCATTTAGTCACTCTCTATGAATCCTAGGGTGTTGTTAAACCTGATAACAATTGCAATTGCTGCCGTTGCTTTGGCTGTTGGCTTTTCTGCTGCTTTGGCGCTGCCTTCCGCTTGGCTGCTATAAAAGCAGCTGCTGCCGTTATTTCCACATCAGACTTAAAGCGAATCAATCGCAGCAGAGACTTACTTTTATATATATACGATATATAGACTATATACAATCAATATGCAATTGATCAAGATTTGTGGTTTTGTCTTCGCTATGATTGTGGCTATGGCCAGCGCTGAGCCAGAACGTAAGTATACCTAATAGCTAAAGCAGCTAGGGTAGAAGCTTTAACTATTTATCTGTTTCTCTTTAACATCTCTTTAATCTCTCTCTCTCTCTCTCTCTCTCACCCTTTACAGCTCAAGGCACACTGTTGATTCAAACAAACAATGCTCAGGGCATTTTCACAGGCTAAAATAAACTTGTTGTTTTAACTTAAGCATAAATGTAAATTAAAATATAAAATTCAAAAACTATAAAACTTGTATTTAAATCAATAATGAAAGAAGCTTGGAAATAATTCAACATATACCAAAAGTTTTACAAGAGCCAAAAAAACATTTTTTAGTAACTCTACAACTAAGACTAAGCTGAGATCTTAGTAATGTTGGAGGCATAATTAAAACTTGGGAAAAATTAAGTGTAAGATCTTGAGATCTAAAAGCACATATATAGTGAAATATACTTAACTATGATTATATTATGTATAACCACATATATTATCATCATATCATCATAAAAATATCAATACAAAATCATAAACAAATATATAAATATTATATATTATATATATACATAAATTATAGATATATTCAACTCAACAAGAATACAACATTATCTCTCCTTCTCTCTCTGACACAACCAACAAACAGTTAGCAATTCAACGCAACAAAACGATCGCCGAGAGGCTGCTTCTGTCGGGCATTCTTCAAGATGTTCTGTCCGTGTACATCGCAAATGTCTCTGAAGCGGGCCAGTTGATTGGCGCCGATGTAGAAGGTGCGCGCACAGATGAGCCATTGGCTGGGAATGACGAAAGTGCCGTTGGTGTAGGTGCCGCGATAGCTGAAGTAGTCGGTGTTGAAGCAACACATCAGGGTGGCCAGGTCGAAGGGCGGCAGCTCGATCACAGAGCCGGCTGTGCGTATGGAGCTCAAGTTGGTGATGATCTGATCGAACATATAGTTTTTCTGACGCGCCACATCGAACATATAGGACACCGTTAGATATTGGAAGGGAGCATTTCGCGTGTTTGTGGCATGCAGCACCTGCATCTCCATGGCATAGCTGTGCGAGTCGATCGAGTGCTCCGAGCTGCCCCATTTGAAGGATGCCTCCACGAAATAGTAGTTTCCCGATAAGTTCCCACCCGCAATGAAAGGAGTGCAGCTGGGACCACAGGAAATGCGCACTACCACGGTGGTGCCATTGTTTTCGAGCAGCACCGCCGGCGGCAGTTCGTTGTAGCTGTACCAGCGCAGCTTATCAAAAAGCACCAGCTTGTGGACCCCGCAGCTCACAATGTTGATTGGCGACGAATGTTGCTCGATTGTGGATCGATGATATTTTGGCATAAACAGGTCGGTCAATATAATGGCGGCCGATTTCACATGCATCATAAGAATCATTGCCATAATGCAGCTAGCCAGAGCCATGAAATAATTCGACTGATATATAAGGTCCATGAATTCGGCTACATACTTCGTAACGGTATCCCAAAGGAAGAATAACAGTTCAATCAACATTATAAGCTAAGAGTGGGTATTAGTGAGTTATACTATATATATGCAAATTATAATAATTAAAATGAGAAAAATTTGTTTGAAAGTTTTGTAAGTATTTAAAAAAAGATTTTTATCTAAATTGAAGGCTACAAGAATCGAACTGCGGACAGCCTGCTTAGCATGCGCAATCCTTGTCAATGAGCTACTGCCTTTTGCTATGATTGTTATGTGCAAGAGCGAGACAGGTAGAGTGACTAAAAGAAGCAAAAAAGCATTGCTGCTGCAAAAATCAAAGCTACTATTGATATTTAATTTTTTTATAATTTATAATGAAGAATTATATCTGCTCATATGCGAAAGAAAAAAATTATTAAATAATTAATATGTATATATAAATTTAAACTATATCTGATTATACAGCTAATGGTTCGAACCGGCAGCAGCTCGCTTCAGAGGCTTAAGTCTTGCCATTAAGCTATTGTTAATTATTCTGATGTAAGCTAAGCTGTGAGCAAGACTGAGACCACGAACACAAGAGTGAAAATGTAATGGTGCAATTGTTTAGGAAGAAAGAGAGAAAAGGCCATACAAATTATAAGTGTTAAATGTTGGGCACTGAATCTAAGAGAGCAAGCTGCAAGTGTATACACGTGCATATATTAATTGCTTGCTCACAGCTGCATATGTGTAAGAGCGTAACAGACAATTGCATTCATATTGAGAGAGGATACTTTGCGTTTTAGTAGAAAGAAGACAAAGAAAAAAGATTTTACAGAAAATAAAAATCTATGAAGCCTTTTTGTTTTAATAAATTTTTTATTGCAGCTTCTTGTCTTTGACTCTACAGCGCAGTTATAATTAAACCTTAACCTAATTTGTTGGCTAGAAGCCGGTATTTACATTATTTACAGTAGTAGTTATTATGATTATTAGTTATTAGTGTATGTGGTCCAACGGGACAATCAATAATATTAATATTAAATTGTTTCTTAATTTCGCACAGTGTAATAAAAACAATGAACCATTTTCTTATTGAATTAGCCTGCTGCGATTGGTGCCAATACCCATTGACAAACTGAAGCTTAAAAGCCTATTGTGAGTGATATGAAAGGGCGCACATAGATGGCTGGCACTGAATGGAAACTCATATGCAGTTTATAGGCTGATAATATGCCTGTGAAGGCTAACAAGAAGAGGGTCAACACACATGCACACTCTCACACGCACCTGCAGTGACATTAGGGTCCATTCAGGCTGTTGCATGGGCTTTGAAGTTTTGTTGCTCCATAGTGAGAGCTCATGAATTTAAGACTTTTAGTCAAGCCATAAACCAGTTGCGATAACAATGAGCAAAACACACACACAGAGACAGGACATGCACAGGATGTGGCCAACAGGCCCGGCAGCAACTTATGTATATACATAAATACCTGACAGCAGAATGCATAACAGGCCAACAGCAGAACGCAGGACTCTGGACTCTGGACTCGGGACTCGTCCTGTTGCTCCGACTGCATCTCGTTTGCTGCTGCCAAACTTTGCCAACGCGTGCTTCATAAAATAGTCATAATGCATGTTTTTTGGGCTCGGCCTATTTGGCCATAAGCTGAAGGTAAAGCCAAAGCCAAATGCTGAACTTTTTGCCATGTAATTATACGTGCAGATGGCAAACAGGACATCATGTCCTCTCCCATTGTGTGTGTGTGTGTGTGCCCCGTATTAGAAAGCCCATTAAAAGTTCGAGCCGCTGGGCGTGCAAAAAACAAAAACTCAAATTGCATTGGGACTTGTTGGGGAGTCCATTAATTAATCACCTGCTAAAGCTAGATTAAAGCTGCGCCAAGTAAAAAACAGATTTTGCACAGTGTAAAAGCTACAGGGAAACTGAGCGAAAGTACACATAAGCCGATGCAAAAGTTTATCTGCTAAGAGACTTAAGTGAACTATAATGGAAATACAAGCTGATAAACAATTTAAATAATATAAATTAATAGATCTTTATGTGTGAGATTTTAATGTATTTTGTATTCCTTTTCATATATGTATGTACTACAAATACATAGATGTTAAGCCCAAAAGTATGCAACAGATTATTTATAGCACTTTATGTGTATAAACTCCTATACAAAGGATAGGGATAAGAGTGTAAAAATATATATATAACCCATAGTTCGAAATTATAAAAAAAATATATTAATTTAATTGAGTTTCTTTATATTTAGTTCTTTTTCTGTCTTCGGTAAACTCAGAGATTGTACAAACTAATACGGCCTAAAGACTTATAAATATTGGCTTAAATATATATAGAGTTTTTAAAGTTAATGTTTAGAGAGTTTTTAATCATGCTCAATTTTTCAACATACATACTCTTCTACACAGCCTTCCGCACAGTTGCAAACATCGTCTTCTGCATCTACTCACTCTTAGTCTCTGACATGTTCTTCATATATGTTACTATACAGAGTCTTATACATGGTCTCATGTCATACTCCTATACATAGTCTTAAGCACAGGAACATACATATCTTATACTGTCAAACAAGTTTCCATAGAATTTGTAAAAATATTTGTATAAACTTTAATATTTATAACGATTCACCTCTGGCCTATGTTCTGTTCCTAATATTATTTCCAGAAATTGAACTATAAACTTCAATATTCTGCTATAAATAATGTCATTTCCCTGCATAATTTCTTTTCATAGAAAAAGATTTTTGGTAGAGGAAAAAACACGACAAACAAACCGATGCTAATGAAGAAGGAGCAGTAGCACTAGCTTGTTTGTTGCGGTTAAAGCAAATCACAACACACACACACACGCACACACACATTAATAAGCCTAAGCACATGCACACACACACACATTCACATACACACACATGTGTGCAAAAAGCAAGCCGCAACAAAACGTTTGCGATTGACAGGCTTAAGCTTTACAGCTAGAACAGTTCTTCCTATGTATGTGTGTGTGAGTGTGGGGTGTGTGTTAGTGTGCGTGTGGTAGGGGTTTAATGAGGCAACGTCAATATAACTGCTGTGCAGTAATTAAATTGAAACCACACTGTGTAAACAGCAACAGCAACAGGAACAACAACAGCAAAAGCAAACACGAAAAAAAATCAGAAGAAACGAAGAGAAATTTCGCTGTACAAAGCTAAGCCGGCGGGAGAGCGATGCCTAAAGAGCGCAGGGAGCGGGCAGTGGTAAAAGAGAGGGAGTGTGAGGCTGGGGTTTGTAGCGCAAAAATACGGCGTAAAATGATTACCTGCCAGCGTAAGTTTATTTATGGCTGCGCAAGCAAGTCATAAACAGCAGCACACGCAGCCAGACCAAAAAAATGGAGGCGGCTCGAGGGCGGCAAGGTATGCCTGTTGCAGGTCTAGGGCAGCTGCACACGCCCACTTTTAACAGAGAGAGAGAGAGAGAGGGAGCTGTGTAAAGGGAGCTGGGCAGCGCTACCTGCGGGGCTTTAAGGTTGGTTGTTGTTGTTGTTGTTGTTGGCTGGCCTGTTTGCCTGGCGATAACTTTTGACTCTCAAAGCACAAATATTGTGGAGTGCGTGTATTTACTTACACACACACATACACAGACAGACAGACAGAGTTCGTGTGAGTGTGTGTGTGTGCGTAGGCACAACTTAATATTGAATTTATTATATTTGTTGGCCATAGCTTTCTGCCTGCACTTGCAACAGGAAAACTGAAAAGCGCTTGCAAATTATTTTCCAGGACAAACATTTTTAATGCTCTGAGCCAATTGGCAATGTGTATGATGGGGTATATGCGTTTGGAAGGTGGATATGTAACAGCTGGTAGAAGTTATGAAACACACGCTAAAGGCAAGAAGTGGAATTGATATTTGATAGATAGGAGTGCCTTTTAATATTAAGATATATAAGATCAGTGCAGTTTGAAGCACAACTCGAGGATTATAAGAGCTATAGTGTTCATATTCAGCAGCTGGGTATTCAAAGAATGTGTACATGCAAGTAAAAATTTATTTTTCGGATACCACATAAAAGCTGTACAGAGTCTATTAAATATTTGCAACGGATTCCTACAGAAAGAACAGTCTAAAATACCAAGCAAGGCATTCAGAGCCTATTAATAATACTGTCATTGCAATTTATTATTTTTAATGCTTTCAAAGGATATCTTCTAGTCGAGCAGAACTAATCTTTTCTAGAAAATAAACTAAAAATAATAATAATATCACTTATTCTTGACTCCTCAGTTCACTTTCTCTGAAGGATATCTTGCAGTCGAGCATTATTAAGTTTATCTAGTCTCAAGATTCGAAATGTGTTCCTCAAGAACAATTTTAAGATTATTTAGGGTACCTCTCAGTCCACCATTACACACCTCTCTTCCTATTTGCAGAATTGTTGCTGCTGGCTTTTATCGCAAGCAAAGTTCTGTTAGCCAAGTTAACAGCTGCATGCAATAAGTTACTGAATTATGCCAACGGGCCGCACAACTTTTCTGCCATTATTCACGTGTTTTCGGGTTTCATAGACTCACCTTTTGGTCGCACCGCAAAGTCACGTCAATTACGTTAAGCGAATGCTAGCAACAATCGATACACAATGCAACGAACGATATCAAAAACGTACCAAACTAGTTTAAATCTGTGTAAATTCAAGTTTCCTTCTTTTTACTGTTCTGTTATACGAAAGAATTTGGAAAACAGGCTTACTTTGTTCATAATTTCTAGAGTTACGAGAATATTAGGTTACAATATCTGGCATAACTTGAGAACTATAGGAGTTATTGACTTTAAATTTGGCATGTAGATACTCGCAGAGTATTCAAACTTAAGTAATAATTTATTTTTTGGCTAACTGTCCATTGCATGTCCAAATTAAAGCCTTAAATACTCATAGAGCTGCTTTCTATTGTAACTTGACTTTAACCAAAATTTGATCATCAATTATCGAATAGATTATCTCATCAATTTCTATAAACATTTGTTGGCTAATAAAGATTTTCTATTAAATTTTCATTTTCATTTACATTTCGATTTTCATTTTAGCTTCCCTGCAGTTTCCTTACATTTTCAATTTGACTGCGAAAATCGAGTAACATTTTAATTGTTGTCTCTCGCAATTTATTTCTGCTTAAAGTTTTCATTTTGTGCTTGGAGCTTGTCATTTTGTCAGGAGGCTTGTTATGCAATTTGAGTGTTTTTCCATTTTCCATTTAGCATTTTCTATTTTCCATTTTTAATCAAATTAGCTGAGGCTACGTTGAGCTGATGTCCGGGCAGCCAACTGCCAACTGGCTGATAAGGATCAAATTGCCAAGGCAGGGCGGGACAGGCGGGACAGTCGAGGCTATTGTGTAATTGTTGTTGCAACTGGAACTGTGACTGTCACTGTGACTGTGATTGCAGCTGTGACTGCAACTGCAACTGCAACTGCAACTGGAACTCGAACTGCAACTGTGACTTTGAGTAGCTGCTTGTTGACTTGAATGCCTGAAATGGCAACAAATTGCTTGTTTGCTTGAAATTATGCAAATGCCAGCAAAAATGACGATGATAGAAAATAGAAAATGAGTTACATCATCTTCTTCTTCGACTATTTTGGCCAAGACATCCAAGTCAAGGATTTATGCTGTTTACACAGTAGCTCCTCCCCCCCCCCCTCCACCCGTCAGCCGCCTCCTGCCACTTGCCAAATCTTTTTAGACTGTTTTTTAATCCTGTGCCGGAATCAACGTTGCCTGCATTCAAACATTTTTCAGCACTCAGCTCAGCTCAGCTCTCATCTCCTAGCTATTTGCTTTGAAGGAAATTGAAAAGAAATTATTATAACTCGTATTTGCAGTCGAGTCGAACGAGAGAGTGAGAGGGAGGGAGAGACTGAGCGCCTGCAGGCGCAGTTGCTGCTAAAGTTTTTGGTGACTTCCACTAGCTCCTCCCAGTTGTTGTTTGTTGACCAGAGTGCAGAAATGTATGCAGAGTACGTTGTGCAGCGTAATGCTGGCAAATTTATTCCCATTACTTGGACTTTTGGTTGATAACTTCGCTTGGGTCTTCCTTCGGCTCTCTTAGGGCATGTTATTAAAAAAGTTTGTTTTGTGCAGCGCGAGTGAGTGGGTGACAGAATGCGTCGCATGTTTGCTTTGCCCTCACGTCACCCCCCCCCCTCTCTCTCTCTCTCTCTTTCTCATACAGCATGAACAAAGTAAACTTTCAAAATTAAAAGGATTAATCGGGTGGAGTGCAAGGAGTATATATGTATATATACAGTGTATTCAAATCGTAAGGTAAGTTCTCTTCCTCACTCTCTATCTGTCTTCTGTTTACGGCAAACTTTTTGATTGAAAATTTTGATGAAATACTTGACAGCAAAGAGAGAAAATAACTGCGACTGGAAGCATATTCACAAATGTTATTGCCAGAAATCATCAATGGAAAAACCAGCTGACACTTTTCCGGAAAAGTTGCGAAGCCAAACTTTTCCCTGGGCATATGCAAAAAAAAAACACAAGAGTGCTCCAGTCGAGACTGCTCGACTATGAGATACCCTGAGCCCTGTGAAGCGAATGAAGCGTGGCATCCAAAATCAAAAGATTACGTAATCTCTGTATGTACGTAAAGTCCTCGATTTTTGGACATATGAAGATTTGCTTTGCATTTGCTAAATGATCATTATCTTAATGATCGTTCTAATAATTAATTATATTTAAAATATATTATACTTACATTAAATAAACATTAAAAGTACAACATTTACATTTTCGCTTAACAAACTTAACTATTTTAGCACTTACCAACAGACAGAAGAAGAGGAGAAGCAACGCGCTGCACTGGACGACTGACCACCAGAAGTTGAAAAATGCGACTGAAGCTGCGCTGCCTTTATATAGGGCAGCGACAGCTTCACTCAAGTCAAACTCAACTTTGGAGCCTCTTCTGAGTCAGTCTTCACACTCGATCATTGGGCGACTAATCAAAGCACTTTGTGCTGCTGATCTTCAGCTGCCTTTATGTATGGCAGCGAGACTCTCTCCCTCTATCAGTTAGCGACCAATCAGAGTACTTTCTGCTGCTGCTGCTGATCTTCAGCTGCCTTTATATATGACAGCGAGACTTCCACTCGAAGTCGAGCTCAACTGTTAAGACTCTCTGAGTTAGTGTAAGCTAAACTCTCTATCAGTTAGCGACCAATCAGAGTATTTTCTGCTGCCTCTGCTGCATACATATGCAAACTAATATTTTCTCTTCAGAACCTAAACTCTTTTTCAGCTCTGCTCTATTGATTAAATTTTACTTTAAAATATCTCAGCGTTTACACGGACGGACGGACAAACGGACAGGGCTATATAGGGTATACATGTTATCAAAGTTTTTGTATGTGTGTGTGTGTATTGAACACATGTTAAGGAAGCGAATCAGAAGTCAAAGCTTAGACCAAACGAAGCATCTTATGATCTGCCAATCGACCTGCTGCCAGCTTTTATTCAATGATTGTGTGTATGATTGTGACAGCTGAGAGGATAGAGCGAAAGAGAGAGAGAGAGAGAGAGAGTCTTCGACAGTTGACACTGGCTGGCAGTGCATTTGCATTTGCATGCATAGTGTGGATGGCAAAACGCAATCTAATTCAATTTCTAATAATGCCCAAGCATAACTTTTGGCAATGCTTTGCTTTGTGCCCAAAAAACTTTTGCACGTGGACTGCTTCTACTACTACTTGGCTTTTTTTTTTGTCAGCCAGAACTTCGAATTGAAAGCCAAAAAGTTGGCCAAGACAGGCAGAGTCGGAGCGAGAGTGAGAGTGCTTTTTAGTCTTAGACCTTTGCAGTCGTCGAAAGTGCATTTGTATACAATACATTCGAGTTGTCCAAAACTTTTTCCAGCTGCACATGAGTGTGTGCCAGGTGGAATGTATATGTGTGAGTGTGAGAGAGTATGTGTGCCTGTGTGCTACAACAAGCTGTCAACACTTTGGCTTTGACTTCCGTTGCTGCTGCTGCAGTCAGAGAAAAACTTGTAGAAGTTCACTTGTGAATGAGCAAAAAATAATTTACTTAAATAATAAAATGGTTTTAAAATAGAAAAACATGTATTTCAATAATAGAAATTGTTATACAAAAAATATTAAATAATTTTATAGACATGAATTCAATAACAATATATAATATATATAATAATAATAATAATAATATAATATATATAATAATATATATAATATATATATTCATATAATTTAGATGACAGCCCTAGTAAACAAATTAAATATATTTAAAAAATTTCATTGAAAAATAGCTTTAAAATGAGACAACAATATATTGGGTAAAACTTTTCATACTTTCAGAACGCTTCAAACTCGCTAATAAGTTTACAATTTCTTGCAGTGTAGTTCATGCTTAGCTCTAATACTCACTTTTGCTGTTTGTTTATCTCAAACTTTTTGTGAAGATGTTGCAAAAGTTTTTCAACGGGAGAAAGAGACTAAGAGAGAGAAACTATTAAATTGGTATCGAGTCATTTGAGTCAGGCTTATCAAATTACAGCCAATTACAGCGACTGCTCTAAATGATAAGCCAATAAAAATCAACTCGAACTCCAACACGAACTCCAACTCGAACTCGAACTCGAACTTCGACTCTAATTCCGATTCGATCTGCGAATTGAAAGCTAAATCGATGCAAAATGTTAAAAAGGAATAAGTGAAACCTTCGCCTGGCTAAAGGACGAAACATTTTTTGCATATCAACTGACCGTTATGCCAGGACACGAACAAGGATATGGATATAGTGCGCGAGTGCCTTGGGCAGAGCTGCAACGCTGCTGTGGCAAGTAGCAAAGTGCGCGCCTGCAATGTGAATTGCACCCAAAGTGTCCTGGCTACGTGACTGACATTAAGCACGGGCATTGCCTCAAATCCTTTTACACTTCTCTATCTATATATCATTTATTACTTGTTAGAAAAAAAGCAAATAGTTTTACGTAAGTTGGAAATGAAGGGCTAAGAGATACCCTGCTCTATGTGGGGAGTAGGTGGCAAGTGTCGCCTCATATGCTCTAGACTGATTATATACTTATAGACATACATTGTATATAAGTATGTTCCAATGCACGTAATGGAACTAAGAAGTTGAGGAACTAAAAAACAACTGTAATTAAGGAACCAGGAATTCATTTCAGGTTAGAGAATACATAAGTATTATCTCCACATACCCAGGCAAAACCATAATCGGAATAGACAGATTAAGTATATAGACTTCTACTATACGTTTTTTCATCCACACCATGTACCCTCTATCCATCGTTTACAGGGTATTTACAAAAAAAACACACCATGCAAATTTGCTTAGCTTGAGTCCGGGCTCTTGTCCCTAAGCGAATTGCTCTTGTCTCCTCATAATAGTCGCCTCCTTTGCGCACACCTTTCGCATTTCAATATTCTCTCTATCTCTCTCATGTTTCTCTAGCGAAAATTCAAATATGTCAATTCAATGGAGCATGAGGCACACAACCTAACTAGCGAAAGAGACACTGAAGCAAGCTAATAATCAATGGGATTTAAAGAAAATTTTACTGGAGTTTAGAGTAAGTGGAGTTTAATGGGAGCCAAGGTTGAAAAACTATTTGCAGTTGTTCCTTTATACATATATATTTTGTGGATCATATGGAGTTCGATATGTTTAAGACTTTAAGTTAGTTTGTTGACAAAGTGTTTTACAAAGTGAATTTGATATATGACTCATTGAGTGCATGTATAGAGATTATTTAAAAAGAATAATACATATCTATCCAAAATGATATATGAAGGTTTAGTTTTCAGAGTAAGAAAGCTAGACTTACCATACTTGCTTTTGGAAGTCTTCCAATGTGCACATATATGTCTAGTAATTTACTTTTTGTGTACTTTATCCACAACTCTGAAAAAAAATTAAAAGATATTTATTAGTTATATTACTTAGAATACTTTCTCTGTTTTAAGTTTCCCATATATACCAACCACAACATAATAAGTTCTATAAGCAGATAACATTTCAAGCTTTGCTCATTAAACATCATAATACTACTTAAGCAAATTAAATAAATACTGAAACTAATTATTCTCTAAAAACAAATAGAAAAGTTCATTTATAATTTCATTTAGTTGGAAAAGCCCAATTGAAAGCCCCAGCCCGGTCTATTTGCAATTACATAAATGTCAATGGATTGTGTGGCTGATGGTTTCATGGATTTGCTTTGCGATTTTTCTCAATTTGCTGCGATTCATTTGCATTTTATTCAACATTTGCTTTGATATTGCAATTTTTGTGGCATCCGCATTGGTGACAGAGTTGAAAGAAGAAGAAAAAAAAACGTATTAAGAAAGAAAGAAACGAAAAAAAAATGGGATGGTAAAAGCAAAAGTGAATGTAAAAATGTGAAAAAATGCAAAAAATGTGAAAGAGGAATATAGTAAAAAATCCCGTTAGTTGAGCTTTCCATCGCAGGCGACGAGTGCAAACAAATAATTTTTTCCTTTTCATTTGCAGCGTGCGCTGTGTGAAATTTTCTTTGAAAATGCTGCGCTTGACGCTTGAGCTCGTCCTTGGCGGTTTCGCTTGCTTGCTTGCCACAGTGATGGCGCATACCCTAGGAAGGGGTGCACAGTGGGTATCTTAGCGGGGGGTAAATCTAACTACGGTGATTAATGGCAAAAGTTATATACAGTTATAATTATAGTGGATGCAGAAAACAGAGAAATATAAGAAGTTATAAAAGAAGCAATCAAATTCTGTTACAATTTTGCAACTTGTTATCGATTATTATCGAATTTGAGATTTATCCTTTATGACTTAAAGAGTAGGAAAACTAAAGACAACAAAATTGCTCTAAAGTTTATGTAATAAATAATAAATTTACTAATATTTTACAATTAGGGAATATCCAATAATTATTTAACCTAATTTAAGAGCTTTATATCTCTATAATATGAACATCGAGTGACAGAATTATCGATTCAAAATATTGAATATAATCACAGAATTTATTTAGCTGCAATTGACAGCAACTAAGTCACAAACCTACCACAACCCTCTTTACAGGGTATCTCAATGTCACACACCTTCGCGTCGTTGTTGCCTCAGCTCTGTTTGCGATTGCAATTGCATTTGGCCATTAATATGCAAAGTATGATATGGAGCTGCAGTTGAGCTGCGATTTGTTGCGCTCCATTGCGAGCGCACTGTGAAGATATTTACATGCCGCAAATATTGAAATCCGAGCCACGTGCTGCATGCCACAAGATGATGCCGCGACAGACAAGCATAAATGCAAATGCTTATTTGCAGTTCATTAAGTTGCGAGCGAATGACCCCAAACTAACAAATTGGATTTAGTCAATGTGTTGCACAGAGGCAACCGCTTGCCACATGTGGCATATCAATTAGCCAGCCCGCAGATTCAACCTTCTATCTATCAGGCACGTGTACAAAAAAAGTAATGGGTAATACTTGTTGTACTTGCCCCTATTTGTGGCAGAGAGTCAAGCGTGGCAGTTAGTTAGACGCAGCTGCCTTCCAAGTGACACAGCGCGTGCCTAGCGGCCGCCACGCGACTTGCGAGCTGCGGGCAGTCGCCTGCCTGTCTACCTGTTGCCCGTCATCCATTGTGGCACGCAGCGTCATAGTGCACGTGCAGCTGCCACACATGTTGCACAGTTTAGCCCTAAGCCTTTAACGTTCAGCGTGTTTTTTTCTCTTCCATATAGGTGTGAAAATGCAATGAGCCAAAAATATGCAAAACTCGCAGCCTTGCCACATGCTGCACACACACACACACACTCGCACATATATTTATCCTTGCTCAATAAAAATGCAATATGCCAGCTATGGAATTTGTGCGCATAAATTTGCAAAAGGATTCGCATACGCACAAAAGGATGCGAAATGCTGCTGCTATTGTTGTTGCCTCTGCTGCTGCCTCTGCTGTTGGCTGTGATAATTCATGCGCAAATATGCAACGACCACGCCTACCTGCCATGCCCATGCCCATGCACACACGCCAGTCTCCTCTCGTAAGCCGGATGCATTGCTGCGCAGCTGGCCTAAGTCTTGAACTTGGCCAAAATCCTTTCCGAGCACTAATGTGTTTGGCCGAACACTAATAGGATTGCAATGCAGCGGCAGACATCATCAATGAAAGACAGCCGCATGAATGAAAGCAGCTAAGCGAAACCCTTCTAAGCTGTCCCGCTCCTAATGTGTGGTTTGTGTATTGGTGTGTGTGTTGGTGTGTGTTAGCCTGTATGGGTGTGCATTGTTTTAGGCTAAGCTGCTAAGCAAGCCCTTCTTAGATGCCCATTCGCCTCACTCTCCCTCTCTCCCTCTCTCTCTCTCTCTCTCTCCCTCCCTCTCTCTCTCTCTCTCTCTCTGCCTCCGACTCACCGGCTCATCCGTTCTCTATTGCTCTGGGTGTGATTGCTGGAATGCATAAATGGGTATTTCTGAACACATCATCAATGAAAGAACAGAATAATGAATGCAAATATAAGAAACAGTCTCACATTCTCTTGCTTTAGCTCTGTATATCTTATTTTCATCCCTCGAGAATATTCTAGTTCTCATTCATTCATTTCATCTTTCGCGATGTGTCATGGAGTATCCATCTCTATATATAACACAAGCTCCACAAATCTTCCCCCCTCTCTCTCTCTCTCTCTCTCTCTCTCTCTCTCTCTCTCTCTCTCTCTCACTCTCTTTCGAGCTCCCTCTCAGTATGCATTCACTACGAATGCATTGAAGCAGAAGACATTATGAATGAAAACTGGTCACAAGCAGTTAAGCAATTCATTCTAAACTGTTGCTATGTCTCTCTCTCTCGCTCTCTCTCTCTCTGTCTCCCTCTCAGAATCTCAAAATCTGTATATTTGCCGCGAGCTGTTTTACTAACGCTTTGCCAGCTTACATTCGCATTTGCATTTGCATTTGAATGCAATTTTAATTATACAATGCTTCGTTTCCTGTGTCTGTTTCTCTGTCTCTCTATCTGTCCCTCTGTCCGTCCGTCCGTCTGTCTTTCTTTAGGTCCTGCTTGGCAGCTTCGTTATCCTTATGTTTTATGCATGCCATGCTCAACTGCTAGCCATTGCGCGTTAACCGTTACAGTTACCTTTACCTTTACCCCTATGCAGCTGAGGATGGGGAGGGGTGGGGGGCGCGACACCTGCTGATATTTGTTATCTCAGCTTGACCCGCTTCCGTTCGGTCACCCGCTCCCCCCTCGATTGCCTCTTCCTTTTGGCAAATTTGAATGCAAATTTAAACACTGATTTCTGGGCATTCAATTGACATACAATTTTCCACTTGCTGGCTAAAAGAGAAAAATACGCAGAAAAAAAGTAGGAAAAAATACCCGCCCCATCCGCCTCCCGCTTGACTAACTGATTTATTCCGCTTGCATATTCATAGTCTGCAGGCCAAGGAAAACTCAATTGGGGAAATTGCAAGCGTTAATCAAAACGCTAATGAAAGTAAATTTCACTAACTGTGCCGACGCCGCCTCCACCTGCCCCACACCTGGCGCAGCTTGTGGCACATAAAAATAACAGTAAACTTCGCTAATTACATCAAGAGAGACCAAGAGAAATAGACGAAGAGGGAGAGAGTGAGAGAGACTGAAACCTTCGTCGAGCATCAAAGCGAGAAATAAATTGCTATATGCCAAATACACACACACACACACACATACACACACGCACAGGTGCTCATATATACTCATTTATATGCCACACACTGACACACACACATACGCACACTCTCTCAATTTGTAACTGCTGCTGAGCTTCGGCTGAGGTAAGTGCAAGTTATAATTCGTTGCGGCCAAGGACATTCCGCATATGCGCGCACAAGGACAAAAACTGTGCGACGCTTGCTTAAAAAAAATAAAATAAAGCGAAAATGAAAATGAAAATAAAAAGAAAACATGAAGAAGAGCGCGGAGAACTGTATATGTGCACAAGGATACGCGGCCGCTGACGCGCGCCTGCAGCAATCTCAACTTTGTTGCTGCTCTCGCCAAGGGCTGCGCGATAAGCTTTACCCAAAATAAATAACTCCACAATATATGCCATAAATTAGAGGAGAGAGAGAGAGAGAGAGAGAGAGAGAGAGAGAGAGAGAGAGAATGAACGAGAACGGCAGCGGGAGAGATAGAGTCAAGGTGCAAGATTGTTATTTCATATAAGACTTCATATTTTTATAAGATTTATGAAGACAACAGAGAAGCGAATGCGATATAAGATAACATCATCATAATGAACAAAATAATGACATAGATTATGTATTATGGCAAAACTAATACCATCAATACTTTGACAATTGTAAATTTTAATGATAATAACAAATAATGATAACAATCTTAGTATGTTCATGCTATCATAACTGCTTAGTCAACCCTCGTCAGTTGACACTGACATCAGCTGCAAGAGTTACCTGGCACGCGCTTTGTTTAGTTAATCATCACAAGGCTGCAAGGACAAAAAGTGAAACTCCCATTAAAAAAACTCTTTTAGAATAATTTCAACAATAAAATTTTGAAAAATACAAACACTTCAAGCTTACAGAGAACGAAATTCAGCCAATGTAAGACAAGTTTATTTAGCTGATTTTGCTGTTGGCCAATTAAGTGTCAAATAAATAATGCTGCGAGTTGAGAGGGCAAAAGTGATCAGGCATGACTAACACATACCCTGCAGGGTAGAGATATGCCAGAGGCTAGTTGAAGGATTAGGCAGAGAATGAAGAGTGATCAGGGAATAGAAGGTGACTAGCAGATACCCTTTAGGTTGAATTTTAGATTATAAATAAATAAAATGCATTAGTAGACAGAGAAATAAAGAGAGAGAGGGAGAGAGACATAATGAGAGAAAAAGGAGACAGAAAGCAGAGAGTTAAAAAATAAAAATAAGTGATAAAGAAAGAAAGAGAGAGAGAGAGAGAGAGAATAAGTGGGTGAGGATGTGATTCGCAGAAAGGCAGAGAGAGTGAGAAAGGGAGAAAGATAGGGAGATAGAGAGAGAGGTAGAGAACATAATAAAGGCAGTAAAAGAAAGAGTGAGTGAGAGAAAGACAAGGAGAGAGAGAGAGAGAGAGAAAGAACTAGTCTACAGATACCCTGTAATGTGTCTTTAAGAAAGACAAGGTATATGCGCACAAGATAAGACAAGCATAGAGTATATGTCTATATACCCCATCATTAAGCATACATTACGCATATACCCTATATAAACTCAAGCATACATTACGCATATACCCTATATAAACTCATCACATAGTCTTAGTTACACTTAAACGCTGCTAATAATATATTATGCAGACAGTGCAGACAGACTGCGTCTAATGAATGCACAATTGAATTCACAACTGCAAATAATATTTAATTCAAAACTGAAAGTCGGAGATTCTCCAGATTCAGAGATTCTCGGATTCGCCATTTTTGGCATTTGCATAATTTATAAAATTCTGTAGCTACTAATGAATTGAAATGACAGCAGCCAAGAAAACTTTCAAAGCGCTCGAGTTTTTTTTTTTTTTTTTTTTTTTTTTTTGAGTTGAGCTCTTCCCACTGTGGCTCACTTTTTGCCTTTTTGCGTGTATTTATTTGATTAATGAACATTTCGATGCATTCAATGCGCGCTCTCTCTCCCTCTCTCTCTCTCTCTCCCTCTCTCTCTCTCTCTCTCTCTCTATGTGTGTGTCTCTGTGTGTGTTTGTGTGTTTGGGTGCACTTAACACACTGACAAGCAGCGTAAAAAGTTTTGCCGCTGCTTCGCTCCAATTGCAGAACTTTAAATGCGGTTTTTTCTTCGGGTTATTATTATTTTTTTTATTTATTTATTTTTTTTTTTCAGCAAATTACGCGGCGAGAGTTGAACTGCACTTTTCTTTATTCATTGTACACTAGCTGGGGGTATTGTAACTATGTTATTAAACATGAATTAATAAAAATATGGTAAAATATATGTAATAGACTTTATAGATAAAATATATCCTAGGATAGTCTATTTCTTAGTCTGCTGTCAGCTTGTCTTTCAGATGTCTCTTTCATTAGTCTGTCAATTTCTCTTTCTGAAAACTCGGTTATATATACTTCAACTATCTCTCAGTCTGCTATGTCAGTTTGTCTTTAAGCTGTATATTTCGTCATTCTTTCAATCTGTCTTCCTAAAAACTCGCCTATGTATTCCTCAAATATCTCTTCCATGTTAGGTTATCTGTCAGTTATCTCTTTCTTCAGTCTGTCAATCTCTCTTCCTGAAACCTCTCGCCTATATATTCTTCTTAACACGTCTGTATATAGATTATATAGTATATATACTATCAGCTCTTGGTATAGAATATATCCAAGCAAATTTCAGCATTAGTCATAATAATCAGAGACTATATGCTACATCTTCGACTTCCCTGTTCCACATGCCTTTCTTCCCAAAGTCAGGCAATCTGTTAGAGAAAGACTTTTACCCTCAAATCGAAATCTATCCTTATCAATACCTATATCTAACTATCCAGTGTATTCCATCTTCGTCTTTCTTTTCTTTCTCTCCTGTTTTTGCTATATTTACCCTGTATTTTTTGTGTGTGTTGTGTTGTGTTGTGATGACTACTTCTGCTGCGGCTGTTAATGCTTCTTCGCGACGAGTAGAGCGGAGCTATTTACGCAAGGCTGCCTGTGGACGAGCTCCAGGCTGTGAAAGAGACTGCAGACGAGGATGTGCACAAGGATGTGGCTGTGGTTGTGGCTCCGGCTGTGGCTGTAGATGTTGGCGCTGTGTTTTCATTATTTATACGCACAGTCAGCCAGCTGGTTAGATGGCGGCAACAACTAGCAGGCATTCGGCTTTTTGCATTGTGCCTTGCGTTCCAGCTAATAAAAACGCAGACAGCGACGCTGGCGGCGCCGTCGACGCTGGCAGCGAGCAGCCGCATAAACAAACAAACAAACAAATAGCCAAAGAGCCAAACAGCAAAAGCAACAAAGGCTAAGGCAACTGCAACACGGGGCTGTATTTTCTAGTTGAATTGAATAGCCGTGGTTTAGCAGGACGACCAGCACCTTAGATACCCTGCAAAAGTGACATTAAGTGGGATTGACTAGGCAGCTTACACTGAAATTTACTCAAGAATTGAAGACCAGAGTATTTAAAAATATATTTTTTAACGAATTTTTACGAAAATAATAGATTTTACGAATTTTTGTACAGGGTATTTATAGTGTTATCAGATTTTTATAGAGTATGTGCATTAAGGGTTTCGTCTGGTATAACTTAGCTATAAATTTTAGCATTATCACTTAAGATGGCATAGCTTTTTTGCACACATTTTACATATTACAGGGTATCTCTGTCCTTATACATTTATTTTTATGACTAATGGGTATCTTAAGTTTACAATTTATACATTACCAGATTTTACATTAAAAAAAACATAATCAGTTTTAGTACAGGGTATATTTTAGTTCGGCTAGCACTAATATTTATGCTTTCATGCATATATTCATGCAGTAGATTGAGCTCGTCAGCAACTCTTCAATTTGTTAGATAAACACTTATCTTCTTCCTTTTTTTTGCCTACAGGGTATCTTTCGGTCAGCTCATTCATTTTTTTCCAACTACTTTTTGTTGTTACCTTTCGTTCAGGCAATCTGCAAGAATTGCTTTTAGTTTCTTTTTCAACTTTGCTTCTGTTGTTGGCCAAGTTAACGCAAAGTTTGTCTTCTGGTCAGCGACTAGTTGACCAGCTCTGCAGGCAGCGCAGACCCTATGCAGCGCCGGACACGGGCTCAGATCCGGCTAGAGCCGTAGTCGTCTCCAGCCAATGAATTGAAATGTTTCTGGCTTTTGCTTTTTATTTATGCGGAGCAGAGCAGAAATTTTTATACGGCCTCGACTAGAAGAAAAATGATATTTGCTCTCTATATATATCTATCTCTCTCTCTCTATTTCTATTACTCAGTTTTTCGCCAAGTGTAAGCGCTTTTATTATGATGCAGACAAAAAGTTTTCCTTTTTTTTTTGCTCCATAAATTGACAAAATTTTAAGTATAGAAATTTTTAAAAATTCAGAAATATAAAGAATAGGTATATGGTATAAAACCACGAAAATTTAAGCCAGAGTTGTATAAGAAAGAGTTAGAAAACAATGTAAAGCTTAAAGAATTTGCATAATATTATCAACAACAAACAGAAATTTATTTAAATAAATTTATATACATAAACTTATATCTATCACAACTTTTCAGCCAACCCTCGTTTATTTTATATGCATGTATAAGTTATAAACAATGCTAGATTCCAATTTGTTTGCCAATTACTAAATGTATAGCCATAATAATAATAATTATTAACTTAAATAAAAGGCAATCAAAGCTTCATAGAAATGCGCATTAGCAACAGCTCTCTCTTTCCATCTCTCTCTGTCTCTCTGTGCCACAAAGTATGCAACGATTAATTAAATTTCAATTTGCCACGCCCACACATTTTGTTGCCCATATGTTTTTATCATACATATAATGAGCAATTATGTCAATAAAACACAAAGGCAAACAAGCGTAAATGCTTGCCACTTACACACACACATGCACACACGCGCACACACACACACTGTCTGGCTCATTGTAAGTACTTTCACACACACACACTCACATGGTAGCTCTGGCTGTAAAACAAAGAAAACTCGCTAAATGAACATTTTAATTGTTAGTTAAGGGAATGCGGAAACGCGACGGTGACACTGTGAATTGCTTTTCGTGAATTGCCTATGCGCACAGTGGCACAAAATAATATGTAAAGCTCGTGAAAATAAATGCAATTTAATGAAAGGAAATTTTGTAATTGAGATAATTATATAGATAATGCTTTGTATGTCGATCATATTACGATGTATATATATATATTCACAAATAAAACACTTTGAATAATCTGCTTAACTAAGTTGTTGTTTGATCGATTGATTGATAAGTAATGCCAAATTCTAAATAGAAGCTCTTTATATCTAATTTTTGACAAATATTACTATTTTAAATATCAGCAATAATCATTACAAATTTATAATAATCTCGATAAATCAATTGTTGCAGCTTCAATAGATAAAATCATGAGCTATAATAATCTTTCTCCTATCTCTCTCTCTCTCTGTCTCTATCTGTCTCTCTATCTCACTCACTCTCTTACATGTACACATTTTCATCAGTGAATGAATCAAATTATTGAACTGTGGAAAGTATAAAACATGGACTGTAGAAGATCTACTAAAGAAACAACTTGCAACGCAAACAAAACTTTGTCTCCATAATTCTACATTAAACCACTGTACTCTTCTATATATACATGTGTGTGTGTGTTTAAAGGCCTGCATATGAACATGCTTGGGAGTAGGCTAACTTTTGCGTGTGCGATTGTGATTTCTGCAATGTGCGCAGTTTGGCGTTGAAAGTTTCAATTACCATGCCCACCCACTGTCGCCCACTGTCGCCCACTGTCACCCGTGGTCCCTCGTCCCGCTGCTTCCTATATTTGGCATCTGGTGCCGCCATGGCCTATTTTCAGTTAACTGGTCGCATAACGCGGCACATGTGCGAATTTTGTAATTAAAATTTGCGTCCATTGGTTGTTCCGGCAAAATTGCGAACTTTCTGCCAAGGCATATCAAGAGCATTTAAATTAAATGCTTTTTATATGCCCTCGGGGATTTGGCAGAAACACTTGTAAGACTCTCTCGCTCACACTCTCTCACTCTGCCTCTCTCCCACTCTTTCTGTCTGACTGTCTTTTCCACTCCATTAGCTGTTTTCTTAGGGGCTCGGGCGTCGGGGTTAAGTAAAGGAAAATGTTGAAATCAAATATTTAATTGGTTTGTGGCTGCGCTCAGTTTCCAAAAAGCAAGCCAAGATTCTGTCGCTGTCTCTCTCTCTCACACACACATACTCTCATCAATTATGCACATGTGGGTGTGTGTGCTTAAGAGTGTGGTCTACACACACACACATACACACACACACAGAGTGTCAGAAGTACTTGCCATCTAATTAATTGTTAATTGCTCATTTGAACGGATTATTAGTCTTGTAGCGATTTGTAATCACGCCTAAAACACATAATTGCAATGAATTATTAAATTCTATCGCATAATCACACTTCAATTGTTCTCACAGCAACATCGTCATCACCTTTCACTAAGCTCAGCTTGAAGCACGTCGCATTCATTAAGAAATCAGTGGGTTTACGCCGACTCCGCCCACCACTTATGTACACTTTGAGGAGCTGCAAAATGTGTGTCAGTAAGGGTATTCCCTTGAAAGTACTCAAGGCGTAAGTTGAGAGTCGATATAAATGGAATTTGAATAGCGAGTAATTTTAATGAACAGGAAATGGCATAACATTAAGGGTATGCCTATCATACTGACAAGTTGTATATTTAACAAAAGTAAGGGCATTCCCTTGAAAGTAGTCACAGCTTCTATATATTCGATATAAATTAGATTTGATGTAATTATATAATAATTATAATCATTTTGATCAATAATATCGTAATATAAAGCATATTCCTATCATCCCTATGGTTATACGTCTTAAAATGAAAGGTATTCTTATAAATATATTTTTTAGCGGCTTTAAAATTTCTATTTCCTCCCTCTATGTAAATAGCTAAAAATATTTATCCATTGTAAAACTCCGCACATAAAGTGTAATCCTTATCAGTATTAATAGGTATTATGTATATAAATAAGGATATTCCCTAGAAAGTAGTCAATGCCTTAAAAGTTAAAATATAATTCCAATTTGTAGAAAATAAATCGTAATGTAAAAGATATTTGTTATTATTTTTACTTTAGAGAGTAGATAGAGCTCACAGACGTAAGGGTATTCCATTGCCCAATATTCAAAGTAGAAATATATAGACTGTGAAGCATATTTACGCTAATCAAGATGAAATATTCAAGCATGAGTTATTTCCTATAAACTCTTGCTTATATAACTCTTGACATACAATTAAGGATATTCCCCATTTATCATAGTAAATATTTAAGCTTACGATAAATGTAGTTTGTATATCAAACATACAATTTATAATCATAAATGATTATCTAAAGACGTTCCTTATCAATATTGCATTGCCAAGTCAAATCAGAGTTTACTCAGAATAAACAAGATGCAAATCTGTTCAAAACCGAATTTCAACATATTTAAACTCAAGCTGAAACTATCTACTTATTGGCCCTTTGGCAACATTTGAAATTTTAATCAAGTAATTAATTTGCCAAAATATAGATACTAAATTTAAAGTTAAAGTCTGAGAGCGAACGAACTCGAGCTGCATTTTAAGCAGGCTTAAACGCAGCACTTAATTACGAGCAGGCAATTAAAACGATGCAGAAAGGGCTCAAAGTGTGTAAATGTGAAGTTGAGATACACTTGGACGCATTACCTGTACAACACCCACTCACCCGCCCACTCAACTCTCCACCTTTAACTCGAAGCTCCCCTCGTTGCTGTAAACGCAGCTAAATTCAATTAAATCATAATTTCAATTACATGCAGCTAAATTAACCACAGAAACCAAATGGTCATTACACCGTATTTGCCTACAGGCAAAACGAGCCACGAGCCACGGGCCACGAGCCTCTCTGTGCCACGCCCACACCCATTGCAATTCATTAACACTTCAAAGTTTTTACAGAAAGAAAGAGAGAGAGAGAGAGAAACCGCACAACACTTGAGGCGCTCGTTAATTTGTTAGATGAACAACAAGATGCCGACGACTGACTGTGCCGCAGAGCCAGATATCTAAGCCCATAGACGAATGCCACGCCCACATGCGCCCACTTTAGAGACCAGGTTCGCCCGAGCCATTCGCGCTGTTTCCTACACAATTTTCAGCGCCAGCGGCCAAAGACAAACAATACAACAAAATTGTAAAAAAAATGCGCGAGCCAAAGAGTAAAGAGATAGAAAGAGAGAGAGAGAGAGTGGGATTGTGTGAAAGAGACAGCTGCAAGCGGAAAGAACTATTGTTCCGGAAAAGTATTTCTGCTAGTTAGGAGTATCCGCTACAGAAAGAGAAAGAGAGAGAGAGAGAGAGTGAATGAAAAAAAAAGTAAAAATGATTTCGCACAAACTTTTCTGTTAGTCAATCATTTTAATTAAGTAATTTTTTCGCCTACTTGTCGTAAAAGTTTTAATAGCAGCTGAGCCTGAACTGACCACAGGCGGAGCAGAGGGTGGCGGCGTGGAGGGGTGGGGGTTTTTCTGAAGTTGGGGCAACATATTGCCCGGCGGCTGAACCCGAACGGCGGCTCGCATTTCAACACAAAGGACTCGCGGGCATAACTGCATTTGCGGTTAATTATAATGTTGAGTCTGATTACATTTTCTGAGAGTGAGGCAGACAAAGAGAGAGAGAGACAGAGAGAGAGTGAGAGAGAGGGATATAGAGGGCGGCTAGAGGGAGTTGAACTTCTGCATCAGCGAACCATTGCTAACTTTGGCGCTGTGTCGCAAAATTTCTCGCACTTAATTGCTGAGATTTCAACTCTGGCTGGGAACGTAGAGAAACGGACTACTAGATGTAGTTGTTGTTCCTTAAGCAAGGGTATTGCAGAGGGGTATTAGGGAAGTGTTAGGCAATGTGTATAAGCTTGTCAATGTAGGTAAGAAGAATGAGGAGTCTATATATATATAGTATATATAGATAATTACATATAGATATTAATATATATATAGATAATTATGTATATACAACACATCTGTATATAGGCTTAATATAGATGGTAGATATCTTTAATCTTACATATTTTCTTTGATCTAAATGCAGGTTATATAAAAACATGTTGTATCCTGCATATATGTATATGAAAGTTCATGCTTCATATGCATTATATCCGATAGGTATGAGATATAGGATAATATTATATAATACATATAATAATATAATAATATAGAAGATTAAGTTATGATATGCCATACTGTTTGTCTCATATCAAAAGACAATCTTTTTACTACAGTTAACTGCACATAGATAGAGTATTCAATAGTCACCCATAGTCGCTTACAACTTTTCTGCTCTGGCTGCTGTTTAGCTTTTTTGTTGTTTTTGTTGGCTGTTGGCTGTTTAATGACCTCATCAAAAGCCAATATCAAAGTTGTACCAAAACTTTTATTAGCAACTCTTGTTGTTGCAGTTCATCATACAGCTGATACTGTTGTTGTTGTCGTCGTTGTTGTTATTTTGTTGCACATTTAGCGGGCCGTGTAATTAATTAAGTTGTTTTGTTGTTTAGGCAGCAGGCGAAAAAAAAACCGAAGCCGAAACATGTTAACCAGAATTTAAAGCTTAAGCAAAATCAATAAATAAACTTTGTTGCAGCTTGCATAGCACATATATTTTTAACTCAGTGTCTCACACACACACATACACCTACAGACACTGGCATAGACAGTTACAATCCATCCTTGAAACTAGCTAAACGACAAGCACAGCGACAGGCAACATCAGCTCGTCGACTGCTCTTGCCTGCCTCACCTGACACTGAACAACTTTGACCCCAATGAAGTTGCAAGCCCTCCGAGGCAAAGCTGCGTGGGTTGCATGCTAAAGCAGTGACTGCGACTGGCACCGTGACTGCGACTGCGACTGCGACTGCGACTGTGACTGTCACTGTGAACAGGCACACGCTTGATTTCCTCACTAAGCACGCAAATGAAGCGTGCACACGCATCAAGGATGCGCCTCTCTAACGGCGACAAGTCCTGAGGACAGCAGCCACAGCGACAGCTGAGCAAAGAGAGAGAGAGAGAATGAGATGTGTAGCGAGCAAGAGAGAGAGAGAGAGAGAATGAGATGTATAGAGAGCGAGAGAGAAAGTGTGCCAGGAGATCAAACTGTGTTTAATCGCTAAAATTATGCAATCGAGCCGCAAGCGCACAGTGGTGCCACATGCTGTAAGCATGGCAGTAAAAAATGTTTTGAGTGATGCGAGGAAAATATGTTGAGCAATGTGAGTATTTTCAGCTCTCACATCTCTCTCTTTCTTTATCTAGTTATCCTCTATTTCGTTGTGTTTCTTTAACTGTTTTCTATTTCGTTTTCTCACTCTCGCTGTATTTTTCACAGCCTTTCTCTCTCTCATTATTCCTGATCATATCCGCAACTCTCTCTTTCTTTTTCTCTCTCTCTCTTTTTTCCTTAAATTTCTATTCACAAATTTCCGTAACAACGATATTGAGAATATTAGAATAGTATAGTTTTTTTTTTTGCAATCTTTCTGGAACTCAGTCACTCCCCTTTTTAACACTTTCAATCTTTACCTTTACCTCTCTCCCTTTGAGCGTAAACAGTCTAGTTTTAATAAACATAGATATGTTACATGACTTATCATTTTCTGCCTCTGGCCAGTCGATAGATGTGATTAGAACCTTGTCTAAGACAACGTCATCGGCGCCGGCTGCGACTTTGGCTTGTGGCACAAAGAGCGTGTCGAGTCAATTAGCAGATCTCAATTCTAGTTACGTCGACGGCGACAGTAGATAGATGCTATGGTCGACTATATATAGGCCACATATACAGCTATCCGCTCAGTTGTTTGGCTTGTGTTTTGAAGTTGGAGTTGGAAATGGCATCCACTAGCTACGATAGCAGTGAGAAGATCTGGTCGGGTCCCAAAGACAAGGAGTACTATGGACCCGACATGACGCTGGGCGAGGTAGCTCTGCTCATCCTGAAGCTGCACTCGGACAATGTGATGCAAGTCTTCGAGCCGACTGGCGAGACTCTGACTGGAGCTCAACTCTATGAGCAGAGTCGTCGTCTGGCGCACGCTTTCCAACACTTGAATCTGCATCGTGGCGACGTGGTGGGCATTTCCGCTAAGAACACCACTTACCTCACCGAAGTGGTTATTGCAGCTCTACTGAGCGGCACGCCCATCAATCCCTTACATCCGGACTTTGATAAGGGTGAGCGAGACTAAAAGTTTTTTACCCTCATTTCTTTCATAATCAAGTTCTACAGAAACCGTTGCCTATATGTATGAAATAACCAAGCCCAAGGTCATTTTCTGCGACGTGGACAACTACGATACTTTGGCCGCGGTTAAGGAGAGCCTAAAGTTCAAGACGGAGCTCATTTTGCTCAGTGGCAAGCTGCCCGGCGTGCGCAATATACAAGATCTACTAGAGGACGGCGCCGATGGCTACGATCCCAAGACGCTGTAGGTAGAGTTTAAGCTTTACTTTGGATCGTTCTCTAAAATTTCCTTATAGCTATGCCTGTCCTCAGCTGTGTGGTGATGATACGGCCTTCATCATCAGCTCCTCGGGTGTAACCGGTTTGCCTAAGGGCGTTACGCGCTCGCATCGCAGTCTCTTAAATAATACCAAAATGTGAGTTAAGCTTAAGGTAACTCTGTAATTACAGCTAATCCTTGTTTCTACCTCTCTCTCTCATTCTTTCACTCCATAACATGTTGATAGGGAGTAAGCTACTTCTCTTAACGCCCTTCAATCTCTCTCTCTCTCTCTCTCTAATACCAATATTATTGGATCTATCTATAGCTTATCCACATTTCTACATCTCTCTCCCTCTCTTTCTCTGTCTCTTCCCCTCTTTTTCTCTAGCCCCCAAATGTTCACCACGAAGACTGTGATATTCTGCATTAGTCCTCTGTACTGGGTCTCCTGCATTTTTACTCTACTCGTCTCGCTGGTCAATGGCTGCAAGCGCATCATCACGAATAAGCCCTTCAGCGTTGAATACTTTGCTGAGGTCGTATCACGCCACCAGGTTACCTTCGTGATCACCGTGCCCCATCATATGGCGCTGCTGGCTAAAAGCCAGCGCATGGATCTGGCTGAGCAACTGGAGTCGGTGCAATCGTTTGTCTGCAGCGGATCCAAGCTTCCGCTTGGCATATGGCGTCGCCTCTATGAGCTGCTCGGCAGCCATAGATTCACGGTGCTCTACGGCCTGTCGGAGGTCGGAGGCGTTAGCAAAAACATTGGCGGCCCGCTGGGTTGCGAGGGCAAGCTCTTGCGCAACATTCAAGTGCGCATTTTGGATGAGAGGGGCAACGCCTTGGGGCCCAACCATACGGGCCACATTCACATCAAACTGAATCAGCGCTGGGGCGGCTACTACCACAACCCACAGGACACGCAGACAACGGTCAGCCCGGATGGCAAGTGGTTACTGACCGGAGATCACGGCTACTTCGATGACGAGGGCTGCCTGCACTTTCAGACTCGCGACAGCGACGTCTTCAAGTACAATCACTTTCCCGTCTATCCCAAGCAAATCGAGGACATCATCTTGCACCTGCCTGGCGTCCACGAAGTCGGCATTTTCGGTGTGCCCGACGATGTGTCCACGAATCTAACAGCCTGCGCTGTGGTGCGTGAGCAAAACGAAGAGGGCCAAAAGCTGACAGCGGAACAGGTTACTGGAATCGTTGCGGAACATTTGAGTGAAGCCTATCATCTGAAAGGCGGCGCCTACTTTATGGACCAACTGCCCAAGACGACGAACAACAAAATACAGAGACGTCGCATTCTAGCAGAACTTAAGCAAAAATGTGGTATTACGCATTTATAGATTATACAAATTTCAATAAAGTATCAACCATTAACACAATAAAGGAATTTTTATATAAATATGATGTGATAAAGTAAAAGTATTCGGAGTATTTATAGGGGAGAAAGCTCTGATTAGACCTGAACTTCCAAAAGATCTTTAAGAGTTGTTAGCAGAAAAATACATAAAAGTTAACTCTCAATGATCATGGCATAAGTATTTTTTAATGAATCTCTTTTTCCAAGTCCTTTACCAAAATTCTTGAAACTACAAACTACAAATTACCTTCAGAAGATATGGCTAGGACTTCGAAGACTTTCGCAAAAATATAAATAATAATATATATAAATAAATAATATATAATTAAAAATATATGTATATAAATCACAGATCTTAAAAAAATCCTTCTGGACAAGTCCACAAAGACGGAATACTGAAGTATCAGTACAGGTCAAAATTATTTAAAAATCATAACACTATACAAACTCAGTTATCCCGAGGCATCGTTAGACGAAAAATTTCCTAAGCTGCCTTAAGCATCACAGACTTTTATAAAATATTCTAATAACGCTCGAAACTTCCATGATTCGACATTAAATTTCTAGACTTGCTAAAGGGCTGCTAACCGCATGCGATTTGTCAACACTCATGACGTACGAGAATGTATATTTCATGTTTTCATGTTTAGAACTTGCTTGCATCAGCTCAAGCTTCTGGTTCTGCGACTGCTCCGTTAAACCAGTTGATTGCATTAATTGATGAGTCATGAGAAGTGTTGTTTCGTTTTGAATGGAAACGTTTCCTGAGTCGAGCACCTGTTGTTGCATCAGTTCAAGCCTAAATCAGCATCTATTTAAACAAAACTTTAGTTGACAACAATAATGATTAAGACAAAAGCTGTGAAGTCGGTCGGGAAACGTGGCCAAATGATTAGCACCTCGAGTTATGTTTCCTATTTACGACTTGAAGCGTATATAAAAACAATGCCGAGACGCAATAAATCACTTAGTTGTAGATTCAATTCACAGACATCAAGATGGGCTCCTGTGAGGTCCACTACGATGCGGCGACGCGCACCTGGCTAGGGCCACGCGGCAAGGAGTTCTATGGCCCCGAAATGACCCTGGGCGAGGTGACGATGCGTGTGCTCAATCTGAATGCGGACAAGATCTTGCAGCAGTGTGATATAACGGGAGTGCAGCTTACGGGCAGACAGCTGTCACAACAGGGCCTGATCATCGAGCGGGCCTTCCGGCAGATGGGCCTGCAAGTGGGCGATGTCATAGGCATCGCAGCCAACAACACAAGCTATCTAACGGGCGTTACTATAGCTGCGATGCTCTGTGGCACGCCCATCAATCCGTTACATCCAGACTTTGATCAGGGTAAGATAGATTGAAAGATTCCTCAATAAATACTCATGTTCTCCCTTTATAGAAACCGTCAAGTACATGTTTGACATCACAGAGCCCAAGCTCATCTTTTGCGACGTGGAGAACTATGAGACTATTAAAGCAGTTAATGAAAACTTGGCTAAGCCAGCTACGATCTACCTAGTGAATGGCAAAATAGAGGGCGTGCTTGACGTGTGGGATCTGCTGAGGGAGGATCAGTCCATAGCGCCAGCTGCGTGAGTCATGATTGAAAGTTTAAGGGGAAACTTGAGTTAATTCTTGATTTCTTCTTCTCTTCCTCAGCTACGTGCCCTGCCCCAAGCTGAACGGCAATCACACGGCCTTCATTGTGTGCTCCTCGGGCACGACGGGCATGCCAAAGGGCGTCACGCGCTCGCACCGCAGCCTCATTTGCAACTGCAAGAAGTTAGTGAGAAAGTACATTGGCTCCACTCAAGATGAGTTCATTCATCTCTCTTTTCCTCTCCGGCAGCCCCAACACCTACACCCGTGACACAGTCGTGCTCTCCTTCAGCCCGCTCTACTGGATCTCCGGCACCTACATGCTGCTGGCCAACCTGCTCAATGGCTGCAAGCGCATCATCACGCACCGTCCATACAGCGTGGAGTACCTGCTGGAGATTGTGCAGAGGCATCAGGTGACCTTCCTGTTCCTCGCATCTCACCAAATAGCGCTGCTCTCCAAGGGCCACGACATACCCAGGATTCGAGCACAACTGGAGTCTGTTCAGGTCTTGATTGGAGCTGGCTCCAAGGTGTGCAAGGCCGTCTCTCAGCGCATGTACGACCTGATAGGCAACATGCGCTTCGTGGTCGGCTACGGCCTGTCCGAGATGGGCGGCATCAGCAAGAACCTGGGCGGACCCCTAGGCAGCGAGGGCAAGGTCATGCGCAACGTGGAGCTGCGCGTGCTGGACAAGCTGCGCATGCCCCTGGGCATCAATGAAGTCGGCATTATCTACGGCCATTTGCGCTACGAGTGGGCGGGCTATTATCGCAATCCAGAGGCCACGAAGCGAGCGCTCAGTCCCGACGGCCAATGGCTGAGAACGGGTGACATTGGCTACCTGGATAGCGAGGGCTATCTCTATATACTCACGCGCGACACCGATGTCTTCAAGTACAACAACTTTCAGATCTATCCGGAGCAGATTGAAGAGTTTATCTTACGCTTGCCCGGCGTGAGCGAGGCCTGCGTCTTTGGCGTCCCAGACGAGATCTCCAGCAATCTGACAGCCTGCGCTGTGGTGCGCACCACCGACGAAGAGGGCGCACAACTGACAGCGGATCAAGTGCGAAATATTGTTGAGCGATATCTAAGTTCTGCCTATTATATCAGAGGTGGCATTTACTTTGTAGACTCACTGCCCAAAACTTCGAATGACAAACTGCAGCGCCGCAAGGTGCCCCAAATGATCAAGAACTTGGGCATAACTGCTGAGTAGTGAATTGTGTATATGTGTGTGTTACTATATGAAAATATATTTAGAATAAGTCAAGAGCTGGACTGCTCTATCTATGTGTCAGTTTAGTAAATGGGTGGAACTATTGATTAAGTTTCTTATTGAGGTAGAATCTTTGAATATGTAGAGTTAGCATAGAGTATCTATCAGTCCCTTGTAATGAATTTCCCCTTGATTACTGAAGTGTGATCATAGATGCTGATTATTATCAAGTATTATCACCATTACCAGAATTTGTATGTCATTATCATAGACTTTGTCACACTGTGCGTGCAAACTAATGCCAGGGATTCAATGAATTTTAATAGAGATTGAAATTGTAAATGCAATGACCCCCGTTTGGCTAGCCTGCTTGCCTAGTCTGGCCTCTCCTGGCCCGTCCTGGCCTGTCCTGGCCTCTCCTATCCTGACTGACTGCCATTGCTGCTGTTGGCCAACAACGATGCCAATGACAAGCAATTTGTTATTTGTGGCACTCCTGTGGCCGCCCGAGGTCCGCTGTCCTATAGCAAGTGCTCGCACTGAAAAAAACGAGCAGCAAAAGAAGCGTGTGCAGGCCAGCAAAATGAATTGAGAAATTAAAATTGCAATATGCAATACATATTTTATTGTATATATGGCATGCGACACGCCCTGTCGCACTGCCGTCCATTGAGGTTAACATTTGGACATTTGACAAATGCCAAATGCCAAATGAAATGCTGGCCGAAACACGATTCAATTTGCGTAGCTCCATGTCCGGGCTACATGACCAACTGGCGATAAGAACTAAAACTAAGTTAACTAAGCCCGGCCCAATATGCTGCTTCTGGCCCAAAAACCGAAAGCATTGTGCAACTAATGCGGATTATCCCCGGGGCTTTGCCAACTACACCCGAAGGTGTAAATTTTCTCTGTCTGGGATTTGCATGGACAATGTGAATCGAGTGCATGAATACTAAGCCTTAGCTCGAGCATTCATAGACACACACACACACGCACATTTGCCCAAGCGAAAGGAAGAATTTAAATAATTTTTAGCCCATTTAGACTATTTGACATCCGTCTCAGCCTTTGCTGGCTTTGCTAGCCCAGGAAAGGAAAGTGTTTGGAAAAGTGTTTCTTCAATTGTAAATTGCATACAAAAATTCTTACAATTTTCAAAATTTTTACTTTTGTTGGAATAAAGAATTAGAAAAGGCTGATCATTTGGGCTAGCATATACCCTCTATATTTAAATTTCAGTTATTTGGAGTTTGTTCTACTTTAGGAAAATATATATAACATATAGATAAGCTAAAGAATATCTATATACCAAATTGAGTGTCTTTAACTGTTGATCTTGACTTAGCTATAGTTAAAGGATGGATGCTATAAAATGATAGTGATATATTCCTCCAAAATATATGCCTAAAACTCACCTGGATACCAAATAAGTAAACTTCGATCTCTTAAAGTTCTTTATGAGTGAGATATGGTTTGCTTATGTAGACATTCCAAAAGTCAAATATTACTAAGTTATGCTTAAGAATCATCCTCTTTTAAAATTGTATGACTATGCCTCTCTCGAGTTATGCTTAAGCTACGCGTAGAGGCTTTAGATATTGAAAATATGAGTTCAGTCTATTGTATTAATATAGCAAACTTAACTACTGACCAAAAATAGACAGCTATAGCTTCTATAGTATTCGACATATAGTGTATGGAATAGGCAATATATCTTTTATCTTCTATATTTCTATATCGATTGAACATTTGCTTACCAAATATGAACTAATTCGCTTTTAAAGTTCTCGAGCTATGAATGAACGAAGATGTACACAAATTGAATAAGCTCTTCTTCTCTTTAACTGCGCTTACACTTTTCATACTAGCTCCCAAATATTTTTTATTCACCGCCACAAAGTCTACTACCGATGCAATATAAATGCTCTACACCAAACGTTTTAGCCGTAGTCTAAAAAAGGCAAACCAAACTGCTTGTCTGTGGCCGCATTTGCTTCGGCTGGCTCTGGCAACATTTATTAAATTGAGGCCTGATTGCAAAATAAAAACCGATTTGCCGCAATAAAAACTGTTATGCCATTATTCAAATGCAATTTACCGTTGCAACTCATACTGCATACACATATATATATAGTCGTATATATATATATATCTGCAATGCTTGGCATTTTGCTTTTAAATTCAAAGTAATATTTCGAATGCCATGTCAAAGCACATCGATTGAAATTCTACGAAATGCATTACTTTTCATGCCACAAAGTGAAGCTACTTTTTTCTCTCTGTCTCTTTCTCACATGATTCTCTCTCTCTCTTTCTGTTTGTGCAACAGTTTGACTTGCAAAATCAAAGCAAGCATTTTTGTCACTTTTTTTTTTGTAGAATTCTTGGAAATTTGTTGTGCAAAACTAAACCTGCAAATGAAATTTAATTATTTATGCCACAACACAGCAGGAGGCCGGCACAAAAGGTTTCTTCTTGTTGTATCAAATACAGTAAGGATACGCTAAAAAGAAATGTGTATAGGTTTCAAATGAATTATTACGTAGAAATATAAGAGAAGTATGAATAGATAGTTGATATAGATTACATATGTTTATAAAAGCTTTGCTTTAAGTGCAATGCAAATTTTGAATAGGTTTATTCGATTTTTAATTATCGATACTCATATCCCATATTGATGTTCACAACTGTTCTGAATGCTCAGCTAACTTTTGACAACAATTTTCCTTGAATATGCTTTTGGTTCGTCTTTGCTTTTTGTCTATTCCAAGAATCTACATATATTATATTATTGTGCAAATGATGCTACAATCATCATAATCTCCAGACTTGGTCCGCTTATTTTAGTTATTTTTTTTTTATTTTTGTCGTCCAAATTGAAGAAGCCCATTAAAGGACATTTCGGCACTACAATTGAAGAGAGACAGACAGTATCTAAGGAACAACTGACCAAGATCACATAGAAATAATTCTTTGAAGTGCTTCGAGCAATGATTGGAAAATGAGATGGGAATTACTTTGAAGGAACCAACATCAATATTTATAAATAGATAAATAATTAAGAAGAAAAACGCACATTCAATGACCTTTGGACATTGAATAGATGTCATATATAGATGATATATAAAGAGGCAACTTAAAAGTAAATAAATTATAACAAAAAAAATTTATTTCATATATTTATATATATATAAATATTCAATATATATATACATTTCTTATATTTGCAAACACCTTAAATCTATAAAATTTTTTATAATTACTTCATCCTTTTCTGTGCTCTTAAATTGATTTTACCTGTTTCTTACTTTATTAAAGTTTACGTTTACAATTTTTCTGAATTTTTATTTATTTTTTTTCTGGTTTTACTTTTCCGAATTCAAGAGGCCACAAAAATGTTGTTTCTACCATTGCTTACATATTACAAACGAATTGTAAAAAAAAAAGTATACATAACAAATAACATTTTTGCTTTATGCATGTGTGTGTGTGTGTGCGTGTGTGAGTGTGCGTATGCGTATGTGGTGTATGCAACAAATATTTGTTCAAAATACCAACAAAAGGAAACAACTAAAATCAAAAATTAATGCTAACAAAAAAAAACCAAAAAAAAACAAAAAAATACTGAAAAACATAAAAGAAACAAGTGAGAATCTGGCAATTGAGCTTTGTCGACTAGATAATACTTGATCATGATAGAAAACATATATAATATAGAAAATCTGGTATATATGAATATATGTATAAATGCGCTTATAAATGTATTATATATGTATGAATGTATGAATGCATGCATGTATGTAAGTATGCATGTATGAATGTATGTATGAATGTTTGAATATATGATTACGTATCACATAAGAAGCTAGCATAATCAGTTGAGGCAATCCCGATCTACCTTTGGAGCTTACTTATCATCCAAACTCTGAAATTTAGTATATACAACTATTGTTGCCCTCATTCTCTTTAAACTCTTGCTAAATACTTTCCCCTACTCATTCCTTAAATGTATCTATCTATCTATCTATAAAACAGTTGAAGATCTTATTTCAAATAAATATTATTTCTCATTTCTTTGCTCTAAAGTGTATCTAAAAGCTTGTAACAGACTGTACATTTCGATTATCAAGCCTTCAGTTACAATAGAAACAAAAATCCTAATAGGCACACAAATATTACACTAAAACACTAATATACTCGCTTTGCACTGCTTGAGCGAGCATGCGAGAGAAAACACTTTAAAGTTTCATCAAGGATTTCCGTGACATATGAAACACTGTAAGCAACAGAGAAAAACATAAGCTCGTTGGCTGTACCAAAACAAAATAAAAAAAAAAAATAGAATAATTACAACAACAACAACTTGAACTACACCAACACAAACTACAACAACACAGAGGGCGAGTTGTTGAAAATGATTACAATATGAATTTTGGTAGCAAGTTTTTGTAATTAAACAAACATAAAATGCTCTAGGGTTGATCATGTCGAGCAAGAGAGTGAAGAGAAAGGGAGGGAGAAAGACTATGAGTGAGCGAGCTAGGTGGTGCGACCCGCACACTTACGTGTCCTGTACGCCTTCGAGCGTGTCCTGTCGAGCACATCTGCCGTGCGTTGATTTCTGCGGCACGCGGGGTTGCAACTGCGTCTGCTCAAAGTGGTGGAAATTATGACTGAAAACAAGAGGAGAGGCAAAGAAGAAGCAGAAGAAGAAGAAGCAGCTAAAATAACCGTTACTATTTTGCTCAGCTGAACTTATCAATGCGCTGCCTTCACTCATCCTTTGGGGAGTTGAATTTGCCAGGAATTTATGCTGGCCGTGACAAGCGGCACAACAAGTCTGGGAATACGAGCATGTGCGGTGCGTCCTACCTGATATATATTTCAACACACACCCAAACACACTCACACACACATACACTGACAGAACCACAGACAACTACAGACACGCGCCTATGTGACCCACTTGGCAACTGAACGTTCGCCACATTCAAATCAACTTCAAGTTCATGCAATTTTAATGCCAGTTGGTCAGGTGAAAATGGATGGGTGGCTCAGGTAGCATGGGTTGCACGGGTGGCATGGGCTGCTTGGCCGGGCGCTGCGTTACGTGCAGCTGACTTGTGGCCAGTTCCCATCTGGCCCACCACTCTGCACCGAACCCCCGTCAGCTCACACAAGGCCTGGCCAACTATCAGTGCCAAGCTGCGTGGTTAACAGCTGCTGCGCCGGACAGTCTGTATTCATGTAGCCAGGCAATACACTGAGCGAAAATACTATGGAGAAGTTGAGAATACTTGAATGTAGGGCAGAAAGTAGCTAAAAGTAGCAAAAAGTAGCTAAAAGTAGCTAAAGTTATAGAAACAGTTTCTGCATCTGTATCTGTATCTGTATCCGTATCTGTATCTGTATCTGTATCTGTATCTGTATCTGTATCTGTATTTGTATCTGTATCTGTATATGTATCTGTATCTGTATCTGTATCTGTATCTGTATCTGTATCTGTATCTGTATCTGTATCTGTATCTGTATCTGTATCTGTATTTGTATCTGTATCTGTATATGTATATGTATATGTATCTGTATCTGTATCTGTATCTGTATCTGTATCTGTATCTGTATCTGTATCTGTATCTGTATCTGTATCTGTATCTGTATCTGTATCTGTATCTGTATCTGTATCTGTATCTGTATCTGTATCTGTATCTGTATCTGTATCTGTATCTGTATCTGTATCTGTATCTGTATCTGTATCTGTATCTGTATCTGTATCTGTATCTGTATCTGTATCTGTATCTGTATTTGTATCTGTATCTGTATATGTATATGTATCTGTATCTGTATCTGTATCTGTATCTGTATCTGTATCTGTATCTGTATCTGTATCTGTATCTGTATCTGTATCTGTATCTGTATCTGTATCTGTATCTGTATCTGTATCTGTATCTGTATCTGTATCTGTATCTGTATCTGTATCTGTATCTGTATCTGTATCTGTATCTGTATCTGTATCTGTATCTGTATCTGTATCTGTATCTGTATCTGTATCTGTATCTGTATCTGTATCTGTATCTGTATCTGTATCTGTATCTGTATCTGTATCTGTATCTGTATCTGTATCTGTATCTGTATCTGTATCTGTATCTGTATCTGTATCTGTATCTGTATCTGTATCTGTATCTGTATCTGTATCTGTATCTGTATCTGTATCTGTATCTGTATCTGTATCTGTATCTGTATCTGTATCTGTATCTGTATCTGTATCTGTATCTGTATCTGTATCTGTATCTGTATCTGTATCTGTATCTGTATCTGTATCTGTATCTGTATCTGTATCTGTATCTGTATCTGTATCTGTATCTGTATCTGTATCTGTATCTGTATCTGTATCTGTATCTGTATCTGTATCTGTATCTGTATCTGTATCTGTATCTGTATCTGTATCTGTATCTGTATCTGTATCTGTATCTGTATCTGTATCTGTATCTGTATCTGTATCTGTATCTGTATCTGTATCTGTATCTGTATCTGTATCTGTATCTGTATCTGTATCTGTATCTGTATCTGTATCTGTATCTGTATCTGTATCTGTATCTGTATCTGTATCTGTATCTGTATCTGTATCTGTATCTGTATCTGTATCTGTATCTGTATCTGTATCTGTATCTGTATCTGTATCTGTATCTGTATCTGTATCTGTATCTGTATCTGTATCTGTATCTGTATCTGTATCTGTATCTGTATCTGTATCTGTATCTGTATCTGTATCTGTATCTGTATCTGTATCTGTATCTGTATCTGTATCTGTATCTGTATCTGTATCTGTATCTGTATCTGTATCTGTATCTGTATCTGTATCTGTATCTGTATCTGTATCTGTATCTGTATCTGTATCTGTATCTGTATCTGTATCTGTATCTGTATCTGTATCTGTATCTGTATCTGTATCTGTATCTGTATCTGTATCTGTATCTGTATCTGTATCTGTATCTGTATCTGTATCTGTATCTGTATCTGTATCTGTATCTGTATCTGTATCTGTATCTGTATCTGTATCTGTATCTGTATCTGTATCTGTATCTGTATCTGTATCTGTATCTGTATCTGTATCTGTATCTGTATCTGTATCTGTATCTGTATCTGTATCTGTATCTGTATCTGTATCTGTATCTGTATCTGTATCTGTATCTGTATCTGTATCTGTATCTGTATCTGTATCTGTATCTGTATCTGTATCTGTATCTGTATCTGTATCTGTATCTGTATCTGTATCTGTATCTGTATCTGTATCTGTATCTGTATCTGTATCTGTATCTGTATCTGTATCTGTATCTGTATCTGTATCTGTATCTGTATCTGTATCTGTATCTGTATCTGTATCTGTATCTGTATCTGTATCTGTATCTGTATCTGTATCTGTATCTGTATCTGTATCTGTATCTGTATCTGTATCTGTATCTGTATCTGTATCTGTATCTGTATCTGTATCTGTATCTGTATCTGTATCTGTATCTGTATCTGTATCTGTATCTGTATCTGTATCTGTATCTGTATCTGTATCTGTATCTGTATCTGTATCTGTATCTGTATCTGTATCTGTATCTGTATCTGTATCTGTATCTGTATCTGTATCTGTATCTGTATCTGTATCTGTATCTGTATCTGTATCTGTATCTGTATCTGTATCTGTATCTGTATCTGTATCTGTATCTGTATCTGTATCTGTATCTGTATCTGTATCTGTATCTGTATCTGTATCTGTATCTGTATCTGTATCTGTATCTGTATCTGTATCTGTATCTGTATCTGTATCTGTATCTGTATCTGTATCTGTATCTGTATCTGTATCTGTATCTGTATCTGTATCTGTATCTGTATCTGTATCTGTATCTGTATCTGTATCTGTATCTGTATCTGTATCTGTATCTGTATCTGTATCTGTATCTGTATCTGTATCTGTATCTGTATCTGTATCTGTATCTGTATCTGTATCTGTATCTGTATCTGTATCTGTATCTGTATCTGTATCTGTATCTGTATCTGTATCTGTATCTGTATCTGTATCTGTATCTGTATCTGTATCTGTATCTGTATCTGTATCTGTATCTGTATCTGTATCTGTATCTGTATCTGTATCTGTATCTGTATCTGTATCTGTATCTGTATCTGTATCTGTATCTGTATCTGTATCTGTATCTTTATCTGTATATGTATCTGTATCTTTATCTGTATATGTATCTGTATCTTTATCTTTATCTGTATATGTATCTGTATCTGTATCTGTATCTGTATCTGTATCTGTATCTGTACCTGCATCTGTATCTGTATCTGTATCTGTATCTGTATCTGTATCTGTATCTGTATCTGTATCTGTATCTGTATCTGTATCTGTATCTGTATCTGTATCTGTATCTGTATCTGTATCTGTATCTGTATCTGTATCTGTATCTGTATCTGTATCTGTATCTGTATCTGTATCTGTATCTGTATCTGTATCTGTATCTGTATCTGTATCTGTATCTGTATCTGTATCTGTATCTGTATCTGTATCTGTATCTGTATCTGTATCTGTATCTGTATCTGTATCTGTATCTGTATCTGTATCTGTATCTGTATCTGTATCTGTATCTGTATCTGTATCTGTATCTGTATCTGTATCTGTATCTGTATCTGTATCTGTATCTGTATCTGTATCTGTATCTGTATCTGTATCTGTATCTGTATCTGTATCTGTATCTGTATCTGTATCTGTATCTGTATCTGTATCTGTATCTGTATCCGTATTTGTATCTGCATGTGTTTCTGTATCTATATCTGTATCTGTATCTGCATCTGCTTCTGTATCTGTATCTGTATCTGTATCTATATTTCTATCTATATCTATATTTCTATCTATGTATATCTATATTTCTATCTATATCTATATTTCTATATATCTACTTCCAGTTTTTCTAAGTGTATGTATCTTTGTATTTTTCTGTCTCCGTGTCTGCGTTTGTCTGTTAATAAAATGTATATAAAATATATTTTTCTTGCCTTATGCTTTAATGCAGCTCAGCCTAGATAGAGGCTGACATACATATACACCTATGCACACATACTTATAGACATTTATACATAGATTTCACGATTTTATTGGATCCTCTTTTGCGGTTTTATCTGCCGCATGCGTTCGAGCGTGTGCCCCAAATCCCAATGAGGCATACATTTTTGATTTTACGCACTTTTGATTGATGAATGAATTGGGTTTGGGTAGCCGAAAAACCTGCGGGCGAGCCACAAAAAGTGAGAGATAAACCACAGACAAACAAACAGACAATAGATTAAAAGCACAAAAGCTGGCTACTTGACGCTGCTGATAAGACGAGCGAGGACATTTGCATTTGCATTGGCAATCGAAGGACTCGCCTCATTTCCGGACCGATAAGCGGCCAAAGAAATGTCTGGCAATTGAATAGTTTTCAGTCAACTATAAAGTCAAGAGGTAGGTGGGGGCAGGACGATGTCTTTGCCCAGCTGCGCCTTTTAATTTCCTTCAACTTAAAGCCAAGGCAAACGGCAAAGGCGACCAAAACAAATGCAGGACGCGTGTCCTGTCGGCCCCGCTGCCTGCCGCCTGTCGCCTGCTGTTGCCACGCTTCGCAGCGCCCACACGTTTTGAGCAAAGGTATGTGAATAGATATATATATGTGTGTATGTGTGTACCTACCACTTCCTGGTAGGCGTTACGTGTTGCCCGCCTGCCACACGCCACGTTGCAGTTGAGCGCCTTTTCGTAATGGCCCACTGGCTAATAGTTCACTTTTCAACGCTCCTGCCCAAAAGCAGCAAAAAGAACACGACGAAATTTTATAAAAGCTGTACAGCGCAAGGAAAATGGAAAATGGAAAATGGAAAATGCCACACGACTGCTACAAAATATTGCTCTTTATGCTTAGCAAAGATATTTTTTCTTCTTCTGCTTCTGCTTCTTAGTCTCCTTTTCTTTTAAACATAATTTAAGCAGACGAGAGGACATTTTAGTGAACTGAGAAAGTGTCTTTAAAGCGAGACAAGATGATCGGAATGTCGATTTATGGACAAAGACTATGAAGTTATTAAATGGATAGTGATTAAAGAGAAAGAGAATAAGAAGAGTATATGAATATGAATATATAATTAGGTATAGAAGAAAAAAAAGTGTATTAACAGCAGCGGGGAAATATATAGACTGGGAGATACAGACAATGGGGTACATACGAATGAGCAGGAGAGATAGACCTGGAGAGATTAGCTCAGGTTATCATCCTCATCAAGAATATATATACTTTATGGGCTGAACCAAACTTTCTTTTCCTCATATATTATATTTCACAAAGTCAATATGCTCTTAATTCCCATTTCCAATGGGTATTAATAGGAGGGTATTCAGAAATGTTAGAAATTTACTAGAATATATATATCATAATAATTATTAATTATAATTATAACTAGTTATTAAAAGTAATTCTCAAATTTCTTAAAGGAGTTTTATTTGATCTTACAATTACAATTAGAGTCAAATTTTGACTTACCTTTATAAACGCTTATCTCACACATCCTGAAATATGTAAAGAAACAGAAAACAATTAGTATTTTGAAAATGGCTGGAAGTCAAAAGACTTCAAACTTTTCATTTAAGTTAAATGTAAATATATTGGTTATTGATTGAAATAGTAAAGTACATGGTATTGTATATAAAATATATAGAATAAAGAATAAAGTATATAATTATATATAATTTTTCTAATTTATCTATACATTTGAGTCTACTCTCATCTACTCTCGAAAAAATGTTTAAGTTTCAGTTTAAAATCTTTCCAATGAAAAGATATACAAAAAAATAAATCTTGAAATACCTCCATGAATTATACTATATGCATATTTACTTGCATTTCAAACATCTCCCATCGATATCATTACCCTAAGAACTTCTCTATTACGCCCACAATTTCTCTATCAATTCCAATGAACGAACTCATTGAACTCATTGGGCGTAGGCTCTATGGTCTCAATTACATAGAACGTATGGCTCATGCCTCAATGTTTAATACAGCTAATATATGCCTTCAATTTCTCTCTATTCCCTCTCACTCTCCCTCTCTCCCTCTCTTCCTCCCTTAACTAAACTCAAGTTCACACACTTCTAATAAACTGCGCCCACACGTCAAAGGACTCACAGCTTTACGTGAGCTAATCACGCGCGCATTACGTAGGCGTTCCTCCACTCATATTGTGGCCAGTCTCAAGGTCATCTAACAAAATTGAGCAGCACGCCCACGCAACTTCCTACACCTCTGCCCCGACTCCAACCTCATATAAGCTCAACTCATTATACCTTGCAAATATTTACGAAAGTTTATTAAACTTAACCGCAACAAACTTCAAATAAACAAATGTACTTGAAGGTATATAGATATGTATGTATGTATATATATATATGTATATATTTATTTATCTCTCTGTCTGTGTGTCTATCTCCCTCTCTCTCTCTCTCTCTCTCTCTCTGTGTGTGTGTAGAGCACAAACTTTCGAGTCAGTCAAGCAAATAACAAACCTAAAAGAGCTCAACAAACGGGCGTAAGTGACAGCTTAATACTTGCTCAGACTGGGAAAAGAACTGCATTTAATGAAATTATAAATATTTCTATAATAATTCAAAGTATACCTTCTGCCTCTATCTATGTGATTTAGCAGCTAAACGTGATGTTGTTAGCCATAAGACATTCAATTTTCCGTACTCACAAGGATTTGTCTTCACTTTGGGGGCGTGGCAATTTGAATACATATAACATTTTTTAGCTTATCAACATATTTGGCAATATATATACAATATTTTAACAATCTATAGTAAACAAATTTGAGGTTTCTAGTGTAAAAATTAATGAGCGAGTTTCGAGGCTCTATCTATCTATAGTAATCTATCTATAGTAACATTTGTATCTGAGATATATCTTAAATATATACAAAATATGGTATATACAAAATATTAGGTATATATACTAAATTCGCTCTTAGCTTAAATATTAAACAAGTAAGAGGGCTCTAGTCGAGACTGCTCGACTAGGGGATACCCTGAGCCCTGTGAAGAGCCAAATATCAAATCATTCTACGCTTTTGTTATACATACAAACAACACATACACACACATATGCACGCACGCATAAGCGCGCGCGTTGACGCAGCGACTGCGCTTGGGCTGCAATGTGGGCATTACTATGGGAACTTAATTGCTTAATAACTTTTCTTAGCGATGGACTAAGTGCATCAAACTTTCACAACTTATTAATGGCATTCATATGATTGTATTAGCCAAAGCACAAGTCTCTAGTATTTAATTTGCGCCTTTCACAAATAGGGGCTATTGGGGGCGAATGGGGCGTGGCATCAAAAATCTAAAGATTACATAATCTCCGTATTCATTAGACGTAACTACACAGCAAATTTGAAGTCTCTAGCTCAAACGATACACAAACTACGCCTTAAAAACGTATTTTCGATAAGCATTAAAATCGATAACATTACAACAAAAATAGTTATCGTTCATACGAAATAAACTTGACCTGCGCGTGCTATCCACGAACCCAACAAAAAAAATTCAAGTCTCTATCTTGTCTAGATGCTTCAATCGACGCGTTCAAACATACGGACAGACGGACAGACGGACGGACGGACAGACGGACGGACGGACGGACGGACGGACGGACAGACAGACAGACGGACAGGGCTAAATCGACTCAGCTCGTCGCCCTGATCAAGAATATATATAGTTTGTGGGGTCTGACACGCCTCCTTCTGCCTGTTACATACATTTAACAAAACCATTATACCCTGATTTCCCATTTTCAATGGGCTCAGGGTATAAAAAAATAAATAAAAAATAAAAAAAATTTTGTTAAATATTCTGCTTTATCATGCGTCAATTTGAGTTTATATTAAAATTCCTACAACGAAACCAATTTCAAGAGTCAAATTTCAATGAACAAAAAAATTATTTGGCATCTTACAATCACCTATAAGATTGCTTAAACTGAACAATCATCCGAGCCATAGACAAAGCCAATCCGCTCTTCTTAGCCCACTGAGCGAGCATAAAATGTATCTGCGCTTATCGCTGCAAGCATTAAAAAGCTAAAGCTTAAAGCATAAACAAATATTTGTTATGTTTCCTATAGAAAGAAACATGACTGTATTTATATATAGCACATGTGCGATATGATTTTCGTTATGCGTTGCTTTCCTGTGCAACGGTAAACGGAACAACTGGCACATAAAAAATGCTATTCAATGCATTTAATCACATGTGAATGCGAGTCAAGATAAGATAAGAGATATAAATATAGCGCATATATACAAACATTCATATATGTGTCATAGTCAGGCAGCATAGGGAGTAGGAGTCATATTGAGTTATGCCGGACTTGAGGTTTGCTTAAGGCAAACATAAATAGCGCCCGATTGGTATGAGGTGAGATAATGACATTTCAAGCGGAAGACTCAAAGTGACTCAAATCCAGCTGCTTTTCAGCTGAATTGATATTTACACAAGTTGAATACATTTATTATATAATTTACAATTATCTTTAAGGTATAATTTTCATAATTTGTATAGTATTTCTTTAACCAGGAAATGCAAAAATGTATCTTTAAGCTTCTAACTTCGTTTTCCAACACTATCTTAAGTCGAGACAAAGTGAGCTGAACAAACCTTTAGCTATTAGAAGGCTAACAAAACAATCTAACTTAAAGTTAAATTAAAACAAATGTACATAAATAACTTTAAGAGCTCCACACATGTTTCTCATATACGTAACATAACAGCTGCACAGCTGTTAACTGCTAACTGTTAACTGTTGACGGGTCGAATCACCCTTACAACAGCTTTATAAAATATCAATTAAGCTTTATAATCAGCGACAAGAATAATATATTTTAAACGCTTCGTTAGTCTATAAATATTTAATAAGTTTTTTCGCTCCAAGCGATTTGGCCAAAAGTAAGTGAGAAGAAAGAGCGAGAGGGAGAGAGAGGCGCATTTAAGTAGCTGCCAACATGGCGAGCATCTAAATTATATGCCCCATTGCCGGCAGCTCGGCCCCCCCCAGTGCCCCGCCCCTGTCCCTGCCCCCCTCTCCAGCCCACTGGCTGAGCTGGGCAGCTGCTCTGCAGGCAGCTACATTCAATTAATTTTACACGATGTAGCGAAAATCCAGCAAAAACAAAACTAACGATAATTTTACAACACTAGCAGCAGTGGGGAGGGGGGGAGGGAGCGAGCCGGGCCGCACAGTGCAACAAAAAGTTAAAGCAAAAAAGCGACGTTGTAATAACATTTTAACGATATTAGCACGAAAAATGTGGCCGGCTACACAAAAGCGGAAAGTGGAAAGCTTAACGATGCTAAACGAGTGCAGCGTGCGCATGGGTGCGAGGGGGACGGGCAGTGTGAGTCGGGCGAGGGGCCGAACAAGTGTGCGAGTGTGTGAGTGTGTGTGCAAGCATTAGTGCTTAGATTCAGCCATATGCAGCGACAGGCCAAAGGTGCAAGCGAGACGGCATGCGTGTGGCGGAAGCGCCGTAAAGCAAAAGGCTGTTAACGGCGCTTTGTGGACTGCGACTGCTGCTGCTGCTGCTGCGACTGCTGTTGCTGCTGCCAAAAGCAAATCTGCAGCGCAAATTGTTCAAATATTTTGGCTTTTCTACACACACACACACACACACATAGACATATGTATAAGCTAGCAGAACTTGAAAGAGCAGACAAAAATGCGTGTGTGTGTGTGTGTGAGTTGTCTGCTGTGCCGAACAAACAAAAGCGCGCCGCATTGTTCAAATGCAGCGAGTTGTTACATAATACACACACACACACTCCCGCACACACACACTCCCACTCCCATATGTAAGTGCACTAAGACCTCACACGGCCATACACATTGCTGATAAGCAGCTGGGGGAAAAAAAAACCGTTTTACGCGGCGTTTCTTAAAGCTCCATTATTTTACACAGCATAAATTTCAACACACACACGTACACACACTTATGCGTGTGTGTGCGTGTGTGTGTTTTGTGCGCTCAAGTTTATGCAATGTTTTCGCTTGTTTTGCGTCATTGTCAACATTATTATTTTTTTCTTTCTTTCTTTCTTTCGTTTTGCTTCGCTTTTGTTGCCAACGCTTGTTAATATAAAAGCCGCTGCATTGTTAACTGTTGTTGTTGTTCTTGTCTTGTGGCTGCCGCTGCTGCTGCTGCTCAACACTTGTAAATTGTGTGTGATTTTTTCAACACACAAGTTAAGGCAACAATGCGGCTCAAGTGAAGCGCACAGCATGCCATCTCGCTTGCACACACACTGGCTAGGCTAAAACAAAAGCTTGTGTATGTGTGAGTAAGCTACTAAAATAGTAAATTACTGCACAAAGCATACACACACACACACACACACACACAGACACTCTCTCTCTCACTCCCTCTCTCTCGCTCTGCCGTAACCGCAGCAGTCTTTATGCTTGGCGCATTGCATACTTATGCGGGCGTCAAGTGCTTGTGAACTTTGCTTTGGCTTTGGCTATGACTTAATAAGCGCCACTTGAGCGCGAGACAAAGCAGACTTACCTTTCCAGTGAGATCATCTTCACACGCTCTCGATCACGCCGAATATCTGTGCATGGGCAGAGCGAACTGCATAGAAATAATGATAAGCTACTTTAACACTGTTCAACAGAGAAAGAGAGAAAGAGAACGACAGCTAACAGTGTTTATCTATGTTAACTTAACATAACTGATGCTCAACACTAAGGCTGTTAGCTTAACAGCGAAAACAAACGAGCATATTGCTACACTCTTCTAACATGACTAAGCTGTTAAGCTACTCTACTCTTACACCGTTAAACTATGTTAGCTTAACATAACTGATGCTCAGCGTTATGCTGCTAGCTTAACAGTGAAAGAAGACTGCACTAGCATATCGCTGATCTCCTCTAACATCAGTAAGCTGTTAATCTACTCGACTCTAACAGTGTTAAGCTACTCATTTTACATGAACGCTGCTCAGTTACGCTGCTAAGTGAACAGTGTCAATGCTTTAAAGCTTGCAGCTGCATAAACAATAGCGAGTGAGTGTAGGGACAGAGACGGATAGAGGGAGAGTGGGCTGCGTGGCTGCAAAAACAAACACATGCTGATAACAGTTAAATTTCAGTGCAACTTTAGACGTCAGTTTTTTTTTCTTCACGCTGCATTGACAACTGACACAAGGTAAACAGCCAAAGCGACAAAGCTGACGACTTGTTGCTGCTGCGCAGCGTCTGCTGCTGCTGCTGTCGACGTCAACGTCGGCGTCAGCCTCACTGCTGTCGCTATCTGCGCTTGTTTTTGATTTCATTTGGGGCGTCGATTCGCGTCGTTAAATTGTTTTGCTTTAGAGCAGCGCATGCTTTTTTACCGTTTTCATATTGCTTTATGACACAGCGACAGCGCCGTCGCCGTCGCTGCTGATAAGACGCCGGCTGGAAAGTGCTGAGGCAGCGGCAAAATAAATATGATATGCAAGGAGTCGAATTGCGAAAGGGCAAGAGATGGATATCGATACCTGCTTAACACTGGTGGAGCTGAATAAGCTGAGTCGGCAGAGTGTTGGAGTGAGAGGGAGCGAGAGAGAGAGAGATAGTGTGTTGCGAATTAATCACAACAGATCACGCGCGCGCGCTCTCTGCCTCTCACTCTCCCTTGCGCTTGCTGTTATTAATTACATTTTTTTGTTTTTGTTTTTATATTTCTTTTTACTTCTGCCGCGCTGACACATGCGAGATTTGGCCAAAGTGTGAAGTGAGTCAGCAGATTGAAGAATTTTTGTTTGGATTAGGTTTATCGCAGCAAAGATAAAACTATGAAATTTGATATGCACTCGGAAGGGAAGCAACGGCGCCGCTCTATCAAGTCTTTGATTGAATGTAAGCAATAGAACGGGAGTTATTTAAGGTATACCTCACTTAAAGTTGGAAACATGGAACTATTTTAGGTCAGCAACTGTCCAAAACTCATTCTTAATCAAGTTTCGAAATTTTCTTATCTAAAACACAAAACTCGCAGGGCCATTCTCTACCAAATTCCAGTGAGATACGCTAAGTAATTGTCGAGCTATCGATAGGTCGTTGCATGTACATACATACATATGTGTGCACCGTTATGCAATTAGCCAGCATATCTATAAATAGCCAGAGCAAATGCGCTGCTCATAAATTTCTGGCAATGCAGCAATATCGAAATAGTTGCGACATTCAACGTTGATAACGATTCGACTCAATTACAAGCAATAGGAGTAGACCGAAAGGGAGGGAGGGGGAGAGGGAGGGGGAGCGGGAGAGGGGAGGCAGGGTGCGGGACAGTCAGAGAGCAAGGGGTGCAGACAGCTGGCAGACGACGACGCCGCCGCCTGCCCTGATGCACTTAAGTTTTCTTACAGTCAATCTCTCTCTGTCTCCCTCTCCCTCTCTGCATTGCCAGGGGGGTTGAATGCGCACGGAAGTCGTGGCATAAGGCACACATCAATGCCAACCAAGGGGTGGGGGTCGGCAACAACAGCTATTATATGAACTAACAAACATGCAATTGAGCAATTGAAAAGGGACAGAGAGAGCGTGTGTGTGAGTGCGAGCGAGATGGACGAGCTGGCGAGTTGCTCGAGCCAAAGGCAGCTGCGACATTTTTAGCTGAGTTTTCGGTTTGAGTTTCCAGGATAATTACAGCTAACGTTAGTGACATTTCTCTGCATATGTGTGTGTGTTTCTGTGTGTGTGTGTGTGTGTGCGTACCTTTAGCTGAATCCTTTGTGCGCCTGGATTTCAACTGAGCTGCTGCTGCTGTCACAAATTTGCAGCAACTGCAGCAGCAGCAGCAACAGCAGCAGCTGAGTTTATGTTTATTGCCAAACTGAAACACTCGCAAAAAAATCAAGATTTTTGCTGCTGTAGGTAAATCAAAGGTGGAATCAGGAGAGCAGGAAATTCTTGTTTAAGGCAACTTTTTTAATAGACCAACAAAAATATCACAAAATAAATCTCAAGCAATAGCAAATGACGGAAAAAAGAAAGTAAAAGAAAGCTTAGAAATTATTTTGGTAAAATAATTAGATAAAAATTAGAATATTTAATTTAAACATATTTTAATATTATGTATAAATATTATACAAAAAAATAATATATATGAATTAAAAAACAAAATACTATATAAAATATATGTTTTTTTAAATTTAATATATTATTTATGTAAATATATTACTATAATATATATTTTTAGATTTTTTTTATTATTTTAAAAGTTAAAAAATTCTTTAAAATATTTTTTATTTTAATTATAATTTACCCCTGAATGAGATAAAAATTATTTATTCAACTCAAAATTAATAATTATTATATTTTAATATTTAAATACATTTTTAATAAAAATATAATATTATATATTTTTATATAAAAAAATAACAAAATAATAAATAAAAAATATTAAATTAAAATACAAATAATTGAATACTTTTTGCTTGTCATTTTTATTTTATTTATTTATTCATTTTTTTTTTTAAATTAAAATATATTAAAATGTATTTGAAGTAAAAAAAAATTATTGGTTATTATTAGAATATCATAATTAAAAGAAAGACAAATTTATGTTTTTAATAAAATAAAATAATTTATTTAAAATATTGATAAACATGATTCCTCTCTAATATATAATAATACACTCCGGACATATGTAACATTTTCTAAGCAAAACAGATTTCGAATTCTGTTCTAGAATCTTTCAACTGAGAACTGAGTTTTTCTTCGAGTGACGGCAGCTGCACTCGCAGCGCATGAATTGCAGTTGCTGCCGCTGCTCACGCCGCTGTTGTTGTTGTTTGTGTTGAAGTCTAAATTTCGTTAACGTGACAAAAATACATTGATTACATTTTTTACATGGCGCCCTGAGAGTGAGTGAGAGGGGAACAGAGGACGCTGGAGGAAAGGGGAAGGAGTGCTAGGAGAAGACGCACGAGCCGCGGCTCGAGCGCTGCTCACGTCTGCACACTTGGCACATTTGTCTCCTGCCCACTATCTTTCTCTCTCTCTCTCTCTCTCTCTCTCTCTCTCGCCAACTCATGCCATCTCTATCTCAGTGTAAACAGCCTGAGCAAAATATGCACGTAGAATCCTGTGCGCATCCTGTCTGTGTGTGTTTCTCTCTCTTTCTCTCTCTCTCTCTCTCTATACCTTTGTTGTTGTTTCGCCTACGTGCAGAGGTCTTTGAACTGACAAATTATATTGCTCGTCGAAACGAAATTCCTTTCACCGTGTGCACTCTGAACTTTCTTTATGTTCCCTCTGTCTTCCTCTTTACACACACACACACAGTTATGCATGTGTGTGTGTATGTATATCACGATTTTCTTCTTTGTAAATAGTTCGACATTCTTGTAAAGCAAAGTTTATTTTCCTTGCAACGGCCAGAACAATTGGTATACCCTATAGCATTGCTAGAAAGGGTAACTGAACATCCATCAAGATTTCAAATTTGATATTTTGGTCATGATTGATATTATACAAAGGAAATTAAACTGTTATACATATAACTGTCAATGTTATTAAAAATTGTGCAATAAAATAAAACTGTTATACAAAAAGAATACAAAAGTTATAGAGGAAAATTATAAATTATAATTCTTATCAAATATGTGTTACGTAATTAATTTATACTTTTATTAAACTAAATATAAATCCATTAATCTAATTGTTTAAATACTTCAAATAATCAAAATAATCTCAAATCAAACTAAATCTTCATAGCACAAGTAAAATCTTCTCTTGTTCCATTTTACAGGATATTCTAACGTCTTTCACGCTCTTGGTTAATTATTTCCACTTGTTTTCAATTTTAATTTGCTTACACACACGCACACTTGCACTCCTATACACACATGCATACATACATACATATGTCTCGATGATTACTTCACACATGCCATCATCATACTCCCACACACCCTCCCACACCTCCTCCTCCTCCCCTCTCCCGCTCTTGCATATTGCCTTTTAACTACTTTCACGCACTCGCGCTTGGCAACGTCGCGTCGGCACTCGAGAACGCGCGTGCATTGCTTTCCAGCTGGAAATTGTTATAAAATTGGCAAAATTGCTGTACAATTCGCGCGCGGGTGGTTTTAATTGTTTGCGGCCATCAGGTGGGCGGCATAAATAACCATTTATTGCGCATGCTTCAATTGTTTAATTGTTGTCGTAGTGGGCCAACTGATGAGTTGTCTAAAAGCCACTCAATGTGACGAAAGTAGATCGAAGGTATGTATATATAAAAACTATATCTTATTGATTGATCAGCTACCTCAATGCTTACACAAGAAATATCAACGAAATCTAATCGGTAATAGCGCCAAACGAAGTGCCCACGTCTTATCTATTGGTAAATATTTCACAACGGAAATGCTTTAAGAAATGCGCTCTTAACTGCTCAAGCCCACCTCGCAGCCCGCTCAATTAACGTGTGCGCCGTGCTATGCAAATGACACAGCCCAAAAAGTAAGCGCCAAAAATATATATAATTTTGCTCATACAATTATGCATCAAGAAGAACACCAGAAGCAGAGCAGAAGAATAACAAAAAGAAAAGAAAATCAACAACAACAACAGTAGCAGCAGCAGCACTAAAATCACGGCAGCTGAGCATTGAAATGAATGGAATGCCGCGCATGCCTAGCAGAGAGCAAGAGCGAGCAGCGCAGCATAAGTCAGATCACACCTCTCACACTCACAGACGCACGCATGCGCTCTCTCTCTCTCTCTCTCTTTTCACAGTTGCTACCGGTTCAGGCACAGCTGTGCAATACGTCACGGCAGAGCGTGTGATAAACAAGAAAAGCGAAGAAGCAGCAGCGGCGTCAGCAGCGCCGCCAGCAGCAGAAACCACCACGAACAACGACAACAAGCAATGAGGCGCACAATACGCTGCATTATGCGAAACTTGTGTACAATATGATTAAGCCAACAACAACAATGACGCAGACTGGGCGCAGCGAGCAGCAGCTGCTTGGGCTGATAGCTCGTGTGCTCTCAGGTAAAGCAAGTCGAGCGCGCTCTCACCCTCTCTCATCTTGAATCTACCTCGTCTCTCTCTCTCTTTGCGAAGTGTCCCACAAACAGTCTGCCTTGAACACCCTCAGCAGCTTACGCACAGATAGAGCTGCCTTGCACGCTCGCTCTCTCTCTCTCTTCCCGTCTTACGCTCTTTCTGCAGGCAGCGCAATGTTGACTGCGCCGCTGACTGCGCCGCATTCGTCATTCGGTTACAAACGTTCGAACAACGCAGACGCAAAGGTCGCGATCGTCGCGTTTCATTCAAAGCGCTTTTTTCGTCATTTTTCGTAATTTCGTCTTTTCGTGTTTTGTGTTTTGTTTGCTGTTAACAGTTTACCGTTGTGCAGTGTAAAACTATTTACAACACCATATTCGTGGGTGTCTGTACACCACCCACCCCACCCCACCACACGTCTCACACACTTGTTTTGGTTGTGCTTTGTGTACCGTATTCGTATGGCACGTGCTTCCCATACGGATTCACCCACTATCAGCATTCAATAAAAGAAATACAAAAAACAAAAAAACCTCCAATAATTGGGATTACCTCGACTTTTATCAATACAACGACGACAACAACAATAACGGTAAGTTGACCACAATGTGACAGCAGTGAAGACTTCCATTAAAGAACTACAAATTGGAAGACAAAGGGGAAACATATCAAATATTTATCTATTTGTGTGCCTTGTTCAGATATTAATATAATTCCTTAACTTTTTAGTCTTGTCCTTTATTAGAGCATTCACTGTACTGCTTTAATACAGTGAATATGGACTTTAATGCTTTAACAATATTAAAAACATTTTCTATATTGATTTTTCTAACAATTCATTAAGTTTAAAGCGCTGTTCGTTATCTGAGTTTTACTGTATTTAACTAATATGGTTAAGACTGGCTTTAACGATCTGTTAAACGGATTACTACAAATCTCAGCTATTCTTTATGCAAATCATCTAGTTAAAAGAGCTTTTCTCTAACAGATAATTCACTGTACTATACAAATACAGTAAATACTAGCTATAATATACACATTTCACCATAGTTTCGGCATCAATAATATATATATTCTAATTATAATATTACAATTTTCATTTACAACTCTACTGTTCTCTTTCCCAGTGTTTACTGTACTGTCACAGTACAGTAAATATTTACACACATTTATCGATATATATATATTTAGGCATAAAATTCTTTTTCTTTTCACATTTCAATCACTTTCGTTTATGCTGTTCCTTATCAGTGAGTTCACTGTACCTAGGCCATTACTTTCCTCGCACTCATAATAAGTTTATGTTTATGTCTGACCCCAATAAGCAAGTGCGCTATATTAATATTTATCCAGCTTATCAATAAAAATATATAAACAAAAGTCATTTACCTTCTATATAAACGCCCCTCATTAAAAGGCAAGCCCCCATAAGACACGCCCCCCCCCTCCACTCACACTCCATGCTCAATGAAATTACTAGCATATGAACTTTATTATGCTGAGGAGTCGACGACGCCACGCCCCGCGCCCACTTTTTATGAGTCAGGAGTTGAGTTCGTTTGTGTATTTATCTTAAAGTTCTCTCTATCGCTGTCTCGCTCGCTCTCTCGCGCTCTCTTTGTGGTGTGTAGATCCCAATGAGTCAGAGGCAGCTCAGGGAAACAATGTGACAACCTGACAAAGATATTTAACTCTATATATGTGGATTTATATATATATATATATATGTGCGCACTGTTCATTCAGTAATCGACATTTTGTTTGGATCTATAAAAGAGTTGACTAAGCCAATGGCTTCAAATGGGTATTACTTATTATGGAGCTGTTTGTGCAATGAGGAAGCTTTAAGTTGCTTTAACAGCAAGTGAAAAACATCTATGAGAAGTGAGTGAATGAATGACAAATTGATAGACGCTTAGATATCGTGTAAAAGTTTAGAAAACTTTTACCAGGGTGTAAATTATAATTTATAATTAGTTAGAATTAGGCTGAACTTCTCAAAACAGAAATTTTTGGTGATTGTTAGATATATTGATTCTAAGCCGAGATTTGTTTATGTATCAATTTTGAGTTTTTCTTTTTCTCTGGTAAATATTTTGTATGGATTTGAAATCCCCATAGCTGATTTTCGTTAGCAAAGGTTTTGTCTCTTTGAATGATAACATGCATAAGAATTACTAGAAAACTCTACAGAGGATTAGGTCTACATTTCAAACATTTCTAGCATTGTGATATCTCAAGTTATTTCTAAGATAAATTCAATATGTTTACAGCTGAGCTTTCACACGATACTCATTGAAAGTGTGAAGCAAATTCCTTACAAAATTTGCACACATTTAATATAGATTTGATTTTCAAGATCTATTATTTAATACATTTTCATTTCCACACAACCTAATCCTAGGTCATTTTTTGCCTAACAAATTTTATACACTCATAACTATGTCAAAATATTTAGGTCATGTTTCAAAATTTTAATTGAATTTTGGCAAACAAACAATTTTGTTAAAACTTATGTAAATTATTTACTTTATCAAACATTGGACGTTTATACCAAATATGCATCAGTTATATCTATTTCATAGATCATTTATGATCGTGTCTTTTTAATTAATAACTCAAGAGATTTGTATGCTTGTAACATTTATGTATATATTATTATATATTTGTTTATATTATTATATTATCATATATATTTTGTTTATATTATTATTTGTTCAAAATCGGATCAATATTTTAACAGCAAATGCAATGAAATGAACTCTATGCCTCTCACACACAAACTCTCACTCTCTTTCTCTCTCTCGCACTGTATTTCTATTAATCTCGTTCTCTCTCTCTCCCACTCACTCTTACCCGCCCTCCCTCTCAGTCTCTATCAATTTGAGCTAATTTCAAACCTTTTGCACTTCGGAACTTTCAATAAGAATATCAATTAGAATTAAATTCTTAAACAATTATTTGTAATTTCAATTATATATAATTGCAATATGTAAACAGTTTGTTGCATTTCTGTTTGTTGACTTGCTGATTATGGGCAGTTGAGCTTGTGGCATGTAGCATGTGGCATGTGCCACACACGATGTTCACACTGAACACTGTTAAAGAGCAGCCATTAGAACAAATGCAAAAGCTGAAGCTGAAATTAAGGCTGATGCTGAAACTGATGCTAATTCTAATAGCTGTTAGCTGTTAGCTGTTCGCTGTCTGCTGACCATAAGTCAGGGCGTCATTTGCTGTTGCGTTGATCACAAGGCGGCGGCATGCAACAAAGTGGCATGCAACAATGAGAACCTGAAGATGGAGAGAACTGAAAACGAGTCTGCAACTCACTCGAGTTACTGTACGAGTTGAGTCACATTCACATTCACATTCGTCCAAGATCTGAGGCGATCCGATTAGATATCGATGACAATGGTGCCGAGAGCATTAACTACCGTTAGATCGGCGCTCTATAAAGCTCAAATACCGATTCGTCGATTGTGTAATTAGACTGCAAATTAAATTCAATTTCCAATGAAAACAAATAGTGGAAATGATTGGAGAGAAAGGGAGAGAGATGGGAGGTGAGGCAGATGAATACCGTATATGTATATATATCGTAAATTGTATATCGTACATACATACTTCGTCTGCTTGGCCTTAGCACTTGGCCAAGTGCTCATAACTAACGCGAACAATGACTTCAACAATTGTCAAATGGCTCGCATTACATTTCAACTACTATTTGCAGTGTTGGGTAATACGATTTGTCTGTGTGTGTGTGTGTGTGTGTCGTATATAAAAGAAAACAAAGAATTCTATTTAATGCACATTTAGCAATTTGTTTATTGTTCGCTGAAATTCGATTTGGAGTCGGAGTTGGAGTTGAATATTGATTTGGCAATGCTTTACCCGCAGTGAATTCTATTGGTTAAGTGTTGAAAAACGATGCACAGTTTGACATTTGATATATTATTTTAATCGATTGGTAATAAAAGATAATAAAGCTCTATTAGGTTGTTGAAATACCTTACGCAGGGTTGGCATTAGTGTTTAAGTGTTGTAAAATGTTGCACTTTTATAAAATAGATTGATATATTTATCTTTTTATAGATTAATAGATTCAATATAATATACTAAACTAACTAACTAATTGTATTTTCAGCTTGCAGTATTTTTTAAAGCTAAAATATATTGATTGAGTGTTGGATTACAAATGTTTTACTTTAAAGATCTATAGGAAATGTTCAGCAGTGCTTACAAAGCATTCATATTCAATGTGGTTTATAATTAGGATACCAAACATATATCTTAACTGTCATAAGATACCATAAAGTCTTTTTTGATTATAATGAATCCTTTAGTAATAATCTCTAAAAGGAATTTTAATATTCATATATACAATATCTTACACATGATATATAAATATATATGTAAGCACATAAGATAGGGTATTCAAGCTACCCTTTAAACTTAATTTCCCCATATTTTCATATGCAAATTCATAACCAAATACATTCCATAGCAAAAAATAATGAATAATTGCATTGCTTAACCTCTGTAGCATAACAATAATAATACTTCTATATGATGCGGTTCAAAAAGTCAAGCATTTGACTTGATTCTTGCCACGCCACACGCGCCTCGCCTCGCGCCACGTTAACCGCGTGTCCATTTAACATAATTGCGCAATTATTTAAAAACTGATTTATTTTTTAATTGTTTGTCACTTGAATGACAACAATTAATTATGCAATGCAAAGGCGAAAAAGTGAATATAATAAATAAAAGAACATTTCGCAATTATATAAATATTCCGCATTATATAATCCGCGCAACAGCTGGCAAAAAAAAAAAGAAGCATAAATGATATAAATAGGGGCTACGGCCCCAGTTTTAATCATAATTATTATAATAATAATAATAAGCGCGCAACAATCGGAACAAACAAATGGGAAATGCTTAACACAGCGATTAAAATTTATTGCGCTTATTTCGCATTTATTCCAATTTAATTCATTTTCCTTGATGCTCAAATGGTATATACCCTGTATAAGAGTAAAGAGGGGTATATGAATGCAACAATTTGGAAAAGTTTAAGAGCTAGTGCTGGATATCATTTATTTTTGCTAATAATAATAACATATTTTGTGAGTTTATCTAAAATCGATAAAAATCGATAACAAACTAATCGTAGTTTAGAAGAGTTAAAGGAACAAAATTCACTCTATATCTATATATTCCATTACTATCAACTATGACTCTGCCCTTTTCATAACATTCAGCTCTTTATTGCACCCATTACAGGGTATCTTCTAGTCCTGTATTTCCTCTCATATCCCTTTTTTTTATCATTTTACCACTTAATGTCAAAACTATTAAAAAGTTGTTTGCGGATTCATAATTGAAGTGTCGATTAATTAAGTAAATCCGACCCGAACCACCGCAACGCACCCGATTGGCGCCTGCCTCAATCTCCAATGCCCCAATACCGCTATCAATAAAGATTTGCATTTAAATAAATTATTTAACTAGCAAATTGATGAGGTAAAGCGAGGAAGTGCTAGACCAAGAGTTACCTGAAGAGCAGTTGGGATAGTCAGATTTTGTATATAGATTATATATAATTTCGATATTTATCGATTATTGTATTGGATGGGCATATGAAATACAAGCAGTTCTTATGATACTTACTTTTCATATGCTCAACTTATATTCATTGAAAATCTGTATGATCTACGTATAGTTCTACCTTTGCCTTTGCCTCTTCTCCACATAAAGAATATACTATTATATACTTAAACGTAAAAATCAAATTCTGTAAGTCATTTCATTCGCTCCCAATCCCACCCTTCATTCTCTTCATCCCGTATTAACATCATATGTCTTATTACTTTCCACCATGAAACATATTTTTAATTATATAATTCCTCCCACTCTCCCTCTATCCATTTTCTCTCTCTCTCTCCCCTCTCTTTCTCTCAGGCTTTTATCAGCTTACAGATATCGAATATTCTGTTAGTATTTGCAACATTTCAGCTTTAATTCCATGTTAAACTTCCATTGAAAAAGCTGATTAATAAAATGTTGCGGTCTCTCAATACATTTTTAAAAATATGAATATACGAGGTATATATAAATATATATATATGTATTTACATGTATTAACATACGGGTAATTAAACGGGCAAAGCTTTTGTTATCAGACGGCTATCAGAAGAAGAAGAAAATATAATAAAAAAAATGTGAAGCTAAAAATGTATTTTTGGTCAGTTGCCTCGATTGTGTTTTGTTTCGCTTATAAGAAAAGTGCCGTTAAATGAGGCGGCTGTTGACAACGCGTTATGCATAAATTATGACACATAATACCCTATAAAAGTTTATAAATATGGCTAACGAGGTTTTAGTGGAATTTATTAGAAGGTCAGGTGCTTGAGATGGGCGGCAATAGAAATAGAAATATGTAAGACAATGCTTAAGTAACCAAAGGAATTTCGGTTTACTAAGAGAATAAAGAACTTTCACATTTTCTATCAATTTCTAATTGCATTCTTCACATATCTTTGAAAAAGTTGCTATTCATATTGATTGATGAAATATATTTCAATATTTTTTCTATATACATATATTATCATATATAGTCAATTACGCTAATACTACGTAAAATGTTGTTTATCAGCTTTTCAAGTTTTTGTTTTCTTTAGGATACATCTTCAGTCTAAAGAGGAAAGTTTGAATTCTACTAGAAGACTAGTGCTTAAAGAGTACAGTTCAATATGTAGAGTTCGATCTGTTAGAATTTCAACTTTCAATCATGCTATTGACTCTTTTTATGCAAAAAATGATTATAGTGAGTATTATCTAAAGCAGGGTATTCTAGTTCAACTCGTTTAAGCTATGCACACATCTTCAATCAGTCAGTCAATCAATCAAGCAACACAATATCTTTTAACTTTACAGCTAATTAAAGCATATCTATCAGCTAACAAAACCAGAAATTTGCTTACAAATGACTCTTAAGTAACAATTTACAGGGTATTCATAGAGTCACCGAATCACATACATATTTGATTGATTTGCATTTCGATAAAGCGCAATTAATGAGGCTCCCCTTTCCTATCAAGAATGCTGCTGGCTTTGGCAAATGATGTCCAACACATGCTGATGATAGCTGGAAAACCTGTTTAGAGAGGGAGAAGGAAGATAGAGAGAGAGAGAGAGAGAGGGGTGCAGCGCATTTGTCTAATAGAAAACAACTTTATTAGTATATTTGCTGAATTTGCATATGAATTTGATTTGTCGACACATTTTGCCTATCGATGCGCTAATTAAACAAAGGCACAGAGCATAAAGATGAAGTGGAAGAAGAAGAAGAAGAAGAAGAAGAAACATTTTCTTTAATTATTTAATCAGTGTAACAGCTCTTAGACACGCAGCTACCCGCTCTGCCTGCACTTACTTCTCCTTAGAGTGTAATAACTAAACTGCCACACCCCCCACCCCCACGCCACACCCCTGTGACAACTGTTAAATTGACAGCTCAGCGAATCGGAATGTGCATAAATTTCGTACGCTTTTCAACACTGGTCACAAGGCTGCGCCTTCGGGCATTTGTAATGAGCATTTTCATGTTATTATTATATATATTTCCCTCTCTTTTTTTTTGTATTTTTAATGAGCCGCTATTTAAAAAAATTACTCATCTCTGGTCACGAAAAAATATCGATTCCCATTTTGTGGTTTTTTTTTAATCAATTGTAATTTACTTTGTTACTGCTGCTGGCGCTGCCTCTGCCGCTGCCTCTGCCGCTGCCGCCGCTGCTAATGAGGCGCATTAAATTGTAGCTGTAAATAAACGCCGCGAAAAATAGAAGAAGAAAATGTACAGTGTGGGCGGGTCATTTGGGCTTGCTTGGCTGGCTTCAGGGCGCACTTTGTGGCCAGAGCTAATCTAATTAGCTAAGCCGCAGCAGCTAGCACTTAATACACACTTACATATATAACTTAATTAGCTTTACTTTTCAAAAAGAATAAAATAGGCAAACAAATTGTAACGTATTCGAATATCTATCGATAGGCGCGGGCCTGATCGTTGTTGGCAAACGACAGCTAGATGGCGCCACCAGCCGCCAGCGCAGAGCAACACTGTACGGCAGCTTGTTGTCGCACTCGTCGCAGCGACACACAGCTAGCTGCACTGCTCTAACGCACAAGTGAGCCGCCGCTCGGCGCTGCGCAAGTTCATTCTGCCAAGTTGACTCATACTGCGCGTACGACTTGACCAGCTGTACGGTCGCGCTTCTGCAGCGGAAAGAAAAAAGAAATTAAAATTAAAATTACAGAATATAAAATTTAAAGCCTTCGCTTCGTTTGAGTTTGAAGCATAAGTGAATCGAGTGCCTGCGAAACTAGTCAGTTGTTGTTGTTGCGCGCGAGTGTGTTGTGTTGTGTTGTTGCTTTGATTATTTTTCTAGGGGCTCCGATTTTCGGGGTCGTAGTCATGCGGCTCTGCCGCGGTCGCTGCTAACGCGAAGCATAAAAGAAATTTGCTGTTTGCCGCTGCGCCGACGTCATCAGGCACAGACACAAACACACACAGACACACACACATGCACACGGACAGGCACTCATTGAAATTGTTGTTGGATTTGTAAATTATGAAAGCAATTTATCAACTGGAAATCGAAAAACAACATACAGCGAAGCTGCAGCAAGAACAACGCCAACTACAACAACAGCAACAAAACGAAACGAGTGAAACATAAGAGAGAGAGAAAAGCAAAAGCAAAAGCAAAGCGCTCATTGATCGTGCAGGCAGGCAACAACAAAAGAAGAAGCGGCAACAGCAGAAGCAGCGCAGCTGGCAGCGCAGTAGCTGAATTCATTTGTGCGAATACAAAGTGTGAAGGAAAATTGAAGAATTCGCGGCGCTCAGTCGACTGAGCTGGAGTGCTAGACGAGACCAATTCCCAACAACAACAAAGACGACGACGACTTGTTGCTTATTCACACACTCGCACACGCACACGCACACAAGCAGACGCTATTAAGCGCTTGCATATAAATACCCATACATATATACACGCGCTGTATTTTGTCGTTTGTGTGTGTGTGCGCGCATGTGTATGCGTGTGACCTTTGTCGGCGTTTCCCCTCGAGCATTTGTATGTGTAAGTACGCTAATAAATTTATTCAAATGGCAAAAAAAAAAACAAGCAAGACGGCTACAAAACTATCAGGCAACGCGTTTAATTGCAAACTCATAAATGTGTGTACAAAGCATGTCATCAGCAGCAAATACAAAACAATTACCAAATACCACACACACACACACACACACACATACACAACAGTCATTATTCAGGTCTGTTAACTGGCACTGTTAAGCGCTCTGTTAACTGCTGAGCAAAGTTTACACTCGAGACCTGCTCGTAAAAATGCTGTTAAGTATTACTTAATAATCGGTTTTTGTGTTATTTTAACTACAGGCATTCCATGCGAGTATTTCTGATAAGATTAAGCATATATATATATAGATGGAAAAAGTAAACGCCCACACTTTGGCATTCGTCAAATACACACGATATATATAGAATATATATATATTCATTCAGAACAAAATGAAAAATATATATTATATACAAAATATTCCGCTTTCGATATACATAATTCCGCATACGTCGCGCAGTCGAGTGTAAAAATAAAATTCAATAAATGTGAATTTATTTTCGTATATTTTCGCTTTCCATTTCTAAATCACAAAATATATCATATATATACATACATACATACACACTTTTATATCAATTACAACAAATAATTGAAATTCCATTGGAGCAACAGTTGGTCTCACAGACTTAACGGTAAATACAGCAGTAACAGTGGCCACAGTTTGGCATGCACTGCGCTTAGTGCTGTTCCGCTGTGTGCGTGCGATAAAACTGTTTGCAATTGTTCTTCTTCTTGTTGCACATTGTGTAAACAAAGATAAGCAACGTATTAAGTGCTGTTTGTGTGTGTGTGTGTGTGTGTGTGTGTGTGTGTGTGTGTGTGTGTGTGTGTGTGTTGTGTGTGTGTGTGTATGGCTGGGCTTACGCTGCTGACTAAGCCAAGCGCTAAATAAATCCCAATGGAAGCCATAACGAGTGTGAGTGAGAGAAAGATAGAACGAGAGAGAGAGTTGCTTAGCAGCCAGTCGAGTGGGAGTAGGTAGAGCGAGATAGAGAGAGCGGAAAATACGCTCGCACTCGCTTAACAATTTAATCAAAACTGAATGCAGCTTTGTGCGTTCGTCTGATTTTATTTATTAATTTAGAAAACAGAGCACGTAAACACTAAAGACGAATGCAGCGGCATAAAAAATGAAAAACAGACATTAAAAAAAAAATAAAGTAAACAGAAAAAGCAGACATAATAGAAAAGCAATTAAAATAATTATAGACAGAAAAATAATAATTATTGAAAGTCTATTAAAATGAATAAAATTTTGAAAATAATGAATATAAAAAGTTAGTAAAAGTTAAAAAAAAAAAAAAATAGAATAAATAAATAAAAAAAGCAAATAAAATACAAAAAAATTATTTAATAAAATAAATAAAATAAAATAAAATAAACAAAAAATTAAATAAAATAAATAAATAAAATAAATATAGAAAATAAATATAGAAAATAAATAAATAAAATAAATAAACAAAAAAAAATAAATAAAATAAATAAACCAAATAAATAAATAAATAAAAATAACTATATACATAAATTAAATATATAAAAAAATCTGAATTGACTAAATAAATGTAATTATTTTATTTTTAAAGTCATGATTTAAAATATAAATGAAAACCCATTTTGCATTTCCATTCATATGGAAAAATTAACAGCTCTGAAATTAAATAAAAAAAATTAATTAAATAATAAATGTTAAATATTTTAAAATACATTTATAAATGTACAAATAAAATGTTCATTAAAATAATTGTAAAATATGCATAAAATAATTATTTAAAAATTAATTTAAAAAAAAAAACCATCATAATAATAAATAAAATAAATACATATACTATTAAAAAAAAAAATATGAAAATAAATACATGTATAAAATAAATTTAAAAAATATATATTTATGTATTTTAAAAAACACAATAAATAAAATAATTTATAAATAATATAAAATATATTAATTTACATTAAAAAACCATAAATAAAATAATTTATAAATATTAAAATATAGAACAAATTTAAAAATTCTAAAAAAAATATATGAAGTCAAGAAAAACCCTGAAAAGTTTCTATATTAAACATTAATATAGACGTATCAATTCTTACATAAATACATCTATATTTAGTGTTCGACCTTGTTTTGATTTTATTGTTCATCGTATTGGGTGTGCACTGTAATTGGTTTTTATTGTGCAATTACAAACGTGACAAAAGAATGTAGTTATATATATATATATATATATATATATATATAGCCCTCAAGCAAGCTTAATCATCCACACTCACACACACACAGACACACACACTCACACTCACACAGTGTGAGCTGCAATTATTCGCGAGTTTGCTTTTCATTTCGACAGTTTGAGAGCCACTTTGCCAGTTTTGCCATTTGTTAGCCGTTTCGCCGCTCGACGTTCGCTAATCAAATTCGAATTTGCAGCAATATGGAGACACAAATACAGCTGGAGCTGCAGTCCCTTGATAAAAAGGATCACCACGAGGAACAAATCGAACAGCAACAGCCGCTGCTCACCACAACAACATCAATATCAACATCAACAACAACAACAACAAGCAACAACAACAATAGCAACGACAGCAATGGAATACAACTCACACTCAGCTCTGGCTCGGGCAACTCCATCAACGAGGCTTCGTCGAGCCAGATGCTGCCCGCCATCCCACCAGCCACGCCCCCAGCGAGCACATCCCGCCAGCTGTTCAGGGATGCCGCCGCTCTGCACGGCGGCCAGGATTCGTTGGCATTGCTGCAACAGGAGCAGAACTACATAGCTGCCACACAGCTGCCCAAGGTGCATAGCGATGGCTCCATGCCCGATGCAAGCATCTCCCGGAATCCCTCGACGACGGGGCGGCACGAGAAGAAGATCGGGCACCGGCGCGTGGCCGAGGGCGGCGAGGTGACCTACAAGAAAATCCAGTCCAAGCAGATCATGGGCTCCATCCAGCTGGGCATCCAGCACACGGTGGGCAGCCTGGCGAACAAGCCCAAGCGGGATCTGCTGATGAACGACTTCTGGGAGATGGAAACGATTGCCTTTCCGCCCGACGGCTCCTCGCTGACGCCCGCCCATCACTACAGCGACTTCCGGTTCAAGGTCTATGCGCCGATAGCCTTTCGTTACTTCCGGGATCTGTTCAACATCGAGCCGGACGACTTCCTCATGTCGATGTGCGCGTCGCCCATGCGGGAGCTGTCCAATCCGGGCGCCTCGGGCTCCATATTCTATCTGACCGACGATGACGAGTTCATCATCAAGACGGTGCAGAAGAAGGAGTGCGAGTTCCTGCAGAAGCTGCTGCCCGGCTACTACATGAATCTCTCCCAGAATCCGCGCACGCTGTTGCCCAAGTTCTTCGGGCTGTACTGCTTCCACTACAACTCCAAGAACGTGCGATTGGTGGCCATGAACAATCTGCTGCCGTCGGACATCAAGATGCACGCCAAGTACGATCTGAAGGGCTCCACGTTCAGGAGAAAGGCGTCCAAGGCGGAGCGCCAGAAGGCGAGTCCGACGTACAAGGATCTGGACTTTGCCGAGCATCATCCGAATGGCATTTTCCTGGAGACGGACACCTACACGGCCCTGATGAACACGATCAAGCGGGACTGCATGGTCCTGGAGAGCTTCCAAATAATGGACTACTCGCTCCTGGTGGGCATCCACAACCTGGACCTGGCGGCCAAGGAGAAGAAGGAGGAGCGCATACGCAACGCCCGAGCCAAGCTGCAGCGCAGGGACTGCCCCGACGAGGATGCACCGCCCGAGGCCGACCAGGTGAATCAACTGCAGCCCGTCTCCAGCTCGGCCTCTATTCCGGGCACCTCGGCCGCTGGGCTAAATCGGACGCGCAGCATGAATCGCCAGCGTCTGGTGGCGCACTCCACGGCCATGGAGTCGATCACAGCCGACCTGGACGCGACGCTCGAGGAGGGCGTCGACGAGCCGAAGGGCGGCATTCCAGCGCGCTCCGAGAACGACGAGCGCCTTATGCTCTACATCGGCATCATCGACATCCTCCAGTCGTATAGGCTGGAGAAGAAGCTGGAGCACACCTTCAAGAGCATCTTGTACAACGGCGACACCGTTTCGGTCTGCCGGCCGTCGTTCTATGCGAAGCGCTTCCAGGACGCCATGGGCAAGCAGGTGTTCAAGAAGACGCCCACATTTCCGCTCAAACATTCCCCCTCCAAGCGCAAGACGTCCGCCACGCAGCTGCTGCGCAGTCCGCTCAACCGCACCAACGTCGCGAATACTCCCAGCAACAGCAGCGGCAGCCGGCCCGTTGCCTTGGCCCTGCTCTCCGGCATGTCGACGCCCCCGCCCGCCTTCGACGACATCTCCGAGGAGGACATTACGGCGGGCGCCTCGACAACGACGCTGCAGCAGCGGACCACGGCGAGCGGGCAGCGGTTGCAGTCGCCCTACTCCTACGCCAGTTCGATGCGCAGCAGCGACTACAGCGACGAGGATGAGATTGTGCCGGCGGACGCCGATGCTGGGGATGCTGTGGACCAGCACTCGCGCAGCAATGGGCGTGGCAGGCAGTCGCTGGCGCGCACCGTTGGCCAGGGCAATGGCTTGGCCAACAACAACATGTTGAAAGAGCGCACCTTGCACCTGACCAAGACACTGGTCCAGGTCACAGCCGTGGGCTATGTTGAGGAGCCGCCGCCAGGTGCCAACACGCCCCCTCAGCTGGAGGCGAATGGCAAGCCACCGTCAGCCACCTACACATCCACGCTGATGCTGAAAACGGCGCCGGATCTGTAGCCCAGCTATATACATATGTACTATATATACCTATACCTATATGTACTGTCTACCTGTAACCCGCAAAGATTGGTGCTGGCTTCCACTACTCACACATACATATACATATACATACATATATATGTGCTCCTGTTCTCACCCAACTCCTGCTCCTGTGGCAAGGCGCGGCGCTCGTTTATCTTGATTAAACAAATACCAAAAACGAATATGTATTCGATATTAAAATTTATGTGGCGCGCGTTTCTTAATTGACTGTGCCACACACACACACACACACACACAGGCTCACACCCCCACACACACACACACACACACACAGCAATGGCATTGCCAAGCAAATCCCAATTTTCCTTTTAAATTTATAATTATTTTCTTCTTCTTTAGCTTTTATATTTGTTTCTGTGTGAGTGTGCGTGTATTTGTGTATTTTCTCCTATTTTTTCGATATTATTAGCGTTTGTATTATGGACAGTTAAAGAGGAAGAGGAAGAAGAAGATGCTGGCAGAAAAACCATTAAATACTTAAAGGAAAATATTTGACATTGTTTAACTCTGTATTTTTGTATTATAGAAAACTGCGTTTATCATGTATTCTAGGATGCTTTATTGTATATATACGTAAATGTAAAAAAAAATAAAAAATAAAAATTAATAAAAAAAAAATTAAAAACAAATAAAATAATTAACAAAAAAATAAAATGGAATTTTTATTAAAATATTTAAAAAATAATTCAAAAGGAGCTGAGGATTTTTCAGATTTTGTCGTTTGAAATATTTCAGATTTTAATATATTTTTAAAACACAAAGTTTCTAAATTTGAGCACTATTTTTGATGTTTATATATTTATATGTTTATCTAAAACTCAAATACATTCAAATATGTTCCAATTACTTACAAAAATCTTGGAATATTTTACTCTGGGATATTTTTTTCCTACCTAACTAATCTTATATTATATTATTCTAGACAAACTTTTTCTAAAATCTTTAACGTTTTACCGAAAAACTTTTTATAAATGATATATAAGTAAATACTTATTATACTATTTAAAATCGTTCTACCATTTAAAGAAAAATCACTTTTAAACTCAAGTTCCTCATATTCCGTTTCAGCTAAACGACATTTATTTACATTGAATGCCCTCTGTCTAGACTATATACACATTCATCACAATCCAAAATCGCCTGTATTAATTTTAGCAGCTGTTTGCCTGGCTCCTACCTTCATGCGTTATAAAACTCGGATATTATGTGCGTAATCCCTGTGCCGTAGCCGGACAATAACACGTAATATCCTTTACGTTCATTATTTGCATTTTCACGTGCGGAAAACTGTTTTTGTTTTTGTTTATTTCTTTGTATATATGGAAGTTGGATGAATGGGGTATGATGTAGGCAAAGGCAGAACTTGACCGTAACTATAGAGTATATATATATAGTTAGACTTCACTCTTATTATTCCGACAGATGGATAGGCAAAAGAAATGTTAAAGAGAAAATATTATAGATTAAGATAAACATATCATTATCAGACTTCATTTACATTCATCTCAACTGCTCACACCTTGTTCCCCCCCCATACATATGCAGGGTATCTCCTAGTCGTGCACATCCCATCTCTTGTTCTTGCTGGCTTTATATGCAGGAAAGTGCTTAAAGAGCGCTGACAAATATTAATCGCCCGATATACATATATATGTATCGTTTGCTGCTCGCTCATTTGTATGCTATCTCCCTCTCTCTCATACTCACACTCATTCTCCTTCTTGCTCGCTCTTCCCATAAATCACTTAATGATTTTCCATATTGGCATTAAGTACCGTTAATTTTTATCGCCTTGCTGCAAGCGCCGTGGCAATTGCGCAATATTTATTGCGCAAGCCTTCGTACAGCGCATTTCAACGCACTGCGACACGCCTCTTTTCTGTGGCACGTCACCCCCCAGCCCCGGCCACGCCTCCCCACGCGAAGCTTAACTTGTAAAGCTCTCCATTAATTAGTCGCCGGCAACATTTATTTTGCTCTTTTCATTTCAATGAAAATCAAAATAAATTTACTTAAAATTTATTTTATTTTATTTTTCGAAAATAAATTTTAATAAGTTCCATAAACAATTGTTTAAACAATTAATTTAATAGCAGGGTGAAATGTTGAATAAATATCAATATATCACTAATAAAGAGTGTGATTTAATGTCATTAAATGAATTGAATAAATAGGTAAGCAAATATGTAAGAACAAAGCGAACGAAAACTATTGCAAAATTATACACTGTGAGAAATCTGCGTGTGTTTGACAAGTTGTTTGAAATAATGTTTAAGTGGCAGTTGTACAGTTTAATATTTATAAATATAACTAATAAAAATATAAACTTAATATACACTGCAAAAAATAATGGTGCCATATTTGCCTTCTTTTAGTTCTACATATATTGGAATATTTATATTATTTATATTCAATAATAAATCAATTTTTAAGTAAAACCAACTTTAAATAATGTCAGAAATCTTCTTTATAAAGTTGCAAATACCCTATAGCAAAACTTAATCTCAAATTAGCAACTCAACTTGCAGCAAGAATGAGAAATACCCTGTAGATTGCCTGTAAAATGAACTCTTAACTGCTCGAACTGCATATGCGCTAAAATATGCGCAATTATTGCATATTTTGTGCATAAAAACTTTATCAAAAAGTCATATTCATATCAAAATAATAAGTTTTTGCTACACTGCACATACCCTATGTATACAAAAAAAAACCTATGATGCAAATAAGAAATTCTTTACAACGTTTCATATTTCAATTGAATGCATTTATTACATATATTTTTTCTCCCTCTTCCTCTCTCTCTCTCTCAAATATTTATTTGGACATATTTTAATTGTTTACGATTTTTTGTTTATTTTTCTGAGTGTATTTTTTATTTACCTGATTTTTTTCCCATACAAAAGCCAAAAACAATTGCGAAATGCTTTTGCAAAGTTTTGTTGTGGCGTTATTATGATTCTATATGTATTTAAGCTGAAATATACTCTGTAAATATTTACGCAAATGAAACCAAAAAATTGCCGAATATGCATTTTCTGTTTGTTACATTGTAATTATGCCAAAAGCAGAAAACAAAACACACAAAAAAATATATATAAAATAACCAAAAACCAGTTAACAGGAAAAACATGCCCGCAATGTATATATGCATATATATATTTCATATATATATCTGTTATATATACATTTGCTGTCAACTCCAACAATTTTTGCGGAATAATTACTTTAATTCATTTGCATAATATAGCGTAAATGGTTTTTGGCCAACATTTGCATTTGCAACTTTTGGTAACAGCAACAGGGCCAGAAACAGCTGTGCAGCCCAAAAGGATGTGCAGAGAGAACCAGGATAACAGAGGACTGGCCTGTCGCCTGCTGCTGTCGAGCCAGTTGGGCCATCAAATTTGCATAAATACCTGGCCACAATTTGGCATCACATCAATTACTTTGAAATTATAACACAATTATATATGTACCACATTTACTGTGGGCCAGCTAGAGATAGAAATGAGAGAGACAGAGAGAGGGAGAGAGAGGGGCAAAGAGAGAGGCAGCAGTGTTACTTTGACCTAAGCATGTTTGTGCCATATGTCAAATGTCATTTTGATAACAGCAACTTTTGCATTAGACATTGCCACTAAAAGCTAAATTTCTGCCTCTCTTGGTCAGCCCAACTCTCTCCCTCTCTCTCTCTCTCTCTCTCTCTCGCTCTCTCTGTGTCTGCCACCTAAAATCTTAAGCAAATGGCAGCATGTTTGATAGAAATTTTGACAGCAAACGAAGCATATAAATACAAAATTTAAGTTGAGTGGGCATAAAATATGATATATGTATGAGAATTCTTCCTTATAGATATATATGATATGAAAGTTAGATATGGATATGACTATTGATTTATAAACTCCATGCTAAATATTAGTTTTGTTCATTAAGTTATAGGTTTTCACAGAATAACTTAAGAGCTTTTAATTGATATTTATGATAAATGATAGATAGTAAAAGCTGATTCATTGATTTAATTGGGATTTAAAGATTATGAGTCATTTCTAACTAATTTATGTAGAATTAACTATATATTTCTGAATTCTTCCATAAAGAGATATATAATATGAAATCTCGATGTTAAAATAACTAATAGACGATGAATAATAGAACTTATTGAGATTATAGGATGTTGAGATATTTCATATGTGACTCATGTACATGGAGTTAACTTTATATAACTGAATTCTTTCTTATACAGATATATGATATCAGAGCTCTATGTTGAAATTTAAATTGATTTGTAAACTGAAAGTTAAGCCATGATAATTATAAAGATTGTTCATAAAGTTTCTAAATAATTAAAAGATTTTTATAGAGGAACTTAATATAATATCATATAATATAATAGATATTTATATTAGTAAAATCTCCCTCTTTTCCATATATGATTGATGAGCATTTCTTATTAACATATCTTTCTCTCATCAATTCCCACTTTCACTTTGGCTTTCACAGTTTTCAGTAAATTTTGTTGTATGTCTGTTGCCTGTTCTTAAATTGTGTTAACTGACATTTCAGTTTACAGTTCAGCAAAATGCGCAAACGAACAAAGCAGACCTTAAGAGTCAGACATCGTGTATTGATTAAAATAATGATTTGTGTCGCTTGCCGGAAATTTAATTTTTTGCTGTAACGGATATTATTATACACACATACACATACATCTATATATGTGTGAGTGTGTGTGTCTGTCTCTGTCTGTCTCATTGGTTTGTTTATTTATTTACGTTGCGTGGGCGTTTGGGCTGTTGTATTTAAAACTTATTCCAGCCAGCTGGTCAAAAAGTTGCTGTTGCTGTTGCTGTTGACGTGGCCCTGGCCTCGAGGCCTCGAGGTGGAAAATAAATTAAGCAGGCGTCAATTGCATTAAACTTAATCAAATTTAAAGCGCTGCCCACAAATGAGGCAATTTTATTAATTGATTGACACACAGAACTGATTTGCATTTTCTCTCTCCCTCTCTCTCTCCATCTCTCTCTGTGGCAGGCCATGGCATTTCAGCGCAGCTATAGCAAAGTCTGGTGGGGCTCCGATAGCCAACAGCTGGGCAGCAGCAGCAGCAGCAGCTTCACGGGCGGCGGCCTCTACTCCCACTACAATTACAACAACCAACAACAACTACAACAACAACAACAGCCCGCATCTCTGGACCGTCATCTGGGCACACACGCTGGCAATTTGTCCAGCATCCAGGAGGTGGACGATGAACAGAACAACTCGAAGCTCTCCTGGCACAAGCATGACAGTCCTGGCAGTCTGCGCAGTCAGGTGCGTTATCTAGAATAATACAAGAGACCAGTCAAGTGGAGTATGATCCCAGTTGCATAAAGAAAGGCAAAGTTAAACACATGGAACGTGTGGTAGTGGAACATTTTAAAGTCAAACTTTAACTTAACAAACGTTTATAGATTTAGATTGATGTATAATTGCATACAATTCCATTCACACAATTTCTCCAAAATTGTGTTTCACTTGAAACTATATTTTATATCATATTATATATGATTATTATACTTTTTATTCGAAATACCAAGTTTCACTCTTTCCAATAACTCAACTCAATGTTTCATTCCACCATTCCATTCAAAATTCAGTTTCTTATTTTGAGCAATTATAAATACTTAAGTGTATCATTTCAACATTCCCCTGCAAAATCCACTTATTAAGTGCGTTTACATCTTCTTTTAGTTTCTCTTTTAACTCTCTTCCTCCTTCTAAAATTCACCAAATATTCCATTCCAACGTTTCATTATATCACCAAGTCTTATACAACACACCCTTCCATCATATAATAGAGCAACCAGCAAACATTTGGCTTATTATCTATGCCTGTTCCATTCCATATCGTTCCCCTTTGTGTGTTGCCAAAGCTGCAAACACGCCCCTTCGCAGTTAGTTATCCCTAAGCTAATATCTAAAATTGGTTTCCGCTTTTGTTAACGCTTCTTGCAGGACTCGGGCTTCTCGGACAACGAGGAGCAGCACAATAGCCAGACGGCCACAGCTGTGACAGCTGCCACAGCGACCACGCCCAATGCCTCGCCCACATCGTTACGCTCGATAGCAACGCCGCCCACTGTCATACGGCGCGTGGGCAAATCGTCCTTCTACTCGCCGCTGGTCAGCGTAACGCGTCGCATATCCTTCAAGCAGCAACAGGATGAGCCGGAGAACGAGGATGACGACTTGGAGGCAAGTCGCAGTCGCTTGTTTGAGCAGCTGGATAGCCTGCAATTGGATGAACTGGCTGATGTGGACCAGGATAAGACAATGAGTCCAGCGACACCGCCACGGCCAGCGGTGCGAAGACGCAAGCGCGTGAGCAAAAGCAAATCAAAGGAGCAAGAAATGGAGCAGGAACAGGAGCAGGTGGAGGTGGAGGAGAAGCAGCTGGAGTTCATGTCGCCAGTGACTCCACCGCCGCCCTACAACAACGAGACCATTTATCTGGGCGAGGCACCGCCGCCCTACAACAACGAAACAGTAACCTTTGGCGCGGCAGAGTCTAATCTGGACGAGACTCTCACGCTCAAGGATGCCCTCAAATACGAGGCGCTCTCCCGCTTCACGGCCAGCACCAGCACGCCCAAGGCGGCGCGCAGCAAGAGCAACAAGCTCAGGCTGCAAGCCGTCCACAGCTGGCGCTCCGAGCAGCGCTGGAACTGCGAGCCGGAAGTGATGTGCATGCTCCAGCACAAGTCCATTGCCCAGGAGGCGTACAAGAACTTCACCATCACAACCAGCGCCGTGGCCAAGCTGATGCGTCAGCTGCAGCAGCAGGCGCTCAACTTGCAAACGCACTTCGAGCGGTGCGAGCGCGTCTTGAGTGGGCTGCAGGCGACAACTTTGCCGGAGGCACTGGCCGGCGCCACCCAACTCCTGGTGCACCTGGACGAGTTCACCTGTGTGCTGGAGCGACGTGGAATCTTCTTCAACGATGCGCGCGTCGAGCGCCGCAGATACGAGCAGCATCTCGAGCAAATTCGCACGGTCAGCCGGGACACGCGCTACTCGCTGGAGCGGCAGCACTACATCAATCTGGAGTCGCTGCTGGACGACGTGCAGCTACTGAAGCGGCACACGCTGATCACCTTGAGACTAATCTTCGAGCGTCTGGCGCGCATTCTGGTGCTGAGTGTCGAGCAGAGTCGCTGTGATCTGCTGCTGAGAGCGAACATCAACATGATTGCGACCCTGATGAACATCGACTACGATGGCTTCGCCTCGCTCTCGGATGCCTTCGTGCAGAACGAGGCGGTGCGTGCTCTGCTCGTGATCGTGCTCGATCACAAGCTGAGCTCGGTGCGCGCCTTGGCTCTGCGGGCTCTGGCCACGCTCTGCTGTGCCCCGCAAGCGATTGCCCAGTTGGGCAACTGTGGCGGCATCGAGATCGTCAGGGATATCCTGCAAGTGAGCCAGAGCAGCCAGGTGGAACGCGGAGCCATTGAGCGGCGGGAGGCTGTCTCCTTGCTCGCCCAGATCACGGCCAGCTGGCACGGTCCGGAGCATCGTGTCTCTGGGCTGAGGGACTGCGCTGAGTCTCTGGTTGCGGGCTTGGCAGCGCTGCTCCAGCCGGATTGCTGCGCTCAGACTTTGTTGCTTTGTGCTGCCGCACTTAACAATCTCAGCCGCATGGAGGTCACCTCACACTATTCCATCATGTCCAATGAGGCCATCTTCAGGCTAATTTCAACGCTCGAGCATCAAAGCAGCGGCATCAGCGTCTTTCTCTATGTAAGTATATGAAACTCAAATGATAGGGCTGGCAGCCAAGCTGCGGGTGTGTGTGTGTGAGTGGAACTAGTAATTGCAACTGCTAAATAGGTAAAATTATTGTTGGCAATTAGTGGAATAAATGAGTGGAACTAGTAAATAGAACTGTCATGTGGAGCTAGTAAATGGAACTAGTAAGAACTAGTTTGTGCAGCTAATGAACGCAGCCAGTATGTTAAATAATTAAGGGGAACTAGTAGATTGAACTAGTAAATGGAACCAGTAAGTGGAACTATAGCTTGAGATTTGTGAATTATATAACTGATTGGAACTAGTAATTAGAACTAGTTTGTACAGCTAATGAATGAAGTCAGTATGTTAAATAATTAAGAGGAACTAGTAAGTGGAACTAGTAAATGGAACCAGTTTTCCAGGTTTTGTATACTATTTCCAATCATGTTCTATTGCTAGTTCCATTCAAGCTATTTAACTAAGATTTATCTGTTCCATTTGTCAGTTCATTTATCAATGCCAATCTAAACCCCTTTTGAGTACTTCATAAATCAACTCTGTTCCATTGCCATTGTTTCAATTTGGAACTATTTAAGTTTGCTTAAATTTTGGCATTCGCTCAGCCCTGGTTTCGTTCGTCTCTCCTTTTTTTGTTCCACCAATTTTATTGAAAGCATTGCCTTGTAGAGAGCTCGTAAAATTTATTTGTGCATTTGCAAAGCAATTTTTTCACAATCTTGGCCACGATTTTTCATTTGCCTTTGCCCCAGAAAGCACACACACACACACACACACCAGATTGACTGCCCGCTGGTTGTGAGCATTTTCCTTCCTTTTTTTTACGTTTTTTTCGCTCTGTGTTGCTCATCAACATTTTGTGTCCTTTTATCGTTTGAACACAGGAGCAAATCGTTGGGATGCTGCACAACATGTCGCTGAACAAGAAGTGCCACAGCCACTTGGCCAATGGCATCATCATAAATTTCATCACGTCCGTTTACCAAACGGAATTCTACAAGTCCTACGACTCACGTGCCGAATGCGATGCCCAGCGGCGCAGCATTAAGGCCATACTCTATACGCTGACACGCCTTGTCCAGCACTCGCATCAGCTGGGCGCCGAGCTGCTAGAGCAGTGGCATCTGCCCGATCTCCTGCGACAATCTCTAACGGCAAGTGGCAGCGGCAACGGCAGCTCCTCCCAGTTGGATCATAGCAACGGCTACAGTGGAGACATTTCGCAGCTGGCGCGACAATTGCTGCAAGCACATCAGCAGGAGCAGCTGCTCTTGGGTGTGGGTGCAACAGGAACTGGAACTGGAGCTGTAGCAACATTTAGGAGCAGCAACCAGACGCCCGAGGCTCAAGCAAGGACAACGCTGAAATTCAATTTAACACGTCAAGAGAGTTTTGTCTAGCCTTTTTTTCACTCTAGATACCCATTGAAAATGGCCAAAGCGGGTATACTGGTTATGCCCAAGTGTATGTAACTGACAGCAGAATAGATCTATTGGGCTCAAGGCCATATATAGCTGAGTAATGAAGTCTTAAAGTCTTCAATATCCTTTGCCATATCACTTATAAACCTAAGAATCGATTTAAAAACTATGATACTTGAGCATAACTCGAGAAGTATAAGAGCTATAAAGTTCGAATTTAGTATGCAGCTACTTATAATCTAGGCCCGTAACCTAGGTATTATGTTTTTTTGAATTTTGCAAGTTTTACAGTAATATTTTGATATATAGCTACTCGAATTTCCTTCGTATGACCAAAAATCTTAGTTTTTCTAGCATAACTTGAGAATTATAAGAGCTATAATGTTTAAAATTTGTTATGTAGCTACTTCTACGATATCTTCAATCTGGAAGCATATCTTTTTTTCTACCCAGCTGCTAGTCATGTACACCCGACTAGCTCTCCCTATGCCACTTTCTCCCAATTTTTTTGCTTTCGGTAGGTTGCACCATCAAACCACCTGAGTGGCTAGTCCGGAACACGTACATGGGTAGCCCGGACGTGCGTCAAGTGTTATTGCTTGTCTGGTCACTGCGTGACCCGTTTGCTGCCATGTTCCTACTATCCTCTCTCTCTCTCTCGCTCTCTTTCTCACTTATCCCCAAATGCTTGTAAATGTAAACGAAGTAATTTTTATATTTTCGACCAAGCACCAAGGCATAAGAAATACAAATTGTTGTTAGTTTTTTTTTGTTCTTTTTTTTTTTTTGGTACTTTGCATTTTTGTGTTTGAGCAAAACTGCATTGTTGCCATCACGTTCTAGCACATGCTTCATCTTTGTCTCTCCTCTTCTCTATCCATAGTTTTAATGTATATGTCTAGCAATTCTTTTTTGCCAGCTCATTGTAAATATTTTCATACGGCCGTAAAAAGAAAACCAAAATGTTTTGTATTTTTAGTCAATTTTGTGCCAAAAAAAGAAAAGAAAGCAGAATTGCACAGACAATTCTATTGTACAGTTATATATAGTATCTATGTATATAAATATATATGTTTAATATTTAAATATATTCGCGCTTTTTTGCGAAATAATTATGTATGTTTTCCTTAATATTTTCTATGTTAAAATAAATAAATACTTTATAAAGTTTTCTATTAAAAAAAACTTTTTCATGAATAAAAATTTAAAAAAAAAATATAAAAAAAAAACTGTTTTTATTTTCCTGTTTAATGAATTAGCTTAGAAAGTGTCTAAGTTTGTGAAATATGAAATAGAAAAAATATTTTTTATTTCTACGCATTATTCAACATATTTTCCTTAAAAAAAATATGATGTGAGTCTAAATTTGAAACTTAAATTATAAAAATATTTTCCTCTATATAACCTAAAGCTGAAATTATATTTGCTTTTCATATATATTCTCTTTGCCACACTGCTCAAGCCACCCTCGCTGCCTGCATTTCACTCGCTTATTTTTTATCAATATTGACTCAAACAACAACAACAACAAAGTATTACAATTTACATTCGAATCTGTCGCCTTTGGCCACATTTCCATTGCTCGTGGTCAGCACTCAAATCCATTAGCAAAGCAAAGAGATTGCAATAAGATCTCTGAAGTCCAAATACTATATAGTTTACATATATATATATGTATATGTATATACACATATGTTGCTTTGCTACAATGCAAATCAGAGCTTACACATGCACAAGCCGAAGCCAGCGATAAAGCTGAAAGAGATGAAGAAATTGACAAGAAGAAGCAGCTGCTCAAAGAGCAAGATGAAGCACAAAAAAAAAGGATAAACAAACTATTCGAAGTGAAAGCCCCAGCGCTCACACACACACACATACGCACAGACACTTTCAAAGCAGATTCCCACATAAATTCCTGCTGGCTAAGATGTCAAAAAGCGCGCCAGCCCATAAGCCAGGGGCGTGGGGGGCGTGGCGGGTGCGGCGGGTGTGGGCAGCAGCATAAACAAGTTCTTTAGAGTAGATTGAAGTTATTTAATGTGGGCATATTTTGCATGGCTGCAGGAGCATGAGTGTGTGTGTCAGTGTGTGTGTGTGTGAATCTTTTAGAAATATGCCACAGACACACACAGACACATATACACACACATACACACACATACCCACATATAGGACAGAGTCTTGCGTCTTCTGAATTTTTTTTTGCGCCAAAGTGTTGCGGCATTTGCTAGCTGTGTGTGTGTGTGAGTGTGTGAGTGTGTGTGTCTATGCATGTGTGTGTGCGTGTGTATAGTGTGGGCATATTATGACAAGTATGGCTGACATTTGCCAGCAGCCGAGGCAGCTGCTGTTTAAAGCGCCGACCCATTGACCTCGGCTCAGCGCTAAGCACGTTTATCGTGCGCAGCTTATCTATGTACACACACACACACACACATACACTCATATATATATCTATGTATAGGTAGCGTAGCAGCATAATGTTAGCTGCGTGCTGCTCTCATGATTTTTACAGCATTTGTTGGCGCTGCGACAGGAAATGCCTTTAGTGATTTCCGCATGTGGCACGACACATATTGTCTGTCTGTCCATGTGTGATTGTGTGTGTGTGTTTTGTGTAATGTGTGTTTTCCGCTTTGCTTTCTACACGTCACACACACACACACACTCACACAGAGTGCGAGTTTAAAGCTTAAGCTCAAGCGCCATCAAAAATTCATGGCTAAAAATGTAAACAAGACAACGATTTGCATGACTAGGGCAAGAGAGACGGAGAGAGGGAGGGAGGGAGAGAGCGACGGCAATGGGCACGGTTGCGTTCTAATTAAGGTGCCACTAAAGAGTCAACGCTGCGAGCTGCTAGCGAAGGCTGCCAAATGAGCAAAAAAAAAGGCATGAGTAGCTGCGCGAAAAAGGTGGCGTAATTGGGCATACACGACTGTGTGATACTGTGCACAGAGCAAAAAAACTCTTGTAATTGATATTTTTTCACATGTCACGGCCTAAAAGGTCAATAAATATATAAAATCTGCAGAGCTACTAAAAAATTCATAGTCTGAATGATATGGATCTGTATTGCCATGCCCTTAAGCATACATATGTAAAAGTATCAGAGTGTAAAAATACTTTATTAGTTACAGGTATACCTCAGTATATAATCCAAGTATATATTGTATATGTATGTAATTATAATAATAACAAGACTATAGACGATATGGCTGAGAATTACCAAGCATTTAAGCGCACATATGTACAAGTATCAGATGAAGCTCTATATGCATGTATGTATAATATCCAGATAGACATATATACAGCCCCGATAAACAATACTCCAAAACCAATATACTCCTCATTTACTTCTTTTTACCGGCGCATAAACAAAAATAAACTAGTTACCAAGTTTTAGGTTTTATCAAAAGCTAGAAAACCGTTAAAAGTTGCAAGTTCCAAGTTGCAGCGAGCAGGTGCAACAGCTACAACAGCAACAACTCGAGCAACAACGCGAACAACAACAGTTAAAACAGTTGCGAAAAGATATGCAACGCACTCGCTTTACACTTGCGACACACACAGCAAACGGCAACAAACACCTATATAGGGAATACACAAGGCTCAGCCCTATAAAAAGAGAACTATATCTGGCAAGTATATATAGCGAATGATCAGCTTTATTTTATTAGCTGCTCGCAACAAGCTGCATTGACATTTGCCTTAAGGGAATCGTTTTGCAAAGAGGGGCAGCAACTGCTGCTGCTCCTGCTGCTGCTGCTGCAACAGTAATAATATAAATAATCGCATTTATGGAAGAGCTTTGCTTTGCACAGTTTTGCCTTTTTATTAGGGGTATTCCTGTATGACGATAAAAGGAAAGAGATGACATGGATTAAGCTGTACAATCATGGCGAGTATATTTGAATTTCTGTTAAGGGTTTTGCACGTATGTCTCTTCGCTTTTATAGTTCTTAAAGAGCAGCTACAGCTAATGATAATGTTCATGAGGCGGTTGATCGATAAGTTGATAGCGAAAACATTCTTAAACTAGATACTTATATTATATTATTATACAATATATAGATACATATTATATAGATACATAAGATATATACGAAGCTAAATGGAAAGAAATAGATTAAATTAAAAAGGATTTTGTCTAACAGCCACTTATAAAGAAAATTCGTATTTTCATGATATATTCTCTGCAGTCTCTGTCTCTGTTCATTCCTTCAAATTGAATTCTGTTTTATATATGCCCTCTGTACACTTTATTACAATTATAAACCTCATTTAAGCTGCATGTAAAGACCATTTCCTCCGCAACTACTTTAATCCGGTATTAGCCATGTTTATAGCACCAAAAAGCCAGCTAAGTGCCAAAAATGATGACAAAGTCATTAGGCTCCGTGAAGTATGATATTATGTATAATAGGGATGGGTGTATAACTTTTAACAGCGCTCAACTTGCAGGGGCTGGTAGAGGATGGGAGGAGGAGCAGGAGGAGGGGCAGCTGCACTTAAACGCAACTCTGCAGTTGAGAACTGGTTTAACGCACTGGCAGAGCGACAGGCAGACAAGGGCTTATCAGCTGCCACAGGGGTAACATTTTATTTGATACACTTGCCACAACAATTAGGTGGCAGAGGCAGCGCGCTGAGGCTGGGACTGAGGCTGGGGGGCGGGCAGCAGCAACTTTAAGCGTCGGCTTTGGTGTAGCTTTCGGCGCACTAAGTCAGACATTGAGCTACATTTTGATGAGTGTTTGCCGCTGGGGCAGTAAACGAGTTGTCATTATTAATGCCAAAGTAGCGAGGGCGAATCCCAACGTCTCTACCAACCTCCCCCCCCACCCCTCGCGCAGTCGCAACTCCCCCATCAGTCAATAAAGCCACAAAGTTGCGTCAGAGCTCGAAAAAGTGAAAATGGCTTTCGCAGTGCGTAGCAAGTGGATTGCGTATACGCAATGTGGACGCACACAAATTACATTGCGTGTGTGTGGGTGTGTGCAGTCCCTTGGGCATGACCACATAATGCCAATGCTTCAGCTGAGCTGGGCCAAAATGCGAATCCTTTTGGTATTATTATGCGATTATTAGCCAATATTTTATTTGCTCTCATTTTTCTTACTTTCCCTCTCCCTCATTCTGTCTCCGTGTCTCTCCCTGTCTCCCTCTCGCTGTCGGCCTCCCGCCACTTTGACTTTTGGCTCATAAATTTTTATTTGCTGCAGCAAAGGGTTGTAAGCAGCCACCATTATGCTTGCTTTTAGCTTTTATTTGGTCATGTCGCAGACGTGCACAAGATGCGCCACATTGGGGGGTGGGGGTGGTGTGTGCGGCCGTTGGGGTCTGGGGTGGAAATTTATGTGCGCAAATTGATTGCAAGTGCATAAAATGTATGCCAGTGCAAAGTCAGACTTTGGCTGTTTGGCCAAAAAAGCAAAGTTTCCGCCAAACCGCGCCCCAGCATAAACATAAAAACTGCCAAAAGGCTTTTAACAGCAAGCATCGATTGGTCTCCGCTGAGTTGGGTATAACACATTCCACATGACGTTTGTAATGCATTAACAATCAGCGCGGATAATCAGTCTTAAACTACTAAATTATTCAAGTCCTGAAGGCAGTTGAATTGGGTTAGGCTGAAGTAGAGAGAGTTGTATAGAAAGCTTGTTAAAAGATTAGATTTCTGCTGAACATTTCTCTGGCATTGCTTTAAAATTATTTATTGCTGTTTATTATTATTAATATCATTATTGTATTACAACAAAATCCTCAATATTTATTCATAAAGATTGACAAGCTTTTAAGCCACATTTCTGCTTAATTCGGGTTTAATGTTAAATAGAGCGTAAACTTTGTTTAATAGATATAGAAGTTTCAGAGAACGATTATCATATGAATATGACTATAAGATACTCTGTAGCATAAGAAAAGTTTGTCTATAATAATTTATCTTCAAAATATTTATAAGGTAAATACATATGACTAACAAATACATTGTATTTACTATTAGATTAGACTACTAGATACTCTGTATGAGAAAAGCTTGTCTATATTTATTTTTCTTCAATATTTATAATAATATTTATAAGATAAATACATATGACTAACATATATTCTATCTACTTACATTAACTATCCATAATAACTTATCTTTAGTTCTACAAAAGGGGAATATATTTTGTGGGAAACCAAATGCCTAAGCAAATGCTACATCAAACTCAGACTCTACGAAAATCTGCAGGGTATCATAGCTTCGTCATTTATTATTACATATATTCTTACATTCTGTAATTTATCTAACTGCTCTCTTATTTCTCACTTATAACAATTACCGACCATTCTACAGGGTATCTCCTCGTCTAGCCGTTAATACTCATAAATTTGATCAGACTTTCAGGTGAATATCTATAGTTGGTTATGCTTGTTTAATGTTGATTGGCGTGCCAATAAAGCCAAAGCCGCAGACAAACAACAGAAGCAACTGCTGGGAAAATGTTGGGTGTGCAGCAAGGGCGGAGGTGGGGGGCGAGGCAGGGTGCAGATAGCAGATAGAGCTTTCCGGCCGCAGTTTAGTTATTGGCAAGCTAACTTTAACTTGGCCACAAAACAATCAAAATTGTTGACCGCAATGCGCAGCGATTGGTGCCCAACGGTTTTTCGGTTTTGCGGTTAACTAAGAGAGAGGAGGGAGGTGGGCGAGGGCGATAGAGAAAGGGAGAAAGGAGGGAGAAGAGGGGAGAGTCAGAGTAAAAGTGAGAGAAGGGGCGTAAGCGGGCAGGGCCGAAGTGTGAGAGTTGCGGCGGGTGTTGCCAACCGATTTGCCGCTTGTTAGTTTGGCTAACGCAGGGACACAGAGATAGATAGAGAGAGAGAGATAGACAAGACAACTGCTGCTTGGAAAATAATAAAACACAAACTTGTGGATGTAAAATATTGCCAGTAAACTGCATTGCCATAGAGAGAGTTATAGAGAGGAGTGAGAGATAGGGGGAGAGGGAGAGGGAGAGTGAGAGTGAGCGAGTGGGCGGATGAGGTAAGAGAAATGTTGCAGTCAGTTTTATGTTTTATGTTTTTGAGCTTTCAGCTTTCAGCTTACAGCTACGTTCTATATCAGTTGTCATTGGCAAATGTGGTTACGAAACGGAAAACTTGTTGTGGCTGCTGCTGCTGCTGTTGCTGTTGCTGCCCCAGCTGGTTGCAAGTTGTTGTTGTTGCTATTGTTGCTGCAGCAATTGACACATTGAACGATGAGCTCTTGTTAATGCGGCTTTGCCCGAGAGCAGCAGCAGCCAACATAATTGCTAAGAATTGTATTAGAATACAGACAGAGATAAAGAGAGAGAGAGTAGATGGACTTAGATATATCCTAGCACATTCCGACTTTTGCATTTGGCCGAAATATGCTCTCAAATGTATGCAACATGCAACTAACAACTGCCACAGCCAACTTATGAACATTTCGTGTTGCAAACCAAAAGAACCACAACAACTATTATTGCAAAACTTGGCTCTGTGAAATGTATATGGCCAAAACGGCTTTTGAGCCAAACATTTAAGCCTGCTGAGAGCTTCAGGTGCTAAGGAGTTAATAAAGTAAGACAGATACATATGAGAGCAGATGAATGCATATTAATTTGTTTTCCCAAACAAACTTCCACTAAAATTTCATAGAGTGCATCTGTAGAGCAATAATGAACGAGCAAATGCTTATATTGTAGGATGCAAATGAACGAAATGAGACAGAAGTTGTGAAGGATATATATTGCTGTAGATATAGGAAGATAAATAGGAATAGAAATTTACTCGAGAGATATATACTTGAACTATAGAGAGAGGAGGAGGAGAGAGAGAGAGAGAGCGAGAGAGGGAGAGAGAGAGAGAGATGGAATACTTAAAACTCAATCACAAACTTAAAAACTTTAATGAATATCACAAGAATGCCAGAGAGTTACCAAATAGCTCTATTTATAGCAACTTTACAGCGCGATTGTGTATTGAATTCCATTTAGAAAACTAAAAGGGAAATGCGAGCAAAGAAAGAAAGAAATAGAGAGAAAAGAAAAACAAATTAACCATTTGCATGCGCATTAAATTGTATTTTATCTCAATTAGCTGGCATTGCTGTTCAAATGGCCAAAGTCATTAGACTGAGATTCAGTTGCAGACAATGAGGCAAACGGCATGTGGCGTGTGGCATGCGGCATGCGGCATGTGGCATGCGGCACGTGGCTATTGTACTGCTTGCAGCTCAGTGCAGAGCAAACATTGAATACAGTTACAGCTCTAGGTACTGCTCCTGCTTTAGTTCTAGCTTTTGCGTAAGTATTTGCACATCAAATGATTTTTTATACTTGTTCAAGATGTGGGAAAGTGAGCATATTTGTTGATGTCGACTTGAAGGCATGAATAGACTCCGAGCACTAAATTTCTGTATTACCTTCTCCATCGACTGATTTACAATTATATCTATACTTTCCTTGAACCCGTGGTAAGGCTATAAACACTATATCCATTATAGACTTAGACTTAGCTTAAGTAAAGTCATGCTATTAGATAACTGAGAATCTGCTCTATAGATCTATCGACCTACAACAGGGCTATCATATTTAAAATCTAGGAGCGAGCACTATGCAGTCGCTTACGCTCGGCTGCAATTCTCTAAATTTCCTTTTTTTTTGCGTGTTTGTTTGGCAAAAGCTTTTTGTGTGCAGCTCTTTTTTCGACCAAGTGCAGGGCAAATATTTGTGCAGGCTTTTAGTCCAACAATCGATTGCAGCAAAGCGCATTAGAAAAGCAGTCGAAATTAATTATATAATTAGCAGCTGGACAGCGTGGACAGCGTGGACAGAGCTTCATTTGTCAAATGCAAACAATTCAGCAAACTACTTGATGGCAATTTGAGTGAGCAGCAGAAGCAGCAGTAAAAAAGTGTGTGTGGCATGTAATGAAAACTAACAAACATTTCGAAACCCAAACACAGACACAGAGAGAGAGAGAGAGAGAGAGAGAGAGAGAGAGAGAGAGAGAGAGAGAGAGAGAGAGAGAGAGAGAGAACACTCACACTCACACACACTAATATATAAAGCTGGCACACGGCACGTAGTCGGCTTGGCAGCTTTTGACAGCTGATGCTGATGACGGACGTGACAGCTGCACAATGGCCGAACGGGACCCTAAAAGCTAACGCCGCCAAAAAGTAGGCAACCAAAATGAATACCGTATATTTTGAAATAAATGAATACGTTTCGTTGAGCCCAAAAAAAAAGAAAAAAAAATACAAAAAAAGTAAAAAAGTTCAAATTGTTCTTAGTTTGCTGGTCAAACAGAAAAAAATAAATAAAAATATATATACTTATATATACATAAATACACATATAGCATAAATAAAGCGAAGTGACTTTTGATACAGCATACCCTGTAAATACATTACAAAAAGTCATATATTGTATGTAAAATCGGGATGAGCATATATTATTTCAAATCAGCTGAGTCAAAGCATGATAAGCAAAATATTTATTTTTTATTATACTATTCAATTTATATTATAAATTATATAAATATTTTATATTAAGATAATATAGAGCAAAATATTATGTGTATCATTAACAGGCAAATATGTTTAAAAAAAAAACTTACCAAACTGAGCGCACTAACTTCTTTAAAACAAATTTAACTTCAATCACCTGGTATAAAGAAAGAAATAAAATACGTTAATCAAACAATAATAATAAAAATAATATAAAAAATAATACAAAAATTCTCGACGTTTTTAAAAAAGTATAGATAACAAGCTTATTAAAAATTGATAGAAAAGTATGTATCTACCGATAGGTAGAGTGCTGATACTAATTTAAAATAAAAGAATAGCCTATTTAGTTGTTTCTATATAATCTCTAGAATCATAGCCCGCTCTGCTTATCAGCAGCGAACGATATAAAACATACTAAGAGAAACCATCCACGCAGTCTAACCTTAGATATATGAATAAGTTAACTTAAATTGTATAAATATAAAAACAAAAAATATTTTTATATAGTCCAGGGTATCTAAGCTGTTAAGATACACACATAATATGATAATTTAATTTTTTTTTGTTATTTCTTCAGTGTTTTTGTAGTTGAAAGATTACGGGCCCTCGGGTGTTAGGCTGACTACGTGAATACACAAAGAGAAAGAGACAGAGACAGAGACAGGGAGAGCAAGAGCCAGAGCTGTGTGTATATGCATATGTGGTTGGGTGTGTATGTGTGTGAGTGTGACTGTGTGTGCTCGCTGACCGGTCACAGGTGGTCAGTGGCAGCGGCAAGCAAATGATGTCAGCCATTACAATGCATGAGTCAAAAGTTGAATTTTAATCAAAAAAAAAAAAAAAAAAAAAAAATAAGAGAAAGCGCAAAGAAAACTGAACCCAGCAGCAGCAGCTGTGTGTTAGTGTGTGTGTGTGTGTGTGTGTGTGTGTGTGTGTGGAGGCTGGCATGATTAATGAGACATTGTTCAACATTTGCTTGACATGACCTGCTCCGACTACCTACCTACACACACACACAACCACACACACACACGTACACAGAGCGAACTGTCGCAGCTGACTCCAAAAAGTATGCAACATTTTTTCTCTCACATTCTTTCTAACATTTTCCCTTCAAACATTGCGCAATTTGTTCGGTTGGCCTTGAGCGCTTTGTCAATTGTTCAATAATTGAAATTTATGAAATATGCGCTTAGCTGTGACCTTGCTGACCACTATACCATGTCATGACATAAAAAACGGACAGAGAGAGAGAGACACAGAGCGAGAGGGAAAGAAAGTGAAATTCAATGCGCAACAACAAATATTTTGCTAACCCCAATGTTTGAAAAGGCAAACGAGCAAACAAACAAGCAGGCAAATTGAAAAACAAGGCCTCATCTCAAATTTCCACACACACAGACGCACACATCCGTTATTAAACTTTAATGTGTGTGTAATTTAAGTTTAACTTAGTTGAAAATAACAGCGAGCGCTTTTGGCCTGGCCTGGTCCAAGTTTCTCTTTACATATCAATTTTATAACCATAGCTGAAAAATAAAGAGTATAGAGAGTGTAATAGAGTGAGCAATTGAACGACTATTAGTTATCCTAGAAAATCGGATTTTCTTTCAGATTTTTAGCTGATCTTAAAAGAGAAATAGTGAAAGCTAAAAGTGTTGTAATGGATAATTGCATCGAATAGAGGTAGAAATGATAGATATGGATGATTAAATAGTATACAGAATATTGTCAACGTAGTTATCCTATAAAATAAAAGTTATTTTGTAAAATGTGTTTTACTTTAGTTTAGGTTATATTTCAGACTCTTAGCTGATCTTAAAAGAAGCCTAATGAAAGCTAAGAGTCTGGTTAAAAATGAATAGATTATAGAGATAAAGATGACAGATGTGAAATTGTACAGATTATTCTTATAGAAATTCTAAGAAAATAAAAAGGCTTAGGTTTAGAAGTGCTGAATCTTGAATGCATTAGCTATCCAATTGACAGAATTGATCTCACTCTGCAGTTTGTTTAATTTGAAACAGAATTTTGTATCAATTTAATATCAATTTTTGATAGTCTTCATCAATGACTTACAACTTCTATTCCAATTCAGTTTCAATTTCATCTACTGCACACCGGACTTAATAATTTAGTTTCCATTCAAAATGCTCAATCTTTTGCCTACCTGACTGACTTCATAATACAGGGTATATTGAAAACTGGAAAAAAAGAAACTTGAAAGATCATAAAATAGAGAATGAAACTGGAGCGGCATAGTTTAAGGGCAGAGCGGGGGAGTATAGGTAGCTGCTGCTGCTGCTGCTTCTACTGCTGCTCAATGTGAAAATCGAAGCTCGATAATTTATTTTGCTGCCATTCCAAGCGATTTCTCTCATGCGGCGTAGTACATTTATTACTTATGCTAAGGAGCAGCCAGGACCACAGACATCCTGTCTTTTCTCACTCAGTGTGTGTGTACATGTGTATGTGTGCGTGTGTGTGTAAATTCCCCATGCATGCGGCTGGCAGCTGTGGGTGTTTTTTTTTTTGGGTAACTGAAAGTTGCATGCCTCGGATTATATATGAGTTCGATTATTTCAAGTTACGTTGCTTAAATGGCAGCCAGCGAGCACACAACTTGGCAGGGGCAGTGCGCAGGGGCGCAGCAGAGAAGGGGGCGCTAGGAGCAGACGAGCTACCAACGTAAAGCATCAGGCAGCATCGACCTTGTTGGGCATTTTATATATATGTATATATATATTGAAAATTCGTTATATATGCCTTAATTTGTTTGCGTGTGCGCACTCGAGTGCGAAAACATTGCCAGCGAAATGGTTAAAAATTAATATTCGTCTGTTTCGGCTGGCAGCGAGTGCTTAAATTTTATACAATTTTCAAAAGTTTTATATATGAGTGTGTATATATATCCTTGCCAACTTTTTTTCAATTTAATTATCCAAGTGCATGAGTTGCTGTAGTATTGAAATTTTATTTTGATTTTAATGAGATTTTGCAGTGATGTTTATCTCATTATTTTTAAGGGGGAGAAACTATTTAATCATTTGATTGAGTGATTCATTGATTGATTGATTGATTGAGAATCGTAACAGCTATGAATCTTTGTTGCGTATGGGTTGTGTGTTATAAAATATTTTACAAACTGACTAAAGAGAGCTTTCATGTTGCTGCTTGATATAATATTTTGATTGAATGACTGATTGATTGATGTATAACTGATTGTAGCTTATACAAAGCTAAGTACTATTGCTATTATTGACTAGCTGACTCATATAATATATATTGCTGAACACAAAATATGCTATATAAATTTATTTTTTCACCCTGAACCCATTGAAAATGGGAAATCAGGGTATAATGGTTTTTTAGTTTTAGTCAGCTATTATATTACAATTACTAAGGTATTGCAAATTCTTCATTGAATTCAATTATATATATACTATAGTCCCATTCCATTTATACTCATTTGTAGCTCGCTTTGGAAGAAGCAGCTACTCATCAAATGAAATGGAGCAAAAGAATAGAGCTGCAATAAATGCTTGCATCGCTTAGGAATTGAAGTTGAAATTTAGCTCAAATAAAAGTAAAATGAAACGAAACATCAATAGCCAAAGGCCAACACAGCTGTGTCCAATAGACCATCTCCCAGTGCTCTACTCATCTCCAACACACATCAGCTCACATCAGCTCTTTGAACTCACTCGTGAGTACAGCTTTTACAGATTATTAAAATGGCCAGAGCAGACACTCACACATGTGTATATAGATATAGAAGCATGTGCTGATGTATTTATGTATATGGTCATTGGGTATACATAAACTACAAAATATAGTAGATTCAAAATGAAATAAAGAAATTTTTTAATACTTTTATATAAAAATAAATGTTGCATGCTCTGCATAAGCAGGAAGTAAAAGCAGTCCTGGTTAGCTATATCAACTAAATATAGTTGATCTATTTCTCTCTGTCTCTTCGTATGCCTATCTCTTCGTATAGGTGCTGACCTTGATCAACATTAATTTAGTATTAATGAAGCTACTGAAATTGGCTATGAAAAGCCTTGAAGTCTGGTTGCAACATCCACTTAGAAAACAGTTCAAGTGATACGAAGCAGTTACTACTTCAAGTTCAGACATGTTTTGATATATATTATATGTCTATTATGAACTTATGTCTCAGCCTCTTCCTTTATATTTAATACTTTTTCTGCAGTTATTATTGACAGTTCGTCTGCCATAAGGTTCGAAAAGTTGAAAGTGCGTCTAATGCCTGATTTTCCCCATTTTTTTTTGTTCGTCAAAAACTTTTTTATGCACGTCAATGGGAAAGCTCATTAATATGTAAAACTTTTATGAGTGGAGTCTGTGTGATAGCTGGCAGCGCAGGTCTTTGAATGTGTGTGTGTGCGTATGTGTGTGTGTGTGTACTAGTTGGCCCTAGCATTGCCCTACTGCCTGCCTGTCTCTCTGTCTTGTCTGCCTGTGCCTGTTGTTGTTGCTTTCTCCCGCTTCAGCTAGTAATTTCGCTTTTAGCCAGGTACAATTTTAATAGCATACTTTGCAGGGCGCCTTGGCAAGTGGGCGCATAACGGCGTTGCATCAATTTTCAAGTTTCGCTCGCATTTTAATGGACACGCTGCAGCCATTTGGGTGCTTTTGAGCCAAACAAGCGTATAAATTTCATGGTCTTAGCGAAAAAGTTATGCCCATGGCCCAAAATGGCCAAAGAAAAAAAAATCTATATATATCTATAGAAGCGGCGTGGGATACTTGCATACTTTTTGGTCATTAAGCATTTAGTGTAATGTAAATTTAATGTGCGCTAAAAAGCTTAATAACGATATCAAAAGGTATTATGATCGATTGCGTCAAACAGGTATGTCAACGCTATCATAGCAGCAGCAGCATCAGCAGCAGCAGCCGCAGCTGTCAGCCGGGCAATGCCTGGCATTTTTATGATGGTTATTAAAAATTGTCAAGCAATTTAACAGCAGAGAGTGGGAACAGAATGAGAGAGAGAGAGAGAGAAAGAGTGTGTGAGTGAGCCAGCGAGACTGAATAATAATTGAATTTCTATGCAAACTGTGCGATAATTTAAGAGGTAGTTAAAGTTGAACGTGTCTAGCATCAGCAACAAAACCAAAGACCAGCCTCATCAACTAATTGCCAAAAGCTGTGCGCAAGCTGTGAAAATCATGTAATACAGACTTAAGGTATACACTAACCAACGCACACTCACGCAGACTGAGTCTCGAATAAACAAAATGTTTGCACTCCAAGTGTAAATATTTAGCAAAATCTTTTGATAAATACGAAATACAGAGCAAAAATTTGTCATGTGATAGACAAAGTCAACGTTAGTGGCTCTATTTTCGTTTTACTTTTCGATACAGTCAATATATCAATAGGAAGAATCAATAATATTAAACATATTGGAATGAAAATCAAAAGTTTAAATGTTAAGCATTTTGCAGCATTACAGTGGAAATCAAGCGACTGTGAATTCATGATTATAAATAGACAGAGGGTCGGTCTATCTGTACATTAGAGATTATATTTCAAACGAATTTCGTTGTGTCTTTAGAGAGCACTAAATTTTGTTGAGAAATTTTACACATTGCAAGCTATAGCATCTCTTGGGCCTTCGACAGAATGCTCAAGCATGAACAGTCGACATTACTAAGAATAGTCCATAGGATTCGGCCACCTACTCGTTATCTCTCCAACATATTGCTAATACGAATGTTATCCTATATGTTGGCTTCGTAATAAGTATGTTAGTGCTAAGATGCAAAGAGCAAAAGGCAGCAGCAGATAACAATGTTAAAATGGCTTAGCATGTAAAACAAGACAAGAAGTGTCAGCTTGTGTGCAAATGCATGACAAATGTGGCCCGTTTAAAGATTGGAGAGTGACTTGAAGATTATGATGTTGAGCGAATTTTATCAATTTTACACTAAAATCACAAACACTTCGCGCTTATCTTAAGCAAATCCTCTGCACTTACATAAATATATAATATTTATGTATATTCATGTATTTAAACTTCAGTTACTGCAAATTTGAAATTTTCACTCTATCTTTTCTCGCAGTGCATACTGCGTGTCTTTTAGCTTTTTGCCACAAAGTCTTCGTGCTGCTTTGCAAACATTCTTGCTACACGCTTGCAAACTTGTGCACGCACACTCGTGCGTATACGTGATTTATACACATTTCGGCCAGCCAATTTCGACACACACACACACTCCCACACACACACACACACATATGCACAGAGACTGCACAATTGACTGTTTGATTGATTTAGTCAGACAAAGCTTTTGATTGATTTGCCAACTAGCTGGCACAGTGAGCACTCGCCGAGTCGTACAAAATGGACGAGTTGAACGCAAGTCGTGCGCAAATTTCGACATCAGCTAAAAACAAAAAAAATATGAAATAATTGTATGCCTCTCTCAAGTTAATGTGAACGCTCACATGGCTGGCAAAACGGCTGGTTAGCTAATTAAATTTGTAGCTGCTGTCGCTGCTGTTGGCTGCAATCAGCCAAACTGCCAGCAGCCAAGTGCAGAGCAGGTGAGCAGGTGAGCAGGTGAGAGAGAGCTATACATATACATATATATATCTATATATATATATATGCTAAATGATGTGTCTGTTTAACTGCCTTGTGTTGCCCTGCTGCATGCCACACAAAGTGCCCTAATTTAGTTTATCCATTAGCAGAGCTGGGAACGAGAGCGAGCGCATCTAATGTCTGACAGCTAACCAAATGGGATGGCTGCCACAACACAAGTGCACAAACAAGAAAAGCCAAAGCCAGAGCCGGAGCCAAACCCAAAGCCAATTTCCAAGAGTTAAATGCAAAACGCAAAATTACCAAATTCTGAAAGCACAACTCTCAAATGAAATCTTGGCCATAATTATGAGCCAGATATGCGCACACATGTTGTCTGGCAGCAGATTTGGCCAAGCTCAGGTCAAGTTCTTGTGAGAAATGCAGTTTTATTTATATGCATATAATAAATGTAATATGAAAATCTTATTAACTATTAGATAATTTCAATTAGTTGCGCTTGGAAGCTCAGGATTTACGTTTCGGATATTTATGAATAGGTAAATCAATTTTATTTATATATTTTAATCACCTCTGAGAATATATATATTTGATGCAATTGGAACCTGACTTAAATTAAGTAAGTATGTTTTAATTGGAAATTATCATATAGATGATATATAGATTTACGTTTCGGATAATTTCTATTTTATATATATTTCAATCAGCTTTGCTGTAATGAGAAACTAACTTAAGTTAAGTACGTATGTTTTAATTGGAAATTATCATATAGATGATATATAAATATATATCTTTACATACATATTTGCAGAAAGACAACCATATCGATCTATTTGCTGCTCCATTTCAAATGAAATGAATGTATGAAACATTTTATTCAATTGATTTAGTATAATATTGTGTCATCTTATTAGAGTTGGAATTTGAACTAGAAATCAATAGAAGTTCAATAAATGATTTACTCTATAATCATGCAGTATCTATCTAATTCATATTTTATTTTAGTTGTTAAATTTGTATATAGTTTTTAAACATATTTCATGGACATGATAATTTAAAATAAACAACTTCTGCTGATACTTTACTACGTATTTAGTTAAAGTTTATATACTGCACTATATATCTATATATATAGATAAACTATTACTTTATATACTATACTATATATCTATATATCTTACTATCGACCATACACTACATATATATTCTTAATGTGAAGCAACAACTGCTACATTCAAATCATGTCAACCTGTCTCTTCTATACTCTATGGATACTATAATATAGCTCTAATAGTTATTCATACATATGTAAGTATCTTAAGATGAACAGAGGCGACAGTTTGATATGAATTGATCGACTCAGCTGTTGTGTCTCATGCAAATAACTTTACATTGATCCATAACTTTTACTAACTGTTGAATAATTTAAAGACAAATATTTTAAACAGCCCAAAAAAGACTTTAAATTGCAAAAGATCTTTGCACTAAGCCCGTCCAATTAGAGAATATTACCAAATATATACATATATACACACAAAGTATATTAAAATAAAAAGCTGCAAAGGAACATTTCGCAGCAGTGGCAACTGGACAGATTTTGGCGCATAAACCAACGGCAAAGGCAAAGGCAGAATAAATGATTTTCGTTATAATTAATTACGCAGCGCACTAAACAGGACAGTGCCACAGGATCTGGCTGCCCCGCCTTCAGACGCAGCTGCACAAAAACTCGCCTAAGCAGCTTAAGTAAGCAGCAGCAGCAGCAGTGGCAGCAGCATTGGTAGCTACCAAGCTGTGGCATGTGGCATGTGGCACAGTGGAAAAACAAATCATATCCAGCGAATGAAATAAAAATGTGTTTTGTGCTCTGGTGCAGAAAATGGACATCAAAATGACAAAGGCAAACGCTGTAAACATTTCGAACCAGCATTTGAAGCAACAGCAACAGCTACAGCTACAGAGCTACAACAAACAATTGGCCAACAAATTAATGATGCCCCACAATAAACAGGAAGTTGAAGTGAAGTGAAAGTGAAGGCAACTACTAGAGGTTGCCCTGTAAAGCAACAGGGCTTAGCGTAAGTAGAGTAGGATAGAGTATACGTATTTAGTTTTGGTCATATTATATGAAAAGCTTTATAATATAATTGATATCTTTAGATAGTCTTATAGTCTTGCAAGTATCTGTTAAATGAGAATATCTCAAAAGTAGTTAATCTACATATCGGTGGGACTTTAGAGTGGTTATGTATCACATTTGATATAGATCTTCAAGTTTTCCTATATATAGATACTTATCGACATTAAAGACACATACTGTCTTTATTGTTTCACATTCATATACCCTCTTCATTTATTGCCCAAGCTTACAGGGTATAACAATCTCAATAGAACAATGAACCGAATGCTGATGCTCTTAGCTTTTAGTCCGTCGACTGCCAGCTTGATTAATTGTTTGCCCTACTGCCAAGCTGTGTGTGGGCTGGAGGCGTGGCATATATGCAGATATGCAAGGCATGCATACTTATTCACTTGATTCAATATGAAGTTATAGCCAAGACGCTTTTCGCATTCACATTCACATTCACATTCGCCTTCGCATTCGCATTCTTTGCAGCGTTTGTCTCTCGCTTGTGTTTGTGTGAGTGTATGTGTGTGTGTGCAGAACTCTGCTCACGTTTGAAAATTGCGCTCAAATGCACTTGCATATCAAAAAGACGTAACGCCTACTGCTTGGTTACACCCACAAGTGAATGTTTTATGCGCTGAGTGAGAGTAGAGAAATGGGTATATTGATTGTTTGGCAAAGTGAGCGTAATATATGGGCGTGCGTATATAGGGACGAGTAAGTATTTTCATATTACATTCCATTACATTATTTAAGAGTAAATAGTCTTTACTTTAAGCTAAGATACTTTCTCTGATTAACGAGAGTTATCTGAAGGATTACCTTTGCAGATCATTCTGATATATTTACTACTTTACTTACTTTCCACGTTATAAATCTTGAAAATATTCATTTTTGGAATCTGGAATTTGATCTTCGGAGTGAGATTTTTCTGACCTGTTTCTCATCGTCATAAACTCCCATCTCATTCTCACCTCATTTTCTCAGCAATTGTCTTACAGTTTTAGAGTCGCTTTAGCTCACCGGGTAATAATATATATTTCCAACTTCCACTTGATTTTAAATGCAGAGCAGCGCCTAGTCAAGCACACCTATTCAGCTGTTACGAGCTTGCCTTGTTATGCTTTTCTACCTTGGCTCTCCCTTTCACTCTACCTACCGCCCTCCCCTCCCTCTCCCACTCCCTCCCTATACTCCGCTGGCAATAAAATTGAAGACGTACTGCAAAAGACGTTAGATATGTACAAATAAAATGCAAAAAGTTATGGCACAAAAGCGCAAAAAAAAGCAAGCGAAAATTCCCAGCAAAAAAAAAAAATAATAAAGAAGGAAAGTAGAAGTAAAGCAGAAGAAAAGAAGAACAGCAAAAATATTGCCAAGCATTTTCCAATAAATTTGCATAAGTTGCATTGCCGCAAACGGCGTCATCGTCGGCGTCGTCGTCGTCGTCGTCGTCATCGCCTGCAGTTGCCATTCCAATTTTATGCCTGCATTTTTTCTCTCACTTTTTCTAGGTGTATTTTCTTTTTCTTTTCTTTTTTTTTTTGTCGTCTTCTTTTTACCTGTGCTGCATTCTTGTAGGTGGTCTGCCTCGCGGCGTCAACGTGGCGAACTTTGTCCTGGCATCAGGCTTTGTCGATCGTGTTTTGCCTGTCTGTAAGTTATTGTTGTTTCAGTTGTTGTTGTTGTTGTTGTTGCTGCCTTTTACTTGCCTGACTAAAAAGCAGTTTCCCTTTGAATACATCCTACTGCCAGTCCCCTGTATCTCTCCCCCCCTGACTCTCTTTATATATATATATTGAGCATTATCATTGTCCCATTTTGGCAGTCGTCTCTGTGCGCTCCGCTCTGTAAAGGAAATACTTTGACCTGGCCACAGCCTTTTCCTGTTGCAACCATTTGAAAGCTTATATATCTTTTATATGTCTAATAAACAGTTGCAGTTGCAACTGCTTTATGGTTTTTTAAAGAGTTATTTGAAAAGAGAGTTTTGGGTTGGTATATTGCGCGAGATTTGAGACTCTGAATAGATAGACTCTTGTACAGGCAAGAAAAATGAAAAGTTATACCATGTATTTAAATTCCAAACTCTTCAAGAGGGTGAAGCGTGAAGTACATATATTAAGTTTGTAAGTCTTCTGAGCAGAAGTAGTATCTTCTTGAATCATCTATTTATCCAATCAACAGATAATATATAGGTTGCTCTGGACTCTCAGCTAGTATTTAATAGTGAAATGAATGTTATTAAGATTATACATTGATCAAATCAATTTTTAAAATTAAATTTAATTATTATTACATTGTCTACTGCTGCCTAAGGATCCAATTAATATTATCAAGAGGATTATCAAGCGCGTGTGTTAGCTTAAGGCGTTAAGTGTCAGCATCGCTGACATCTATGAGATATATGAGCTTTGAGAGTTGTTGACTTAATACATATAAATAACTGTAAGTAATACATAATATCAATAGTTAAACAATTAGGCAATCAATTATCTTTTGTCTATTAACAATTTATGTTATTATTGATTCAGGCTAATCAAGCAGTTTAATTATGAAATCTCTTTATAGGTCAAGAGTGTATTATCACCATTTGAGCATTTAATTTTCTGGCCCTATATTATTTAACTCTCTTAGACTTCATGAAACGCGTTCTTGACTAAAACTTTGCTAACAAATTTTCAACAAAAATTAATTGGCAAACTTAAATATTATTTACATTTTATTTTCGCATTATTCGCAATTTATATTAAATAACAATCTTATCCATAGTCTAAAGTTTCAGCATTAAAAAACTCTTTCTACATTATTGGCAATATTTTATAAAATTGATTGTAAATTAATACAAAAAAGAAACTACTCCTGTTGAAACATTTTAACTATATTAATAATGGAAAAAGTTTTTAATAATTAGTTCTTTATCTACAGTTCTTTTGTTACCAAATTAGTTTTTGTTACTTTCTACAACTTCGGTAACCAGACACACTCAATTAAGTGAGGTAAATGAAGTGAGTGCTCGAAATTCATTAATAACATCATTATATATATACAGATATTATATATGTACCAACATATATAGTTATCTGAATCACTTATTCAGTTGTTTACCTCCACAGCAAATACTACATCTGCTATTCAAGCTAATCCCTACATACTGATAGACTTTTGGCATGCATAAATAGTATTTTATCTAAGTGGTTCTAAGGCTTATTGGACTAAATCTGGCTCTATGACTGCACACTGGAGGGATAGTCTATGTTAATGATAAGATCAGTTTTCATATGAAACACAACTTTATTTCCAAACTGTCCTCTACATTTCTCTTCACTCCCTCCCCTTTTTAGCCTGAAGCATCTACTAACAACCTCAAGTCCAACATCTCTGCTAAATTACTTGAACTTTCCTAACGATTTGCTGCCACATATTTTCGAAAAATTGTATTTTTAAATAAATTTTTCCTTATTCCTTTACCGATTCATATTTCTACACGTTTTGCCATTAAAGCTCCGGCGCAAAGACAAATGCACAACTCAACGCTTTTCACTTGACAAAAAATGGCTAAAAATTGTGTTGTTTGTGCAAGGAAAAATTCTCAAGGTGTTCGCAAGGAATAAATAAAACAGACAACAGTGCCGCAAGGGCCAAAGCCACATAAACTTTGGCCACAATTGTTAGCAGCTGAAGCGGAAGCGAACAAAAGCATAAACCAAAATGGCCAAACATATTGACACTCACACACACACACAGTGACACTCACACACACTCACTCACACTCACACTCACACTCTGTGAGTATGTGAGGCGTTCAGGGTCAGCGCATTGAGGCTTGGCGAATTATAAATTTTCAATGAATTGACACTTGAGGTCATATTGAACTAAGCTTTTAATTTTGTCAACGTAGCCGGCGTGCGTGGGCGTCACTGCACGTGGGCGTGGCTCTCGCACAACGCTGCGCATAGCTGGGTGTTAAAGTTGACAGGTTTTGGCCTTGAGGCACATTTCACATCCCACATCCAAGACTAACGCAAATAGTTGAGTAAAAATTGTGCTACGTGAAAAGTGAAGCTGACTGAAAGATGCCCTCGATTAAGGGAATGGATGTTGTGTGACATGTATTTTAAGCAGAATTTATTTATAAAGTAAGCGAATCGTTTACGGCAATCATAGTGCAGGAACTTATTTATATTAAATTAAATAAAGAGTTAAGTTGGAAAAAAAGATGAATGGTTACTTTAGGGAATCCTTCTATTAAGATATATATAATAGGAATATTAGACAAATATAATATGATGATAATGAATAACTTAATCAACATTTATAAACAGTTTTATATTATGTTTTATATAGTTATAAATGCCAAAAAAAAGGTTGCTTTATAAACTCATTTCAATTAGGAAAAATATCAAAATTTTAATACAAAAATCTTCAAAATTTTAAAGATAACAAATTTTTCATTCGATTAAGTCTTAAATACTATTTATTATTATTATTTAACAAATTTCCAAATTGATCTATTTATTATAAAAAATTATATATAAATTATAAATATATATATTTTTTAAAAATATTCGATATATATTTATTTATATATAATTTACATTTTTTCTATATTTTTAATTTTTTTTTATTTAAATATTTTATGTTGTTTTATAATATGAAATTTTAATTTTTTTTATATTTAGAAATTTGTTTTTATTATACAATAAAAAACCTATATTTTTCTACCTTTCAATTCAATCTCCATTTAACTTCTGACTAACCTTCTCATAGATCATCCTTGCTTCCTGCTGTCCATCGCATCTAACATGCCCCAATCGAAATAACTTTGGCGTACTGAAAATCTAATGACGCACAAATTTTTCTTGTGGCTGTTATTGGAAAGTGTCCGCTGAATGGGTCTCAGTGTGCCCCATTGGCGTGCGCCCAGCCTTGCAACACACACGAGGCTGGCCATATAACTAGAAGAGCAGGTGCTTTGTGCTAGCTCCCACTTTTTTCATTTTTTTTTTCCTCAAGTTCTTTCGATGAAAAGTGGCTGCTGCAAATTGATGGGTGCAACGAAAGTTTCGTCGTCCAACTTTTCGCGCTGCAAGTTGCATGCGACACACGACACGACAACGTTTGGCATTGTCTTTCAAGGACAGCGCATAGGAGACGCCTGGCCGAGATGGAGCAAGACGATTTGGAGCATTTTCTAATTACCAAGCCAAGCAGGTGTAATAGCTGTGTGCGCGGCAAATTAGCGAGCAGCGAAAGAGTAAATCGTGTGCGCATTGCGCAGGCGCAAAAGAGAATCGCGAATGCGATTTAAGAGCCGCCCGCAGTTGGGGATATTTTCTCTTTGCTCAAACTGTTCAGAACGTGCTTTATTAATTTATGTGCTTAATTTTTGTGAACGTTCAACATTTTTGCGCAACTGTTGCATGAAGCACTGAAGCCGACAGACGACAGCCGACAGCCGACAGCCAACAGCCAACAGCCAACATAAGCAGCAGCAGCAATAACAATGCCAAAATTAATGTGAGCACATCTATTCGCCAGATTGAATTATTACAAAACCATAAATTGTTAATTGCCACACACAAACACACACACATGCATGATTAGCTGCATGTGTGTGGTAAATCTGTAGCACGACAGCCGAGACAAATGACAAAGGGCTCCATTTGTTATGAGCTTTTGCTTCGTGTATGTAGAAATCATTGAGCAAAATGCTTCGCATTACATAACACTCTAACACACACACACACAGATGCATATACACATACACACTTACATACACTCATCTACATTCTTGTTTAGCTTTTACCTGTGGCTGACGTTGTCCAAAAACCGCCTGCCAAACATTTTAAATGATTGCCTCTAAGCTATTCCGACTCAAGAGAGTTCACCTCACACTGATTAAGCACGTAAATTCCATTAATATTTAAGAACGTTTCATTTACACTTGAAGAAAAAGAGACAACATCAACAAAAACTAAATATTTATAATTTGATGTATAATTTATGAGCTATACTTCAATATTTATGCTTTAATTTATCATATAAGATTTGATTAAAGACGTTTAGTTGTAGTCTTTAAGTTAGCTAAAGCCTTAACTAAAACTAACAATACTAAACTATATTATACTTTATACGTCTGATTAGTTTTTGAGTAGATATTCGAATTTTGTTTATATTTATGAATCAACTTGACTTAATTTTTATGGACTAATTTGTTCTGCATATCCTATAACTTAGTTTTGACATGTGTTCTAATTACAATTGTATTTTATATATAATTTATTGAGTTAGATTTATATTCAAATGTATTTATATTTACATAGTTTTATTAAATATTTAATTTTTAATTTTTTATATTATTATTTTATAATTTGTATATTTTTCTTACTTTATATACAATTCATAACTTGCGAGTGATTTCGTTTTGGCTTTAAGTCTGTTTATTCTACTGATTTTTATGCCAGATTAGTTCTCAGAACAGAAGTTCTTTGATAATCTGTTCAAAATACTCATATAGAGTTATTTTGTATATAATCAACGAATTAGATTTTAATGTTAAATATTCATGCTTCTTGATTTCACACATAATTCAAGTTGTTAATATGTACACATTTCAAGCAGTTGGCCAAATATTGCTTAACTGCAATTTTGTTGGCCAACAGCATTAAAGGCAACGTAAATTGCAATCTCACGCCATGCAAGAGACTCAACGGCATCAGAGCTGCAGTCAAAGGGGTTAACTTAGATGTTAGTCGATTTTAGAGTTAGTTCTCTTTGCTTCATTAAACAGTAAACGCAAGCTCTGAGTATGTTTTATATAATGTAAAAACTAATTTCGGTAGACGGAAAATATATATAATGCAGCTTACGTTAAGTTAGTTTCTCTTTCCAAAATGAAAATTGTATGCATACTTACAGCGTATATTAGTTGACATTATATGTTCAAATGGAATTCATAGATCATATTTACAAACTTGTAAAGGGCATATAGATATTAGAGTAGTTTTGAATTGGGACTAGACTCAATACATCTACTGCATGACTTTTCATTTCATTTGAAGATTGTTGCAATATATGCTCTACATATATAAATTCATAAAGTATATAGGCAAATTATGAGCTTTATCAAGGTAGTATGACAAGCAGTTTAACATTTCTATGATACTACAACTTTCTACACTCTATAACTCTATACCTCTACAACTTTATATACTTTAACATACATTTCATACAAACTCTCGACTTCTGCTGCTAATTACAAATATTGCAAGATTTCATTCCCAATGCTGACTTTCAAGCTTCTAAAACAAATCATTTAAATAATTTCAATTTCAATACAAAAATTTCCAATTTGAACGAGAGCTCGACTACAAGTTACCCTCTAGCATACGAACCAATTACAAATTTGTTGTGGAAAATTCCATTCGAATAGAAATTTTTTGCAGAATAAACAAAAAACTTCATTTATATTCAATATATAAATATTGTTTCTGCTCTGCTTATTTACCTGAGAAAGTTCCAATGAGTCAAGGGGCAAGAGTCAAGATGAAAGGTTTGGGCCAGGGGGCGTGGCGCGCACACGTGCCCATTAACTGCAGCTTTGCGTATTCATTTAACAGAAGTCAAGGTACATAATTGGCTGGGCCAATTAACAAAAAATCTGCATAAAACAAAAAAAAAAAAAACCAAAACTCGTTAAAATTTTGTGTTTTGTTTTTTTTTTTTTGCTTTATAAATAAACCATTAAGCCATAAGCCAACATGTTGCTACTGCTGCTACTGCTGCTGCTGCTGCTGTTGATGCTTCAAGTTACAATATGTTGCTGTTGAGTAAATTCCTGAAAACTTGGCTAGCATCGAAACGCTTTGTTGTTTTTGCGTTCGGCGTTCGCTAAGGGCCAAAGCAATTTCTATTTTCATTTAATAGCAAAAGTTATTTTTTTCGCCTTTGTTCATTGCTTTGTTTTTTGTATAATATGCATACCCTGTACCCATTGATATTGATTGGAAAAAGGGTAGACTGTTGTTTTGACATAGTCCTATATATGAAGCAAGCGGTGCATAAAAGTATCTGACAAAAGGGTTTTTAAGGCTTTTACAGCTTGTTTAAGTTTTCAGATATCTGAATATTTTATTGGGATTTCATCAGGCTTGCTATATATACCCTGTAAATATCGATTTTAATTGGAAAAGTTATGTGAAATTGTTCTTTCCATGGAAAAATTTCAGAAATTCCTTTTCTTGACTTTTTAACTCTATATATCTGTACCAACTAATCGTCATGTATCTATACTTATATAAATCTGACATAAATGAATTGTATTGCATATACTTATTATACCTAATATTGAATGTTTTTTATTACTATTTATTAATTAATAATTAAATGTATTTCATTTTGCTTTTGTTATTATCTTTAGTCATATTTCATATTGTTTATTTATGTATAACTATTATTTATATATTTTTGGATATACTTATATATTATAAATTTACATTCGTATTTAGTAATTTAAAAATTAGCCCTAGGATTATCTCTAATTTTGAAAACTGGTATAAAATACTATCAAATCAAGTCAATCTTAAGATGAATTCAATAACTGCTTTGCCTACTTACAGGCTAACCGCTAGTTGAGCACACTAAAGCCTCTTGATTTTCCTTTTTCTATTTTATAGGAAAATTTGTGCCAAAAAATATTTTGTTACGCAGCAAAAAGTTTTCTACTTTTGCGATAAAAAGCAAAAGCGCTGCCCACCCAAAAAACCCAAAAGGTGTGCGCAAAAGTAGCGTAAAATGGTTTTCATAAAACAGAAAGCAATACACACGCACAAACACATCGACACCAACGCCAACACCAACGTACAAACACACACACACACACACACACACACACACACACACACACACACACACACACACACACACACACACACACACACACACACACACACACACACACACACACACACACACACACACGTAGGCACACTCCCTCAGCAATTCTTTGCATTTAAATTTGAATTGCTTTTTGTTTTGTTTGGATTTTTGTTGATTTTTTTTTTGCTCTTTTGCAGAAGGTTAAATTTGAAGTCCGCTTGCGGATTTCGTCAATTTAATAACCTGCACAAATTGCGCTGAAATATCTCAAATATTTATGAAATTAAATTTGCCATGACAGACATTAATTTGTTGGCTCTGCCCGGCTGCCCGCATTGGGGGCGTGCGGCAGGCGGGCGCGTTTTGAATTCGCAATTTCAATTTGAAAACAATAAACTAAGTACATCGATTAAATCCTGCGCACGTAAGACTGCCACGGCTTAGTTTTGTCGCTCGTCGCTCGTCGCTCCCTCTCTCTATCTCGCTCTCACTCTGTCTCTCTCTCTTCCTCTCTTTCCCTGTCTGTGTCGCCGTTTCGCCCGCAGCGCTTTGTGTTCCTACGAAAGTTTCGAGAAGTCCCGGTCCGGGTTACAGTTACACTTGATTTATGCAAGGCATGGCCAGCCACCCTCTCCTCTGGCCCGTTCTCCTTGTTCACGCAGCGTGACGCTCGCTTCATTATGCCGCAGCAGAAAAAAATTGAAGAAGCAGAAGACGAGTAGCAATGACCAGCCTAATGCGCTGCGAAGGATAATATTGAGCAGCATTTACAGCCCCTTCCCATGCCCCCTGCCCCAGTCGCCTTTATTGGCGCACAACAAGAAATTACGGCCCCTAGGAAATGGCCAGAGTTTTGGCCCATTTGTTAGTCCTTGTGCGTTGGCCCCATATTTTATATGGTTTTTGCTCTGGCCGGCGTGCCCCCCCTTTACAAAAATAAATTTAACGCATAATCAGGCTTTAATGTGGCTATATCTATGTGTACATAGCTGTACTTGTCGCCTTCATTCGTATCTATAGCTGTAAGTCTATCTCAGTGTATCTGTATCTGAATGCGGCAATGATTTAGTATCTGCATCTGTATGTGTATCTGTATGTGTATCTGTAGTGTATCTGTATCTGTATCTGTATTTGTATCTATATCTGTATCTGTATTTGTATCTGTATCTGTATCTGTATCTGTATCTGTATCTGTATGTGTATGTGTATCTGTATATGTATCTGTATCTGTATGTGTATCTGTATCTGTATCTGTATCTGTCTCTCTATCTGTATCTGTATCTGTATCTGTATCTGTATGTGTGTCTGTATGTGTATCTGTATGTGTATCTGTATGTGTATATGTATCTGTATCTGTATCTGTATCTGTATCTGTATCTGTATCTGTATCTGTATCTGTATCTGTATCTGTATCTGTATCTGTATGTGTATCTGTATGTGTATATGTATCTGTATCTGTATCTGTATCTGTATGTGTATCTGTATGTGTATATGTATCTGTATCTGTATCTGTATCTGTATCTGTATCTGTATCTGTATCTGTATCTGTATCTGTATCTGTATCTGTATCTGTATCTGGATCTGTATCTGTATCTGTATCTATATGTGTATATGTATGTGTATCTGCATGTGTATCTGTATCTATATCTGTATCTGTATCCGTATCTGTATCTGTATCTGTATTTGTATCTGTATCTGTATCTGTATCTGTCTCTCTATCTGTATCTGTATCTGTATCTGTATCTGTATATGTATCTGTATCTGTATCTGTATTTGTATCTGTTGCTGCATTTCCATATGCATCTTCAGATATATCAATATCTTCATCTATCAGCGTATCTTCTACCATCTTTAGCTTCAGCTAAATCTCTCTCTTTTTCTTTTTCTTTCTCTCTCTCTCTTTCTCTTTCTTTGCATCTTTCTGTTATTGTTCCCTTTTTTGCCTCAAATCTAAATAACAGCTGTCAATTAAAAAGGATAATTTGCCGGATATTCATCACACTGCAAATGAAAATGGAAATGGGACTGAAAAAGGCTACAAGAACGAGTACGAAAGAGAGAGACAGCGAGATATTGGGAGTATGAGGGACGTGAGAAAGTGGGGTTCAAACGGCATCGGCTGGACTCCGACTTGAAGGAGCTTAGCTCTCAGTGAATTATGGCCAACAAATTAGTGTGGATTAACACGGCTGTGTGTGAATTTGGTGGCTAGCGAGGGTGCGAGCGAGCGAGCGTCTAGGGCAAAGCCAGGCCAGGCCAAGGCGAAGGCCAAAGGCAAACCAAGCTGCGGTTATTTCGCCTCAATTTGCTTTCGCTTAGATTGGCAGCTCGCTCTCTCTCGTTTTCTATGTGTGTGTGTGTGAGTGTATCTGTGTGTATATGCGGCTTTGTTCGCATTAAAACCTTTTAAAGCCAAAGCCAGTTGGCTCGTTTGTCAGCGCATTGTGCGCACGAGCGAGATTTTGATACATTTTGATAGATGGCCAAAACAAAATGCCCAATTATTTTTTATTTTTCTCCCCTTGCGTCCATTTCGTTGCTGGCGCCCTACAAATAAATGGGCTGAACAGCTATAACCACAGCTTAGACCTGGCCAAACAATTAGAGTTGGCCGGCCAACGGAGTTTCTTATCGACTCGCCTGGCCCTGGCGAAGTCAATGGCTATGCCGCACGCCCATTGATAAGCAGAGTTACACATAGTCATACACAATCACAATAAGCCAGTGAAGTAATTTGCCGTCTATGAACAGCGCTGCGTATGAACAGCGCAATGATTGCTGACAGTCAGCATTGCCGCAGCATAAAGAATTGAATGGAATGGTCTAAAATAAATCAAACTGCGCATATATCGAGCCATTCGTATGGCAGCCCATGGTCTATCACATAAGTTTCTAATTTGTGTAAAATGCGCTTTGGGGAGCTATTCAATATATGGCATTTGCTGAGCTGTTTTTCAGGATTGCGCTTTAAGTTAACTGTTATGATTCTCTTATTGGACTATCTATTCCTTTTTGGTGGCAGCTATGTTCTTATGTTGAAATGGGAAGGTTCTCAGCCTACAATACTTACTATATATTATTGATTTATATTAAAAGCTAACATTATATGACAGAGTCAAAGTGAAGCTTTAATAATATGTTAAGTATTGCTTCTATTTTATGTTATTTAAATCCTTTAACTTCTATTACCTATATCACAAAGCTTTAATAAAGAAAATTGCTTCTTTAGCTAAAAAGTGAAATTTGAATAAAAAACCTTGCCTAAACAACTTTTTACCAACGTTTACAAAAATCACAACGTCAAAGCTTTTCAGAAAGTTATTAACTTTGATTTTTAAGTAGCCACATTATAGATAAGCTTAGCTTTTCCATAACAAAAGGCTCAGTCTGAAAAAATAAGCATAATATCAATTGTTAAAAAGCTCTTTGTTATAAATATAACGCAGATATATATACAGCATATGTCTAAACACTTATTTAAAATAAAATGGGACTGAATGCATCAGAAGAAGTGCTTCTCTAGCTGCCACTTTAAGGCGACAACAAAAGCAACGCAAAATTGTGCTTAAAGCCAAATTCTTGGAAAAAGGCTTCACTGTCTGACAAAATGTAAAGATGAACCAGCCGAGAGACAACAAATTTTTGGCTTCCGACGACGAGCTGCCTCGTGCTGTCTACTGCAGGCTCTTAGCTCACAGTGTGTGTCTAGCCAAGCACACACATGCCGAGAAAAAGAGAGTGAGGATAGAGAGAGAGAGAGAGAGAAAAGGAGAGAGAGGGGCAACCAGTCAAAGTCAAAGTCAAGCGGCACTATTAAAGTACAATCACATTTTAGCATTTATTGTGGCAATTTCGCAAAACGATTTCCATCTAATGGCTTCTTTGATATGCTTCCCGCTTCAGCTACTGCTGACCCGGGCTAACAGCTTCAGCTGAAACTCAATGCTTAAGCAGAAGAGTGAAGCTGAAGCCATTGCTCGTACGTGCGTGTGTTTGTGTGTGTGTGTGTGGCAAATGGCTATTGTTATGTGTATCAGTTACTAAATTCAAATATTGAATACGGCCAAGCAGCAGGCCAACTTGGAGCTGCTGAATATCTCCCTGCCTTTTTTATACCCTTTAATCTAAGGCAAATTGAATTAAAGGAGTATATAGGTTGTGTGAAAAAGGTATAACTGGCAATAGTTTCAGGGTAGAGTCTTTGTCTTTGTTTTACCATATCTCGAGTACTTTAAGAGCTATAGATTTAAAATATAATATAAAAGTTCCATTAAAATGCATTCGAATTAAAAATAGTTCATTTATTAGATAGAAAAAGCCTAACCTTATCCTTTACGGTATCTCATAGTCTATTACTCCCCACTAGCACGTTTCTGCTGCTTTTATGTTTGCCTTGCGGGTCACAAACGCATTTCCAATGCCAGCCAGATGCTCATATGAGTGCACGTGTGTGTGTGTGTTTGCCTATTTGTGCCTATGCGCGTGTGTGTGTGTTTGTGTATATGTTTATGGTCTAATAACCATACTAATAATCATCATAAGCCACGTCAACGTCAACGGCAGCGATAACTTTTGTGTATATGCCACTTACATTTGACTTTTGTGCAGCGTTTGCTAATTGATTTCGGTTCGGCTGCAGAAACAGCCGTACAACGGGGCGGATGAGTGCTATGCAAATGCTTAACTGTTGCGTGTCTAAGGCTAATGCATGTACTGCATCAATTATGCCTGCGTGTGTGTGTGTGGGTGTGTGTGCGTGTGTTTGTGTGTGAGCGCGTGCGAAATTCTATTTATTGTTAACCAAACTTAATTGAAATTCAACTAAAAGATAGACAGCGGAAAGGGAATTTCAACCATTTATCACGCATTTATAATGAATATGTAAATACCAACAAAAATTAAGGAAGAATGTTGCAATAGGGCATGTCCGACTGCAGAATATTTGTTTCTTTAAGAGATCTAATCCATTGAAACTTCCTGATGATCTCAATTGGTGGATGATATAGCCATTTTATAGTCTTGGTAGAAGGATAATCTTTCCTTCCTTTAAACAAACATTCGATAGCTACACCAACATTTCTCATAACTAATATACTCTCTTTCTCGCATCGTGAGCGAGCATCTGAACAATGAAAGTTGTGCCTAATGCGCATAATTTGTGGCCCTCGCTCATTGGACATTCATTGCGGATGCGAATGCGAATGCTAATGCGAATATGCGAATATAAATGCGAATGCGGTTGCCATTGGCAACGCTCGCAGGCAAGCAGGCGCAGCAGGCAGTTGCATGTCAAAGTCCGGCAACTGGTTCATTATGCGACAAACAACTGAGGCATCATGTAAATGCTGCATGTTGCATGACACACGCCCCTCAACCCACACTGATCCACCTAGTCCCCACTCCTCTTCTATGCGTTGTTAAAAATTAGAGAAACGGCATTTGACATCAGCGCGATAATGAACTGTTGCCTGCGCATTAAGCAAATAAAGCGCTGAGTCTGCAATGCAATTACATAGAAACGAACCGGGAATACTGTCATATAATAGACACAAACTGTTTATAATACTCTAATGCAGAACTAACAGCCAGCTCGTCAGAGGTTTTTGGGGGCCGCAAAGTGCAGCTAAGCTTTATGTTCAGCCAAATTTTCGGCAAATTTGAAAATTTGATATGGATATATATGTGGAATAATCAAATACTTTAAAATTTAGCTTAAATAAAGTTGAGCAAACAATATGCGAACATGAGTATGAACAAGTTCTGCATGAATTTCTGGGTATATTCAAGTTAGAACATAAGAGCTGTACTGCTAAGAACATAACAATCAGGTCATAGGATTAAGACTTTAAGACTTTAAAACCTTCAGGCCATTATAATATAAACTATTGAAGAATAAAAGTCAATAAAAGAACTGGTATGTAAATTTATTAAAATAGTTTTTAAAAATTTTTTAAAATTTTAAGAAATTATTTTCTTTATATATTTATTAGTTTCAAAGATCTATATGAATTTCAACTTATAAAGGAATTCCTTTTTAATAAATTTATATTTTTGTTTTGATTAATTTATTTTGATTTCTACTATGAACTTATTCGTTCAAAAATCTGATTCCAGGTTTACTATACAACAATCCAGCGATCATTATAATTTATGTAATGCTAAGTACCAAAACGAACTATCAGCAGTTAGAGGACTCTACTAAGAAGTAGTTTATATTAAATATGAACATAGAATACTCAGAGTTGTCTAACTACGTTTTGAAACTAGTTCATATATAGTTCTTAAAAATTACTGAAACATACTAAAATTATTCACGGCCTGGTTGACTTACTGCTAACACGCAAGACTTATATGACTCCTAGCTCATTCATTAACATTTTCTACAGGGTATCTGTTAGTGCATGAAACACTCAATCACTGTCACGCTCTTTAGGCTTACATCAGGCTTTACACGTAATTAATGAGCGACAACAATTGCAGTTTAGTGGGCGCCAAACTTTTGCCACGCACTGTAATGCCCTGAAAAAACATTGCATTAAATGTTTGCAGATGGGGAATTACGAGAGTTACGACCAAATAATTTGCATATTTGTTAGCTGCATGCGTTGCATGTGGCGTGGCATGTGGCAAGCGCCGCTTGCCTGATAAACGAATTGACTATAAAAATTGAATCGACTTTACGCCTCTAATGACACAGCCACGCCCCCAAAGGAACAGTCAGCATCCAGAGAAACTTGAGGAAACATCTCTGTCTGTGTGTGTGCGTATATGTTTATGTGTGTGTGTGTGTGCGTGTGCTTACAGTTCTATGAGCTTGTCGCCAACAGCTTCTTACAAGCGCGCACTCAATTGTTGTTGCCCCAGCGTGTTTACAATGGTTTACAATGTTGCAAGTGGGTTAAAGGGGGTGTACAAAGAGAGAGAGGGTTGCGGCAAGTATGTAGCTGCTACAAGCTAACAATGTAATTATAGCAAAAGGCAGCGCTTAAGTGATTGCGTATAAGTGAACGAACCAACGAACGAACGAACGAACTGCAAATGATGTTGTCAATTAGGCGCACGCTCAAAATCAAACGAAAATCCCCGAAAAGATAAACAAGCGAAGCATAAAAGCGGCTTCAAAAGCCATATACTGAGAGAAAAGTGTTAGAGTAAACAGAGAAATAACTGAGAACTAAATGCAGAGTTGCTGTAATTAGATGGCATTGTCAGAACCATTTAAAGTGGCAGCTCGGTTAGTAGCAGTACGAAAGGTTGCAGAAGCAAGAGTTTGTTTAGGATGTTATGAAATAAGGATAATGAGTACAATATAATGGTATATAAAACGTACTTCTGCGTAGCAATTAAACTAACAATAAATGGAGTTGAAGAGTAATTAGCTGTTTATATTTTAGAAACATACGACGGCAGTCCTATAAGTAGCCGACCTACCACAGCCAACTCAACAAAATTGGGAAATATTTTCTATATTTATCGTACATGTATATATTTGTCTTCCTTTTAACATAGAAAATTGACTATTATTATTTACTTAAATTATTATTTTGGTTAAAAGATCGTTATAATAATTAATAATATTTAAATTTAAAACATATTATATTTACATCAAATAAACATTACAAGTATAACTTTTACATTTTCGCTTAACTTACTTAACTATTTTAGCACTTACCAACAGACAGAAGAAGAGGAGAAGCACCGCGCTGCACTGGACGACTGACCACCAGAAGATGAAAAATACGACTAAAGCTGCGCTGCAGCAGGCTTGCCTTTATATAGGGCAGCGACAGCTTCACTCAAGTGAAACTCAACTTTGGAGCATCTTCTGAGTCAGTCTTCACACTCGATCATTGGGCGACCAATCAGAGCACTTTCTGCTGCTGCTGCAAGAATCAGCTCCTCTGATCTTCTGCTGCCTTTATATATGACAGCGAGACTTCTACTCGAAGTCGAGCTCAACTGTTAAGCAGAGGCAGCAGAAAACACTCTGATTGGTCTTTAACTGCTGAACAGTTGAGCTCGACTTCGAGTGGAAGTCTCGCTGCTATATAGAAAGGCAGCAGAAGATCAGAAGAGCTGCTTCCTGCAGCAGCAGCGGCAGAAAGTACTCTCTCTGAGTTAGCGTAAGCTAAACTCTCTATCAGTTAACGACCAATCAGAGTGTTTTCTGCAGCTGCTGCTGCAGCTCTTCTAATCTTCAGCTGCCTTTATATAGGGCAGCGAGACTGCCACTCGAAATCTAGCTCAGCTGTTAAGCCTTTCTCTGAGTTAGCATAAGCTAAACTCCCTATCAGTTAGAGGTTTATCAGAGTGTTTTCTGTTGCCTCTGCTGCATACATATGCAATCTAACATCTCTTCAGAACCTAAACTCATTTTCACTCTTTTTCTTCTTTTTTCTGGTCTATTGATTAAATTTGAAACCTCTAGCTCAAACGATGTACAAACTAGGCCTTAAAAACGAATTAAAATCGATAAATGCTGATAATATCGAATGAATTATCGAAAAAAATTATGTGTATGTGTATGGTATACACGAGTATTCATGTAAAATAAAATATTTCAGCGTTCACACGGACGGATGGACAGACAGGGCTATATCGACTCAGCTCTTCGCCCTGATCTAGGATATATATACTTTGTGGGGTCTGTCACGCCTCCTTCTGCCTGTTAAATACATTTAACAAAACCATTATACCCTGATTTCCCATTTTCAATGGGCTCAGGAACACATTGAAATCAAATGATAATAACTATGGCTATCAATTACCACATTTCTTTCAATTTAAAATACTTTAAGAAAAAAAAAAAGCTTATTCTATTACAAAAACTAAACTAACTTTTATTTTTATATATTTTAAAGATCTTTAAAGCCCATTTGCACTAAGCTATCCATTCCCTTTTTTGTACTGTGCACATTTAGTTGTAAGTTTGTTTCTTTGCATTTATATATATAAGGTATATAAATGTATGTATATATATATATATATACATATATATATGTCCGCATCACACAAGTATTTCATTTAGGACAACGAGTCGAAAGAGAGTTGGACAATGGGCGCTTGGTGTACGTTTACCCGATCCAACCGCCGTTCGTTGGTGAGACTCATTTGCGGTTTAACAGCTCAGTGGGAAATCGCCTTCATGCGATTCGTTTATTGCCATCAATTATTTATACATACAATTATTCTTTCTCCGTGTGTTCGCAACGTTTGGTGCTTTTTTGTTGCTTTCTGCTTCTGCTTCTGCTGCTTCTGCTGCTGCTGGCGCCAATGATCCTTAATCGGGTTCGAGTGGAGTGCAATTGCTTGTTGTGCTGTTGCCAGGTGAACGAGGCGAAGCCAAACAAATGCTACTGGCCAGGCCAATTATATACGCTGCCTTGCTACCTGGCTGCCTGGATGCCTGGCTAGCTGGCTCTGAGCCAAATTGTAGTCGCTTTGTGGCAGCCAATCGTGCCATCCCCAGCCCAGACCTCATTCAGCTGCGCTGTGAGCAACGAGCAACGACAGGTTAGAGAGGTTTTGCACTTTACAACTTCACAATAAATCAAAACTTGATAAATTGAGGTCAAAGTGGCCCAGTCGCGTATTAATTATTGAATATTGTTGACTGTTGCCTGTTAGTTGGTTGTTTAATGCCTTTGTGATGGTTGCCATTCCAACTGAAGTGCGTGGGCGACATTCGCTGTTAGACGGCAACACAATTTTGGCTGCCTTTAATTAAATACCACATAAGCATCTCATTACGTTACGTATACGCAACGTGGCACAGTTTCGCATCTATTATATTCCACGTCTTAAGTTTCGTCCTTTGCTGAGCGTGTGCTAAACTTTTTCGCTTCGCTTTTGTTTGCTTCGCGTGGTTGTCGAGCATTAAATTTTAATCTGCCGAAAGATCAAATCAACGGCGTCTCAACATGCCTTCTTAGAAGGCAACGTGTTGCTTACTCTGGGCTACAATAGCGCTGTTATCCTAATCTTCAAGTTTAACCTTGAGCGTTTTAAAATGCAATTAATAATTTAAATTGTATTATTAATTAGGTTGGGGTACGTTGCTTTTGAAAAATTCCTCACAAATAACTACATTTGTTTGTGTAAATACCTTCACTTTTAGCTATGCTGACACTATCTTTGGAATAGCTCAGCATTCTGTCAGAATGGGAATAGAATTGCCTTCCCTTAAAATGATTAAATTATGATTTATCTTTGTCTGAGAATACCCTTTGCTTCTTTATTGAATATCACATACATGACATTTATTTGTGTGTGGGAATACCCCTCTTCAATATTTTTCTCTTTACATTGCTTTAGAGTGTAAATACCTTTGCTTATAACTTATTGTATATAAGCTGTTTCAGTGTAGTGTGGGAATCTATCTCATTCAGTTTACAAAATATCTCTTAATTGCATTTGATTGTGGTGAGAATACTCTTTCTTATTCGATTGGCGTTAAATGTACTTAAATTATTTTATTATATATTCTATAGCTAATTTTCATTCCATTCCAATTGTTGCCTAATAAAATATACTAGTAAAAAGACTTTTTTATTATTTTATGTGGATATACTCCTCCCGAAAATCGACATTATCTACTTTTATTAAATTCTAAGAGGGAAGACTCCTTTTATTGTGTATTGAAAAAAGTTTAATAAATTGATCAATTCATAATTATAAGACTTATATAAGTATATGTATAATGTATTTACTGAATTATAGGAATACCTGTCTTTCCAGATATATATATTCATGTACATATCTCTATTTGCATATAGATAAATGTTTCCCTAGTATGACCTCGCCTCTCCCTGCCAAAGCCCTATCTATTTCTGCTTAACTGTCTTATTTCCTGTTGATTAGACCCTATCTATCTATAAATATTATATACATATACACTCATCTCTAGAATGACTTTGTTTTTCTCTAGCATTAACTCAGTATCGCTTCAAACATCAAATCAGCTCCTGATGGCGCCCTATCAACGCACACGCGCACCGATTTCCACATTTTTCCCAAAAATACTAATTTTCACCTTTTCAAGGCTGCATGACATAAAATATTTTCGGCATGCATACGTTTTCGTATACCCTGGAGATTGCGTAAAGTGTAAATGAGGTAGCAGCAGCTGCTGTCACACGACAGCACATTAAATTGATATATTACAAATAGAGATAAACACTTGCGACACAATAGATATTTAGATTTGATTATAGATTATTTGTAGGGTGTTTGCTAGTCAAGCAAGCACTCTACTCCCCACCAAAGGACATTGCACATAAATAAAAATTAACTTGGGACGCGGCGGGGGGCAGTTTTCATTTAACTTGGCCAACGTTTCAAATCAATGGCAACACATACACATACTTGTGAGGTAAACAAAGGGAAATTCCAGCGATTGTTTTGCAGGAGCCAGCAAGGACATCTGTCGCAAGGACAGCACACATCATATAAATATATATATAGCCTTTGTGTATGTGTGTGCCTCAAGGAAACTCAAGCAATCTAAAAATCTACGACTTTTTGTTTAGCATATAATTTGCTTTTCATTTCATTTTGCTTTTGGCATCTAATGATATGGAAATAATTATTGATTTCAATTTATACATATTTGAGCTGCCAGCTAACACCCTTAGACTCACACCACATACACACACACCCACACACATTCTTTTATATCCCCTCATATATCCTTGTATGTGTACATTCATCCATTGAAGCTTAATAGATGTTGGCGCCTTCGTGCGTACATTTCAGTTATCCTTAAACTTTTCTAACTCCCTCTTGCTGCCAGCTCTGCTGTAATTCTCCACATACGAGATTGTGTAGAAAAAAATATATATATGTATGTATATATATAAACGGAAAAACAAGGCAAAAGCTGTTCGAAATATATGGCAAGCTATTTGCAAATAAATTGAATGCTCAATTTCAATAATTTTTGCATACTTTCTCGACGCTCGGCGCTCAGCGCTCGGAGCTGCAGACAAAGTTGTTTCTAATCCATTTGGAACAAACAGACTAGCAACAATAACAACAACAACAACAACAACAACAACAACAACAACAAGAACAGCGGCAGGAGCGGCAAAAATAACCACAAACTTTAGACGGTATGCTGACAACATTTTGCTTTACATATCTACATATACATATCTATTTATATATATATACCCTATAACAAAAGGTGTAGAGTTACGATAACAATTTAAAAACAAAATTTGAATAAAACTGAACAGAGTTTTTGGAAAAATGTATAAAATATACATATAAACTTGTTGAATAGAAACCAATTCCTTTGTTTAGAATATTCAAATATTATTAAATATAGTTTTACAAAATATATTTTTTTCTTAATTTTTTTTACATCTATATTTTCGTTTTCTTACATTTACATTTATCTGTTTTAAATGTTTGTACTTACCATTTTTTTCATTTTACATTTTTTCTCACTAAATATATAATTCAGATTTATAAATTTTCTCTTTTATGATTGAACACGTATTAAAAAAAACACTAACACTTATTTTTCACAGAAAAAAAAATTATTATTTTTTTTATAATTTGACTTTATTTTTAACTTATCTGTAAGGAAAAGAAAATAAATATTATTTTTTTAATTTTTTTTATAATAAATAATAAATTATAGTAATTTTAATTTAATAAAATTATAATAGTATATAAAGGCAGATCCGAATTAAAACAAATGTTTATTATTTCAAACTTACTTTTTTCACATTACACTGTATTTATTTTCGACCAAGCGCATTGAGCTTCTCAAATATAAATCACACGTAAATTTTACACAAAAAAAAATATAAATAAATTTTTAAAGCTGATTAACAAAATAGATTACGGCGAGTGGATTTGCATTAGGATTTTCTGAAATTATAAGAAAAAACTAAAAATTAGTATAAATTTAAAACTAAAAACATTAATTCAAATAAAGTTCAAATAAATTCAACAAAAAATTGAATTCCATAAAAGTACTTAATGCAATTTTGTATATAACCAATTATATACGACAAAAAAAAAAAAAATTAACTTTTACCTATTAAACTTTTCTTAATATTTTTAATAAATAAAAAAAAACTTGGGGTATTTGTTAGTCGTCGCTCCTGGGTCGATGTCCCCCGCCAAATTGTTGTGGATTTAGTTGAGTGTGAAAATGCGTAGCCAGAAGCAAATCGTGCATATGAGTGTGTGTGTGTGTGTGTGTGTGTGTGAGAAAGAGTGTGAGGATGTGGGTGCATATGTATAGCGGTGTGTGTCTGTGTGTGTGCGTATGAAAAGTCGACCAGCTGTTAAATGTGCACATTCATGATTAAAAAAGTTTGACGCTGAAGGCGTTTTGAGCAATTAAAGTTTTTTTTTTTGTGATAAACGTAACGCCCACACACACGCAGACAGCTAGTCGCGATACACAATGAGCGTGATACGACGCATCGTATACGTATGCGCATTATTATGAACTACCAAGGTCGGGTGTCTAGACAGCTGTTAAGTGCCAAGCATTCGCCAATGATCCAAGTCTTTTGGGAGTCGCAATTTATGAATCAACTTATGAGCAGTGCCAGCAAATGCAATGAGAGAGAGAGAGAGAGAGAGAGGGAGAGAGACAGCTTCCGTTGGACAAACAAAGCAAACCAATTGACAAAAGTAAAAGCAAAGTCGAGCCCAGCCAAACGAAATAAATGCAAATGCAAATGAAATGAAATGAATTGAAGGAGTGAGTGAATGAATGCATTAATGATTGAATGACTGACTGATTGACTGGCTGCACGCTGCTTGTATTTTGTTGTTCTCCACATGAAATTGTAAAATTTATTTGCTATTTTATTTGCATAAATTTCCCCAGGGAAATTGCACACATATCCTTTTAGCACAATGCAATAGAGCTGAGACAGGCCTTGCGGCATGACCAACAGCAACAACAAACAACAACACATAGTCACACACACACACAGACACACACACAGATACACTCTCAGTTATTTGGTCCATGAACTCTGGCAACATTCGCCCACAATTTACCAAGTGCCGTTTGCATTGGCCAAACGACAATTTTATTTTCCTTATTTTTTTTTTCTGCCAGCCCCAAAGAAATGAGTTTAAAAGCAATAAAAATAAATGTTTCGATCTATTTTCAGTTTTCAGTTGTGCATTGCATAAATATACGATATTTAGATTGCTTCATCTGACTTTCGTAAATATTGAATTTTAGTTCATTATCTGAGATTTTGATTATGTTTAACTAATTATGTGATTTCATTTTCTGCATGTGTCACAGACATTCCGAACAATTTTTTGTTGCGAAATTACATTTATGTGAATAAATTGCTTAAATTAGAAGTAGAATTTGCTTATTCAAAAGCCATGCAGATTGAGATATTTCTAATAAAATTTTATGAAATATTTGTTGGGAATTTGTTGATACATATATATTTAGAACACTAGAAAGCTGAGAATATCGTGTATATATGATAACATTTGGATTACAAAAGATTTCCTCGAATATAATAAAGCAGAAATTTAATTCACAGTAAATATAAAATACACCTGACACCGACATTAACCGGCATAGGAAATGAACTTCTTATGAGCAAAAGCAGGCCAAGATGATATATGAATACTTAATATAACAGAATTTAATTAATTTTCCAAGCAGTACACATGTATATAAAGTAATTTAAAATTGCTTTCTAAATCATTTATATGATTTAATCATACATATATTCCATATTCATATTACCCAAACATCATCAAAGGAATGTAACGGGAGGACTTTATACGCCACATCTTCAATCCCATTTGCTGCACAGTTTCTCTTGTTGAAACTAAAAACTTGGCCAGACACAGACAGTGGTACTATAATTTTGATGCCATTTAAAGTCAAGTTTCAGTTGCTTTTGCCAAATATTCAAAATTGTAAGAACATTTTGGAGAGTAGTTACAGCTGCCGCTGCAGCAGCAGGACTTTGCTACAAGGACATATGAGATGCTTGTTATTTGCTGTGGCCAGAAACTTGCCCAGCGGAATTTGCACAAAATTTTTGCCTGGCTTTGATGCAATTAATGCGAGTGGTAGCGCAGCTAAGCCAAGCCAGAGCCCAGCAGCGAGGGATTGGGGGGAGGTGAGGGCTGCCGCAGCTGTTAGCTGAGAAAACGGCAAGCTGCTTTAGCTGCGACTTGAAGGCGCCCACTTGAGTGGGAGGCAAGCGTTTGCTTTAGCTGCAGCTGCTGCTTCCGTTCTTCTTCTGCTTCTCCTTTTTTTTTTTTTTTTTGTGCGGCATGAAGTGGCAACAAGTGCCACTTGCACTTTGACTGATGTGCCACGCCCCCGCACAGCCCAGCAAGTATCTGCAGCCAGCGTAAAAAAAAGTGCACAAAATGAAGTGGCAGCTGCTGTCTGAAAGGTGCTTCAGCTTCAAGCACGCCAAGAAGCAGCACCAGCAGCAGCAGCAGCAGCAAGCAAACGCATCACACGCAACATGCAACGCTCTACACGTTCATATTTAGCGGCTTTTAGACACCTCCTCGTCTCTGTGGAGCACCTTGAATGGCGCGCTCGTCTGGGCCAGTTAGTCTGCTTAGCTTTGCAATTCAATTCAACCGGCATTCTTTGTCACTCAGCAGACATCGTTAAACCCTTTCTACATACACTAAACAAATTTGGAGTATTATCAAATAGTTGAAGCGTTTTGTGGGTAAATAATACGTGCATAAGTATAGGAGGATATATATAAATATATAATATATTAATGTAATATAACAATCAAGCTTTTTGCTTCTTCTAATACTTCTAGTGAAGTAAAAGCTCTTGACATAGATTTCCTTAGTTAAAGTATTTTAAGTTCATTATTATAATTGTATATATAAGAAAATATCTCTATTCAATTTATAGATATATATATATATATATATGTAAATATTCTAGACTTGAATCTATAGATGATGATTCATAAGGGATAAAAGGCACGGAATGAAATTCTTTATCCAGATATTCTCAATGCAATATTATCTACATATCTAGATATCTTGGTGAGCCCTAGTTATTTTTAGAGTATTCTGGCTTTTTTAATTCTCTCTCATACTTTTTCTAAGTCATACTTATGCTCATCTGTCTCTATTCTCAGCTTTCTTAGCTATCTTTATAATTAGCCGCTAAACACAGCTATATCCTTTCATATCCTTTTAGATCTATCTTAACTAACTCCAATATACAAACTCTACACATTCCTCCTAATAATTTTCTCTCTTCATTAATTTATATCTAACTTGTCTCATCTAACTCCGTTAGAGTATTAATTTTGTCGACAACTTTTCATATTTTCACATGCCTGATTTCAATTTCATATATTCTTTTTTTTTGGTTTTTTTTTTTTTTTTTTGACTACCTGGCAACCCTGGCGTTGATTAATTGCATGCAGCAGCTGCGCTCCGGGTCGTTGCAGGGGTCACGGGCTGCGGCATGCGTTGACCAACTCAACTGACGAACGATGACTGCAAAATTTTCCGGACACGTACGAAAAATCCAGTTTTTCCTTTTTCCGTATATTTGTTTTCATTTTTTTCATTTTATTTTTCTAGCTTTGGCCGCAGATTTATATGTTTTTGGACATTTGACCGGAGCTTAAAAATAAAATAAAATAAACGCGGCCATCGGCAATCAAATTGTCTAAAATAAATCTAAATTCGCGTTGCATATTGAGTGCGCATACATATTTTATATTTTGGCGATGCCAGAAACGTTTTAAACAACATAAAAAACATCCAATTAAGTGTGAAAGTCTATATGGATAGCGAAATGCTCTAGTGGGACAGTGGCAAGACCACCATTGGCAAGACATATTAAATGCATGAATATATATATGGAAGTTAAAGCGCCATGAGGGACAGTTGTGGGTAGAGTTTGTGCAGTTTAAAATGAATTTAGGATTTTAGATATATAGCAAATATGAATATAAGAAAGTTTAGATTAATATTCTACAATAATAATTGTAGATAATTATAGCATAGCCTGGAGGAGCTAAGACGTTGAGGTCTAGTATTGCCATTTATAATTAAACAATCTATCACTCAGTTAGAGAAGCCACATCACCGTAGAGTTTAATACACAATACTTAACTTTAGATGTTCTAAAAAGTATCTTACTGCAATAGCTTACATTAATCAGTCTATTAGTCGGTCTGTCTGAACAGTGAGGGTAAAAACTTAATATACAAGAAATGAATACATATATAACTATTTAAATTCATCAATATATAAACTAGCTGACTTTGATTGACATAGGGATGGACTGATTGAGACAGGATTATGGCGTGGTTCCAGCGAACTATCTATAATATCTCACTCTCTCTCTCTCTCTCTCTCTCTCTCACTTTTTCTACCTATCTCTCTCTTTCTCTGTCTTTTCATCTCTCTCTCTCTCCCTCCGTTCTTGACTGTCTCAATCATTAATCAGTCAATCAATCAATCAAACACCACACACAGCCCTATATATCCACTATCAAACCTATTAATTGAATTCACCTACAATTACAGCACAATTAAAGCTCTTAAAGACTTCAGCAATTAGATAATTATTCTAATCTATCAAATTACCTACCAAACTCTAACCAAAACCCTCCACATTGCCAACACACTTCACTTCCGTGTAGTGTATAACAATTATAAAAGCATTTTGAAATGAATTGTTGGCTAGAACGCGTTCACTTGTTGTCGCCGCGTTTACGTTTGCGGCCATCAAAATTGGGCATTGGCAATGTGCTTGTGGCACCTGTGTCCACAGAAGGCAGCCAGGTGGGAAGAGCACGAAGAGTGTCGGTGGGTGGGGAAGTAGAAGCGGAACATTTGCTGAGAGTACTTTGATTTATTGTCAATTTGACTTAAATTATGCATGTGCCCAGATAAGTTCTCTGGGCTTGGCGGCAGCCATTGCAGCATCTTGGCATATATTTTTAGGCATTTGTCATATTTTATCACTGCCTAAATGCGTGCCATAAATAATTTTTTTTATTCACTTGCCCCAGCCTGCGCTGCGCTGTCCATATTTCGGGAAACTGATTTAATAGACTGCGGCCGACTGGGGCTGGCAAACGTGAATCTGAGTTCGCTCGCTGTCTCTCTGTTTTAGCTGTTCGCTTGGGTTTACCTGGCGGGCGCATAAATTTTAAGCCGACCAAGCATGGGCCTTGCCAACTCGATAATAATTTGTCAAATGGTATAGCTGCTGCCGCTGCCCTCTTTGAGGCAAGCCGCATGCGACGATTTGCTTTGCATGCAATTTATGGAGGCGCTTATGCGCTCTTTGAACATTTTGTCTCATTTTGTTGGCTTTGGGCTTACGCAGCGTTTTACATCGCTCAGCATCCTCCTCCACCCGCTCTCTATGCCACACTGGCCGACGTGCAACATGCAGCATGCAGCAATGGGTTCTCTGGGTTCTGTGGCAGCCGTGCGCTCAATTAAACAGCAATTGCAACTGGCTGCGGGGCAACTATTTTGCGGACGCCCTTAATGGGCCGAGCTTATGGCATCGTTAATTGGTTGCTGCAACAGTTACAGTTAATGCAACAATTTATGTTGCCACACACACACACAGACGAGCGCACACACTCACGCACACACACACACTCACTCGAATATCTAGAAAAAAAAAACAAGCTAATTAGCCAACGCACAAATTAGCATTCGAAAGTCGTCAATCTGGTTTCGCTTAGGCACTTGTCCGATTTTCCATTCACCATTTCCAAATTTCGCTTTTCCCATTTCCACATTTTACATTTTCAATTATTAAATTGAAACAGTTCAAAAATACACAAGAAAGGCTAGACAGAAGGTTTTGCTATCAGGCTGAACTGGCTAGCTAATGCTCATCAGTGTATCAGAAAATAAGAGAATTGTATCAAAAACGATTTTTATCGATGATGGCTTACAGATTTCTATAGATAGTGATATAATATAATGAGCTAGAGGTTTCAAATTTAATCAATAGACCAGAAAGATGAAGAGCTGAAGAAAAGCTTGGGTTCTGAAGAGGAGATGTTAGATTGCATATGTATGCTGCAGAGGCAGCAGAAAATACTCTGATTAGTCGCTAACTGATAGAGAGTTTAGCTTACGATAACAGTTGAGCTCGACTCCGAGTGCAAGTCTCGCTGCCGTATAGAAAGGCAGCTGAAGATCAGCAGCAGCAGCAGAAAGTACTCTAATTGGTCGCTAACTGATAGGGGGAGAGAGTCTTGCTGCCATATATAAAGGCAGCTGAAGATCAGCAGCAGCAGCAGAAAGTACTCTAATTGGTCGCTAACTGATAGAGGGAGAGCGTCTCGCTGCCATATATAAAGGCAGCTGAAGATCAGCAGCAGAAAGTGCTTTGATTGGTCGCCTAATGATCGAGTGTGAAGACTGACTCAGAAAGAGGCTCAAGAGTTGAGTTTGACTTGAGTGGCGCTGTCGCTGCCCCATATAAAGGCAAGCCTGCTGCAGCGCAGCTTTAGTCGTATTTTTTATCTCCTGGTGGTCAGTCGTCCAGTACAGCGCGGTGCTTCTCCTCTTCTTCTGTCTGTTGGTGAGTACTAAATTAGTTAAGTATGTTAAGCGAAAATGTAAAAGTTATACTTGTAATGTTTATTTAATTATATATACTTTAAATTTAAATATTATTAAGTCTTCATATGTACAAATATCAAGGACTTTAGCAGTCCATATGTGCGTTAAGGCTATTTTTTAGTTAGGCAAGCCCGACTAGCACTTCGACTTCCCCGTTAACTCTGAGTTGTTTAAATATAATTTGTATACATTAACTGGAAAACATAATAAAAGGCTATTTGCATAGCGAAGTTGCTTTTAATGAATACGGAGATTACGTAATCTTTAGATTTTGGATGCCACGCCCAGGGTATCTCCTAGTCGAGCAGTCTCGACTAGAGAACTCTTACTTTTTAAAAATAGGAAATGTGGTTTTTGTGTTCAGCATCATTTGCTCCACGAGTTGGCTTTAAGTGGCAAATATTTCTCGCCACGAATCCAATGAAATAATTAAAACTTTTTATTTTTATTTATTTTTTCTTTTTTTGTATACAGCAATCGCGAGTGGTTCAAGGCCAAGTACAATTAAAAGTGGGCGTGTGGCAGACACTAAAAGGCGATTAAAATATATGTAAATTCGCAGCTTCGTTAAGCTCTGTTCTAATAAGCAAGCAATTAAATGCTCTTAGTAAACCGATAAAAAACAAAAATTAATTTTTAGAATTTTGAATTAATGAATTGGTATACAGAAAACAATTGTAAGAAATTTGTGTTACACTTTTCGAATGTTTCAGACTTTTACTTACAAAAGTCTTCAATATATGAATATCTTGTTTGATTACTAGTCCTAACTATTTATTAGCTAGACAAGATATACATATATGGAGCATATAGACCACATTTCCCACTTAAATATTATTTTCCTTTTTATGCTTCCCGTTGATCATCTTTTTCTCTGCTCTTCTGTCACCCATAGATATCTTCCAGATCCCCCTTTACTTTAAATTTGTCGTTAGCTTTTTCGATTTGCATGAGATCGATTTAAATCGATATCCAACTTTAATAGCTCGCTTGGGCAGACGATAATACAAAATCAATTTGTTGCACAGGCACAACGTGTGGCATTGTAAAAGCGTCGCCACAAACACTTGCACGCTCCGCTTCAGTTGTTGTTGTTGTTGTTGTGGTTGTGGTGCTTCTTTGCTCTTGCTGAACTTTCTCGTCCTCGTTTTTTTTTTGCTTTTTTATTTTGGCTGGCCACATTGATGTGTTGAAATTTCTTAAAGAGCAGACGAGGGAACGAGGAGTGCAGGAAAGCTGGCGGATTGTAAGAGACGGAGATCTGAAACAAATTCCTTGGCCCCTGTGTGCTGCTCGCCTCAACCACTTTGCAATGTGCTGGAAATCAAGCGGTCGAGTCGTAAACATTTTTTAATTCATTTTCCGACACACACACACACACACGAGTGAGTGTGGCAGCTATTGAGACACACACACACATACACACAGCAGCCATTAAACAGCTGCAGCTGTACTTTCGCTGCCGCCATTTTCTTTGGACTGCTTTGGGCCGCTTTAGTAGCTGCCCTAGTGCCACGCCCCCCTACCACCAACCTCTTGGCAGCGCCTCAAGCTCCCTGCTTCGGTCTTTCGCTGTGGCTGCGGCTGTGGCTGAGTGTTTGCGTTTTTCAAATTGTGTGAATTTTATTTTTTTTGCTTTGTTTTTATTTTTATGGCGCCTGGAATTATGCTTATTTTGCCATTTCTGTTTAGCTCTTAAAGAAATTAAAAAAAAGAAAGAGGCAGCGCCCCGCCTACACGCGATTCCACTGAAAAGGCTGTGCGCCTCATGCGGCTTATGCTCCTCGACGCCTGGACCAATAGACAACTTTGTTTATGCGCGTTCGACCAGCTCACAATGAGGAATGCTCGGTTGGAGTTTGGCAAAATCTATTTCAATTTGAAAGTTGGGAAATATTTTGCTCCAGTTCTAGAACTAGTTCTGCAGTTTTTTTTTTATGATAGATATGGCTATAGTTCTTAGAATAGATTAGTTTAATTGTTAATTTTTGAGCTATGAACTAGATTGTTCATTTGATTCACTAGTTCAAAAAAGATATATAATCAATTCTTGATTCGATTTTTGAGTTAGTTATATAAAAGTTCTAGTAACATATCTACATTCTCATAAAAAGTTTTCTGCCTTTACTGACGCAAGTATTATTTCGATATCTTTCACATCAATTTGAGCGAGTATTACGCCACTGCATATTCCACATTTTTCATTTCCCATTGTTTTCTTTCTATTGTGTCGCGTGTGGTAGTTGCTGGATCATGAAAAAATAGCCGATGGGCGCATGTTCTAAATGCAAACAGCGACATAAGGAATAAGGAATAAAAAAACTTTCTCTTGTTTTCGTTAAACGTTATCAAGCGCGAGTGTGTGTGGTGCGTGCCTTTCGCTTTCACGCGCTACTTCAACCGTTTCAATGGTCAATGGCAAAAAAGCAAACAGTTTAAGTGTGCTAAATTAAAGCATTTAATTTGTGATTTAAATGTATGTAAAAAGATTTGATTTATATATACAATAGATAGCTAACTGTCAGGCAGACATACACATGACAATTTGACAGCCTGCTCAGCTGCCGGCCCAACAATATTTGTAATATTGACAAGAAACACCAATGAATTTAGCATGAAGATAGACAGGCAAGGAGAGGCGGCTTCTGGTGTGGTCTCTGGTCTCTGGTCTGAGACGTCTTCCTGCTTTCACTCCATGCCTTGTGGCACACATCAAAAACTCATTACAATCACTTTTGACACAGAAGCGGCGCTGAGGAGCGCAGCATAGAGCAATGAAGTAGACAAAGCCCAGCAGCTGAGGCATACGAAAATATTGAAATGCCAAACATTCGATAAAATAGAATGAAATAATTATTAATAGAACAAAAACTAGAGCGTGTGTCAGTTTGATCGACTAGCAGTTGTTCTGAGAATGACAGAAAGTGGACTTAAGAGAGGGCAGAAGTTATCAATGAAGAAAAAGACAATTCAGTAAAAGACAATTGATGTAGGCGAATATGCTCTAGCTTTAAAGATATTCAGGATATATATAGTTATCGATGATATAGAAAGGGAATAAGTTGTCGATATAAATATTGACTAGTTTATTCTGCATACACTGCATATATATTCACATTTCTAAGAAACATAATATCAGTCAATTTACTATTCAAGAATATACCATATAATCAAATATAATACTCCTCTATTACATATCTCTTTTCTCTTTCTAATTCTACTCAAACGTTACATATTTCCTGAGAAATTCCAAATGCCTGCTTCTGTCAATACTCCATCATCATTCAATTCATTCATTTCCTATTCAAATTTCATTTCTCTCAAATATATATCTACAATTTTTAATATGGATTTCCCATTTTCTATTTTCTGTATTTTTTTTATGGTTCTGTTAATTACTGTTTGCTTCGCTGCGACTTTTTCTAATTAAAACTTGAAGCACTTTCGCAGAGAGGCATTGCGTATCATTATCTGTTTGGCTTATTAGCAAATCGAATGATTCTATTTTTTTTTTTTTTTTTTTGTATTTAATGAAGCGACACTTTAAGCGCACTTTTCGATATTCCATTTAGAAAATTCTCAATGGCTTTTAGCGATTACACAACAATAGACAAAATTGGCAAAGAGAACAGTTGGTACAGAAATAATACTAAATAATAATAAAAAACAAATTGTAAATTATGATTCTCACATTTCTTTCAATAATAACACAACAAGCAGCACAAAGTCGCTAAACACGAGCAGGACATTGTCACATAATGAACAATTGCTGTGCGTAGAATTATAATATCTATTTAAGTGTTATAGAAATTCTATGGAATTGTGTGAGAATGAAATACTTGCAATAATTATTTTAAATAGGCTTACAAAGTATGCGCATTGAAAAGAATTTTTAATATTAATTTCATGAAATTTGAATATCATCATCAAATCGACCTACAAAGGTTAAAAAAATATTCTCTAGGCTTTTAAAGTTTGCAATTTCTGCATTTCTGGTGCTTATATTTAGATACTTAATCAGTTAATTCAACGTGACTTTCTATGGTGACTTCAACTTGACTTTCTATGCTGTTTCTATGTTACCAAATCTAACTATCACTCAGTCCATCAACTAATAGGTCCATGAAGATAATCAAAACAAATTCGTCTATCAAATCGTTTTGAGCAACGTTAGGTTTTCCAACATTAATAGTCATTCAATGAATCACGTTCTAGTCTCATTGCCCTAATCCATTGAATAGAATACATTTCTATGGATAATCGAATATAGTGAAATATGGAACCGCCTTACAGCTAATCAATTCAACTATCAACCAATCAATCATTGAGTCAAACAAATAATCAAATTAATATATATTTGTATATATAGAATTTTAAAATACCTAATTTCCTATTGAAAACAAATAGTCAATCATCATTTCACATTCAGAATAGTATAACAACTATTTGATTTACCCATTCTTTAATAAAGTTTTCTAAAAACTTTTCTAAAAAAAAAAAAAATCAAACAAAAAACTCCCCTTGCAGTCCATCAATAACTGCTCTATTTTATGGCGCACACTTCACAATTTAATTACTCTAATTTCGCAAAATAAATTTTTTTATATATTTTTCTGTGAGTAATTACCCGAAAGCACTTGAAAGTTGAAAAATGCTTTTAACGAGAATTTCGTTGCACGTTTCACTTGCTTTTTCACTTTTCCTCACAATTATTTGAAGCCATAAAAAAGAATGTTGGCTAAGTAACTCAACTGATAGGCCAACTTCATATTGTATTTCCGTCGCCTTCGAGTACTTCCGTTTTTTATTCTCTCTCTCTCTCTCTCTTTTTTGGTACTCGTTGCCAGGCTAGAAAGCTAAGGAACTCGTGTACCCTAACAAAAGGAATGCAAAGAAATTTTTTCACTTTTATATTGCGGAGGCGTGGTTCAAACGATGAAAAAAATAAGACGCCACAGTAGGACATCTTGGTATATTTTCATAAATATATATAGTTAATGGACGCGAGCTATATTAACACACGCTGTCATATTTATGGTGTGCATCAGGTTATTGCATAGAATACCAGTTAAAGTCTTGCTTGATTTATACTGGTTTATGAAGTGAAGGGAATTAATATTGGGTTTGTGTAATGGGTTTAGGTGGGTTAGAGACTGAATATTTGGGATACTACAATATCTATACACAGATATATATATACTATATACACTATATACACCATATAAAAGCATAAATATTTCATGCAAAAGTCTGTTATCCTTCATTGCAGATATACCCTAATCAAATAAGAGTTCTTTAGTCGGACTTCCCTGACTTGGATTTACCTAGCTGATTCCAACATTTGGACATCTGTTAAAGGATGAAAGACAATTTTCCCTTAAGGTATTCTACAATAAGAACTGTATATGGTAACACCAGTCCATCATTTATAAGTTTATGCTAATCAACGACATCAAACTGTTTTAATGCTAATGAGCAAGCATTACGCAGTCGTTAGCACCCGTCTATTTACCAAATTATAATGATAATCGCTGGCTAATTGCTTTTTAGCCGATAGCCAGCAATTAAAACGTTTTGTTTTTCTTTTTAGGCCCAGTTAACAATAATCAGTTAGCTGACAGTTGATGGCTGTTCGATTTATCTGCGGCATGCGCCGCGGCTTTAGGCTATGCTAGAGCGAGCACAGATAATTGTAGTGCTGCCACTCTACAAATGAAACGAAGCGTTGCCACCCATCGACCACACACACACACTCAGGGAGAGCGAGTTATAACTGAACAAAGTGGCTTGCATAAAGTAAACAAATTACGCTGTTGACCTTCATTCGCTTTGGTAGCAAAAGTTTTTGCCTTTGAATATGCCTCAATTGAGGCAGCACAAAGGATAGAATACAAAGCTGCGGAGACTACGACAGACACTGGCTGTGGCACTGCCACTGGCTCACAGACAATTTCCTTAGCATATTTATAGGCATTATTTTTCAATGATTTCAGCCAGGGGACTTTGCCTCGTTAGCGGCCAAAGCTCCACTTGTTATTATTGTTTTGTTGTTGTTGTTGTTGTTGCTGCTGTTGTTGTGGAAGCAGATTTATGCTTTTCGAAAAGTTTTTTAACAATATCTTGAATTTACGATTGTCAAAACACACACACACACGCATACACTCATTCACTGATACACACACACAATATAGTCGGAAACTTGTTTAACTAACTGTTATTACACTGAGAGAAGAGTTTTAGTAAGTAGAAGTATCACCAAACTATTATGTTTTCAAAATTAAAGTAAAATTTTCTATTTATCAGCATAAAAGTTTAGAAAAGATATGAAAGAAAGATGTAAAAATGTATGTAATCAAATATATAAATGTAAAGAAATAAAATAAAATTGAATAAAATAGAATGCATATTTATACGTATGTTTTCAAGTTGTTTTCACTTTAGTTTAATGGTTTTTCAGTGTATTTATTTTTAAAAAATTTAATTAAAGTGGATTTCTATACAAAAATATTTGGTATTGTGTGTATATATATTTTTTTAAATCGATAAAAATTTTATTTTTATAAAAAAAATATTTGGAATTAATTTTAATTTTATTTATTTGAATTTAATTGAAATTTTGTAAAAGAATTTTTTTTTTATAATATTTTCAAGGATATTTTAAACCTTATTTATTTAATAATATTTTATATACAAATCTCAATATTATTATTTTATATAATATAATTTTTATATATTTTTTTATATTTTGAACTTCATTTATTTAGAAATATTTTATATTATTATTTTATATAATATATTTATTTTTTATGATATTTTCAATTTTATATATTTGGTACTTTTTTATATATATTTGTCAATATTACAACAGTTTGATTGTATTTACTTTTTAGTATTATTATTTTTCATACATGCTTATATATTTACATCTAATTTTTTTCTCTTCGTGCTTTCTTCTTGGATCTTTGTTGTTTTGATTTAGTAAGCTCGGTTGAACATTTAATTAGTGTCGCCAGCAAGTCGAGAAAACTCGATAAATAAGCCGGCTATTACTTGGCAGACATCCGCCTCTGGTATTCCAGATTGACCTTCACTCTATGTGAGAGGCAAGAAAAATTGACTTATTAAAAATGATGTGCAGTGCACTCTGATAAATGCTGAATGCTGCTGCTCGACTGCATCCATTCACATTCACATTCATTCATTTAGTTATTCATATCGTAGTAACTGTAAAAAGTCAACGAACTTGTTAGGCGCTCGCTCGCAGCCTTTTATGGTCCCATTTACATTTTAAAGATATTTATCAGCGCGTTTTATTGGATAAATTTAAATATTTATTTGATTGGCGGCAGCGACGGTGGCGACGGCGGCCAACTGTCACCAGAGCAACGCGTTTGACAAATTGACATACTGGCAAATTGATGTTAAAATGTTAAAAACTCATCAAATAAATATGTATACAAAGCCTGTCTCATTTACACACACACACACACGCACACACGCACGCACAACAAAACTTTATTTCCAGCCAAATAAACATCCTGGGCCAATTATCAGGGACTGACAAGTCTGTTCTTGACAATTGTGTTAATGAGCTCGAGCCAATGTCAACTTCAATTGCAAAGTCGTGCGATACCCGTTGCGAAGTTCAAAATATTAAAAAAATAAAGAATTATATTGGGGAATGTCTGACAAGGAATTAGCCTGAGTTTACTTTAATGTTTGTAGAAAATAATATAAATAAATATATGGAAGTACTATTAAAGTTAGATCTTTATTATGATATGAACGAACTTTGACATATTCTCAAAGAACTCTTAAGTCATATTTAAGTCAAGATCTAAAGAAATAAAACTTTAAATTTTTATTTTTTGCCAGAAATAATTTATTAACTCTCAATGATAAATAAAATTCTTAAAGGTGATTTAAATACAATTTGCAATTCTCTTTAGAAGCAGACAATGCCCAATGGAATAATCTTCTTGCAGATTTTGGGAGTTTCGGTGGTGGTTGTCCTTGTGGGACGTGGAGTTGTCTTTCTAGGGCGTGGCGTTGTCTTATATGGATAGCCATGATGCGGATGGCCGTAGGGAGGACCAGGAACGCCAGGACCGGGGAAGCCAGGACCGGGAAAACCAGGACCAGGGAAGCCAGGACCGGGAAAACCAGGACCAGGAAAGCCAGGACGGGGAAAGCCTGGAAATGGAAATGGTGGCGGCGGTGGTGGTGGAGGTGGTGGCGGTGGTGGCGGTGTCGTTGTTGTTGGCTGATTCGGATCCACTGGGGTTGTGGTTGGTGGCGTTGTCTGAGCTGGCACAGGATATCCCCAATAATAGTAGGGATAGTACGGATAATAGTAGGGCGATGGAGCATATCGCGCTTGACCCACACTCAGAGCACCAATTGCATTGAATCCCTCAGGCTCATTGCTCGGATCACTCACATAGTCAGCGACCGCATCCTGCTCCTCAATGCTATCCGACTCCAACTGAAAGTCAGCTTCATCCTGTTGGGCCAAGGCCAAGCCACAGCAAAGTGCCAGCAAAAGGCACAAATGAAATTTCAAGCTCATTTTAGGAGCGTTCGATTCGAACTGATTAATTGCCAAAATCACCTAACGTATTTATACCCTGATTTCAAGAGGTATTCCAATTTTATTGCAGGGAACTATATGTTCATATCATGCAACACATCTGTCAAATTCGAAGTTTTACAACGTACGCAAAATTAAGGCAACACCCAAAAACAAAGAGAAAATAAATTTCTAATGCGAATCTCAGTGACATTCGAATGTAAATCAGCCGAGCTATTAAAATCAGTCAAGAACAAATCAAATGCTGCCCCACTTCCTACTAATCGATAGATAGTCAGCGAATATAAATGCCAACATCAGAGATAACGGCATATTGCCTTTGTTTGCGCCAAATTATAAAAACTATAAAACAGCAAGTCAGAGAAAGAAGGCGAACTTAAAAATGCATATATATGAGATATAAAAATATATATAAATAACTTTATGTATTTGTATATATAAAAGTTTTAGAAACCTGTAAACTGATTTCTAGAGTTATATATGTTTATATTAGGATAGTATAATTATATTTAGTAACAGTTGTAAGAAACTCTTAGAAGGTTTTCAAATCAAAGCCCAAAAAAGTCTATAATTATAATAGTAACAGTAGTAAGAAAGTCTTAGAAGGTTTTCAAATTCAAGCCCATAAAAGTCCATAAATAAATCAAGTTTTTGTTGTTTACATTTATTTTACATTCCATTCACTTTATTCAATTATAAATCCAATTCAATATCGAGCTTAGATTAATCATCTAAATAGGTGCAAACTTTGCCAAAGGGAAACACCGTCTTGCAGATTTTTCTCCTGTCCGAATCTGGCTTTGGTTTAGGTGTTGTTGTTGTTGTTGTTGTCGTTCTCCTTTTTGGTGGTGGTGGCGGTGGTGGTATTGGTAGATGTGGGAAATGATGATGGGGAGGGCCTGGTTTATCTGAATGTTGATGATGGTGATGTGAGTAGGGAAAACCTAGAGGCGGGAAGCCGTAATAGGGATAGCCGAAGTAAGGGTATCCAGAATAAGGGTAGCCACCATAAGGGAATCCATAGTATGGGAAGCCGAAGGGATATGGCGGCAATGGAAAACGATTTTTAGGTGGAGTGAGTGGAATTTGAGGAACAGTTGGAGGAGCTGGAGCCGCTGGAGCTGCTGGAGCCGCTGGAGCCGCTGCCTCTGCGCGTATATTCATGCCACTGAAGTCCATAGTATTTCCTAAGGCCGATGCTTGGGCCATGTCCAAGTTGTAGGGATATGGCCAAGGTGCTACCTGTCGCTTGGTGCCAACGGTCTCAGTTTCATCGTCATCGAAGCTGCCCTCCTCCTCGGCGCTGTTCGCATCGTTGAAATATTCGACTGGCACGTAAACTTCCTGATCCTTGACGTCATCGGTCTCCCGCTTAAAGACCGTCGATTGGGGATCCTCCTTGGCCACAGCCAAGCTGCAGCCGAGTGCCAGTAATAGACACACAACGAATTTTGAACTCATATTGCGAGCAGTCAATGCAAACTGATAGAGAATGCTCTGATCATATTAGTTTATATACACTTTTTACTTGATTAATATGCGAAAAAATGAATCCATGACGAATATGTTTAACGACATTTGCGTTCTACACACAATAGCAAGACGTCCAATTCGCAACCATTTGTATGAAAATCAGTCAATATTCGCTTAGAATTTAACTGAATCAGAGCTCGTCTATGCTTTGTGTTTGTTAGTTATTGATTCATATTAACATATTTAATATAAATCACATATTAAAACTCATTGAAGATCGTTCAGAGTGGGTTTTCGAAAGAAGACATTTCAGTAGAAGGGAACATTTCTCTATATGGATCGCTTGTTATGTGATAAGCAATTTCTATTTTAAATCATTTTATTACGAATATTTTAATCTACATTTGGTATATGAACTCGAAAACACTTCCCCAGCTGAAATATCTTTGCATAATTTAACGTCTTTCTATTTTGCTTAATCGCTTTCTTCTTTATTTATCATCGATATAAACTGCAAATCTAGGTGTACAAGCTAGGCCCACTCCTGGTATTTTTGTGCAAATTTTCACAGTATCGGGTCTTCTTGGTGGTTGCACTATATAAACTGGAGGTGGATAAACCGGATACGGGTGTGGATGATGACCCGGATAAGGCCACGGATAGGGACCCGGCTTCGGCGGATGTATAGGACGTGGTCGAGGTGTAGGCAATGGTAGATGTGGAGGAGGTGGTCCTGGTCGAATAGGTAGATGTGGAGGAGGTGATCCTGGAGGAATAGGCAATGGTAGATTTGGAGGAGCTGGTCCTGGACGATTCGATTTCGGTGGGCACGGATAAAAGTAGGTGTGATCCAGATAGGTTGTGTTGCAATAATACGGATAAGCGAATTGTGACAAATCAAAACTATCATCTACAGCAGCGTCCTCTACATCAGCATCCAATAATACTTGATCCAGACCGTCATACTCATAATCGGAAGTGTCATCGTAACTGTAGTCCTCTCCAATGGGCTGTGCTAGAACCGTAAGACCCGAGCACAAAACCAAAGTTAGCCACACGCACAAGGCCGCTTTGGAGTTCATTTCGTAAGCGCCTCTCTCTAAATGATCAGCTTTGTCTTTTGAAAATATGTTTTTATAGACAAAAGATATGTTTATTAATTAGGGATAATGATTGAAGCCTAATGCATTCAGCATGTGGACTCACTTAACCCAATTTCGCCAGCTAAGTGGGCTAGAATAAAATATGTTTCACATTTGACATAGGCGCAGAAAAAAAAGAAAAGAGAGCCGCATCCGTAATCAAACGAACTATTCTAATTCAAATTAGATGAGCTAATATAGTCAGCTTAGGGGGCACACAAAATTCCAAATTGATGGCAATCAAAGTATATCGGATCAAATATTTCTTTGAATAAATTATGAATATTTATTTACATATGCAAAATCGAATCAAAATGCAATTAATGAATGGTTTGCAGCTTTTTGATGACTAATTAAAGTTTCATAACTTGTTAATTGGCTTAAAAGTGAAAAAGGTTTTTGAAAATGTTTACAACCGAAAGCTAAGTTTGATTCCCCGACAAAGGGAATTACGACAAAGTCATGAAATCAAATTAAGTTGTTGTATAATAATAATTAGTAATGATAATTTTTAGATATTAAAAACTTAAGAATGAGAATAAAATGATATAATGAACACTAATAAAAAGAATATTAATACTATTACTAATACTAATACTCCTGTTAATAAAATTACCAATTAAATAAACAAACTAAGATAATGATTTAAAAAGTATTTAACCTTTTGAAAGTACTTAATGCCCTCTTTAGCTTACACCAATCTATGTTGTGGACCTACTAAAACTCGCTTCAATTTGAGTCTGTAGCTCTTATATAAACAGCTCCAAATACTTCTTGCAACTGAGATAAGATAAACTGAAAGTTTGTGTATAAATTAAACATATCTTCAATTCTTTTGTTATTGTCTTTAGCTATGAATGAATAACTCGATTTACTGGTTAGAATTTCATATACGCATGAATGAATAGGTTTTTTATTTTTACTTAGTTCTAGTTGATCAGTACTCATTAGTTGAATCAATGCTCTGTATTCATTAGCATATTCAGCCTAAATAACAAAATGTGTAAAATTTAATGGAATGTGCAAAATGCCTATACACGTGTTTCACAACGTGCCACAGATTTGACATTAAACGATTTGACCCACCTAATTAGTTAAATGATTCAAACTTTCATTCACACTTTGATGACGCAAATCGTAAAAGCCAATTTAAATTCCAAATGTAGAATTAAAATATTATTAGGCGAAATATCAACTTTGACATGGAAGAGAGAAAAAAATGTAAACCACAATATATGCACATATTCTATGGAATATATATTAATAAAAATTAATCTCGACGGATGATAACCATTTATGCGCCCCACCGATTAGCATAGCTAATTCATGAACTACGAACTTGTGTGACAACACGCCTCAACAAAATCAAGTCTATATAAATACGCCCTGCCGTGCTTGGTGGATCAGTTCTAACAACTTATCAATAGGCCGCACAGATGAATATGTTCAAATTTAGTTTCGCACTGCTTGTGCTTTGCGCATTAGCGCAAACCCAAGCGGCTAAAGTTCGGATTCGAGGTCGAGCTCGGGCAGCGCTGCCCATTTCTGCCGAGGATATGGAGGATGAGGAGCCTGAGATTGAGGGACGTGTCTTTTCGGTTATACGCGACTCGGATCGGGATAGATATCATGACGATAGGCCAATCATAATACAGCAACCGCATCAGCCGATATATCCACAGTATCCGCATCATCATCAGCCATATCCACACACATATCCACAGCCCATCCCGTATCCAGTGCCAGTGCACCACCATCACCGTCCAAAACGACCAAAGGTCGTTAGGCCCAGGCCCTTCATAAATCCGTATTATGGTTCACCTATAGGTTCTGGCTGGGGTGGTGGATTTGCAGGCTTTCGTGGCACACCAATCATCAACATTACGTATGCACCGGTTTTGGCTGCAGCGACAACTGGCACCGGCATCGGCATCGATAAGCGTCAGCAATCATCCGATCAACAGCAATTGAATGGCTTAGCTGAGCTCTCAAACCAACTGCTGGCCCAGGCCTTAGCTGGCCAGGCTCAACAAGTTGCCAGCCTGAATGCAGCGCAGCCCAATCAGCTCATCTATCAACAGCAGCAGGAGCCACAACAGTTATATGCCCAAACTGCTGATGGTCAATTCATCGCCTTAAATGTGGACCAGCAGCAGCAGCCACAGCAATTTGAGGAGCTCGACACCACTCAGAAGAAGCCGAAGAAAACTCAATATATAGTGCGTCGCACTAATAAATCCAAGAAGTCTAAGAAGAACAAGAAGCAATCACAGCTCGTTTTCCTTGCGATCGAACCTGAGGCCAACGCGGAGCCAGTAGCGGAGGCAATGGCTTAAGAATAACGACTCTGCATTATCAATTAAGCAAAGAAATAATGAAATCAAATAAATGAGAATGTTTTAAAATATGAATTTTATAAAATTAATTGGATTTATTTTTTGTCTTATGATGGGATATGATATTTCAACGGCTTTGACGTGTTTCTATTCTATAAAAAGCAATTTATATAGCCCTCTTTCTCTATTTATCTTTCTTTTCATCTGATATATCTCATTTCGGAAGCAAAATATGAAAGAACAAGCAAAACCATGCAATTGTGAAATTATGTAATAGATTAATAGACTCTGCTCATTGAAGACTCTAAATGACTAAAAAATATATATTATAATAAAAACTTGCATTGAACTTAAGTTGGCATGAGCTGAATTTCTTGAGTTGGGATTGTATTTCATAAATAAAACCTAGTAAATACTATTATCGTTTTGTTATTGCTTGTAAATATAATTGTAAAATAATATAATCTAAGCAAAATAAAATTAAATTATTAATTAAAAATATATATTTTTTCTTGTGAAAATTTGTAAAGAAATTTTTATTTTTTTTTTAATTAATTATATGAAAATCTGCATCTCCTTTATTTTCGAAAGTTCTGGACTTTTTCCAACAAATTATGCAAATTGCAATCGATAAAGAATGCTAAAACATTTTCCAATTTTTTTTTTTAAAGAATCCCCAACGCCAATGCGAAATTAAATCAGAAAACTCAAATCTAATTAGCTCTATGTCAATTATCTATGCAAATAGAAACTCAATTTGAATATATGGAGAAAATAATGGGTCAAAATGGAGTCGAAAGCCAGGTTATAAAAGTCAGGCCGAACTTTGGGACACAGGTCAGTCAGTCCCGAGCGAGTCACATAACAAGATGTCAATTTGCCAGCAGCTAAAGCTGCAGCTGTTGTTGTTGTTGTTAGTCCTTGTTGCTGCAGCGGAGAGCAAATCGATCGCAGCACCAGAGGAGTTGCGACAGGCGAATCAAAATCGCATTGTGCTGGAGCTGCCAACGATCAATTTCACAAGAATCTACAATGAGGTGCCGTTGATCAGTTTTAGTCGACTCTACAATAGACTTTTCAACTCCACCAAAGAGAAGCCCGAGGAAGACAATGTGAGAAAGGAAGAGGAAGACGAGGCAGCAATGCAAAGGCAACAGTTGAGTTTGCCACTTCCACTAAATGGCTTCTATGATCCAATTAGCGGCCGGCAATTCAGCGGCCAAGTGCTCAATGTACGAGTACCGAATCAGGCAAATGGCCAACAATTATTTGGTAGCTTTGCTGGCTATAATTATGCAGGCGAGGCAGCAGCAGCAGCAGCAACGGGCATTGGTTTTGGAACTGGCATCGGCCAGGGCTATGGCTTTACATTTCCGGGCTATCCACAAGTCTATGGCTCAAGCAATTTTAATAACGTACCTAACGTACAGGTGTTCCAGCAGCCGGACCATGGCTTTGGCTCCTCCTCCAATTATTACAATCTAATTGCGAATAATGATGGGATTGGACAACTAAACGCCGTCTTGGGGTCCTATCAACAATGGCTGCCACAGCAACAACTGTTTAATGCACAATCTGCATTCGCCTACGGCGAAGGACTAGATTATGACGACGAGGAGGAGGAAGAGGATGATGGAGACCTGGAGAGTGAGTTTGAGTTGGCTAATGAAGGCTACGATGAAGACGGTTATGACTATGAAGATTATGGAGATGGCGATGACGATGTGCTGTGGCGCCAAGCCGATGGGGGCTCAAAAGTCAGGAAAAACAAAATCAAAGCTAAATCGAAGTCAGGCAAAAAACAGTGAATTATATATTAATTAATTAGTGTATTAAATAGATTGACTGAAAGACATTTCTTATTTATTTTATATATTTTTGTTTGTTTTTTTTTTTTTCAAATCAAAGTCAGGTAAACAAAAGCAAACTATATATTAATTAATTAGTGTGTTAAATAGATTGACTGAAAGACATTTGTTATATATTTTATATTTTGTTTGTATTTTGCTCCGTTTGTTTGTTTATTTGGTGAAATTTCGCAGCTTTGGTGAATTTCACTATTTAGCATTTGGCTCTGAAGTTTGCGAGCTTGAAGTTTGCTAAATATGCAAAAGCTTTGTTAGCGGCAACTCAGTTGGTCAGCGAACTCGCAGCGCTATGAAACGACAAACAGCTCTAGATTTTATTGCACTGATCTGCCTTTGGGCGGCAGAGATCCAAGGCCAGCCTGTACAGGCGCAGGCCAGGGCGAAGAGGGATGCGCGCACAGCTCTGCCTTGGCTATTGCTGCTTAGCTATCCACAAGTCGGTGCCCCAATTCCCATCCGACGGCCGCAAGATGAACCAACGATAACGCGCAAGCCGCCAGTACAAAGCGATGAACCGATTGATAGCAACGCCCAAATTCGTGAACAGTTTTTGCAAGGTCTACTCCAGGGTCTGCAGTCAATGGAGGGTGGAGTTACCGTCAAGCCAGCTGTGCTGGCCGATCTGCTGCAACAGGTGCAGCAGGCAACGACAAAAGCACCTGAAACAATGCTGGAGAAGGAAGCTCAGGTGCCGAACAGCAATGACAATGACCCCGATTACGACTATATAGACTTTAAGAACGGTTCACGCATCAAATACGAATTGGATAGTGATCAGCAGTTAAGTGATTCGCAGTATGCCAACAAAATACCTGTCCAAGCGATTTAGCCGAATGTTCTTGTCGGCCCGGCCATCAGCTTAAGTTGATTTACAAAGCCCAAATTTGTTGTTATTTTATTGTAGTCCATAGAAAAAAAAGCGATAATAAATTCAGCTATTCACACACACCTAAGCTAAATAGTTGTAGATGTTATATATAAGCACTCGAGCTGTTTTGGAAACCATTCAGTTCTAGACGCGGTATTGTCTAGACGTCGTGAAAGAATCCGATGAGGCAAAAGTTTGTCCATCAAATCAGAATATGTTAATTGGTCGCGTTTCGCTTCTGTTCCTACTGGCTAGCCCCATATGGGCACAGTATCCAGTGTATAATTTACGCGATATCTTACGCCAACTGGCGGGCATTCAAGCAACAAATCCTCAGCCCCAGGTGGCGGAACTGGAGGACGACCCGCAACCGGAACAGTCAGACATCATTCGGAACTACTATCCATACAATGGATACGATAACTATCAAATCTACTCTTACTACTACAAGCTTTACAGACTGGCGTTAGCAAGATATTTTTGGGAACGGTACTATGCAAATAGGCCACCTGTGACAACCGCACCGCCACCAATCTCAACTACTCCAACTCCTACAACATCGACGGCTATTCCCACCTCTACTGGAACGCCAACAACTTCGACGGCTATTCCCACCTCCACTGGAACGCCAACAACTTCGACAGCTGTTCCCACTGTTCCACCTGGTCCAACCTCAACAGCTGTTCCCACTGTTCCACCTGGCCCAACCTCAACTGCTGTTCCCACTGTTCCACCTGGTCCAACCTCAACCTCAACTGCTGTTCCCACTGTTCCACCTGGACCAACTTCAACAGCTGTTCCCACTGTTCCACCTGGTCCAACTTCAACAGCTGTTCCGACTGTTCCACCTGGACCAACCTCAACAGCTGTTCCCCCTGTAGTACCTGGCCCAACCTCAACAGCTGTTCCCCCTGTAGTACCTGGCCCAACCTCAACAGCTGTTCCCCCTGTAGTACCTGGTCCAACCTCAACTGCTGTTCCCCCTGTAGTACCTGGCCCACCACCAACAGGTGTGCCACTACCCGGACGTGTGCTGAGCTACGAGCAAATTGCTAATGATGATGATCAAGATGATGATGCTGCCGCAGCTTTTGTTAATGATGCTGATGAAGATAAACATGCTTCGCTCATCTTTGAGCCAGACCGACAATTCGTTCGACTAACTGATAAAAATGGAGAACCTCTGATATTGATAGCGCCCAACCAGAGGCCATTGAGACGCCGTGTCGTAGCTGCTCGTCCCGGCTACACCTACTACAAGTCACAGCCGCTGGCAAATCAGTTTATGCCAAGCATGGTTCCAGCAAACTAGAATAGAAAGTTACTCGCATACTTCTGATTGACGAATTGAGATAATAATAAAGATAAAACAGTAATAATAATAATTTATTAAATATATCATTAGAGTAAGACTATATAAGTTCATTTGCTCTGTTCCAACATCAACTCAGTCTCACGTCAAAGTCTAAGCTAAGCAGTTAGTCTAAGGACCAAGTGAAAATGTTAATCAGCTCCGTTTTCTTGTTAGTATTAGCTGCCGGATCGACTTGGGCTATAGCCATAAAGAAAGTCGAATATAGCGTGCGCGTGCCTGTTGTGGATGTCGGCGATAGCTATGAACGGTTCATAAAAGTTATTAAGGCTCCGTCGAATCACTGGTATGGACATAAATATGAAGAACATGGTGATGACAGCGATGATGACGATGAAAAGGAACCGGGCTCATGGAGCTACATCAAACCAGTATTTTTCAAACCAACATATTTGTTCAAACCTCACAACCACACAAAACCAACAAAACCAACAAAACCAACAACAACAACAACCACAACAACAACGGAAGCTCTCGAGGCAGAAACAACACAGGTTACGCTACTGAATACCAACGAGGACACTACGACGAATCCGACGATCGATATAATAAAGGATCTTCCCCCACTTCAAGTATTCCAACTTCCCCAACAGCCGATGTTGACTGAAACTAACCCCGGCTTAGCTCCGCATCCAGCGTCCTTTTTGTGCACCTTTAGTCCACGTCTGTGCGGTCTGCCCGACGATATGCCATTGGTCGATTTTCAAGAGCCTTTAATCTTTATAGTGCCCGCAAGAAATGTCAATAATCGAAGATATATACCTAATGCGAAGCTCTCACCTCGCCAAGTTACGTCAATGTTTTATTGAGTCTTGTTATGCAATGCAACGCCTCGACAGCTCATTAAACTAGAAAGTTATTCAAGCAATATATATAAATATATGTAACACTATAATAAAAATAATAAAATATTATTTATTATCCAACTCCATATTGTTATCAAATCGAGCAACTGTATAAAATCACTTCCACGATCGCATTGGAGGCTCAGTTTTGCACTCCGACAGTTCGTGACGAGAGATAGGAAAATAAATATGTTCGGCTATACATTGATTTTCGTGCTCCTTGCGGTTTGCTCGGCATTCAGTACATCGTTCAGACCTGATGAATACAGAGTTAAAGTGCCTTATTTGGATCTAAAAGAGGCCTATAGGCAACTAAGGGATGCTTTTAGAGGAGAATCGATTAAGATTCATCTATACGATGATTATGATAAATTCGATGACAAATATCGTGAGGATTATTATTACCCACCACCGTGGAAGTATCCTATTTATCCAGTAAAGCCAATTGGACCACCCTATCTGATACCCTTTCCACCGAAGCCGCCAATTATTCCCACAGCACCACCAACTGATTCACCGACTCTTCCCACAGAGCCGACATTACGCAGACTATCAAAGCAACAAACTCAAGCATCGTCAGAGACATCAAGAAGACGTGTTATCTCCCATCTTATCATACCCAATAATTTATTTAACGTATCTGATGCATAATCTAAGCTGCGTTCGTTAGTCTAGAAAGTTATTTATTGTATTTTCCTATATATTTATATAAATCGTATCTATATAATTACAGAATTCTGATTTTATTGTAATTTTTATGGGTCTGTACCGTTGATTGGGGCTGGTTTCTGTATAAATTCTGTTGCACCGTCTCTGACTGCATTTAGTTTGAAATCCGTTGCATCGCCGTGAAGTCGGAAAAAAATGTTATTCGTGTATCTCTTGGTTTTGTGGAGTGCAGCAGCTCTGGCTTTGCCAACTGGAACAGTTTCTATGGATCTATACCGACATGCAATTCCTCATAGATGGCCGTATAATGGATATATTTACGCAAATAAACCGATAATTCCATACCGTATGCCGCCGCCATGGTTCTACCCGGTACCCGTCTATCCAAATCGGAAAGTTGTGCTATTTGGCCCGACAAAGTTCCCTTATTTAACAACCACTGAAGCTCCTCCTCTTCCAAATCCAACAAACCCAACTTATCGGAAGTAATAATTGCAGCTTTAATATGTGGACATGTTTATGCCTTAGACACCAACAGAAGCTTTAGTTATAAGATTATGTAAATAATAAATTCAACAATGAAATATTTCTTCCACATATTCTTTGAAGTTTTTTTTTTTCAAATTATCAATATACACAAGGATTGGTAGATCATCAAAAGGAATTCATCAGTCAATCATAATCAGGAAAACAAGTTAAGTACATTCTTTTTACCGTCATAGCCTAGACCAACAACATAAACCAACAATATCTGATCGGACTACCTAATGACAGAGGCAGTGTTAACTATAAGCTAAGCCAATGAAGTCATCTTGCGGATCTAGCAACTGCATGGAAAATCCAAAGAACTCTCCATTTTTCAAATGGAAATCTTAAACGATTTAGCATATGCACAGCGGGGTTCGCTGGATTTAACAAGTGATAATCGCTTCTTATTGTCTTTGACGTATTGTTTAGTCTAATAAAGTTTTCTTGATGGCTGCCTGAGGCGACAATCAATCATTTGCGTACGCAAGCTGTCATATTTTGGCAAAGGCTGCGTTTATATAAGAATCACTTTGACCTGAGTAGCTCTTAGTTAAATTCTGTCACTAAAACTAAAACGATTCGAAAATGTTCACAAGTCGCGTGTGCCTTTGGCTCCTGCTGGCGTTGCCTGCTTGGAATCAAGCAAATGGGGACATAGGTCAGATGAGGTTGAATATTCCTGTTTGGAATATCAACGATTTGTATTCGCGCATAACAAATGCATTCAGCACTCCGCAGAAGCAGCAAAAAGTACGCAGACCAGAAGTGGTCGATCCAATTGCCATTGATAATTACTACAATGATTATTGGGAGAACTATTATTTCAACAATCCGCCATATATTGAGTATGTGCCCCGGCCACCGCATAGACCACGGCCCACACGGAGACCTCGACCTACGACCACAAGAAGACCTGTGACTACTACAACAACTACCTCAACAACAAGACCTATAACAACCTCTACAACTCCGGCGACAACAACTACAACGTCAACGGAGCCGCCCACAGAGCCGGCAACACCACCAAATGATACTACCTCGGCACCTGTTAGGCATTATTTTATATCAGACAACACTTATACTAACCTCCAACCGGAGCAACATTTGTCTGTTAAGACCCGACCGCAATCGGTGTCTTCCCTATGTCGTTATCATCCCAAGCTCTGCGATGAGCCTGAAGAGGCGCAGTTTATGGAACTAAGTGATGGAAACGGCAATCCCTTGATCTTAATATCTCCAGCTACAACAACGAAAAAGCCATTTAGACTCGCATTGAAACCTACACGGCGATACCATAGCCAAAGAATATATAGTTCGGATAATAAAAGTATTTATAAGATATCATCACAAGCTGAGGGAAGGAATACTAAAAAACGTTTAAAGCCAAGACCGTTATCAAAAGTTAATAAACGCAAAAGAATATAGAATAAAGTTGAGAGCGATATGAGTTATTAATAATTGTTAAGAATAAACATAAATGGTGAATTGAGTAGTTGGTCTTATAAATGTAATATAACAGAGATAAATTTGAAAATGAGATACTCTAGTCTTTTATGAAAAACAAAGAAAAAAGAATTTCTTAGGTTAGATTGTCGGAAGGTAGCATGAGAAATACTTCAAGATATTCAGATAGCGCAAATAAAACCTAGATAAATATTTATAAACATATATGTTACCTACTACAACACTGAATATATTTTAGATAAAAAATTAAATATAATAAAACTGAAGTTTGTTTTACAAAACTTCTATCTTATTTATGATAACAGGACTATGATATATGAGCAGCTATTCATAGGGTCTTTTGTTCAAGAAACTTTCATTTTTTTATACAAAAACTAGTTTTTGGACTCTGAACGCTCATTTGCTGCCCATTTGGCAGTCGTTAGCGAGCTGCAAGAGCGCCAGGTACTTAGAGCTTAAGCAATGTGGGCAACACGAATTACGCCATTATTGCTGCTGCTGCTGGTCATACGCAGCAGAGCTGGGCCGGACAACGCCGCGCATCTAGAGCAAATACCACAATTAAGCCACGAACAGGTGGCTCTAATAGCAGCTAATGCAACCGCGCGCTGTCAGCTGGTGCCGCAGCTTTGCGATTGGCAGTTGCATCTATACGATGGACATGCTTTCCAGGTGCACTTACCTGAGAATAAGCAAGACGAGCAGCTGTCTAGTGATGCGCCCACAGAGCAACTACTATTCACAGTGCCCAATGGAGAGTACGAGCAAACGCTGTTAATCTATGCGCAGGTGGAACGGAAATCGAAGCCCAGCTTCAAAACCAAATCAAAGTCAAAGTCAAGGAAAAGAAAGCGTCGGCTTATGTCAACAAACTGAAAAACAGGTTCCGAAAATACCGCAAAGCTCAATAAATCAAAACACATAAAGTAAACTAATAAAAAATAGAAAAATAAAATAAACAAACGCGTAAAAAACTCCAAATTCATGATAGTTTATTATATTTGTATTTTTTATTTTTTATTTTCTTTTTTCAATCGATCCATTCAGTAGCAAATGCTTAGCGGCAGGCCTGATGTGATCACACGATAAATAATGCCTATTTAGCTCATTAATGTCCAATTCACACCAAGTCAGCGGACTCTGCCGCGGAAGCTGTTCGACCGCTTTCAACTTTAACCTGTGACCACGCGACCTGGCCTAAACCAACAACAACAACAAAGAGATTCTCTGTCCCATTCGAATTTAATTTGGTGTGAACCTTAAGCTCTTCTTTTCTATTTGTTCAATTAAATATTAATAAATCGGACCCAAGAAGTGGCAATGCGAATGAAGAAGTCAAAGGCAACGGCATAAAACATTTTGACAACGCCAAAATTTATCTAAGAGGTCGCCAGAAAGTAAAAGAATATCAACAATAGCTCATTCATTATTAAACAGATTTGCATACGCCAAACTCTGGCATAGAAATAGCTGAGAAAGCGCAAGTGAAACTCGCCAAAAAAGCGCAAAAAGCGTAGGAAATAAAAATAAAAAACATTTGTCAAATAATTAACAGCTCATTCAAACAAAATAGATAAATATTCATAAATTTGACTTACTTTTTGGGTTTTTAGGGGGTTATAGGGTTGTGTTTTGGGTAACAAATTTTTGGTCTTAATTAGATATTATCATTATAAAATAAAGGAAGTTAATTTATTTTATTCTTGAGCCCAGAATTTCCCTATTTTAATACGCTGAAAACTTCAGATATATTGGTTAAGCACATCCAATAAAACATATATATTCATATATTCAAATCAGGAAAGCCAAGGTCTTTAACCTAGACCTAATTACAGTACAAATATTAATTGTCTTTATCAAATCAGAAACAAAATTATGTTTCTTCTAGTCAATTTCTTCATTTCCTATTATAGCCTACACTTAAATTCGTCATTATAAGACTGTCCGGTTCTTAAATTCCCTCCCAACCCCACTCTCACATTGTAATCTCAAATATTTAAGACTTGTACATTCAATCGTAAAAACGTATACAAACTGGTTAGATTGAACGAAGTTCACAACTTTTTAGCTTTCATTGTTGTAGTTTTACGATTATATTTTATTTTTTATTACCAAGCACAAAAAAAGAACCAAACTTACATGATTGCGCTTGCTGGTAATCAACCCGAAGAGCTTGTAAAGCGGAAATTCAATTCAACGCTGGCCAAGCCGAACCCAACTTAAGAGCTAAAACCCAAATACCCACTCACACTACTTGATGCCCATCTCCTACCGTTCGGCACCAACCCCACCCTCCGTCCGCATCCGTTCGGCTCGTTCGTCATCGGCGTCATCGTCAGCGATGCTATCATAGATCGTATTCAAAAATTTTCTAATTTCCGCATATGGTAGTATCTGCCACCAATTTGTCGAAGTTTCGATTTCCTGCTCATCAGTAGGTCGTCGCTTGCCCTTGCCTTTGGTGGCCTTTTGCCCCTTTTGGGTTGGTTTGCGTTTGTCCTGTGAGCTGATTTCCGTTGTCGCCTTGACATCTGCTGTCTGTCCAACAGTCATCAGCTTTTGAATTGGAGCCGGAGCTGGAGCTGGAGCTGCTCCTGGAGTGGGTCGTGCTTTCGGCTTTGTATCAATTTCATTTGGTTTGTTTGTCTTTGTTTTCTGCGTTTGCATTCGCTTACGCTTCGACTTCACTCGCAGAGGCTTATCTACTGCTGCTGCAGTTCCTACTTCAACTCCAGCAGCTGATTCTGGCTTGGACTCGAGCTTTGGCCTGGCCGACATATTCATGCCAGTTGCTGGGCCATCATTGTCATTTCGTCTGTCATCTTTCTGGGCTGCATCCCCAGCAGCAATGTGTGCGTCGGCAACATTTTCCACAGGCTTCGTTTGCATCTGTAACTGAAGCGAGAGTGGCTCCAATTTCTGCTGCTCGTGTTGATTTAGCATTGGCTTGTCCATTTGCTGCTCCTGTTCTCCTGCTTGATGTCCTTTCATCTGTAACTGCTTCTCAATTTGCTGCTGTCCCACTGTCTGCTGTTCCTCGAGCTGATCTAGCTTTGGCATCTGTTCGTTTTCATCCTGGCTTTGCAGCATCTCATCCAACTCTGGCTCCTCTGAGCTTATTTGCTGCTGATCTTCTTTTGATCCTTTGAGCTGAAGCATCTGCATCTGTTCCTTCGACTTCAGTTCTGTCTTGTCCACATTTCCTTCTACATCGTGTCTTATCTCCTGCTCCTGCGTAACTTGACTTTGCTCCATCTTCATGTGTTCCTTTACCAGCTTCTGTTGCAGCTCTTCTTGCATCTGCTGCTCCATCTGTTCCAGCTCCTCTTCCACTTCAGTCTTCAACCTGCCTGTAGTTTGTTCCTCCTGTTGCTGCTGCAGCTCCGTTTGCTGCTGTTCCCCTTCATTTGCCTGCCCGTCTATCTCCTCCAAGTCTGTCAGTTCTTCCTGCTCGCTGTCCACTTCTTCTAACTGCCCCCTCTTAATACCCAAGTGGTTCTGTAAGCCCTCGACCTCCACATGGTTTACATTGACAATAGCCTTCGACTGTTGTTCTGGCTCCTCTGACTGCTCTTCTCCCCCACCAATTGTTGTTTCCAATTCGATTGTTGTCGCATCATTTGTTCGCTTTTTGCTGTCATCTGGCAGCTTCGCCATTTTGTCCAACTCCTGAGCTGTTTCCAGCTTGGCTAGCTGTGCTTTCATTGAGCTAATTGCTCGAGTGTTCGTCAAAACTTCGTTCGAATTGTCCAGCTTTGGCTGTGCGGTTGTCACCTCGTCTGCCCAGGGCTCAGGTAATGCCAATTTCACATTCAATGGACTCTGCTCCTCCGGTTTCTCCAATTCAGTTGACTTCTCCACTGACTCCTCCTTCTTGCCCTTTCCCAGTGTATTTATTATCACAATTTTCTTATTGCCCTTGTCCCGAACATTAAACTCGTGCGAATATAACCTTGAATTCATTTGCATCTTCGCAAATTGACTATTGAGAGCAGCTAATGCCGCTGGATCCATGCTGTCTGCGGACTCCATACTTGAATCTATGTTTCTGTATTGAGCCTTGGGCAATTCTCTCACTCGACTGCTATGCGCAATCTGCTCCAGCAGCTGACCCATGGGCAGAGCCTGCCCAGATCTGGGCAAATGCTTCACCAGATTCACCATGGGCTTATTGTACGCATAGGCATCCACATTGAAGGCTCCATGAGCGGAGGCACGTTTCCAATGTTTACGTTTTACCTGGCTAAATTGCGTCGTAGCTGTAAGAGATTATTGGCGTATTAGCCGTGCGAGAACTTTCACTGGAATATCTTGTTTCGCCTTACATGTTGCCAGGCTGATGGAGATCGCCAACGTTAATGTTATGGGTAGCAACATAATTTCGGGCGTTCCGTTCTGTCTGTCAGCGAACTAAACCGATTTTTCGACATTCACGCACATTTTATCGCCTTTCAATTTGGGTCAATCGAGGTGTGGGGCCTAATTTGCATGCCAAATGTTCTCAGAATGTGAAAACATTGTCAAAATAGACACACAAAAAAACTGGTTCCGAAAATGGTCAAAAGCAACGGCATTTCTGCTGGCTGTGTTGTTATTTGTAAAGCGTGTACACTGAGAGGAATTGGAACGAAAACAATTTAATTAAGTTAGAACTGTCCTATATACAGAAAGAAAAAACGCTCAAACATTTGATATATTCAATAAAAATTGACTGAATACATTGCAAACATAATATATATTTATTAATTTAAAAATTACTTCACTATTTCTCTCAGTGTACCTCTGTTAATACTGATGTTGCTCATAAAAGACGATTGTTATGGTCACAATAAATGGCGGACACGCTGCTGACCTGTCGTAGGGCCTTGACCAATTTGCCTTTTATGCGTAGCTTAAAATCTTAATAAAGCGCCAAGCGGCAAACGACGGCCGACGAACGACGAGCGAAAGGTGAAAGTTCAGATTAACATATCAAAGCTGAAAGAGATGTTGTATATGCAGATATAATACGCTGGCAAAAGGAAAGTAAGTGGCAAAAGATTCCAGAAGATAAACTGAATTTATTGTGTGACAGAAATGCCCCAACTGCAGTTGCAATTCAATTTCGATGGCATTTTGGGAATTTATATTTCTCTATGAGAACATGTCAAAAGCAGTTGAAACAAAACAAAGAGCAGCCCGAAAAACTGAGACGAGCGCAACGCAGCGCAACGCAACGAGCAAAACGAAAAGAAAACCCAAAGCAAAGCAAACGGAGTGACAGCCTGCACTTAGAGCACTTAAGATAACTGTATCTTGAGACAAGTGCAGGGTCCCAGGTCCAGGCGCTGATGATGATGTCCACAGTGGAATGAAGATTTATGAAAACTGTTGACAGTTAGCTCTGTGAACCGTAAACAGTGGGCCGCAGCAGCCAAACGAAATTTACATGCGGACAATGGCGCAGACAGCAAAAGCAAAAATGGCGAATGCCAATGAATGCAACGACATAATGCAAAACGAAAAGAGCAAAGACTTAACTTTGCATAGTCGCACAATAAATACCCTAGGAACACTTTTACATATGTGCATTAATGCATGAGCATTCAACGCTTTTTGGCAACTCAAGTATTCATATAAAATTATCATTGCAGGGTCGCACATCAAATACCCTTGCGAAAGCATGTTAATGCGCCACACTTATATACCCAACACTATATGCAATAAAGTGCCGATTCTTACATGAATATTTTAAATGAATTGTCTCTTAAGAGCTGCACATTAAATACCACTCAAAAGCATATCACATATATATCACTATACCCAGCATTTTGTGTCGCTTAAAGCTGTAATATATTTATATTTAATATTCATAGTACATAAACTCTTAAAATTACTTCAACATACCCGCTTTATAAGTTGGCACTGCATGCTGGGTATTAAAAATACGATAGAAAGAAAAGAGGCAGTAAATGACAGACAGATAGACAGCGTAACGGACAGGCACAAAGGCACTTGCTCGCATATGCAAGTGCGAGCGAGAGGTAGATAGAGAGTGAGACTGGGTGAAAAAATGCCAAGTTGCAAAAGGAGCGCAAACAAAAGGCATAAATGAAACACTTAAAATGCTTGATTTTTTTGTTCGCACAATGATTTGCTGACAATGTTTGTCTATTAAATTACATAAATGTATAATAAATGGATTTAAATAGGACTTACCCCACACTTTAGCACCTAATTAATTAATTTAATGCAAACACTTCACTTCTCTTCACTTCACAAACGCGCACACACTAACCGCTTAACGGACAACTGCTGTGGGTGTGTTAGGTATCGATAGCTGGCTAATTGGTATCGTTTCAAGTTACACGCACGATATATTGGTTGAATTGATGAGCATGCAAGATGTGCATGATAGATAAATTAGTAAATTAATCTACTATATTTTAAATTTCATATATCTTAGCAACATATTGCTGATAAGCACGTTCCAATAGGCATTTGACAAATGCGATTAGTGAAAACACGTGATGGCTGATCCTCGCCGCGTGGCCGGTTGAGCTCACGCACGTATCGATATTATTGGCTTAGCAACCGATAGCTGTATCGCATTGAGTAGTTTCTTTCTGCAGTGACCGCGCAAAGTTGTGAAATTTTCTTATTCTACAAAGTTTTTCAATTTTCGTTTTTATTTTTGCTTTTTTTTTTAGTGAATCGTGTTGTGTTATCTGTGTAGCGTTGGAAAAGTTAAAAGTGTATTTAAGGTAAGTAACTTCTGTGGCATTGTTGCTATAAAACTTTTGCCGCTTGAACACTGGAAAGTGACGGCAATCAGTAGCTGCTGCCTGGCAGCCATTGTGCTTGTTGTTTGCAAATTCTTCCAGGCAACTGGAAGACAGCGTGAGCGAACGCTGTTCCAGCCGCCTATGCAAATACAATAAGCGTCCGTGGGTGCATAAGTTAAGTGGATAAACGAGCGGGTAAAGCGCATAAGACAATTAAGCGCAGTGTCTTCATTAAGCAACAACAGCAGCAAAGAGTAACGGCTGAAAGTGTGTGTGGTGGACAAGTGAATGATTGGAAAATACCCTTTATAAAGGAAATGTCTGTGAATATTCAATTTGAAATAACATTTGCATTTTAATTGTGATTTGTATGCAATTTGAAGGGCCTGTTAATGGTGTTAATAGGAGTATATATGATATAAAATATATATTTATAAAATAATTTAATATATTCTTTATCAATGTGTATACCCGTTAGGTAATATGGGTCTTAAAGGGTATATTAGCAATGGAATTGTAATTGAAAGTGGGTGCTGTTTGTTGGCTGTGTGGGCGTGGCTGTGCATGCACGTGCACGATCAACTTGTGGGTTAAACCATTATTTATTCGATTGCAAACTTTAAAGATGGACACAGCTTCAAGGCCTTGAATATTCAGTTACTTTGCTACTGCTGCTGCTGCTGCTGCTGCTGCTGCAGCAACAACTGCTGAAGTGCAAATGCAAACAATTTACTTTGTCATTAGACGAACAATTTGAGCACCACTTTCTATACATGTACCGCGTCCTCTCTCTCTCTCTCCCTCTCTCTCTCTGCCCATCCGCAGCGCTCAGCCTTTGTTATCCGTTTGTCAATTGCTTTGCTTTGCTCTGTTGGCTGCTCATTTGACTATTTCCAATGTCAGATTCGCTTTTTATTTTCATTTTCCCATTTATTTATTTCTGTTTGTGCTGCTCTCTTTTTGTGATTTTTTTTTCGGACATTCAGTTGTTGCATTTTATGAGAAGAGCAATAACAAAGTGAGCAGAAAACATGACGAAATGATGAAACTGTTAGAAATTGACTCGATGATACCCTGTTCAGAGTTGTCAGCGTTAATATCAAAAATATATGTAAATACCCTGTAATGAAAAATAGAAGATTAAATAGAGGAGATGATTAAGTAAACTAGTATTTAGTAATGGACCAGCAGACACCCTGTAATCAATTGTGAATGGTATATAATATATTTTAATTGGTTTACTATAACAAATGAAATAAATAACACTTGGAAGTTATTTATTAGGGCATATTCGAATAGTAGATACCCTGCTAGCAGCTAAACATTTTATGTATTATATATTAATATAATCATCAATATCATAATAAGCAAAACTTTTGCCGAGAAGGAAAGGCTTCGAATGATAGACTAAAATACCCTGTAATCAACTGTGAGTTGCTTAAATTACATACAATATTTGTATTTAAAATTCTATGGATGTGTTCATACCCCGTAACGTGTCCAGCTCTGTTTCTACATTATTTACAGGGTATACCAAACAGATAAAACCATTCACAGTATTTTGCACATTTTCGTTTAATTTGAATTTCTCTATGCAAATTCCGAGCCAAAAAAAAAATACAAAATACCAGAAAAAATTTTGAATGTTATTTTTTGCTCTCGTTTTTAGCAAATTTTCGGTTCTGTGCCAAATTGTTATTGCAATTTTCTTTGTGTCTCTTGTGCACTTTTCCAGCTGCCCCCGTCCACTGATTTTTTTCTGCAGCTCTCGCGGTTCATTGCGTCTGTCCTTTATATGATATTCGCATTTTAGTGAATACCCTAGACACAACCCCCTCGTGCCTCGCCCTCCCACTCAATAAGCTTCAAACATGTTTTTGATGAGTCGCTCGTAAAGCTTGCCACAACCTGCTACAAATTGTTAAAATATTTGGTTTATGGCGAGAAAATGGAATTGCATTAAAATTTTATATATTACCTCTAACAAAAGAAGCTTAAGTTTAATATACTTGGAAAAGACAGACAGAGCTGAGAGTTTATAGAAATATTGACTAAATAAATTTATAAAATAAACATTAAAAGTAGCGGAACGTATTGTATAGTATAGGCTTGTTCTGTAATATTCTCTATAAATCTATATACTTTTAAGAATCTATAATATATCTAAATATATCGATAACAAATTTTGGTTTAATGATCATTTCTTCAGCCTCATTTGAGCCTGAGTTACCAAATTTGATATACAGATCTAGAGACTATCTATATATCTATTAATGTACCCATACTAGTGTTACAGATAGGAATAGCTCCTCCCATTCCTAAAATCTCTTTGTATTATCCTTTACAGGCTAACTTCTAGTCGCGTATTATCGCGTAGATCACTTCTACTTATACAAATTGGTATTAATTTTCGCTTAATGCTTTTCAATTTCAGTTTAAAAATATTGCCGTTGTTGCTGGCTAACAACGGAGTGGCAGCAACGGGTGCACGGCTTAATGGATGAGAGCGCTAATCAAATTGGCCTGGCTAATTGTTATGCAAAAACCGAAATCAGGCTACCCGAATAACAATCGATGGCCATAAAGCTGGCCTGCGGCTGCAGGATAAACGATGCTTTGATTTAGTGCAAGGACAACAACAACAACGGGGATAACAATGGCAGCATAATAAAATAAAACAAAAGCTAATGCCAGCCCAGAAGGGAGCACAGGGAGGAGTGAGGAGTAGGCTGAGCAGGAGGAGCTCAACTTTATGAGCAACATAAAAATCCGTTTCTTTGTCACGCTCACAGTTCATCCTCGATTCCGATGCGGACGCGGCTGGAATGTCAAATGACAAACTTCTCAATATATATATAAATATATATATATTTAGCCAAACCAGGCCATTCCGCACAGTGCGTATACGCAATGTGTATAGGCAATTTATGCATGCCACAAATTTCATAGTTGTGCGCGCTAGGACTAAACCAACTTGTTGCAGCGCCTTTCTGTTTTTGGCTTTCGCACCTAATGCCACATCAATATGCAAAGCCAGCCAAATTTGATGGTAGGGGTAGGGGCAAACCCTAAGCTAAGCTGCTTTAAAACTTAAAGTTCATTTAACTTTTGCAATCATCCAATGGAGGCGGGAGGCAAGCAAACCCACTCAAGGCCACTTGCTCGAGCCATTTATGATTTATTAACAAACAAAGTTGTGGGGGGGGGGGAAGTAAAACTTATTAGTGCAGATTGTGGGACTTATAGATCGAAGTCTGTGTGTAAAGTGTGAATCAATAAGCTGTAAATGGCTGGAGTTTAGAAATAAGCTTAGCTTGATAACAGCCAATCAAGCCGAATTGACACATATTGAAAAGTGTGTTTAGCTGGAGTGTGAAACAGAAAAAGATTTTATCTTTTGCCGTACTGGGATGTACAAATAATGTACCGAAGCTGTCTCTCTATATGAGCTTAACTTGAGTCGGATTAAAGCAGGCTGAATAGATATATATTGAATATTTGTATGTAAGTTATAGGTTAAAGGTAGCTTAGATATCCTGTAGACCGTGTATATACGTTTATGATGTGTGTGCTATATTTTAGTTGATTTACTACAATTTGGTGTATATACATCTAATGATAATGATAAATTACCTCGGAATGGATTACATATATATGGTCACCCAATAAATGTTGAAGAAAATAAGTATATTTGGTAAGTCTGATAAAAATTATACGTTTATTATTCAGGTATTCTTAAATTATAAATAATTACTAGATGAAACTCCAAACTTCACTTATATATGTATATAAATCCTTCCTACTTCCCGAATCGTTACCAATTCAATATCTCAATAAATATTAATAATTTACTTAGAATCAAATTACATTATACTCCTCAGAATATCAAATTTCCCTATTAATCATTATTGAATCAAGTTTATGTCAAAAGTCCAAAAGTCTGTGTGTCAACTGTAATTCTAATAAGAATCCAATTACACACGTTACGCATTATAATTCATCAAAAAGAAAACTTCTATATATGGAGTTTCATAAGCAGCAATACTAAATATATATACAAATGACAATTGTGAACAAAGAAAAGTGAACATTACCCATAGGTCAAGGCTGCGACACGCGCCAACACACACATAGACAGATATGTATATACACAAATAACTGTATATACTTATATACAGCTGGCAATTATCTAGGCAAGTGAGCGTATAATGAGCCCAAGTCAAAGTCGACTGTCTGGGCTGCCTTTTAGTATACCCTGGAAACCATGAAAAAGCTGTAAAATGGGGTATATTGTTGTTGAGTTTTTGAATAATTATCAATTACTATTCCAATTTCTATACATGATTTATATCGATATTAAGCCTTTATAAGAATACTATACATATTGCTCCCTCTGAGGTACAAACAAACGATATTTTGTTAAAACTATATAAACCTCTTCTTTATTCTATAATATCGATAAATATCAATATGCAAATTCTGTTATTTGATCATTTCTTTAAAGTCTTTAAAATTTGTATAAATTCTAGGTTTTGTATTCTATTTATATAGCACTATTAAGTGATAGATAACTTATGTCAAATTTCCATACCATCCACAATCGATACTCGAAAATATTTTTTATAATTTGAAGACGAAATTCATCATATCCAAGGTATTTCACAGTCCTACACTCATCACATTTGTTTGCTCTTTCATTTGTTTTCTTATATAAATTTTCGTGTCTTGTCTTGTTCTGTGCATTAAAATTGACCAAAAATGATTTATGATTTTCGGTTTGGTGCCGCTTTTCAATAATGCGCGGTCCAGCATTAAATTTTAATAGCCCTTGGTGGCAGGCGCAAGTGAGGCAGAGAATTTATGAAGTAGCTGCAGCCCATAAATTTGAAAACGATTTATAAATGGATACGAATTAATGCAGCTCACACTCAATGAGTGTCCGAAATTGTGTTGAGTGTTTGTGAATGTATGTGTTTTGGGCCTCAATCAATCAATCATCATTTGCAGCTGTCAGCGATTGATCAAGTTGTCGCCAAAGCCAAAACTCAACAGAGTCGACTCGGAATTGGAGTCGCGCCTCTATATGCACTTGAGTCTTTCTCTCTCTCTCTCTCTCTCTCTCTCCCACCTGTCTGCCACCTGAATATTTCTTTGTATATCGCTGCTCATGGACTCCATAAGGAATTTTCTAGTACGAAAAAAAGAAAGAAAAAAGCAAAACAAAAGGCAAGCTGACAGCCGTCGCATCGCATTGCTCTCTGATATGCTACCAATTTGACAAATGTCTAACAAATCCTGTCAACTTCCAGATATATACATACATACATATAAAGCTAATGAAAGCCTATTGCCATTGCATGTTGAGATACTCTTGGCCTGGGTAACAAAATCTTTGGCACGTGCCAGCGCTCAGCTTTAATGTTGCCTTTTAAAATGTTTTCTAATTTTTCTTGCATTACTTTCATTTTGTTGTTTCTCGATGCTTATTATTGTTGCTCTAGGGAGTTAAGTATTAATAAATTCCTATTAAATTTGTTAGGCGAAGTTTTCGTGAAACAAATAAGTAGGAGTGCACGACTGCGAGATACCTTGAACCCATTGTTCAATCCTGTTTTCTGGTGTATATAAAAGTTAATGCAAACACATAATGAAGCACACGAAAGTATAAGTAACTGTACACCGGCTTCTTTTGTTCTACATTTAACGCCCACCATTAGAATTATGTTGATTGATTGAACTCTGCTTGTAGATGTGTAATCTTAATGAAATTTCGAAGGCATCAATTTTGATTGTAAACGTGGGTAGATACAAAATTCTAAGAAAACAGGAGAAGAAATAAGGTTTCTTTTATATAGGCATAAAAAACAATAGTAAGGTATTTAAATTCTTATCAATTTTGATTATTCTTGCGTTAAAGGTCTTCAAATTAAAAAACCAAGTAAAAATATCGATTTTTATCGATATTAAGAAACTAAGACAATTTATGGGAAAAGTTTTATAAAACTATGCTTTGTATGGCATATGAGCATATGTATTTAATATTTCTATTCTAACTGTTTTATAGTTTGCGAGATTAAGGCGATTGTTCCGAGAGGTAGGAATAAAACTGAACAATACAAAACCTAGATCTAGCTAACAAACTTGTCATCTTGGTGAAAATGCAGTATATTTTGAAGAAACTGTCATGTCTCCGTCTGACAATTAAGTGTGTTATACCTCCCGTTTGACTGCTTTCCAGAGTATCATAAGCGCTTTAAACTCTCAAATGAATATTAATATGTTCAAAGCTCAAAGTGCGATTAAGCTGTCTGTTAATTAAGATTTATTATCTGCATAAATTCTTAAGCAAGTGGGCTTGATTTGGTTTGAAATATCCACTAAAATCTCTTAAAAATTATTTGTTTTTTATTTTATAATATTTACTTAAGTTTATTTTACTATTCGCAATATTTTAGCTAACTCGCATTCGCGTGAGATATTTTTTGTAGTGATATTAGTCTAGTGTAAGCCTTATATAGATCACAATATTGTTAGCCTTGATTAGCTATATAAATATGTATATATATATACAGGTATGGCTACACTATGTATATATATATCTATGTGTGTGTGTAGGCCGTCGTTTAAATTCCTGGCCAATCTGCTGCCTGGTCAGCTGTGATTTGTGTCAAAATGTCGAGCCGGGGCACAGTCAAGTAAATCAAAGTGAACTGAGCCAGGCTACATCTACACACAATACACACACACACACACACACACACACACACACACCTCTACGTCCACCTAAACACAACAGCTACAGCGAAAGTTTCTGTTCTCTTCTTCTATTTGGCTGCGCCATCGGTCATTTTTCATGTTGCCCACGAAGTGGACGGAAGGAGAAGAGTAGCTGGTGTGTGTGTGAGAGTTGGGGGCGGGGCAAGTGACTGGGGTGTTAGTCGTAGTCGTAGCGAATGTGATTATTGATTGGTGCTCACCTAAATTCATGGCTGGCTTGAACGCTGACGAATCATCCATCCAACTATGGCCAAAAGTCAAAAAGATTTGTGTGGCTAACACAATCGATACGTGATTGTGTGTAGGTGTCGATATAGGTGTGTGTGTGTGTGTGTGTGTGTGTGTAAGCGCATTGTGGTGTCATTCGATGCTATTATTATCAGCAGCAAAACAAAAGCTGCAATGTGATGCCAGATAGAGAGTGTGGGAGAATATGAGAGAGAGACGGATTGTGAGCGAGAGTGCAAGTGTATCCATCAAATGCAAGTTTGACATTTATGTGACATTTGAAATCAATTTGCGCGACAATTGAATTTTCAATTTTTGAGTGCAATTTGTTATTGTTGCCTGGCACACACACACACACACACACACAGAGACACAATAACTACAGCAACACGCACGAACTGTGGCATATGACGCTTGCATTTTTATGTCAATTAGCAATTTATGCGCGCAATTTTCTGCGTTTGCATTTTCGCTTTTTCTCTGCTTGTTCACAATGGGCAAAAGTGGGTGTATAAGGCTTAAGCAATTTGTCTAGATAGAGAATCTTAAATATACATTTATCTATAGTATAGGTAGTAGTAGTAGTAGCATAGGTTCACTATAATCCCCCATAAAATTGTTAAAAACCAACTCTCAAATAACATTTCCTTGGCTTATCTTATAAATAGTTGAAACTGACTTGTATCCAAAATTAGAGTAGTAAATCAGTGAACTCGTCTCTCGTTAATTTCTCTCTACCTCTTCTACTAGAATTGGAGAATATGCGTACTCATGTATGCCCCAGACGGCAAAAATGTTAAGTATATCGATATGTATAGATTAATATAGTATAATTATCGAGCATTATGCAGTGGGCCATGCCCGACTGAAATCATCTGACTTGTTCTTTTTTATGCCAATAATAAATACAAAAGTGAATATTTAATTGGCAGCTGCAATGTAGCTGCCATACAGATATAGATAAACAAATATGTGTTGTATGATATATATGTATATATAGATATACATAGATATATTTATGTGTTATTGTGGGTCCTCTCAATGACAGCTAAGTGACATGGAAATGCAGATGCGACCGCAGAAATTAAAACAAACACGCGCCAGTTGCCTTTCATCAAGCGTCTAAATAGATAATCGCATATTCCACGCTGACAGACTGACTGACAGACTGACAGACGGACAGACTGACTGACTGACAGACTGAATGTCTGATAGAATAATTGCAACCATCACAAATCGTTTACCAATTGTAACAATTAATTCAATTATCTAAACTATAGGCCAGAAATGAATGCAAAATATCATACTCAATGGCATTTTATATGTATATATATAAATATATATATATATAGAGAGAAAGAGAGTGCGAGAGCGAGAGCTCAAAAGGTATTTTGAGTAGGTCAGGAATGTGTAAAAGGTTTCAATTACCGCTTTGTGCTTTACAAAATTTTTGAAATAGATGAAATGCTTGTAATACTTGTTGCTGTTGATGTTGCCGCTGCTGTTGTTCTTTTGTTGAGTTGGGTTAATTAGGCTATCAAAAATCTAATTGAAGCTGACATTTACACAAAAGGGTTTTGGCCTACGAAGATGAGCTTTCGATTTGAAGAAATGAAATAAAACCCAAGTAGAGTTTAAAGTGAAGTGATTTTAAATTGAAAGAGAACAGTTTTGTTTGAGGGGAGAAAGATTTTAAAAAAAATGAAACTTGACATTTAAAAAGTCTACTTAAGTGGAATCAGCTATAGATTTTGACTTAAAAACAATCTTTTCTTTGCTTGAACGTAATTCAAATCCATGTTTATTTTAAATAGAGGATTTGCTTTCGAATTATTGTGTTTAGTACAAAAATAATTATATTTTTAAATATGAAAAAATAAAAGATAATTTTTCAAAAATTATTCCAGTATTTTTCAAATGAATTACAGCCTTCGTACTTAAGATTTCTACATTTATTTAAAATATTTTAAAAAATAATATTTCCCGATTCTTACAAAAACATTTACATCGAAATATGTTCATGTTTTCTGATTAAATACCTCTGAGCAGCTTTAGCAACTCGAACTAATGATTTGCCAAATCTCAGTTCATTTGCTGCACTATTTTCGGCAAATTTTTCAAAATCCGAACTTAAATTCGTCTGATTCGCATGAAACCTTCAGGTACTACACAATTGTTGACTGCAGCTATCAATAGGGCTCAGAGCTCAGTGTTTGATTTGTTTTGGATGAACTGGCCGGACAGAGGTGCTTTACAGGAGTAAAGGAGTAAAGACTATTTCATACACAGCGAGCAACATGTTCACATTTTTCTCTCTAGGCCCCAAAAATTCTTTCTATTTTGGCTAGCAAACGTATAAAGAAGGCTCAGGAAAGGCAAATATTTACGTTTGCCAAGAGTTGGTTTTACTGCAGCATTTTGGCTTTGTTGCATTTGCTGCAACTGCTGCAACAGCTGCTGCTGCTGCTGCTGTTGCTGCTGCTGCTGCTAACTGCAATTGCTCAGATTTATGCTGTCTAGCCGCAATTTGAGACATGTTGCCTGCTGCTGCCTCATACATCCGACTCTAACTCTTAATTATGACTGGCTGTAAATTCAATTTTTGCATAAATCCCGGCAAAATAAACGTAAACGTTTCCATGACAGGGTTTTTAATGCGTCTTATGTTAAAGCCGCCGCAGCTTCACTCAGCTTTTACTCTTTATTTTTATTATTTTTATTTTTTTTTCGTCTGTTCGTCTGTTCGTCTGTTAATGAAAGTAGCACTGCCGGCGGCTCATTTTCCGGGTATCCGAATCAAGTGCACGGGCCAGCCAGTTGTGTTTTTCCTTTCGTTGCCATATGTGTGGCTCAGTGTGTCTCGGTGTGTGTAGGTGTGTGTTTGTCTGTCTCTGTATGTGTGTGGGTGCGTGTTTGCCGCTGTGAATTCGAGCCAAGGCATAAATTCTCCAGCAAAATGGCGGAAGTAATATTTTTCATATCAGCATACGCTGCACACATGCACATACAGAGAAACACACATAGAGATATACAACATGTGCGAGGGTCTACTGAGAGCTTTGCCTAATGGAATCTTCTTAATGAGCCTTTACCATGGCATCTGTAGATGTTTAGCTATCGACAGGCAATTTAATAATAAAAATTGTAATATATATTGATTGAATAATGTAAATGATATATAAAGTTATTCTACGTCTTTGTATGTGTTATGTATAAAAAATATTATACCTCTTTATATATAGAATATGAGAGAAATTTGATTCATGGCTTGGATATTACACACTTTCTTAGAAAAATGAAACTTTTTATAGGCAGCTCTCAAAATAGCCATAGTAGAAATATCTCTGTAATTCAGCGTACTTTCACGTCTGGAAAGTTTTTGCTTAACATTGGATCCTAATTGTGAAGCCTCATGAGCACTTAATTAATTATTTCTCATTAAAACTCTAGCTCCAGCTGAAGCCTCTCAAATATTTGACTCGCTTTTTTTACTACCTCAGTAAACAGTTAATTTATGGACTTTTCGTCATTTGCCCTTTCTATCAGCCAATGCTTTAGGAAGAGCTTAACTCTGCATAAATTTTGTTTATAAAATTTCTCTATCGAACTAGTGCTCTTCTGAAGAAGAACTTGCGCGTCTGCCCGTGCAGCATAAATATATATGTATACATGCTATATTGAAGCAGTGAATGCTAAGGTCTGTTGCTCGGCTATTCCCGGTGTTTGTTGCTGTTGTTATTGTTGGCTTCTGCGGAAGTGCGGTATGTCCGCATGTCCGCAAATGCCCAGTCGGTAAATTTAAATGCTCATCTTGGCCGGCAAAACATGCATATGCGTATACGTATATATATCTGAACAATATAAATGTGTCTATGGGTGCTCAACGAAAGCGTATATATGTATATATTATATATATAATATTTAGTGGCTGCTGTTTGCAAAATTTTGCTTCAGTGTTGCCAACTTGCGGGCAGGCCACGAAGCTGACAACAGCGATGATTGTTGTTGCTGGTGTTATACCCAGGACCCTTTGGAAATGAGTGTGTGGGGTATATTATATGTGTTATAACAAGGGTAGGAGGCAAATGTATATATATAAAGTGTAGTGCAGAGTCGAGTCTAGGAATGTTTGCCTAATTATTCAGTAAGAGAAGAATTGAAAAAACACTTCATGAGGCATACAGATCAAATATGTTAGAAGAAAGCATATATCCTTCCTTTTCTTCCTTGAATTTATCGCTTTCTTCATGCCTACTCCAAAGTCTCATTACTAGCTCTGTTCGAATTCCTCTGCAACTTGCTCAGAGTATCTTCCAGCCGTGCATACCCTCGACTGACTCCATCTTAGTCGCTTGATGTTGTTATTTATGCAACGGAAAAGGGATGTAGAGTGCGACCAAACGTTAGCTTTAAGATTCTGCCACCAGCAGAGTGCCGGAAGTTTTGGCACTTGCCACATTGCCGCACATTGCAACATTGCGAGGCACCGCAAATCTGCATGCAACACGCCTCTTGCCACATGTGCATTTAAAATGCATATAATTGGATGTTGCAGTTGCCTCGGCAACTCGCTTAGTCCAAAAATTTTCGCTTTAGAGCTGTTTTTTTTCTTCCACCCAGCTCCCATTGCAATTTCTCCATGATTTATGATGCGGCCGCATTATTTAATTAAATACGCAAAGCAATGGCAGCGCTTTGGCAGCTACACTTATTGATTTCTGTCACAGTGACGCACCGAAATAGCGAAACTCACATACACTAATACTCAGGCACATATGCACGCAAAGGTTTTCAAGGCTAGAAAGTCAAAGGAACAGGAGAAAGAGGAGTCTCTGATGATTAAAAGTGATTGACGACTAGTTATCCGATAGAGGAAGAATTCGTGGTTTGAGAGTGGTTTGATTTAGGTAAAATTAATTTTGAAATGGAATACGGAATAGTTTGATTAGATTTTGGTTTGAATATCGCTTACTAATATAACATTTCATGAATAATATTACTATATATTTGAGCTTAAAAAGAAACTGGTACAAAGTTGAAGTAAGACTCTAATCTTGACATTACCGTGAAAGTCTTGCTCATAGCTCAATGTATACTTTCCTAGCGAAAGCGGAAACCATTTCCGCAAGCAATAATTTTATGTTCCTAATCTAACCCTAATCTTAACCCCTCTCTCTTCTTCATTATTTTAAAGTCAATCATAAACACAATATATGTTCGCTGAAACATCCACCTGCTAAAGTTTACTACACCCATTTCTAGTCACTTTTAATGGGCATGCGTAAAAAACACGCAATGAAGAAGAAAAAAAATGGCCTAAAAGCCTAAACCACAAAATGTACCTGGAAAATGTTGCAAAAATTTGTGGCATTTGATAATTTATCATTCTGCCAGGTCTGGGCACATATCACCATAAATAATATTTATAGACTAGCCGAACCTTTCACTCCACACCCCCAAGCACCAGCCCATTCCCATTCCATTGCTAACAAACTCTCGACATAATCTGCATAATTTGTGCTTCGTCCCTTTTTCGGCAGTCGGTTTGATTTACACAGAGGATAATCATTAAGAGCGAACAGCAAATAAAAAACAATTTTTAGTTTCTCACGAATTCTTTTGCTCTACTCCTTTTTTTTTTGGGCTGTGCGAATACTCTAGAGTACTTGGAAAATGGGTTAAGCATGGTGTATTGGGTTCGTTAACACATAAAGTATAAATATGCGAAGATAGGAAGGCAAGCTGAGTTTATTCAAGTCCCGCCAACTGTCTGTGCCTTCGTATGAATTGATCTCGAAGATTATAAAAAGGATTCTGTTACATTTCAATACAAATACTGAATAACTTTTTTAAAATATCATAAAGTCGATTAAAATCGATATGTAATTTCAGGAAATGAATTTCAAGCATGTTAAGTCTGCTTTCAAAAAATTACAAAGAGTAAATATCGATATATATTATTTTCTCCCTCATTTTAAATGCCAGTCTAAGCGAATTGAATATATAGATGCTGTTCAGTTATCGATGATTTCAGTTCTTTGATGAACTTAATAGATAATAATCGATCAAATATGATCTAAATTCTATCTCATATTTCATTTGCTTTCTCAATGTTGTCAAATATCATTAAAATTCACTAACTTTAGGGTATCTGCTAGTCGGCTAATTTGCAGTAAAACACGCTAACCTATGTTTTTTTGTTGCTGTTTTCTGTTTGTTGTTGGCAACCCTGTTTATTTATTTACACAGCAAGTAAGTAAACTAGGCTCGAGCTGTTAGCTGGAAAGGTTCTGTTGGGTTTAATAATATACGAGCGGTATAAAACACCGGCTAACGATTAGAGAGCTTTGGTGATGTTGTTGTTGTCGTTGTTGCCCTCTTTTGTTGTAGTTGATGATGTGTTTTTTTTCTGCATGAAGTTTTTGTGGCATCGTTTACATAAATGCCACACACACACACAAATACAAAGAGCATAGCATAGTCCTAGCATCCACAAACAAACATGAGATGAAAAAGAAGAAGAGAGAGAGAAAAAAATTGAGGGAAATATAAAGCTTGAGCTACCCAACGATTATCCTTTTTTAATAGACTCATAAAACGGTTATTAACTTTGTTCAGACATTGCACAAAAAGTCATGAGTGTAGCCATAGGATATATGTGTATATATATATATATATATATGTATGTATGTCTGTTTGTGTATATAGTGTTTCATTAAAGTCAGCTGCCATTTATTATGTTTAGCACAAAATATGCAAAGAAATTACATTTGACATTAATAAATGAGCTCGAAGTTGAGCTTTGCAGCTGAAGCAGAAGTTTTCCTTCTTTGCCTTGGCTGTCAAATTGAAAGCTGGGCGCATATTGATTGCCCTGAGAGGCATTGTTGTTGTTGTTGTTACTGTTGCTGCTGTTGCACTGTGCAATTGAATTGCACTAAGTCACTGTCTTACGATGAGGAGCTAATTGATAAGACTGAAGTGTAAATGAGCTGAATATATCAGTCATAGATTTCAGTTTGATCTGGTGAAGTCATTTGTTTGGCTTAGTTAAGTGCATTCACATTGAGAAATGTGAGCTTTAAGATTGATAAGCTAAGATAAGATAAAATAAATATATAGATAACTATTGATATAAATACCCATGTACATATGTATATAAATAGTTAAATGTGAGTCTGTAGAGTATCTGAATCTATATTTTGATCAATTTCTGCATATGTATCTGTATCTGTATCTGTATCTGTATCTGTATCTGTATCTGTATCTGTATCTGTATCTGTATCTGTATCTGTATCTGTATCTGTATCTGTATCTGTATCTGTATCTGTATCTGTATCTGTATCTGTATCTGTATCTGTATCTGTATCTGTAACTGTATCTGTATCTGTATCTGTATCTGTATCTGTATCTGTATCTGTAACTGTAACTGTATCTGTATCTGTATCTGTATCTGTATCTGTAACTGTATCAGTATCTGTATCTGTATCTGTATCTGTATCTGTATCTGTATCTGTATCTGTATCTGTATCTGTATCTCTATCTGTATCTGTATCTGTATCTGTATCTGTATCTGTATCTGTATCTATATGTGTTTCTGTATCTGTATCTGTATCATGTATCTGTATCTGTATCTGTATCTGTATCTGTATCTGTATCTGTATCTGTATCTGTATCTGTATTTGTATCTGTATCTCTATCTGTATCTCTATCTGTATCTGTATCTGTATCTGTATGTGTATCTGTATCTGTATTTGTATATGTATATGTATATGTATCTGTATCTGTATCTGTATCTTTATCTGTATCTGTATCTGTATCTGTAGCTGTATCTGTATCTGTATCTGTATGTGTTTCTGTATCTGTATCTCTATCCGTGTCTGTATCTGTACCGGTATCTGTCTGCATTTATATATGCATCTCCATCAATTCCAGTATAAGTATCCGCTTGACAATTGTATTCGCATCTCTGTCTGGGTTTGTGCCTGTGTGTCTGTTCCTTTATCTCTGTTTCTACATTTGTATCCACATCTGCAGTTGCTTCCATTTCATCTCATATTCCATAACAATATCTTCATTTCTATTTCTATTTGCATATGTATCTCTATATATATATTGTCCCGTCTCAAATTTTCAATTTTTGCAGGTCATTTGAAGTTCGTAGCTCGGTTTTTGGCACTTACGTTCATGTTATTTGTGATTTGGTGCGACTGGCAAATGCAATTTGACTGCGTCGCGTTTTGTCCGCCCAAAAGCTTTGCAACAGTCAGCAGGCAAAAAACAAACAAAAACAAAACAAGATAAATGAAATTCTGATGCAAATTTGATTTGTTTGTAAATGTTCGACGTGGCAAAACCCAACAAGGAGGATAAAAACCCCCGAAACAGAGAAATACGCGCTCCTCAGACCCAGTTTCAGAGTCAGTTTCAGTTTCGGTTTGCTGTTGCAGCTGCTGCAGCTGTTGCGCTGATCACTTGCAAAGTGTTTCCCACTGTGTGTGGGGGTTGTGTATGTGTGTGTGTGTGTGTGGATGGGTGTGCGTGGGTATGCAAGCAACATGTTGCCAGCCAGCCAACAGTTTTCTCGTTTCATTTCAGTTGACATTTTTATGCGCTTATGATTAATTATGCAATTTTGCAGAGGGTCCTTGCTGCAGCTCTACCCTCTCGCTCTCTCTCTCTCTCTCTCTCTCTCTCTCTCTCTCCCTCGGGAACTTTTATGCGCTCTGTTAAGGTCTCTATCGCATCAATCAGCATCAGCAGCGCCGCAGCAAGCAGTCTTTAAGCACTTGCCGCCACATTGTGCTGCAATTAAATTTATGACCAAAGTTTGCCACATTAATGCTTAGACTTTCAATTAGCCAGCCATTACAACCATTTACAATTGACTATTAGCGGCACTATAGAGTCTATATATATATATAGCTGGTATTATAGACCTACCATCAGTTAAAGTAAATGCAAATGCAATGACCAAAATGATAACAAAACTTAATCACAGCAACTCATGCGATTCGCGTCGTGACTAAGCGCCAAACGTGATAGCTGAACAAGACTGGGGACTAGAAATTTGCACGCAAACTGCTGTTGAAAGTGAAAAAAAAAACAGAAATAATAACGAAAATGAAAAAAAAAGAGGAAACGAGGAAAATATGTTGCAGTTGTCGTTGAGGCCATGACGAGAGTTGAAATACTCTAAACAGGAAATGATTCTAGTGAAGAATATTAGAAGAGGAAGAATTTCTGCAGAATATCTGTGATGATTAGAAAGAAGAGTATATACAATATACAAGAATTGGATTTTTTGAGTATAGATGTTATCAGTAGATCTCAGCAGATATTGTTCATATTTGTTCCAAAAGTGTAGATATATCTACCATATATTGGAAATGTAGATCTTGGACTATTAGTTATACATTTTAAGTCTTATACTAGATATTTCTATTATACTAGATTTATAGTTATATAGGAATCGTGGATCTTTACGACTATATATTAGAAATTTTATAGTCTCCAGCACCATTATACTAGATATATCTATTATACTAGAAAATAGTATTTGAAGATTTGCCACGTCCTAATGGATGTGACGGAAAAATCTAGACAAAATTGGTATATTCCAAAAATTTGATTCTCTAGCTTTAATAATGGCGAAATGGTTTACATCCATACGGACAGAGAGACTAAGAAATTGATGGACGTGCAGCAAGATGTGCATTGCATAGAACCCACATATATACTTTCTCACTTAATGAATGATCATAAAAATGTCGAGCAAATATCTTACAGTCGATTCATGTTATAAACTAGAACTATAAACCTGTTTCGTTTACGCTTATCATAGAATCTTTAGCTATACATTTACGCGATTTAAAAACAAACTAAAAATATAAATTCCTGATTGAATATATATATAATAGTTAGAATATAACTTCTTAAGTAAAATTGATCTAAATATGTTACAAACGCTATCAAATAGTGAATAAAACGCTGTAGAGAAATCAAAAACTGGCAAATGGAGTTGCCACTTTGCATGCAATGTGGAACTCGGCTCGCTTGATGATGCTGCCCAGCTGGCTGGCTGGCTGCCTGCCTGCCTTAACTGCGCGCTAGCCACGCCCACACACACACAAACACACACACATACAAAGCCAGACAAGCAACAGTCGTCCCGCTTGAGTCGTAGAACAGTTGTACGCAAATAGTAGCAGCCAAGCGTCGCATTAATGCCGCATGCTCCAACTGAGGCACGTTTCAGTTATTAACGGGCTGCTCGCTTGTAAAGTGCATGTGGCCTTTTAACTGGCTATGGGTGGGCGTGGCGGCAGAGGAACAGGCGTGCCATGGGCGTCGGTGTGGGGGCGTGTTGGCGTAACGTGACCAATATGCTCTTGTCATTGCCATGATAATCAGCTTTGTGCCAGCCGCGCGAATTGGTCAGTCAATGTGGCCAATGTCTTCACTCCATACAAGCGCTGTTGATCCATATACGCTCAGTTGTCGAGGGCTCCAGGTACAAGCTCTGTTTGTCCCAGCTTAATGCACATTATGGCAATAGACAGACCATTTGCAGTGCAGACTGTGTGCCACTTTCAAATGTTTGCTCAGTCAAAGCTGAGGTATTATTTCTTTTGCTAATAGATTTATATGCGAGTAGGAGGAGAGGCAGATGGATCGGAAAATAGAGAGATGTTTAGAAATGTAGATGATGGTAGACATAAGTAGGGGTAGATAGTCAGAGAGCTAGAGAAATAATATGGAATTGTATACGAATATAGATAGTGATTTATATAGAGGCAGATCATCAGACATAAAGAAAGATTGTAGATAAAATATTATGGTGATAGATTATAGATAGAGACGTAAAAAATTATATTATATGTAATATATATATCTACATCCATATATACATATAATATTTGTATATATTATTTTTATACATTTTATACATATATTTATATTATTTATACATATTCTATATATATATAGATAGAAAGATATGATATTATATACATATTTGTGTGCTATGTTTCTTTAATACTTACATTTTTTAAATATTAATATTCTTTATTATTATTTATTTAATTTAAAAATTATATTCATTTTGCTTTAGGATTAACTAATTATTATTCCAGAGTTCAATCGAAATGTAACGTAATCGAATATGCATTAAAATGGTTCAAATAGATTTGTAAATAAATACTTTTTTAATTTTTTATAACTTTGTAATTTAATTTATAATTCCTGGCAAAATCACAACGCTATTTTTTATACGACTAAGTCTTTTAATACTCTTAGTGGCGGAAATATTTGCAAAACAATATCAATTTCAATTGCGATTTTAATCCAAAATAATGTCAATGTCTGTGATATATGTATATATGTGAATATAAATATATATTGGCATATGTATTGACATTATATAAACATTGACAATTGACAAAATATGGAGCCAAAAAATGTCTGATTGAAGCGTTATCAATTTTGCAGTATTTGTACAAATGTGGCATGCTCGCATATATGTGTATATATGTATATAGATATGTTTATTAAAATTCAATTGAAACCGATTTGTGGTGCATTTATTTAGGCAAAACTAAAAATGCAATGAATGAATGCCTAATACTCGCTAATGGTATACAGAATGCAATTGCCGAATGTTTCTCTCTATAGTAAACTAAACCTATAAGCTCTCTCTTGCCATTTGATGAAAAAGCAATAATACATATATAAATATATAAAACTGTTTCAATTTAGTCACAAATTTGCCAACTAATACGCATACGTCAGGTTGCGTATACGCGCTGTACGCCACGGGGAAATTGAAATAAAATTGAACGAAGTGTGTTTTTTGCTTAAAACCAATTGAAAATAATAACAAATATTATGATTTATATATATCTATAAATATTTTAGATATTTTTTTAGAGCTTGACTTGGCGTGTGGGCTGTGCCCTGTGTGCTGTGCGCGCGCTCTGCAGACATTAATTAGATTTTATGATTTACGGCACTTGATTTCCAGATGCGATTGTTTTAATGCCCCGCCAGTTCCGTTGCCTGGCTTAATGAAGTTGTCTGTTGTCTGTTGTAATTAGAAGTAATAATAATTTCCTAGCCAGCAGCACTGAGAGCTAGAAAGAGTGGGGGGAGCGGGTGAGCGGGTGAGCGAGTGAGTGGGCGAGAGAGAGAGTGCGCGAGTCATTACGAATTTGGATTGCGGCCAAGGAAATGCCATTAATCAAATTAGCAAGCGCATAACTTTTTATGATTATGCTCAAGATAGTAGCGCGTACAGCCTGAAGGGCTGAAAGAAGGAGTGGGCGTGACTGGCTACGCTCGTCTTATGCAAAGATAAACTTGCCATCAAGCGTGGAAAGGCGCTGACAGAGTCGAGTCGGGCGAGTTTGTCAAGGCATTCGCCGTATTGTTTTTTATTCTATTTACTTAATATTTTTTAATAAACAATCTTTCTAATGAAATTGCGAAACGAACGACGAACGAACACAGATAGAGAAGGCAGCAAAATTAATTACGTCGCGTACTCAATTTTTTCTTTCGTTTTTTTTTTTCGTTTTTACTTTCAATTATTAAATGCAGCTGCTGTTTCTGTTGCCTGTTGCCGTCAACCTTTGTGGCATTATCCAATCGACATGATGCAACGCACAAGCCTCCTTGGTTTAATTAGCCCAAAATTATCTCTTTGTTGTCCTACTGCGCCGCTATCGGTGTGTGTGCGTATGTGTAGGTGTGTGTGTGTGTGACAGGCAAAGCCCTGCCATTTACAAGTCCCAATTAATTTTCATACCTAGCTCTTCACAGCTAACAAGCTGCAGGCAATTGCCTGCGGGCTGTTGCCAATTTGAACTGACGTCAGCTCAAACCGTAGCCAGCAGAGTTGATTCTGGAATTATCCATGGCACAGCATTTACAATATATCTATAATGAAAACTTGTTAAATTGTATTAGTTGACACCTTAAGAGTGAGAGCAAGCTTAAAGTTATCAGAACCCTTTCAAGTATCTTAAGTATTTATAGCTTTCGCTTAAGCATTTGTCAGCTTATCACATTGTACTTGAAATGTTTTGTACTAGATCAGATTGCATGAAGTCAATTAAGCTTTGAAAATAATTGAAAGAAAGCGATCATTTCAATAAAAACTCATTTATTTTATCGATGTATTATCGATAATTGATTTAAAGGTTTAGTTGATTTTCTATCGATAGTTAAGTTGGTTTAAAGTAACACACAATTCTAATGAATAATAACTAAGATAAGTTCTGATATTGATAATGAAATTCTAATAATTATAAATTGATATTTTATACCAAGAGAAGCGAGCAAGGGTTTTCAACACAACTATCGATTTCTCAGTAACATGTAGAATGGCAATAGACTTCAATAACAAATCTGTGTTTAACTCTTGATCCACTTCAACTACTTCAAACAGTTCAGAGATTTGTTTATCGAGCTATTAGCATACAGTTTGTAGATTGCGTACCTAGCTCGAAAATGGCTAAATCCACTGGCATTATTACCGGCCAACTGTGAACTGTTTTGGCTGGTTGTTGTTGCTATTGATTAACTCGTTGGCGAGCGATATTTAACGCATTTTGACCCAATTTGAGCAGAACGACAATGTCAGAGCCTTTAGAGCCAGCAACAACATTAGGGAATGGACCAATGGAGCAATGGCAATGGCAAATACTAATAGCAGTGGCCATTGCCAGGGCCAAAACACAAATGGAGTGGCAGCACTTTGTACTGATTATGTTCAAATAGCTTTTGTCGGCTAACAATTTGGGGCAACAGCAGCAGCAGCAGCAGCAGCAGCAGTTGCTGCATGTCTGCGTTTAATGTGCGTTATAAGTGAAATTAACAACATAACTGCATTTGCCATTGACACGTAACATCTCTGAGAGCATTCACTGGTCATAACTGTGAGCAAATGTCTTAAAGTTATCACCCGCTCTCTCAATATCGCTTGCTGTCTCTTTCTGTTTTGTTGTCATTTAAAGTGGTCCCACATCTCTTCAATGATTAACCAAGACGAATGCAGTTGTCCTTTACTACAAGCATATGCAAATGCTGCTCGATGCTGGCTGCTGGCTGCTGGCTGCCAGCTGGCTTGCTTTCTTGTAAGTTTCAATCAAAATGCAAATATTGATGCAGTTGACATATGACGTTGTTCGGTCGGTCGTTCTGTCGTTCGTTCGTTTGTTCCAACGTTTGGCCAGCCCAAGTGACAAGCAAAATCAAAATCACAGCCCATACCCAGCCCAGCCCAGCCCACGCCCTCCTTCCATAAGCTTGCTTGCAACAGCATGCAGATTTATTATCATCAACAAGAACAAGCCAGAGCAGCGCACTGTTTGAGGCTAAGCCAGTGCTCGGCTTTGCAAATGCAATAACAAAGGATAAAATAATAAGATTTACTCTCTCTCTCTCTCTCTTTCTGTCTCTCTCTATATATATATAAATCTATCTATCTCACTTGACTCGACTCAGCTTGAGTTGATGTTGTTGTTGTTGTTGTTACTGCTGCTGCTGCTGCTGCTGCTGCTCTTGCTGCTGTCAGTGTTTTATTAAAATACAAACAATAACAACCACAACAGCAACAACAATAACAAGAATAATAATAATAAGAAGGAGCACGAGAAGAAGAAGAAGTAGAAGTGGCGGCCTATGTCAGCCAGCAGCAAAGACGCCATCAGATTGAATAATGGCAGCAGCATCAACCGAGTGCAGGTGCCGAGTGCTTCGAGCAGCTATATAAATTAAAAGCAAAACAAGTCTGATCCGAGAAAGAGTGTTAGACTAGCGAATGCCCTGAAGCAAGCAAATATAGGATATCAAATATTTGATATATTTGTATCTGTTAATGATAATATATATTCTATAATATATAAATGTCTTTAACTTTAGTTAATCTAATGCGATATTGAACATTTTGTTGACAGTTAGAGAAAGGTGATTCGATATTTTAATGTTAAATGACTATTATAGTTCTCTATACTAATGTTAAATGACTGTTATAGTTCTCTATACTAATGTTAAATGACTGTTATAGTTCTCTATACTAAATTACCATTTTCTAAGAACTTTACTAAACTCTGGAGCATAACTGTTGACTTTCTTCTTCTCTCTATTTCTCACTTTTCTGCTTCTTATTTTCTTCTCTTTTCTATCGTTTTCTACCTCTCTACTTCTCTCTGATATATCTCTTTCATTCCAGCGTTTCAGTTTTCAGCTGATCTCTCTCTTTCTTTTGCTCAATTTTTCTCTTCTTCCTCAACTCAAAATCTCTTTCTCTCCCTCTTTCTCGCTCTTCCTTTCTTTCTTTTTCAATCTCATCGTTTCTCACTCAATGCACCTGTCTTTCTATCTATTCATTGTTTCTATAAGAAAGTCAGAAATGTTTTTCTCTTTCACCTCCATATCATATATCTCTCTCCACTCTAACATGCTCTCTCTCTCTCGCTCGCTTTTTCTCTCTCTCTCTCTCGCATTCTTTCTCTTTCTGTCTATCACATTCAATAGATAGATAAGTTGTCAATGGATTCTTCACAGTTTTACCTCATTCAAGTCTGCAATATGTTACACAATGCTTGACCTAGTTACAGTACCTTTGATAGGGTATTGATAAAAAGCAAACTCAACGCATTAAATTAGAGCAACAATAACACAAACAACAGCAGCAGCAAAAGCAACAACAACTACAACAACAACTGCGGCTGCCACGGTAACTTTTTGTTATTATTTTTCAATTTCTACCAAAGTTTGATGTTATTTTTTTTCAAGCATGTAAGTGAGTGTGTGTGTGTGAGTGTGTCAGTGTATGTGTATGGCCTGTGCTCTGCTTGTGCATTGCTAAACAATTTTTGATTAAGTTTTGCATAGAATTTCAATTTAGTCTGCCGCACACACAAAAGAAAATTTGCTTCTCACGTCAGGCTTTTGTCTTTGCCAGCATGGAAAATTATAACGATGCTTGATGGGTGGGCGTGTGTGTGAATGCCTGAGTAGTTGAGTGTCTGTGTCTGTGTGTGCGTGTGTGTGTGTGTCTGTTGCTGGACAGCGAAATGACAAGCCAAATTGAACTAGTTGCTGCATGCATGCCATTAAAATAAGTTGTGTATGGAAAATGGAAAAGCCTGTTGGTCATATCCAGCCATACATATGCCAGTTCTTCTTCTTCTTCTCCTTCTGCTTGTTCTTCGGAAAATGTCAGCATGCACTTTCCGGCAGTCAAATTACAATTAAGACTAATTAAACAAGAATTTAAATGTGCTTAAAACTGACATTGCAGACTGATTATTGAGTGTTAAAGATGTTTGATTGAAATTTAATAATTAATGTGGATTAAAGGATAATAGAAACTTGAGAAGCATATTTAAAGCAAGCGTTAAATTATTTATGAATAAGGGAATATTTGAGTATTAAATCATCATTTCTATTTGCAAAAATGTATATATAAATACTGGAATTAATGTCAGGCCTATCCCTGACCTTTCAAACTACTGAGTTGTAGCTCTAGAAGGTTAGCTTAATGATACCAATTTTGAATATATATACTTGTGTATATGTATATATGTATGTTTCTCCATTTGAGAGCTGCATAGACGACTTCAAAGCAACGAATTTACCTTTGAAATGGCAATTCATCATGTTGTAGCACAAAGGACATTAATCAATTGCATAAAAACACGCTCAAAAGCAAGCGAATTTATACATATATAAAGAGAGAGCGAGAGCGATTTATATATATATAAATTCATATATTGGCTGATGAAGCAGCTCCATGTTGGGCCACTTAGGAGCTCACAAAGTTGTGCGAAAAATTTTAATTGAATGGCAACGGATTGAAAAAGTTTGCGACGCCACTAAAATTGATTACGCACACACAGACAGACACACACAGACAGACACACACAGACAGACACACACACACACACACACACACACACACACACACACACACACACACACACACACACACACACGCACATATGCAGTGCACTTCAAAAACGTTGCACATATCCATATATATATAAGGATATATATAGATATATACAGATGGAGCTATTGAGAACTTGTTCAAGCTGAAATCTGCCAGGCCGCAACATTCGTGTCAAATGCATGCGTTAAGCCTGCTGCTGCTGTTGCTGTTGCTGCTGTTGGTGCTGTCGCTTTGCCAGCTTGTTGCAATTTATTCTAATCGCTTGTCAAGCATTGGTTGTTGCGCAAAAAAACTGAGAGGAGGAAATGAGAGTGAGGCAATGGGGCATATGCGACTGGCAGATACTCTGGTATAGATGGAAGTAAAGGGAGGAATGAGAGAATTGGGCTGTCATTTCATGCATTCTATCTATGTATAATACGGTGCGTTATATCTTCCATGTACAGAATATTTATTGTAGAAGCTGAGAGTGATTGACTGAGAGATACTTGGATATGAGAAACAAGCTAATATTTCACGCAGGCTTGTTTTTACCGTGAGTATAATGTGTAAAAATAGATAGTCTTAAAGTCTGTGGTATATTAGAAGTGATCAACTAGCAGATACCCTGAGAATGTATAAAATGAATTTCAATATAGTACAAGAGAATATGGCAGGCTTTGTAGCTATTGCCACAATAGAAGTGTGGAAGATGGACATCGATATCTATAATACAGCTTACCAATCATTATAGAAATATAAACTCATCCAACTCTCATCCATATCAGCTGATAAGCAATATTCCTTGTGTCGAATTCTTTAATGAGTATCTCTGCAATTTCTTAAATGTTTTCTTCTGACTAACACATATGGTCTCTGAAAACCAATATACCCTTTTCTTACCACTCACAGTGAGCAACCAAAAAAATAGGAATGGAAAGGAAACAGTAGGCAACGTTCGTTGGCGCAACGTTGCGTGTAACGAGCCAGAGCCAGAACCTAGGCCAAAGGTTGTAACTGTCTGTGTGGGGTGTATAGGGTGTGCAGGGTGTGCTGATGTACTGGTGTGTGTGCTGCCAATTGAGTGGCAGCAATCAATCTGCTAGGTGCCCCGTAAAGTGTGTCAAACGCGCGCCAATGCTGCCATAACCAGCTGCCAAACAGCAGCAAACAAAGCAACGAGACGACACCAATAAACCAGCTCCACTAGGTGGCCCCTCGAGCTCCGCTCCAGCTCCCGCTCCCGCTCCCGCTCTCTGTAGCAGAGCCTGAGTGCCGCTTATAGCACTTAATTGACGTCAATCGCATTGGCCTGCAGTCTAGCCCATGCTTCACCAGCAGCTTCTCGCCTGATGGCTAGAAAAATCACAGCTCGTTAGTGAACTTTTGCAGTTGGCTTCATTGAAATGATCAAAAATTGTTTCCTCTCTCCCTCTCTCCCACTCTAACTCTCTTGTATTGTCACATTTATTGTTTTTAGCTACAATATTTTTAGCAATTATGAAATCGACAATGGGAGAGTGCCCAAACCCTCTTCAAGAAGAAACCGCAAATCAATTTTTGTCAGTCAAATCAAATGTCAACTACATGACAGGCTACAACGGAAGCCAAAGCAACTGCCACGCCTACTACTCCAAGAGCACAACAACCAGCATACAGCTGCCTTTTAAAATGATGCCCTAACCTACAACTCTCTCAGTCTCTCTCACTCTCTCTTACTCTGTCTCTCTCTAACTGTGTGTTGCTTCTTAATGATTATTTGACGCCATGTTTGATTGACGTGTGTTGGGCGCTCGTTAGACGTGCGTATGTCTTATGCCTGTGTGTGCGTGTGTGTGTGTGTGTCTGTTCGTGTGTGTGAGTGTGCGTGTTAATGGCCGCAACAACCACAAGGCACTTATCAATTTTTGCGCCTCAACCAAATGACACTCGATGTGGCATTTGCTTTTATACAACGAACGAGTTTTATCAAGAACTCGAAGATAAGTGTTAAATTGATTTGATTTCTTTGTATATATATATAAACCTTAAATATATACGTATTTATATACGTAATTTTCGATGACGTCATGGACATTAAGTTATTTTCAGCTGTGAGAAAATTTCATAATTTAGATAATTGCCTAAGTGAACAGAACTTAATATGTTTGACTACCAAGTGACTATTATATATGTGAATATGCATAATTCCTTATAATTTTGGACTTTAATGGCTAACTTGAAAGTTTTGACCTACTTCCAGGTATAGATAGGGTCTTATTCTAGATGTGTTTAGACTTGGGGTAAATATTACATTTGGTACAATCATTGTATATATCTATTCCTAGAACCTGTCAGTATATTGTTCAGGGAATTTTATTAATTCAATCAGCGAAAATAGAGTTAAATTAATAAAATAATAAATTTGAGAAAATGAAAAATCTGGAATACTTAAAAATGTTCATAATCAAACATTCTAGGGTTTGCTTTAAATATTGAATAGGAATTTGAATAACTTTTGGCTTCTCCCACTTTGCAACTAGTACCCCAAAGTATTGACCTTCTCCTTATTGGCTTTTGTTAGTTATCAGTCAGTTAATTATAATCAAAATCTAATCTTAGCTCATTGGGATTGTCGCCTAGCTTTTAATTCAATTACCCAATCAATATATTAGGCCAATCAGCAGCAAGATTTGCTAGGTGAAAACGGTTTATGCCGTGGCCGTTGTGTTCTGGAGTTGTCGCCTTGGAACTGAAAGTTATCACACATTGATATTTAATATAAATCGCTTCTATATCATCCAACTATGGACTATTCTATTCCTCGAAGTGCGAGGCTCTTTTTCACCACTTTGACCTACAATAAGACTTTATCAATAGTTTCTGCAAAGTATATATGATAATAAATAGAAATATATTAAAAGCATTTTTCAATAAATATGGATTTCAATTTTCTTTAATTTTTTTATTTATTTTTTATATATAATTTATGTAACTATTGTGTGCATTAAATACAAATGGATTAAATATCTTTTCCTTTTTAAGTGAAACTGAAATTGTAATCCAAATCTTTCGGCTCAAGTCCCATCACAATTTGATCTATGTGCTAATCAATAGTCCCTCAATCAGTAGCTAAATTAAATTAATTGACCAGATTAACTAATTTAAATCGCATTCTCTCACAAAATTGCCAATCCTTCTATGATTTCAAGTAACAATTAATTGTTTTCGATTGAATAGAATTATTTGATCATTCACTTAGCAGGAAATTCCACTATTTAATCGATATCTAATAAATTTTCACTCTAACATACAGATTTGTAGTCGTAGCTGCACAGGCCTAAAGCAATTTGTTGTTTAGCTTTCAACGCTGGTGGGCGTGGCAACTGTGCGTGGGTCCTTGAAAAAAAATATGTAAGCCATGCAAGCGGAATGCCAGCGGCTAAAAAAGTTAACAGTTGACATAGTTTAGAGAGTTTCCCCGACCAGACGAGGTAACGGGCGGTGGCAGGAGCAAGGCAGAATGGTGGAAGGAGGCGTGGCTGAAGGGCTGGGTGGGTCAGCGGGTTCAACAGCCAAGCTGGCAAGAGCCCTACCCGTTTGAATGTGGAATGAATGAATGTCTTAATAGCGTGGCTCTTACACATTGTTGTTATCATACCCTATAGTGAATGTGTAGAGTGGGTATATTGGTTTTGAATGTATGAATGTAGCAGATGGTGGAGATGTTTATAAGGTCCCAGTATAGAATAAAAAAAACTAAATACTTGAAATTTGATATGTTATTTATCTAATACACAACGGCAATTTATCGATATTTTCGCAAATTTATAATCTTTGGCTTATATATGTATTTTAATAAGAACAATGAGATATGATCTAGAAGGCAAGTTGATTGATCATAGCTTAAAGAAAATGATCATAAATACGCAGAAAAGACTTATCAATATTTCCTTAATATCAATCAAAATCGACTTGGATATGTAGTTTTCCTGAGATCAACAAGAGAAAGCTGCTCTAAATTTGTTATGAAATGCCAAAAATATCATATACGGACTATTTTCATGGAAACTACGCACACTTCCATGAGATCGATAACAATCGATTGTTATATCCAAAGCGCTGCTCTAAAACTATACAATTTAGATGACTTGAAACATTATTCACGTTCTTTAAGACCTATACTTGATATGCACAATCTACTCAAGTATATTTAAACTCTACCTAGGGTATTTATTAGTCGAGCACTTGCCGTTCAGATTACACCCACTCGTTGCTGTGACAGTTCGTAGCAGGGAAATTGGTGCCAAACTAAATGAATTTAATTGCCGCTGGATATGAAAGTAATTATTTTGCAGTTGCATAGAGACAGCACAGGCCTGGCGCTTATCTCAGCTCTATCTCGCTGTCTTTGTCGCACGCTAAGTTGCGCTCTCGCTCTCTCGCTTGCACACGCTCGCTGTCTTCTGTTTGCTGTTGTGTGTTGCTATCGATGCACTTGCACTTAACAGCAAACAGGCGTAGGCAAGCAAATCGGCACACATACGCCACGACAGGGCACACACACATACTCACACGCACTCACACACACACTCGCTTACTTTCACTGCTGGGTAAAAATTGCCCCGCAGATATTTTGAGTTGTTCTTTAATTTATTCTCTTTTCACTCGCCTAGCCCAGCGCGTTGTCCTTGCTGTTGTTCCAATGCGCCGCCAACGGCAGCTCCTACAAAAGCCAACCATGTGTGTAGGCGTGTGCGGCTGTGTGTGTATGTGTGTGTGTGTGTGTATGGCTGCATGTGTGTGGAAGTGACAGTGTTGTGTCACTTGTTTACATGGTTGGCCTTGTTTTGTTGCCTAGATCAAGCCTTTATATACCCTGTAAACGTTTCAGATAGTGCAGGGGTGAGGCATATGAGATGCAGAAGAGCATCCGTATAGGATATACGTATTCGTATTGTAGACATGTGTCGAACTCTCTACTCTGTCATCATTATAGCTTATTTAAACTCTATTATTCTTATTCTTTTATGATGTATACGAACTGTTATAGAAAGTTGGTAATTGAGACCTTTGTCGAAAAGAGTTAAAGACATGACCTTTTCAAATGACTTCTTTTAATTTCATTTTCAACAATTCTTTTCATAGAACTTATCCCTTCACTTTCTTCAACTTTCGACATGGCGAAATAAAAAATAACTATCAAAGGCATATATAATTAACGAAAGTTAAAGAAAGTATTTGAAAGTATAAAGCTTCTTTAGAATTCCTTAATTCAGTTTCATTTCAATTCAAGTTGTTTTTAGAGCAATCTAACAATCAATCTATCTGTATATATATATCTGTGATTTTCCTTTCTCTGCTTACTTTCGCTTACTGCCACATCCATTAAGCCATACAGGGTATTTCTTAGTTCTCCATTCTTTTGTTTGTTTTCCTGCATTGTTAGTTCACGGACCTTGTAACACTTTTGATCGTGCACTCAACTGAGAAGAAACGCGAAAATTAGCATTCGATTTTTTTCGGAATGCAGCAAATAACAAGTCCAATTTGAATTCCAACTGGAATAATTTAGATACAGATTGCGATAGTTTGTACAGCAACTAGAGTTGCTTACTTATATACAACTATATGAGGGTATTGCTTCCAACAAGTGTACATTTTGGTCAGATTTACTAGATTCTAGTTTTTATTAACAGGGTTAGTTCAGTTGCATATGGCAAATACATTATTTATATATATGCAGCTCTATACGAAATGAATCTTATTATATTCCCACCTGGATTCATTTGTTGGCTTCTATTTTAGACAAATGAGAATCCATTCAAATTTAATTAGAATTAAACACAACACAGACTTCTTTTATTACTTTCTATATTTTGCAATATAAATTCGTTTGTTTTTTTATTTTCTTATTAAATGCCTTATTTGACTTTAAAGAACTATTTCACTCGTTACGGGCACAATTGCACCTTTGGATTACACGGTGGTGGCGGACCTGGGAGTTGGCTAAACCAGGTATTGTACCATTTCCATAGCTCCCACAAATATTCGGGACTAGGATCAGGATAAGCGTCGGGGTTTGGATTGGGCTTGGGCTTGGGATTGGTATCGGGACGGGGAATGGGAACAATATATTTATCACGATCATCATATTTATCACGATCATCATCTTCATCTTTCGTACCCTTGACCACAACAATGCAATTGACAATAGGACGATCCGAGTCCGTATCTTTGTCATCATTTCCATGTCCACCACCATGGCCACCACCATGACCGCCTCCATGTCCACCACCATGGCCGCCACCATGTCCACCTCCATGACCGCCTCCATGACCGCCTCCATGACCGCCTCCATGACCGCCACCATGTCCGCCACCGTGTCCTCCGCCATATCCACCGAAATATCCACCGTCATCATCGTCATATTTGTCATATTTGTCATCATCATTGGCGGCGCCTAGGTTCCATTTGATATGTCGTCCATTAAAGTCTTCCTTATCCTTGGACGAGACAACGCACAAAGGATAGCGCTTGGAGGAGGAGCTGGGCTTGTTGCTATCGAAGAACAACGAGGAGCTGAGCTTATTGCCGCTATCGGTGAAAAACGAGGGTATATAGCTGCTGGCCAAGCCGCTGAGCGAGCTGCGCAGCAGACGTGACTCCGAGATCTGCGCCTGGCCTCTGGTAAGCCTTAGCAAATCATTGTACTCCTTCTGAGTGACCTCATGAATGCGCACCAGCTGCGTACGAGCTGCAAAGGTAGCAAATCAAACTCTCACTCACATCCTGCGATTGGGATCACCGAAGGACTCACCTGCAGTGGTTGCGACTGCGCATAGCGCGAAAAGCGCTAAAAACGTCAAAAACTTCATCTCTGGCCTCTCGAGCGTTCTTTGCGAATAACTAGCTACAGCCGCTGGCAACATCTTTATAAAGATTCGTATAGCATTATCATTTAAATTGTCACGCCCCATAAAAACTTTTATGTGAACAATCATTAAGTTAGTATTGTTTTTTTTTTTTTTTTTAGCATAATTTACGCACTGACCCAGTTCTGAGAGGAATTTCTTTAACCAAGGCCTTAATTCACTATGCGATTCGATCAAACATGGGACGATTATATTTTAATGATCGTCGTTCCCATATAGAAGATAACTGTTTATTTATTAACGTGCTTTGAGCGACATTCGGGATTAGAGAAATTTCGCAAAAAGCCACGAGTTGAGTGAAAATGGTAATGGCAAATCGATAATTCTACATATAAGTCAGAACTCAGATCTTTGTAGTAATCAGACATTGGGAGCGGCTCGATTGGCACTGTTCACATAAGCTTAGAAAATATTCTAGTCAAGTACGAAGATATGAAGTTTTAGAAATTGATATATGATAATTCGTTATTGATTTATTATGAATTCAAGAATATTTAAATACAATTTTTATTTGTTTAATTTGAATGTGATGCCAATGATAACACACAAACAATTGACAATATGAAATTTAAGTAAATTTTCAGTAATTATACAAATAATTTTTAGCACTTCAAGCTTTGAGCATGATCAGTTCCCAGCCTGAATTTCAAGTCCTAAGCCAGATAAATTAAATATTTGACATTTGGAATGTCGAAAACTCTGACTCAAATGCTAAACTATTAAAGGTTTTTTTTTTATTCTTTTGCATCTTCAAGTATTTTTGCTTTCAAGTCTGACTTTGTAACATGTTGTAGATTTCGAACACGTCGTTAGCGAAAGGTGATATGTAAGTAAGTTATCTAAGTTGTTCATCAACTGTGTGGATTTAATCTCAAATTTAAATTTAGTGTATGGTTAAAGCATTGTTTTAATTCTAAGCAGCTGTACTTCAAAAAGTGGTATACTACTAACTTAAAATAACACAATGTAACAGCAGTCCAAAGCCATCCTTCAAGCTGCTCTGTGATCGTTAAGCAGGCAAACAGTTAGTAAAAACTTAACTTAGAAGATATATCGAAAGCTAGTAGATATTAGACCTCGATCCTTATTTGACTTCAATACCCCAAGAGCAGCTACAAATAATTCCCGCCTTCTCAGGAACAAATCTCTTCCATATTTGTGACCTATTTCAATCATACCCTCACCTTTTTGCCTTTACCTACCTTTACCTTTCAATAATTTAATCTAAATCTAAAATTCAAACAAATTTGTTATAGTTTTTTCATTTGAATATAGTTTTAATCGTGTTTAGTCATAGTAATCTTCTTCTTGTGTCTCCACATAAACAGAGTTACTATACTCTCCTTCGTCATCGTCTTCATCAGTGTCGTCTTCTTCGTTGTTATCTCCTTGTTCGGTTTGGTCATAGTAGGCAAAGGGATTATAGTACGGACTCTGTCCATAATACTGCGGCGAATATGGATAAGACTCTTGGCCAAAAGCTGGTCGAAGGCCAAAAAGTAGCTCTTGGCTGTAGGCTGCATAGGGATTGTATTCGCTGTAGGCATTCTGATTGTAGCCAGCAAAAGGATAAGCACCGCCAAAGGGACTGGCAAATGCTGCCGACGGTGGTGGTGGTGGTGGTGGCAGTGGTGGAAATGGTGCATAGGACGAACCATATTGACGCGCAACAGCCGAGGCGAGAGATGGGCGTGTTTTTTGCTCGGCTTTGGATTTGTTACGCTTCTTCGTTACCTTTGGCGCAATTGTTGTGGCAGCTGTCGCGTGTGATGCCAGCTGCTGTTCCGCCTCAGGTGAAGCCACCTGCTCAACAATTATGTCAGCTAGCTGTGATCCGAGCTGAAATTGTTGAGCTGGCTGAGTTTGCTGCGGCTCTGCGTTATTTTCATTATACCAATAGGGCGCAAAGTCGGGATTGCTAGGGCCGAGTAAAGCGGGATCCCGCTTACGCACCACAATGCAATTAATGACCGAATCTTCTTCACTTGCTGATCTGCCCTGTACGCCACCCAATCCAGCATCGTTTATATTACGTTCCATAACACACAAAGGCTGACCATCGATATCGATATGTGGCTGCTCCGTTCGAGTCGAGGTGCGTCCGATGATGCGTAGCAGTGAATGCCAGCCCGAGCCGAGGCTGTCACGCACCGAGGTGAATCCGGCGCTGGTCAAACGCGCCTCGGATATCAGATTTTTGCCAACGGTTAGCTTCATCATTTGTTCATACTGCTCCTCGCTAATGGGGTAGACGCGCACTAGCTGCTCCTTCCTCTGTTTCGATGGTGCTGCAAATGTAAATCGAGTTTCAATTTCTTTCCGCTGAATTTCGCCTAATTCGCTTACGCACCCGCCTCGCAGCAACTCAGTGCCAACAAAAGCAGGCCGAGACAACGAAGCCACGCTGAATGCATTCTCTGTCGCCAAATCAAAGAAACTGAGACTCTTTATGCCTGGTGATGGTCTTATTTATACATTCGTCTAGTCTAAAACAAACGGTAAATATTTGCCAAATATTGCAATTGCTTCTTTCTTTTATATATCTATCAGTTATGGAATGAAATGGTTCAAAACATTCGACCAAAAGTCCATTTCAATAAATTATTTGCAGCTGGCACACATTCGTGGTAGAGCAGAGTCAATGAACGCATTTCAGTCCGACAGAGCAGCGCGAGCTGGAACTGGTTCTTAAACTATTTTGAAGCCATTAAGATCAACAGCTGCCACATCTAGTTTAGTTCAGCCTGCTACAATCGTGCTCATCATCTTTGGGCATTAGTCAGTCAAGTCGGGTTTTTTTTTTTTTTGTTTGTTTTACTTCAAATCAATTTTTAATCGCTCGACATCTTGTTGAGAGATTTATATAAATAACAGTATTCTTTAATTTATGTGCATGTTTAAATAGAGCAAATTTATGCGGCTTTTATACCGCTTATCATTGCCATGGGAACGTTTGATGACAACATTTGGAAATTTATTCCGTCCGTTTCTTAATTTTTGCTATAGAATTTTAGCGCTAGAGTTTTGATTTCCAGTAAAATATTAAAAAGAGAACTAAAGTGTATTAATTCGGGTTTTACAGTTGAGCTGTTCGTCATTTGCCAATCTATCAATCAAAAGCTAGTTTCGAAATTTTTTTTTAAATCTAAAGCATATCAGGCAATAGGCATAAACAGTTTCATAATAACTTACCATATTCCAGAATATTTTAACTTAAACCTTTTGCAACTTCGTCAAACGTCGAGTTCGCATGAGTTGAATAGATTAAATAGCCTTATAGCTTAGACGGGGTAGACCTATTTATCATACTGCTTAGCATTTTAACAAGTATTCTGGAGTCTCGTTCCCTCGGCCTCTCGGTCTCTCTCTCGCTCTCTCTCTCTCTCTCTCTCCCTCTTTCTTTCTCTCTCTCTCGCTCTCTATTTCTCTCCCTCTCTCTCTCTCTCTCTCTCTCTATCTCTATCTTTCTCTCAGTCTATATATATATATATATATATATATATATATCTAGCAGTATCTATCATTGATGTCTTCATTTGAACAACCTTAGATATACCAGGTTATTTCAATTTCTTCATTTCTCATTCTTACCCTTCATAGTTCTATACAACTCCCACAATGGCGCAGCTCCATCGATTCAAATGAGTTTCTCTTTTATCATAATTTGTCCCATTAAGGCATATTTAATCTAATATGTTATGCCAACACCTACATCTCTTCATTCGTTATGATTTCGGATTTCTAATCCGATTAAGAGAAGAATCTATAAATCTATATTGTGCCAACGTCCAATTTTGAGCTTTGCATAATTATTTCCAATTTCGGTTTTCAAATAAAAGACGATTTTAAATTTTTTTTTTATTAATTTTTCTAACCCATAATTAATTTTAATCTTATTTCGTTTAAATCTCTTGCAGTGTGTGTATGTGTATATGAGTGTGATTGTGAGTGTGTATTTGTGTTCACATACATATATGTCTATGTATATATATATATATATTTATATTTATATATATATATACCTATGCATAAATACTTAGTTATAATGCCGTCTGTCGACTTCGAATGAACTCTAAAGTTTTTTGCTCTTATAGTTAACACACATTAAGTGACACATTTGTTTGTGCATGTGTGTGTGCGCGCATGTGTGAGTGTGTGCTTCGCTTATAAACCTGTATGTGTTATTTATACATATATATAAATATTAGTTATCGTCTTTTCGATTAATGCAAAATCAAGTTTATTTACAAAATGTTTTTAATATTTGGTTTATCCTTTTTTTTTTTGTTGAATGCTCGCTCACTTGAGTGGGAAAGAAAAGAGTTTCCATGCAAATATTGATGCTGGAAACTTGAAATTTATTTGAAAATCTTTTCTGATATTGGGATTTTTTTGTGTGGATACAAACAGGCTTTGAATGGTAATATGTCTATAAGGACGTCACAAAGTGGAATTATATCATTTACCATTGGTCAATTTGCAGCCCTTATTTTAACTGTTGACCTGCTTCAGAGATACACAAATAAAGTATATATGTTCGACTAATGGAGATATGACTCAGTGAGTAGACTTTTTCTTGAAGAAAGGGATTGGTAGATATACTAGTCTGACATTGTGTTCTGATTTATTTGCAAGACCATCAAAACCCCTTTCGTAACTAGAAGAGAACATCTTCTAAATATCATCCGTAGTTTTTGAGGCAAAATGCCAAATGTTTTGCAGCTGAATCAATGCTCATCAGCATCCACAGATGGAGCTCGGAGAACTTTGATTTCATACAAAAATTAACTTTTTTTTTTCATATCTTGTGAACGAGCATTGCGCAGTTGTTAGCTGTCAACCGCAGGGATTTTGTTTTATTTTATTATTTTTTTTATAACTTAATCTAAGTTCACACATCTGCACACAAACACACACACATATATGCACGCATACACAGTTATGCAGTTTTGTATTTGTTTATGAAATTTATCTAAACTTTTTTTCTATTTGTTGCTGTTGTTGCAGCTGCATTTATCTGTTGCGTTTTCTATTTGCATTTTGCATCTGTTTTTTGTCATTTTTTGTTGTTGTTTATTCAAAAGGTGTTTTATCATAATTGTTATTGATTTTTGTTGTATTGTTAATTATTTATATATATATATAAATATTTTTTTTTATGTATATTTATTTATATGTATGTCTGTTGCATGTTGTGTACAAATTAAACAGTTTGCAAACATTTGAATTGCATTTTGCATTTAGGTTTTTATTTTATTTAAGAGTTAATTAAAACTACAGTCGCTACTAATGAATTTATTTACAGTGCCTGTTTTTTGTTTGTTTCATTTCGATTTTTTTTTTTTTTTTTTTCATTTCGATTTCCGTTTAAGCACATTATTAATTTGCATTTGTCATATGCTCTTGTGTCAGCCAATACTAATTAGTTAGCACGCATATATCAATTTATATATACTTTTATATATGTATATGAGTATTTCATGTTTATTTCTATTAATTTGTATGTATTTGTATGTACATTCTTATCAAACTTCATTAGCTTAAACAATTTGCTTGTGACATGTTATACCCTGGAAATTAGTGAAAATGAGAGTTGCGATGGTTAGTGCCATATGGTATTAATACTTGTCTGTCTGTAACTCTCTGCAGAGCTAGCCCCATTTCTCCACAAATCAAAAAAATTTACAATAGGGAAACTCCCGACTAGATTGTTTTCCCAGTTGTTGTATATCTTTTAATAATCTCCTCTTTATTAAATTATGAGATTTTCACTTTGTTGTAGCTGAAATTTTTCTTATTCTCTATGAAATACCCTTGTAAAATACAATCTACAATCAAGAGAATATCTCTCAATACATCGCTATATATTTTCAGCTAATTTTTTTTTGTAATTTTTCATTCCTTTCACTTTTCTACAAGAGTATTTAAAATTCGGTCTCCCGAACTCATTTTTTCTGCTCCAACTATTCCACTATCCAATTACAAATCAAAACAGTTATTATATATCTATATATATATAATCTAAATGGCATTTATTTACAGCACATATTCAAATTTTATGCCTAATACTTACAATAGAGTACACATTGATCTACAGTAGTATGCATACGGTGAGAGGGCTAGAAAAACGGCTTAGAGAGGGTTGAAAGCTGCACAGTTTTGTTTGATTTGATTCGATTTGATTTGATTGACCGACTGACTGAATTGGAGAGTACAATTTGTATTTGAGTATGAAGCATATTTATAGCCTAGTTAGTCTTAATTCATAACGACAAATTTTCAGTTTAATCTTTAACTGTTTTGCTATTGAAGTATCTGTGTGTGAGATGGAGACAAATGCGGCAGGAGATCACAAAATTTTGTAGGAATTATTTGCTTCATTGAGTTGTGACTGACAGTTGCTTGAATGAGTTGTGAATTATAGTACATTGCTCTTTGGCCAGAATCAGCTTGAATTAGTTGTGAATTATAGTACAGTAGTTGATGATATTTGGAGTATTGCATGTATCATTTGTGAAAAGCGAAACTTAGAGCTTTAAAAGATGCTTGAATTAGTTGTAAATTGTAATGCAGATTAAACAAAAATCATCTTTAATTAATTATGTCTCAGAATACTATGAGCTGCAAGACTCTTAAAATTTTCCATTTTCGTGATCTACTTCGCATTTGTTCAACTACATTTTGTTTAAATAATAAATAAGTATTTTTTATATATATCTATAGCATATTATATATATGTTTATGCACTTTTTTTACTTTTCATATACATATAATTTTTATATCATTTTTTTTATGTTTTCTGCTTGGCTTAACTTACCCAAAAATCGAGAGCTTAGAGCTAAAGATGTTTTATTTTTTTCTTATTGGTTTTTTGTTATTCTTGTTTATTCACTAAGTGCATTTAATCTTAGATACGAAATCAATGCTTGCTTCAATTTAACTAAATCTCATTATTAACTCAATTAACATCATGATCATGCTCATCATCATCACCTGGAACTCAGTGGGCCAGAAGAGAACGGTCATTCCTTCATCTCAGTCCACTGTGCTGGGAGCTGCTGCTGACGCTGCGGCGGCGGGGGCGGGCTTTCAATGTAGCTGTTGCTGTTACGGCTGTTACGGCTGCAGCTGCAACTGTTGCTGCTGTTGTTGCTGTCGCTGCCTGTGACAATTCCTTGGTTGGCAGCAAGAAAAGCGCAGCCATTGTCTCAGCAGGCGCCGCACACACATACCAGTGCTGCAGGCAGCAGGAGAAGATGCTCAGCAGCATGCAACAAATGCCGCAGTAGAAACTGTTGCTGTTGCTGCTCGAATTGTGCTGCATTGCCGCCGGGTGTTCGCCTGCAAGAAAACATAGAAAAGAAAATAGAGAAAGAGTGAGAAAAACAGTGCAAATTAGTTAAGAAAATAGTTGCAAATACCCTGGGGGTGGGTAGATGGGGTATGTAGTATTTGTTAAGGAGTATGTAACAGTCAGAAAAAGGCGTGGCTGAACTCATCAAATATGCTTCAAAATTAAAAACTGAACTTATTCTCGTAGTGCTCTATAGTTTTGTAAGGGTATTTTCTAGTCTTCTATATACCTGTTTCCTGAATTTTATATTACTCAGATTCATTAGATTAATATTTCTGAGTTAATACCTTAGTTTTGTAATAGTTGGAATTTGATTAATTTTGTAGAGGTACCAACTGCTGTATAGTTACTCAACATATACCCTACGGTATCACCTAGTCGCGAATAACCAACTAGCTACATCCTGTGCTTGTGCCCTTACAATTCATTAGCTAATTGTTAAAGCAGTCAAAAGCAAGTCAAGCGCATGCGTAAAAGGATGCAATTTAGCTCAGCTCCAGCTGTTGTTGTTGTTCTTTTCTGTAGTTGTTGCTGTTAGCTGCTGCTTCCGATTGCCTTTGTTTGGATGCCAGGTTCAATCGCCTGTAGCGAAATCTCTACTTCTGACTCGTCTCTGCACATCAGCATCATCAACATCAACATCAACAAAAGCTGCACCTGAAAATCTGGGCCAGATAATATCGACGCTTCACTTTGCATGTGCGCATTTCCTGTTTGCCAAACAAGGCAAACACTAAAGCAACTACAACACACAACAGCAACAGCAACTGCAACAACAGCAGCAACAACAACCACAACATGTTATATGCAGCACTTGAGCACACAAGAGCTGCATCTGAAGTTTTTGTTGTGGCTGCCTTTTCATAGGGTAGCCGGACTTGATTATTGGCGTTTCTAGCTAGCAGGCAAATCATTTCCGCACTTCTTTTCAGGCTAAGCTAACGCATATGCAATGAAAACATGAAAAAAGTAGTATAGTAAAAGTAGTGTGGTCTAACGACAGCATGAATACCCTGGAAAGAGTTGTAAATGATAGATAATGAAAAGTGAGCTGAGTTGGAAGCTCTTAATTCTTTCGAGATAAGTTCAAATGAATAGATATTCTATAATAGATTTCAACCTATTTCATGGAGAGGAAAGGAGAGAATAGGCTAATCTCTCTTACTCTAGATCTTATAAACTACCAGAGTATAGTGGCCAAGAGAGAGACAGATAGTCTGTCTAGTCTGACAGTGAGATAAAGCTATGTGAAGTCGTCTATTGATCATGATATATGTTTCTCTAAAAAATACTTTAGTAAGTAGATGTGAGAGATCAGAAAGTTCATGCTTTCATTAATCTCGAGTACAGCCTGACCAACAGCTTCCAAGCTGTTGGAAGAGAGATTAAAAAAGTTTTTGAAAATTTCTAAATTCAGAAAAACCTCGAAAGTACTTGATATAATACTTTATAAAGATTATTTATATAAAAATACCTAGAAAACCTGTAAAAGCCCTTACATAGAATGCTTTTTAAAGAGTATATAAATAGATAGATTAAAATATTTAAATATAAAGAAACACGCTCTAATGAAACTGACTGAAAGTTAACTCATCTGATTTGTATATACGTCCATATACTCTTTAATCTGATCGAGTTTTTATTCTTTTTGAAGATTTTAAAGTAGTGCAACAAAAAAGATGTATTTACTTAGCAAAGTGTGTCGGAAAAACACACTTTTTATTAGTTGCCAAGCAGAGTATGAGAACACAAACACAAACTGAACAGTGTGTGCTAGCCCCCAGCCACGCCCATACACACACACACACACGCACACATGGACGGAGAGAGTGCACTTGGCATTCAGTGCAGTTGAAATGCTCAAATTGCAATGCGCGCTGCTAACAGGCAACTTCCTGTCATAAACATGCAAAACTGTCAGGCACACACAACACACACGCACACACAACACACACACACATACACAAACAAATAAACACATATATACTCACCAATAATTACGTGCACATAGACGCTGGAGGTTTTTGCGACGGTTGGCACACAGGTGTAGTTGCCGGTGTCGCCGGGCATGGCTCGCTTGATTTTTAATCTGAGAAGCGCAAGGCGAGGCGCAAAGAGAGGGAGAGAGAGAGAGAGAGTAGAGTAAAGTTAGTTGAAAGTGAATGGCAATGCCTGCAAATGAATAACACAGTCAGCAATGAGTCGGGAGATTTTGCACTGGGGCTAGGGCCAGGGCCTCGGGAGCACGTCTGTGGGCGCACACTAACATCAAATAAAAGCCAAGCGTTATGTGGCAGCTACATTAAAAAGTTTTTGCTACTTTATGCTGAAGTCACAGTTCGGGCTAAGGGATTTGCTGTGGATTAGGAAAAGGATTGGAGCAGCCCTACCACCACTACCACCACCCAGCTGCTGCCCGGTTAGCGGCATCTGCATTTTATGGTTGCCCGTGTCGTTCGTTAACGGCATAAATGCACAATGGGCGCATATAGCCAAGAGCCATACTTGCTACCAACTACTCTAACTCTCTGACTCTCTAACTGCGACAGTAATTGTAACTGTATCTGTGACTGTGAGAGTGACTGGAACTATGCGACTGCACGACAGCAAAAACTAAGGCAAATTAAAAAAAAATCACACACGGCTAACTGCGAACAATTGTGAATTGTGATGTTGCCATTTATGTGACTCCATTTAGAGACTATGGAATACCCTGTTTTGTTCTGGCATAAGCAAGCCATTAACTAATTGGTATTCTAACTAGTTACTTAATGTATGGGAACAGGTTATTGACATGAGGAGAGTATTAAAGTACTAGAAAGAGGGAAAATAAAAGAGAAATCAAAAAAATCTCATGTGGAGCTGAAGGTATAATGATAATTATCCCAAGAATTATCATGATTATAATTATAATAATAATTAAATGAAATGTGATAACAATATTGATATAAACTCATAAAAATTATTCAGAGTATTATGAATTATTATTAGAAAATATAATGAAAATTAAAATAGTGATAATTAAATTATTAAATAATCATATTTCTAATAATTCCTTCCATTCATAATTAATTTCTATGATTATTGAATACTATAACAGAAATATCTGAGCGAATTCCATGAATCTTTATTTGACACCCTGTTTGCTTTTTATTTGCTCTGCTCAGTCCAGGAATTTCTCTCATTGCTTTGACTGTCTGTGCTCCACTGGCCCCCCACAACCCTACGACTCTCAACTACCTCCATCACTTTACATTGTGTGAGGCTTCTTCAACTTAATTAAGTGTGAGGCATTCGGATGCAAATAACTGAAATAGATGTTTGCATGGGCATTATTTGAAGATGCCCTCAGTCGCACATACCTGGAAGTCAAGCCATCCGACCAATCATCCTCGACGAGTATGCGTGCCATGGAGCTGTCGATTTCGTTCTCGTTCTTGCCATCGAGCATTTCGCTGCCTGTAGAGGACAGCACAGGTTGAGAAGACGTAAGAATAAAGCGCATGGAATGCGAATGTCAGTTGCAAATTGAATTGTTTAAATTGCTAGACACAAAAAGGGAGGATGGGAAGGAGACAGTTATTACGCATACGCACCTTTGTACCAGAATATGTTGCCCAGCTCGTGTGGTCCCTGCATTATTTTGCAGGTTAAATTAATGTCGCTGCCCGTTTTTACCATCAGATCGCTGGGTCCGTAGATTTCCGCTTTGAGCTCTGCTTAACAATGCCAAAGAGTGTGAACAGCAGCCGAGGAGAGACACAAAAAAGAGAACAAAAAGTCACTTAAGTTGCCAGAAAACATACATACATACATACATACATATATATGCGAACAAAGCGCTGGTTTTGCAATGATAATAATAATAATAATAATAATAATAATAATAATGTTAATGATAATGCCCCGACAGACAGACTGACTGACTGAATGACTGCTCGCCTGCCTGCCTGCTTGCTACTTTATTACACAGACGCGTGTCTCTATTATGCTGGCGATAAGCTTTTGTTATGCCATATAAAAGCCAACAGAACGCGCTTACACACACACACACTCGCACACTCTCTCACTCATAGATACACACAATGCGCGCACTCATACGTCCCGTAGTACCTGCAGACGCATTGCGCCTTGTCTCTTGTCTCTCCTTGGAATTGTCTAACAAAAAATAGAAATAGAATCAAAGTGTCAACTGTGAAGTGCCTTTTGTTGTTTATAGCCACGCAACTGTCGAAGACTTTCAATTGGGAAAAAAAAGGAAAAATTGCCAAATGAAAAATTGAAGATTGAAAATTGGAAAATTGCTGCGGACAGTGAGCCAAATGCGATTTTTGCAGCTTATGACTGAAGGAGTGATGCCTGACAGTTGACGTAATGGAATATGTCCTAAGTGCTGCTTCTTGGTTCACTTCTTTACTTCTTCGTTTGTTTCTCTTAACTTTATTTTTTTTATATTATTTTGCTGCCTCATTGCCACTAATGCAAACGCTTAGCGTTGCATGCAGCGAAAAGTGGCACACATGTGTGTGCCTGGTCGCCATGCCTCGTCATGCTAACAACAGCAGCAGCAACTACATGTGTTTGTATGCTCCACTTTCAACAACAGCAGTCAAACACACACACTCGCACACACACTCTTGTAATTTTACAGCTTGGGTTTTTTGCGCCTTGCATCTAAAGAACCGCAAAGCCTGGCGTAAATAAATTGCTGCCAACGTCTGCAACTGCAACTGCTGCAGCAACAGCAGCAGCAACTGTAACGGTTTTGTACACACTGATACTTTCAACTCTCTTCCCTATTTCTCTACCCTGTAGCGAATAAAAATGGCTGAGCAGGCTGGGATACACAATGTGTGTAACAAAGTGAAGAGAGAAGAAAAATGAGCATCTGCAGTCAAGTCAATCTATAGTTGCTTGAGTGTCTAGGGAGTGGATGACTCTTGGTGATATCTGTGAAGCACATGTTTATCAATTGAAGTTATCAATAAGTTCTTCTTTTAATACTAATCTCAAACATAAGGGAACAATTGAAATAAACAGAAGAAAACTGATTGTCAGAAGCTCAATTAATCTAAAGTTTTTTGACTGTAGATCAAGTGTTATCTAGAGTTGTCTACTCTTGACTTTTGATAATCTCTTTTCATTAATATTTATTACATTGAGTTATTGATAATATATTCTTCTTTCAAATACTTAATACATCTCAATATTATTAAATCTAAGTACAAAGAAGTTTTTTTTATGCAAGACTGGATCAAAAGGAATCAAGAATTTATAATATTATATAAGCTTCTATATGACTATACAGCATGAAATTACATTTGTTAACCCAACTCCAAGAATATTTATAGTAAGGTCTTTCCACGTTGAATACTTGTATTCCCGTTTCACTTAGCTTTTCTTATATCAAATAATTTATTTTCCTCAACACAGGGTATCTCCTAGTCTAACGTTCCCCACACTTGACACATCTTTGCGTTATGACTTCCATCTCTCTTGCCTCATCCATCGCTTTGCTGCCATTCAATCGAGCAGGAACGAAAAACCATTTGGCAAAAGTGTAACGCAAAAAGTGTTGCATACTTTTGGGCCGTTGATTTGCATGGGCTTAATATGCACTATGTCGAGTGTGTAGTCGAGTGTGTGTGTGCATGTGTGGAAGTGTGCAAGTGTGTACATTCATAAATTGCCCAACGAGGGCTGCCATAAAGCTTGTGCCTATGTCTATATCTGAAACTCGATAAAGAAACTTTTTAACGTACTTTTCGAAACAAACTCATTTGCCGAAAAACTTGGCGCACAATTTTTATGGCTCTTTGTATATATATCTCTCTGCTTGTAACTGATAAAACCGTAAGCAAAAAAAAAAATAAGTAAAAGTCTAAACAATTGGCTTAAGTTAAGTAAAAGCACACGTGCTGTTGGTTTTCCCATCTTAACTTTGCTTTTCTTTCCGTCTTTTCTTTCTTTTTTTTTTTTTTTTTTTTTTGATGTGAGCTTTGCACATACGTAAAATTGTAAAAAGACGGCGTATAATGCTTTAATGTCGGCTTTACAGTTTAAGCGATTTGGTGCTGGTAGCGCTGGGTGTTGGGGCATGTTAATCTAAATTAAATGCCAAGCTCCATAATAATAGAGTGCCGCAGCCGAAAGTGGAGAAAGAATGAAAAAAGAAAGAAAGAGAAGGAGAAGGAGAAAACAAACCCCAAATGGAATTCGAACATGCCGTGGGCGATTATCTCTGGCTGCTTTATGGTTAGACCCGCACAGGGTGCGACGAGTTGTTGTTTGTTGTAATTGTTGTTGTTGTTGTTGTTGTTGTTGCGTACCTGGCAACAGCAAGCATTGCGGCTGGCAGAGCCAAGTGTCTATGACTTTTGGCGCTGACTTGGCTACAATGCGGTGCGCGCAAACAAAGCAGCTAGCCAAAAATTATTGCCACATATACACAAGCGACGCCCCACCTGCCCAGCCAGTCAGGTGTGTGTGTGTGTGTGTGTGTGTGTGTGGCAGAGTGTGTATTTTAGCTGAGTTTGCTTTTTCTTTGGCCCACATGAAACTTGCATTGCCTGCTGTCAGCAAGCTGCTGGCTGGATTATATACATACATAGTTTTATATCTATATATATCTATATATGTATGTATAATAGAAAATTCGTGTTGGCAAATTGGCTATTTAACAATAATTAGTTGAACCAGCTTGCGGCAATTGGCATTGGTAGCCAGCCGCACTCACCTGCATTATGAATGCCTAACGTTTAGGGCAGGAAAGCAGAAGTAAGAGCTTAATTAACAACTTAATACTCGTTCATGGGCTTTCGATTTGTCACGCTTAAAGTTGTATATCTGTCTCCTTCTCTCCACCTCTCTGTTAATTTGTTGTCTAATGATGCAGCTGCAGCAGCTCTTTGATTCTAGCTCTTGAGCTAAGGGAAGCTAGTTTGTTTGTCATATTTGGCTAAAGTCAGTTAAATTTCGAGTACACATGTGTGGAAGATACAGTGTCTAATGCCAGAGAAGAGGCTTAGAAGTCAAAGAAAGTTTGGTCATCAAACAGTGAAACTGTGTATATCACAGTTTGTATATATTCATAGAGGATTTTAGTTTTTCAAGCATCCTGTGATAGATGTAGTTAGATAAAGAGGCTTAGATAAAAAAAGGGCAAAGTTCGAATCGTCAAGGCTAGAACTTCTGGCACAAAAACTATCATATCTAAAGTTGTTGCTAGCTACACAAAGTTCACAAAGTATACCTAATCATATCTACTCTAAAATAACAATGGTCTGGCTGGGCTGGTCGCAAAACCAATATACCTTTCCAACCTTCATGAACGCGTATAAAAAGTGGTAAGCTTTGTTGGCTATTGGGCCAGCTGTTTGAAGTTTTCATTAGTTGACCCAGGCCCAAAAAGCTGGCCAGCTGCCAAAGTGTAAAAATTCCCCAAATAAAAAAGGAAAGGAAGGAAGAACGGAAAGAGTAAGGTAAAGACAGCTGGCAACAACTGATGTTAGCCAGGCAAACAGAACACACACACACACATAGAGAGAGAGAGAGAGAGAGACAGCACACACTTGGCTTGAAATGTGTGCAGCCGCAGTCAAACAGACAGACAGTCAGAGCAGCTTTCTGGCTGTGTGGGGACCCACAGCAGAAAAAAAAAAAAAAAAAAACAAACAAAAAAAAGAGGCTTTGCGAAAATGCATTTTCATTTTTCTTGATTTCGCGCATAAAGTGCGCATAAGCCTAGGCCCATAAACATAAACATTTGGAGCAATGAACTTTGCGCATGGCATACTTTTTGGTGAGTGGCAGCAGTTGTTGGGATGTGGAGCGGTGTGGAGGGGTCTGCCATAATGCAGCTTGTTATGCCCTATACAATTGACATTTCAAGGGGTATATTAAGTGAGCTTTTTGATATGTAGGTCAGCGGGCATTGAGCAGAGATTGAATTGAGTTTAGAAATGTCTTAGCTGATGAACTAAGGAACTAATGGACATGCATATTAGAGATATACATTAGATATATAACATTGTATAACCCATGATTACTAACAGTTGATAGAGAAAACATTTAGTTCTATATAACTTCCTTTTATTATTCAATAAAGTTTCCTTTGAATGCGACTTGTTATATACGTTCTTGATAAGCCTTAACCCTCTATATATATTTATTATAGGGTATCTCATGCAGTCCCTCTCTCCACATATGTAAATTCCCTTAACCCAGCTCTGGGTCTGCTGCTGTTGTAAAAATTTATTGCGCCGCATATGTTGATGTATGTTTGCACACATGTACAACATATACGAGTATTTATTGCCTCGTTCTCGTTTCTCGCTGCGCTAAGTGACATACAATTTAACAGCGCATACGACTGTGTGTGTGTGTGTGTGTACGAGTGTGTGTGTTCTGGTGATTTTTTCCAGCTATTTTGCAGCTGTTTTTCAGCTATTTTAAATGCTGCTCTTAGCCAGTTTTAAAGTAAATGCGTATGGCTATTAATCTAACTTGAAACGCAAATTGCTTGGAATTAATTGTCAAATCAAATAAATAAATTCAATTTGTAAAAGTCAGCGTCACACACACACACACCAACACACACATGCACAATTGATTGAAATATTCTGTTGAATTTGGCTATGGCTGTCAAAACGAGGAGTCCAACAATGGCAGCAAAATGAAATGCCAAAACATCATCATCATTGCCCCAGACACATTTCATAGTTGAAGACCTCAGTTTCACTCTCTCTCTCTCTCTCCCTCTCTTTTCACTCCAGGCAATTCCATTTCTCTGCTTATTATTATTGTTATTATTAATAATTCGTGGCACATTAATCATGAGCTGCTACAGTCGTATAATATTCGTGGCCATTTATCATGAATTCGCGCTATCACAAATATAATTCTCTAGTTCCCTGTTTTCGCCATAAAATACTAAGTAAGAAAAACACATTTTATGAACACAATTTTCTTTATATTAGCCTAGGCTTATGCAACATTCTGGCTCGTAAGTTTACATAAATAAAGCGTAATGCAGTTTGTAATGCGTTTTTGGTTAGGGTATGAGAGAGAAAAAATGAGTCTTTGTTTAAGACCAGCCTGAAAAATGCAATAGTTTATGGGAAATCCTAGTAATATGTATAACTAAAGAAAATCTGTATTTTGCAATCATTATTAGTAAGGTGAGAACTATTAAAATAAATCGTTTATAAACTTAGTTATTAAGCTTACTCAAGGACTATAATAGATGCAGATAAAAGATTTGGTATATGTATACTATTGAAGAGAGATAAAAATAGAATTTTTAATATGAATATATGAAATTTCAGATGTAGACTTCCTAAAAACACCATTACATCTATAACAAATGCCTGAAATATCAATTATGATGAAAGAGCATCTCTTAGTCAATGTTTGCCTGCTAGATTACGCGCACTTCCTTTGTGGACTGTTTCAAGTGCCTCTGTGGTTCACTTTGTGTAATAAGTTAAATAAACGTGCAATTTGCCAAGGAATTTGGGTCAGATGCTCGCGCTCGAGCTGCCACACACACACACATAGTATCTCGCAGCACTCGCAGCGCGCAGCTTGCAGAGAGCCAAGACAGTGCCAAAAATAATGCCCAAGTGGAAGCTGGCAGTAAGCTCTTAATATGCAAATAATTGCTAGCTTATTGTCTGGCCTTATGAGCCACACAAATCACGAGCTATTTTAAATTTGCGGTTCCCGGGCGAAAGAAGTGCAGAAGTTGCAGTCAACTGCAAATGGCACATGAAATGCTCTCAAATCCTTCACTAATTGCATTTGATTAATAATCGTCTCTCCTGCCTGGATGCGTAATTACTCAAATAGTTGTAAATTCCATTTAAAGCCACTTCAATCAACTGTAAGCAGGCAAAACTATTCAAAAATAAATTCTAATTAAATTAGAGTTGCGCAACCACTTGAAACAGCTTAGATACATAAAGCGAAATAAATGAATTTTAGATTTGAGCTTAGCATGGAAATTATGTACGGCACTTGCGCTCGATTTCATTTCGAAGTAAACAATGAATGAAAGCTAAAATTCACACATAATTAGAGCAATTACAAAAGTTCACTATTGCTGAAAAAGTTAAGCTGTATTGAATGTGGTTTCATTATGATTAAAATAAACAATTGTTGGCTTAGTTTTGCTTCAAGAAGGACGACGCTTGTCGAGGCATAGATAAATAAGTAATAAATTGAAATTGAAATTACTAAGAATAACTAAAAAAGAGAACTTTTAAAAAGCAATCTTGAAACTTCAAACCCCTTTTTAAATCTCCATATTTAGTACATTCAATAAACACTTTCAAATAATAGTTAAGAAACTCATTGAAGGTTTGATTTGTAATAAAAGTTTTTTACATTTCATTTTTATTATCTGTTTTAAGTTTTATATATATATACTTCAATAAACTGAAGTTGAAATCAGACAGCGTCCATGAAACTCTAGTTTCTGCTTTTGTCATAAAATGTCGTATTCAAGGGCTCTCAATTTACGGCAAGTTCTATTTAAAGAATTAAGTTCAATTATGAGCAAATGCTTAATAATATCTGCTTTTCTCTCTCTTTACCTATTTGGGAGAAGACAGAAGATACATTTTCAGTTTGACTTTGCCTTTGTTGTCCTCAAAATAAACAATATTGTGCAATAAAAGGCGCGCAAATTGAATCTTTAACTCTGGCTTTCTGAAATTATTTACGCTTGATTGCATGCAATTTGCTGGCTGCTAATGTCAACAGCAGCAGGAGCAACGAGGAAGGAGTACACTGTACAGTGAAGCTGCCACTTGAGTGTTGCTTTATGGTGCCTGAGTAGGAGCAATCTAGCATCAATCTAGCTGCTACCTTGCTCAAGTAGACATCTTCTTCTGCTGCTTCTTATGCTTTGAAGGGGCACGCATTTAAATTGCCAGCATTTTGCTTAAATTCCAACGGAGCTTCTATCGCCCTCTTTGGATCGCCCTATGTCTCTCTCTCTCTCTCTGGCTCTGCCTTCTTTTACCTTTGCTTAAGCAATTTATTTTTTCACACTCTTACAGGTAACGCTAAGCAGAGTATATTGGTTTTCGAGATTGTCTCTCTTGCCTGTTTATCTGTGTGATTTAGTGAGTTGACAGTAAACTAAGAATACATATTGTGGAAGAGCTCTATTGTGGATTGCTCAATGGAAGGAGGAGAATAGAGTATAGAGCTAGTTGATATACTGGAGCTTAAGCTTCTCATATAATAATATCAAACTAAACAAGTTTAGGGCATTGAGATATGCATATACATGTGTATGTCAGTAGTAGACAGTTCAATGGCTAGAAGTTCAAGACTTGCTCTTGACCAGATCTAATTATAAACTTTAATTCCTTCCCAAATCATTCTGTTTGTTGCACCCTCAAACGAGTATGCTGTAGTCAGTTATAGCCCTTTCGGAAACGTTCTAACTTGCTTAAGATATTCAGTCTGTATTTTCTGCTCACCGCTCAGTCACTCACTTCCTACTTTCATTTTTTTCTGCTGCTCCTGCTGCTGTTGTGTATAGTTACGCTTGATTACTTGCGCGCTGGTAAACAAATTTTTTAGCGGCATCAACAACACCTTTTGCCTTTTTTTTCTTCGCTTTGCAGGGGCTTGTGCTGGTTGTGTTTTGACGCACACACAAAGTACATAATTTCATTTACAATTTACAATTTGGCTTCTTTATCAGCAGGCAGCTCGGTAATTTGCCCTTAAATTCCAAATTAAAATCTACGAAGGCGACACGCTGTCGCTCGCCATTTTTTTTATTTTTTTATTTTTTAGGGAGTCGACTTAACTTCCTGCATAGTTTGACACCTTGTCGAGACTTGGCAATAAACTTGGTAATTTAAGCAATTGAAGCGCCTGCTTCTGCATTAAAATGTCTAATGTATTGCAGCAGCAGCAGCAGCAGCAGCGGGTTCGAGTATCTTGACTGATGTTTATGGCGCTGCGTCCAAGTTTCCTTTATTTTTTGTATACCCTGAGCCCATTGAAAATGGGAAATCAGGGTGTAATGGTTTTGTGAAAATGAATGTAACAGGCAGAAGGAGGCGTGCCACACACCATAAAATATATACATTCTTGATCAGCGCGATAAGACGAGTCGATATAGCCAAGTCCGCCTGTCTGTTCGTCTGTCCGTCCGTCCGTGTGAACGCTGAGATATTTTAAAGTACGTGGTTTGTACATCGTTTGAGCTAGAGGCTTTAATTAATAGACCAGAAAGAAGAAGAGCTGAAAAAGAGTTGTAGTTCTGAAGAGGACATGATAGGTTGCATATGTATGCAGCAGAGGCAGCAGAAAATACTCTGATTGGTCGCTAACTGATAGAGAGTTTAGCTTTAGCTCAGAGAGAGGCCTAACAGTTGCGCTCGACTTCGAGTGGAAGTCTCGCTGCCATATATAAAGGCAGCTGAAGATCAGCAGCAGCAGCAGAAAGTACTCTGATTGGTCGCTAACTGATAGAGGGAGAGAGTCTCGCTGCCATATATAAAGGCAGCTGAAGATCAGTAGCAGAAAGTGCTCTGATTGGTCGCCTAATGATCGAGTGTAAAGACTGAGTCAGAAGAGGCTCAAGAGTTGAGGTTGACTTGAGTGGAGCTGTCGCTGCCCTATATAAAGGCAAGCCTGCTGCAGCGCAGCTTCAGTCGTATTTTTCAACTTCTGGTGGTCAGTCGTCCAGTACAGCGCGGTGCTTCTCCTCTTCTTCTGTCTGTTGGTAAGTGCTAAAATAGTTAAGTAAGTTAAGCGAAAATGTATAAGTTATACTTTTAATGTTTATTTAATTAAATATATTTTAATGGAAATGTTATTAATTGTAATAACAATCATTTAACAAATGCAAAGCAAGTCTTCATATGTGCAAATATCAAGGACTTTAGAAGTCCCTATCTGCGTAAAGGCTATTTTTTAGTCAGACAAGCCCGACTAGCACTTCGACTTTCCCTCTCGCTCTGAGTTGTTTAAATAAACATAACAAAAAACTATTTACATAGCGGGTATCTCCTAGTCGAGCAGTCTCGACTAGAGCACTCTTACTTGTTTGCTTTCAACTGTAATATAATTTTCTCTAGAGATAGACAGAGCGTGTGGCGGCCGTGACTAGACGGGGGCAGAGTGTGAAAAACAAATTTATGGAATTTTTAGTGCGAAATTTTTATTTGCATAAGCGCATAATAAAAAATACTGGCGCTACATCAGATGCATGCAACGACAATAGGAACCAACAGAAGCTCAGCCACAGTGGTAGAAAGAATACAAAAATTACAATAGATGTGTAATGTAAATGTGTCGGTGGTCTATCATCAGCTTGCTTTGCTGCAGAACATACGTAGAGTATCATATTGCTATGCCTAGAAGTATGGAAAGTGTTTATATAAACAACTTAATATTATATACAAATTTATTTATCAATTTGTTAACATGAACTGCAAGATGTCTTCATAAAACATCAAATAGTTTTATTGTATTTTTACTATCCAACAGCTAACTTACTTGGATTCAATATGAAATTGAATGTAAGCCCAGCTTAATTTGCCAAGGCATCTCTATAACTAACATTTAAATTTGTTAAGTTGGCTGCTTAAACATACCCTGTACGAAAATAGCTGATGCACTGTGGGACAAATATGCCAAAAGAAACATTCAAAATTGCATACTTATGTTTTTATTCTCTTTATATATAATAGTTTATTACATTGCAATTGATATTATTTCAATTTAAAATTAGCTTCAATCATATATTAAATTGTAGACTTTTATATATTATATAATTATTTATTTAATTTAATTTATTTTAATTTTAGTTATTTTTAAATATTTTTTAAAATTATCTCTTCTTCATTATCTGGTTCCTTTTAATGAACTGCCTTTGCTCAGCTGCTGCCTGCCTGCTTTTCGTAACGTTTTGATCTGCATTAGGTATGCCTGCGCTCTTAGGCTGCAAGCAAAGCATTCTTGCACCACTGTGGCAGCATTTTGGTTTCGAGCTTTCCACGTGAGTGGCATGTCGAATATTTTATATGCACATTTTCTTTTTGGCCATTCATATGAGCATGAGTTCTACTAAGGCATGCGTGGAGTTTGTTTTTTCTTCTTGTTTTATTTCTATTTTTATTCTATTTTTTCGGGAAATAGTGGGCGTGCACTAGTGCGGGCGTGGCTTGTGCAGGACGTTTGGCAGTCATTTGCATTTCCGCAAATGTAATATTTATGACCATTGTGTTGAGATGTGTTTGTCTGACTTGTCGGTTGCTATGTCAGTCTGTCAAGTTGTTGTCCTCTTCACCCACATATATGCGTGTTAACTTGCTTTTCTCAATCTATGTTGGTGTGAGTACGTGTGTGTGTGTGAGTGCACTAAAACATTCATAACATTCAAGCTGACCAAAGCATTTATGTTGAAACAAAGTCGTTTGGCCATGTGGCCAGGGCCAGATGAGTTTGCTTAAAACAACAACAACCATTCACACACACACACACACACACACACACATATACTGGCATGCATGCATGCACATGTATATATACATGTATATATATAAACACATAGTTCAGAAATCAAATAATCTCATTGAACGCATTCTTCCGCACCAAAAACTTTTAACAAAAATGCATTGCTAATGCGATATACGATAAAAATGCACTGAACGAAAAATTCATAAGCAGTAGCCCAACAAATTCGACCCGCCTCATGCCATCTCTCATGTTCTCTCTAAGTTATGGGGCAGAGATAAAAAGTTTTAATATGTATTAGTAAGCAGTTCTTCTGTTGCATACCTGGCGATATGAACGAACATTTTTCAATTAGTTTCAAAAATTGCTGACTATAGCTGAAGCCAACAGAGAGCATGGGTTACGGGTGTGTTTGTGTGGGTGTGGGTGTGGGTGTGTTTGTGTACATGTATCTGTGTATAGCTAACGCCTTTTCAGGCGTTAAGTTAAACTAATTAGAGGCGTTTGGAAGCCAAGTAAAACAAAAGCAAACTCATGCGTGCACAGGCGGCAAATATATATCTAAATTTTAACTTCGTTTCCAGCTGCAATCTTTTTGGCAAATAATTGAGAATGATGGACTAAGAGCTACCCTGTAAGGTAAGCTAATGTTGATGTTGAGTACAAGTTGAAAATGCTAATTTTCCTTTAAAACTCAAATCTTTGTTTTATATATGAATCAAATATGAAATATGTAAAATTGGATTACGAATTTGTATAATCCAAGAACAAATCAAAATCTCTTAACAGTTTAAGACTATAATATATCAACTCTCACAATTTAACAGCTAATTTAAGATTTTTATATGCCTTATACTCAAAACATTCATTATTTTGTGTAGCTCGGTAAAAAATTACAGGGTATACGGCGAACAACAGACACACAGCAAGGCAATTTGCGCATAATCGAATTTGCTATTTTATAATCATACAAGGCACTTCGGCTGACTGCCTGGCACAGTGAGCTACAGCACATATTTTCGCACACACACACAAACACCCACCCTCACACACATAGCCTGCCACACACATGTGTAAATAACATGCATATTGTATGACTTCCTTAAGCTCATGAAAGCTGCATGCAGCTGGCAAACATGCGACTTAGGCAGTCGACGCAGAAATTCAGAAACTCTTGTCATACACACACACACACACACATATATATATATATACACACCCATACAGTGTCTCATAAAAGTAAGCACTTCAGTGGTTTTGTGACCAATTTTTGCAACAGCCTTCCAAAATGTGAAATGTAAAATGTGAGCTAGGCACAGCAAATGCTGTTAGCTGAAGTGAATTTGGCTATTTGAATGTGGTTGACCTTTGGGCCCAGAGAGTTATGATAATTGCCAAGGCAAAAGGGTACAGTACTATATTCGCTCTATGCATTGGCTATTAGCAGCCAGCTACGACGCATTTACAACATGTCGATATTTTGGCTCTCGGGTCTTGGGTCACACTAAATTCCGTCCATTTGTGTAGCTCGCTCGTTCACATAATATTAGCCGAGAGGACACTTTAAGGCCTCGATCTGTGCGGCGAGTGTACAAATTTGTGGGCTTAGTAAAGGTGGAGTCTAAGTCTAAGTATCTAATGGGTGTTATAAATCTGGTAAATTAATTAGATATTGGTGGGTTGTTTGAAAGGGCGCCAGAGGTGAACGTGAGTAGAGAGACTTTAATAATAATATGTTAGGTAAATTCTCTTGGAAGACAATCATTGAATTGAATTTTGTCTTAGCAGACTTTGATATATATGATGATATAAAACCTCTATATGAAAATTCACAAAGAATTTCAATAATTATAATGACTAGATGAATGATTATGAAATGAATATTTCTATCAGTGAGCCCATCAAAAACCTTATTTAAAATTTACTTTAGAATTAAGTTCTTCATTCTATCTATTGTTTTTACATAATAAAGTATTTCCATTCGCAAATTATTGAGATTGTATTTTCAGTTAATTTTTAAATGCTTTAAAGTTAACATTTTCCTTAAGATCCCCCAAACCCTTGACTTAAGTCTTATTGCTATCAAATTTCAGCTAACGTAGTAGCTTACTAAGATTCAAGGGACTCAAAGGACTTTCGTCCTACTCACCCACAACATTGAAGGTATAGGAGAGCGACATCTTGGGTTCGGTGTTGATTTGGCACTCGTAGACGCCTGAGTCGCGTGGCTGTGGATATTTGATTTGCAGCGTCCAATTGGCTGAGTTATCGGGCCGCAGTACCTAAATATCAAATTAGACAAACAAATTATAAAGTCTTAGGTCGAAGAGCGGGCCATGCTCTATGCCGCCACTCACCTGGAAACGCTGATCAGAGGTGTAGGTTGTGCCACCTGCTGTGAGTATATGCAGATCACGTTTGCGTATCCATGAGACCTGTAACAGAATAAAATGCGGAAAAGTGAGAAACAGCGAATTTGAGAAGGAGCAGCAGGCCGAGGGCAGCAGGCAGTAGGTAGGAGATAAAGACTTGTTGTTCACTTGGCGTCTGCCAAGTTTTAAAAATTACAAATTCCGCACTTAAAAGTTTCGCCCAAGTGCGTTTAACAGCGCTTTGTGTGCGCTCTTGTATCCAGTGCCACACTGCCACAGTTGCCACACTTTCCACACTTGCCACACTTTCCACACTTGCCACAGCAACAAAGCGCAAAGTTTACTTTTTTGCCACTTTCTTTCGTTTTTTTTTTCGGGTTCAGCGAAGCTGCTTTTGGCACTTCTTTTTGGGTTGCGCTGGCTCTGCTGTTGCTGCTGTTTGTTAATCTTTAGCATTTTGCTTTTGTTTTTGCCACATTTAATCAACGGCAAATACCAGCAAAGAACCACCTAAGTGAAGTTGACTTTAAATGAAAGAAGATTTAACCCTTTATATGGCACCTTGTCGGATTTTGATGTAGTTTATTTCATTGGATAGAAAAAAAAAAATAAAAAATTCAACTTCTTTCTTTTTTTTGAAATTTTTTTTTTTAGACATTTATTTAAGGATAATAGGATTTTTGCATATATGCAACAGATAGGCTTGTGGAGAAAATAATTGAAATATTTCATAGTATATTGAAAGAAGTAAAACTTGATAGCACATGCATTTGAAACATATTTACCTTTGTTTTTCTTAAGTTTTTCGTAAAGAAATATCTATATTTTTAATAAAATGTTGCAACACAATTTTTTCAGCACACATGGGCTTTGCACAAAATTGGCGGGAAAGTGAACATATGTTTTTCAAAACATCTAGAAGTGCACCCAAAGTAAATTATATATAAAATGCGTATGTTTCAGATGTACAGCAAATAGCCACATTCGATTTTTTTCGATTTGCATTGCGAAAAAATACCTTTTAAACGGTATGTTGCAGATATGCAACACGGCCATATAAAGGGTTAATGCCCTTTAAAAACATATTTGATGTAAATTTGTTGTGCTTTTATGGCTAATATGTTTTTGAAAGAGGAGTGTGGTATTAGAGGAGTTTCTTTTCTATTGGAGCAGCTTAAGCTGATAGATTTATTATGAATATGACAACTGCAGAGGTGGACCATTGGCTATAGGGCTTAAAAGTGCCTCGATATGAACATTTTATATACGAACCATTCTTAACTTATGGACTTTAGTCTTATAGTCCAATTTAATATAATATATCGTTAATTTCTAAGCTATTCATACTTATTAAAACTTCTGTCCGCATAATCGATGAATTCTTCAGCTAAAGATATATTATGTAATATAATACTAATAAGTCAAGTATTTAGAATATCTGAAAGACAATTTATGTCGATTTCAAGCAGAACTTATTGCTAAATTCAGTCATAATTTGCGTAAAAGAAGGCTTTTTATCAAGTCAAGTCTTTATTCATTAGTTCATAGGTTCTTAAAAGTGAGCAACTGCACAGTTGAGCAAACATTCTTAACTCTTAATCCTGATCAACACTATTTGACAACTTCTCTAGACTCAATAACAAACACACATAGCTTTCTAATTAATATACCCCCGCCTCGCTGTGTCACAGAAAATCACCCCATTAGGTCAGACTCATCCGACATGGCGTATACGTAATATTCATGTATGTGTGTCTGTGAAAAGGGTTGCGTATACGCAACGTTGACAGAAAATGGGAAAATGGTGTTGCAGAATGAATAGTCGCTCTTATCGATGCTCAAAGAAGCTACGATTTTATAGCTGAAGCTACATAAATTACTCAGACAATTGCAAAGTCTTTAAGCTGGCGACATTTTGCAGTCCGAATGTGTCTCGCAATTGTTTCAAAATGCCTTTTAACGGAGAGATATAGAAGATGGCATAGCATGGCATAGCACGGCAAGGCATGTCCGTGCGGCACCATTGTTGTGCTGGCCTCTATTTGGCCAATTTTTATTAGAGCTCGAATTACATTTTCATTTGATTGCCTTGCTCGACCCTTTGCCGCCAGTTCCCCAGTCCCCCACCTTTGGGGTAACCATTAGAACTGGTTTTGTGTTTCGCTGCTGAGATTTCTTCTCGGTTTGTGTGTTTTTTTTTTCTGGCTTTGTTGTGCTCGACCTTTGTGCCCTTTTGGCACATTGTTTCCAATTTATTTAATGACCTTAGTTTTGTTTTGCTGCGCCATTGTCGTCGTTCCCGTCGTCGTCGTTGTTGTTGTTGTTGAGATGCTCAATTTTAATTACGTCGGGCAGAAAGTTTCGTAATGGCAAGTAGAATAAATATATATTCAGAAAGTGTGCGCTCAATTAAAGTTTTGAATATCTGCGACTGTCAACATAAATGTTAAATATATGCCCATAAATATATGTAAATATATATATATAAAACTTCTTCAGTTATTACTTAATAAATATGATGTCTGCTGCAAAGTAAGTGCCAAAGAGCCTGTTCGCAACTATCGAAGAGCGAGCGTAAAATGGCGCAAATAAGCAATCCTTTTGGCCTGGTTTTTGTGATCCTTGGGCTTTTGCGATTCTAATAAATTCATTCGATTGACGCCAAAAGTCGAACAGCACACACACAAACACACGCACACACAAAGAACAGCCATGAAAAAAAAGCTGGGCAAACGGCAACGGTCACGTAATACGTAAAAATAAAATTCATTTGCTTGTAAAAGTTTTATGCGCCAATTTTTATGCTTTCCATCATAGACTCGGCTCCAACTGCGAATTGCTATTCTATTCTGCATTCCCGATGCCCAATGCATTGAGAATTCGCAATATATATACATATACATATACATACGCCTACACAATATGAAGCTGATAAAGAACAAACGGAAAAACAAAGCTCTGGCAAAGCCTCGCAATGGACTTCAAACTAAACCTTTTACAACCGTTTACGGTGCGAGGTCAGGATTTTTAATAGAGATAGAGAGGTAGATAACACGAGAGTGAGACGGCGAGAGAGGCAGAGAGAATTGTATGGAATAGACTGCTTATTGCCCAAGTTGAGCAATATCTATAAAAGCAAATAGAGTAGCTAAAACATTAGGAACTATAAAGACGTGGAAAACAGTGAAAGTGGAGGTGCATCAAAACAAGATTAAAAGTTTATATGAAAAATATATATAAATATTAGAAGGAATAAAAGTGAAAACTGAGGCTTGTCCAAATTATATCAAGCAGAAGGTGGACTAAGATATATATAAATTGACTGAATAATTAGATGAGAAATAATAAGAAGGAAGGAAGGAAGGAAGGCAGTAAAAAGATCGATGGGTCGATACTTTAACTGTCGGCTGTATATGCTAAAAAGTTTCTAATGCTGATAGATGTAATTTTGTATTATTCTACATATTAGATGTATATAAAATTCATCGGAAATCTAGCAGGCTTATTATTATGCAACTGATATCTCAATGAATACTTTTATCTCTTTAAAAGACGTCTATTGTCATCCCAGAGACTTTAAAATATTACCAATTTCAAGCTGATATTAACTTCCTTAAAGTTAGCTGCCTGCTGGAGTCATGTTTTGTTAACACGGAATACAAAATGTTGTAACCAAATCCGTAAATATTTAATTTCCGAGCAAAAGTGAAAAGTTGAACAAGTTTGCAGCAAAGCTTTTTAGCGAGCAGCTCAACTAGATATACATATTTATGTATTTGTATGTGAGTGTGGACATGTACATATACACATATATATAGATATATGTGTGTTTGTTTGTTAGTTCAATTCGCCGTCGCTGAGGGACTTGCCACAGGTTGCTGAAGCTACAACTGAAACTAGATGCCGTGTTGCGCGGCGACTTGTCTTTGGGGACTGGCAGCCGCGGCAGCTGCGGAAGGGAGAGGTAGAGGGGGAAGGGGCGGTTGAAACTGGGCAGCTACTGGCGAAAACTTTGAGCTTGGGGTATAATTTTCGTAATGTCTTTAGGTTTAAATAAATACCACAAGCATAGTTTTATATTATTTAACACTTTGTGTGCTAGAGCAAAACTTTTGCCTCGGCTCTGCTGCTGTTCTACTTTCTTTCTTTTTTTCGTTGGGTTTCTCTGTCTGTCTGTGTGTTTTTTGTTTTTGTCATTGCCAAATGAAGGAATTTTCTGCTGTTAGTGTGTGTGTATGTTTGTGTGTGCGTGCGCAAACTTGGGCGAAAATACATTAAAAACTTTGCTGACGCATTTTCTGCATCTCTAACCAAAGGCGCAGACTTTAGACTTTGGACTTTTAGCCAGCACTCGGGATAACTTGAGTCGCACCTACACAGTTGCAGTTGTTGTACGAGTGTACGTGTGTGTGTGTGTGTTTGTGTTTGTCTATAGCGTTGTCCAAGCCGGAAATGGTGTGAAAATTTCATTAAAATTGTGCTGCTTTCTTTTCTGTTTTTAGCTCATTTACAAATTGCCAGAGAAATAAAAAATATGAACTAATGAACTTTAGTCTGCAACTAAATGAAATGCTCATCATCGAATCACTTAAGTGCACTGCAATTGGTGCGAATACTCATTCTACGAGAAATATATATGTCAAACTGTTGAGTAGGTCAAGAGTGAAACAGCGAGACAACTTGCTTGCGTAGACATTCCCAATAGACCACGCGAACGTAGCAAATATCAGTCAAGGCTATACACAGAGAGACATACAGAGAGTGCACAAAACCAATATACTCGCTTTTCCACTACATGCGCACGCATAAAAAAGATCTCAACTTTTCACTTTCCACTTTCCGCTTTCCACTTTCCACTTTTTGACTTCGACTCGAACTGTTTTGTAAACAAAGTTGTTAACCGATTTTTGGGACAACGCGTCAGAAACAAGCGCCAAACGGCGATGGCATTAAAAAGGGTTCGCGGACTAAAAAGTTTTGTTCTTTGATATAGACATTGAAGTTGCCCTTTTTTGTTGGATGCGCCGTCGAAAGAGTATACTGATTGGGTGTAGGAGGTGGCTTAGTGAAATCAAAGGAATCTCATAAATTATAGAATAATGTAAGCAGTATGAGATATATGTTGCTTATCGATTATATAGAAATAGATCATTGATGATATATATTCGTTGATCGATGTTGTAGCTATCGTATATTAAGCGAAATCGATTATCTTGTTCCTTTTATTAGCAGCTCGCAATGCCTATAGTTTATTGATTGCTGTTGATTTACTCTGGTTTTGTGATTCCAATTGAATGGATTTTATTGTGATAATCCTTTCACTCTTCATTCGGTTCCTACATTTCATGTATTCTATCAAAAGATAGGCTCATAAAGAATATTCCCAGCTCTTTTATAATCCCGTGATCTATTGCTAGCATAAACATATATATAGTTTATCAATAAATATATAGGCAAACCTTTTCATTTAATTTTAATTGTTATCCAGGAAATGATTTTGCAATTATTGATTAAATTTTAGACATTTATAATTAACTCTCATCCTCTGTATTTTATTGAATGAAAAGATCTATCTAATTCTGCATGCAATATATGTTTGTTTATCGATAGTTGTTATGTATAGCGATAAATTCCCCTACATTTTGTTGCCCGCATAGCTGCATCTCATTCATTTGTACCCGCTTTTGGTCGTGGCTTAGCACATCCACCAAATCTTATTCAAATTTCGGCATCATTAATTTTCTATAGAAACCCTTTGCTATCTGTAAGTGTATTCAATCTTCGCTAACTCCGAGATAGGCTCTGGCATTGTTTTTCTGGTCCTTTTTTTTTTTTGTATTGAGTCCTGCTCTTGTTGTTGTAGTTGGTACATGACCAAATTGCGGGTGCCTCTCATGTTGTTGAACGGAACGCGCTTATGAGAATGTTTTGCGTTGGCTTTGCGTCCGCCGTAATAAATCAACGAAACCCACGAACTGAATCCTGTGAAGTCAAGTTTGAACAAGCGGATTCAAGCAGCTTCCGGCGCCCAAACAGAGAGAGAGAGCAAAAAAAAAAATTATATGAATATACAAACTGACGCACACGGCAGGCAAAAAGGGAGTAAACATTTTTGAAGCAGCAGTTTTGGTATGGTAATGACACACGCAGACAGGAGTTGCTCTTCACCCACGCAAACAAAGGGAGGGCGTGGGAGAGACAAAGAGGCTGAGAGCAAGGGAGCCAGACAGCTGCAGAGGAGCCTAACGAACTAACAGCGCGGGCATAAATTACCCGAGACTTTCGAGTGCATAGTCCTGGCCAGAAATAGCACAGTGCTCGATAGCAGGAGTCGAAGGTGTTGTTGGGTGTACTGTATATTGAGTTGGGGCTGGGTTGGGGCTGGCGGTAGTTTTTTTCCCTCGTAGCCAAGCGGCGACAAAGTTATTTGCCGTAACTGTTACACTTTCAATTTGAGTTTATGGGCAGTAGCTGTGGGTGACAGCGCGCGGTTCCACTCTGTCAATTACAATTAATGTTTGTTTTCTCTTTTGGGGTTTTTTTTTTTATTTGGCCCACCTCATTCATCCCCCACCTTACTTTTGTTTGTTCTAACTCACAAACTAACTAATTGCTGATCAAAAACGTTGGGAAACTAAAAAGTGTAAAGTAGTTTGGCGGATTGAATGAAGCGCTGGAGTTGTGCAGCACTTGTGCTAGACAAGGTTTTTAGATGGAATTTGAAAACACTCATTTGGTAGACAAAATATTGGCAAATGTAATACGATTCAGAATGTAAAACAACTACTAAAGGATTAAATGTAATTAAGTGTGGAATTTTTAAATACTAAAATAAATAGGTAAAGTTTTGTAAAAGAAAACCATTTTACAACACTGAAACTGAAAATATGCTGAAAAAGTAGAAAGCTTCAAGCAGTTTGACAGATTGAGTGACAGATATGTGTTTTGGAACACTTGGATCAAGCTTTCCAGTTGTCATTTTGCAACACTGGTTACTAACGAGCACTCAACTGAGGAATAAAATGTTGGAACATAAATAAATCAATGACAGAAAATAGTAAATGTGATTAAGTGTAGAATTTGCCAAAACTAAATTGGATAAAGTCCTCTGTGAAACGTTTTGCAACACTGAAATTAAATTTGTGCAGTTTCAAGCTAAATGTTGGAATTTGAAGGAGAAGCATGTAAACTCGCCTAAGCCGGTGGAAAACAATGGAAAAGTATACATAAATCATCTACATATTTATAGAATCAAGCAATCTCTGAATTATTAACTCAACGTAATTGAGTTTAGCAGCACATAATCATATAACAACAGTCGATCAGAGGTTTTTTTTACAAGCGAAATGTGTTAAAATTTTGGTTTTATAATACCACAAGTAACAATCAAAGCGCGACTCAGCGTGCAACTTAATTTTTGATGAAAATCGTTAAATCGTCTTCACTATTTGATAAACGAGCACAAACAATGGAGAGCGAAAGATTTGGTTAGAGAAAATCGTATATATGATAACAATATTGATCTATATGGATATGGTTCTGCAGATGCAAGTGGCGGGGTAGTTGAACAGGACTCTCTGAAGCCGGAGACAACGCTGCAGCTGGATATTGAGGAGCTCGTGCCGAATAGTAGTGCCGATGATACGCCACCTTCGATGATTATTGTCGAGACATGCATTAATTCCGTGGAATCAACGAATCAGGCCAAGCAAATGGAAAAGGCGGAAAAGGTGGAAAAGGATACAGCGGCCGAACAGGCTGGCTGCTCCATTACACTTGGCCTCAAGCCGAACGTGCAGTTCCAGTTACTCTCGACGAACATTGAGAACTTTAGCCAATCGCTGGCCAACACTGAGGCAGCGCTCACTGCGGCCAATGTCTCCACATGCACCGCGGTCAAACCAGCTTGCAGCGACCTGGTCATCCCCGTGCTGCGACGCTGTGCGGACAGTGGCACGCAGTGCAATAACTTGAATCTGGACTGCGAGGCGTCCAACTCGAGCGATTCGATGCCATCGATTGGTTCGCTCGTCTGTCGCATCTGCCATAATGCGGATAATCCCGAACAGTGAGTATCATCATAAATCTAGCCTTGTCTATTCAATATCTATAAACACATCTAATGGCCATGAATTATGCTAAGCGGCGAAGTTGTTCGAGTAGTGTGTGGTGTGTATATGACTAAGCCATGACCTATAGTAAGAGTTTATCTTCATATGAGAGGCGTTAGAAGGAGTTCAAAGTTGATTAAAGTCAATTTTTAATAATTGAAAAATAATTAAGCAAAAACATATACCAACTTATAATAATTAGAATATATTTTAATTTAATTTATCCAATTTTTATTATAATTTTACTAAATATATATTCTAATTTATATTCTACTATTTCAACTAAGAATTCATAAACCAAACTCTAAAATTAATTTCAAACCCATATACCCTTTTCTCTCTGACATTTATAGGGTATTTTGTGAAATGTGCGTGCAACCGCAAAATGCGTAAAATTAATTGCATGACATTTTAATAAAATTAGCGTAATGGCCATAACACTTACACAGATCTGTGTCTATATAAGTACATATATATTGAAATATATATACATATATATTTATGTATTCATAGTTGAACCGTGTATTTGCCCGTAAATATTATTATTTATTCAAGTTATTAAAATGCAGACGCGAGTCGCGACATATGTATCCCTGCTGCATGCTGTTTACGCCGGATGCTGTTTGCTCATCTGTCCGCACATTTAATCCCCCGCCTTGTGCTATTGTTGTTAACGCCGCCTCTTGTTCTCTGTCTATCTCCCCCGCAGACTGGTGTCGCCCTGTTTGTGCAAGGGCTCGCTGACATATGTGCACGTGCACTGCCTGGAGCGTTGGATTAGCACCTCGCGCTGCACAATCTGCGAACTGTGCCAGTTTCATTATAACACGGAACAGACGCTACGGTAAGTGCAATAAAGGCCTGATCCATGGTATACATCCAGCTCGGTGGCCACGCCAAGTGGCAACACAATTCAAAAGCTTTGGCGAAAACTCCACCAGCTGCATCCACTTGACACTCAACTTCATCAGCAGCAGCAACCAGCCACTTGGTTAGAGGTTGCGAGGCTTAGTGCGATTGCTGCAACTACAGCTGTAGGGCTTGGGCTTGGGCTAGCGCTAGGGCTCGGGCTCGGGTCTTTGGCTTTGGCACTTTTTAATCAGTGAATGCTTTTGGCTGTGGCTAATTGGTCCACATTTGAGACGCCTTTGTGATACCGAGAAGCTGTTGAGTAGGGCGACTGGGTATATTGGTTGTTAGAAGCAGTATGTCGGAATATTAAGACTGAGAAGGTTTAGCATGCTTCATATCAACGGACAAGTCGATAAAGTGGAGCCTAGCAGTCTAGAAGTATATTTTCATATATAACTTATAAGTACATCTCCTTCGTTCTATTCATCTACAGCTTCAAATAAGAAATATTTGCTTCAGAAGTAGCTTAGTCCATCTAAGTCGAGAACTATAGGAGTGAGAGCTATAATATTCAATATATAGATTCACTTAAGGTATACGCCACTAAGAATTCTTTAATTTTTTGAATATCCAACCCTAGCATATGTGAAACAGGGTTTTTACTAGATACCAGAGTTCTTTATCTTTATCTACTGACCATAACTCTACATAATCTCAGTAATTATATATCTTTTGATTATCACAATTGACAATTAGATATATTACTTTTATATATACTTCAATTTCTATTAAGATTATTGCTTCACTCACTATAAAAACCTTAAGCTTAAAGTCAGCTCGCAAGTCTGGCTCACCCAACTCGTTTCACGCTTGTTGCTTTCTCCATTCTGCTGCTCTGTAGCCTTGTCGTGCAACCTTCGACCTTATGCAATTGCCACTTCCGTTGTAGTTACACGTGCCTGCAGTCGCTGCGTTTGTGGTACTCGCGTGCTATGAGCCGGCGTGCATTGCAGGAGGATTGCCAAATGTTCTCGTTGCTTACGCTGGTTGCATTTGGCATTATTGGCACCTTGCTGGTGGGCATACAGTATTATGCGATGCACACCCAATCATGGGGATTGAGCAAGTTGTGGACCAAATCTTGGATGTTGTTCTTCTTGTTTATGACGGTGTGTATGAGGATTCTCTGTCTCCCGTCTCTCTTTAATTACTCTGCCTCATAGATTACAGTTTATTTTGCGAATATCTATATGTTAATCAAGTCACAGTTAACGCCTTGGTATCGGTAAGCAAAGGCTGCGCTTTGGGTTCTCTTTTGCCCTTCCTAATAGAACTCTGCCTCTCCTTAGCTGGTGGCAATCGGCGCGTGATATCAAGCTCATCTTGGAGAATCGACGTCCCTTTCCAAATCCTAATCGTACGCAGCCTCAACAGCTGACCATTGACACAGCCTCGACGACAGCCTCAATGTTCACGCATCACGATCAACTGGATATGCAGCAACGTTCATCCCAGCCACGGTTCGGAACGCCCTCATCGAGCGTCTCCTCGCTGCCAAGACCTTTGCCTGCCGTCGCTGCGGAGAAGCAGACAGTGCCTGGCATAACTACGGCTAGGCCAGAGGAGTCAACAACGTGCACCGAAGCGGCCATCGGCTTGGCCATGATCAGCGTCAGTTCAAAATCAAATCCAAGTCCCAATTCCAATCTCAATCCCAAGTGCAGCAATAGCGCTGATGCTGACGCAAGCGCCGGCATAGCAAATGACAAGGAACAACCACAGCAGCAGCAGCAACACCAACAACAACAACAACAACAACAACAACAGCAGCAGCATCCGTTGATGGAGGAGAAGGCAAGCAACTAAGTAGTCTGTAATACCCAGTGGACAGTTTGTAATTAAGGCTTCAAGGGCAAGGCTCCGGGCTGGCTCTCGAATGTTTGCCTGCCATTTATTTAATGTACTTTCAATGCTTTTAATGAACTCAACAGAACCCAACTTGTCTCAAACGAGCTAAGCTTTTATTTTTCGTCTTGTCTATGCGCAGAAAATACTTTAAGCATGGTTTTGAGTAGGGTATATTGGTGACAGAAGAGTCTTATGTGATAGATTCTATTATATAGTATATAGTAGACATTTATCAAAATAGAACTATGTTTAAGGGACTTTATACCATATGAGATTTTGTGTTTTAGTTTTTTGAAGATAAATCTAGAGTTATAGTTTTCAAACTATAAGAGCTAAAAGGGATCACGTTTAATAGGTATATAGCCAATTATTTTTACCTTAAACTATATGAGCTAGGGAGGTCACGTTTAATAGTTATATAATCTTTAATCTCTAAGCCAAATATTTATACCAATTTTTTGGTAAACTACAAGACACCCGCGACATATACATTCTAAATACTCATGTAGAGTTATTTTGTTATCGATATCTTCTCGTATTTGCCTAATATAGATAGAATTCGAAATTTATATTATTTTCAGAGATAGCTCGAGAATTATAAGCAGAGATATTTAATTCGGGATATAGACTCTCCTAAAAGGCATGTTAAATAATTTTGTTTTTAAATATCTACCCCACTGAGTATCTGAATTATAACATAAAGGGCTTTCATTATGTATAACTCGAGAACTATAATTGCAAATATAAGCGGATCACAAATATTTTAGTTTTTAGATAGACATGCTTTATACAACATGATATTCAGTGAATTTGCTAGCCATAGCTCGAGAACTATATAAACTGCAAGTATACAATATGGGATACTATCTGAGAAAGCTGCTCCTATAATAAAACTTAGGGATATATCAAACTTGATATGCAGTTAGTCTATAAAGATTAGATAGCATCCCTACCTTTTCTTACTTACAGAAAGATTTTATTTGCAAGATCAGCTTTTATTTCTAGAGTATATCTGAGTCGCATTACCCTTTTTGTTCTCGGTTTGCTCGCAGGGCGAAGCGTTTCTGGATTAAGCCGTGTGTCTGCACTTGGCTGGCTTCCTTCACGCAGCGCACAACTTCCGCTTCCGCCATGAGCTGGTGCAAATTAAAGCTGATAGCGTTGGCGTGTCCTTAAGGACATAGCCTGCATACGGCAGGCAGGCAGGCAGGCAGCCAGCGTGATGGCATAGCCAGTCACGTGATTGATGGCTCATAAATTAGTCATTTCGTCTTAGCCAACGCACAGCACCTCACGACCTATCTCCCCCTCTCTCCCTCACTCTCTGGCAGGCACTCGTTAGCCCGGCTGTCGCCTGAAACATTTTCGCATCGAGTGCAGCCTCAGTAATCAAGGCGTAATTTGGCCTAGTCCGGGGCATTTAATATACAGCTCCAGTTGCCAGCATAAATCCTTCCACTTCAGTTCGAACACATCACGCACCGCCCTTACCGCCCCTGCCGCCACGCCCACCAGCGGGCATATTTGCGTTTTTCGTGACCGCCTAAAGCTGCCTTGCTGCGTGGGAGTTGGCGTGGGCCTCTGCTGATGTTGACATATTAGGCATAGACTAGCTCTGGGCACCCGTGTCCAGCACACATTTCGGCAAAGGGTTAACAGCAGAGCGACCTTCAATCAATGTTGCTGCTGGGCAATCACTGCGCCACATCAAACCAAATGATTGAACGTTGCTTCAAATCCCCATTGCTTTCAATTTCATTTCTTTTCTTTTTTCAGCTGTTTTTTGTGTATTTATTGTGTAAGTCGAAAAAAATTGAAGGCAAAGCCAAGTCAAGTAGTTTTCTTGGTATATACTCTCGAAGGTCTTAGCTGCCAAAAACGCAAAAAAAAAGACAGAGGAGAAAGAAAAGTTATCAAGCAGCAAAGCTTTTATAAGCACTAATCCCCAACGAATTGTTATGTTGCCAAAGTAGTTCATATTTCCATTTCCATTTCCGCGAATTACTTTGGGCCTGGCATTTGACTAGTAATTCACTTATTCGCTTTTCACGGCGGAAGTACTTTAATGGCTAAAACAAAGACAGCTAAGCTGAAACTTAAATTCGATGCAGTTCGAAAAAACAGCTAATCTATGTTATGAAACGGGCTTAGTTTGTTATGGCGGAATAAGAGATATTTCACTTTAATATTTTTAATGATCTATTAAAAATTAAAAAAAAAAAAAAAAATTTGTGTATTATATAGATGAATAAAGATGTCACTATAAAACATTTTGTACAGCGTCGCAAAATATCTTAAAATTTTTCTACGCAAGTAAATAGAATTTCAGTATAATATATTCTACCCATTGAGAACATGGTTAAGGTATAATGATTTTTATATATCATATGTGTTAGGTAGACGATATATTAGCTCATATTCGAATATACATACATATATACGTATACAACATAAAATTTATAAAAGTATATATTCTCAGTAAAAATCAACTCAATTTAGTCTACATGGTTTCTTTCTCTTCTCTTCTCTTATCTGCTCCTCTGTTGTCTTCTCTTCAGTTCTGGTCTCTTCTCTTTTCTTCTTCTCTCTTCATCTTATCTAATCTTTTCTCCTTTCTTTTCTTCTGTTCTACTTCATTTTCTTCTCTTTTTTTTTCATCTCTTCCCCTCCATTTCCTTCTCTTTTCTTCTCTTCAGATCAGTTCGATCGATTTAGCTTTAGCTGAAGATACAATTCCCAACTTTTAGTTAGATTAAATTCAGATTAATCCAGTTTTTAACTTATAGCTTATATATATACTTACATCTTTATCGCCCAATCGCTCGACCCGGCAATGCAGGAAACCCGTTTGGCCCACTGTGACGGTCAAGTTACGTGGCACATCAAAGTCAAAATAGGGCAAAAGATTCGTTGGTGAAATTGTGGTCGTTGTTGTTGTTGGTGGCGTCGGTGCCAAAGCAGCGCTGTAGCCTATAGAAAAGGATAGGGCGAGAGGGAGAGAGAGAAAGAGAGAGTGTGAAATTGTTGTAGCATAAAATACCAACAAAAAAACTTGTGCCAAATGGAAATTTATTTTCATTTTCATTTTCATTGTGCATATGTATTGTGTGTAAGCAAAAACAAACCGACAGAATGGGGCATATGTGTAAGTGTGTGTGTATGAGTGTGTGTGTGTAGAGGAGTGTTGTGCACAACGCACAAAAACTGAAAAGTAATAAAATGCTCATAAAAATACAACAGAAAAACGCAAAAATCTTTAGCAAACAATTATAGTCCCCTTTTTTATATACACAGTTATACCATATTGTAGATATATACATATATATATTTAAATATATATAGATATCTGCATGTATATATATGGATATGTATGCCTTTGCCTTATATAGATTTGAATATGGATTATTAACGATTCGTTGTAAATGCGGATTTATTTATAACAGCTCGTGCTTGTGTCTCTATCTCTTTCGCTATGTGGCTGTTTACACAGGCGCCCATTCGATTGTTGTGTGTGTGTGCGTGTGTATACAGAGGCATTTTGAGCTCAAGGCTAGGATTTAATGCGGCATTAACAAACAAACCGCAGCACGGAAGCAATATGAAACGCAATTTAATTGAAAATTAATATGGCTGCCACTCGAATTCATAGAGAAAATAGAGCATGAGCGAGACAGACCCAGGGAGAGAGAGAGAGAGAACAATATCAAAAGGAACTTTGGCTTCTTTTCTAACTATGTTCTTGGCAGCCGAACTTCGAGCAGCACAAGAAGTCCGAACACGTTAGATAAGCGCGCTGGCCGAAAGTAAAGCTCGAATCGTATTCGAAATAAGTTCATCAATGCGAGATTTCAGTTTGAGCGACAGTGTCTCAGCAAAGTTTTTGCACATCAAAGCGCTTTCGTTTCGAAATCAGCGTAGCAGGGCGCAGGCAACCAACTGGAATACGAATAATTGAATGAGAAGGCAGCAGAAGGCAGACAGCAGGAGGCAGCAGGCAGACAGGAAGCCAACCAGTTTATCGAACTTTGAACTGGAATTGCGAAAGTATCGCAGGGCGGGAGGCGGGGCGGTTAGCCGCTATATGCCTAACGTGTTGCCAGAGTCGAAATGTATAGCGCATAAAAGTATGCTACGTTTTTTGGTGGCTCTCCGCCTGCTCTTCAACTGCTGTTGCACATTTCCTTTTCCGCACGCGCCGCCAAAAAGCACGCAACAAAATTTGAGACAGAGACAGAACAAAAACTTTTTGGCCAACACGCGCAAAAAGGCAGCTGCAAAACATACGCAAAACTTTTTACCACATGCGTATGAATCGAGGGCCTGGGCGTGGCTATGGTGAGGGTGTGGTGTGGGTGGGGAAGTGTGTAGGGGGAAGTTGGTAGCTCTGGCATGACAAATTTTACGATTTACTGTTGAAAATTCGAACACAAAGTTAAATTTAATGTGCGCCCGCAACATTTCAAGTACGTGCCCCACCGACCAGCTTAGCCAATACGCAAAGTATTCAGAAAAAAAAAAAATAAGAAAGTGTAGATAATTCTAAAAACAACACGAAAAAGAGATAAAGAGGAAGAAACGCGTGTAAAGTGTGGAAAAGAAAAGCAATTTCTATAGATATGCAGCACAACTTGAGAGCTTGGAAACTAAAAGAAGAAGACAGAAAGAGAGAGGGAGAGAGACGAAGAGAGAGACAGCGAAATTTGCATATTTAATTTGCTGTTTGATATCCGGAGGTTAAACTAAGTATATCCACGGCGGAGATATGCGATAAGAGAACTTGAGTACAGCTATATCCGTTGGGATAGGCAAAAAGAAAGAAGAAGAAGAACAAGATGAAGAAAAAACGTTGGACGTGATTATGAAATAGTTGCTGTAAATGGAAACGTGTCAAAAACACATGCAAAGACGCACGCAAATTAACACAGAGCATAGAGTAGTGTATACCCTCTAAAATGTAAGTAAGGCTGTAGGGTAGTCTGCATAGCTGAGCTGACAGACAATGAACAGTTATGGGTTTTAACTTGAAGTTGTTGTTGTATATGCTTCTATTTAAAAATATATTGGGGAGATTGATTCAATGATTGATATTTTCAAAGAATATTCAATAAGATTAATTGATTTCTGTAGTCTAGTACTGATAGACATGCTGATGGTTTACCCTAGCTCCATATTTATTATAGTTATTCCTAAAATTGGCTGGATGATTGAGGCCTATACAAAAGGCTCTATGACTCCTGATTAATTATAATTTTTTGTTGCATTAAAGATGATATTTAAATTTAAGGCATAACATGGAAATGCGTAATATAATACAGAAATGGCTTCATCGAATTATGAGTATGCGATTGATTGATTGATTGATGACCGCAGTCTAGCCTATTTGTAATTAGAATGTCATTGTTGGATTCAATGTGCATGTAACTCGAACATAATCTAGCAGAAACACAGTTGGCAAGCATTAGCGACTAATTAAGCTCTCAAACATAAACCCAACTATGGGATACCCTGGGATTCAAACTGATATAATGCTCTCTTGATTCTCAAAAACTGCTGAAATGATGTAATAATTGACTCTAATTAGCTACTGTTCGGCTTTACGTGCATATCCATCGAATCGTTTTCCTCTCGACCTTCACTCATATATGCCCTAATGCTGCTGTGCCCATGCTAATGCGCGCAGGGTATTGCAGGCAGACGTATAGCTAGCTGTAACCTGGCTAACAACGCGGTTCGCATGGCTAACGGTTACGTCCCATAGCCCCTGCACTCACCACTCACTCACCCATAGATAGAGCGCTGCCCAGGCGCAAACCTAACGAAAATTAGCTTTGGAATTTTGCACGTATGCGTGCGTGCGGCATGGAAATGCGTGGGAAATACATGGCAACAGCTACGATACGTGTCCTGCTTTTTGGGCTGTAGCTGTAGCTGAAGCTGAAGCTGAAGCTGAACTTAATTTATTGTTTATCAGCGGGCATGAAATTTATGACCAGAGCGACGCTAAATGTGACTCTGTATGTGTATGTGTGTGTCTCTGTGTGTCTCTGTGTGTGTTTGGGTGTTTGCTAATTTTAAGTTTATGCATCGAAAATTTTGCTGCGTGCTCATGTTGAGCAAATTAACGATGCGGCTGGCTGGAAAAACGAGCCATACACACACACACACGCACACACACAACTGTTGTTGTTTGAGCCACTTAGATATCGATCAGAGCGGCAGATACAGGCAGAGAACAAGCACAACAGCTGCTGTTGTCAGAATTTTGGCTTTAAGCGCGTTTAATCAAAAACAAGCGAGAAATTGACATGATGCATGACGGCCAAATAGCTGGAATATGCGGGCTGTGCGAACGGCTTTTCGGCCGCTTACAAATTAGCAAATGTGGTGGAAAATTTTACCGAGTTTACATAACGCAAAATTGCCAAAAATTTATGTTTGTCGTTTACTCTAAACGCATATTTTAATAGATCGCCTGGAAAACCAAAGCAAATTGAAAGCCAGACGACTGCGATACTCCTCACTCAGTCTCTCTCTCACACACATTACCAACACACAACCGATATACCCTTTATGGGCACATTAATTGAGCGTTAAATGGATTGGTTTTGCTTTATGCAAATCGTAGGCAAACATTTGCGCACGCCAAACAAACAAACAGCGTGTGATTAGGGGGACGCGTTGCTGTTGTGACATGCGTAAACTACCGGCAAATAGTATGCGCATGACAAAGTAAATATTCGTCGTGGGAAGATGGTTTTGGCGGCTCATAATCTGCCATCAATCAGCGCGAAAATCAAACAAGCTTAAAAATCAATCAGACTAGTATAGTTCAGAGGTGATATAAGATTTGATGAGGCTTGCTAAGTTGTGTAATAGATGTGGTTATATAATATAGTATATGAAGAGTGTTTGTTAGCACATCAGTTATGTGTTAAGCTGACAGCTTAATGTAGCATTTCATGTACAGGGTATCCATCACTTAATCACATATCTGATCTTTGGTTCCTGTATTGAGCTAGAATTTAATGAATCTTCCAAAGAGTAACCTCTTGCAGTAGTCTATCATAAGAATTACATACAACATGACATTTACAGGGTATTCTATAACATATCAGGCACATCTATAACTTTACTTCACGCATGCCCTTCTTCAAATTAAACTTGAGTATATGTCTCACAGAAACTCGTACATGTCCTCCCCATATACAGGGTATCTGGCGAGCTCAGCCAACACACTTTCTGGCCACATTCTGTTTACACAAAGCGTCAGGGTCTGGCTAAAACGCCGAAGGATATATAGCCATGATCCCAGCACTTAAGGTTAAGTTGCAACTGACAACACATTTTGACGCATTGAGTGGCTGCCACTGCAGCTGCACTCGACGCGGCGCCTGTTGACTTGCCACAAATTGTCTAGACTGCAGATATGTAGAGAGGGCGATATGAGCACAGTGTGAGAGAAAGACAGAAAAAGAGAGCGAGAGAGAGAGAGAGAGAGAGAGAGAGAGCACGAAGGAGCTGCTGCCACTCAGTCGCTGCGCGCTTTTAAATATGTTGAACTATCGATTATGTTGCTAAAGTATTTCCGCTTAGCTATTCACAGCTAAAAAAACAGAAAGGGGCGTGGCGCAGCAAAAAAAAAATAGCTGAAACAGCAAAAAATATTTGACTGAGACTAGCATAGATATAGCCAAATGGGAGCTACTCATTAGTCATTGACTCGATTCTACATATAAAACTAAATTATTTAATTCAATAACATTCACAATGGACTTTCTATTGTGTCTGTTTGAATGCTCACTAATCAAATGGAGCAAATCTAAAGCCAGACAAAAGCAAGGCAAAACAATAATTGAAGTTAATTAAAGCTAAATGGGCATTAGGCTTGGGTATACATATATAATAGGAAATTAGCTATATATATTGTATAAATGTAGGTGGACAATCTACCTATCCATTGCCTGAGTATGTAAGCACTTAGACTAAGCTAAAGTTTTATGTGTTTTTATACCCATACCCCATTGGAAATGGTGAATCGGGGTATTATGGTTTTTTTTTTAAGGGTATGTAACAGAATTCGGCATGAGTGACCCTATAATGTATATATATTCTTAATGAGGATGACGACCTGAGTGGATCTTTCATTCCTTCTGTCTTTGTATTTGAGTATATATGTAGGAATGTGCATGAGTTTGCTAGATTGGGTATCTTCTAGTCGAGTAATCCTTACTCTAGCCGTCTTACATGTTCCTTTTTCGAATTCGAATTATAGCTGAGTTGCTTTTAATTTACACTAAATGTGCATTAGGCTTTAAGAGTGAGTGAGGCCGAAAAAGGGCTGTGTGCGTGAGAGAGAGGAGGAGAGAGAGCGAGATGGAGCTAGTTTGAACTGCAGCTCAAGTTGTGTCAGCTTTTTATTCATTCGTTAAGTTGTAGAGCAGACTTACATGCGCGTGGCTCTGTGTATGTGTGTGTGTGTGTGTGTGTGTCTCCCGCTCTCTCATGTAAAACTTTTTTTGTGATGCGTCGCCATTTTTATAGCATAACCAGAGGCGCAAAGTCTGGCTCCAGCGCTGTCTTGAATCGTCTATATAGTTTTCCGGGGGTAGCTAATGTTATTAGTGTCGCGCTCGGAATTTATTATGGCTCTTTCACTGTTGTTGTTGTTGTTTCTTTTTTATATTTTTTTATTTTTGCTGCTAACCAATTGTAGCTGGCTCATATGAATGCTTAAATACTTTGGCTCATATTAAGCGCATGACTCACGCACATGAATGTCGTTCATTTGAGACTGTTAGGCAATCGAAGCGTTCCTCTGACTGTTGACACTGTAAAGGCTCAGCTATGCCGCCTTCCGCTGATTTCTTCTTCTTCTTGTCGCGACGTTGTCGCATTTCAATGAACATTAAAAAAGAGAGATGAGCAGCAACAGAGACAGCAGCGAGAGGGCACACTTCTCATTTAAATCTCAGGCTGGAGTCTCTTTTGGCTGACAGTCGCATAATATATGTGCCACATACGCGCGGCGAGCTGCCACATTTGCATGCGCATCACATGTCAACGATGACGATGCTCGAAATATAGCCAAAAAAAGAAGGGAAGAGAAGAGAAATTGCGAGCGGAAACGAAAATCAGATAAACGTTTGCTGAATGGCGCCCATGGCGACAACTGACTGACTGACGGATATGCCTCGTAAATTCTCGACAAGATTTGTAAGATCGTTAAGTGCAAAAAAAAAAAAAACATGAAAATCTATGAAATCATAAAGTACGACAAATGCTTTAAGGGAATACCCCGAACATTGATTCAATATTTAATCAGATTACGTATGACAAACCAATTTCGGATTTTTCAATATACTAAATACCCAAAAGGTGTTTTTTTTTAACAATAAATTGTTGTCGAGCTGAGTGTGTTGACAATGCCAAACACACACACAATACACGCATACACTCTCGGTGTTGGCAGCGTAATACATTGAGTCAAAGTGCTGGCGTTTGCAGCTTTAGGAGAACATTTCAGGCAGGCATTTTCTGCTGAGCACAGCATTTGCAGAACTAACCCCACACACACACACACACAGACGCACGCCCATGCCCTAAATGATTTGACATACAAAAGTGCTACAGTTAAATACAGACATGAATCGTTTGCAGTTTACATTTGGTGTTTGCCCACAAAGACGTCCACACACGCACGAGTATTCCCTTCCTGTTCGTTTTTTCGCCCCTTTTTTTGGGTTACTTTAAAGCCGAACTGCTGTTGCTTTAATTGTGAGCGCTGCGAGCTGAGTTTATTTATTATGCAGTTTTATTGGTTAACCCGACTGCACGCAGAAAGCACTTAAATATAATTGCATTTAATTTTTGTGTTGCGCATCCACTGCGTATGCGAAATGTGCATATAACGCATACGCCATGCATGCCACACATAAAGTTCTCAGCATGCGTGTGCGTGTGTGTGTAAATGTAGTCAATTATAGACAAATTGTTGCCAATTGCTTTGCTCGCATATATTTATCAATTTTTCATCGCCCCTCTTCCTCTCTCTCCGCACAATCTCAGCTCAGCGCCAGGCAATTTTCTATTTGAATTGACTCCATTTTGTCGATACTTTTGTGCGTTTCGCCCCGCTGTGACAGCGAATGCTAGCAACGCACTTAGGCGCGACAATTAATTTACGGCGCAGACGTTTGCCAAGCCATAAATTATGCTTGGACTACAAGCCCGTGCCACATGGCGTATGCATAATGTGCGGAAACCAGAAGCGAGAGTTGCCCAAATAAATGTAGTCGAAATATCAAAGAGAGCTACGAAATGTATAGAAATATATGTCTGTGTGTGTGTTAGAATTGCGGCCAGCATATTCTTTTGACAGTTTCTCAAAATTTGCTTGACATAAATTTGCTTTAATTTATTAGCTTACTAAGCACTGAGCAATTAAATTGGAATGTGCTTTAAACCAACTGCAAATTGGAATTAAATTTCATTTATTTATTTAACAAAAGAAGAGTTTTTACTATGTCTGACTTCGGTCGAAAGTAGAAATTTGATTAAGTAAATGAAGTCTGTGTAAATATCATATGCAAATGCGTTGCCTTGAGTTTCAGTCTGTTGAGCTGGAATCTGATTTGGGATACTTTTGTCGAGTACATGTGAATATATAAAATAATGTTTTGTATGTTTTATTATTTTTATTATTTTTTATATTTCATATATTTATTATATTTTTGTGGTTTTTATTTACTTAGTATTATTATTTTTATTACATATATTTTTTATATAATATATTATAACTCTTATTTTTATTTTGCTTGTTATTATTTATGTTTAATATTTTATTTTACATTTTTCTTTTAATTATATTTTTTAGATTTGTTTACTTAATATTTTGTCTCATAATTAATATAAATGTATTTGTATGTAATATATTATATCTTTAATTTTTTCCATTTTGTTCTATTACAATTTATATTTTATAATTTATATTTACATATTTTCTTTTATTTATTTGAATTTATCATTTTATATGTTATGTATTTTCTTCATAATTCGTTGCTTATATTTATATATTTAATATAGTTACATATATCAAAAATTGTATCTGTTTATTCTGAATTTTTAATACATTTCTCTTTGGCTTAGGTTTCTTTTGGATTTTTAAATTATATGATGCACTTAATAAATATATAGATAATCCTTCGTTTATATACCTATGCATAACTATACATAAATATTTTATTTATTAAAAAAAAAAGTAAATTATATATTTGATTCTTTATAGTTTTGTTTATCAACGCATTTTCTCTTAGGAAGCACTCTCACATTCTAATTGATACTTTCCACTCAAGTTCCCTTTGAGATTATATCTGGCCCTTTCCCGCTTCAACAACTCTTCGAACAGCCCTGAAAAATCATGTGTGCTTGATTATTGATGCTCTGTGCTTCTGACAGCGACATCATGTTAAAACGCCAATGTATGCTAGTTGTGCCGATGATTAATTTTGCGCTACACTCAAACAAAATGGCACCAACTTGTGTATGAAGTAAATAGAAGAAAGAAGAGGATGTTGTCTGACAGCAAAAAGCAAACATTATAAATTAATGTTATATCTGCAAAAGTATTTTTATATATTTGATATGTGTTTATAGTACAATTCAGTCAACTAATGCGCTCAGTGTATGCACATATAACTTGAGTTGGACAGCCTAATTTGGTTGAAATGTAGTGGCATCAGTGAGTGTGTGAACGTGTGTGTGAATGTGTGTGTGTGTGTGTATTAGCCGCAACAGCCGCACCACTGAACCACATAGCCACACCTATCTAGAACTTGTTGTTCTTGTTGTTATAGTTGTTGTTGTTGTTGTGGCTTGTTACACTGTGGCTAATTGTGCGCTAATTGAATTTCAGCTGCTGCTGCTGCAATTGGGCAATCAGCAATTGGGCTTTGCCAATACGTGGCCTTGCAACTGACAGCGCAGCGGCCCGCTTAACAATTTTCAATATGCATAACATAGTCAAGGCTACGTACGACCACAGCGCTTGACGGCCCTTTGAGCTGTTCGAGTAGTACTCAAACGCGAGTTCAAAGGCTAAGGAATCTGTTCAAAGTAAAAGTTGACATGCACAAAAGAGCAAGTTGTCAAAAGTCGATCTAGTCCATGGCTGGGGCGTTGTCGTATTTCGTTTCGGGCTTTTTGACTGAAAAATGTCCGAAAAACTTGGGCTTATAGTGTGTGGGCGTGGTGCTATTGGGTGGTGCTGTGTGGGCTGCTCGATGCCCCTTTTTTTTTGTATTGTTTCCGGCATTTCTATTGTTCTGCTGGCAACACTCTAAGCAGAGCGGCTCAAATTGCCAAACAGACATTGAACTTTGTTCGCTCACACACACACACACACACACACGCTGAGAGTAAGAGCGAAAACAAAGCAGAGTCGCTGGGTCACAGTTACAGTTACAAGAGCACACCACTTACACACAGACACACACTCGCACACACACACACACACACACATGACAAGCCAAAAAGTTAAAGCCAGCGACAAGGCGCGCAAAACAAAAACTGCTGCAGACTTTCGGGCGTCGCTTTTATGGCCAAGCTTGCCAGCTTCTGTTGGCGTTTTTTTCTCTCTCTCTCCTCTCTCTTCAGTAGCTGAAATACCCTACAGCCATTGAAAATGGGTTACAAAGGGCATATTTGTATTGTGCAAATAAATGTAACCTGCAGACGGAAGTAGCTGCATGTAGTCCGGTCTGTGAGTCTGTGTGAATGCGCTGGCTCGCTAGAAGCTAACCTTGGGTAGTATATCAAGGCTTAAAGTAAACTTTGAAGTCAATAGTTTAAGAAGGCGAGGAAAAGTCTGTTGACGATAGAATCAGACAACTTTCTCACTTTTTGATGTTTCTAACTTGGTTATATGTAATAATATAATTTACAAATTCATATACTAAAGCATGTCTATCTCAGTAGCTTTACAATTATTAAGAGACATTCAAAAAACTACTACATACTGGTAATAAATCTCAAGAACACCTTTGTATGATATGTACATATAATATATTATACGTTTAAGGTAACATCTCTTTGATGATTCAAGCACTTGAATATTAAAAACTTGAGATATTCAGTTTCCTGCATATATTCGCTTAAGTTATACACATAAATATAATATTATTCTGTACCAACTTTTTATGGCGAGAACTCAGATATTGTATGAATGCTTTACCCATACTGAGTTAGAAGACACATTTCTATCGATTGACATTCGAATGTTTACTCTCAAAAATATGGCCATTTCTGATGAAATGTTTACTAAAATCGATTAAAGAAGCGAAATCAATTGAGTTACTATAATTGAAGTACATATTTCTGCACGCGATGGGCTACTTGTAATGACGCGAATACTTTCATAGAATAATTGAGTATTCATAATTGATCCAATGCTTACAAACTTTTCCCTGGATAGAACAAAGCTTCAGTTCTCAATTATTATTATTACTATTATTTTTTGGTGAAATCTCACCTTTTCAAATTTAGATTAAAATTGAATCGATATCGAACAGTGTTTGAGCTTTGACAAAATCTAGTTCCAGTTCATATTAATTGTAAATGTTATGCAATTATGATTCCTTCCACTCTCTACAAAACGTGAATAAACTACATTGAAACTATCCTGTAGTCGTGAAGACCCTGCTCCAACTACTTCGACTCTCTAGCCTACTTACGCTCTATCCAGTTACAGCTCTTGCTGTCGTTGTTTTTGTTTTCATGATTATGTGCCTCATTTGAGGGCAGTGTTTATTTTTTGCTCTCCTTTGCGCACAGCTCTGATTTAATTTAACAAAATGCCGCCAGCACAACTTGGCCTCATTCAGCGTGGGCAACGTTTATTGGTTGAGTTTCTGGTCAATTCCTTGCGAGTCTCTGATTGTCTGCTGCTGCTGCTGCTGCTGCTGGCTGTGGCCACTATCTGGCGCGGCTGTCATAATTCAGCGCATTTTATTAGCTTCGGCTGTTCGATAAGCATACAGCAAATGCCATTCGCATGTCATAGATGCTGCCAGCCAGGCAGAGTCACAGCAAATTAGGTTAGGCAGCGCTGGGGGTTCGGCAACAATGCGTATGAGTGATTTTTATGGCATTTTTATTTGTGCTGAGATTTAAGCACATTGTATGGGCTGCTGGCTGCATTTCTTTTCTTTCTTTTTTGCTTCTTTTTTCTTCATTTTTATTGAACCTAAGCCAAGTCTAGACGCCTTGACTAGTCACATTACACTCTATTTATAAGGCAGCGCCGGATTTGGCCAACTTGTTAAGCACATTAACGCATAAAACTTGGCAAGAATTGTGCGCAGCTCCCAAAGTAAACAACTTGCAACTGCGAAATGCAATAACTTGTTAAATATGCAATGGAAAAAAAACTGAAGGCTTTTCGAGTTATATTAAAAAAGCAAAGTTGTTGCAAATGACTGACTGGGGGATACTCTGTATGCCCAACAGACTTCCGGTGGCTGCTGAAAACTTAGGTAGATGCAGCTGGGAAGTAGGTTGGCTATGATAGATAAAGGTATATATAGAAAGAGAAAAAGGAGAAGGAGGAAAGAAAAAGACTTTTAAGAAAACAAAATTAGAATTAGTTGGAATTGCCTGACTTGCAGACATCCTATATAAGGAGATGACTGGGTATGGACTTTTCTGTTTTGTGAAGATAGTTGTAACGTATATAGAGAGCGAACGTAAATTTATTCTGTTTGGGTAATAAAATGAGAGCGTATTAGTTGGCAGTGAGCGAGAAGATATCTAATAATGGAATCATATTTATTTGGGGCTACTTAAACACAATCTACATGCAAGTTCTCGAAATATGTTCATAAAACCAATACTATTTTTACGAGTTCTGTGGAATTGATTAATATAATGTTAGCGAATATATCGAAAGCAGTTGTGAAATTTGTTCTGTGTGAAAATCTATGTCAACGTCGAAGAGCACAATGACTCTAAGTTATTACAAATGTATATATAAATTGTGGTACCTATTAATACACATTACAGTTGTATGTATAATATGAGAGACAGAAATGAATGAAATAAGAAAGATTTAATTTAAAATACATTTCAATTACCAAAATATAAAATTTATATAAATTAAAGTCTGTAGTTTTAATAGAGCTCGAAGAATATCCTTCATGAATATGATATAAACAATATTTTTTTTTTAATTTCTGAGATCTTAAAGAGGACTTTTTTTAAGTTAATGCTCAAGAAAAGCATAAATTCATGATTTTCATTCATAAATTCATGAGATCTTCTTTGAGATCCCAAAAATTGATAAGAATACTGTTTATGTCATATTCATGATTGAGATAGTTGTTTTTAAAATTTATAAAATATATATTTCCTATATTGTATTCAGGAATTGATATGAATTAAATGTATACACATATATATGTAGGTATAATTTGACTTAAAATGCTGCATTCTACATATATATAAATAAATAATATACATTTAAAATAGTGAATCTTGAATACGTCACCCCAAAACCAATATACTCCCCGTTTAAGCACTGCCAACGGCTTCTGTATTTATATATATATATATAAAAGAAAGCAGAAAAGTGCGCCCAGAAGAGAGATTTGCGAATGCAAATGCAAGGCGAAAAGTTTCGTTTGCTTTAATCAGTGCGTAAAATATTCAACTGCAACTGGCAGAGTTTGCCTTTGTCTTTTCATGAGTTTTCTTCGATGCTGCCGCGTGTGCTCTGGCTGGCTGTTGTTCTTTTTAACCAAAGTCCCTTTTGAAGCACTCCTCGTGGCCGTCTCCCTCCGTGTTTCCCCCCACTAGACTTGCCCCGACTTAATGTCATGCTGTAGCTTGCCTTACATGCGCCTTAAAATGGATTTGTTGCTGGTGCGGTGGTGCGATGGTGCTGTGGTGCGGCTGCAACTGGCAGAGCTGCAGCGCAAGCCATATGCACAAGTAAGACGATTAAGGCGTTGGGCGTGCGTGGGCGAGGGCGAAGGCGTGGGTATGGCTGCGACCGCAATAGATTTGCGCGAATTGTGGGCACGTAGCCAACTCAAGTAGATCCGTTTACCACGCAGCGTGTGAGTGTGTGTGAGTGTGCGTGTGTGCGAGTGTGCGTGTGTACTAGAAAGAATTTACGCTTGCACAACATATGCGTGACAGCTGGATTGGCAAGGCATGCGGGCGGGCACCCATGGACATGCAATTGCAGTCGAGTGACTGCAAATTGACTTTGACTGCGAGTTGGCGTGCAAATAACAACAAAATGTAAACCCAATCATGGCTCAACAACTTTATTTTCATATAAAAAGGGTAACATGCAGGCGCGCATGTTCCCTCCCTTACTCATTCTCTCTCTCTCTCTTTCACTCACTCTCGCTCGTTCTACTACGCTTTCGATTTTGCGGTCATTTGCTGCGCTCAAAAGTATGCTACAATATTTGTTTGCTCCATATCAAGGCGCTTTTATATATGGGTTAAGCGAGTGTGTCTCTATGTGTGTGTGTGTGTGTAAGATAAGGCTGAAGTGGGTTGTGACAGATATAATATATATATACGCATATGATTTATCATTAAAGCCAGAAATTTGCATATTCATATATTTATGAAGCATTTTTCGGTTTATGCTTTAAAGTTATATAAATTTATGCAGATTTTTATTAAAAATGAAATATTTATTGAATTTTATTCACACTCATTTATATATTTTATTTGGTTGTTAGATTCTTTAAGCTGTCAGTTTGAAATTTTAATTTTTTGATTGACTTTTCATATTTTTTAACAATAATATATATTTTTCTATAATATTTATTATATATAGTAGAAAAAGTCATTTATTTTTGGATTTCTTGACTTATACAAACAAAATATACTTTAATCACTTTGTGAAGAAATATAATTAGCAATTCAAGGCAAAACTAGAAAAATGAAACTCAAAATCTTAAATTAGCATCTCATACTATCCCAGCTTCCTTTAGCTCTTTTTATTCCCTAGCTTAACAATTTCTGCCTCCTTATTTCTCACATTGCTTAAGCGCAAACAGCTCGTATTAATTCTGTTGGCCGTGCCACGCCCCCAATTCGAAATTATGATGAATAGCAAAGGCATTTATTGAAATTTTTGCAGCGACAAGAAGATTTCATTCCCTGCTCATTTGCCGCTGCTGCTGTTGCTTCTGCTGCTGCTGCTGTTGCTGCATGACTGCCGTAAAATGAAATAAATTGCAGGGAAAATGAGATTAACGTTTTCATTTTTATTATGATTATGAATTTGATTGCTTGTTGGGCAACATTTTAATGCTGATATCCAGATACTGGTCATAATTTTTATTTTTAATGATAGCGTTTCGAAATTGATTTCATCCCTCATTCTCTCCAGCTCTCACTGCGTGTGCTGCGTCATGTTGTGGCTTTAATAACACAGCATGAGCGAGCACTTTAAACGGATCTACTTAAAAAGCGAAATGCTCTTGAATTAATGGCCACAGCTTCAAAGTCAACAAGACGCGCAACAGTTCACCATGGGTGTTCAACTCCCATTCCCACAATGTGCCCAAACTTCACACAGCATCAATTTGCATTGAGTGGCTTTGTTGTACACTGTCACACGCACAGCAGCCAGCAAATAAATATGTTTCCAGAGCATCCAAAAATAGAAATAAAAAAGGAAAAAAAAAAACAAAATAAATAGGTGTCTAGGTATATGTCCAGCTTATTCATAGTCCGGTCACAAAACTCAACACCTAAGCAAGCAACTACTGCATGGACTCTATTGTGCCAATTTGACGTTACATAGTTGACCTTTTTGCCCATTTCCCTCTCGCCCATCGCAGGACGACCTGCGTGTGACAATGCATGCAAATGATGGCATTTGTTGTAGGCCAAAACGACGTAGGTTTTTCATTTGTCCAGCTGAGCAGCCCGAGCTGGCCGCTCCTGCTTCTTCGCCACTCTAGCTGGTAACATTGGCAACAATTTGATGCTCTAGCACTTGAGCTATATTATTTTGTTATGAATTTTGTCAGGATTTGAGATTGGACAGTGTGAAGTTCATGTATATAGACTGTATCTGGAGTGGAAGACCTGAGTTTATATAGTTTTGATTGTTTAAGACTAGCTTACTAAAGCTGAGTTGGATACTTGAAATAATATATATATATATTTGAGCTATACTTTAAGATCGAATATCTTGCAAATTGAGATGAACTTAATTTGCTTAGTATATAAATAATCTTTTTTATTAACAATGAAAACCATCTTAACATTTAGTGAATATATCTTTTAAATTGTTATACTAAATGCTATCAACAATATTTTTATATAGCTGAAAGGGTATTTTTTCGTCACACAAAAACATCTAATATGTTTTTTTCATGTTTTTTTCCATATCTCTACTTCTCTGGCCATCTCTCTGTGCTTTATACTCTATACACATATATATATATATATATATTTCTTTTTGTTGGGGCTTCTCACTGCCACTCGCACTAATGTCTTCACTTTGGCCTGGCCGAGAAGTTGGGCATTTTTCCTACCAAATTTTTATTTTTGTGCCTTTCTCGTTGTTGTTGTTGTTGTTGCTGTTAGCATCTCATAAAACTGGCTGAAAGTATGCCATTCAGACTGCTTTGTAATTTTATGCTACAGCTAAGGCCTCAGCGCCCTCGGTCTCTCCCTCTTGGACGCCCTTGGGAGCTGGCTTTAAGTTCTGGCTGATGACGTGTCTCCAATAGAAATATGCAAATTTGCCCTTGCTTGGCAGCGCAAAAACAAAAGAAGTCTTCGAAGTTAATTCAGCTAGGCGACAAACATTGCGGACAGGACATCGTTTAGCTTTAATGCGTCATAATCAACACGAAAATCATAATTTTTGCCAAGGACTCGACGGTGGCTGCATAATTTTCCACATCATTACCACGCATCAGGCACTAACGGGAAATTAGCTGACGTTTTGAGGGCAGCAGCAAGAAAAAAAAACAAAAACAAAAAAAATGCCAACAGAATATTCCCAGCCAAAGAAGGCTTAGGCTAGGCAGTCAAGCAGCGAGTCAAATGCCTCTAATTTAACTACCCTACCGTGGCTAAGAGTGCAGGGTGTGAGTGCAACTTAGATAACACATGCCTCGTTTAACTCGAAGCGTGGCTGGCGAAAGTCTTCTGAGACTCTGGCTGTTGCTTGACAATACCTGACTATGTACTTACTTCTTCTTCTTCTTTGTTTGCCCATTTAAGGTAGCGGGAGGGAAACTTTCAAGTAGCTGTCAAACACGCGCTGCGTGACTTTCAGACACGTCTTCTGTTCAGCACAGGGGGGAGCTTCACATCTCTCCCTCCGAACTGTTTGGAGCACATGTCTAACAGTTGCTGGAGACAGCTGCAGGACACTTGCTTCGAACCGCACTTGAATTTGCTTGTTGACTGTGCAACTTTTTGAAGTACTCGAAAGTGTTTACTGGTCAAAACACACACACACACACACAGAGAGAAGCATATAGAACACATGTGCAACACTTAACAGGCAAATAAAATACATTTTAAACGACTTCGTCAAGGCGCTCAATAATTTAATGTCTTTATTTGTGCACTGAGCAGAAAATGTAAATATGTATTTATAAATAGATGCAAAAATGTAGATAGAGTAGAGAGTTTATATGTGTAAGGAAAGCAATACACTTTTAATAAAATATATTTGCGTAAGACTTAAGAGCAAGATAAGCTACTATAACTTTTCATCATCTCCTCTGTTCTCTTTTGCAGATCATCTAACATCTACCATATCTATTCATAATGTCTGGTAAGTTTTTTCTATATATTAAATTTTAAATGTTAGTCAAATGAAAATTAAACATTGGCTTTTACCAGAGTTGCCAGACTATTCAAAATGTTCCATTCTTCATATCCTATTACACCTGACTCATACACAGTTACAGCTTTTTTTCTCTAATTTTTTTCCAAATCATTTAACTTGATTAATTAATGCATTACGCAAAACAATTTGCAAATTGCACATTAGCCTAATGTCTTATTATTACTATTATTGCGATATTAAATAATGAATGCGTTTAATTAAATGCAGCTAAAAGTTTGTTAAATATTAAATTATGAGCACGGCATTTTGTCAGCTCAATGTAAATAGTAAATAAATATATTTACACATGCATATATGTGTATATTTTCGTAATTGAACGAAATGTCCAGTGTCAAATTTATATTTCAATAATTGGCCAAACTAATCAATTTGAACTATTGCAGGCGATATAAATAATGCAAAAATTGAAATGAGCATGCAATTATTTGCATTTGCATATTTAATAAATAACTCAAATTGAGTGCAGATGCATTTTAAATGTTATCAAACAGATAGAGTTACAGATATAGGTATATTTATATATCTATATAGTTGGAGATAAAAGAGAATTTCAAACGTTGAACTAACGAAGCAGCGCGCATTTCAATAATGTCTTGGCTAAAGCATTTTTCATTTGCTAAATTGACTTTTACCAGCATTAACCCGTTCGCTAATTAGTTGAGGGTCAAATAATCCCCGCGCACTGACCCCTATCTGCCCCACTGCCCCCATGACGCGCTTTGTTGACCAGCAGCGAGCCAAAGCAGAAACGTTTCAAACATATAATGTAATTAGTTGCTTTGACGGCTTAAAATGCGCACCAAATGGCCAAAAGCCGCGCTGACAATGTATTTAATTAAATATATATGTATATATATATATATAATATGTATGTATGCATGTTTGTATAGAGTAGACTTGAAAAAAATTGTTGGCACTTTGCAGACAAATCGGTCAAAAACTTTGCCAAAGTCTGCAAAATTTCTTAAGCCGAAATTTATGTTTCTTTGCATTTTAGAGTTTATTTAATTAGATTAATTTATGTTGTTTGGGCAGCATGTATATATACATATATATATTTAATATGTAAAGCTGGGAATGTACATTTTCAAGAATTTGTCGCTCTGTGTATGTGCATGTATAGCAAGCACTGTAAGCAGCCAATGGAATTTATATTTTAATGCATTAAATACAAAATCCATTTAAGAGATTTAATCTATTCCCTTTCATACATGTAGCACTTGTTAGTGGTGCATTTTTCTCTGAGTGTATAAATATATATGTACATATATATATTATAATATATATACATAAGAGCTTTTATATATAACATTCACTGACAGCTGAAATTAATCAAATGCGAATGGGCTGTAATTGATTTTAGCAGCTGCATACATTACAAGCATGTGTGTGTGTGTATGTGTATATGTGTCCAGCTATCTGTCCGGCTGTCGCTCAGTAACAAACTGGCTTGTCAAAACCGCGAAACGCCAGCGCAATGCCAACTGAAATCAAACGTGACAACGCGGCGTATGCGCAATGACAGATTTGATAGCAAATGAATGAGCCAGGCAAGCAGCAAAAGTTGCCAGCAGAAAGAGACAGACAAAGAGAGAGAGAGACAAACTGCGAGCTTGGCGCGCTAATTGATGTGCGAACCACATGGCGTATGCGCATTATTTGAATAGTTTACTTAATTATGTATGCCAAGTGCTGCGTCGGCTGTTGCGCCTCCACTTATAGCTGATACTTGTTGTTGTTGTTGTCGCTCTACTTGGTTAACAATTGCAACAATTGGCAGCTTTGATTACAGCGCGCTGCTGAAACTTTTAGTGCTTCTAGGCAATACATATATGTATGTATGTATATATATCTATACATAGATTGATTGTAGTTGTTATTGTTGCTGTCGATTGTCTAGCAACGGACAGCAGCATCTTGCGCCAATAATAGAAAATAAATAACTATATGTAGATACAAATTACTTTTGCGCATTTTGTTTTGCATTTTGATGAGTTTTGGCGCACATCCAATTTATGCCCACGGCTTTAGTCCGACTAACAAATATGCCAGGCATGGTAAATATACACACGCAACACATATACACACATATGTAGTATAAGTTCCATTCGCCTAGACTTCAATTTAGTGCCAAAAAGCTGAGAGGTAGTCGAAATCGATTTTACGCTTTGATGAAGCTGCTGCCCAGGCTTGAGACGGACTCTGTGTATGAGTGTGGATGTGCATGTGTATGTGTGTGACTGAGTAAACTTTAATAAAACTCCAGCGACTTGGTAATTTAGCATCACTCAAATGCGCTCAGGCACAAATACCCCAAAGTGCGGCACAAACTATGCTTTAATATGCAATGGCCATAAAGAGAGAGAAAGAGAGGGCAAATAGATGAACTGAACTGCAGCGTTGACATGGCCTATTATGTGAACAAATAGAAAGAGAGGGTGGGAGAGGGAGAGAGAGGGAGAGGCACTGCCTTAAGCCACATTGGTGCCATTACAAGTGCTCAGCATGAATGTTGCACGCATTAAATATTTCATTAATGCGCAGCAAACAGAGTCACAGAGAGAAGGGGAGGGGGAGAGCGGAAAAATGGGAGTTGAGAGCCAACTCGAGTCTCTAGAGTGGGCACACAGAGGGCATTAGCTGACTGACCATTTAAATGTGTGTGTGTGTGTGTATGTGTGTGCTGACATCGTTGAGCTTTGTATTTGGGCATAAATTCCGAATGATTTGCGCTGATTGCGACGGCGACATAATTAAACTTTTATAACCTAATTAAGGCGTTCGCGCATTGCGCTGCCACGCCCCAACAGCAGCAGCTGCTGTTGCTCCTGTCGTGCGTGTGTGTGTGTGTGTGAGTGTGTTGTGGCTCGCCTGTCAATTAGGCCACACGCGCGCGCTCGCCGCATTCGTGGATTTTTCGGCCGCATTTTAATGACTGTCGCAGCAGTCGCCAAGAGGCGGCATCGTCGTCGTCGTCGGCGTCGCCGTCGTCGTCGTCGTCAGCGTTGTCAACCCATGCGTTTGCCATTCGCATCCTTGTCACAAAGGACGCGCCATAAAAGCGCCGTTAAATGCCCCAAAGACAATGACTAACAGTTCTGCACAGTCTACACCTACTCTCTCTCACACTCTCTCCCACTCCCACACACTCTCTCTCTCTCTCTGTCTCTCTCGCGTCGTGTCGCATTTGCGGCCGTTTTGCCGTTAATGGATGTGTAAAATATTCGCATCACAAGGACCAGCGCCTGCAGCCACAGCATTTCGCTTTATCTAGGCGAAACATACACACACACACGCACACACATAGACACAGTGACACCCACCTAAATATAGACAAACGGATATGTGAAGTGCCAATGTTTGTTTTTATACCCAGTGCATTAGATACGAAAAAGGGTGTAAAGCACAGTTGGCCTTATCGTGATCTTTGACCCTGGCTTTACAGTTTTGTTTTATGCTCAAATTGTATTTAAGAAGTCTTAGATAACCTAATCGGCACTAACTTCAAAATGACCTTGGCTTACCTAAGCTGGCCTAGCCTAAACTTATATAAGTTAATCCATTTTAATAGTCTTGAGGCATATCTACATTGAACTCATATTGTAGGTTTAGTTATGATAAGTTACTTGTAGCTTATGCTGCCTTATTATAATCTAGCCTAATCTTATCTAACTTGACTTTGGCGTAAGGGACTTCAACTTTATCTGTTGATATCTTAGTTGATAAGATTATTATATTTATAGCGCCGTCTGTCTGTTAGCCTACGAACTTTTCGATCTAACTGTTATGAAAAGACATTCCTGACCCACATTCAACTCAGCTCAACTGACATAAGCAACAGCCTCTGCCCACACATCAGCTCTTAGCATATCAATATACTCCACAACATACTCCCCTTTACAGGGTATACTTTTATTGAGCTCCTGCCTTTTGGCATTTCTAATGTTTATTGAGAGCATCTCACAGATTGCAGCGTGTGGGCTGCCTTTTATTGGCTTCCAATCAAATAATCACAGTCGCCCGTCGCCGAGTCGCATTTGATGTTCGCATATTTCTATTTGATGATGATTTCTTGTGCTATCGAATTACTCATTAGCCCGAGCGAAATGTGCTGCGCATATCCTGCATATGTCCTGCGTATGTCCTGTATGCCTAATGTCATTTGTCAATTTTATGAGCGCATTTATGCAAATTAAGCAGCAGTTGAAGCGAGATAGCTACAGAGCGTAAAGAGACCAGATAGACCTGATAGACCTGATGCTGGCGATTAAGAACAAAACTTTTGTGGCACTTACCATAGCTACAAGATGATCATAATGATGTTTATAGAGTGAATAAAAGGAGTAGATTGAGAGAATAATATTCTCTTCTTCGGTTCGACTCTATAAGGTTAATATAATTAGTCGTTTATATATGTATGCATGGCTAATTGGGCGTTACTAATGAAGAAATACATACATGTCTATTGGAACTAGAGTTTTGTAAGAATGTATATATATCTATTTACATACATCTGTGTGATATGTGTGTATATAGCATATATATATCCTCATTACTATAATCAAGTTAAGATTACCAACTGGATTTCCATCTAAATAGAACTACATCTAAAATTTCGATCTAATAAAATATAAAATTTGCATTTGTTCTTTAATTAACTTTATTGGAACAAATATTAGGCAGTCAGTTATACCCGATTACAATGTTATCTCTTTCGGTTTCTTCTACTGCTTTTCTTTAGTATTTCGTTTCCCACGCTTTGCCTAAAGTATCGCATTTTGCATGCAAATAAACATTTAGCAGACAAAAAAAAAACCGAAGAAGAAGAAATCATTAAAAGCCTTTTTTCTGCCTCTTTTTTTTGGGCAGCCCTAAAAGTGCCTGGGCGTGTAAAATGTTACATGCAATTACAAGATACAAAAAAAAAACACAGAGAAACGTAATGCGAGACAGCAAAGAGTGGGAGTAAGAGAGAGAGGGGAAGCGGGAGACAACATCAAAACTAATTACTTTGTTTTTTAGCATAAAATAAAATTCGTGGTAGCTCGAGCTCTGTGACCAAAGGCAAATGCATTTAGGCATTTGTATGCAGCAGCAGGAGCAGCAGCGGCAACTGCCACGCCCCACACTTCCAGCAGCCCACATTTAAACGGCGCTGCATAGTTTAAGGCGTCGCGCATTTTCTTGCTTGCCAAACTAATGCAATATTACGATTGCATAATATAATCGCAGCTAGGGTCCTTTATCGCACTTGAATGTGGCTCTTATCCTGTTTCATATTTATATTTCGCTATCTCACTCTCTATCTATATACATAGTTTTTTTTTTTTTTTTTTTTTTTTTTTTGATATAAACACATTTCCTTTGTGGCTTGATTTACTTATCTTTCTTGCATTTCTATTCTTTGGTTTGGTTTGCTTATGACCCGTGCGGTCGAGTCTCCGCGCTCGCTCGCTTTCTCTCTCACTCTTCATCTCTGTCTCTGTCTGTCGCTGTGGCATTTGCTTTTTGGCCATTTAAATTGCAGTTTTTTATGGCAAACGGACGGAATTTCTGTGGCATACTTGCTGTGGCTAAATACATTTTCGGCCAGCTGCCTTTTCCATTCACATTTTGGCCACTCTGATGCAATTCAAATGATTAAGTGTGCATAAAGTGAGTCTCGATATGAAAGTTTTAAGCACTTTAATTTTTGCTAAGTAACTGCTGTGTTTTTTTCTGGCGAAGAAATATCATCAGTTAGACCAGGAGTCAAATATTTAAACTTTGCTAAAAAATACGAGTTCTGAGACTTTTTGCTAATAGTTTATAGCTCTTGCATAAATAATATGAGCAAAGACATAATGAATTGGAAAGCAACTTGTGCAGCTTGCCTTTCGGATTATAGAATGGACTTATAGGCAAATATATAGAGACAAATGAGAAATGACTTGAGAGATACGCAGCTGTTGATCCTTTTCAAGGAATTATATAGCTTATGAGGTCAAACACATTTTCATATTCAGTTAGCCCGTAATTCCCGTTTTATATTAGCTTCCATACTTATAGAAATTCACTTAGAAACCTTTGAAATCCTACGCTCATTGACATTTCGCTGCAACACTCAACTAGTTACAACTTCAAGGCTCTTGAGTGGCATATTAGAACTCTCGCTTGGCTCTTAGTATCTGCTTTCGCTGCTTTTACCATGGTAATTTTAGCTGACGAAGCTTTAAGTTTGAGAAGCATTAAAATGCAATTAAAAATGTTCGCTGGCCTTTAAGTCTCTATTTTAATCTAAATTAGAGACAGCTTTAAGTAAGTGGACAGTTGATTAAAAGTCGTTGTTTGCTGTTATTAGCCGTCTATTTACGAGGTTTTTGTTGTATTCCATAGCATGTTGAAGATTAAATAAGAAAGCAGCATTAATTGTAAATTCTTTAACGAAGTCTGTAGTTATTGGTCTTGGTTAAAGTCTGTTGAACTAGAACCACAATCGAAATGTTGAGCCTTAACTCACTGCTTTAACACAAATGAGTTAGATGACTGAGTTCTTGAAGCTCGGGAGTGCCTGACTAACAGTTACCCGGAAATCTGCGTTCATATTCCAATAATTCATTTAAGGCAACGCAGAATTTGAGAAATTATATCTAAAACCTCTTGCAAGAACTATATTTTCATATAAAATAATAATTGTTAGAGAATTAAATTGCTTTACAATTTTCTAAACTATTTTTAGAAACAAAAAATATATTATATATATTTAATTTATTTCTTGTTTGGCTTCGTCATGCGAAAAGTTGCAAAACAGTTCCATTGCTTGTTGGCATTTCATTAATGTGCTCCATTCATTAATTGAGGCAGTCGTTAATTTATGATGATGCTCATCATGATGAAGCTGGAGCTGATGTTGATAATGATGATGATGTTGCTGATGTTGCTGATGTTGCGTTGTCCACCACTTGGAGCTGAGCTGCGGCGGTGTAAATGAGTTTTTTTTGTTTTTTTTTTCTCTTTGTGTTTACAGTGAGTACTGGCTAAGAAAGGACATGGCAGGACACGACAAACAAGCCACAATGCGAAATCATGAAATGTAACCCAAAGAACAACAACCACAATAAGAAACATAAGACGAAGGTAGAGCTGGGGATGAGGAATGGGAAATGGGGAGACGGTGGATCGGGGGAGGGAGGCGCCTGACAGGGTGCAAATTACATGTATAATCAAGTGAAGAAATACGAGCGCACATTAATAAACCGGATTCATTAATGCGAGGCTAAAGTAAATAGCAAAAACAGCACAAAAAGCAAAAACAAAGGCAACAACAAGACGAAAGCCAAACAAAATACTCGCAAATTGCAGCAAACAGCAGAAAATGAGAGGACCAACAGCAAGAAGAAGAAGAAGCAGAAGCAGAAGCATGAAAAAAAGAAAACAAGCAAAAACTGAGAACTTCTGCGGGCGAGCGCTCAGCAGAGCACCTTGTTGTAGCACACACAGTGCCTTCAGCTGTGAAATGCGCTTTTTACGCTTTTATTTTTGTACACAACGGCACAAATACATATATATTAATATATATAAATACCCTGTAAGCCAGTGATTAGCTACAAGCATGCTGTTGATTAGTCAGACAAGCATGTTGCTTAGCAATTGGATATACAAGTGGAATATATGAGTTTTCTTAATTGTATTTAATTGAGTTTGGTTTTATGTTAAGCTGGTTTAGAGAGTATGTTGAAACTCCATTTCATTATGATCATAATTATATTGTTTTGTCACGTCGATGGCCCTCGTAGCTAGCACGTTTAATAATTTTTAGATTTATATTTTTTTTATATATTATCTAATAAATAAATAATAATAATAATATTGTTTTGTGTTTATTTTGAGTACACTTATAAGGTAAACCAATGACAATACCTTGCTCGCTTGCTTTCTGTAGTAATAGTTTAGTTCACTCTCTTTTCTATTTTAGATATGATCATGCTTGATTTAGTATTATTTCTCTAGTTATTCAATTTGGCATTCGAACTCCCATTTCACTCTTACTTCTTCTTTATTTGAGCAACATTACATTAAACTCTGTTAATAGGAAATTTATCCCATTTATTTGTTTTGTTTACCACCTTTAGGATATTCACAATTTAAACTTCACTATAAATCCATTGGCAAGGTTTTGCCAAGACGATTCAAAGTCAGTGATACAACCTTCATTGAATTCCTCGTACTATAATCGAGGTTTGGTCCAAATTAAACTTTTATTTAATTGTGTTGTTAAGGTATAATTATGATTGTACAGATTCTACACTTAATAAATAAGTCCAAAGTCCAAACATAATGAATGAATATGAATTTACTGTGACATTTTAACTGTGGGCGATATTTTGCATTGCATGCTTTTAGGCGCAGCCTTTTGTTGAACGTCAAGTGAGTGCACAGAATACAGACAGATAGAGAGAGGGAGGGACAGAGAGAGAGAGAGCGCCAAGTCGAGTTCTTTGTAGCCAGCGCATATATCAATCATTGCGGATTATAAAATGTGCCACTGCAGCCGCAGCACCAAAGCCAAATGGACAACAACTGGCAGTGGAGCTGGAGTAGTGCAGAGCGAGCGCTAGCAGACAAAACTCTTGGCAAATATATCATTAATATATAATGCGACACACAGACACACAGAGGCACACACATATGTGTGTATGGCAGAAAGTATGCAAAACTTTTTTTTCTCCTATTTTTTTTTATATTATTTTTGCGCCTCACTTTTGGGCTGGCTGTCAACAGCAAGGACCCGGCGCCCAAATATTAAGCGAGCTGTTGTTGTTGTTGGCAGCTAAAAGCCATCGTGGGATTAGGTAACGTTTTTCATATTGGGTTCATAGCTCTCTTGTTGTTTTTTTTTTTTTTTTTTTTGCCCAGTCAAAGTTTTCGCATGAAATTGAAATTAAATTATGTCAGCATATGATAAATTATTTAATCGAGAACTGCTTCAATATCAAATTTATGAGTGCTTAGCTTAATAGAGCCAGGAGACAGCGTCAGACTGAATTTAGATAGATGACACTTAACAGTTATTAGCTGTTGAGTATGGCGCTTTTTAAAAAGGAGCACAAAAAAAAAATATGAATTGTTATTTTTCGTGAATTTTATATCTACATATTCCTTAACCATACCACCATACCTTGTACTCACATTTTTATTGGAATATAATCCCATCATTCTCTTCTTATTAAATTTAAAATTATCTAACATTTTTTGTTCCCTTAAATATTGATTTGTATTATTTATTTAATGTTACAATTAGTAACTTTTTCTTTAAAAAATATATTTGCATTAGCTGTAGGAAATTCTATAAAAAATGTATATAATCTGCTTAAAACAAAAGTAGTTTTTTATTTGTGTATTTCAATACGAATTATTTTTAAAATATATTTTATCATATTATCATCATATATTTTATTTGAATATAAGAAATAAAAAAAAAACTTTTTTTAAAATACGTTTTTTATGGCTTTCATTTTGTTGTAATTAAAATAAGATACAAGAGAAGTAACTCAAATATATATCGCCTGAAGGCCTTTGTCGCTCTGGCTTAAAACAAATTGTTATTTAGAATTAATTCTTGGTAACAATAAATAAATAAATAAATAATATATACAACCAAAAAGAAATAGTTGTCATATTAAAAATGTATTTCATACATAATTTTGCATTATTACAAAGGAGTTACATTTCTCTTTGAGAATTCTCAGATGTCATAAAGAGATGAGCAAGACGCAGGAGCAAAAAGTTGTTCAAATAGTTTTTCTGTGTGCAAAAGGAACACAGGTCTCTAGCAGTCAAGGCAACTGTTTTAATATGCCACAACAAAAGAAGCTTGCAATATTAAATACAATCCATGCTCTCTCCCTCTCTCTTTTTTCTACATTATCTCCCTCTCGCTCTCTCTGTCATTTACACACAAGGTGTTGTAACAAATGAAGCTGTCAACATTGACATAACATTTGAGTGGCCAAAAGAATATGAATTTAAAGCCAAAACAGCTTGCGGCTGGCATCAGCCATTGAGGTAGGCCACAGGCATTGTGCCACCTGCCACGTGCAACAACTGCCACAGAGAAGTCAAGTGGCAGCTTATTAACTGCGGCAACTGAAAAGTGCAACTGCAACAAACCTGCGGCAGCCAGCAAAAATAATTAAAAATAATTACAACCACAGCATACGACATGAGCTTGCAGCAACTGCAACTGCAATTCCTGCTGCAACTGCCACTGCTGCAGTAACAGCAACATTTTTGCCACAACTCTGACATGCGTTGCTACACATAAAATTAATAGCCAGATGAAGGAGCAGCTAGGGGCTGGGTGCAGCCATGGGCGTGGCAGCCACATCCTTGAGCAGCATTCATATCCTTTCTAGCCAAAAATAAATGCATGCACTGCGACTCATTACTTGGCCTAGCTAAGTGAGTCTGAGACTCTGTGTGTGTGTGTGAGTGAGAGTGTATAGGTGAATGTGTGTGCTTAAACAAATGCTCACACATTGCAGCTAGTTTAAACTCCTACACACATACACATACAGTCTCGTGTGCAGTTGCGTGTGTAAAGTGCAGTCAAGCAAGCGTGTAATTACAGCAATTGTAACATTTTAGAGCCAACTTTTGTCGAAGCTTAACGCATATTACGTATACGCAGCATGCGACAAAACACATTGGCAAAGAAACACAGAGGAAAAGAATAAACTTCCTATAGCAGCTGAACGGGAATACCCTTTAATACCCTTTAATGCATACACTGATACTTGTATGTACTCATATACTATACTTATACTTATACTTATACTTATACTTATACTTATACTTATACTTATACTTATACTTATACTTGTACTTGTACTTGTACTTGTACTTGTACTTGTACTTATACTTATACTTATACTTATACTTGTACTTAGACTCATACTTATACTTATACTTATACCTATACTTATACTTATACTTATACTTATACTTATACTTATACTTATACTTATACTTATACTTATACTTATACTTATACTTATACTTATACTTATACTTATACTTATACTTATACTTATACTTATACTTATACTTATACTTATACTTATACTTATACTTATACTTATACTTATACTTATACTTATACTTATACTTATACTTATACTTATACTTATACTTATACTTATACTTATACTTATACTTGTACTTGTACTTGTACTTGTACTTGTACTTGTGCTTATACTTATACTTATACTTATACTTATACTTATACTTATACTTATACTTATACTTATACTTATACTTATACTTATACTTATACTTATACTTATACTTATACTTATACTTATACTTATACTTATACTTATACTTATACTTGTACTTGTACTTGTACTTGTACTTGTGCTTATACTTATACTTATACTTATACTTATACTTATACCTTTACTCAAACAGACCACTTCCCTGTATGTACCCTGACAAAGTCCCAATACCTCACTTACCAGAAGAGTAATTTATATATGGGTCAGCATTGCGCTCAGCGACCGCAACAAAAGCTGCGCCAAATTTGATAGCAAAGACTTTTTTTAAGCTCTTATTTAACAGCAACAAAATGCTCAACACTGAAGTTGTAAAATTTTGTTGTTAACTTTATAGTTAAATCCCTTTAACGGCAGTTGTCGAGCAGCAGCAGCTTAGCTGAGATTTTTTAGCAACGGTTTCAACTCGTTGGCAAATTAGCCAATTAGACTTATGAATTGTGCAGGATGATGTTTGGCTTAGTCGCCCTGCAGAAGAGAGGAATTTTTAATTACGCCTGGCGATTCATATAAATGAAGCACAAAACTGTTGCCCAATGGGACATCGTTTCGGGTGGCCCGGCCCGGCCCGGCCTGTCACTGAACTCTGCGTAAGTATTACGTGTAAGCCAGATGTAAGACAGCAGCACACACACACACACAGATCAGAGGACACAGAACATTGCTGAAATTATTTTAGATTGTCGCTCAGTTTGAATTTGTCCGGGGCTGGGCTTTGGCTAAGCCCTGCTCATTGCGCTGCTGTTGCCCGCACTGGGAGGGTCCGGGTGAGCGTTCGTTGTGCCTAATGTCCGCACGTAGGCATTGCCATCGCCTCCCAGCACACACTCCTGATGATAAAAAAAAAGTAGAATACACACACGCACAATTCATTTCTTGGCTTGTGAAACTTAACATATGTGCACAATTTGTAAGTGTGTGTTGTATTTTAAAAATTGCGTAATTTTTCAGCGACACGTCCCGTAGCCCCGAAGGGCTAACTAGACAGTCCATGGAGGTTAGCGGAGGGTCATTTTGATGGGAGGCAAGGTGGGAGCGACACGCTCACTGTCGAGGTCCGACTACTATTTTTCAATTTAAATGACAAACTTTATTTAATGCTGTAATTTATTTGGCCCAAGACGTTTGCCGGCCGGCCATGGACCTACGCATAATTCTATTTGACGCGCTCTCGAATCGTCCACAATTTAAATTGAATTCTCTGTTTGCAGACAAGAGAGAGAGAGAGAGAGAGAGAGAAAAAAAGACAGGCAAGAAATGAGGCTGCTGGTTTAACTTGATAGACTATTATATACTGTGTAATGGCTGGAGTCTGGCAAGAATATTGAATTACCTGGCGTATACACAATTTGCAAAGCAATTTCAGAACTTATATGAATTATTCTGTCAGCAGTCTAATACAATAGAAATTCATGAATACTGTGTATTGAAAATTATATTTGTATAAACTCGCATTGAATGAAAGTTTCTCAATTAATGTTTGAAAAGTAAGCAAGAATAATTGCCTAAAAATTTGAAACTTTTAAAGAGGTTGTTTAATAAACAGTCTTATACTACATTAATACATTACAACTCTGTAATCTGAGCATATTTTTGTAGGGTTTATTGAACTCATATGAGTAAATTCTAAACTCACCTAAACTTAAACAAAAATCATGTCTTAATTATCTTTAACTATATAAATCTTTTTATGTTTCATCAGATATAACTCAAATACCCTTAAAATTGAGTATAACCTTTGGATACCCTTCGATATGCTCTGTCAGAGACTGACTACGCCCATGACCACCGCTGCAGGCCAATATAAATGATCGACTCGAGTCTGGGAATTGCTGTTGGGCCCGTTTTGTGCGCTGTTTGAAGCTAAACACAGAAGAAGAAAAAGCAAAAAAAAAAAAAAAAAGGAAAATAAAAATAAAAATAAAAACAATTTGTGCGCCAATCAAATTGAAACGCCGTTGGCAAATTGCGAGACGGAGTCTTTAAGATCGTAGCCGCGTTGTTTAGGCATTAGCTTTCAAGCAATTAACGCGCGCCCAGCAGCTGCGCCCAACTGCTCAATAACAGCACAAAGAAGATATATATACAGATATATATATATAAGTAAGCCTAACAACCCACAGCTGTTGCTGCGGGGGCTATAAAAAGTAAACTGTAACTGAAAACGAGCCAAGCAACAGCAGCAGCAGCAGCAGGACTCGAGGCAAAGCCGCAGACACTTTCAATAAGTTGACCGATATTTGTGTCTGTGCTGTGGCAGCAGCCACGCCCCCTTCATCTGGGCGCACTGATACTGTTGCTGTTGGCGAGCGTTGATTTTAATTACGCGGAATATACAGTAATAAAATACAAGCATTTTGGCTTAATTAAACAGCAGACGCTGCTCTCGACTGGCTTTTTGATAATTCAAAACGCTGTCAAAACCGGATAACAAAAACTGGCCGCAAAATGAGAAGAAGAGAAGGAAAAAAAATGGAGAGCAAACGAATTGGACCGTGGCGCTTAATATTCATGGGAAAAACTCGACAAGTTTGTGTCCAAAACAAACATTTGCCACAAACACCCACGCAGCGAGCGAGAGCAAGAGCCAAGCCGGCGCTAAAGTGCGCAAAATTTCTGTCCATTTTGATCAGCCATTGAGGCGGCTTAATTACTCCGACGAGGCAAGGATATAGCCCTGAAAAAAAAAAGGCAGCTCCAACCACAGGCTATAGCAAAATACAACAGCAACAACAAGCACAGGCGACAAAACATAAAAGTAAATTTGTGAGCGCATAAAAAGTTCAATAAACGTCGCTGCCAGCGGCTTTAGCCATGAATATGAATGTCAATGGGCGCTGACGATGACCTGCCCAGCCAGCTACAGGCCATTCAATTGGGGCACGTAACACAGAGAGACACACCAACACACACACACACATACAGTCATACACATAGCAGAGATATCAAATTTTTGCCCAGTATTGAGTTGCCAGCACTTTGTGCGAGCGAAAAAAAGTGTTGCCTACTTTCGAGCGCAACCAAAAATTGGCCAAGCCACGTTTTTGTTGCCTACTTTGGAGCACCATTCACATTAAGTATACGCCGCCTGCAGACAAATGTGTGTGAGTGTGTGAGCGTGTGTGTATGTGTGTGAGTGTGTGTGTGTCTGTATTTGCCTTTACTCAATATGATTATACAAAGCACAGGCTCAAATGACACAGGCATGTGAGTAAGTGAGCTGCAAAAAAAACGTATTTTGATATATGTTTAATGTTTCAAAGAAATTAAATTATATACAACAAATTTATATAATAGCTCCTGAATGTTAAACTTTATGTATATTTCAAAATATATTAATACAATATTCTAGTATTATTTTCATTTTATATTAATAGACTAGCTATCGCATTAAGACTAACCCAGCTTGGCACAAATCAAAGTTTAGCCGTTTGTCAAATCCTTGGACTTGTCCTTTTCATTGCAGCCTGTAAACTGCAAGTGCAACGCAGAGCGCTCTCTGTAAACAAACAAAATATTGTCTTGCCGGCATTTAAGCGCAGCGCATTACACACAGTGAGAGACAGCGAGAGGGCGAGTCGCTCACAGCATCTTTTGTCTGCAGCAACAACTTTAATCGCTTTTGTGCAAACAAAATGCCAAAGTTTAATTGCTTTCTGCTGTTTTTGTGCAGCGACTGCTGCTGTTGTTGTAGTAGCTGTTGGCCACATGCCAGGCGCAGCATTGCTGTGTGTCTCTTCTGCTTCTTTTTTTAACACGGCAAAAAACAGCAGACAAAATTAAGGCACTGCAAGTTCATTGAACCGAATGTGTGCCACAACCACAGCGCACGTTTATTGGTTGCCATTTTGAGCGTTCTTTTTTTTTTTGGGTTTCAGGTTGCTGTCCATAATTGTTAAACGTGACCATAAAAGTGTCACTGGCTGTTTGGCCATAAATGTTAATTTCATGCGCTCTTGATAAATGAGTCCAAATAAAATTGTTAATTGCTGCCCGAATCGGAAGTCTTAAATGCAAAGCAGGCGTCGGCTTTGATCAAAGCGCGTTTACTTATGCAAACAGCAGCAGATTTTTGCATATCAAAGAAAACGGCAATGTGAGTGTGTGGTGGTGTGTGTTGTTGTGTGTGTGAGTGTGTGTGTGTGTGTGTGTGTGTGTGTAGGTGTTTGCGGCTGGGGGCTTCAACATTCCCAAGACGAAATAAATAAATATGACACGCGCGAGCGCATGAGAAATGCGCCAGCCCTTCGGGCCGCGCAAATGTGTTGACAATTCCTTAAGCAACAATAACAACAACAACAACAACAAGGTGCAGAAATAATACCCTGTAGGCCAGTGTTGTTGGAAGGTGTGACTGTGCAGCCAGCAGCAGCAGCAGCAGGAAAATTAAAGCAATATGTATTAATTAAGGCTTTAAGAAACTTGAAACCTGAAGTGGAAGCGCAGTACTTCGTTACACGTATACGACTTGAGAAACAAATGGTATTTAATTAAAATATTATTGAGTAAACATTAATTAAAAATTGAATTGTTATGGCATGTGGCAGAATTTAAAGTGCATTTGGGATGAAATGAATAAAATGTTGATGATGTTTACCTTTCAATATATATATAAAATATAATTGAGGCAATTGCTGCAAATCCACATTGATATGCAAATTATATATTCAATATTTAGGATAACTTATTTTTTTTTTTTATTTATTTATATATTTTTCTCAAAAAAAGGAAGTTTGATCAACAAAACTCTCAATATGTCTTATTTGTAATGCTATGTTTAGCCATTCAACTCCCATACATCACATTCATCTATCACTTCCTCATAATTCTTGTTCCACTCTTCCACACCCTCTCTTCGAAATCACTTATAAGCTATACATATATCTAACATTTGCTATATTTATACAGAAATGCATTTATATATTCTAAGCAGCTGCCTTTTGATTCGCTTTATTACACCTGAATGCTAATTCAATTTGTGATCAGACCGACCGCAACATACCCAGTGTTAGACACTTGATTACAGGATACAAAGCGACAATGCGGCTGTAATTTTTTTTGGTTGCTTGTAGATGAGGCTTGAAACGAGAGGGCCTTAGCCAAATCCTTTGCTGTTGTGCACGTAAGCGAGTGTGTGTGTGTGTGTGTGTGTGTGTGTGCGTGTGTTGCTGTGAAATATGTAGGAATGACAAAGCAATAAAACGGCAAAGCAGCAGCAACAATTGCCAAGCCGTTGCCGTAGCTGTTGTTGTTTGTCTGTTGTTGTTGTTGTTTTCTGGTAGTTGCCTGCCTTAAAACATGCTCTGTGTGTGCGTGTGTGTGTGTGGAATTTTTAATAAAACGGCTCAGGCAAAAGACAAGCAAGTGGCTCAAAAGCTTCACATCTAAACATACTAGTGTGTATGTGTGTGTGTGCGTGTGTGTATATAAGTAGGTTACTGGCACGCCTCAAGGTATGCAGTGGAAGCTGTTGACACGTTATGTTATTGTTGTTGTTGTTGTTGTTGTGTATGTGCGTGTGTTAATAAAATCCAAAATGAGCTTGTATCGCTGCCAAATCATTCGAAGCCCACGCGATTTGCAGCCGCGCAACTGGTTTATCGAGCACGAGACACGACCACGCCCATCACCGCTCCCCCGCCTCAATTCAAAACTACTTAGGCAGCGCCCCGCATGCCGCCAAACATCACCTATCAGACTTTAAATGGCAGCAAGCATCTTTTTACGACTTGTGTGTTTGACACTCGGGGCAAACGGCATAAACACATTCAGCGCTGTGAGCGACGACAGCTGCCTGATTTATATACCCGTTTACTTAACTGGCGAATGGAGTATATGGTTTATGCGAGAGAGACTTGAAATTCCCATATGCGACCTTGACTGATATTTAAATGGAAGACAGGGCAAATCATATTCAATTGTCAAAGAACACTCGCAGCAGACACACCTAACCGAACGAGAACAAGATTTGTTTTTAATATTTTTAGTCGGTTTTAAATAGTCTGCTTCATGTTTTTCCAGTTTGCCTGGGGGTCAGGTTAAAAAAGGGACTCTCAGTCTTATACTCTCCCTCTGCCTCTCTCCTTTGTTATATCTTGTTTTCTTCCCATATGTTTCGCAGCTTTATTGTGTTTTGTGATTCGCCGGGGGCCTGTATTATATTAAGGTGTCTTCCATCATTTAATCATACTCGCTTTCACCATGCCTGTACCCTACTCAGTTTTTTTTTCTGTTTCGTAACTTATGTTTTTTTCACTGTGTTTATCAATTTAGAGGTCAGATTTGTGTAAGAAGAGGTGTCCTGTCTCTTTCTATATCTTTGGAAGTTACTTTTAGGAATGAAAAGATTTCTCATGTGCCTTTCTCTATTAGATCTTTATGTCACTCTCTATTTATCTCTCCAGATCACTCTCCTTCTCTCTATATATCATTGTTTCTCTCTCGCTCTCTGAATCACTCATTCCCTCGCTCAATCACTCTATTTCTCTTTCTCCATATCTCTGTAACTCGCTCTCTCTCTCCCTTTTATTTCTCCCATTGTCTCTCTCTTCTATTTGTGTCATTATCTCCCTTTCTCTCTCTCTCCCTCTCCCTCTCCTTCTCTCTCTCTCTCTCTCTCTCTCTCTCCCTCCCTCCCTCTCCCTCTGTGTCTACTCCTCTCCCCTTCTCTTAAACTCTATCCGTCCTGTTTTTCTTGGAGCTTGAAAATGAGATAGGTTTTTCATATACCTCGCTCTCATCCAAACTCTCCATAATTCTCTTTCTCTCAATACCTAGTTTCTCTCTTCTGACTTATTCTCTTCGACACTCTCTTCATTTTTCTCCTACAAACAATTTTTCAATTTCTCGTTTCTTATCTGTTTTTCTGCCTCTAGGTCTGAGTAAAAATATTTCACTCTCACTCTCGCTCTCTATGTCTCTCCATGAGACCCTCTCCCGTTCTCTCACTCTGTCTCTCTCTCTCTCTCTCTCTCTCTCTCTCCCTTTCCGTTTGTCTTGAGAGAGCAGGCAATGAGCCCAATTTATGATGGCATCTAATTTGCTGCGACGTGCGTGAATTTAATTATATTTATGCCGTTGAAAATTAGTTGAAATCAAATGCATAAATTCTCTTGTCGCGCCACAAAAAGAAAATAAAAACAAAAACAACAACAACAGCGAGAAGAAAACAGTTACGTGACTGAAATGCGATGAGCACAACGAAAAATTGTGCCAAATGCCTTAAAAACCAGCGCACACACACATATACATAGAGCTGTTTATATGCTGTGTGTGTGTGTGGGGAAATAAATAAAGCTGGAGAAAAAACAATTTCAGTTTCTTCAGCCTTTCGGAAACCCGCACGTTTTTTCCCAGCAGAAATAGCAAAGAAATGGTAAACCCCACACGCATGTCCCTCTCTGTGTATGTGTGTGTGTGTGTATATGTGTATCGCAGCATATTGCGTCTTGTATAAAAATCCAACTGTCATATAAATGTCAAATCCATAAGTGTTACGCAAAAAGCACACAAAATGCTGCGGCGAGAATAAAAAAAAAAAGAGGGAGAGGAGGAAAAAAGTGCAGAAAGAAAAACAAGTTTAAACACTTGCGGCTGTTTTTCTCACCCAAACAATGACAGCTCAATACAAAAGTTTATTTTTTTTTTCTTATTTTTTGTTGTTGTTGTTATATATTTATTATCAAGAAAAGTTATGAACGAACGCCAGTTGAGTCATTAAGCGGCGCATAAAAATACTCGAGCAGGAAATAGAACTCGAGAAAAGTGCGGCAAAAAGATTTCCTATGCCAAAGTAGAGAGGAAATTGATTTCAGCTGAGATAACTGTAGTTTACAAATATTTCATGAGAAACAAAGGTAATTGTAAATAGAATGGAAAACCTTGTAGGTAGAAGATGTCTGTGGCAGATGGGACTTTAAATAGATGGATGGAGAGGGCTAAGTTTATGGGGTATTTCGGGATGTGGAAAAAGTTTTATATAAAGGATGTCTCATTCTATACAGAGGAGTATAAATAAGCTCTGATTCGATTTGACACAGACTTGCACATGTGTCGAAAGAGTGTCGAGACGTTTCATTATTATATATATACCCCAACTTTTCATATAAAAACTGATGCTTAATGCTACTTATTCAGCTTAAAATTCTAGTATTCGAATCTTACAAAGGGATGATTGAGAAGAACGATGCGTTCTTTGTTAAATTCATAGCAATACAATAAATATAATCATTCAATTTAGAATTAGATAGGTAGAGATAGATTATAAAATTGATGCTATATTGATACTAACTCATACACAGTTAGTTTTCTAAGTCCCTTCCGCTACAGATAAGCTGTATTCAATTGAGTTCTAGGGCAGACAAAAGCATATATCTAATAGTTGGCACTATAAAGTTCTTCTGCTTATTGGCTATAGAAATCTCGGCAGACACAAAACATGCCACAGATATATCGCAAACCCCTTTCAAGAGTTACTCAAATAGAAAAACCATTCATAAAATGTCGCCAAGTCGTCAGAAAAAAAGCAGCGGACTACATAAATCGGATTTATTTTTTATATTTTTGCATATTTTTGTAATACATCATGATGTCTGCGTCTACATCAAGAGTTTTTCTTTTCTTTTATTTATTTTTTTTTTTTTTGTCTGCATGAGCACGTCGCAAACATTTTTCAGCATATGTCGTTTAAATCAACGAGCGACGACGTTTTTAAAGATGCTCGACGCCTCGTGGCAGGTCTCGAGGCACTCGATGTGAATGAACCTGAGCCTCTTGGCCATAATTTTGCATCGCTTACACGCACAAGCACACGCACACACGCACGCGCACACTCCCACACACACCCACAGCTTTGTTTGCTTTTGCATACTTTGCGGCCGAAAGGAAAATTCATCGATTTGTGCGCTAATATTTTTCTTCTTCTTGTTTTCTTTTTTTTTTTGCGTGCGGTGCGTGCCTCGGCATGCGTGTCCGTGTCCATGTTCATGTCCATGTCCACGTCCATGTCTAAGCGGTCGTCGCGCTCCATTCATCAGTCTGACACCCCTCGGGCAATCACCCCTCTCTCTCACTCTATCTCCATCTATCTCTCTCTCTCTCTTTGATTGCCCCTGCCTTGGGCCATAAGTTTGCTTTGCCGTTTCATCAAATCCGCGCCTTGCATCCCATACAAAAACGTCGAAGGCCGCCAGCGACTTGTCAGACATCTGCTTCGACTAGTGCTTTATTGTTGCTCTCATCTACTTCTGCTTCTGCTTCCTCTTCTTGTTCTTCTCTGCTGCGTGTCGCAGCTTTGTGCTGTATCATGCTATAGGCAGCTGCTGCATAGAACTTGATTGGTTCTCATTCTCCGTCTCGCTCTCGAGTATATCTAGCGGCTATCCTTATTAAATTTTAATAAAAATTTATGGGTTTCTGATGATGTGAGGTTAAGGTGTAGTTCTTAGTGGGGAGCTGCAGGAGCAGGTTAGATGTAGCCCACGGCGACATAGAAATATTGAATATATAATTTGATTTGCGAAGAAACGAGTCATAGCTAAACGATTTTTGTGAGTGGTAAATGGGGAAAGAAGGTCTAGGGTTTGAATTGTGGATTATTTTTTTAGTTTATTTTAATTTAAACCATATTACTAATCCAAATTTGTTGGGTCTATAATATAGTCATATGATCAGAAGTTCAAGGGTTTCAATGAAAGTGATTATATAACAGGAATTCAATGGTCTTATATATGAATGCAATACACTTATATTCCTTTCGATATTTCTTACTGTCATATGCTCAAGAATATTACTTCTTATTTGAAAACTATACATTTTTTAAAACTATATGAATTGAGTGTATCAGATATAATATTTTATATACATACATAACAAATATAACAAGAAATATAATATTTCTTTTGGATATTGATTACGTTTCCCCCTATCTCAGTATTGATCAAAATCAATTTAAATCTTAGTTATTTCACAATTAATCTTAATTAAATTCTTATTATTATACAGTTTAAATTTTCAAATATTTATTCAATTTCTTTAACCTTTTTCATTTTATAACTTGCACAAATTTTTATTATGGAAATTACTTTGAATAATATACAAATATTTCTCTTTCCCTCCGTTTTTTTTATCGATATCTGATGAATATTCAGAAAGTATATCAAGTCATGCGAATAGCTTTAAATATGCATGCATATTTTAAAGAGAGCGCAAAAAAGAAATGCATGCAATTTTTTTTAGTATTTCTCCTTTTTATTTGCTAAAGTTGTCGAAGCTGCATTATAAAATATATTTTATTGAAATAATTTTTTTTTATTATTTTTTTAAATAAATTAATAAAATTTAAATGCCACAGCGCCTGCTCAATTAACAATTTAAATGTCAATCATAATTTATTTAATTAAGGAAACGCAAGTAATTAGCATTGAAATATATGAAATATAAATATAAATAAATGCATATATAATATGATATTTAAAACAAAATTAATAATATTTATTTGCAAGTTTCAGCTCACAATTCCTTTTTTAATTCCCACTTTTTATCTCTGTCCTCTCAGATTAAAACTTTTTTAGCACTCGGCTATGAAGTGCTAAGAAAAGTATATTCGTCTTGCTGTAGATCCAGCTAGAGCCAATAATCTAGAGATACTTGACATACTGTATTAAAGCCTGATAAATTAGAATATACTCTATAATATGCTTCAGGAAAAGTCAGTCAATGCTTTACTTGCATTCAAGTTAAGGGTAAATCCAAACTCAACTATCAATTGGCTTTCAAAAATATTATTTTTTATTTCACATTTCAAACCATGAACGCGTATTCTGCAGTCAGTTGTGCCCAACACCTGTTTCACCTTCCGTTTATTTTAATTTATTTTTTTTACATTTTTGATATTTTTATTAATTCCGAAATCAAAAGTGAATTGCGTGTGCATTAAAATGGACTTTGACTGTAAATCACGATAAGTGAACTCTTTTTTATGCACATATATAAATGACAAGCACGCAGTATAGAGTGATTGAGTAGGGGTATATGGGCTAAAGGATGAAATTTGTAACAATCAATAGAAAAGAGTGTGGAAAGGCAGAGTTAACTGAAGCAAACTGAGGAGAGTATTCAAAATGTATTATATATACATATATATGTATATCTCGATAACTTTATGATACAGGTATGCAAACAGAAGTGTACTAAACTGAAATCAGGGTATTAGCAAGTCGATTATGCCCCACTCAGCGATTGTGCTTTATTTTTCTTTTATTTGGAAAAATATTTAAAGGCGAGCACGTTGTGTGCCATAAAATATGCAATGCCAATAACAATAACAACAATAGCAACAACTACAGCACCAGCAACAATAACTATGCTGACTACAACAACAAATAGTTACAACAACATATGCGTCGCAGATGTAGAAGAAGAAGAGTGTAAACAATTTGTGTTTGCGTTAAATGGCGAACAGCTGCGCAAATAACTGCAATTTACATTTACCGCATCCGTCGCATATTTTGCGCACTAAATAAACACATAAAAATGCAAAGGAATAACCGCAAGAGCAAACACACACACCCACGCATACACCTACACACACACGCATACACCTACACGCACTCATTTATATGAGCTTAAACAATAAAAGCATTGCGTAAATTTTATGAATTCATTATTGAGTTACATTGATTAAAAGATACACACACCCACACACATATGTGTTTATAATTGTGCACTCAGTTGTCTCTGTTTTCGCTCAGTGTAGCCAAGAGTTGCAAATGTTAAATGTCAACTGCTCTTTGATTCGGTTGCAAAACTGTTTGCTCACTTTTCATGGTCACTCACATTTTTTCCCATTTCATTCCACCAAATTTTTAGCTGTGTGTGTAGAGCAAATGTGTGAGTGTGTGTGTGAGTGTGTGTGAGTGTGTAGAGTATGTGTGTTTGCCACGCTATTTCTATTTGCACAGGCAGCCAGGCAGCTGGCATGCTTTGGCCGCCTTTGCCTTTACCTTTCGCAATTTCAACACATTTTCAAACAAGTCGCTGGACACACTCGCACACACACCCTCACACACACTCACATACGCACACGTTTGCAATTTCGCCATTTTGACTTATTCAACATGCATCAATGTCAACAGCAAATGAAAATGTGCAACTGCAATAGAAACTTTGATGGCAAGCAGAAACATTTCCTGTTTACCTGCAGCTGCCTGCAAATTAACAGACGCAGTGAGCGCCCTCTCTCTATATGTATAGTATATATAATATATATGTTGCACTGACTGTGCCTGCCATCTATGCCACATCATATAAGTCAGTCATGGAATATAACTTTGTTATATGAAGAGTTCTCAGCTCTGAATTTTACTGGAAATAGCTGCAAATATGTTATTTTTGAAATATCTAGTTAGTTTAATATCTTCAAAGCAAAAGTAGTTAAAATTGCTAAACTTAGTCTTAACTAGTTTCAGTTGAGTTCCAAAAGATGTGAAGCAGTTGCCTTGAACTGCGTTTTATGTAGCTGGATTTTTGTTCAGGGGGCTCAGTTCTTTGTTTGATTATATGGTAGATAGATTTTAGATTTTAATTTTAGGTTTCCTAGAATTTCTAAGTTCAAAGTTTATTAACATTTAAACATTTTTAGAAATAAGAAATGTATCTGATGACAAGTAAATTAATAAACAACTTAGATCTACAATTTTAATAAATAAGAGAAGACTAAGAGACTTTGAAACATCTGCTAATCTATCAATACAAAAAATTGTATTTATCATTTTAATCAGATAAAATAGAAAATATATTTTAAAATCTTCTTTTACCTAAAAAAAAGCCAAATACAATGAAAAGGTTTATGCAGATTTTTATTAAATTATTTACGAATCAAACAAATTGGCAAATTTTTGATTTCTTAGACAAATGGAATTGAAGTATTATTATGCCCTTCAGGTGTGCTGCGTCTGTCACAATTTTTTTTTTTTTTTTTTGCTTTTGATTCCCTTTGAGTTTTTTAAGTAATTTTTCAATTACGAGAGACTTAAGCTGCAAAGTAATTTCTATTTGCCTTTTATTTCGCAACGACAAGTAGCTTTTAGCAAAATGAAATGCACACATAGAGAGAGAGAGAGAGAGAATGAGAGAGAGAGAGAGAGAGAGAGAGAGAGAGAGAGAGAGAGAGAGAGAGAGAGAGAGAGAGCGGACATGCTATCTATCATAGCCAGATGTGAGTGTAGTTGGCAATAAAGGCGGCGGTGGTGGGCGTGACAGCATGGCTGCAACAATTTGCAACGGTAAATTGCATTTGGAAAGCATTTCATTTGGAAATTACAAAGCAAAGCGAAACACAGACAATTGCGCCGTCGAAGACAAAATGGGGCGGTAAAGCGTGGAATCGAAATGAAAATGAGTGAAACTGCGAGAAAATGGAAAATTATAACAAAAAAAAGTAAACTGATGAAATGCGTTTAGGCATTGACAGCAGGCCTATACAGCTCTCTCATTCTGCCTCTCTCTCTCAATATCTCTTTCTCTGTCTGCCTCTGTGTATGTAACTGAAGTGGCTTGCACTGCCAGCTGAATGAATGAGTCCATCTGCGGCTGCAACGCACACGCACACACATCAACACACACACACTGACAGCAACAATTTCATGTGTCAACTGCAACCACAACAACATCAACAGTAACTCGACCCTGAACAGCCAAACAACAATGCCATAAAAAACATGTTTCTAGTACAAATATATACAAACATTTACGTATGGATATACACACATATATATATACATATATATATGTTTTTTCTATGCCCTAACATAATCCCCTCAAAGCGTAGCGTTAAAAAAAATCAAGTAAACAAAACCAGCTTAAAAGTATGCTATAGAAAATGCAATTGCAACTGCAGCTTCGGTTCGCATTTCTTTTCTTCCACAATATTAATAGTTCAACAATATTTCATGTATATATGCCAATCCGATTAGTGACCTAGAATATGTTCATAGATATATTTTAGCTTATGCTTATATTATTGAAAAATATATTACATATATTTGTGTAATGTCTTGTAAGCACAGTTCTTGCTTAAGAATTGACTGAAAATTTATATTTGTGCTCAGCTTTGTTTGTTGATTTCATTTATGAAAGATTTTCAATATTTGTTGTTATTGAATTCTAATTTTGAAATGAAAAATAGTTAGACTTTTTATGCATACAATATATTTTAATATGTCAAAATACCTAGCTTAAAATATAAATCACAATACAAATAAAATAAAGATTAAAATAAAATCTATTTTATAGATATATTTTATTGTATTGTTATATATATCTATTGGGATTTTTTACTTCCGTTCATGAAAAATTAAGAAATGTTAATTTTTTATTATGTGAAATATTTTAAAAATATATCTTAAGTTTTTGTTTTTTAACTTTTCTTTATATTTTTTCTTTTTTTTTATTATTATTGTCATTATTATTATTATATATATATATATATATATATATATAAATTTTTTTCTTTTTTTTTTGTATATTTGCTTCCTAATTCTATGTATGTATGAAATACTTTTTAGAGCATATTAGTTAAGCTGATATCGCTTTTCTAGAGTATATACTGCCACAATATGCCCATTTTCTGTTACCAGCTTAAAGCTAGAGTATAACAGCAACAACAACAACAACAACTGGTGCAGTTTTCAAGGCAGCGGCTGCAGTTACAAGTGCCTGCCAGCTCGTTAGTTTGTCAGCGCATATGAATGCATCTCTATCTGTCTGTGTGTGCGTGTGCATATGTGTATGTGTGTGTTATTTTTTTCTAACACTCACTTTTCACATATACACACACACATACATATATCTGTATATGTCTATATATGCCAACTCATATATATGTTAGACGCCTGTGTGCAGCATGAATTGAAAATGAAATTTTGTGTCAGTGTTGCGGAAAGTACGAGTTTACAGTTAGTACACAGCCAGTGTGTATGAGTGAGAGTGTGTGTGTGGAAAGTTGGCGAGCCAGACAACAAACAACGCGCACAAACACACTCACAAACACACACACACACACACATACATGAGCATATGCAGATGTTTTGGGCTTAGAGCTCGGGGCTACAAGTGTTTAGCTGCCATTTGGCTGGACCAAAAACACAAAAAAAAAAATAAAAAAAAAACACTTGAAAGGGTGCTGGCGCTGGGTGGCTGTCCGGATGACTGCGACCTTGCCTTGCACAAGAAATGAACAAACAGCACGCTGAACCCTAAAGGCTTCAGCAACAACAACATTTTTTGGGGGTCGTTAAATCGGAGAGAGAGAAAAAAAAAAGAATTCAAGCGCAATTAGCTCGCGCATAGATTGACACAGTCATTAAATCTGAGAAAAAAAATAAAGTAATACAGTTGTGGGCGACTGTCTAATACTCGCTTATGATGCAACATTCGATTTAATTTGTAAAAAAAATTTTATGAAATTGAAAGTGTTAGTCGTAGAGCAGCAAAAACTGTTTTTGCTCAGCCTAAAGCCAGGGGAAATGATGTTTTTAAACGGTTGATTGATTATAAAATAAAATAGGTATTATATAGGTTATTATATATTATATAGATATAGATGGTTAGATAATTGCGCCGTAGAATTGCGTTAAAACGTGGGCTCGAAATTGAAATGACTAAAAATGCAAGAAAATTAAAAATCATAAAAATGAACAAATGAAATATATATATATATAAGAGTAGGGTATGCATAAAGTCTATATAAATGTACATATATTAGGCATTTCGATTTAGTCAATAATTCTTTTCTGTAATTCTTATTTTTCCATCAGAAAGATGAAGTTGACATAAAACCCGTTTACTCTCTCTATCACTAACTGAACGGGTATAGGCAAGAAATTTTCCTTACACTTCTTCCCCTCGAGCTGTTTGACATTTATCAATCAACAAGCAGTAGAAGTATTTCACACGAATATACTCCCTTTAATCTGCAACCGAACGGGCAACGACAAAGCCAGGCCTACCACAGGAAAGAAGACGTGTTCCGACAATAAGAAATTTTTCTGTTACGAAAATTGAAAATTCCGCGCGCGCAAATTTAAAGAATTTCAATTGTGAAACAAACGAACGACGAAACGCCCAACGGAAATTAGCGCACAAATTCAAAGCGACAAAAGCAATTAGGGGGAGCGAGAGAGGAGGGCGGCGCCGGCAAGAAGAAGGGTATAAGGGGACGGGGGGCGACAAATTAAATTTAATACGAAATTAAATGAGAATAAATTGGATTATTTAATTAAATGTAGACCAAGGAGAGGGTTCGAGCACTTACCTTGCAGCAGCGCCAGCAGAGGCAGCAGCAACAGCCAACAGTTGAATAATCCAAAATTGGCCAACATTGTGCTTGGCCTTGTTAACCGCATAGCTCTAATTACTATATATATATATGTATATATATATGTATATGTTTGTGTATATTTCGCTGTTATTTTATTGTTAGCTTTGGCTGTGATCTTTTTGGGTTCTGGCTAAGCGCTCGCCTGGGAGCTATTACAAAATCCAGCGCTATCTCTTTGACAATTGTGTCTGTGTAGGTGCGTGGCGCTTGTCTTCCTCTTGGCCCGCTTTCGCGCACTGCACAATAAAACTTTTTGGTTTTAGCCAAATTGTTGTAAATTCAATTTTCTTGTTTTGCTTCTAATGTAATTTTTGTTTTCGTTGCTGTTTGTCGTTGTCGTTGGCTTTGGCGTCGCAACAACAGCCGCATAAATCATACGCCATGTGCGTCGCTTACCAACACTTACAAAAGCGCGCACACACACACACCTACTGACACTCCGACACTCACTCGACAATTGTTTGTGTTTCTACTTTTTTTATTTGTTGTAACTTGGTTTTGGTTTTAGATAACAAGAGTAGGCGCCAAGTAATTTATCTTGTTGCTGGCGGCTTAGCACTTTCACTTGACTTGCGCTGGGCTCTCCGGCGGAAGGAGCTGGCGGAAATGTTAGGATTTGTTGTTGTTGTTGTTGTTGTTGGTTCTTAGCTAGTTTCACTCTTGCACTCAGCAGTTGTGTGTTTATTGCATTTGGATCACATGTCATTCACAATTAACAGCTCCATTAGACAACACTGTTCGCAGTTAATATTGCATCGCGCACTTGCCAACACTTGCGAGGATTCGCCTTGCGTGGATCTGCCTCAAGTCGCACACGTACACGCTTCGCACATACACACGGACACACACTGTGGGGGAGACGAACAAAAAAGCAACGCGTGCTTCGCACTCGACTAACAGGATTTAACTGACTGCTGACTGCGCTGCTGGCGTCAGCTAGCTCGCCAATCGTGGCGCTGCACACGAAGCACAGAACGAAACGACGAAGCTGCGACAGCGCTTCGGCTGTGCCAGACAAAACGGACTGAGCCGAACGCAAGAGAGAGCGCACAAAGTTTCTCTTTAACTCAATACAGTGCCTGTAGCTGTAGCTGTTGCTGTTGTTGTTGTTGTTGCTGTTGCTGGCAGAAATTATTGGTGCACGAAATTTGTAGCCGATGCGAAGTTTCGAGTAGCACTCTCTTGGCTAGAGTGCCTTGTACTTGTACTTGTGCTCTTACATCTTGTTTGCGGTAGTTATTTTTAGCTTGTTGTTCTTGTTGTTGTTGTTGTTATGGCTTTGTTTGACTTTGCTGCAGCAGCAGATGCTGTCGTCGTTGTTGTTGTTGTTGCCTTTGCTGCTGCTTGGACTGCAATTGCATTTTTAAATAATTTATTAACATTTATTTAAAGCAAGTTTCTAAGAAGTGCAGAAGGCAAAGCACTTAAGCACTATTGACGCAAGTAAATAGAAAGCAACAAACTGTACAAATCGTGCAGAATTGAGCTGTTAAAAAATGCATTAGAAGCTGTTAGATCTGTTAACAGTGTTGCTAAACTCTTCTTTTGACACCATGCTAAGGCATTTAAATAAGCTAAGTGGAAGATTGATTAAATGTGGTTAAGTGTTTTGTGGAAAAAATATACAAAAATCAATTTAAAATATAAAAAATAGATAAAAAGTCTGCATAGTGTATTATCATTATTGTATTTTATAGTGTATTATTATTATATATCAATATTATTTAAATATACAATTTAGATAACATTTTACTAATAAAACACAAAAAAACTTTGGTTTTTTATTAAAATATTTATTATTATAATACTTTACCTATAATTATAAATAAATTTTATTTTATAATTTATGTATAATAATATAAATTAATTTACTAGATCTTACTACTACTAATATTTAATTTTCTTTTCAAGTTTTTAAATAATTTTAACAAATTTCAAGTTGAGCTAGCAGAAAAGCTGGCTGATTCCATAGACAGGCGCTGTTAAATGTTAACTAAGCTACAAAGCGCTGTCCTAGGTCAGTTAGCAGCGTATAAGAGTGAGAGCAACAGCTCTTTTTTGTATAAGACAAATCCGTTGCCACTCTTATACAGCTCAAGCCAAATGCAGACCAAAGAGAAAATAGCCCTGAATAACAACAAGAGAAACTCTTAAGACAAATCAAAAGCAAAAAAACAAATGCAATTTTAAATTAATGTTTGTAATTAAATCAAACAACTACTATTATTTATTATTTTATTTATTTGTATGTTTTTTTTTTCTTTTTATTTTAATGATTTTGTGCTAGCAGAGTTTTTAATCAATTTGCGGAAAACTTTTTAATTACAAGTCAATTACATTTAACCAAAACAAAAAAAGAAAACAAACAGATAGACCAAATGCACAGCTGATATAGTAGACCACACACACACGCACACACACACACACACTCGTATGTGCTTGAATCAATTAAATTAATTAGCACCATGAAATATTTGAACGATGCGACGATAAGGCTGCAACTTCATTTAGCTCGTTCTCTATATATGTATGTAGTACTTTTTTGTGTTCTCTTTTTATTTTTAACAATATTTAATTAATTTGGCCAAACAATTTCAATTCTCAATTAGCTGGCGATAATTGGATCTATGTGTGTGTCGTCTGATTGTGTTGTGTCTTATGCAATTGTATTGATATACCCTGTATGTGTTTTAAGAGGGGCCTTCAGAAGCAAGGCTGGTAGATAAGTGAGAGCTCTGTAAAGAAAATTTGAATAGAATTATAATAAGGTATATTAAAGGAGATAATTAATATTGTAGTTACATAATAAAATAAATAAAAAAAAATGCGCTAAACATATTGTATAATTTTAATTGTGTTTTTATAAATATGTTAATTCAAAATTAACTAGAAATAAATAAAATAAAAAATATATAAAATACATAAAAATAAATCAAGAAAATATATGATTAAATTTTAATACCAAAAAAATTAACAAAATAAATTAAAATCTAATAAAAATATGTTCAAAAATAAGTTGAAAGAAAATAAATAAATTAATCAATCATAAATTATAAAATCATAAATGAGAAACATTTATTAGCAAACTAAAAAGAAAATTAAAATTAAAATAGGAAAAAAATAGAAAATATTTATAAATTATTAAATAACAAATAAATACTACTAAGATAATAAAAACCACATATAAATATAGCTATAAATCTATGTTGATCTAATTTAAATATTCAGTCTCAGATATGTTTATCCAAAGATTTAATATTACATAATAAATAGACTTTATATTAAGTATGATTCAACTTAAGAAATTCGTCTTTAAGTACAGACACTTCCACATAAAATTTAACACTAATTATGCCAGTTATCAAAGAAAGATTTTAAGCTTTTATTTTTAGCTATAAGTCAACTTGATAATTACTGAAAGTAGCTAATGCATATAAAGCACAGTTTATGCCTCTCTGATTTGCCTTAAGCAAGAAGAAGGCCCACTCGCCACACAGAATATGTGTCAGTCTCTCAAACTCTCCCGTTCCAAACTTTGATTCATTCTCAACTTTTGGCTAAGCTGGCCAAGGCCAACAGCTAAAACGCAATCAAGGCCACAGGGAAAAAGTAACAAGTTTTGACTGGCGAGCGTGGAGCGGACTCCTGCTGACTAGTGTACACTTATTATGGCCGCAATTAGCGCCCAATTCTCGTCGTCGGCGCACGTGTCAATCGTATGCCAAAGCGTTTTGCCCAAAGCCGCTTAAATGCAGCCGCTCCCTGCCTCTCTTTTGGTATTACACTCTCCAAGCAAAGCAGAGCGAAGGCAAGTAAACTTTTTAATTGAAACAATTTGTAAAAAAGCAACCAAAAGACAACAACAACAACGAGAGTGGGAACAACAATAAGCAGAGCAGACAGCGTAACAAAGTTTGAGCTGCTTTTAATCATGGCCAGCGGCTAGAAAACTGCCTAAGAATAAGCTATGTCTGTGTACACTGAGCGAAAACATGGCATTAACGATAAATAGCTATAAAGTAGAGAATATGCATATATAATATAAAATGTGGAATTGTATATATACGAGTACATAAGTCTACGGAGGATAATATATTTTAGTTATATTTTCTATTTTCGTAAGGCTTTTCTTTGTTTATTTCATTTTTATACCATAAGCCCATTGAAAATGGGAAATCAGAGTATAATAAATTTGTAAAATATATGTAACAGGCAGAAGGAGGCGTGGCGGAGCCCACAAAGTATATATATGCTTGATCAGGGCGACGAGCTGAGTCGATTTAGCCCTGTCCATCCATCTGTTCGTCCGCCTGTCCGTCCGTCTGTGTGTACGCAGAGAGCAGAGCGAAGAAGAGCTGAAAAATATTTTGGGTTCTGAGGAGAAGGTGTTAGTTTCCATATGTATGCAGCAGAGGCAGCAGAAAATACTCTGATTGGTCGCTAACTGATAGAGAATTTAGCTTTAGCTCAGTGATAGGCCTAACACTTGAGCTCGACTTCGAGTGGAAGTCTCGCTGCCATATATAAAGGCAGTTGAAGATCAGCAGCAGTAGCAGAAAGTGCTCTGATTGGTCGACTATCGATCGAGTGTGAAGACTGACTCAGAGCTCGATTTGACTGGAGCTGTCGCTGCCCTATATAAAGGCAGCAGAAGATCAGAAGAGCTGCTTCGTGCAGCAGCAGCAGCAGAAAGTACTCTGATTGGTCGCTAACTGATAGAGGGAGAGAGTCCCGCTGCCATATATAAAGACAGCTAAAAATCAGCAGCAGAAAGTGCTCTGATTGGTCGTCTAATGATCGAGGTTAGAGGCTGACTCAAAAGAGGCTCAAGAGTTGAGGTTGACTTGAGTGGCGCTGTCGCTGCCCTATATAAATGCAAGCCTACTGCAGCGCAGCTTCAGACGTTTTTTTCAACTTCTGGTGGTCAGTCGTCCAGTGCAGCGCGGTGCTTCTCCTCTTCTTCTGTCTGTTGGTAAGTGCTAAATTAGTTAAGTAAGTTAAGCGAAAATATAAATGTTGTACTTTTAATGTTTATTCATGTAAATATAATATATTTTAAATTTAAATATTATTAATTATTATAACGATTATTTAGAAAATGAAAACCAACTCTTCTTGAAGAAGGGGAATAAATATTTAAGACATTTATTTAAATTTGATATTAAAGTATTATATTTTATTAAAATCTGTTAAATTATTTAGTTAATTGATAAGATTATAGAATCATACATTAAATTAAACATAATTTATATTTATTTAGTTGCAGCTAATTTTCAATTCACTTAAATGAGGACTATTTTTATAATGAATATAACATGCCATATTCAAGACGATAACCAAACATATCTTATATATGCTTGAAACTAATCAAATTGACACCTAATTAAACTTAATTTTACTTAGGGAAATTCTTATAAAAAAATGTCTACGAAAATTCTTATAAAACAATAAATCTTATATAACCATCTTTCACAACTCTCACAATTCATAAGAAAATGATAAAGCTATCAAATAAAGCTCTAAATGAAATTGATACTACAGCCTACCATTTCAGCTCTTATCAGCTACTTAAAAAAAACCTCCAACACATTTTCTCTCAGTGCATCCCATGCCCGTCTTTAGTCTGTTTGTTTTTTTGGTCGGTTTGCGTGATTCCTTTATTGAATTATTCGGCTGCTTTAACACGATATCGATGGCGTGTACCGTTAACGTATTGATACAGCACACACATACACACGCACACATACACATTTTAATTTATATATATAATATATAGAGACAAGGAAGTCGCATAAATTTGCGGTATTTGGCAAATCATTATTCGAATCAGCGTCGCACGCGCCGCGTCGCACAATTGGATTTGGCTCCGGCTTGGCTTGGCATCGGGCGCAAAACAAATCAAAAATCTATTAAGTGCCCCCTTAGCGCCCCTCAACACTTCCCCTTCACACTTTGCTCGGTTTTCCCGTCCTCTTTATGACGCACCCCTCCTCAAACACTCCGACGGATTTCTTGTGGTCACGTGTCACACGAATTGCACTGATATCGCGCTTCCTTGTTGACACTGTCCGCAGCATAGAGAAGGGAAGGGAAGAGAGAGAGGGAGAGACGAAGGGAGAGAGAACGTGGGGTTGCCCTGACTAAGGGTTGCTTTGGGGTTTGCCCCAGCGATGGCTTCATTAGAGTGCAGCGATGCCAACCCCCAAACCCCAAACACCAACGCCGCAAATCGTCAGTCGAAAGCGAAAGTGATGACCCTTATGCCTATGTAGGGCCTTAGAGGGTTGTTTGAGCACCCTTTGAATACCCTGTAGACCGTCAAGGTTAAGTATTGTGTTGATACTGTCAGAAACAGTGGAATTTTATTTCTGTTCAGATTTGTTAACTTTGTTTCTAGATGTATTAGTCTATATGTTCGAATTGAGTTTGTGTCGTAAAACGTAAGTATTTAAAAGTATATGTAGTCTAAATAAAGGAATTTTAGTTTAATCGATATATTTCGATGTATTGGCTTTGTTTTTTACGAGAGTGTCAGCCTCAAGATTTTATGTGTATTGTATAAATATATCATCAATCTCATGATACAAAGATCTTAAATATATACAATTCGTCTGGTATCTAAGACCAAACATTTTGACAAAAGCACGCTATGGTTTCTTATATCTTTACAGATTTCTTTGACTCATTGAAGGCCTAACAATACAACCGATGAATAATCTAGGAACTATGCAACAATATGAAATCTTAAGCCGCCTAAACTTCAAGACATACAACAGCTGCGTAAGTACTTAACATAATTTTATTTTGTATTATATTTCCCATTGCCATTACAGGATAACTCCCAGTTGGGCACACTCTATAATTCGTTATACTTTTTTTTTTGTTTTTGACATTCGCAAGTGGCATTAATTGAAATGCCAAACAGGGGCTGTTAACCCCCTGATGCTCCCGCCCCAAACAACAACAGCAGCTCGTCAAGGGGGCAACGATGCATGAGATATGTGAAAATAAAAGCAGGAAGAAAACATTTTGGACTTTGCGACTTGGCAGATGATTCGCGTAGCACCAACTGCTACATGCCTCCTGCCATTGGCTCTGCCTCTGCCAGCGCCCACCTGCTCGCACCTGGCACAGCGGCGCGACCCTTGCAGCAAAAGCCACAAAACAAAAGGAAAAGCAAAGCAAAAGAAATGAGCGGCAAATGCAATAAAAACCAAAACCCGCATAATTTAACACAAGTGCTACAAGAGTGTGTATGTGTGTGTGTATGAGTGTGCGTGTGTGTGTGCACACGCGTCTCTCAATTATTTGTTTGTCCTGGGATTTGCAGCACACGGAGGACTTCAGCTGCTGCCGCTGCAAGTGCGTGTGGCAGGAGTGGGCGGCGGCTCACGCCTCTTTTTATTGTGCCAAGTGGCAACAGGCAGCAACAGCAGCAGCAACAACAACTGGCATTAACATTTAAAACAATTTTCAATGCTGTAAAAATAACTGTAAAAATTTTCAGTGCCACAAACAAAACGACAAAAGGCGCAAACAACAACATTGCCTCTGTGTGCGTGTGCTGGTTTGTGTGCGTGTGTGTGTGTGTGACACTTCAACACGCCTGCATACTTAATACAAACAGAAACATTTGCTCAACAGCCACGCCCACAGCTGCTCCTGCTGCCCTTTAGTCTCGGCTCGACTAGCTTTCAACTAAAGCCACAGAAAACAGTTTTTCTTATCGCTCAAATGTCATCGGCTGTCGACAATTTTTGGGCTTTGCCACTTTGCCACTTGCCACAAATTTTCGGCGACCTCTGCCCGCCCCGCCTCCTGCCCCACCCCCTTAGACGCTCATTTGTGTAATCCGGGCCATGCCCAAAGGGCGGCACTTGCGGCATTTAGTTTGTAATTTAGCGCATTTAGTGCCACATTTGCAGGGAGTAAAAGAGAGCGAGACGGAGAGAGAGAGAGAGAGAGAGAGAGAGAGGGGGGCAGAGAATGTGTGCTGTCACCAGAATTCAAAGTGTTGCTCCTTCGACTCCAAATGTCGGCTATTGCAGCTTTGGCTGTGATTCTACAAATGTTCTTTTCCTTTCGAGCACATGAATATGCTATGTGAAATGCTTAGCAGCTAATTTGTATGCATGTGAGGGTGTAAATGAGAGAGAGAGAGAGATAGAGAGGGAGGAAGAGTAGGGGAGTGAGTGTCTGTGTAGTTGTGTTTGAGTATTTGTGCTGCTAGTGCTCAAAGTTTAGCTTAGCTTTAATTGCTTTTTGATTTGATTCTCAGACTTAAAGCTTGTGAACTTTGTTTTGCTATTTTCTATTTTGTTCTATTCAGATTATGATGAACATGAGAATGAGCTACTGAGCTACTGAAAATAAACGTATAAAGTTCTGCCTATATATTTAAATATATGTAAATGTAATGTCTTCTTACTTATCCATTTATACTTTTATAAATATCACCGATGGGTAAATTTCTCTACTCACACTCTGTCAATGTCTTCGACTTTGTTCTTTAAGCTTCTCTCTTCTCTACAATGTGTGTTATAAATTACTTCGCTTTTTACTTCATTTCTTACACTCACTCTATCTCGCGATCCACTTCTTTATTTCGGATTTTATCTCGCTGAATTCTTCACTTTATCATTATCTTCTTTTCTTTTCTACCCAAACCCTGTCTTTCTTTCTCTCTATATTTATATATATATCTCTCTCTCTCTCGTTTTCTGTCTATCTCTATATCGCACTCTCTATCTCTCCCGCTCATGCTCTTTAACCCCATCACTGTTTGTGCAGCCCAACAATTAAATCATTTCATGCTCATACCATAAAGCCAATTCGCTTTTAACGCATTAGCATAAATAATTGATATCAGCTAATGCAATGGCCATTTGGCCAAGGCCCAACCGCCAATAACCACCAATGAGCGCCGCAAGGAAACACCAACCACTGGAGCCACCTGCATGTGTCCGGATAGGAAACGAAAACTTCAGCTGAAATATGCTTAATAGTTATTATAATGCTGGGATAAGGCGAGTCTTAAAGGTCTTGCGGCCACATAAATTTCTCATCAAAATCAATAGCAAATCTAAAGGGGGGCCAGGTCGGGTGGTATGCCACAGGATGCGGCCAGGATGTGCGTGTATGCGTGAGTGTTTGTGTGTATGTGCGTACGTGTGTGGCTGTCCAGGAACTGCGTTGACATTGGCCAGTGTTAAAGTTAATAAATTGTGGCCAGGATTTATGGGCGCGGCCGTTGAACTGTGCCGGCAATGACATTTCAATGTTTACATAAGCCGTGTGTTTATTTCCCTTTTGCTCTCCACCTCTCCCTCTCTCTCTCTATCTCGTGTCTCTCTGTGGAGTAGGCAAGAGGTATATGCGTGGCTGTTTGCATTAATTTCTGTATATGTGTGTGCATGTGTGTGTGTGTCTAGGCATGACATTGCAAATGGTGACATATGCATTGGCTAAAACCTTTTACATTTGCCACCCACACACACACACACCTACTGCCCATCCCCACACCTCGCCCCCTTTTTGGGCTCGTTTTGATGAAATCAGCCAAGCGAGAAATTCAATCAAGCTTCGACTAAACATACTGAGCGAAAAGACAACGTTCAAAGTTCGAGTTTGTCTTGGTAAAGTTTCATTGCGATTTGATTTTCTGATTTTGTGGCTGATATTTTTGTTTTTCTTGTCTTAGCTACGCAAACTGTCAATATCGTCCACATTTCAACAACTTTTCCATATCAACTTTTCTCTAATAACTTTTTGGCTTGACCTTTACTCAGTTTTCCCTAAGTGCATTGATTTGATTGTGGGCATTTAAACGAATGTCTTCATTAGTTTAATACTTTTTGTTTATTATACATTTAATAGATAAACAAAATGAAATTTAACTACTGTTTGGTTCATTTTCTGCAGTGTATTGGTTAGTTTCAAAGACTTTTTTTGGCAGAGTATCCTGCTTCTGTAATTTATCTCAGTGCACAAATAGTCGAGAGATCTGATTTTTTATAATTTGCATATATTGATATATTATTTCCTTGTAATGAATAAACCGCCATAGACACTCTATCTTCAGAATTTCGCTCAGTGTAGTCTGTGTGTGTAAATTCACAGGCACAAAGTTATTCCTTCAACTACTCATACCTCCTACTATTTCCTCTCAGTGCAGTTGCTTGTTTTCAGTTTCTCTCAACTTTTATATATCTGATAGCGAACTCTCCTGCTTCAGTATCATACTAATATAAATCATAATCTATTTCTACTATTTCTACTTTTCCACACCACATTTTCGCGCAGTGTAGTCGCTTGCTTCATAATAGCTTTTAGGACCAACTGCCCCAACTACTCATATCCCTTTACTATACTTGCATAAGGAGCCACGCTCACACACGCACCTTCAGTTTGCCACGTCATGAACCCTGCCACGACCATTTCTCTTGTGGTATCAATTAAACTTTAATAGACTTAAGCACTAAATTAATTAATAAACATATATAGATTAGAATTTATGCCGTCAGGCCAGCTGCAGACGATGACGCTGACGCTGACTCGGACTCGGACACGGACTCTCCCTTTGACTTCGACTCTGGTTCTGTCTCTTTGTCTGGTTTGCTTTTGTTCGTTTGTTCCAATGGCAGCTCAGCGCTTCGTCGATGTCTGAATATGGATCGACCTCTGTTGACTACAATACATGTGACGCCGGCAGGGTCGGAGATAGGTTCATCTGTATATTCTGAAGAATAGTAATCAACTTGGCGGCCCAAGCCCGCATCACTGTCGTCATCTTCATAGTCATACAAAGCCTGATCATCATTGAAGTCCTCGTACTGATCATTGGCTCGTGCCTGCATCAGGTCGCCATTCAAACTACGACTCTCGAAGCAAACCTCTTGCGTTGATCCGCCACTGCCGTTGCTGCCTCCATCCGTAGTTGTCGAATTTAGGGAGTTGATCAGGTTGGTTACATAGGCTGCTGTCTCGTTGGAGGTGAGCAGATCAAAGATCAGGGCGCCGCCCAGACCATTTGCCACGCCCAGCGCAAAGCCGCCAAGGCCTGCGACGGCTGAGGGCGTCGCGCGGCCCATGGGCGTCAGCTGCGACTCATCGACGCCCGCCTCGACAAGGGCGGAGCGCAGCTCCTGCGGCGACAAAGGACGAAGGGCGAGGCGACCAGCTGAAGGAGATAAAAGATTTTATTAGAGATGGAAATTATGTGGGAAGTCCACTAAAAGCCTATTCTAAATGTCAGGCTGAGAGTCTTAACGGAAGTCTATGGCAGATTTAGTCTAGGTAATAAATAAGTTAGAATCTTGGAAAACTTCGATGAAAGCCAAGTTCAAAGACAAGCGAAGCCAAGATAAACTAAGAGTTAGTTTGACGTCGGATCAAGAGACAATTCAAAACTTAAATTTAAATTTTAAAAAATATATTATTTAGAGTCGACAAAATTATTACAATTCTTACAATGCTTTTTTATCAAACAGAAAACTCTTAATATACATGAAGTCAAGTTTGAAGCCAAAAGCTAAAAACCTCTAGATTCAAATCAGAGTCAATTGCTATGCCAGCAAAATAAATTGCAATCTTTTCTAATCTCCTTCAATTCAATTTAAAAATCCAAGAAAATTCTAGATTGCATCCAAATAATCGTCAGCTTAAAGGTCAAGTGAAAAGTCAATTAAAGACCAAAAGAAAATTCACCTTTAAGGCCACCTCAAAGGGCAGGTAAAAAGCAATATCGAGTCCACTCACCTGCCACTGTTGTCAGAAGACAACTTAGTCCAATCAGGGCAACGGCCCACAGAGCATTTGGCGTTTTCATGACTATAGACTAATAGCTTCTTGACCACAAACCGCGCGCGTCTTAACTGAAACCAATCGCCAGCTGGCGTTCAACTTTTATGTCGAAGAAGAACTCAAAAGAAAGTTGACATCAGCCAACGCCAGCGCGTTTTGCATATGCTAAACACGAAAAACAAAGTTTAATACACGCTTGACCCTTGACTGAGACGCGAATGGAAATAGGTCAGCGGCCAACGGCCAACAGGCAACGGCCAATCTGAACCGGTTTTGGCCAATCAATAGATTTTTGGCTATGTGCTTGATAGGCATAACAATATGTTTAATAATCAACAAAGATGGAATCAGGTATTTTGTATCTATATCTGCGCCTATATTCCATCTGAATCTACAGATACATTTGTAGAGCTATCTGCATTTCTATTAGAATCTCTTTCAGAATATATATCTGTATCTGTATCTGTATCTGTATCTGTATCTGTATCTGTATCTGTATCTGTATCTGTATCTGTATCTGTATCTGTATCTGTATCTGTATCTATACCTGTATCTGTATCTGTATCTGTATCTGTATCTGTATCTGTATCTGTATCTGTATCTGTATCTTTATCTGTATCTGTATCTGTGTCTGTGTCTGTGTCTGTATCTGTATCTGTATATGTATCTGTATCTGTATCTGTATCTGTATCTTTATTTGTATCTGTATCTGTGTCTGTGTCTGTGTCTGTGTCTGTATCTGTATCTGTATCTTTGTCGGTGTCTGTATCTGTATCTGTATCTGTATCTGTATCTGTATCTGTATCTGTATCTGTATCTGTATCTGTATCTGTATCTATACCTGTATCTGTATCTGTATCTGTATCTGTATCTGTATCTGTATCTGTATCTGTATCTTTATCTGTATCTGTATCTGTGTCTGTGTCTGTGTCTGTATCTGTATCTGTATATGTATCTGTATCTGTATCTGTATCTGTATCTTTATTTGTATCTGTATCTGTGTCTGTGTCTGTGTCTGTATCTGTATCTGTATCTTTGTCGGTGTCTGTATCTGTATATGTATATGTATCTGTATCTGTATCTGTATCTGTATCTGTATCTGTATCTGAATATGTATCTGTATCTGTATCTGCACATGTATCTGTATCTGTATCTGCATCTATTTCTGTAACTTTATCTGTAATATATATTTCTGTATATCTTTCTCTATTTCTCCATCTATTCTTTATATCTCTCTTTCCATATCTCCATCAACAGCTGCATATATAACCAACTAGCCAAATCATTTAAATTAGAATCTTAGCTCGTTTCACTTTCGAATCTAGCTGCTGTTATAACATCTCTGACAACAACTCTGCAACGAATATAGTAAAAATATAATTTAGAGGCATCCAGAGCTACCTTAGTAACTTGTGGATCTGCGCAGCAGTTTTTTGATTACAAAATATTGGTTGCTAAGCTCTTAGCAACATTTCGCATTTATCTCTTGCTGTTATTGACAAGCTCGACCCGCGGCATTTTCATTAGTCTGATGTTTCTCAGGTCTAACATACGATTCTTTGAGATTTCAAAGCCAATTCGATTCATAGTAGTCATTTGCAAGTCTATTAATCATAATGAAGAGCTTAACTTTTACATTTACAATTAATGAAATTCTCCCTTTAGTGAGCATCTCTTTCAACTTTCACGTTTGGCTGAACTTTAACAGAGTTGAGAAGTTCGATGAAGAACAGCGTTTATATTAAAATGATTCGAGTTCAAAACAAATCTCTTGAACTCATCATGATTGTAACTTGGGAATTTTAAGGCTTAAGGCTGAAAAATAAAATAAATACAATATCTAATATGCCTTGATGCGATGGAACGCCATCTGCTTTGCAGAACTGCACTAGATTCCAAAAATAAACTCATTTGCATGATCCTAACTCAATTATTTTCGTATTAAATACTGAATATTTTACTATTTTCCTTTGAGTCTTTTTATTGGAATTTTAAATTGACAAATCTTGAGCATTTTTGGCTCAACAATGAAAACGTGAACTCTTGAAGTTTGCTTGACCCCAAAGCGGTTCTTCATTATTCAACTGTCAAAGGGAATTCCATTTTCGTCTGGCACGAATGCGTTCATTCAACTTGACAATCAAATACACATAAATATAAGTATTTTAACAAATTTTAAAGTAATTTTTAGTCTTTGTTTCTTCAAGTCGGTTCAAATCCCATTTTAATATTTTAATATCTAGAACTCATGTCTTGATCTTGGTACAGCTCGTCCTTTTGACATTATTTGTTGACCTTCTTACATTCCTTCACACTTGACCAATCATCTGCCTGCTGAGGATTGAAACATGAAATTGGATCGATGTTGCAATCAGCGTCTTCCACTTACCAGAAATACCAGCTCATATGCGAAATATTTGGCTATCATTGTGGAGCTCTCAGATGTGAAGGGGCAAAGAGACCGCAGTCTACTTTCGTTTATTTGTTTGGCAAACAAAAATATTTTAATATTCCTGATTGCAGGGCGAAAACTGAACCATGTCAAAAGGTAGCACAGGTAAGGCGAATGTCTGCTTCTTAACCCCTATTCTCGTTAGTCATACGTGCATATTTCTGCTTGTTAGCGTCTTTTTTTTTCATTCTTATTTTTGGCTACTTAAAAGCTAACATTTGGCTTTGTTGCAGCTGCAAGTACTTATTAAGCCATAAGCCGCTTTTCAGGGACAGCCAAACAGACGTACAGACAGACAGAACTAACTGCAGTTCGCAGTGCTTTTTTAACTGGGTCTAGAGCCAAGCAGCATATTCAACATATTCCATTGTGGGGGAGTGGCAGTCCCACCGACCCACAACTGGCCCCCTTTTTTTTACAAGTTTCCGAATAGCTGTTAACTGCTGCTGTAAAAACTTTTGCCCGCCAGCCTTGCCAAGCGTTCGGCTTTTGTTACGCAAAACTGCTTTAAGCCAATGTTTTGCGTCGCTGCCAATTGTGCAAGGCATTTCAAACTTTCAAAAGCAATAAGTGTGAGGGGCGTGGCAAGTGTGGGGCGTAAACAAAGTGTCAGCGCGTGATGCGCCTGTGTCGCTGTCGGTTGTAAAAATAACAGCTAATAAAAGCGTTGCAGCTGAAGTGCAAGCGACTCGGAAGATACTCTGTTTGAAGAGTTGTTGCTTCTTCAAGCATCTTGGTGACTCTCAGACTACAAGGCATTGCAAGGCGGTGATTGTCAAACTGTGAGAGGGAAGTGTGAATTGGTGTGAATTTGTAAATAATTTAGTTGACTTTAGACTGGGTGATTCGTAAAGTCGGAACTGTTTAATAATATATATAATAAAGGTTTTTAAGAACAGATCTGAACTCGGCTATGCTTGTCAGAATGTGAAATGGAAAATGTGACCTGGTGTGATTTTCAATTTGTAAATGATATAGTAGACTTGAGACTTAAGAATTAATAATAATACATGATATATATTTCTGAAACAAGCTCCACTAATATAGCTCGGCTGTGCTTCTTAGAATATGAAAAGAGTAGACTAGAGAGTAGACTACTTATAAAATATCTGAGCGGTGACTCCCAGGATTTCTGTGCTTCTTAGAATATGAAAAGAGTAGACTAGAGAGTAGACTACTTGTAAAATATGTGAGAAGTGACTCCTAGGATTTCTGTAAATATATATTAAATATAGCGTGTTTTGACGAATGGATCCAGTTGAATGATATGCGAGATATGCTCATATTAACCACCTAAAACTCTCCAAATGGGACTATGAAATATAGAGTATACCTAAATACTTTGAAGACCTCAACTTAATTGAGCCTAGGTTCATTTTATTATATATAATTCAATCATTAGCCAAGTAGTCCATATTTTATTATGTAGAACAAAGATCATCTTACTATATATAACTAAATCATTAAACTTTCAGTAAATAGTGTATTAGGAGTTAAGTGCAACAGCTGCGATGCAACAAGTGAAACGCATCGAATGCCAAGTTGTCTGCGCATTTCAACAATGCCAATGCCACATAAATAGCAACAACAACAGCAACAACAACAACAGCAATCGAAGCAGCAACACCAACAGCTACATTAGCAACATGTTTGCAATTTTGTTGCCTCTCGCATGTTGCATGCGACGACACACACGCACATTGAGGCCACCCCACAGCCACGCCCCCTCTCAACCCAATTGTTTGTGATTTACGCACACTGACAGCAAAGTCGAGCGCACAACATCATTTGCAGCTCATTAATCAGGTCTGTGTGGCTGCTGCTGCTGTTCGCTGCGGGGCCTACGGAGCAGTCGACCTGAAATTGTGGCAGGCTTCTTTCTGGCTGCCACATCGTGCGGCATAATCGGCTTTTCTTCATATTTAACGAGAAAATAAACACATATATATAGACATGATATATATGTAAGTACTTCATATATATTAATATATTTATACAGAAATTTTGCAAATATTTGCGCAGCGTAACAAAAAGTGATTGAGATGCCTCATGCAATGCCGGCTCTGATATGCAGCTGATGACTGAGAGAGCATGGGAAAAGGGGTAGAGTAAATGAGGCATTTGCCTGATATAATACCCCCAGTACTTACACACGCACATGTAATAAAATATGTACTAGCTGTAAATACTCCGATAAACATGTGGCATTATGGGCACATGCCTAAGCAGTGTCGGAGTCTGCGTCAATCAGAGCAATAATCAAATTTGATTTATTTTACTGGAATAAAAAAAACTGATGATAAAATCTATGATAGATTAGAGTATGTGTGGAATAATTGTAAAATAATGTATACGTTTATGCCTGGATTTACCAGTCAGTCTGAGCCAGTATTGAGATATATAATAAAGAGAACACCTCTGTCTGTCTCTCTCCCCCGTCGGTCTCTCTCCCTAGTCTACTTAATACTGAGAGAGAGGCAGGAAGAAAGGAAAAGAGAGAAAGCGAGAGAGTGCGAAAGAGAGAGAGAGAGATATATAGATTTCCTATATAATATGGAACACACCTTCGTTGCTTAAGAGCTTATAACTCCTCTAATATATATTGCTAATTCGACACATGACCTAGCTGATCGTAGATAGTTTCATTTATATATAGTTTCATTTATCTATTCATGATCTCAACCTCTGTACTTAACTCTTTAACTCATTTTCTCAAGTTGAGCCAAAAGTTTTGATACTTTCGTATTACAGCACCTTCTAGTTGCCATTATTTTCGTTTTATGGCCACTTTAGCTTGGCCATCTTATCTGGCCTTTGTCTTTTGTATCTGCTCGCTGATTTAATAAACCATCTGGTTTTGCATTCTCATCTGCGCCAAAAAACACTTGTAAAAAGGGAACTGCAACTGGAAGCAGCAGTAGCAGAAGTAGAAGGAGGAGGAGAATATTCATTTACCTTAAACATGACCTGTAGGCATAAAATTGTAAATGGGGTATGTTGAAGTGGAGGGAGAGTATGTGAGAGGCGGAAAAAATTAATTTTAGAGGATGCAAGCACATATACTGATTGGTAGAGAGATATGTAGATATATATAGGGAGAGAGTTAGATTGATGAATAGCTAGACAGAAGTCGGATAGACTCAAATTATACAAAATATCTATGAAGTAATGCTGAAAATATACTATTTACTAAATATAGAAGATTTGAACGATATTCTAGTCCAGTATTCCTTACTCTTCAACCCTCCTTAGAATCTAAGAATGGTCTGCTATGTTTTCATTTCTATTTTCCAAGTTATCAACTCATATTATTTCACTATAGGATATCTGCTGATCCAAACGCGCACCTTCAAGTCGCGTAACGCTGCTGCTTGCTGGTTTTATGTTGCACGCCTCAGCGGCTTTTATGCTGCAGCAGGCCAAGAGAGCTTGCAACACGGAGTCGCGGCCGGAAAAAGCGGCGTCCAACAGCGGATGTGGGCATATTTCAGCAGGAGATAAAACAGACGGTAATGATGATGATGATAACACTTGCGAATGGGCGGGGCCAAAGGCTAAAGCAGCAACCGCAGCAGCAGCAGCAACAGCGAGGCAGCAACTGCAACAACAGCAACAGTGGTAACAAGAGCAACGGCAGCAACAGTCAACTACTACAGCAACAAGAAACAGCAACAGCAGCAGCAGCAGTGGCAGCAGCAGCAGCAGCAGCAACATTACTTCAACAGCAGCAACAGCAGCAGCAATCGACAGTAACTTCTGCTCGTTAACATTAAGCGCATTTATGCATGCAATTTTTGATATAACAAGAGAGGAGTACGGCGAACATAACGAGTGCTCAGATAAAGATATCGCCGATAAGTTTGCAACAGGGTTTTGATGGCCAACTTTTGATGACCCAGCTATAGAGTATATATATATATTTTATATATATATATATATTGGCAATCAATGCTGCCATTTGCTCAGTTATTGCCAAATTGCATTACGAGTTATGGCCCATTGATTTGTGCGCTTTTGTGCACTGCTCGTAATCATAATCTTTTAATTTATGATGCACTTTATGAGGGAACTGCTCTTTTACTGGTCCGCCTCCCAGCCAGAAGTGAAGCTGCTTTAGTTTAGCCGCCATCTTGATTTTCGCCAATACGAAATTATTGAACTGCCTGCAGCAGAGTGCTGAAACGAATACCCTACAGACTTAGAGAAGCTTAGAGCGTGGAGGATAGAACATGGAACATAGAATTGGGAATATCGATCATATGATATAGAATATGTAACATGGAGCATGGAACATAGAACACAGCATGGAATATTAAAGTCTTACCATTGAAAGGAGAATACAGAACCTAGGTTATAGAACATAGATAATATAGAATACAGATTAGTCTCATTAGTCAAGGATCTCCATAGTCTCTAGTTTCCTGCCAACCCTTAAGATTCATTGCCATTTCCTAACCAGTCAACACATTCTCTTAAAAGCCCAAATTCCTGCCTACATTCTCATTGCCTGTTGGGCTCTATAAACCCGAGCTCACGCTAAATACAATTAAGTTAAAATTGTTTCCTTTTATTTATATAAAATTCCATTCATGTAGAGTATAAATTGCAATGCAAAGCCCTACAAAAAAAAAAAAAAAAAAATAGAAAGGAAAACCTCGCAACTGGGGTCAAAGTTTAATTGTGAGAACGAACATGCGTGGCCGGCGCTGGCAACATAAATCATTCTTTATTTCAAGCCGGTCAGACGCACACACACACACGCTCACACACATGCGTAAAGTTTAATAATGAATGGCGTTGGCCCCGGCGAGCATTAACACCTACCTTGCAGGGTGTAGAGAGTGCGTGCCACCAAATGCTGCTAACAAATCAAGACTGTGGCCAAAAGGAATTGTTTTTCTTGTGCTTCTCTTTTCATTTTGTTTGTTGATTTCTTTTTTTTTCTGGTGTACGGCTACACTGTAATTAATTATGGTGTTATTTAATTTAATTGCGTGTGTGGCATTTAGACGCAGTCAGTTGGCAAGTGCGTACAAATGGCTGGCCTATTAGCAGACGCCGCCTTTAAAACACACACACGAATACACACACGCATACATTCATATGCACTTGCAGGACACACATACATATACACACACACTGAAAGCTCAACCCCCTGCGGGTAGACAAATGTGTTTTCATGTTTTGGGAAAGCAACTGAAGCATTTGTCATTGTGTGCATTTAGGCCACATATGCTCGTTGATTATGTTGATCATGATAATGATATAAAAATTATGCTGCCAACCTGCTGTGAGCCATGGTGCGTATACGCATTATATGCCCATTTGTAGCGACTAAGTGCGAGTATTTTGGCTTCCATCAAAAATACATGAGCTACATACAAAATGTTGTTGTTGTCGTTGTTGTTGTTGTCATTTCAAGTGAAATCTATAATAATTCAAAGCTGGCTGAACAGCACTTATAAAGAGAGATATTTATAGAAGGGCTTCCTAGGGTATTCACCCTAAAACCAATTGTAAAAAGTTTAACGGGAGGTATATTGGGACTAGGAATAAAAGTCAGGCAGTATAAGCAACTCTCAATCATTACATTCCGAAATATTAAATATATCAGAGAATAACCAGAAAATGTTCTGATCTAACAAGAAATTTATATAAAGCTAATATCGATCTACATAAATTTATATATCTCTATTATATCTAAAAATTAATTCAACTTTCAGATAACTGATTCTGACTGCACTTAGAGCATTTACTAGTCGCGTATTCCCTACTTTGCTTTTTCGCTGCCTGATTTACACAGACAAATTTCAGAGCTGGTTTCAATGGCTTTCCATAGACATGGGATAATGCATGTTTTTTTTTCGACTCGCATGGATCAGTTAACGCTTGCCAAAATGACAGCTAGCAAACAACAACAACAACAACAACAACAAGCGAAAATAAACCAAATAGCAGCCAATCAACACTTGCTACAAATCAGAGAAACTACAAAAACAAAAACAACTTTTTTGATGCGGGTCATGTGGAAAATTGGGGTTGCATTTTCCACTGTATATGTGCTGGATGCTGTTGTTTTTGTTTTTGTGTTTTTTTTTTCAGTTCTCGTGCTGGCATTTTAAATTAGCGCTAATTGAATCAAGCCAAGAAGTGTTTTCGTTCTCGTTCATCGTCCATCTGTCTGTCCGTTTGTCCACAGCTGTCCCTTTGTCCGTTTGTCAGCCTGTCAGTTAAGTCAGTTAAGTCAGCTGTCACATGTGCAAATTTGTTGTATAAGTTTTTTGACAGCCTCGAAATCCCATACATTGGCATTCGCATGTAAGTCAAACTCGAGCTTGATGCCTTCCGGTTCAACTCGAAGGTTCTTTAATTTCTGAATTCCTTAATTTGTTTACTTCTGATTGTCATCGGTGTTTTACTAATGAGCATTTTCAGGCTGAAATTAAGCATTGTTTACCCATTGATTAAGAACAATTAAATGGGCCCTAGTTGGTATTGCTCGACTCGTATATACCCTGAATGGCTTGAGTAGCTGGATAGGCGTTGCTGACTAAAGGTACTGCCAAAAGGAAAGACTGTTATATGCGTATAATTTTGCGAAATTGACGATTCTGGCTCTTAAAGTATTCGAGATAACCTCAAATGAGCTGTTGATGATTTCAAGCTGACTGAACTGGAACTCTGTTACTCTAGCTCTTATACAGTAGATTATCAGATTGAAATGCTCGTACATAAGATCAAATAATGAGACACACTCAGCTCAAGTCATCTGTTAATCATAAATAAGACTCGATCTCCTTCAAAGCATCGTCCACAACTCCCTCTTCCCGTTACATACCTTTGTACATAACCCTATTTACCCTGCTTTTCATTGGCTTCCAGGGTATATGCATAATTGCTTTTTGATTAATTGACTCGACTTAATGATATTTCCTGGCTGTCAACACAACTAATATAATAAACAATTATTTACTTTGCTCTTAGTTCGTTAAATGTCATTTAGCTTTCCGTTTCCAATAAGCCTAAAAGCCTGCAGGTGTCTTAGACAAATATGTTAGCCTTTCTATCTGATGCACTTGACGGCTTTAGCTCGCTGCCAATTCACTTACATCTCCCAATTTCAGTTGTTATCTTTAATTTACTTTAATGCTTGTTTAAACTACTCTCGGCTGTTCACACACATTTCCAGATAATTTTATTTAATTTGCCTCATTTAAAATGCATTTATTTTCTGTGCATATGTCACATGTAAACTTATTTAAGTGTAAAGATATAACTGTTTAATAATTCAATTAACACAAAAGTATTTAGTTAACATTTATATATAAAAAAAAAAAAAAAATAGCAGTTGATGTTCAATGTGAGCTATAAGTCGAAATCTGGATGCGCTTGCTCATAGTACACATATCATATGTTGATATAGACAATATACAGATAAAGTTAATATATAGTTAAAGATATCTCTCTCACATAAATATTGGAAAACATCGAAAGCCTAGAGAGGTGCTCTCTTATGTCAGAGAATGTCTTGTCAAAGATGCTCTCTCATTGAAACATCTGTTGGAGTATCAAGTTTCAAAGGTCCAACTAGAACCAACTGATGTTTCAATGAGAAAGCAAATATTTATTCTATTTCTATTAGACTTGCCAGGGTTAATAAATAATTGTAATCATATGCCCTAATATGTGAACAATGATTATATTTTAATTGTTTATCTGTTGAGTTACCGAGCCATGAAATCAGAAGAGTAACTCGACCATAAAGAGAAAAAAGAAAAGTGAAAAAAGTAAAATTGTTGGACTGACGTTATAATACTGCTACTCATATATAGATCTATCCGTAGGTAATATCTAAATATCATAAATAGAGAAGATCAATAGGATTCTAAATGTTAACGATGTGCTTTGTCCTAATAATCCACACAGCTGAATTCATATATATGTATATGTATATGTTAATATATATTATGCCAAAAATTTAACAGACGAATTTCTATAACTTAAATGTCAAATTTGCATTCTCACATTACCTGATAACCAGAGAAGTATTACCAATAAACCTATATACTCTGTTAATCAGTTTGTAAACTATTATAAGTATGCTCTGTGCAGTCAACTGTTGAACACCAAAAATTTATTAACTATGCTAAATGCTATTGCTATCGCAGCTCTTGTTGTTGCTGTTGTCAGTCGTTAATTTTTCGCACGCCTAATGAATTTTACAATACATTCTTTTTTTTGTTTGCCATCGTCAGCCAGCGTATTAGCCAATCCTTTTTTTTGGACTCCGCCAACTCATAAATATTTAATGCAAAATAATTAACAGAATCGCGTGCACTGCGGCAAACGAGAGACGGGCGAGAGCTGGAATGATGGAATGATTGATTGCTGCTGCCAGCCAGTGGACAATCATAAAATTTTCGTTAATCAAGTTTAATTAATTAAGGGCGACAAAATGGTGGCGCCTTGCGGCCAGGAGTCTGGACCAAGTCTGCGCGGGATAATGGCAAACGCTGCTGCCCACGGCCAACAGCCAACAGCCAGCAGCCAACTGGCAACTGGCAACTGCCAACTTCCATTTGCCATTTGCCAGCTGCCATATCCGTGTCAATATTTCCTGCTGCTGCTCGGCCGTAAATTATGCAATACTTTTCCGCCAGAGGGAGTTGGGTGCACGTGTCGCCAATTGGCAATCATCAACTTTTGTCGTACGCCTCGTCAGCGACTTTTGAAACAGCGTCAGCTCCAATGACAGTTGCCATAATGCCATAGATTATGTTGTTAAATTTAAGCCATGAGCAACAACAGCAACAGCAGCAACATCAACATTTGCCGCTAGTTCATTATCACATTGATTTATATAATATTTCTATTGAAATGCTTTTAATAACCGAGAAGAAATATTTTACGACTAACATTGATTATCCATAACGGGAATTAATTCTAAGGGTTGATTGCTCTAGTTCCAATCGATGAACTATTAAAGTATCCATTTGAATCACTGGATCATTGAGGTTATTTACTAATGAGCGGGAAAGTAATGTATAATGTTCAGCTATAGATCAATAGCTCGTAGCTCAATTGAACCATTGGTTTATGTATAGTTGAATAACAGAACTGGTTCAAGAATAGCTAACGAATTTAGCCAATAAACAAATTGATCTAATCGCCAAATTGAGCTAAATTGCATTCATGCTGATCTTTAAAAAATATATCCCCTTCACAATTAAGCATTAATATAACCACATATATATTTCGAGTGAAGAAAACAGTAACTTCTACAGAATTGGAATAGGAAAGCTGACATTGGCTCATTATTGAACTTTTCTATAGACATAGAGTATATGGGCATTATAACCACCATCCGCTAGAGCGCGAAATAGTATTATCATTATTAAAGTATTGAAAATAAGATAATAACGCACTTATTTTGCTAGTAAGCAATCTAGATAATGCGACATTTCTAATCATATACATATTTTTATATAAAATATAGATAAATAAAATATGAAAGCAGTCGCAGCTCAGTTCTCTCTATATGAAATCAGTTAAAAGTTTTCGGTATAACTTACAAAATTTTATTTTATAGCTGAGCAGCTGTTGAAACCATGGACTTGAAAATATTTGCGCTAGTCATCCTGTTTGTAATATGGCAAAGGGTAACTGATAAACTAAGTGTAAAACTGTGTAAAAAGTAAAATAAATTAAATAAAATAAAATATTGCAGAGCTGTGATCCGAAGATGATTTTCAAAATGAAAAAGATCGAATGCGTGGCCGGTCCACTCTTTATCTCGAACCCGTTATGCGTTGTGAAAGCGATCAATTGGAATAAGGCAGTCGCTCATATGGATGGTGATACTATCCGACCCATACGAAATGTGTCCGTAAGTAAAGAGTACTCCATAACATGTATTATCTAGTTAAGCTCTTCTAATCTTGTAGGTTCGTTTGCGGGCTTTCAAACAGGACTACAGCAATCAATATCAGCCCTTTCTAATCGATATCACAATCAATTTATGTAACGTGATATCGAAAAAGAACTTTTCGCCTTATGGCAATATTATTCGAAAAATATGCTATCGGTTTTCCAATTTAAACCACTCTTGCCCCTACGAAGGTCATCTGATGGCCCGTGACTTGTATATCGATGAAAGCCTATTCCCGGTATTCCCATTAGGTTCCTATCAATTTTCACTTTTTGTAGTGGAAAATCATGCCAACGGCTTCGATTACATTGGCGACATCAGGTTTTATGTTAATGCCATGGAGATGGTTCGCTTGAATAGAAGGACAACTAACACTAACAAGAACTAAATAATATGTGATAGTTGCAAAAAAAAAAATGAGTTTTCTTAACTGAATGTAATTTGAATTATAAGAAAAGTAAAGTTGTCATAAAGTAAACTGACCAGCAGATGTTTAAGCTTGAACTATTTGAGAATTAGAAACGAGCAGCAAGCAAACATAGGGTATACGCTAACAATACTTTAACATTGAATCTACTGAGCATGTGAAAGAATTAACTCCATCAGCCTTAAGCTTTCATAAAAACACATATTATGTTTGGAATCAGAAAGCTAGTAGGTCAGAGTTGACTCCTCTATAGATTATATGTACATACATTATAACCACCATCCAATAGAGCGAGAAATAGTATTATTATTATTAAAGTATTTAAAAGAAGCTAATAACGTAATTATATTGCTAGTAATAATTCTGAATTAAACGATACATATTTTTATATAAAATCTGAATAAACAAAATACGATGGAAAGCAGTCACTGCTCAGTTCTCTCTATATGAAATCAGCTAAAGGTTTTCAGTATAACTTACAAAATTTTTAAATAATTTGTATAAAACAATATCGCTTAAGAAAACAATTCATCAAAAATCGATTTGCTTAAATCAGGAACTTAAGTCAACGCTATATATAATATTTTATAGCTGAATAGCTGTTGAAATCATGGACTGGAAACTATTTGCGCTATTCAGTCTGTTTGTAATATGGCAAGGGGTAAATGAAAAACGAAGCAAAAACTTTTTAAAAAAGTAAATTACAGTTAATAAACTAATAAAAATAAAATATTGCAGCACTGTGATCCGAAGATGGTTTACAAAATGAAAAAGGTTGAATGCGTGGCAGGTCCACTCTATGTCGCGAACCCGTTATGCGTTGTGAAAGCGATTAATTGGAATAAGGCAGTCGCTCATATGGATGCTGATATCATCCGACCTCTACGCAATATATCCGTAAGTAAAGAGAACTCCATAACATGTATTATCTAGTGAAGGTCTTCTAATCTTGCAGGTTCGTTTGCGGGTTTTCAAACAGGACTACAACAATCAATATCAGCCCTTTCTTATTGATGTGACAATCAATATGTGTTACGTCATGTCGAAAAAGAACTTTTCGCCTTATGGTATTATCCTTCGAAAAATAACTGGTCGGTTTACCAATTTCAATCACTCTTGCCCCTACGAAGGTCGTCTGATAGCCCGCGATTTGTATGTTGACGTAAATCTATTGCCATTATTCCCATTAGGTTTCTATAAATTTTCACTTTTTGCAATGGAAAGTCATGCTAATGGTTACGATTATATTGGGGAAATTAAGGTTTATGTTAATGCAATGGAAATGGTTCAATTGAATAGAAGGAAAAATAACACTAACTAGGACTGAATTGCAAAAAAAGAAAGTTTTTAACTGATTTAAATTTGAATTATGATAAAAATAAAGTTGTCTCAAAGTTAACTGAACTCTGTATGTGTGTGTGTATGTATACAGATATAGAGATGTTGGTATTGTTGTTAGTTAATCCGAAATTGAAATAAAGCAAAAGTGCAAATGGAATGAGATCTCTTATTACCATTGCGCAATATTTCGGTAAAGAAATTTCTATTGAAATGTGTTATATACGAATACTTATTATTTATTAATTATAGTAAATGAAATTTTACAATATAATACAAACTTACATTGGGGAATTCAGCAGATATTTAACTGCTCTTAATCGTGAACTATTTTATAATTAAAAACGAGCAGCAAGCAAATATAGGGTATACCCTAGTCAAGGCATAATGCTGCTTTCTTATGGAGTAAAGCATCTTTAGTATTGAATCTACTGAGCCTGTGAAAAAATTAGCTTTATCAAACGTAAGCTTTCATAAAAACACATATTTCGAGTGAAGAAGGCAGCAACTTCTATAACTTCTACAAAATTGGAATCAGAATGCTAGTAGGTAGATCAGTGTTGAACTTCTCTTTAGACGTAGAGTATATGGACATTATTACCAGCGTCCACTAGAGCGCGAAATATAATTATATTGTTAAATAAGATCAATAATAAATTATAAATCTAGATAGACTGATATTGTTAATAATTTTCGAATACACATTTTTATATGATATATAGATATATAACATATGATGGAAAGCAGTCACAGCACAGGTGTCTCTATGTGAATTCAGTTAAAGGTTCTCGGTATAAATTTCAAATTTTTTAAATAGTTTGTACGAAACAAAATCGATTAGAAAAACAATTTATCAAAAATTGATTAGTTTTAAGTTATGAACTTAACTTATCTCTTATTATTATTTATTTAACATATATTATTTGATAGCTGAGCTGCTATTGAGATGATGGACTTGAAAATATTTGCGCTAATCAGCCTGTTTGTAGTGTGGCAAGGGGTAATTGAAAAACCAAGCAAAAAACTATATCAGAAAGTAAACTATCCTAAAATATTGCAGCACTGTGATCCAAAGGTGATTTACAAAATGAAAAAGATCGAATGCGTGACTGATCCACTCTTTGTCTCGAAATATTTATGCGTTGTGAAAGCGATCAATTGGAATAAGGCAGTCGCTCAAATGGATTGTGACCTTATCCGACCCATACGCAATATGTCCGTAAGTAAAAAATATTCCATTAGATCTATGAACTAATTGACGTCTTCTAATCTTGCAGGTTCGCTTGCGGGCCTTCAAACAGGACTACAACAATCAATACCAGCCCTTTCTAGTCGATGTCACATTCAATATGTGTGACGTTATGTCGAAAAGGAATTTTTCGCCTTACGGCCTTATCATTCGAAAAATAACTGAGCGATTTACCAATGTCAATCATTCTTGCCCCTACGAAGGTCATCTAATGGCCCGCGACTTATATGTCGATGAAAACCTATTGCCGGTATCACCATTGGGTTTCTATAAATTTTCATTGTTTTTAATGGATACTCACGATTTCATTGGGGAAATCAAGGTTTATGTTAATGCCATGGAGAGGGTTCGCTTGAATAGACGGAAAAATAACACTAACTAGAACTGAATACGATGTTATAGTTGCAAAAAAACAAAAAATGAAGTTTCTCAACTGATTAAAATTTGAATTATGATAAAAATAAAATTGTCTCAATCTTAAAACATCTCTATGTGTGTGTATGTATACAGATATATATATGATGGTATGGTTGTTAGTTAATCTGAAACTAGAATAAGCCAGATGTGCATATGGTCTGCGGTCTCATAATACCATTGCGCAATATTTCGGTAAAGAAATTTATACTGAAATGTATTATATACTAATACTTTTTATATAATATATATTAATTATAGTATATGAATTTTTACAATATAGTACAAACTTACATTGTCTCCAACAGCAGTTGGAGAACTAACTCCGTTTGTTCAAAAAAACATATATTTCGAGTGAAGAAGGCAGTTACTTTTATGACTTCTGCAGATTTGGAATCAGAAATTTTACAGGTAGCTCACTGTTGAACTTCTCTACAGACGTAGAGTATATGGACAATATAACCACCATCCGCTAGAGCGCGAAATAGTATTATTTTTATTAAAGTATTGAAAATAAGATAATAACGCGCTTATTTTGCTAGTAAGCAATCTAGATGGTGCGATATTTCTAATTATATTCATATTTTTATATACAATATAGATAAATAAAATATGAAAGCAGTCGCAGCTCAGTGCTCTCTATATAAAATCAGTTAAAAGTTTTCGATATAACTTACAAATTTGTATTTTATAGCTGAGCATCTATTGAAATCATGGACTTGAAACTATTTGTGCTAATCAGCCTGTTTGTAGTGTGGCAAGGGGTAATTGATAAACTAAGCGAAAAACTATATCAGAAAGTAAACTAAACTAAAATATTGCAGAGCTGTGATCCAAAGGTGATTTACAAAATGAAAAAGATCGAATGCGTGGCAGATCCACTCTTTGTCTCGAAATATTTATGCGTTGTGAAAGCGATTAATTGGAATAAGGCAGTCGCTCAAATGGATTGTGATCTCATCCGACCCATACGCAATCTGTCCGTAAGTAAATTCATTAGGTCTATGAACTAATTGACGTTTTCTAATCTTGCAGGTTCGTTTGCGGACTTTCAAACAGGACTACAACAATCAATATCAGCCCTTTCTAGTCGATGTCACATTCAATATGTGTAACGTTATGTCGAAAAGGAATTTTTCACCTTACGGCCTTATCATTCGAAAAATAATTGAGCGATTTACCAATGTCAATCATTCTTGCCCCTACGAAGGTCATCTAATGGCCCGCGACTTATATGTCGATGAAAACCTATTGCCGGTATTCCCATTGGGTTTCTATAAATTTTCATTGTTTTTAATGGATACTCACGATTTCATTGGGGAAATGATATTTTATGTTAATGCCATGGAGAGGGTTCGCTTGAATAGACGGAAAAATAACACTAACTAGAACTAAATTCTATGTCAAAGTTGCAAAAGTTTTTAACTGATTTAAACTTGAATTATGGTAAAAATAAAGTTGTTATAAAGTTAACTGACCTCTGTGTGTGTGTGTGTATGTATACAGATATAGAGATGTTTGCATGGTTGTTAGTGAATCCGAAACTGAAATAATGCTATGCGAATGGACTGCGATCTCGTACTACCATTGCGAATTATTTTGGAAAAGAACTTTCTATTGAAAATTATAAATGAATTATATTACATAATTTTTTACAATGAAGTACAATACTTGCATTGGGGAATCACCAGCAGATGTTTAACTGATCTTAAACTTGAACTATTTGAGAATTAGAAACGAGCAGCGAGCAAATATAGAGCATACTCTAGTAAAGGCAAAATTCTGTATTTATATGCAGTAAAGCAACTTTAACATTGAATTTAAAGAGCCTGACTTAAGTTACCATAAAACACATATTTCGAGTGAGGAAGACAGTAATTTCTATAACTTCTACAGATTTGGAATCAGAAAGCTAACAGGTAACTCTGTGTTGAACTTCTCTACATACGTAAAGTATATGGACATTATGACTCCCATCCACTAGAGCGCGAATTAGTATTATTATTATTGTAGTATTGAATAATTGCAAATTATACATCTAGATAAAGCGATATTTTTAATATTTTTCGAACCATATACACAGTTTTATATAATATATAGTTATATAAAATATGATGGAAAGCAATCACAGCACAGTTCTCTCTATGTGAAATCAATTAAAAGACCTCGGTATAACTTACAAATTTTTAAATAATTTGTCCAAAACAAAATCGATCAGTAAAACAATTCATTGAAAAACGATTAGTTTTAAAAATTGAACTAAACTTAGGTCTATATGTATTACATATATTTAATTTCCCTTATTATTTTATAGCTGAGCAGCTGTTGAAATTATGGACTTGAAATTAATTGCGCTTGTTAGCCTGTTTGTAATATGGCAAAGGGTAAATGAAAAACTAAGCACAAAACTGTATCAAAAGTTAGTTAAATTAAATAAAATAAAATATTGCAGCACTGTGATTCGAAGATGGTTTACAAAATGAAAAAAATCGAATGCTTGCCAGATCCACTCTATGTCTCGAAATTTGTATGCGTTGTGAAAGCGATCAATTGGAATAAGGCAATCGCTCAAATGGATTGTGATCTCATCCGACCCATACGCAATTTGTCCGTAAGTAAAGAGTATTCCATAACATGTATTATCTAGTTAAGGTCTTCTAATCTTGCAGGTTCGTTTGCGGGCTTTCAAACAGGACTACAACAATCAATATCAGCCATTTCTAGTCGATGTCACAATCAATTGGTGTAACGTGATGTCGAAAAAAAACTTTTCGCCTTATGGCGCTATCATTCGAAAAATAACTGATCGATTTACCAATGCCAATCACTCTTGCCCCTACGAAGGTCATCTGATGGCCCGCGACTTGTATGTTGATGAAAACCTATTGCCGGTATCACCATTGGGTTTCTATAAATTTTCATTGTTTTTAATGGACAACCATGCTAACGGTTACGATTGCGTTGGAGAGATCAAGGTTTATGTTAATGCAATGGAGTCGGTTCGTTTGAATAGAAGGAAAAATAACACTAACTAAATTTGAATTCTATGTCATAGTTTCAAAAAAAAAGCTTTTTTAACTGCTTAAAATTTGCATTACGATAAAAATGAAGTTGTTTCAAAGTTAACTGACCTCGGTGTATATGTGTGTATATAGAGAGATGTTAGTGTGGCTGTGTGACATTCACAGTTTAAGCATATTTTCTATACTTCAGATATGATTATTATAAATCAAACTGTAAGTGATAATTGTGATTGCTCATGCAGTCATATAAATAATTATATAGATATGACAAAACAATTAACAGTTGAAATCAAATCTAATATGGAGTCACGTATATTTATTGGCAGTTGACCTAATGTATTTATCGATGCTGGAACTCTTTTGCCTACTGCAGGCGTGTTAGAAGATAAAAATAAATTGAAGAAGTTGAGTGGAAACTTTTTCACCTACGGCAAAAATATACATAATATAATCAAATTGTTTTGAATTTTTCTTTTAGTTTTCACATCTAAATTGATTGCAATCGCCTTTCTTTGCACTTCCCATAAGTCTTGTAGGTTTGTCCTTTACTTCCTTACTGAAGTGATGATAGCCCAATTTGAAAAGTCATGTGATACATTATGTTATGCCTCGATTAACAGTAACTACAACGATAATCGCTTGCTATTAAAAAGCAGAATTTTGTAGTGATATATTATGTATGCTCCTAGACATATAAAAGAGCTAGAAATATTTCAAGAACAATTTCATTCAGCATTTCCTGTTATATATATTCTATGTTTATGATATTTATGAATATACTCGACATTCATTGATGATTTTACTACTTTCTCGCTTCATTTATTACGATTTCACCACATTTAAAATCACTTTTAGCTTCCCTCTATTTGTATGAAGTGCAGCCATTGCCATCCGAAAATTAAACAGTCGACAAAATGTACCCAACTTGGATGGTCTTCATAATCCTATGGCCGGCGTGTAGTTTAGTAAACCACAATATATATCTAATAGACTTATAAGATATTATTAGCTTTATCTTTTTCAGTGCGCCGATCCAAAAATTGTATACAAGTTTAAGAGCGTCGAGTGCACTCCTAACCCGAAACGGGTTCAGAACCTCTCCTGTTCTATTAAGGCAGTCAATTGGAACAAGGCAATTGGTCAACTTGACTGTGATATCGTTGTGCCACTGCGCAATTTGTCGGTAAGTAAAAATATCGATTTATTAATGTTCTCTTTATGATGTAATTCCTGTTTCAGATCCAGTTTGAGGTATTTAAAAAGGGCTACAGCAATCAATATCATCCATTCTTGATCAATTCCACGTTTAATGTGTGTGACATCGTTGCTAAAAGAAGTTTCTTGTCCTATGGAACACTTTTGTTCAAATTAGTCAAAGATTATACAAATGCCAACCACTCTTGCCCGTTTAAGGTAAATTGCTATTGATAACACCAGATTTATGAGCCGATGTAATTGAATTCCTTTAACACGTGCAGAATCATATAATTGCTCGGAATTTCTCCATTAATGAGAGCCTAATGCCAAGTTTTCCTTTAGGCTTCTACCGGTTTTCCCTTAAACTCACTGAGGGCTTTGACAATCGACCAAGTGATCTAGCGGCATTCATCAAACTTGATGCTCAAGTCATGGAAATGATAAAACTGAGGAACAAAAAGAAGTTGAACAACAATAATACAAATACACCAAGATTCAACCTAGTCTAATTCGGTTGTATAATGAACAAAATGTATTTCTCCTTGAAGTTAATTTCAAATCGAAAATATATGTCTATAATGTATATATTTGCGAATATCAGTCAAAATGTTGTCTTTCTCTTCTTACTTTTCGGTATGATAAACTAATGTAATTCTAATTATTTCAAGTCTCAAACCTAAAAAATCTAGGAAATACTTTGAACTTTTCGAAATCGAATTGTAATTTCAGTCAAACCCATTAAATTTCAATATTCTATATATTCTATACCCCAACTCAATAAATGTCAGCGAATATGAATTAGATTATAATTAAGATATTTATGTATTTCTATTTTTATAATGATATCATTCATTCATTACCCCATCTGTTTAAATTCGAAAGTCACTGATTACTAATTTTATTTGATCCCTTGTCATTCGATTATTGATCAGTCGACAAAATGCATTTATACTTGATGGTGTGCGCTGGCCTGTTGCAGGTCTGGAGTATGGTAAAACTTCATATGATCAGTCTGAAATTACTAAGTTATTAAACTGTATTTTCATTGTTAGAGTGCTGCTTCAAATATTGTATATAAAGGGAAGAACATCGAGTGCACAGGGAATCCAAAACGCGTTCAAAATATCTCTTGCTTCGTTAAAGCTCTTAATTGGAACAAGGCCGTGGCACAAATGGACTCTTATCTCGTAGTGCCATTGGTAAATACATCTGTAAGTAATAATATATAATTAACAACTGCTTTCCGACTTATATTCCATTTTGCAGCTCCATTTTGAGGCATTTAAGAAGGGCTACAACAATCAGTATCACCCCTTTCTGGTCAATGTCACCTTTAACATGTGTGACGTTCTCGCTAAACGAAACTTTAAGTCCTACGGAATACTTTTCTTTAAGATAATTGGCAAATATTCGAATATGAATCACACCTGCCCATTCACGGTAAGTTTCAATTGATAATTATCGACACGTCATCATAATAATAAGTCTATTTTACATTTGCAGAATCACGTGTTTGCAAGGGATTTGCTTATTGATTCGAGCGTAATTCCTGTTTTACCTTTAGGCTTTTACATGTTTTCCATGACATTTTCAGACGGTTTACCTGATGGGTCTAGCGATCCAGTTGGTGATGTCAAGTATTACTTTCAAGCAATGGAAATGGTAAAAATGAAGAAAAGCAAGAAATTGAATAATAGAACTGCAATAATACCCAGCATTTCATAAAGTTATATTAATGGAAATTAATAAAATAAATGAACATTTTCGATAGAAAATAGTTTCAATTTTTAATTTACAGTATATACGAATTTACAGTATAATTCTGAAAAAATGCATATATACATACATACATATTTATTCATATTTATGTATGTAATGCCTTCGATTAACACCATAACGATAATCGCTTGCTATTAAAAACCAATTAAAAGGAATTTTTGCTTAATGATATTTAAAGTATTCCCCTAAAGAGAAAGCTTACATTAATCTACATATATATGGGAGTTAGAGTTGACGAATTATCAGTGAACGCAATGTATTTACGGATCCTCATTATATTTTATTTGTGGCACCTGTACAAAGTGGTAATACCTTTATGAGCTAATATAATAGTGAGATAATATTGTATACCCTCTATATATCTATAGTGCGCTGATCCCCAGATTGTGTATAAGTCGACAAATATTGAGTGCTTCCCTGATCCAGCGTTCGCTGTAAACGCGACCTGTTACCTGAAGGCTATTAATTGGAATAAAGCCGTTGCCTACATGGACTGCGATCTGGTTTTGCCTCTGGCAAATACTTCGGTAAATAGAATTTGTATGATATATAGCAATGTGATATATCATGTCTTATATTCCTTTCTTTATACAGGTGCACATCGAGTTGTTCAAGCGCAGCTACAGCAATCGATATCATCCGTTTCTAGTCAATTCTATCGTCAACATATGCGACCTTATATCGAAGAGGAATTTTCTGACCTACGGCATGATGTTTTGGAAAGTAATCAAGAAATACACAAATGTGAATCACAGTTGCCCCATTAAGGTATTATTCCACTGTTTCTTTACTATTTGAGGAACCCTTAATGAACTTCCTGTTTTCCAGGGTCATCTGCTGGCTAGAAATTTGTACATTGATGAGAATATAATGCCAAAATTCCCACTTGGCTTCTACCTAATATCTCTTAAGTTCTTTGAGAACTATTCAGATCAACCTACCAAATTCGTTGGCACCGTAAAATTGTATGTTAATATTAAGGAAATGGTTAAAATTAAAAACAAGAATTAATTCTATATGTATGGATATACAAATATAAAATAAGTTTAATAAATTCCATTAAATAAATATTAGATATTTTGTATTTTAACCTGACAATAAATAGTTGAACGTTGGTTAGAATAGACTATTAAGTTTCACATTTGATTGGTTTTCGCATTCAATTAATGTGATTTTAAGAAATTTAAAACCATCTGCGAATGCATGTAAATATGTCTAAAATGACGTGTAAAAACTACACTCAGTTCTTCCGTTGAGTTAGAATTCGATTACCATAAAATAGATTTGGCATTCCGAATGCTTTTACGAATATCAAATTAAAATGAACTTTGTAATACCATTATGTTATTGAAATACAAATCTTTTCGCCTCATTTACTATTTTACTACAATTAAAAATAATTTAATGTTTCTCCATATTTATAGTGCAGCCATTGCCATTCGAACATTCGACAAAATGTATCTGCTTTGGATGGTCCTCATAATAGTATTACCAGACTGGAGTGATGTATAAGGCAATTGGAATAGAGTAAATCTATAAGATATTCAAGTCTTTCTTCGTTTTCAGGGCGCAGATCCAAAGACTGTATATAAGGGAAAAAATATCGAATGCATTCCTTACCCGAAACACCTTGCGAACGTCTCCTGTCACATTAAAGCTGTCAATTGGAACAGGGCAGTTGCTCAAATGGACTGTGATCTCGTTGTGCCATTGCGCAATTTGTCGGTAAGACATAATATCGATTTGTAAATACTGTTTTCTTTATTGCTAATATCTATTGTAGGTCCAGGTTGAGATATTTAAAAAGGGCTATAGCAATCAATACCATCCCTTCCTGGTCAATGTCTCCTTTAATGCATGTGACGTCATTGCAAAGAGAAGCTTCTTTCCCTACGGAACACTGATTTGGAGAACAATCAAAGAGTCTTCAAATGTGAACCACACCTGCCCATTTGAGGTGGGTTGATATTAATAATACTGGATTTATAAGCTAACTGTATTGATTTTTTTCAACACATACAGAATCATCTAATGGCGCGGAATTTATACATCGATGAGAATATAATGCCAGATATGCCATTAGGTTTTTACTTGGTATCCCTAAAAGTTTTCGAGGGCTTTCCGAAGAAGCCTATCGAACCAGTTGGTATTATTAAGTTGTATGTTCAAGCAATGGAAATGGTAAAACTTAAGGAAAAGAAGAAGTTCAATGGAACAACAACAAGTAATACTTCAGCTGTGTGAAGTTAAATAAACTCTACTGTTGATTGACGGTCATTTTAGATCAAAAATACTTTACATTTATATTGTGTTTGCGTTGATAATCTCTGCTTTACTTCTCGCCTCACTCTATGAGTCACATTCAGCTGATATATATTAGCTCCACAAGTTTTTAGACTACCCTCGCATGCTAGCTTGAGAGCGTCGTCCGTTTAGCTATAAATGGCGTGCTTTAATTAGATATTGATGCGTTTTATTTCGGACAGATATCAGATCAGTTGCATGGCATACGACAATTACTTAAATAGCCAAAGGCCAAAGCAACATAATGAATGGAGCACAGTTCAGTCGTCCAGCAAACTCTGATTTAACCAGCTGGCAATAATGGCGATTTTTTATTTCATTCCGGAACCGGGTAGTCTCTACGAATGCATCAGCCTGATTAGCTGGGTGCAGTTCGTCATTGGCTGCAGTGGATTCTATGAGCGGGCAGGTCGCTTTGTGAGCAACAAATGGACGCGTCTCTACTCCCTGGGCTTCGTGTGCCTGGTAATATATGGCCTGAGTGCCACCATCTATGCCCTGGTGCAGAATGAGCTGCTGCTGGAGCGACTGCTCAAATTGGACAAGCTCGTGTTGTGCATCATGGCCATGGAGCTGCTGCTGTCCACGCTCGTCTTCTTGATAACAATAATCTCGCTGCACACCTGGTCGCAGCGGTATGTGGCCATCTATCAGCAGCTGGCTGAGATCGACCAACGATTGATTTTCGAGTTCGGCGCCCGCATGAACTATGGCAAGGTCCTGCGCAAACACATTGTGGTGCTCTCCATGGTCGCCGTCTTGTATTTGGGCGCTGTCAACATGGGCCTGGCCCGCCTGGCCGAGGGTCATCATATGGAAATCGTGGTGCCCGCCGCCCTGTGCTATATAATCATAACAGGTGGGCCACACCTGACGGGCTTCGTGCACATGAGTCTGGCCGAGCTGCTGAGCATCCGATTTCGCCTGTTGCAGCAGATTTTGCAGCCGCAGCGACTGCAGAAGCCACAACTGGAAAGATGTTTGCGTTCTTTGGTCGACATGGTCAAACAGCTGCATTACCTAATTATGGATATCAATGAGGTCTATAATGTCTCCTTGTGGTCAGCCATGGCCCACGATTTCACCTTGAGCACCACCGAGCTGTACATCATATTCGGACGCTCGTCAGACATCGGCGAGAGCAGCAGCAGCGACAGCAGCGGCAGTGACAGCGACAGCAACTACAGCGACAATCAGGATGTGGGCGAGGCAATGGGCGTGATGCTGATGGCGTTTCTCTCCATTTGCATGCTGGTGCCCTTCTACAAGATGCTCATTGGACCTGTCTATTGTAGCAAGAGCGTCGAGGAGGGTCGCAAATGTTTGCATTTGCTCGAGCAGCTGGACAATTGGTTTCCGGGGAATCCGGCTATCAAAGAGCTCGTGGAGTCCATAATGCGCTGGCGCTTGCAGTTCAAAATCAACTACACGAGTGGCCGGAGCACGGTGTACGATAAAACTGTTATTACTGTGGTGAGTGGGAGGTTTGAAAGAGAGGAAGAGAGATAGAGAGGGAGAGAGTGAGAGTGGGTGAGAGTGTGAAGGAATGAATGAAAATGAAACTATAAAGCTCACCCAACTCTGACTATATAGTTTTCGACCTGCTGACTTTTTATATTAAAAAGTCTATAACAGAATCTGAAAATACTCATCTTTGTCTACAGAATCCTATATACAATTATTTAACATTTTTCTCGCCGAGATATCGTATGTTACCATTTGCTTTACTTTCACTCTTTTTAGCTTATTTTCTCAAAAACTAATTTTGATTTCTCTTTCAGTACACCTCGATTGTCTGTAATTATTTGCTGGTGCTCATCTCATTTGCCACGACACAGCAGTTGGGCGAGCAGGTGGAACAGCAGAAGGTCGCTCTGCAGGATTGGATAGGCATTTAAGAGAGGTACACACACACACACTTACACACACACACACACACATATATAGTATATCATTAGCTAAATTAATTTACGGCTCGTTAACATACAAACTCCATAAATATGTCAGCGGAGAGCAGCGCCAGCACTGGCTGCCAGTGCACTCCCAGGAGGCGGTCGCTGGCTAATGATTATAATGTTTGTCGTTTATTTTATTTGAATTTTATGCAAATGAAGCGAGCCTCGAACGGGCAATCGACCAGGCAGCCAACCAACAGCTAACCAGCCAGCCATGCAGTCGAGCTTTATCATTGCGACCATGCCTACAGCTCTGTACTGAGCCTCATTTATGGGTGGTGCCACGCCTCCATCACACTTACTTCTCTCATATTGTAATAGATTTTTTTTTTCCTTGCTTTTAAATTGTGCAACAGAAGTGCATTAGAAATTATTTTGTGCATTGCTTTGGTACATTAGACTTGGAGAGAGGGAATTTTAAAATAGATTTTAATATGTAAAAATATATAAAAAAAAATACAACGTTCTCCAAAAGTTTTCAGTACAGTATAAGATAATACTCTGATTCACTCATATACCAAAAATCTCATACAAAATGTAAGTTCATAATTATTTGAAAAAAAAAAAAGAACAATAGAGGGGCCAAAAAGCAACAAAGGCATTTCGTTGCTGTCCAAATGTCCATTTGCGATTATATCGAGCACAATTTGCTGTCGAAATAAGCCTAATAAATAGAGCATTCATTCATGTTGGATGCGTGGCATAAATCCAGATAACAAAAGCCGACGTAATTCGAGGAGGCAAAAGAAGAAAGAAGAAGAGAGCGAAATGAAATTATTGTGAATGAGAACGAACTGAACGCGATTGCTGCTGTTATATGGAATTTATCGAGCCGTGAGTGGGTGAGGAGATGAGGAGCCAAAGGCAACCTCAAGTATTTATTGCAACGCATATTTACGCCCATCAATTGGGCAGCGCGTAGCCCGAATAGCTGCAACATTCCCAATGACCCATTGACGTAATTGAATAATATTTTTTCTCTTTGCGCATACTTTTTGTTTCATATTCCCCCCAAAAGGAAAAAAAAAGAAAACATTCCATGAGTTTCTCTCGCCGTCTCTCTGTTGGGTATAAATGCAATCATCGGTCGGTCATATAATTTGCGATAATTGCTGCATACCGGAAAAAGGAGGCGAAGAGGAGGCAATGAAAGAAGAGCAGGAGCAAGAACAGGAAATAGGAACTTGCCCACATATCGAACAGTTTTTGCGCACGAGAAATAATCAAAAAAAGAGAACAAAATATTACTCGGAACGTAATTGAAAATTAATAGCTTGCACTTAACATATTTCCTAATTACCACAGTACTAAAAACTCAGGGATTTATATATAGAAAATATTTCACGATTTTACATAAATACCTAAATATCACGATATGATAGTTGCCTATTAATGGTCGATTTTGTTTATGTTGAGATGCCTAATTGAAGGCAGTTGTAATGGGATTATTCCCGATGAGATTTATGTTAAAATATTATGAGAGAAAACTTTTAACATAAAATGAAAATGTTGAGTGTTGAAGTCAGTTAAATGAGGACTCTTAAGCGAATGTTAACGGAAGTCTACTGGTAATGTAATGCTATCAGAAAAGGAAGAGCAACTGTTAAGAAGAAACATCTAAAGGATTTTGTACTGTAAAACTGTGATCATTAACAGATTAGCTCAATATACAAATTACAAATGTAAGGTAACATTTATAATTCTGCAGATTTTAAATTTTTAAGTAATAAACCGAAACACAAACACGATAAGGCATTCAAATATCAGTGAGTGAAGGTCGTAAAGCTGAACAATCAGGAGTGCCTATAAGCATATGCTGTTAACGTTAACATACGAATGTTAATGAATGAATGTTAATGCGAGTGCTATGTAAACAGAATTAGCAAAAGTACTTTGAATGCTAACTGTGTGTAAGTTCTCATTGAGTTGCTCAGCTTGAGAGTACTTCAAGGATTTTCCGTGAAACATTTCATCAACTGTGCACACAGAGACATATGTACATACATACGCATAAGTAGGTACATATGTATGTGCACAATAGCTTATGCACGTGACAATCACTGTGTGTGTGCGTGTGTGGGTCGGTGTGTGTGTCAGCTGCGAAGCTTTTGTAATGTCGGAGCCACAACTCATAACAGCATTACCCGCTTTACTTAACTAACTCATTTAAAAGTTTCACTAATAGCTTGTCACACATGTGCTTAGCCCAATTAAAATGTGGTCAGGGCGTGGCACATATGCTGCCCGCATGTGTAGGCAGGGAATGGGGCGCGGAGAGAGGTCTGAGCAGAGATAGCGGCAAGGAGTCTAGAGTAGAGTAGAGCAAGGCATCTGTTCTATTTGATGCACAAAAAGTAACTGCAGCACAATGCGTGCGCCATTGTGTCGTGGCACGGCCTGGCCTGGCTTATTCCATTTATACTTCAAGTTTTTTTTTCTTTTTGTTTTCACGATTTTTAATACCCTGTAAGTTATTGTGTATGGTGTATGATGGACTTTCTTTATATTTGTGTAAAGAAGGTGTTATAGTGCTTTATACTCTTCTGCCTTCTTCTGTCTATTCCATCTTCCATCTGTTCTGAATACATCGATCTCGAAAACCAAAAGATCTAAATATTTGCAATTATGAATATATATTAGTATATAACATACGTAATCCAAAATTATCCTTGTTTTTCGATAGCTCATCCTAGTCCCTAATAAGGGGACTAATCAGGGGGTGTATGTACGTTTACAAGAGAAGCTGAAAAGGATAGAAACAACAGCGACAGAGTATTATAAGATCGAGCGTACCCGACTGAAGCACTCTTAGTAAAACTATCTCTCCCTCCCTCTCCCTCTACCACTCTCATTCACTCTTAACTTAATTAGCAGGCGGCGCATTTTTAATGCGTGCTGCAAAGTCTTTTTTGTCGCACCTGCATAAGGAATGCGAGCACAATGAAATGTTTAAACGGGGTCTTCTCTCTATATATACATACATATATAAAGAACTGAGTGAAAAAGAGTAGCATAAAAGGATAACACAGCGAATTAAGGTTAAACGCTTCATTATAATTATGCGGCTCAGCGATTTGGCATTTGCACATGTGCCCCAGCCGAAAGGGACAGGCGGCCTTAGCAGCACGCATGCCCTATAAATCATCATAAAATACTCAGCTAATTAGCTTTAAGTGTTCTCTGCAAATATTTGAATTAGTTTATTGACAAGTCAATCAAAGCAGGACACAGACAAACGCACACAAACGCACACACACGCACACGCACGACGAGAGACAAATGCATTTATTTGCATATTTCACTTAAAGTGTCAGGCTAAGGATACACAGACAGGCCGGATGGACAGAGATGGAGATAGACGGACGACAGACAGAGCTACAGAGGAAACATTTCTGATTGTCAACGACACTTGCAAATTATCAAAACTTTTGTGTATTTACTCAACACACACACACATATATACATATATATTTATATTTGTATAAATACACATCCTGTGCGTGTCCTTTTTGGCATTTTTGGCACAAATTTATCAAAGCTCAAAGCCAATTCGAATGCAAATAGACAACGTCATATTATTTGCCAAATATTTAAATAACATTTCTATGCAAATATTTGTCAATTGACTTGTACAAATTTTGTTATTATAGATATAAATATACACATGTATTTATACATATAACTATATATATATTTTTAGTTATTTATTTCTTGTCTTCTAAATGATTGTCAGAAATGCATAAATTCTGTTTGCTGACTGCAGCTCGTTAGTTAGTTATACCGAAGGTTTTTCATAAAAATGCAATGAAATTTAGTTTATATTTTAAAGAGTTGACATGCAGTATAAATAATAGAGATATCTATAAATATATAAATATATGCGACTTATAATAATAAAGCAAAATTTGACAAACTGAAATATTTTTAAAATAATTAAAAATTGAATATAGACAAAAACGGAATAATTATAAAATTATATTATATCATAAAAACGGAAAAATTTTGAAATTATAGTATTTCACAATTATTCCGTTTGTAAATAATAGAAGTAGTAATAGAAGTAATAATAGTAGTAGTAGAAATAGTAGTTGTAATTGTAATAATACTAGTAGTAGTAATAGTTCTATAAAATATCCCAACATACTATTAAATGCAAATAAAGCTTAACTTTCAAGTAATTTATTATTTCTTATAATGAATGCTCTTAATGCGTGTTGTCTATGCAGCTAAAACTGCTTAAAAGGGGTAACTGATGAAAGGTACAGGGTATCAGGATTTCAATTCCAGTGAAGTGTATGTTTTCTTGTCTTAGAAAAAAGGATTACTATATAATATTCCCTAATCAATACTGCAGCTCAATATGTTTGCACTCGTTTGGACTGATTTGTCGGAATAAATAAGACTTTACTTGATAATATCCCAACAATATTCTCTGACCATTTGCTTGCAATATTCCGATTGTAAAACATGATTTTTCAAACAAAAAGAAATACAGTCATAAAGTTGGAAAAGTAACCAAGAGTGCTTGGGTTTGCAACTTTTAGCCTTGTGCAGGGTATCTTTAGTCTTAATATTAATTTTTCTTATACTTCAGTGCACTTCGCAGTCTAACACAATGAACTAGAGCACTCCCATTCGATTTAACTTTATTGTCTTGCCCACATTCCGCCTTTCGCCTTGCAGCTACTATCTCAGCTGTTGTATTGAGTTGAAGGCTTTTTCATATGAAAATTAAGTATACCACATGTGTGCCTACTTTGAATGTAAATAATTAATGAAGCAATCAATTAAAACTCACGCCAGTGCTGTGGCGCTTTTTGGCACAGAGCTGCTCCTACTGCCGCTGCTGCTGCTGCTCGTGCTGCTGCTCCTACTCCAGACTTGTTGTTGCCTTCTGGGAAATTTTGTGTCAATTTCGAATGCAAATCCACTTAATTAAAGCAATTTGAATGCAATTTTACGTCTTCAGTATGTGTTTGAATGCATTAAAAATGCATTAACCCCATAGACGAGAGCAACATTTGCTTTGTTTCCCAGCTGCAACAACAACTACGAACTGATGAAGCTCTGGGCTTTGCCCTAACGACGCATTTGACAAATGAAAATTGCATGGCCCTAGCTGGAGGCCCAGCTCGAGTCCGAACTGAACTTCAATTGCTAATGAGCCGAGGTGCCCAAGAAGGCCACGCAGCCATGCACTAAAGCGTCTCAAACGTTCGCTCGAAGTAGCAGTAGCCGCGCAATAAACATTTTTATGGCCAGATTCTAAATCAACATCAACTCAAGTCAAGTCAACTCAACATCAACATCGACGCGTCGCTTCACTCGTGCTTATTTATTTAGACAAAAATAAATACGTGGGCTTATGCATTTAAAATAGCACCAAATGCCATACAGGCAGCGCCCACTGTCTGCCCTGATGACACTTAACGAGCCGTAGGTGACTCGGGGCTGAGGGCCAGGAGGAGCAGGTGCTCAAGAAATATTCTGATCTTGATGCGAAGCGCAATCAAAACGGCTGCAAAAACACTTCAGGCGCCAAGCTGAGCATTCTAGCCATGTCAGAGCGTAAACATTCTAGCCTCACTTGACACACACACACACAGCCACACACACATACACACGCATGTGTGCCCCGTAATGGGGCGCAAATTTGCGAGGTGAGCTTTTAGCCAAGTCTGTAACTGGGATTGTAGCTGGCTGCAAGCGCAAGCTACTCGGAGTGAGGCTGGCATTAATGCATTTAGTAGTTGCCCAGGTCGTGCTCTAGCCCCAGCGCCCTCCTCTCTGAGTCTCATGTTGTTTACACGGTCCAAGCAAACGACTTGACAAGTGTCGCAGCTGCAAGGACACGAAGGCGCAAAGGTAAAACTCAAAAATAACACAACGTATACCTGAATGCTTGTTTACCTGTGTGCGATTACGTGTACGTGTGTGTGTGCGAACGCTCATCTAATTTAAGTGCAAAGAAACAAGCAAATTACAAGCATTTTGTGCAAGCTGCTTAAGCAAAATAAACGAGCGAAAGAAAAGTGCAAAGGTGAAGGCTACTTCTGGCCAAGGGCTTGCCCTACGCTCGACAGCGTATCTTCCTGTGTGTGCGTGCGTGTGACGCTTTTAGCTGTGTCATTTAAATGCATAACATGGCCAAAAATGCCTTAATACAAAACGTTAGGCACGTCAAGAAAATTTGCAAGTTGAACGTTGCCCTTGACTTGAGCTTAAAGCGGCAACAATAAGCTGATGGCCCTGTGCTTTAAGCAGGTCTTATGAAACATATTAAATGTATTATAAATTGTACTTTTACATTTACATGACTAAAAATTTAAATTAGTTTGCCAACTAATTTAGGGAAAAAATTAAAACTGAAACTGAAAACTTTCATAGCATACTTTTAAGCTGCGCTTAAAATCAATCAAGCGGACTTAGTGCAAAAACCATTGCCTACTTTTGTGCGCGCGCAAAAACTGCTCTTAATCCCAGCAAACTTTGATTAGGTTTACGCAAATAGAAAATAGTTAAATTTTCTTTGATTTGACTTATAATAATCATAGAAGCAGAAGCATATATATATAAATATATGTTAAGGTTATATATAAATATATGTTAATCTGAAGCACATTTGCTCAGTTGCACTTAATGCACTCTTATGCTTCGCAGCTGACACCCCTTAACAGCTTCAATCCTGACATATTAGCGATTTTCCATCTGCACACGCTCTGGCAACACTTATTTGCATATTGACCACACAAGCCAAAATGCAGAGCCGCAGAGAAGCCAAACCAAATCCGTGCAGCAGCTACGCTCGCAACACTGAATACAACAGCTGCAGCAGCAACAGAAGCAGCAACAACAAGGATTTGCTGGCGCTATCTGTCACACATTTGGACACACAAATTCTGGGATTAAGCATGCGTTTGTCGCCGCTCCACAAATTCTAATTACAGTCTGTCGGCGCTGAAATGGCTGAGCGACAAGTCAATGTAGATAATGCGATTGGCGGACGTGGTAGACGGGCGAACGGGCGGACGTGGCGTATGCTTAATAAAGTGCAGCAAAAATGCAAACAACAAAAATCGGCGCACAGCACACCATTATTTTTAAAGCAGCAACATTTTGGCAATGTTTTAAGCATGTTGTTGTTGTTGCTCACATCCGGCGGATGTCTGTGCCCGCAAGTTGAATGACTGCAAAGAAGCGAGAGAGAGATAGACTGACTCTGTTCAGTTGCTAGCAGAAACTGTCGATAGCTTAGCTATATATATGTGTCTGTGTGTGTGTGTGTGTCTATTTCTTGTGTGCTTGTGTGCGCTAAGCTATTTTCGAACAGAAATTGCTTTGTAATTTGAATTTGATTCTGGCAAACAATTTGGCAATGCGGAAATTGAAAGCGCACGCTGCGTCGCTGCTGCTGCGGCCAACTCTTAGAGCTTGGCAACATAATTACAAACGGAAACTGTGGCAACAACACCAACAACAGCAACAGCAGCAGCAGCAGCAGCAACAGTCACCGCAGCAGCAAGCGAAGTTCTTGCTCCTAAATGCTGGCAACAAGCTGCAAACGCAGCGCGTTAAGAAACTTTCGCGTTTCCGGCATTTGCTAAATTGACTGACTAAACAAATCCCTACATACACATGCACACACACACTCACAGAGCACTCATATGCTCTGCACTCTCTCAAGCAAAATCCACTTATACAAAGTTCACATAATGGTCGACGACCCGCAGCAGGCGCATCCATTTAATTGAAGTGAAAATCACATTCTGTGTCAGCGAAATGCCTTTGTTGTTGTTGTTGTTGTAGTTGTTTTGATAGTTGTTGCTGTTGTTGTTATTGTCGCTTGCTTACGCTGCACTGAGCTGGCGCACATTGCGTATGCGCAACATTGCGCTCAAGACGCAAGGAAAGTGAGAAATGTTTTTTGTTCAAGCAGCTGTATATGTGTGTGTGTGTAAGTGCTTTTGTATGCGTGTGTGTGTCTGGCTAAAGTCAAAGTGAATTGCTGTGAGCCAAATAGTTGTGCAGCTACTTTTAAAACAAGTTTGAAGTCTAACTAAATGTGGAAAATAAACAAATATTTGACTTCAATTTATCTAATTGCTTTACTAGAATTTATACTAATGAAATTTAAAATATAGAAATCTAAAAAAAATTAGAAAATAAAAAGAATTTATAAAGAGAGGCTGAAATTTGCTTTTAATATTTAATCACACACAAGGAATATATTTTTAAACATATTTTAATAAATATTTATTATATTTTATACTATAGTAAATAATGATTTGAATCGACTTGTAGCTTATCCCATTAAATATATATTATCCAAGTGAATATTTATGTATTAAAGTATTTCTTTTAAAACTTCATATTTATACATATATACATATGCATAACATATGTGTATAGAAAATGCTAAATGTTACTGTATATATTGCATATATAAATGACTCTAAAACCACTGAATACTGGACTGCTTACTTACTTATTTACTTATGTAAATACTATTAGACATAGCGACTCTTCTAATGTTATCTACAGTAGGTCAGCGGGAGCCTTTGCTTCTCTCGCGCCGCATTTGCCAAGGCCTTGGTCTAAATTTTTACAAACATTTTAACTTGGTTGCTCTTCACACAAAGACAAGCAGTTAGTAAGTGTGTGTGTCTATACACCCATGTGTGTGTGGGTGTGGATGTGTCTCGTTGAGCATGGGATGTCCGCACATTTTGGTCAAGCTTTGCATTTGACTTCACTTTGTGCTGTGCCATTTTAATTCATTTAAGCTGTGAAAATGGTTGGCTGTGTGTTGGTGTGTGTAAATGACAGAGGCTTGGCCAAGGGGGGGCGTGGCTCAAGGTCTATGTAACTATGTGCACCATTACGTTAAGTGCCGGTGGGCAACGACGAGCGTCCTGCAGGATGCGCAATGCATTTGTCATTGTGGAATGCATTTTAGCAAAATGTTTTTTGGCCGCACGTTTGAATTACATGACACAAATAGCAATTGCAACACGCTGACTCTGACCATGCCCCCTCTCGGCAGCCGCCCCCTCATCGCTGCAGCTGCTGAAATTAATATTTGCACTCAAAATGCAATTTTGCTGGCATTTCCTTTTGTTCGCTTGTTGTCGCTGCTGTTGCCTGCCAGCAGCAGGAGCAGCAGTAGCAGCAGTAGCAGCAGCTCGCCCACTTCCACTCCTACTTTGTATGTGTGTGTGTATTTTGTTGTGGCAGCTTTCATTTTGCATTTTCCGTTTAGCCGCATGACAAATGCAACAACCAAACAAACAGCTGAATGCATCGCGTTTCCACTTTGGCTGCCCATTTCTCAAAAACATTTTTCGGCCAGGCTCTTCAGATGAGATGTTGCTGCTGCCGCTGCTGCTGCTCTTTAAGCCTGACATATGGTGTTTATTCAATGCATTCAGGTGTCAAGGTGCTTTGCTTGGCAAGACCCAACAGAGCTCCTCCAGCCAGCCAAGCAACCTGCCAACCAACCAGGCAGCCAGCCAGCAATAATTAAGCAGCTGCTGCTCGAGCAGCTAGCACTATAATTGCATTATTCATGAGTCTGTCGTGTGTGTATGAGTGTGTGTGTGTTTGTGCGTATGTCTGTGTGCTATTTTAGCGACTCAATTGCATAACAACTCAGGCTGTAAACATTGCTTGCAACAGTAACAGCAACTGAGAGTGTGACGGAAAGTGCACGACTTGCAGATATGCTCTGGCCACAGCCTCAAGAGTTCTTCGAGCCCCTAATCGATATTAAAATGTCAACGAGACAACTGCATTGGTCAGCAGCAAATAATTGAAACATTGCCCTTGGAATGGCATTGCACTCGGAGAGTTTGTAAAATGGAAATGAGACACGAGGATCGGGAGGGGAGGGACAAGAGGAGGAGGCTGAGGAAATTGAATACATTATTTAAAAGAAGGGATAGATAGAAGAGAGGCTAACGGGAAGGTGTGTGACCAGAAATAAGACAGAATCTGTGATTATCATGATTATATAGAGTGATATATAAAAAGTAAATTTACTTGCATCTATGTTTAATTAAAGAGCACATACTAAATTCAATAAAACTAGTTCTTATAGTTCATAAAAAAAGAATGTGAAATAACCAAGAACTAGGTATATATATATTAGTATATATGCGTACTTAACAAACACTCACATACCCAATATGAACTCTCACATTTCTTCATTTATATAAAAAAATCTTTCATTTCTTTTCATTCTATTCCCGAAGAGAACTTATATATCTAACCTGACATCGCTAGATCTTAAAGCTCTCGAGATATCCTTGAAAAGCCAATAAAAACCAAAAATATTTTTCTTATTTCAAGTTTCATTTTAGACATATTCAGCTTAACTCATATCAATTCAGCCTTTCCACTTGATCGAGCATTTATCTGTACCTACTCTGACCTATTTCCCCATAAAAGCCGTAACTACCCTGTTTACAGCCTAGTTGCAATGGATACTATAACTTGGTAACAAGTTCAAGAACTCAATTTGGTCTGCCGTAGTTCTCAGCGCTCGAGCTTCGAGCATCCAACTGCAACTTCTTGGCCCCGTTTGTTGCTGTTGCCTGCTTCGCGGCGTGTTTTAATCTCACAAGCAAATTCGTATTAAAACTCCACCGTGTATTCTCTGTATCTCTCTCTCTTTCGCTCGCTCGCTCTATCCCGCTCTTGTGCGCTTAACTTTCAACTGGCGCAAAAGTTGTTAATTTTGCATGCCAACTGCAGTATGCGCACTTTATAAGTACCACCATTCACACACACACACACGCACACACACACTCGCACTCTTGCTGTTTTTTTTCCACTTTGAGTTGTATTATTTGCTTTTGAGCTTTTATTTTGTTCGTTGTATTCTGCAACAATTACTTTGATGCCAATGCGCTTGTGTGCTCAATCTAATGCATTTTTGTTGATATTACCAAAAGTGTAGAGGAGAAGGAGGGGTTGAGGAGGGGTTTGCGGAAGGGCAAATGTAGAGCGAAAAGGGGGAAATGTGTTGAACGAAAAGGATGGAAGAGGAAAGGATTGGGAGAAGACAGAATAGAGTAGGGCAAAGGGGAAAACAGTTGGGAAAGGAGAGGAAGCAGAGCGTTGTCTAGGACAAGGTTCAAGCAGAGCAAATAACTGCATTTCCTTAGAGAAATCAAATTCACAAATAATAAGATAAATAAAATAAAAATAAATTAAAAATAATGCCAATACAGACTTTTTTAATAGGATATTCATGACGAAGATTGAACAGGCTTTTAGGTCAGTAATAAATAAGCTAATATTAGATGAAAAAATTTTAATAGAATTTTAGCGTCTATAAATACTTCTATATGTAATATATATATATATATATATATATATATATATATATATATATATATATATATATATATATATATATATATATATATATATATATATATATATATATATATATATATATATATATATATATATATATATATATATATATATATATATATATATATATATATATATATATATATATATATATATATATATATATATATATATATATATATATATATATATATATATATATATATATATATATATATATATATATATATATATATATATATATATATATATATAATACAAATATGCATATTTATGTAACTATTCAATAATATATATATATATATATATATATATATATATATATATATATATATATATATATATATATATATATATATATATATATATATTATTGAATAGTTACATAAATATGCATATTTGTACTTCCTTTTGTAGTCAACGCATTTCAATCTCTCGCCAAATATTCCTCGCATATATGATTCCATTTAAATACAGACGCATTCAGTGCTTGCCAACATCTGCACTATTTTCTACAGTAGATGCTGTGGGTTAATCACAGCTGCCTTTGATCCTGTCTGAACTCGTGTAGTTTGCACCGACAACAGCTGCAGCTGCTGCTGTTCCTGCTACAGCTGTTGCATCTGCCTTTGCAGCTAACGGGATTTGCAGTCTTATATGGGTGTGGAAGCGAGTCTCGCCGCCAGCCAAAATAAACACGCAACGAAAATGCTAATGAGCCTCTCTGTAATTAATTTTCACATAACACAAACGCAAGGGAGCACACTCACACTCACACACGTACACTCACTCACGCACACTCGCACACACTCACACGTATTGGGCTTTGCTTAGGAAAATGTGAAGCATATTTAAAAGGTGTTTGCGCGTAACTTTTGATGCAATTGCAACTAATTAAAAGTGTATTACCTGCTAGCTGCAAGCAATATGAACACGCAAATAGCAAGACAAGCTCAGGCAATGCAATGCAATGATAATAAACACAATGCAGCCTGCAAGGCTCTGAAATAGTTTCGACAACAATTGTTGTAGTATCTGTAAAATAAATGAGTTGTGGAGGTATTATTAAAAAGTGGTAGTATGTGGGGGAGTGAAAGTCATTGAAGGAGTAAGGCGTAGGCAACTGCATGTGCGTAGTAAACTGCAGTTAAAGTAGTAGAATTGTAGAATAAAATAGTAGAAGAATAGGTGCTTAGAAGTATGTACCAGTATATAATAATATAAAGTGGCATGTATTAGTAAAAAGTATAAAGTACAAAGTAGTATACAGTATTAATAGTATATAAAGTATAAAGTAGTATATTGTAGTATAAACTATTAAGTAGTATAATGTGTAAAGTAGTATAAACTAGACTGTAGTATTTAGGAGCATAAAGTATAAAGTAGTATATAGTATAAAGTAGTATAATGTATAAAGTAATGTATAGTTGTATAAAATAATATATATTTGTATATAAAATATGTAATAATTGTTGGTAGGATGTATGATAGTAACATATAGTAGCAGACGCTGCAGTTGCTTTTAGTTGCATACTTTAGCTGTTGAGAATATTATATGGTAGTATATATTGCACATAAAAAGAAACTTGAAATATGCATAGATTGATCAGTGCCTTAGCAAATATGCAAATAAATGTGAGGTATTCGCCCTAAAAACTAAATATTGATATATGTGTATAGATATTCTAATTCATTTAATTAAACTGACCTTTCACATAGTTAATGATGAATAATATAATTATATTGCGTATTAAGTATACGTCATGTGAGACATAATCATCAATTAATATATAAATAGAGTTTATGTCATTCCAGTTAAGACTCATCACTAACCCTCACTCATCTCTAACAGGACAAGTCAAAATAAATACATTTGATATCAAGTATACGCCATGCGAGCCAAGTGCGAGGCAAACAAAGGCAAAAGTGATATGCATAACAAATAAAGCGTGTGGCCAAGGCCAAAGTCATTTCCGTAACAAAACAAACATATTCATAGCTCATCATGTTAATATATAAAAATATGAATATATATAGATATATATGTGTGAATGGAAACCGATTCTCACATATTTTGACAATGATTCAGTACAGAGCTGAAGCATACGCTGTAAGCGCGGTACATATGTATATATAAATATATATATATATATCTGTTTGGCCAACTTTTAGTGACAGTGCACGAGCCACAGTGAAACCTCAATGCGCGGCCAACAGCGGCGCTAACGAAGACAGAGGCAGAACAATCAACGATTGCTTTTTACTTGGTAGGCAATTTATGGCACATGAAACAAACATAAAAAAAAGGGCAGTGGTAGAGTGAGAGGGAGGGAAAAGGAGAGCAAATATATATATATATATATATATATATATATATATGTAACAGTCATGAAATCAGAAAATAATCCACATGAAGCTGCCACAGCAACCGCAGCAGAAAACAAATTCGAATGAAAAACTTTCTAATGAGTCCGCATTACAATTTCAAATTTGTAGCGCAAATTATTATAAAAGTTTTTCTTTTTTTTTTTTGTGCAGACTGAACAACATGCCCAGACCTATATAGACTGTATATATTTGATATGAATGTGTATGTATATACATATATATATGTGGATGGAAGGTGGCATACAAATGCCACAATATCTCTTACACACACAGACACAGAAATATAAATGTTAACATGCAGATACATTTGCAACTACAAGAAGCACAGTTTTTATTGCTTTATGAACTATATACAGATATATATGTGTGTGTATGTATGTATGTGTGTCTGCGCGTGTGCCCTTTATTTATGACATTTTCTATAGTTTTGTCAGTTAATAATTAATTTATAATTATTTTGCAACACTTGAAAACAACTAGCTAAAAAACAAGTAAAAAGTGCTTTGTTGGAATGTACTCGACTGGCAAATACCCGGAAAAGCCTAAGCCTAAGTAAATATTGAAATTGAAAATACATCTATCTATCTACGTATTTATACATATATCTATGTATCTATATATCTATCTATCTATCTATCTATCTATCTATCTATCTATGGATCTTTCTCTCATTCTATCTATCTAACTAAATATCTGAATAAAATACCGCATATAAATTGTTTAGCATTAATAACTCATACATTCATCTATCAAGAACCTACCCTATTCACCCAATATCAATGCCTTTCTAGGGTATCTAAAAAGTCTTGCCGTTTTAGCCCATTTAAATTGTTTTTTTTTTTTTTTTTGTCACACATTTTTGCTTTCAATTGGTTTCTGGGCTGCAATTAAATGTTTTTGACAGTTTTGCGCCATTTAAATTTTGCCAGCTACCCGAATTGGGTCCGAAAATTGTTTTAGCCATGGCAAATGGCGACAACGAAAGCGGCCAGAAGCAGCAGCAGCAGCAGGAGCAGCAACAGCAACAGCAGCTGGAAATAAAATAAAAGCGCGCTCATAACAAAATTTTGCACCTAATTCAGTTTATTATTTCATGATTTAATTTATTTTTGCCTGCGGTCAGTGTATTAATATACACAGAAAAAAAAGAACAAACAAATAAACATACACAGAATAGGAATGACAGGCGCAGCGAGGCGAAGTTTGAGCGAATGTGAATACTCTATAATGTGATATGATGTAAATACACATACATACATATACTTCGTCGACTCGTCTGGAAAGTAGATCATTCTGAGTATTATAAATTTAAATTTAACATATATAAATTAAAAATCCTCCTAAAATGCATTCCAAATATTTCTTAAAATCTTTCAATTTTCTCTTAGCCATTCTTCATAAGCAAATGCATACGCCCCTATCTCCATTTAGGGTATTCCTCAATTCAGTGGCAAAGTGAATTTTGAGCGCGGTCGTCGACTCGCTCGAGCAGTAAATAAGTTTTTTTTTTGTTTTTTTTGACTGTGTCGAATTGCTTCGCATTTTGGCCGTGTTGCGAGTTTATTATGTAATTTGAAATTTGTTGCATAAGTAATTTGTAGAAGGCCACAGGAATGCGTGTTTAAGTGTTGTTCTCTGCTTCTTTTTTTTTACATTTTTGTGTGCGTGTGTATGTGTGTGTGTATGTGTGGGGCCAGCACTCAGGAAGTTCATAACTCGGTTTGCCAGTCCGTCAGCTAGTAGGTTGCCCCCAATCAATTATTTAAACAAAAACCTCATGATTTCCCCTCTCCCTCTCTCTCTCTCTCTCTCTCTCTCTCTCTCTCTTTCTCTATATCTCTTGCTGTGCCTCTCTCTGAATTTAGATTAAACAATGCGAATGCGACTTGTGCATTATTTAATTTCTCATATTTTTGCATAATTTTTGGCGCAGTTTTTGGGCTCTCGTTGTGCAGTCACAAAATGAGGTCACAAAATAATTGTTTAGCTTAGTTATTATTATTGTTATTAAGTGCCACAAATGAGTTTAATGTTTCCCCACACAATGAAATATTATTTTGTATTTCTATTGCAATACCTTGTCGCGCAGTGCAAAGACGAGTATATTAGACTTTAACAATGTGAAACAATTGAAAATATATGATTGATGTGTGGAATATATATCAAATATACATATATAAAATAAAATATTATATATTATATATAGTTATATATAGTGGCAGTGGGAGAACGTTGGTTTACTGATCTACTTGGCAGCTAGATCTCTAATAAAACAAGTATTGTGCAGTCAGTTATAACCGACTACAATGTATTTTACCTTTTGTACAAAATTATATTTATCTGTGCTCTCATTTATTTGCATTTTGGTTCGCTATAATAAATTCTGAAACGAGAACTGAAATATTGAAATTAATACGAATATGTTTTTGTATATAAATTTTAGAAAATATTAGATTAAAAAAATGTACCAAAAATATGTGTACAAAAATATTTAAACAAAAAACAAAAAAAAAACATTCATGCGAACTAAAATTATAATTTTACCAATAATTATACTCTTTAACTAAATGAGAAACATATTAAAATAGTTTCCTTTAAACTTAGTCTTTCTTGAAACTGCAGCTGCTAGAGTGCAACTACTGGTCATAGATTCTCTTCCCCTCTCATACTCTCTCACCTAGAAATCCCTTCTTTTAAATAATGTATCCAATTTCCACAGCCTCCTCCTCTGCCTCCCCCACCCGATCTTCGTGTCTCATTTCCATTTTACAAACTCTCCGAGTGCAATGCCATTCCAGGAGCAATGTTTCAATTATTTGCTGCTGACCAATGCAGTTGTCTCGTTGCCATTTTATTATCGATTAGAGGCTCGAGGAGCGCCTGAATGCACACACTTACACATCCATGGATACACATAGCCCCAGCCATTGTGTGGCCGAAACGTAGCTTTGTTAATTGCACGAGCAAGTGTTTACTGGTCAACAAGGGTGGGGGTGGTGGGGTGGTTGGGTGGTTACAGCTCAAATGTCATTTGATGTGCAGTCGACATTAGTTCGTGCGCTCGCCTGCAAATGGGCACCACTCAAGCAACCCGAGTCCAAAGACCAGAGACCTCTGCTCAGCCAATTTAATGGGCTGAGGGGCAAAAGGTTCGGGTTAAGAAAGTCAGCAGAGATATCTGCATAAATGCGCTTATATAAAGAGTGTGTGTGTGTGTGTGTGTGTGTGTGTGTGAGCAGGAAATGCAAGCATGAATAATAAAGAACCAACACTCACACACACACTCTCACACTCACTCTCACACTCACACACTCTCTCTCACACTCACACACTCTCTCTCACACTCACACACTCGCAAGTTGCGACAGTAACAAAAGAGCTGAAAATTAAAAAGAGACAAGCAATTAAAATGGCTTACAACGCTGCCCTGACTACAACAACAACAAATGTAACAACAACAACAACAATAAGCATAACAACAGCTGTCTGTGTAATTGTTGTTGGATGCCTTTACCGCTGCTTCGGCTGCAACTGCTGCTGCTAGGGGCCACCATAATTGCTGACAGGATGCGAGGCACGCGACCACTTCCGCTTGGGAGACGCCACCTGGCCCACTGCCCAATCAGTGTGAGGGGGCGGGGTGACTGCTTTCATAACGTTGGCACATTTTACGTGCAAAAGTAAATGGCAAAGCCGAGTGCAACAGAAATTAAGTGCAGTGCAAACAATAAAAGCTCAAAGCCCCGACTGCAGCTCCACCCCGGCTTCAGCTTCAGCTTCAGCTCCGGTTCCTGTCTGGTCACGATTGCCGCTGCTATAGCATAAGTTGTCCTGCTTGTCCTGCTTGTCCTTGTTGTCCACGTCGTCCTTGTTGTTATTGCCCACTGTCTGCGACTGTGGGCATGGTCAGCCAAAGGCAGTTGCCAGTGCTGCTGTGACAGCTTTGCATATTGCACATACGCAGCGTAAGCACGAGCACCGCAACATCAAGCCATCAAGTGTTACTTCCGGTCTTAAGCGACTGATGAGCCTGACCAGCAACAGCTACAATAACAATAAATAGCAAGGGTTTCGGGGACTTGAAAATACCCTTTCTTGATAGACCAACATGCTACCCAGACTAAAGAGATCTAAAGACGAGCTCTATCGGTAGTTGTTGTATCTAGCCTATATACATATATAGACATATAAATGTAGTATATATATAAGATCTGTACATTTATCAAAAGATATATGTATATCTCATTATCTATATCTATCTATAAATATATCTCTGACTTATGTCAAAACTTTTCTATTTCTTGCTTGAATTCATATTGATAAATCAGTGTTTCACAGCAACTGATATACCCCTTATCTTACAAGCAACTACAACAATTACGTATTACAATTGCATGTACATAAGTAGCAACGCGACAGCAAAATGTTGGGCAACAACAAGTTGGATGACATTTTCTCAGGAAGTATATGAATAGCCGAAGTTTGAATATCCTAAATAAAATAAGAGATACAGAATGAAGATGATGATGAAAAAAAATAAGTAAATGGAAAGAATTGAAAGGAGAAGAAGTAGCAGCAAATGAAGTAAAAGAAGAAGAAAAATTTCCAAAAAAATTAAATTGTAGAAGAAAAAGATGAGATGAATAAAATTAGAACTGTAAGAAGAAAGACAATGAAAAACAAGATGAGAAAGCCAAAAGCTTAAAATTGAGGAAGATGAAAGACACAAAGAAGAAGTTGAGAAACGACAAGAAATGAAGAGAATATGAATATAGCAGAATAACGAGAAGTTAAAGTAGAAGCAGGAAGAAACAGAAATAGTAGAAGAAGAATAAGAAAATGTTAGAAGAAGAAGAAGAAGAAGAACAATAAGGTAAACATAGAAAAAGTTGAAGAAAGAAAAAATACAAATAAAAAATGTTTTAAATAGTTCTCTGATTAAACAGTTGTTCAATGAATTATGCAAAAATGATATATAGAAATATAAACATAATTAAATAAACTAATATTTCATATACATACCCTATGCATTAGTTAATATATATATATAATTATAAACTGCTCATCAGCCATACGAAAGTAGTTAAGCTCGACCCAAAATAGTTCACATAATGTGAACGCTGGAGCCATAATAAAATACAGAAGATATGAACGTTGACTGCAATCCGAATGTTAATTTGCGAGTAAATGCGACTGGGGCAATTCGTGGTGTGCCGTTTTTTACGCCCACTGCAATCATAATAATGGGCCGCAATTCCGAGAAAATGCAAGCCGGAAGGATGTCTCATCAAAGAGCTGTTCATACTTATAGGGAAGAAGGACCTCAATCCGTTTGCTAATGGATATGCTCAGACTTATTAATGGTTATGCTGATCTTAGAGAGGTACCCTGAAGAACAAGTAAGCACAATCGGGCGTAACTGACTGCATAATAATTGTTCAGGCTCATGCCTTATAGATCTATATGAAAGAGGGAGTCGAGTCTATGCAGTTTATCAGACATAGTTATATTGCGAGATAGTTGTATTACTAACGAGTATAAACTCTCCAGCACACAGACAGCCAAACCTATATGCACCTTCCTTCTCACTGCGCAAACGAGCATAAAAAGAAAAAGACGCCGGCGACAGGTGAAGGTCAGCGTAGCTGCTGAAAGCTTAAGTGTTTGACACGCGGCTTGAGCCACGTTGAGAGCCAGCTAAAGGACATTTTTGCCAGGCAACATTCTTGTCTTTTATGCCCTCTGCTCAATTGAAAATGAATAAAGCGGGTATATTGTTTGGGGAGATAACATAATGCATAGATGTTTCATATTAGATGCGACTAACAGTATAGTCGAACTACCTCTATTTGTCTGCCCCACAGATACTATTGTTCTCTTGAGTTCACTTCACTTACAAGTCCATAAATGCCATTATAAAGTTACTTCTATATCATCATTAACACTTTCCATAATATCCTACATCACACTCCTGTTCAGGGTATCACCTAGTCAGGCTCACTCGATTAGAGCGCCGCATCCTTGGGGAGAGCACGACACAACGTGCCTGAGACGCGCAGTCCACTTTGATTGCCGGCTCCAATTAGCGTAATATTCGCAATATGCTTTTGCCAGAACGTTTTTGTCTTTTTTTATTATCATTTGCAGAGTTGTTCGTCCTTTCTACGTCGTCCTGTGTCCTTTCGGGATATTGGCTGCAGTAAAGTTCAAGCAGCAGCTGCTTTTAATTGTGCGCCAAAGTTTAAAAATGGCCTCAGCTCCGGCTTTAATTGAGATTTTTTGCGTGTCGGAAGACAAAAACAACAAAGTGCGTTAGCTGATAAGCCGTTTAGTCATCCAGCCGTGGCATGCAAGGTGTGTGTATACTCTTAGGAGGCGGGTGGGAACTGGCCATGATAACCTGTTTCGTCACCCATAAATGGTAGCCAACATGGCTGCCAATTTCATTCAGCCAATTAACACCAGATAACTGCCCTGCACACGGTTCGTGCGAGGCTCTTCAATAGATTAACAACAATTACTCGGTTACTATAGATAGCACGGAGCTTTACAAAAAATGGGGCTACATGTGCCACACTATCAGCAATGCATTAGACAAGGCCTAAAATAGCTTAAATTCCAGATGAAGCGCGCAGAGGTGCCGCGGAGGCCATATCTCAGTAGCTCAAGAGCTAATTGGGAAGATAGACAATAAGAATCTATAATATGTCTTATCAGACTTAGCTCCAATTATATAAATATATCAAAAATACATATTTGTCTTCAGGTAATTAAAAATATAATAAATATGAACATTTGTGTAGGCCTAAGCACGTGCATCTATAAGGAATAGGGATTGTATGAATTTCGAACTTTTAGCTATTAGTCAAACAATTGCTAGATCGCAACTTCAGGTAAGACAAATTCTAGGCCATAGCCTTTGTGTCAAGTACAAAGTACAAGAATTCTTCAGTTGCCTAAATATGAACTTAGTCAACTCATCTAACTAGAACAATCATATATAAACATGCTTTAAAATTTGGTTCTACATTCAAAATAGACATCATATAAGCAAGTTCCTCAATATATCTCTCTCATACACTTCACAATTAAAAATATATAAACACATTTTATAAAATGGTAATATATATATATAAGGGTTTCAAGAAATATTACTCAATTAAGAACATGATCAGCCTCGACATTCACATAATTTCGATTTCCCTTTAACAAATCTTAAAACTTTAATTTTGTAGACAATTCATACAGCAATGGGCGACAAGTACTTGGTACACTTATGAACTAAAACCGACTTAAATCTCTATATACAGCACATTCGAGCAGCTACGCGCTTTCTATTCCTCTTCCTTGATGCAATTCTCGACCAGCTCACGTAGATTGGGATTCTCCATGGCAGCTGCAATGCGTTCCTTGTCATTGATTTGCTTATTAACTGCAAAAGACAATAGATTTATTAATAATATAGAGTTCGTATGATCTGTACCTAAATCTTACTCTCTTCCTCTGTTTGATGTGCGCCCTTCTTGATATAAATATCCAGTTTTATATTATGTGGCAGTCCACGCTCCACCTTGACGCGTATACAAAGGCCAATCAGCGTAGCCAGCGAGCAGTGCGGCACAGTGGGATTAAATTCAATACGCACCTTAAAAGTGATAAATCATAGTATTTTAGAATAGATGAGATGATAAAGTTATAGAGTAGTACAGTAGTTAGTTAGTGTGATAGCTCAGCAGTACGGTAGTAAACTTGTAAAGTAGCACAGTATTACAATAGTGGAGTAAGGAAGTAGTACAGTATTACAGTAGTGAAGTAGCACAGTATTAAAGTAGAGAAAATTGTACAGTACAACAGTAGCACAGTAGTTCAGTAATCTAGTAGTCCAGGAGTCCAGTACTACAGTAGTACAGTACAACAGTAGCACAGTAGCTCAATAATCTAGTAGTCCAGGAGTCAAGGAATCCAGTAGTCCAACAGTCCAATAGTCCAGGAGGAGTCCAGTAGTCCAGTTGTCAATAACTCAGGAGTTAAGTATTTCATTAGTCTAGTTGTCTAATAGTTCAGGACTTTAGTAGTCCAGTTGTCCAGTAATTCAGTAATCCAGCAGTCCAATAGTCCAGCAGTGCAATGAACCAGTATCACATCAGCACAATAGCGTCGTTTAACAGCAGTTCAGTAACACAGTCTACATATTCCATAGCTGCCCTTACCACTGAGACATTGGAGCGGGTTGGTTGCAGCACAAAGATTCCATCCTCGTAGATAACATTCAAGTCCTCCAGTGTGCAGGGCTTCTCCGGATCGCGTATGGTGCGCAACAGATCTGTAGGCATAAACCAACATATGCTAATTATATAATTACTATCAATTAATCTGCAATGCTCTCGTCTCACCATAGATTGTCTCTTGCAGATCTGTGGCGTTGCGATAACCCAGCTCGTGCAGTAAGGCATCCTCTCCATAGACAACTCCACCATTGTCCAATGACATTTGACTTGTTTTTCGGACGAGCTCCGCGGCAGTTGTTGAGTTGCTGTTGCTGTTGCTATTGTTGCTGCCGCTGTCCGATTCAGAGAGTTTGCGCTTAATGTAAGACAACATATTTAGCGTTTTGCTGTCTGCTCTAATTATGCCCCTCTATATGAGTATGTGTGAGTGTTTGTATAGGTGTACAGTTGTATGGGTAGCTGTTGTTTGGCACGTTTGATTGGGTTGCTCTTATCGCGTCCGTGTTTTTATCTTTTACGCGTTGCTACGAAGAGAGTGACTTGGTGTCTCTGTAGTTCTATCGTCGTTTTTTTATTTTGCTGCCGCTGTGCTTTAATCAATTGTTGTGCAGCATAATATTGTTATTAGCAATTATTGTGAATAATATTTAACTTTATGTGATGTTTTAACAAAGAACATTTACAATGCAATCACTCTGGACAAATATTTTATAAGACAGCTGATTTTTGTTTTGGTATCACCAGGGCTGCATCATAAGTACGCAGCTACAAGGTAAGCCACTGCGCAGGTCTGCTAACACTCCAAGTGTCTGCAAATTTATGACGTCATTGCGCATGTACGCGCAATTTTTGAACTAAATAAATGAAAATATATCTTGAAATGTTAAATATTTTATGCATATCATGTTATTTGTACTCACTGCTATGCAGCCCTGGTGCCTGTTAGTCTGTGACGTCAAAGCGCTCTGCGCAATGGAATTCGTAACTGCTTTATTCGCGCTAAAATGTGTGAAGCATGGCGAACTCCAACCACAATCTCACCTTTTCTTTCTTCTGTTCTGTTTTGGTTTGCCGGCAACCCGCATCGAACTGTGATTCATTTGGCAACACTGCAGCTTATCTCAGTTTTCTGCTCTCTCGTTCGTGTGCGCTTTGGGCTTAAAGCAGTTGCATATGTAATAAGTGCGCCGGCTTCTTTCACTTGCCAACAAATTGTAATTAAATAGTGAGATAAAAACAAACAAATAATATTTATAAACAGTGTAAGTGTAGAATAAATAATAATCAGACTTAATAAGAAAATATTTTTTTTTGTGTATTAATTGCTGCACTGTGGGCATCTAATAGGAGTGTGCACTATTTTAGGGGCGATGACCATTGTACTTAGCTATCAAAGTGATTTGCAGTAGGCTTTGGAATTGAATTTTTCGGCACTTGCCTGGCTGCAATTTGTTTTCTATTCATTTCGTTTTTGTTAGTCTTACGAATTGTTTCTTATTTGTGAAAGCTCGTCGAACGGAAGCAAATCTCGCTTTTTTACCCTTTTGAAAAATAAAGGAAAAAGTTCGTAAAAAGCGAAAAAGCCCATCGAATTAAGCCCGAACGTTAGTGGAAAAGGTGAGAGAGTAATTATAAATACATACATACATATGTATAAATAAAGACACAAAATATTGTGTGTTTGTGTGAGTGCGAGAGTGCAAATAAATTGAGAGGTGAAAAAAGATGGCGTTGCGGCAAACTGTCCTGGAAGTGTGCCGTTATATTTTTTTACTTGTTTGAGAATCTATGATCTCTGAACAAAGTTCAGTTCGCGATTCGTCTTCAATCTGTGCGCATCGTTAGTGCAGTCTTCGGCAAAGGTTAAATTAATTTTTGTCTAGTGGTATTTTAATTAGTATTTTTCTTTTTTCATTAGATCATATACCAAAATGGTTGCCATTAGCATGGATTCAGTGATTGATATCTCTGCCGCGGATCAGTCCTCGGCTGCGTCGACGGGTGTTGCTCTTAAGGATGAGCTACCAAATGGCAACTACATTTTGGTTGCCGTTGACATCGATACAACAGGACGCCGTCTCATCGATGAGGTAAGCGGAAGGTCAATGAACTCGATGGCAATCGAATCTAACCTCACACTCTTTGCAATTCCCCAATGACAGATTGTCCAACTGGCAGCTTATACCCCTACCGATCATTTTGAGCAATACATTATGCCGTATATGAATCTAAATCCTGCTGCTCGTCAGCGTCATCAAGTTCGCGTTATTTCGATTGGATTTTTTCGTATGCTGAAGTCGATGCAGACCTACAAGGTACCAAGTGTAATTCTGTATTCCAATTATATATGTATCTAATCCGGAGTCTATTTCCCCAGATCATCAAATCAAAATCAGAGGTCGCTGCGCTAAAAGACTTCCTTGACTGGCTGGATCAGTTAAAGTCGAAAAATCCGAATGCGGATGGCATCGTCCTACTTTACCATGAGGAGCGCAAATTCATACCATATATGATTCTGCAATCGCTGGTCAAGTACGGCATGCTCGATCGATTCGCCAAGACAGTCAAGTCTTTTGTAAACAGCTTCAATCTGGCCAAGTCCTCAGTTGGCGATACCAAGCACTACAGCCTACGCAATCTCTCGAAGATATTGAGCAAGGCCAAGGAGGAGAACGCCAAAGGCGTTGGGAACGGCAACGATAATGAAGCTGAGAGTAACAGTAGCAGCGCTGATAAGCATGTAAAGAATGGACTCCAACAAAAGGAGCGAGATGAGTTCGATGGCAGTGCCAGCGTCCGTGCCAAGCTCACATTCAATGTGGCTTTGCAGCTAAGCAATTTGGACATTAGCAGCAGCACCGCTGAGCCGGATTCGTCGGCGGAGGCCTTGGGCAACCTGTTCAACGCGCTCAAGCCCTTCACTGAGGCAATCAGCGGTGATGTTAAGGAGCTGGACACACAGAATGTTCATTTAGAGCGACAAAATTCGTTTCGTCCAGTCTTCTTGAACTATTTCAAGACCACGCTCTATCATCGTGTACGTGCCGTCAAATTTCGTATTGTGCTGGCCGAGAATGGGTTCGATTTGACCACACTGAATGACATTTGGACTGAGAAGCGTGCCGAGGGGCTAGATGCGGCCCTGCAAGGTATTGCCAGCCTCAAGGTCGAGGATAAAAACGAGCTTGTTGAGCTGCTCGATAGCTTCTTTGATCCGAACAAGGTGACCATCAAACCGATCATCAAGCCAAGCACCATTCGTCGTCGCAATAAGCGCAACACGCCCGCCCACAAGTCCGGCGGCGGTGGAAATGGTTCGCGTTCGGCCAGCGATGAATTTGGTGCCGGCGGGGATAAGTCGCAAAGTTTATCATCTGTCCCAGATTCAACAACCAAGACACCGTCGCCTGTCAAGAACAGCGGGCGTCCACAGCGCAAGCGCAACTCGCGTCCCACTCTCAACACCAAGGAGGTGAAGAATGCCGAATCGTCACTAAACAGTTCAGCTCCGGCTAGCATCTCCTTGCCCAACTACGTGCCCATTGCGGCCATAATCTAAAAGGGGCGCGGCGCAACCAAGTAAATTGCCTTTTACTAACTTCTTACATTGCATTTGTTGAACGCTTTTCCACGAAACGTAATACGCTATTTGTAGATCTGTATATAGAGTATACACACACACATACCTGCTATTCAGCGCACTGCTGAATGAAATCTGTGCGCAGTTAAATCGCGCTGAATAGCTTAATGTTACATAAGTTGTTATTTAGATTTTAATACGCTTTTTACACGCAAACGGAAGATGAAAGATAGAAGACTGCTAAAAGTTCATCCCAAAAAAACAAATTTTTATACTTGCTAATATTGCTAAACTTGTATATAGCTATATATATTTAGATATTTAATAAGTTATATAGTATATTTATATATATATTACACTATGGAGCGCTTTCTAATGAACCACTGCTGAAAAGGCCAGTGATTTAAATGTGAATTTGTAATTTGTAGCAAATTAGTAATTTATATAAACATACACAGTATGATATAAACTAAGAATATTATGATAGTCAACTAGTTGTGGTAATCAAACATTTGTAAATTTTAACTTATTTTCCAGCCACAAACAGAAAAACCAAATATGATGATAAAAAAAACCACAAAATTTGTCACAAAGGCATCACCAACTCTTAGAACAAAATAGTAAAAAAATTATAAAAAGAATAATAATGAAGAAGATGAAGAAAGAATGGAAAATAATAATATAATAATACAACAAGCGAAGCGAACTGTTTTCCTTTTTGAAGAACGGCACAGATTAGAAACAAATTGGAAACCCAAAATTCAAGTGTAAGAAGTTTAAATTTCAAGTTATATAAATATTTTTTTTTTTGCGCAACATGTGCACGTGGCTAAACGATAATACTCGAGTATATATGTGAAAGGACATGTTAGTGAAAATGGATATGGATAATATGAATATGGAATATATATAATATGTATATGATGTATATAATGAATGTGAATCTTTATTGTCATTGCCCTAATTGAAAAAGACTCACAAGAAATAATCGAATGGAATACGAATTATGGATCTATATATATATACAATTATGAGATGATATATATATATGTATTAATCAACACATATATATGTATATATATATATATTTATATATATAAGGATGGTGCAAGTTAACCCAAACCCTGGAATTTCGTGCTTGGGCTACTGCTGAAACACACACATCTAACCCAACACACACGCCTCGAATCAATGAGAAGAAGAATAACAAGAAGTAGATCCGACTTTATATATGGTGTATAGAAGAGATCAAGCATTATATATATGTATGAATATATGCTATCATCAAATATCGTTGCGTTCAAGTCATAGTTTTCCAAGATACCAACAGAAGAAACACAACAAAATGAATTGGAAAAATATAGGCTCCGAAACGCCTCGATTTCGAAACAACATTGGGTAAACCTAGAAAATAAACACTGCAAGATATATAAACGAAGTATATATACGATATATATATAAGGTTACCCAATGTTCAGAAAGTCTCATAATGAAGCTTAACGTATACACTAAACAAATGCTCCATAAAATGAAAAAAGAAAAAGAAAAAAAATACGAAACCAAATAACACGTTTTCCAGAAAAGAAGTAACTAGTGATTGGACACCTCTATATACTACTACTACAATGACAATTATATCAACTTTAACAACAACATACTATACCAATTTCAAGTCTAATTCACACAACATAAAAAGCTTAAAGAGGAATTTCGCATATTTATAGAGGAGAAACTATAGCTGATTGAAAAATAAAACACTGAACACATAACGATATATACATGCACACCGGAACATAAAATATATGTGTGTATATATGTTTTATTTCAAGCTGTATTTCACGCAATTGTTTCATGTTTGCACATAAGTTCGAATATCAATACAAATAAATGGAAATTATAAATAAGTAACGTATTTTAATTATAATATAGTCACACTGGTTGTTGACAGAGTACTGTTAACGTAACATTCTAATTGATTCTCTATATTTTTAATAAGACAGCTATACAGAAAGATATGTAGATTCATATAATCAAACACTGCATAAATTGTATAAAACATTTTAATGATTCAGAAAGAGAAACATGCATAAAGTACTTAATTAATTTTTGTTTGTGTCCACTGTCAGCTTACAGTGGTCTGTTATTAACAGAACAAATACGATATATCGATAGCAATCAGTAGTTCATATGAACTTGAACGATGAGCTCGCCAGCATAGTAACATTGTTGCTGTGAACAAGTGCTCGTGTGCGCTGGTGTCAATAAAAAGTGTTTTTCGTTATTTGGTGCGATCAGAAAATTCGGCAATATAAGCGGTTTACTTAGTTATTGCACGCTGCGTCAATTGGCGTCGCTGCTGAGCAACATGGATATCGATGACGATGACCAGGATGAGCACGCAAATACGTCGATCTACGACGATTCTTTGGATTATGGCTATTTTAATATAGCACACGGAATGCTCGTGGAAATTACCGAGGAGCTGCACAAAAAGTTTCCCGATGAGAAAATCAAATTCTCCTTGGTGAACACCATTTATTTGGCCGCACGCAGCAGCCAGATGATGAGATTCGTGGAGGCCCTAAACACGATCAGCTCGAAGGAAATGCAAGTTCATTTGATTAATACGGTAAGTCGAAGCCCCCGCACCTGCTCCTCTGCCCCAGCAACTCTATCGAATAACTGCTAATTTGATTTTGCGTAATGAGCGTAATTTACTCTACTGCGTCATTAATGAAAATACTCACCTATATATAGGTATATTGTTTTGATATACATATGCATATATGTAGAATCGAATCTCTTTGCTATTATTTTTGGTTGCTTTCTTTGTTTATCGCACACAGCTGTGCGCGTGGGAGAGCGAGAGGGAAGACCAGCCAACTACCCCACTCTCTTTCTAGCTAGCTCTCTTGCTCCCCCTCTCTATATTCGTCTTCCATGTGTATTTAGCGGGTGTTTATATATCTTTTTATCGCTTGCGAGCGCGCAGCAATTGTTAATTTGCAATTAATGTTCACAAATTGTAATACGCATTGCTTTAGACATACATACATAATATATATACTTATATATATATATTCATGTATCTGGCGAAAAGCTGCCTCGTCATCTTCTATTCGCGATTATAGCCTCATCTTTAGCTGATTATTCATTTGCTCGCGTGCGCTCTCTTTTCTTCTTTTCTGGATCTGCTCGACACGAACTTGGCCAACAGCCAGTTCCTGATATTGTGCGTTGTTTAATCATCATCAATATTTTACTACGTATGAGAAGCACCTCCGAAGCGTGGCAATCTGCGAGGATTGGATAAAGGGTGGGCTGATCTTCTGTCAAAATGAATGAGGATGTCCAAATACCCCAAGTATATTTAAAGCATTCTTATGGATAGTTGGAGTTTGATAAGACTATGTTTATATCATGGTAAAGAAATCCCATAAAGGTGTTATCGTCAGCCTAATAAATTTATTTGTACCGCATAGCAACAGCTATTCATGTCTATGGCATAGAAAAACATATTTCAAAGCTAACTTCACTAAAAATGTAGTAAACGAAGTCGAAGCTTCAAATTTCTTCAGTTTCCAATTAACTTTCCTTTAGCAGAATTCAGTAGCTGATAATGGAATGCACTAAACAGCTGGCAAGAACTGTAAACAAACCCCCACACCCAATCTGTAAACAAACCCTTATCATATCCGAGAGAGAGCGAGGGCTGCTCTCCCATTCACTGCGCTCTCTCCTGTCGCATCAGCTGTGCCTGCGGCTCGATCGGCGCCTGCGCGTGTTCTACCCTCTAATGCGTGTCCTTTCACTGGTGAACAACCCCTCTTAAGTGTAAAGCCGAATTTGCTGTATGCAAACATGGGGTTGGGCGCTGGAATTCCTTTCTGGTTTCGTTCCCTGCACGAAGTTTTATCGAATTTTTTGTCGAGTCCAGCTGCGTCCTTTGCACGAGTCGCAGCTCCAGTTGAATATAACATAGAATCAGTTTGTACAGAAGTTGACCATGCACGCAGAGCTATATCGGTAAGGTCTACAGTTTCTCTGGCCATTGGGATTATCCCTCAACTAATTCTACTCTTTGACAGTACTCGGAAACGCTGGTACGAGTCGGCTTGGCCAGGCGCAAGTTTCTGGCGTGGAGCTGGCGACCAATTGCCTCTAACCAGCTATATAACCTATCCGGCGGTGAGTCTCGATCCGGGTCGCGGGCACCGGGTCCCGGGTCCCGGGTCTGTTCAGTTTCTTGACCCAGTTGCTATTTTTAGTGAAGCCAAAACGCAATTGGTGTCAGCCCTGAACGCAAAAGTCTGTTGCCTTGGACTTTGGACAGGCCATGTCTGGATCTTGTCTCCCTCTGCAGCATCCATATGGCTAGCACACACACGCACACAAACACACACATATACATGCATGTGTATATAGTATCTGTGCAGCGAAGACAAAGAGCGTGCGCATTTGTAATATTTACATTCGCCGTGCCAAAACCCAAATGAACAACAGCAACAACAAAGGAAAACTAGCTGCGACAATTTTCTGTGCACGTTTTCACACAAAGAAAAATTCATGCTGCAAAAAGCGAGCAAAAAACGCACTATTTTTGTATGCTCGCCCGCTTCAGCCTTGACTGTGAAAAGTTTTTCAAAATAATATAAATGCGCACGCATCTCATAAGCATACAAAATAAGGCCAAAATATACATATCTAATAGAAAACATTATGCATAGAACAGTGAACTAGAGTTATAGTGGATAGAACAAAGTACATAAATGCCTATCATCTATATGGTAATATGCATAGACAGTGTACTGTGCCTATGGTGAACTGAGTAAGACTTGTTATTGGGTGATCTACGTTGTTCTTTAAACTATAGAGTAAGACTGTAACAATAATATGCTCTGGTTGAGAGTGCCTGACTAACATATACCACATAAATCCAAGCATTATAGAACGAGGAGTGCAGGAAAAATAAAAGGTTCCTTTTCTATAAAGAGTTTTCAAGCATCTACATCTTACATTTTATATAGTAAGTCTCCGAATATGTTGGAGTAATAATATAAAAAATATGTTCTCGTAAATAAGTATTCTTTCTATCAATCGAGTATTCACTATATCATTCAATTCATGGGCTAGTCTCATTATAAGACACAAAGGTTCAATATTTCCCTCCTCTATCGAGCTACATCTATATAGACTCATATTTCTTTTCTCGAGTCTTCTATACTAATATCTCTCTCTCTCTCTCTTCTCATATATAGAACTTTGACCAGCCCGATGGCCAATCGCTGACGCCGCTCACAATGGCCGCCATGTCAGGCAATGTGACGTTCGTTAAGACGCTGCTCTCTCATTACGACGTGGACCTGGAACGGGAATGCAATGTTATATTCGATGGGCTGGTCGTCTATGGAGCCACCGCACTGTGGGTAGCCGCAGGCATGGGTCATTTGCAGATTGTGAAGATGCTGGTGCAGGCAGGCGCCTCCATCAACCACAATACCAAGGCGCAATCGTCGCCGCTACGCGCTGCCTGCTATGAGGGTAATAAATTGATTGAGTTTACTGAGATCGAAGTTCCTTTTATTAATTTATATTTGATTGCAGGTCGCTTGGACATTGTGGAGTTTCTGCTGGAGCATGGCGCGGATGTGAATGCCACCAATTTGTTTAATAACAACACGCTGATGATCGCCGCCTACAAGGGCCATCATCTGGTCGTTAATACGCTGCTGCAGAATGGTTCGCGACCCAATGATCAAGCTCTGTGTGGAGCTACAGCTCTACATTATGCCGCGGAGAGCGGACATCTGGACGTGGTCATCGCGCTGCTCGATCATGGCGCAACGCTGCAGAAGAATGAGGCGGGAATAACCCCTGCATTGCAGGCTGCGGAGCGTTTGCATGAGGATGTAGTGGAGGCGTTCATCCAACGACCTGGGCTGATGAGCAAGGAGGAGCAGATCACGGCGCTGGAGCTGCTGGGCGCAACGTATGCGAATGACAAGACGAAGTATGACGTGAATCGCGCCTACAGCTATTTAATGCGTGCCATGCAGCTGCGCTACAGCGACACCAGGCAGGTGATTCGTAAGAAGGTGCAGCAGCCGGTGCCTGCATATGACAGCTGGTTCGAGACGGAAAACCTGCCCGAATTGAATGCCATCAAGCTGAATCATCACTCCATACACATGGAGTCGTTGGCCATACGCGAGCGAGTTCTGGGCAAAAACAATCCGGAATTGCCGCAAGCAATTGTCTATCGAGGCGCCGTAATGGCAGATCAGGGCAGATTCGAGCAGTGCCAAGTGTTGTGGAACTATGCCATCGATCTGCGCATGCGAAACAATGTAACTTACTTGTTTTATATATTGAATTATGTTTGTTAACATTTCAATCTCCTCTTGCAGGTCAGCGTGGATCGTGATTTGCTGCGTTTTGCTCAGCTTTTTGCGCAGATTTTGCGCGTGGAGAATCATCGCCTGACCCTAGATCATGTGCTGCCCGTGCTGACCAAGTGTCAGCAGGAGATCGAGAATAACAAGCTAAAGATGCTGAACGACAAGCCAAACACCTGCGTCAGTCTGCTGCAGGATCAGAATAATCAAAACTGCATCACAGCGTTGTATTTAATTAAGATAGTCACTCAGCTAGCGCGCCGCAAGAAGGATCAAGACATCAATGAGGATCACATACAGCAGCTGTTCTTGGTAGTTCGTAAATTCATACAGAACGACACGCGCCTGCAGGATGGACAAACGCTGCTGCATCTGGCCGTGAATGGAGTAACACCCATAGACGAATTCTATACCAACGAAATGTGCAAGTGAGAATGAATATTGGAATTCCCCTAAAGATTCCATCTAACTGTTTTCTTTTGTCAGATTTCCCTGCTATGCAACTGCTTTGGTTTTGGTGCACTGCGGCGCCTCTGTGGTGGCTGTTGATGCGGCCAGGAATACACCACTGCACATTCTGGTGACGAAGATAAACAGCTCCCAGGATCGTCAGGGCGAAATGACGCGCATATTGCAGCTGTTCGTGGAGGCAGGCGCGCATTTGGATGCGGTGAATGCAGCGGGTCAAACAGCAGCTACAGCCTGCAAGCAGGGTAAACTAGAGTTGAATATGCTTCAGATTGTAGTTACTAATTGTTCTGTCTATATTTCTTGCAGCTAACTTGGCCAATTTGCTGCATGGGCATCAGAATGCGCACACGAGTCTCAAGTGCTTAGCTGCGCGCTGCATCGCCAGCAACAGAATAAGTTTTAAGGGCATGATACCTACGCAGCTGGAGGCGTTTATACAGATGCACAGCGTCCACAAGGTGCTCACATAGATGCATATAGATATATATATATAAATATATATAGCCAAAAAATTGGGCCAAAAAAAAATGGAAATATGAAAATCGTAAATCGGAAACTCAACTTAAGTCATTAGAACTGTGAATAATTTGAGCCAAGGCACAAATCTTTATGCATATTTATGTAAATGTATAACGAATATAGTGACTTAGTTTAGCCAAATACCAACACGCACATTAACGGACACACACACATATATACTATATATATATAGAGAGACCCCACATGTTTACGATTATTTAGTTTAGTTTGTTTTTATATATGTTTCTCTTTCGGTTTTATTTGTACGACAAACACACACACGCACACTTTCATCTAATTATTTATTTACAATGTAATCACACACTCACACTTACACACACTTTGACTGATTGTTTGTTTGTAATCATATGTAAAATGATTTTGTACATTTTCTATATGTCTATAATTAATGTTAACTGCTAATTGCAACACTTTGTAGAATCAATTGAATTGATTTTGTTGCTGATGGCCCACAACAGAAAAATAAATATATGAGATACGCAAAAACGAGAATCGAAAGTTTGTAACTGAATGCATATATAGTATATGTATCCATCTATATATAATTCAGAGAAATCACAGCTGATCCAAATACATATGTACAGAGAGATATTATGTTAAGTAGCCTAAATGCTTAGATCGCTAATCTTATGATTATTGTGTCGCACCTGCGGATACACCTGCGGCTGTCGCATTACCTCCTCGTACGAGGGCGGCGGAGCTAGAGGGAAAAGTGGAAAAGATAATGGAAGTTTATAACTAAGTTAGTGCTTAGTCATGCAACGCCTACCATTAATCACGTAGTCCTCGTCGTGCATGTAGGCCGGATTAATGACCGCATCCGTGGGATATGTGCGCTCGATGGTGCGCTCCTCGAGCGTCGAGCGGTGTGAGTAGCGCTGCAAGTTGTCCGTCTGCCTGTGGAAATTGTTCATGTAGTGATCCTCCTGCTCGATGTCCTCGCTCTGCAGCTGTATCACATGCACCGAAGGACGACGCTCGGCGCTCGTCTCCGCGATGGCATCCGTGTAGTTTTCGCCAAAGCGAAAGGGCGCCGACAGCGACTTCTTGCACTTGAGAAACAGCACGATCAATATCCAGCCAAGGATGAGCACCAGGTAGACGAAGCCCAGCATGCTCATGTGGAGGCCGTTCCAAAAGGGCCGCCACAGCGGGCGCCCAGCTCCAAGCGACTTTTAACTGAACTGCGGACCTAGTTGTAATTTTATTTCCTTTGGCTTTTCTTTTTGCTAACACGCAACACCCGCAATGTTTGTGTGTGTGAGTTGTATGAAAATCGATAAACGGCTAACGCGACGTCCTGCCCGTGGCCAGTTTTGTCGTTCTGGCCGTGCTCATTGTTGTCGCCCAACTGACAGCCAGCGAGGACGTCTGCCCGTTTGGCACGTCTGGACGAACGCGTCGCCATATCAGCGATGACCACAACACAAATAGACGGCAGCGAAACACGCACAACAAATGTCCGACTAGCAGATGCTCTGTAAGTATTCATACTCTTCCTAGCAATAATTCTATTGTCCGAAGTTTTGTTGAAGTATACCTTTATATACATCCAACTATATATCCTATCGATAAATATCGATTTTCAAGAAGTTATGTATTAAGAAACCATATCTTATTGAAGGAATTCCTAACAATAACCGAAAATACTGCTTGAATTGAAGTTGAAGGAAGATGTTAATCGTTATGAGCACTATCGATAAATATCGACATTATATGATATACCATTTTCAATTACCAATTTATCGATCTATATTTATTCGTTCAGATCATACAGTCAGCTCATAGCCTGGCTCTTACTCTAGCTCATACTCTGGCTCACGCATTCTTCCTAAATACAGGGTATATCAATCGCAACTGTAGTTTGAGGGCGACGGTCACAGCTTAGTGGAATTGCTGCAATGTTTGAGCAGCATTGAACGAACTCTGATTTCTAGCTAGCGAAGCGACAGTCAACAGTCAGTTCAACTATACCATAGCCATGCCTCGCCTCACCCCTCGCCTTGTGCTTATTATTTCGTTATTATTTGCTGCCTACGCTAATTGTTTTAAAGAGCGTGTCCTTTGGGCGCTTAAAAACTATGAGCTCATTGCGCCCGCATAATGGTATAATTCAGCTGAATAGTTCAGCGCGTGTGACGTCATACGCATGCTAATAGTCCACTTAATATTATGTATGTATAAAAATAGACCAAATACCAAATGGCCAAGGTTTCGATTTTTCATGCAAAGCGCGATGCCACGCCCCCCTGTCCCTGCCCACAATAAACTCAAGAGTGCGACGTTGCATTGTATGTGTGTGTGTTTTATTGCCATCATCATAAAGTAATTTTAACATTTTATTTATCCTGCTGCTTACCTACAAATGTTTTTGTTTTTTTATTTTATTATTATTTTTCTTTTTTGTTTGTGTGCTTGGTATATGGTTAATAAATTATTAAAGCGTAAACCTAGAGGGTCATGACTTATGATTCCTTAATACTACAGGAAAGTCGAAAGAGGCGAACGTAAAAGTTTTTAGCCCCAAAGGCTAACAAAACTTGTTGTGCAGAGTATAGAAGAGTTGGGGCAGTTGGATTCGGCATGCCGAAGTTTAAATACACTTGCAGAGATGGAGGAGACATAGATATGGAATTTATGTGGTTAACGGGGATGGCTGGAATTAGGATTCTAAAGAGCACAATGCATACCCTGAAAATTGGGTTTGGTTCGGTTTAAGTTTTGCTTTGAGTTCTGCTTGAAAAGGTTTGATTTATAATTTTTTCTAGTCTAGTCAAATAGAATACAGTGAGTGCCCAAGTCCCACGTAAACTTGTAAGTTCGGTTTTGAGTTTGAGTTAACCTTGAGCTACGTTTTGCTACCTGAATTTTTAATCGATTATTGAAAACAATTCTTATATAATTGTAATATATACGAGGTTGGTCTGTATAGTTTCGTATTTTATAAATGTTTAATTTTAATGATATTGAATTCTAATGCTTAACTGTTCTGATGGACAGGTAGTATATCAGACGTACCTCGCCTTTAATAAAAATTTAACAAACTCATTTTAAAATATTGATTTCATTTCGCATTCTAATGATATAGAGAAGTCCCGCTCCTTCCATCTGCAAAAGTCTGCAAATAAGTGAAACTTAAAGATATTGAGTAAGATATTCGGGTGTATGCGAGGTTAGTCTGGAAAGTATTTGATCATAAGGGGAAGAATATATAAAACTATTTGTTTGATATATAAATATGTTTTGATTGGGTTCTTAACTTTTCCGAACTCATCTTAAAGACGAACAAATAAAATTTTAAATATATTTTTTGTTAGCTCTGACAATTTTCAGACTCTGCTGGAAAATAATCCTTTCAGATGAGTTAATAGATCTGTGTTAGCTTAAGATTTCGTTTCTTATACAAATAGACCACGATCGAGGTGCTATTCTGCTGTGAGTTAGTTTATGGCACAATTTGGTTAGTGTTAGGCCAAGTATTTGGATTAGTGCAGGCGAGCCGATGACAGCTCCCTCTTATAAGCATATGCTAGACGTATATATGTATGATCTACGATATATATATATATGTATATATGTATTTGGGTACAAGTGCTTGTACTATCACAAGTTCGATTGGTTCGATTGGCTCTGAGTCTGGTTGGCGCCTGCTGCTTCTTCCTCCTTACAGACTGGTCGTGGCCTGCAGCTTAAGGTAGCGCGTGCCGTTCTCGGCATCCGCCATCCGCGCTATGTGATCCGAGGCGGCGTAGCATGTCGTCGCGGTGGGCGTGCCCGGCCTGCTGTTGTTGCTGCTGTTATTGTTGTTGTTGTTGTTGTTGTGGTGGTGCATGCTGCTGCTGATGCTGCTCAGGCTGGCATCGCCTGCGCCACCGCTGACGCTCTGTCGTATGCGCGTGGCGCCCCATATCAGCACGACCACCGAGGTCACCAGAATGCCCAGCCCCAGGCCGGGCAGGAAGCTCTTGTGCAGCGAATCGATGACGTCGTAGCTGTGCATCAACGTTGGCGGTGCCGCCGGCTGCTGGTGCGGATGCAACGGCTGCTGCTGTTGGCTGCCGCTGCTGAACTGTCGCTTATTCAGCTGCTGGTAATCCTCGCCAGCTGCCTGCTCCGGCTCCAGATCCAGTTCGTGTGGCGTATAGTAGGGACGACGCTGATATTGACGCAGAGCGGGCTTCGAGCCGGGACTGCTGAGCTGCAGCTGCGTTATGTTGGAGCAGCCGATGTTGAGCTCAGCTTTGGGATTCTGTTCCTGCACCATGACCAGGCAGAAGCGATAGCTGTAAGGGAAGATCAAGGCATTAGAGTGGATAATGAAGAGCGAGAGAGAGAAAGAGGGGGAGAGAGAGAGAGGGAGAGAAAGAGAGAGAGGGGGAGAGAGAGAGGGAGAGAGAGAGAGAGAGAGAGTTGAGAGTGGAAAGAATGTATGTGGAGAGAGAGAGAGAAAGTGTGGAGATTGGGTGGAGAGTTTTGTAGAGAGAGTGTATAGAGAGTATAGAGAATGTATGTGGAGAGTTGCAGAACAGATATAGATTATATACAATAGATTATATGAAAATTCAACACACCTTTCGCCAATATCCAGAGAGGAGCTATCGGGCACTATCACGCTCACAGTGTTCTGTCCATTGACGACCTTGCTCTCGCAGTGGATCTAAATGAGATTAATAACCAGTTCAGTTAGGGTTCTTTTCAGATATTGAACCCCTTCTACTTACAGGTGAATTATCAATGAGAATCTCATTGACATTCTGTTCCTTGTAAACAAATATGGCATCGCACATGTAGTCCTTCTTGCTGAGATTCAGCAGCCACGTCAAGATCAGGCCGTAGTCCGCCGAGTAATGTAATTCCTGTAGGATGATCTAAGGGAATCGAAAAGTCAGATACAAATGCCTCGATCCACTCTATAGGAGAACAAACCTCCTCGGATAAGTCCTTGACATGGGTTGACGATTGGTTGGGCTTGGCTAGAGTTTCCAGATGTTCCATTATATTTGCATTATCCTTCTCCACGTTGTCCATGTCGCAGGTGAGCGTCTCCACAGGCACCTGGAGCAGCGGAGCGCCCTCTAGTCGAGGAGGCGTGACACAGGAGGCGCTGAGGCTGGAGGACAGCTTGGAGACCTGCAGCCACTCGGCAAAGGGACGAATGCTGCAGTCGCACGACAAGGGATTCTCCTGCATCTGCAGGCTCTGCAGCTCCTGTGCTCGATCCATGGCATTCCTGGCCACAATCGAGATGTCGTTGCCCGCCAATCGCAGCTCCCGCAGCGAAGGGAGCGGCGCTATCAGATCCGAGGTGAGGGCGCGCAGGAAATTGTGGGTCAGATCGAGCACAGTGAGGCGTGTCAGGTGCTGTAGCGAGGCGCTGGAAATGGCCACAATGCCGTTATAGCTCAGGTCGAGGCTGTCCAGTGAGCCCAGTCCAAAGAACGCGTGATCCTGCAGCACATCGATCTGATTGTGGCGCAGCGAGAGGCTAACCAGGCGAGAGAAATTGGCCAAGGCCTTGTTCTGGATGCTCTTGATCATATTCCTGTTCAGATTGAGGTTCTCCAGGTTGCGCATGCCGGGCAGCGTTTGCTCGCTGAGCGGCCCATTCAGATTGTTGGCCGTCAGATCCAGCTGCCGCAGACTCAGGCATTGGCTCAGCGCCTTCAAGCTTTGCGCGTAGTCGCCCAGGCGATTGCCTCCTAGCTTCAGCACCTCCAGCTTGCGCAGGCTGCTGAACGTGCGTTGGGAGATACTCGAGATTTGATTGTTACTCAGCTCCAGGTAGATGAGATTGCCCAGGCCCACGAAGTCAGCTGTGCCCAGGGCCTTTATCTTGTTGTTGGCCAAGTCCAGTCGCTCCAGCGTATTCAGCGTGGACAGAGCATTCCACGGCACGCTCAGCAGCGCATTGCCAGGCAGCCCCAGGGCCTGCAGCGGACCCTTAATGCCCAGAAAGGCAGACTTATGCACTCGCTTGATCTCGCCCGAGGAGATGACCAGGCCGTGCAGCGAGATGCCGTCGAAGATCTTGGCATCGCTCAGGAAGGTCACATTACGCAGAGAACAGTCCAGCAACGATATGGAATAGGGAGAGCTGCGCAATCGGTCTGCCAGGAGCTGTGGGAGATAAAGGAAAGCTTATTTACTGAAAATAATGATAAAAAAAGTTATGTTTCTTTGACTATGTCTATTACTTCTATACTACTCGACTATGCTTAGTTGATAATGCGTCTTTTCTTTCCATTTGCATAAAATCTTAGCTGATCTCTGATACAGATCGTCGCCCTAGAGAAGCTCTCACATTTTAATTACTTGTCTAGGTTTAGCTTAAGCAATATCTATAAATAATATCTAAATGCAAACCAGTTGACGTCTGATAGATCTCTGATCTACATAAAAGATATCATGCAGCAAACTGTTAGTTGATCGTTAAAGCAAGGTAAGTTATCAGGGCAATGCCAATATCTTCTTATGCGTGTCCAACTTACACCATCATATCTTTTGCTTTCATAAATGACTGAATAAACCAACCCATAAGATCCTTTCAGATGACTTAACCCGATGCAGACTTAAGATCTAAGATTCCAGGGAATTCACTTTATCAAACATCCCTTAATCTATCACTTAACTCTGCCCCTCTAAGATTCCAATGAATTATCATTATATCATCTTTCCTTGCCCCCACTCACCAATAGGCCATGCAGATCGATATTGCAGCGCAACGTGTGCGGCAGATCGCAGCCGCACTCGAGTTCCGCATTGCGGGCGCCCGAAATGTTGGGGCACTTCCATTCGAGCAGGCCATCGGTGTCCACGGGCAGCGGCAGCGAGGAGACCTCCTCGGCCTTGCGCTTTCTTGGCGAGCTCTTGTTGAAGTATTTGCCAGTGGCTGGCTTCGGCTTGGACTTGGGCGTGGCTGCATTGAAGGCGGGCACAGCAGCCGCCGAGATGACGTAGGCGCTCACAGTGGTGGGGCTGGTGGTTGTGGTGCTTGTGGTGGTGCTCGATGAGCTCGTGCTGGCTGCTGTGGTTGTGTCCTCCAGCAGATCCTTAAGCTGATTGGCCGCAACGAGCGTGAAAGCCAGCAGCAGGCAGCTGGAAAAGGAAAATCGAAGAGAAGCGAAAAAAATTGTTATGGAAAAGTTTTTCTCATTTGTTTTCGACAAAAATAAAACGGTTAGTGGATATATTTGTGAAAATGCATTTGCATAAAATGCTAAAGTCAATTGAAACCGTGTGTGGAATTTCTTTTTAGGTCAAGCGGCGGAGCAGTCAGCAGCTTGAGATACAAATTCACAGATACAGATACAGATGCAGATGCAGATACATTCGTATCTTGTGCAAGACAATTTGCCAATTAAGCGCTTAACGCAGTTAGAGCGTGCGATTTATTGCATTGAAACTGTATCTGTGTGTGCGCGTCTCAGTCTGAGATACTTTTGTATCTTTTTGTATGCAATCTGCTCGAGAAATAGACAAATGTCGACGTGACATCGATTTGCCAGCACAAACACATTTCCCAATTTTTTTTCTTTTTATATATTTCACGCAAAAGCGAAAGCAACACAATAAATGTTCATGGGACATTGTTGTTGTTGTTGTTGTTGTTGTTATTGTTGCTGATGATGACGTTGCCCCCAGGCATGCTAATTGAGAGTATGTATCTGTTCTTATTATGCACTAGCTGCACGTACTATGAATTTGTCATAGAAGATGTTAATGCTATGGGTTAGTGAAGATGAGTCGAATATGAGGGGAGTAGAGTCAGAGCTGGAATTAATAAAATAATAATAAGAATAAGTGTAGGTACTTGGTAGTTGCATGATAGACTGAGCAATAAGGCATGTCTGGAGTTCTGATGTTATTTTGTTTATATTTGTTTTCTTCTATCTGCCAATAGATTGAAAGACCTTCTAGTTATCTCTAGCAACTAACTAAAATAAATCTTATTGAAAGTTATCGCTTTATACATGCATTTAATTGTAGAAGCTCAGAAAAATAAACTCTCCTTGTTCATCATTTATCGAATCCTTCGATTCCTTGACTAAATATCCTTTACGATCACATATCTATTTTCTTTAATTTTGTTTACCAACTAGTAAATTACTTGTATATGTGATATATTCATCCATCACATATTTGATAGAAAAAACCTTAACTAAGTAAATATTTCAATTAAGATTTCCTACTGTTCTGTTGGCTTCACTGTGCACACTAACTAAGACATATCTGAATCTCAGATCGATGCTCTAAAGATTCGATTTTTTTTTTAAATTTAAAGATACTCTTCTTAGTTATATTTTCACTTTGAAAACCAACCAAAAACTTTACTCAGCATTACTCAAATAAAATATATGAGCAGTTTCCCCTCAATTTATTTACTTTAAAAACAGTCTACACCCAACACTATATTCTAGAAAGCGTATCTAGTATTTGCTATCCTTCAGTTTGGTGTCAGCTCAGCTCATTGCAGCATATGTATGTCAATTTGGCAGTGGAACGATTCTCTAGTATGGGCAGACGCCAGACACTAAATTGCGTGCGAGGCTTTAAAAGGCCCATCTTCGTACGCTACGCGTGTTTAGTTGTAGTTTGGCAGTTGCTGCGGAAGCGCTTTAGGATTAAAGTGGTCCAGGCACCCATAACCCAAATAATCAATCAATCGGACTCGGTCTCTCTGTCACTGTCTCTCTTTCTGTCTCTAAATGGCTCTGCGTTGGAGTAAAGCGAGCGCGTTTCTCCTGACCCTCAGCGTGATCCTGTTGCTGATGCCAACGCAATCGAAGCTGCTGACACGCTGTCAGCTGGCCAAGGAGCTGCTGCGCCACGACTTTCCACGCAGCTATCTATCCAATTGTAAGTAATGAAAGTGAGTTAGCCGATCGTCCGACTGATCATTGAGACTCACATATATAGGGGTTTGTCTGGTGGAGTCGGAGAGCGGACGCAGCACCTCAAAGTCCATGCAGCTGCCCAATCAGAGCGTTAGCTACGGACTCTTTCAGGTAGAGCCAAAGTCCCATCACCCTCTTTTTGCTACATTTCTAACCTCGCTCAGCTCCTTAACAGATCAACAGCAAGAACTGGTGTCGCAAGGGTCGTCGCGGAGGCATCTGCAATATCAAGTGCGAAGGTAAAACAGGAGTCTTTCAATATCTAACAATTTGCTCGCAATAGATCGCCCTCTCTCTCTCTCTATCTCTTCTTAGAGTTTCTGAACGATGAGATTTCGGACGATTCGCGCTGTGCCATGCAGATCTTCAATCGTCACGGCTTCCAGGCCTGGCCCGGCTGGATGAGCAAATGTCGTGGGCGCACGCTGCCCGATGTCTCCCGCTGCTAAGCCCCAAGTGGGGTTGCTTAGCTCTAAGCAAACTGGTTTCTCTTGGCTCTGACCCCCCGCGGGTGACCAGAGTTCAGCTTCTTTAGCCCTAAACATATTTGTTAGCTGTTAGCTGTAAGCGTCGCTCGTTTCATTCGACTTTCATTGCATTTTCAATTATATTAAAGAAAACACAGGCATCTTGAGTTCATCTTTGTGCGCGATTAAGTTTTTCCAGGAATCACTTTATCAGCTTTTTGCGTTCTATAAATGTTTAACATGCAATTTCTATACATACAACCTGTTTCAGAGTGGGCCGAGACGTCATATTCGTTTATCAATATAATCTAATGATTTCTGAAAACTTGTCAAATATAGATCACAAGAAATTATTAGATTATATATTTAAATGCATTTGCATATGTTACAGCTGCACTAGATATAACACTTATATACCCTGTTAACAGAAAGTAAAATCGGGTTATACATTTAGGCTATACATATATGATATGTGTGCGATAATCTTGAATATTCTTAGTAATATGGATACAAATTCCTTCAATATGCACTTTGAACATTTTCAAGCCACAGCATATTTGAATACCCTGGTTTTGGGGAGTTAATATTGGTATATGGGTTTCATGTTTGGCCTTAATCTAGAGCTTCGTTTACTTGTAAGAGAACATTAGCTTAAACTTGAGAAATAAGTCATTTCAATTACTGCATACAGATATACCCTGTATTCAGAGTGGGCATAGGCTATATTAGTTCGTCGAAACTATATGTATGGATTATACATATTATAACAGCCTGGTTACCTCTAGCTGCTTCATTTTCTATAGAGATTAGTGTTTGGAGGGTATCTACTTGTGAAATCATCCGCAATCTCATATAGTTGCAAACGATCTATCTTCTTTTTATAAATAGAAGCAGATCTATGATAACAGAGAAGAGAAAAGTATGATTAACACGTTAATTTTGCAACTTCTCTTGATAGAGAGAATCTTTGCTCTCCTCTAATTTTGTCTAAATATCTCTCAGTTATTTTATCATATAGATAGTATCTTACTTATCTTGCTTATTTACTTAGATAGCTCTATTACTTCTACTCTTTACTCTCTACAGAGCATCTCATCGTCTAGCTACCTTTTTGCAATGTTTTTCTGCATCCACTTTCAATTTTGTGAAACTCAAACAGATATTATGAATTCAGATTGATAATAAAGTAACCGATAAGGCTGTGTAAATTAGTTGTGCTGTCGGATATGCATATATTGTGAAATATCGAATTCAAAGAACACTCAACTAAATCGGAATAAGTTTCGTATAAATACAAATATTCACAAATAAATATTAGTATATGAATATATATAAACATATATATATATACTATATAAGTCTGTACACCTTAGGCACATCTTATCACTAAGTCAACTGTAGTCACAACAACATCATTAATAAACAAGTAAGAAAATTGCAATCGGGTGCAACCGACTGAAGAATACTCGTTTAAGGATGTAATTGATTTATAACTCTATCAGTCGAGCAGGGGTGGAAGAAACCTCGATCTCTCTCTCTCTCTCTCTCTCTCTCTCTCTCTTCATCTTTATATCTATCTTTTATATCACAGGTCAGAGGTATACAGAGATATTTGTATGCAATCAAATTACATATACTCTCTTTTCCAAGCCGTGATCGAGTATATATAAAGTACGTATTAAGTGCTCGCTACAGAGCCAGAGCGTAGCAAATTGCGAGAGACTGAATTGCCAATAAATACTCGGAAAGGCAAGCGGCATCGCTTCATTCGATGAGAGAGTTTTGTTTTGTTTTGGGGCTGCCTCTGTCTGTGCCTCTGCCTAAAGAACAGTTTGTCAAGTATTTCAATTTCGGTTTCAGTATCTGTGTGGGGGCCCGCTGTGGCGCACATGTCTAGCCTTTAAAGCGTAACTCGAATACAAAAGAATACAAAAACAAAATAACAATAAAAAAAAAAGATATCACAATATTCATTCGTGTTGAAACTAGTTTCGATTGCTGCGTCGAGCGTCTGTTCCACTGGGCTCCAGTTAATTAACTAAAGGTAAACATTGTAATTACTTTATAATTGAGTTCATAAACGTTAGGTAGGTGCTTTTCAGCCAAAAAAAAAAAAAAAATTATTACCCAATTCACTTAGAGCTATCATAAATCAGTCAAATCATGCATAAATCTTATTGCTTGTAGTTTCCCAATATATATTTCAATACTATAAAATATAAATAAATTATTTAACATTTTTTTATATTTTTGTTTATTCTCCTGTTTTCGGAAACAATTCAAGTCTCTCAGCCATTCAGTTGCGCTGACAGGTTTTCTTTTGTTGGCGCTTTGTTTACACAACAGCAGTTCTTCGCAACTTGTTGGCTCAAGCAGTGCTTCAAACAATATCTGAAATTATCATTATTGCTATTATCAACAGTATTCAATGTGCTAATTAATCGCAAGCCATAAATCAAATGCTCGCCGGAGATTCCTAACTGCATAGCCTAACAACATAAAACGACAAACTAAGATTAAACAACAAATGTTTACAATGCTTGAAACTACATTTAAATATTTGAAGATATGATATCCCACCCTCAATTCGTATGAAATATAGGTGAGATTTACGCAAAGCTAGACTCATGAAATGTTTCGGAATTAACGAAATATTATTTAGAGAATTACTTAAGATCAAATTTTTTTCAAATATATCAAATCACAATTGAAATTTTGTAAGGTAATGTTATATCAATCCGAAATTCGTCAAAAGCTATCCATTTTAGAGGCATGCTTAGTAGAGGTATTTTTATATAAACATGTACATTTTTTAAAAATTAAAAAAGATCGATAGTTCAAATCAGGTTTCTAATTTAAAAATCGAATTAAAAAAATACCCATGTCAAACTCAAAAAACATATTTGCCAACTCAACTCGCTCTTGTGCAAAATGAGAAGAGGTTACATCATATTTTTTAATCAAAACTTCCTAAATTTCACAATTGAAATATGGTATTGGCAATCAAGGGTGCTCAAGCCGACGAGCTGAAAGATATTCAAAAATAGATTGTGAAACAAACAGCCGAGTTACAAACATGCAAAATTTTGATGCACACAACTGGCCTTTCGAACCGTTTGGCTATTCGTGTGTCGTGACAACGAATGCCCATATATAATGAGTCGCTTATCAACTGTTCATTCCTGGAACTAATGTATATGATCTACATTTAATTACTAGCACATAGACACACACACCTGCATTTAAATTCATATGTATTTAAAATGCTTTCAGAAATGCTGCCAAAAGTGCTGCTGCTGCCAGCTCTGCTGCTCTGTCTGATGCTGAATGGCCCAGAGGTGGAGTCCAAGCAGTACATGCGATGCGAGCTGACGCGTGTGCTGGTCGAGACCTACAGATTCCAGAAGAGTTTGATGTCCAATTGTAAGTAATTGAAATAGGTATATATATATCTTAATAACAAATTCCCATTCCATTTAGGGATCTGCCTGGTGGAGCATGAGAGTTCCTTGGATACGAACAAAGTGACGAGAAAAGAGAACAACAGCAAGAACTACGGACTCTTTCAAATCAATAGCAGGGATTACTGTACAGAGGGCCGTCGCGGCGGTCTGTGCAATATGAAATGTGAAGGTAAGTTAAAATTATATACAGTTATTTATCAGTTATAAATCTACATCTCTCTATGCACTTTGTTAGATCTCTCCAATGATGATATTTCTGATGACATTGCCTGTGCACAGCGCATTCAACAACGCGACGGCTTCAAGTATTGGAAGGGCTGGAGTCGCTATTGTCGCAATACGCGCAATTTGCCAAACTTGGATGTCACCTGTAAGCTAAGCACGCTGTCACCCATACGTTCACCTAATATTTTTTAGATAACTCTATTTCTTATTCGTCTAAAAATAAGTTTTGTGAATTTCCAACTAATTTTATATCATGTATTAGTTTGTAAGACTATTGCATATGAAAAAACTAGAATTTATTTACGAATTGTGCTTAAATTTCAAAGAAAATGTTGAAAATAAACAAAACAAATTACAGAAATTTAATGAAATGTGTTTTTCATGGGGCGGTGCATACTTTCAGGCATAATTTTTAATTCATGCAAAAATTTACTGTGGCATACTTTTGGGGCTAGATAATATTTGCTGGCAGAACAGAAGTTGGCAGAAAGCGGACGAATCATAATTTGCAACATTTGGTATTGCATACTTTTAGGAGGCAACAAAAATGCATTGGCATATCGTATTTTTACCGAATTTCCACTCAAATACCAGGCGAGCAGAACTCAGCAGAAACTGGATAAAAAATTTTAGTTTGAGTGTAAAATATAGTATTGCATACTTTTAGGAGGCAGTCAAAATTAGTTTGCATACCTAATTTTTAGCAAATTTCCACTTAAATACCAGGCGAACAGAAGCCGACAGAAGGTAACCGAAATTTGCCTAAAAATCATTGAGTGACATTTGAGTAACACACATGAGAGAGTAGCATCATTTCTGTGCACTCCCAGTGGAATTTACAACCAAAGAACACCAAAACTACCAGGCGAACAGAAAACATAGCAGGTCGCGAAAATCTCCTTGAGTGAAAATTTTTACAAATTTTGCTTCAAGGTCAACCAATTGAGTGTATATCTCCCTACTCCTAGCACTAAAACTCTAATTTCTCTTTCCATTAGTCTAATAAACTCCATATATACCAGGCGAACAGAAAACGGAAGCAGGTCGACAAAATCACTCTGAGTGACATTTTTCGCAAATTTTGCATCAAGGTCAACCAATTGAGAGGATTTTTACCTAAGTACTCAAAGTATGAACTACTCTATTCCTAGGTCATTTTGTGAGTGAATTTCAGGGTTTTTTGGACATGTGAGTTGGGGGACCTATGGGGAGCTGGAAAAAAAGGGCATACATATTTATGACCATTACTTGCGCATTTGCAAGTATTTGTGCTTTGTGAATTTAGGTTCACGAGGACTAGCTCTTAGTCATATAAGCCAGGAGCAGTTGGGTCGTCTAGGAACCGTTAACTGTTTCGTCTGCAAGCAAGCGAAATTTGCTATGAAATATGCAAAAATCCGCCATAACTTGAACGAATTTAATTTTATTTATTTCTGGAGTTTTTTTTAACAGATTTTCAATTGATTTAAGCCTTACGATTCGTGCGAATCAGAGCTTTCGACTGGAATTGAAAATTGAAATTGTCATTTTATCACATTTATGACAATAAACCACTCCGAATAAAAACTTATTGTATTTTTGCTGAGAAATGTTTGATATATCATTTTCAATACGTACTTGAACTTTACATAGCTATAATTCAGATATGTATTATTCAATTTATGAATGTAATATATTTAAATTTTACAGATTATAAGGCGTACCTTCCAGACTTTTGCCATAGACTTTGGTTTTTAAATCAAATAACTTTGTTTGCTTGACAAGGAAACCTCTTAGTTTCAAGATAAGATATGTATTTTAATGATTTATAGCTATCTAATTTTTTTGGAAAAGTACTTAAACCTGAGCTTAAAACTCTTAAGCTTAGAGATCGCTTAAAGTCTGCGCTCAAATCTTTGACTTGATTCTTTTCCCGCTTTCAAAGCAATAACAATATTTATATGATTAGCTAACTAATATTTGTTATGTTCATAAATAATAACTTTCTTAATGGCAAACGCCCAGCGCTCTGGCTCGAGTCTCTTGTTTAGTCACATATATGAATATATATGCTATACATATTTATAGCTGCCGTAACTCTTTTATATTCAGTACTCCCACGCCCCGCAGCAACAGCCAACAATCGACTAAACGTGGGCGTTTTGGCTTGCTGTAGTTTGATCTGAACGCCTCGGCAAGCCAAGTCGCAATCGTAACTCTGGCGACATCTCGCTTGGGCATCTGCACTTCCTAGACGCGTCTTGCTGTTGCAGTTGTCTGTGTCTCTGGATGGCTGTTCGGCTGTTCGCCTGACTGCAAGGGCGTAGGACAACCTACGTTTTATTTTTGGCCTAATGAAATGCAGTTTGCTGTAGGTAAAACAAGTAAGTGTGGTCGCAAAAGGAGTGATTGAATAGGAGATGCTCTGAGTGGCAAGACATGTTGATGCTTGAAGCAGGCCGAATAAAGATATTATAAAAGAGAGTTTTTTAAGACAATTTAAAATGTCCTATATATCAAATTTGATATCACTAGCTGTCATAATTCTTGAAGTATTCATAAAGTAAAATATTTTATACATATTTATACTTAAAGTGTAAATAAATTCCATATTTGTAAGATCTATATCTTATAGTTCTCGAGTCCTGCTTAAGGAACCAAATTAAAAATCAATATTTTAGAATACAGAACGTAACTCAACATTATCTTATATATATTTTTTATAATTTTCTACCTGTATCAATCTTCCTTCTGTCACATTCCCACACACGAAGCCCATATACCCCTGCGAAACGTCATCAAATATATTCAAGGCAATAAAAAAGGCAGAACTCTTGCAGCCTTTGCACTTTGAAGACGCTTTAGCTGGGTTCTACGAACCACATTTAAATGCAGCTACTTTTACAAGCGCTCACTTCGTAATTGATAGGCTCTTGGCCAACTCTCTGTTCTCGGGCAAAGCGAAACATGTAAAACAATTCGCGTAGCTGAGCCCGGGTATTGTCTACGATATCATTTGCATTTCCGTTCCAACAAAAGCCGCACTTCCGTTTATGGACGGATCGCAGCACAGCCAAGCGAGAGCCGAAACAATGAGCAGCTCTTACATTCTTAAACGCGTGAAGCGTGCAACCAACAGCAACAGCAACGGCAGCAACAGCAACAATAATGATAATAATAACAATAACTATAAGCGCAATTCATGGCAACAGGTGAAGCTACAAATGAAACTCAAAAATCAGAGCGTAACTACAAATTACAATGTAGCCCTTGTTGCTGTAGTAGTTGTTGTTGTTGTTGCTGTTCCATTAGAATGCGTTTTGCATATGTGAGTGGTCAAAATAAATCAAAAGCAACAACAACAGCAACAACAACAACAACAGCAGCAACTGTTGCTGCGTAGCTGGTCAAAAGGCACAACAGCAACATCCTCAGTGCACAGCGGACGCTCACCTCAAACATTTTTGATATGCAGCTCAGCTGTCGCCTCCTGCACTCAGTGCTGATCACTTTTCAACAGGTATCAAAAATAACTATAAAAAAGCTAGAATGGCATTAATCGGCTATGCTGCTGGATTTTATTATAGTTTTTATTTTCATTCAGCAGTAATCACAATTTCGGTATTAAAATAAGATATATATTTTAATTTTTGGTTTTTATTATTGAAATAATGATGGTTTCTTGCTTCTTTTTAAACATCTTACTTTTAATTTTATCTCAAGTTAATAATTTGTTCATGCTAACCTAGTCTATATATGCTTCTTTCATAGACTTCATAAATCTCTAAGAGTTGATTAGAAAGTTAGCAGATAAGCGAAAAATTTTTTGCAATGGGTTTACTTAAATTACATTTTTCAGAAATCTTTATTTTTGTTTACCTATAACTTTTAAATAACTGCGAAATAAATTTCCCTTTTCCTGATTCGAATTCCTCAGATGCGAAATTCTCATGATGCTGAGAGCTGGCAGATCTAGCATATGAAGGTAGTTTAATATTCACATATTTTTCAAGCTACACTTGTATATAGCCTCCCTTTCTACTCCTCTCATAAAAAAAATATATATATAATCTAAATTGTAGTTAACATTACATGCAGTACAACTATTTTCCGTACGAAACAACTTTTAGCTATAAACAAGCTAAATACGTAGCACTGCCTGCAGCGTCGTTTATGTCACGCTAATCTGGCCACAACTCACAACAACAACAACAACAGCGACCAAAACGTAATGTTCGAAACGTTTCAGTGCGTTTAATTTCCGCTGCCACTGTCGCTGCCTCTGCTGCTGCCTCTGCCTCTGCTGCTGTCTCTGTCTCTGCCTGAGCTGCTGCTTCCTTTTGTGTTTGGTCAGCTTGGTCTGTTCGTCACTGTCGCTGGTTAGCTAATTATGCATAAAATGCATTGACAACAAAGCAGCAGCAATTTGATTTGTCCTAGGCTAAAATAGCAAGATCAAGCCACGCCCTTGAGCTGTGGCGCAGTCACGCTGCTGAACCCTGATCCCACTGATCCTGCCGGCTGACTCACTGCCATTGACATGTGTTAATCGGCATACCCATATCCATATGCCTTGTCTAGACGGCATTGGCAGCCAACTTGTTAGCCTCAGTCGTCGCCGATCTCTGCTTGTTTTTTTAGCACTCGCTCGCTAATCAAGGCACAACAAGTCGGGCGCATGAGCTGAAGAGCTGAAAGACTCCCAACAAGCCAATCCACCAGGCAGTTTCGCATTAACATTCTTCCGAGTCGTCGTCTCCCACACAATAAACGTGTTCGAGTTTATAGCCTAAGCCTTAAATACACTATCTTAAAGAAACTCAGAATTTATTATAAACAAGCTGTTGCTACTTCTATTTTTGGCTCGTACAAGTTAATATACATCTTATTTATTATTCTTTTTTCTTAGAGTTCAATCAAATATGTTTACTTATAATCTACTTGACATGTACCTTGTAAATTTTAAACTTCATGTTAAGCATTCCTCTCTCTCTGACTAACATTTGAGACTCTCTGCATCTCTGACTCTATGCATCTCATTTACAACTGACTTATAACTTCTTATCCGCCTGGTATTTCACATACTAAAACTAAATGTTATTCAAGTCATTAAAAACGCGATCGAATCACTCTTCCAAGTCACGTTGCCCGCTTGAAGCTTAGAGCACACCCGAAAGCTGTTTTGTGTAGGCGCAATCATAGCGCCGCTTTTAACACAGTGAAACCCATCCAGCCAACCAGCCAGCCAGCCAACTAGCCAGCCGGCCTCAAACCAAAAGCCGCTCTGGCCAAAATTGTATTCACAACTGGCTGAAATTAAGGCACGTCAGCGGAAATAAACCTTCTTTCTTTAATTTTTGTGTTGCTCTGAACGCGCGCGCTGCCAAATGACTCAAAATGTGTTGTTCGTAACGGCATTGCAGCATGCTGTGGCACAGCGAGACGAGCCGAAGATTGTTGTAGCTGATGATAATGTTGATGTGGTTGTGGATGTGGATGTTGGTTGCAGACATGCTCTTGATGTGCCGTTGCCGAAGCTGGCAATGTGTAGATCTAGAGATTGATGCAGATGAAGGTGCAGGCAATCAAATAAAGATAGGCGTATGAGCGAGTATGTGTGTAGATATATGGACGCATGTATATAGATCCCCATAAATATGAAGATATGGATTCAATTATAGATCCGTATGAAGATGCAGATACAGATACATTTATAGATACATATGGAGATAGAGATACATATGAAGATGAAGATACAGACAGTCACAAAGACAGAGACTGAGACAGACAGAGATCCAGATCCAGATACAAGTATAGTTTCAAACTCAGATCCAGATATAGATCTATATATAAATCAATTATAAGATGACATATATATCATATACCAGTAAATATATATAGATATAGATACAGATCAATTATAAATCCATGTGAAGAAGCAGGTACAGATACAGATACAGAGATATACACAGATCTAGATACAAATATAGAAAACCCCATAAATATATATATATATATATATATATATATATATATATATATATATATATATTGGATATATGGATATCGACTTAATCAATTAGTATAAATCATCAATATGCATATACAGATATAGTTGAAGATACAGATACAGAGATAACCTCAGATCAAGATACAGATTCAGATACAAATACGATATAAATACAATTATAAGATGATATATATATATCTCATATATGCATACATATATGTATACAGATGATATATGGAGACTATTAGCTTGTTGCCACTGCAATAAGCAGCAGCTGCAGCATCATCATCCGCAACCACAAAGGTGTTGGCCGCCCGCTGCGCTTCATTTTCGATCGACTCATTGGAAAAATGCAAAAACAAATAAAAAATTGATAAACAGAGGCGATAATCGGCTGCAATTTCTGTGGACCGTCTCCAGCTGCTTAGCGAGGCCAAAAAGTGAACGAATACGAAAACTGATTTTCACATCATTTAATGCCCAATTGGCACGCAAGTAACACACACTAACACACAAGTATATACTCACTCACACACACACTGTGTGTGTTTGTTGTTGTCTTTTCGTATTGTTTATTATTTTCGACATATTTGCGCTCCCAAAATGGCCAAAAACATGCGATAAGCCACTGAACAATTAAAAACGCGTTTTTTTTTTTCGTTATTTCGCCTTCTTTGGTGGGGCAATAAGTCGAAAATAAAGTGCATGGAAGCATGCACGAATTGCGCATACTCTGTTTTGAAGGTCTATTAGTATGGGCGTCTCTTATTGAGTCACGATATTGTGACACTGTATTATTATTGTTATTATTATTATAAAATATCATTTTAATTTTCATTATAATTTTCATTATTTTCATTATTATTATCATTTTCCGTTATATTATCATTATTAAATTTATTTTCATTCAAATTTTTAATTTAATTTCAGTATCATTTATATTCTCATTTTCATTATTAAATTGATTCAAATTCAATAAAATTCTCAATTCAATCCATTTCGCATTAACCATAGCCAAGTAGCCCGAGTTGTCTTTGCGCAGTGCACTTGTTGCCACACAGTGCTTATTAAAAGTAAACGACAATTGTGGCCACTTTTTGCTTGTCACTTTGCAACAATTTGTAGCAGCTGCTGCTGCTGCTACTCAGCTGTTCAACCTGGCGACCTGGCCTCGGGCAAATGAGCCACACAAATGTGAGCTGAGAACGAGTAGAAGCGACTGCTCCATACCCGCTCACACTCTAAAAAACAATTGAGTTTAGAAAGAGATAGCTATATTACACAGATTATTCACCTGCAATATCTCTTGAGTTAAAACTGTGAAAATATTGACTTGCCCTTGTCGGTTCCTCTACAATCAAACATTTCTAATAGCACATCCAATATGCTCCTCTTCACTACCTAAAGAGTCAGGTTACTCTTGCAGCAGTCAAATTAGGCAACATGTTGCTAATGCTGACAGCAACATGTTGCTGCAAATCGCAAAGGCCAAAGGCTAAATTAGAGACTTCAGTGCTTTTTGGGGTGGTGCGCATATGTGGCTTATAGCTTTCTGGCCAAGTCAATAACAACCTGTTGCTGCTGCTGCTGTTGTTATTGCTATTGTTGTTGTTGCATTGTTATCGCTTGAGCGAGCGCCAAATCTGTACGCCAAAAACTGAATAAAATACGCTCGAAAGCGCAACGAAATGTTGCCCGAGTCGAACTGACAGCAATGGGCACATGAATAGAGACAGCTGAATGGCCATCAAATCAAATCGTATCACATATATAACTAATATCTATTGATGGCCGCTTAAGGGGGCAGCTCACTTCTGGTCTATTGTGGAGATTGACTACAGATAAATATATAATAAATCTATAGTAATTATGAGAAACTTTGATCCACAAACTGTTGCCAATTCATAATTCAATAACTGACAGCTGAATAGAGAGAGTTGAATGGAAAAGTCAGCGAGAAACAACAATTTTAATAGAGATAAATAGAGATTTAGGGTAGGAAACATATTTTTGCAACAATGCAGAGATAATATTAGAAGAGATAAAAGATATGTCAGACATGAGTATATAAATATTTAGGTAATCTGATATAATATATAGTCATTGACTTAGACAACAATATGTATATAGATTAATGACAGATCTGCCTTCACTTATAACTATATATATATATATAATACCAATATAATACAAGTGTCCTTCTTTGACTGGCCGCTGCTGTTGCTTGCCCATAAGACTTGAGCATAATTGAATTGCGCGCACTTTGATGCGTTTCTCTGCCATATTAGCCAGCAAATGTATGCGTGAAAAAAATGGTAAAAGTTGCGACCAGGCCAAAGCCAGTCAAAGGTCGAAATGTCACGCAAAGGCAAACAGACAGAGGCAGAAGAGGGCAGAGAAAGAGGGAAGAGGCAGAGCCGAAGACATGTGTGCGACTGTGTGTGGCTGGCTTTGAAGTAGCTGCAACCGCAGACGTGCAGCAAACAAAAGACACCGCAGCAGCAGCAGCTGTTGCTGCTGTTTTGAATGCGAATGGGAATGTGGAATTCGAGTGCGTGGCAGGAAGCAATGAAGAAGGGATTGCTGATTGTGCTCACGCTCCTTGCCGGACAAGGCAGGGCAGGGCAGGGCCTTTCCTGCGAAACTCTGAAATCAAAGTGCGCTGCACATTAAGACGGAAGCGGATGTTGTCCTTAAAGCAAAGCCAAACAAATAAACAGAGTTTCCCAAGAAACACTTAAACCTCAATCAAACAGACTCCAGCACACAGTAGCAGCGGCTACTTGCTCTCGCAGGCAATTGTGTCAAAAAGCTAAGCGCATTAGGTAAAAAAACCAAATCGAGGCCAAGTTGCCAAAAAAACGAAACGAAAGACTTAGGCAACGAACTTGAGGTAAAAGCTAGCCAAAGGAAAGCGTGGGCCAGGCACTCTCTTTTTAATTAGCTAACGTGCACGTTAACTTTTAACCTGCACGTCAACGCGACAAACGAGCCCAGGCATTGCCTCGCATCCTACGGTCGCTGCGGCCATAAATTTAATGCCAAATTACTTTTAGTTGTTGCTGCCAATGCCGCGGGCCACATTCATATGCAAATGCCCAGGCAACAACAACAACAAAAACACACACAGAAATAAATGAATGCACTGGCTGTGTGTGTGTGTGTGTGTATATATGCATGTATGTTATATATAATCTATATATAAAAACCAATTTAATTTAAATGAAATTCAGCGCAGGTAACAAAATCGAACAGCGCCTGCATCGCAGTTGTTGTTGTTGTTGTTGCTGCTGCTGCTGTTTGGGACGGAAATGTGGCCCAGTGTTCTAGAGCCCATAAACTGAACGATTTGGTCTTGCAGACAAATGCCAGCTTAAAGTCATTTCAAAAATGGTTTGTTTACCTTTGCCTACGGGATTAAGCAACTGCTGCCTCGCATTTCATATATATTATTGTATTTGAGTTTGAATTTTTTTTTTCAGTTTTGATTTGAAATTTTATATGCTTGCTGCAGAAGCGAGAGAGGGCGTATGTTGTTTGTATAAATGTATTTGATCTGATTTGATTTCTTTGGCAATCGGCTTGTCTGGAAAGGGATGGAAAAGGAGTGTTAAGAGAGGCTTTAAGTTTTGCTCATCTTGGTTGCCAGACGTAGACTTAAAGCATCTATATGCATTCTTAAATTGCATATACAAATTTATAATTTATATGGCAGACTTCTTTTAGAATCATTCGATATATAATAATCAACAAAGCGACTATAAGTTATACATTAGAACCACTAAGATCGTGGCAAATTTGGCTAGAAACCCAAAATACAATTGATTTTCAGTAAGCTAATATAAACTGATAAGATAGATATAGTTTATGGACCTACATTTTTCTTCGATCTCGCAATAAAAAGCTTTTGCAGCTCGATCACTATTGACATTGTTTACAGATACAACAATATATATATATGCTTTGCCTATAGTAACGTAGTAAAGCGATAAAATCCAACATAAAATTTGAGCTAATTCAACGCCAAGCAACAGTATAAGGCAGTCAGTTAAGCCCGCTCGCAAGGTCTTTACTGACCTTTATTTTGTCTTATATTTTTATTGAAGATTTAAGCTTTTTTGCTTTTAATTCATAATTTTGGCAGCTCAACAATGGAAGCAGCGAGCAACAAATCAGGCAATAGAAAAGACGCTTGACTCTCAATTGCTGTCACTTATTAGGCATTTTTAATTGTTCAAGTGTTCGAGCTATGCTACAGGTGTATGTGTGTGTCTCTCTGTGTGTGTGTGCGTTCAATTAAAAAGTAATTTGCTTAACAAAACAAAAAAAGAAACATAAAAAACGAAACAAAAAGCAGCGACCGGCTCTTGGCAGCAGTCGCAAATCAAAAAGACAGAAGACACCCACACATTTCCGTTCCTCAACCCACTCTCAAAAATGTGTTTACCAATTGTTGCTGTTGCTGCTGCTTTAAGATCGAAAAAACAAGTTTGTAAACTAATTTGCAGCCGCTTGACAATATTGCCCGTAATTTAAAACTAGAAAAAAGAGAAACACACAGACTAATCTAAATGCATATACTATAGACAGACACACACATATATAGACGCAGATACAGACATAGATACATATTCAGATACAGATACAGACATAGATACAGATACAGATACAATTGTATATTTTTATTTGAGTGTAACTGTTGTTAGTTTGACTGCATTTGCCGGAGACTATAATTTACTCAGATATTTAAGCATTTGTTGAAGAATTTAATAATTGACAAATTATGGGATATATGTGAGCAAATATAATGGAATAATATAAGTAAATTATTATCTTCTAAAATTTAGCTAAACAAACGTTTTTTTAATTTTAAGTATTGTGCCTTAGCAACAATATTATCTATTTGGCAACGACTGAATTCATCATCTTCTGAATCAATAAAATATATTAGGCAATCTTAATTTCTTCATAGGAATTGTTGTCAGAAATCAGAAATTTCTTCAGGGGGTGGAACATCCCTAGGTAACACGTTTTCAGTTGGCTGTGGCAAGTCTTGACAAATGTTATTCAGCCATATCTTGTAGGCAATTGAGTTAGACATGTCTTGGCATATTATGCCTTGGTGATATGTTCCCCATACTGTACAAACAATTAGATTATTTTAATAGAGCTAGCTTGGTCATATTTTCCATAGACTAGAGTAGTACCTAGGCTATTCGGCAGACAGGCATTTGTATATACATATATCTTTCCACACTTCTGTCTATATGCTACTCACTTCTGTATCTGTAATCTGAATCAATAATCAATCTATCAATCAACATCTGAATTATTTACACATCTATCTGTCATCATATATATAGATAGATATATCTACATATAGACATATATTGTATATATTGAAAATATATTTTATATTACGAAAGAATATATGTGATGATGTGAATGATTATAGTCTATATAAAATCTATATATACAACATATAAACAAATTCTATATTTCATACAAAAATCTATATATACAAACATTTTACAAAGGAATAAAATCAATTTGAACAACAATATTATTGTAATCCATGCACCCACAGCTGCACATATCCAGCCCCACATCCAATTATATTCTATATTCTGTTTAACTTCGGCTAACCTCTGTTTATCTGCCACACAAACGGCATAATAATATGCATATGCTCGGCTAAGGTAGGGCATAGCTGATGACTGAAAAACCAACCCAAGTTCACAGCCCACGCAGCACTCAAAAACGTTGGCGCCGCCAACGCACGTGCATAATGCTAAATCGCCTGTTAATTGCGACATTTCGAAAGTCAAGACAAGGCCCAAAAGCAAAGCCACAAAACTTCGCACACACACACACATACGCATGTGCATGCAGGTATATGTAGATATAGCCAAATTTATATTCCATGAAGAGTTCATAAAATCTGTCAAAAATGTATGAATGAAAGAGAAAAAACAAATAAAAACGAAACTCTCTTGGATCTAATCGATTCGTATGCATTTTAAATATTTTTTCAAATATTCAATTTGCCTCTAAATGACATATAAATATGTGGGCGTGGCATCTGGTTTAGATAAGCGCTGCATTGCGGAAATAGATTCGAAATGAACCAAATTAAAGTTATTGTACGATTTGTAAGCAATGGCTGACAATGCGGCTAACATGCCACACACACACATACACTCATACACACAGACATAGCTGTGTGTTAGCCCACACGTAGCGACACATCAGTCTGTGAAAAGCACCGAAAAACCCACACACAAAATGCCAGCCGCTCAACTTGTATGTCAAGAAATTGTAGATGCTGTTTGTAGCTATTCTTGTTGTTATTGTGTTGTTGTATTGGATGCTGCGGAGGAGTATGCTAAGTGAATGGCTCTAGCTCTCTGTGTGTGCACTTCGAGAAATTGACGCTGCTGCTGTTGCGGCCGTTGCTTTATTCATTAGCAAAAAAAAAAAAGACAACTAAACAGATCTAATGATAATCTAATATAAGACTAGAAAATGTCCTGAAATAGACATTTTAACTGTTTTTATTAAGATTCAAGGAAATTAGTTACAATAATCTAATTGATGTTCAGCTATGTGTAATTTAAATGCATACGCATAGCAAATTTGATATATGTAGAAGCATTAGGCCTTTGCTATGTAGTTCTCGAGTTATGCTTAAATGAAGTTAAGAAAACCAAAAAGTAACGACTTAAGAGAGAGTTATGCACAAAATGAGATGTTCTTTAACTTTTTCTACTTCAAAAGGTTCCACGTACCACATTTTATATTTAAAACTCCTGAAATTCCCAAGTTATGTAGGCTTTGGGTATTCAACATATAGACAGTAAAGGGAATATTATATTAGACATTTTGTGGCTTTATAGAGTACAAGAGTATTTATATCTCAACTTAGATAGCTGTAGCTCATATAGTTTTCGAGTTATGTTTAAATATAGCATGTCTCTCTATCTCTCTCTCTCCCACACACATATTCTGTCCTTATTCCTTACCTACAACTAAAACTACATCAGTTACTTCTCATTTATATAAATATATATATATATATATATATATATATATATATATATATATATATATATATATATATATATATATATATATGTATACGTATATATGTGTATATGTATATATACTTTAGGTCATCTGAGTTAGTATCATCCAAACAAAAATTATACGCTTTTTATTCGCTTTTTTTATGGCATTCAGTACACGTTAGAGCACTTAGACAAATGAAATGCATTTGAAATGAAGCTCTGTTAAAGTGAGAGATGCGTTACATTCAGGTTGTTCTATATACAAGTGTATGTGTGTGTGTATCTCTGTGTGTGTGGCGACATACTTATCAATATGAAGTGGGCAGCGTTTGTTGTTGTTGCCAAATTTGGCAACTTGTTGTGGAGCAGCAGCAGCGGCAGCCACAACAACCAGCAACGGGCTAACAACAATGGGCCAGCAAGTAGCACAGTTGAAGACTTGTCGGCCGCTGCTGCTGTGGCTGCTGCAAAATGACGGCTTATAAATGACGCCCACAGCTGGCCAAACAAAAGACTTAGGCAACGAACTTGATGCCAGCTTAGCTCCAACAGAACAACAGCAACAACGTTGACTAAGCAAACCAAGCGGCTAATGAGCGCATGTAAAGCAGTAAAAAAAAAGTAACAAAAAAATACAGAAAAATTATATAAACATTAATTATGTACGTTTACTTCTCGGTCCCTTTCCACCCCTCTCACCCTCCCTTTCTATCTTTTTAATTTCGGCTACGTTGTGGGCGTACGAAATGAAATGAAATGAAAATAAAAACTTTGTTTATATGTACGAAGCAGCAGGCAGCATGCTGTGAAAATTATGAACTATACGAAATTAGAAAAGCATAGAAGAAAGCCAGCAGCAGGCAGAAAGAGAGAGAAGCAGAGAGAGAGAGAGAGAGAGAGGTGAAAAAGAAAATGAATAAAAGTCGTAGACGAATGAAATGTAAAGAAAACAAAACGACAAAGCGCTAATTGCGTTTAAACTATGATGTGTGCGCGTGTGTGTGTGTGTGTGCGAGTGTGTGTGTGTGTGCAAGGTGCGTAGGTTGAACAAACTTCTTGTCGGAGCTCGCTTGAACGCTATTCAAGCTGTCAACAACAACAACAACAGCAATCACATTACATTTAACTCTTTCATCTAGCTTTTCATTTTCTTCAATGAGTGTGTGTATGTGTGTGCGTGTGTGTGTTGATAATTTTTGAAAAACTCTTAACGCATTTTGAATTTGGTTTTTTCTTTCTTTCGTTTCTTTTCTGTTTTCGGGTAAATGACAACAGGGAGTCGCAATAATTGCCCCCGCAACGGAAGTGCGGCTGTTCAACAAAGTTAGCAGCGTTTAATGAGCTTCCACCAGCAGACGGCGGCTGCGCTACGTGAGCCCAGCTCACATCTGTATAATTTATAAACATAAATTCATAAGAGAATTAAATGCTATTTATTCATATACAGATTAGATGAAGAGTTCAAATGTCCAAACATAAATGCGGCGGTGACAAAGGTGAAAAGCCATAAATTAAATATTTATGCGATGCGGCGAAGCAAAAGATATGTATATTAGGAGGTGGCACGGGAGTTAGTCTAATGGTAGAGTATGTATGTAGAGGAAGTACTTCAAAAGTAGCAGAAGTGAGGAAGGAAGATTTGATGCTAAGTCTATTGCTGGCAAAGAGAGTAGATAGCTCTGCATTATAAAGAGAAAATTTAAACAGAAATATTTATTTATATTTAAAATAACATATGTATGCCTATGCACAGTTCTAGTAAAATATATACATACTATAGTATATAGTCTATATATTTATATTGGTAGCGTTATTAACTATATATGACTATATATACTATATTACACCTCTCTAACCAATCTCGATAGAAGCAAATTGAGGCAAATTTATTCATATATTATATATTTATATAAATAAAATAGATATATATACATATACAATATATAAATTCCCTACATTTAGCCAACGAAAATCAACTCATATTACAGCTAATCAATATGTATATCGTCTATGGCTAATACGCCAATTATTGAGGCCCTTTGCTCACTCTAATCTATTAGCTCTATAATTAGCTCTAAATTCCTCGCCTGCGGCCTAATCGAAACGAAATAAAAGCATCATTAGAGCACGAATTTGCAATCAAGAACATCTTTTAATAGACGCATCATTTGATAAAAGCAGCAAAGCTCATTTATATATAGAGAGTATATATATATAGCTTATATACAGACAATCTAGATCAGTGATGTGATTTCTAATTGGTTCATTTGGCATGCAGATCAGGTGGGCGTAGCTAACACATATAATAAATTTCATTTAATATAGTCAACAGATGCGGCACAAATGTCGAGCTTTAAATAAATGAATATATTTCAAAGGTAAATAAATAAATGTCTTAGACTCACCTTAGTTTGGGAAACATTTTGAATGAGTCGATCTCTCTCTCGCTCTCACTTCGATTTATCAGCGTGCGAAACTTAAACAGCAGATAAGCTAAGCGATTTATCAGTCAAACAGGCGACGTTTATGCTGACTTAGATATATTTATTTATATATATGTATACATATACATATATATGTTTGAGCCGACTTTGACTTGACCGAATGTATTTAACTTCTTTTTGCCTTTGTCTACCTGGCTGTCTTGTCTTGCTGCTCCAGAAGGCAAAATGCGATAAAGATCTTTACGCTGCACTTGGTTAGGGTTTTTTCACTCTCTCTCTCTCTCACACACACTCTCTGTCACTCCTCTCTTTCTAGTGGGCAACATTAACAATAGGTCGCTCAGTTGACAGGGACAGGGACATGACGCGCCAGCATTTCATTCATAAAAGACGAGCGCACAAAGAGCCGGAAACGGATGCAGAGACGTTTTGTTTGCCTGACTGCCTGCGCGACTCGACTGCCTGCAGGATACTCAACAGCAATTGCCGACGGCCATTCAAAAATTCTTCAATTCACATTCAGCTTTGGCATTTGCATTTGCATTTGCTTCACGTTGCTGCTTTGGCGCACAACGGAACGTAACGAAACGAATGACTGAAGCAACGAACTTTGCACTGCGCACACGCGTTTATTTACAAACAGCAACAACACCAACACACACACGCACACAGATACAGAGTTAACGCAGCAGCTGTTGGCTGAACTAAACGCGCCGACGACTGAAACTCGACTGAGCTCTGCTGCAGCTGAGCAAAACCCGATTCCCCATTTCCCACATCGGCGCTGCCTCGGTTTGGTTTTCATTCACAAATATAGAAGTCGGTCGCTGCTTCGGCGACGACAACGGCGACGGCGACGACTGCTGACTCAAGCTGATTCTTTGAATGACCAGTCGACGCAACTGCCACTGTGTGTGGGCAGCAGAGCAGCGGAGCAGCAAGCAATACGTAACAACAACAACAACAGTGGTAGCTAGCAACAACAGCAGACAGCATTAAGCAGCGACAGCAACATCGCGAAGCAGCAGCAACAGCAACATCAATATTAAGCAGCAGTAGACAGAGGACAACATCAGCAACATCAACCAGCAACATCCAGCAGCAATGGCAACAATAACAGCAGCAACATCAGTCAGCAGCAGCTACATCAAGCAGTCATGGCAATATCAATCAACAGCAACAACATCAACAAGACAACAGCAACAACAGCAACATCAACCAGCAGCAACATCAAGCAACAATGGCTAAAACAGCAGCAACAGCAGCTACATCAACCAGCAGCATCAAACAGCAACATCAACGAGCAATGGCAGCAACAGCAACATCAACCAGCAGCAGCAACATCAAGCAGCCATGGCAGCATCAATCAACAGCAGTAACATCAACCAGCAGCATCAAACAACCAGCAATGGTAGCAACAGCAACATCAAGGCAGAGCAGCATCAAGCAATAACAAAATAAAGCAACAGCAACATCAAGGAATAGTGTGTTCAAGCAACAGGCAGCAATAACAGCAAGCAGCAACAGCGGGCAGCAAAAACAACCTCCTAGCACTTTAAGCAGCAACAGCAACAACATCAAGCAACTATACCATCAATGACAACAGCAGCAGCCATACATGCAACATCAAACAGCAACCGACCACATCAAGCAGCAACAACAGCCATCAGCAGCAACAGCGACAACAGCCAGCAGGCTATATGAAGCAACATCAACAGCCAGCAACAACACCCACCATGCAGCACCAAGAAGTAGCAGCAACAGCAGCAGCAGCAAAAACAAAGTCAAGCATCAAACAGCAGCAGCAGCAGCAGCATCAGGCAAGAGTCGTCGGCCAACAGTCATTCAGTTGTTCATATCCACATTGCGTTTGCCAATTGCCATTGCATGCCAGCCATATTTGGCCAGGCCAGCGTAACCCAAATACTTTGCAGAGAAGAAAACTGAGGCCACGAGCGTCTGGAAAGATGGAAAGAGGTAAAAAAATCACAGCTAGCGGCAGCAAGAAAAAAGTTCTCACACTCCATTTGACCGTTGGCTATTTGATTTTCACATATATATACATATACATCTCTGATCTGTGATCGCTGCAAAACACAATTTTCTTTTTGCTTTTTGTTTATTTCTATTTATTCTACTAACTAGACTGGGAGTAGCGCACATGCACAAATATAGCGAGTGGCAAACGGGTTAAGTGCAACTGTTGTTGTCATTGTTGTTGTTGCTCTTGCGCTGATTAGTGAGACGTGCGTATTATCTTGCGCGGTTTTAGCTGCCTGTCTAGTTCGCATTGGGCTCCAGTGATTCGCTCTTTATGGGCACCAATGAGGGCGGTATATTCAGCGTCTTGCCCGGACAGGCAGCCTCGTACTGATGCTTCAAGCTCTCCATTTCGTAGATGCAGGTGGATAGCGCAGTGCGCAGTTCGCAGAGCAAAACCATATCCGAGCGTAGCTCATTGAAGGAGGTGCAAATGTCCTCAGTGGGCGGAGGAGCAGGATCTATGGGATAGAATTGATCAGTTAGGACAAACGCCATTTAACTAGTTTCAGCAATGTGTTCGCAGCTTACCAACTTTGAACTCCTGTATGGCCTGTTCGAGCGCTTTCACCTTACGCTGTCCTATATTCGCGGGCAGTTTCATCTTCTGCGAACGCAGCGATACACCAGAGCCGCGCAGATCGGCGAATTTGATGCCGCTGCTGCCAATTTCGATGGCATTTACCACCGAGTCCACTTTGGAGGGTCGCGGCTGATGGTGCACCTTCTTTTTGTGCAGTTTCTTTTCGTATTTGCGTGTGCTCGGCGTGTTGGTCGTATGCTCGTTTTGTTGATCTGCTTGGGAGATGAGTTTTTGCAGGTCTTGTGTTTTGCGTTCGCGTTCCTTTTTACGCGCCTCGATTTTCTTCATTTCGTTGATTAGCATTTGCTCCTCTTCTACCTGCTGGGTGGTGCGCTTGAAGAGCTTCTCCAGTTGCTCCTTGCGACGACGCTCGTGCTCACCATCGTATACGAATGTTTTCTTCTCAACGTTCTGATTCTTGGCCTTCGCCAACAGCGAAATTACGTCATAGTATCGCTCCTTCAGCTCCTCCACAGTCTTAATGCCATGCTGCTGGCGATTCCAACGATCCGCCATAACAATAAAGCGCAAATCGAAACTGCAAAGAGATGACCATGAGTATATGTTTAAAACAGTAATTTGTCTACTCACCGTCTGGCCAGATCGAACAGATGATCCGTTTGCACCTTGCTCCAGTTTTGAATATTGTTGCGCAGGTGTGCATTATACTCAGTCATTGTGTATGTGGGTATCTCCAATTGCTTGTTGAATTTGGCAAACGGATAGTCAGTGGAGTCATCGCTGACACGTTTCCAATGATGAAAGACTGCACCATCGTTGCGTGCGGGGTTCGAAAAAGGCGCCCATTCCCACTTGCGCACCTTTTTCATGCCTAGCCGAGCCTTGTTTTGTTTATAGCCCGCTCCGATGCCCAGTGCAGTATCTGTCGGCAACAAAGGTGGTGCATCCTTCTTGTCTGTGTACAGCAGCGCAAAGACTTCGCGATGCATTCCTTCCGGACGCCGGGATGCATGTTTTGTACTGGAAAAAAAAATAATAATATAGAGAAGCGAGCAATAATTACACACTTCAACTTACCGCTCAAAATTACGCTTTTTCGTGGCAAGGAATGAGTCTCGGGTAATTTCGGGCGTGTTGGCACGTTCAATGTCCAAAATATCACGTACATCGGCCGACATTTTGCTTTAATTTTACAATTTAATTCAATATTTATGAAATTCGCTTGTTTTGTGTACCGCTGTCGGTCGGTGTTGATAAACGTTCGCAGAAAACCATATCGATAGCAAAGCTATCGGGAATGTGAGTTCTGTTAAGTGAGCAGTTTCGATAAAACTTCCACAACATGCTAAACTGTTTAGGCTGTTATAGCGGTAATCACTGTTAAAAACTGAGTAAGAACTCAGATTGCCTCTCAAACTATTTTACAGCTTACAATTTTTGTTTCGCATTGAATTTAAAATAAAATCAGCTCTATGAAATTTTGCTATTTTTTTAATCGATGGTATTTATATGTTAGAGGTGGTTACAGTTTTAACCGATAACACTGTAAATTGAGCTAGCCAGCTGTTAACTTAGCAGTTGGTTGTTCAACGTGCTCGCATTTCGCAATGTTGTTTTTCTGCCCGTCTTGTGGCAATATATTAATTATTGAAGAAGATACCTCCAGCCACAGATTCACGTGCAACACGTGCCCATTCATATCGAAAATCAAGCGCAAGATAACCACAAAAACATATCCACGTCTGAAGGTAAGTTCATTATTACTGAATGATGCAATTTGTTTACATTTTTTCCTTCTAGGAAGTTGATCACGTTTTGGGCGGCGTTGCGGCTTGGGAGAACGTTGATTCAACAGACGCTGAATGCCCGGCATGCTCACACAAGCGCGCCTACTTTATGCAAATACAAACACGATCAGCGGATGAACCTATGACAACATTCTACAAGTGCTGTAATCATCAGTGCGGACACAATTGGAGGGACTAGGACTGATGCGCTATTTACAACAGCTTCTACTACGGCGACTCCAAGGGACTCGCAGCAGCAGCAGCAACAGCATGCATAAACAACAGGTGGAGGCGACTCCAGTTTGTTCTGCCGAATCACTGAATGCCTTAAAGCTGGCGGAACAATGCCTGCAGCTCGGCAAGGTGATAGCGTTGCCCACAGACACAGTTTACGGCTTGGCCTGCGATGCCAACAATGAGCAGGCCATACAGCGACTGTACGAAATCAAAGGAAGAGACGAAAACAAACCGGTGGCCATTTGTGTGAACAACATTGCTGCACTGCGTCGCTATGGTCAGGCGAGCCACTTGAGTGACGAGCTGCTAACTCGGCTGCTTCCGGGGCCACTGACCATCATCGTTGAGCGTACGTCGCATCTGAGCAATCGCTACTTAAACCCGAGTACCAACAAAATCGGCATACGCATTCCCGATTTCCAGTTCATACGGCATTTGTGTGCTAGGTGGCACGGGCAGCCCTTGGCCTTGACGAGTGCCAACCGTTCCAGTGCACCAAGCAGTCTGGAAATCAACGAGTTCAAGGCACTTTGGCCACAGCTGGGCGCCATCTTTGATGCCGGTCGCATTGGACAGACGGAGGAGCGACGACTGGCCTCTACGGTTATTGACTTGGCCAAGCCGGGCTGCTATCAGATCGTACGCGCTGGAGTGGCTCTCAAGGAGACACTGTCAGTGCTGCACGAATTTGGTTATGTCTGCTATAATATAGGCTCCATTTAATAAAATGTATTTATTTGCATTCAAATCGCAGTTTCCATTCGGCGAAAATATAGTATAAAATACCAAAAATACTGTCAACAAGATCCACTAACATAGCAATGTTACTGCAAAAGTTCCAGAAATTTTCATTACAAGTTAATATTTGCAGCGAGCCGGCGCTTGTTTATGTTTAATGGTATCTAGTTTATTAAGATTTTAAGTCCTACAGCATTAAAAATTTGGAAACAAGATTTTCGCGTGAGGGAACGATACCAATTGAACACAAAACCGATAATAAAATATATATATGTACAAACAGTATGTGTATGTGACTACTTAGCGGCTACCAACAGCTTTGTCTCTTTCAGTCTTTGTGCCTAGTTGTAGTAATTGGCTTTGGCCACCTGCACGGGTCGCCTTCGTCGTGGCAGCTCATTCTTCAATATCCTCCAACGTTCCGGTGGCCAAACGATGGCCACAGCCCGGGCGGACATCAGACCCAATGCAACTGGACCGAAAGTGTTGCTGTCCAAGGAGTAGCCCGTGTGGTCGCCCTCGACCCAACAGTGGCCATCGGGTATGCGCACTATTTCATGCTTGTAGCCAAGAGTGGAGACGACATCACCTTGCATGCCTACCACGCGTTTGATGATCTTCTGACCGGGATCCTTGGGGGAGATTAGTGAGATTATATCACCACGTTCCACAACGCTGTTGTGGATGCCCCAGCGCAGAAGAAATACGTAGTCGCGTTCCTCTGCCACTGGATTAAGTGCGGGTTGCATGGAAGTGCCTGGAAGACAGAAAGCCGAATAAAACATTCATTGTTATTGAAATATTCACTGTTTAATTTACCGTCGACTCTAGCCACATATCCGACACAGTCGAGGAACGTGATGCCTAGGGGCAAGCCATAGAGCAGGGATTTACCGAAGCGACGAAATGCCATGACGGCATGGTTTGGAGTCTAGTTCTGGGTAGCCTTTACGAAGTTTTGCGTTGTTTTATGTTTGGTGAAAAGAAGTTGCACCGCTAGCACATGTAAATATGTATGTACATACATATATATAATGAGTTTAGGTTGCGTCTTTCAAATGAATACATAACAATAATATACATACATACTTATACAGCTGTTCCTCAGAATTTTTGACATTCACATTTATACGGTGACATTCACTGTGATATTTCAAACAGAGTGTTGGATTTGGTTAGTCGTATACAAATGTTTATTAAAATTTTAATTGAGTTTAAGTGCGTTACAAATCAAATTCCAGCTATTGTACTATGGTTATAGGTGTTTTTGTTTTTGATTCTCATTGTCGGACTGAAACAGGAATGTGATTAACTTTAATGTGATTCCACTGCCTGCACTCAGCAGCCCTCCAGCTCGCTTGGGATAGGAATTTCGTTTTGAATAGCAAAGTGTAGGAGCGCTTTGTATTTGTTCTTCCAGTTGTTAACATCTAGGCGTATCTGTTCATTGTCATCGTGCATCTGCTCCAGTTCCGTCCATTCATACGATTTTTTCGTCTCCAATTCGTCCTTTTGTTCTATGCGCTTAATCCGACAACTGGCCGCATAGCCGCGGTTCTTCAACGTGCGACGGCGTTGCTTCATTCGCACAATCTCTTCCCGATTGAGTCCACGCATCTTCAACGTTCGGTTCAGATCCCGCACCGAAATCGTCACCAGCTCATCATCCGTTATGTCTGGTATCGGACATGGCGAAAGTGGAGCCTGTCATAAACAATGGAAGTTGGTTATAGGAGAAAGCCAAGTCAACTAAGCCTAAATCATTTGTGCGCTTACCAATGACGACTTTCTCTCACGTTTCGCATCCATAGCTAATGTTTTTATCCCCCGCAATAATTAGATTTCAATATTTTCACAATTTGTATATGTTTTTGCGTATTACCATTCGCAGTAAAAGAAAATAATTGAAAACAGTGTGCCCAGCTGCATCTAACCGTAAAATAATGCAAATACAATAAAAATACCAAATAAAACACTATCCTATCCTTTTGAAAATACTTTTGATAACAAGTGCTGGAAAGTTTGTGAGGACGAAGCGGAAGGAGGAAGAACAGAACGTCAGTTGCTGATGTGAAATCTGCTGTAAAAATTCTCCATTTTCTTTTCTCAATTTTCAATTGATGAAATCAGCATGAAACCGGCAGTAATTATAAATAACGTGCCAACGCCGATCTGCGTTGAAACGCCGCTTGCAGTCGCAACGCCAGATGGCGGGCTGCTCTATACCGGTTTTAGATGCATCAATTACATACCGGCTGTGGATGCCAAGGATCGAGAGGTAAAAACCATGTCCACACGCATCACCATCAGTGGACTCGATGTCAGCCCGCTGTGGGGCAAACAGCCTAAATCGGAAATCGTATCCAACGCTCATGGTAAGCAGTTTGCCATTGTTGGCGAGGATTGGAGCGTTCTCGTCTGGGACTGTGCGCTAGGCGTGGCCATCAGCGGGCATACGGCGCATCAGCATCAGAATGATACACGCGTTTCGCGCTTGTGTCCACAAACGCTTGTGCTAATGAGCTATATTTGCAATGGCAATATATTATCGATGGATGCCTACAATTTGGTCGTCTACTGCGTCGCCTCCAACAGCTATTTCCGACGTCCCACCTTCTTGTCGCAACGCAATCATAATCTAACCGTGCTCAGCTGTTCGCCATACAATGAGCATGTCTTTGCTGTGGGCACCGCAGCTGGCACGATTTTAATCTGTAATTTAAATGAAATGAACATTGTGCACAAGTTGAACGGACATGGTCGCAATGCCAGCATTTGTGGCCTGGCCTGGCGGGAAATGTCCCTGCCACCAGAGCAGGAGCACGAGCAAGACCAGGAAGCAGAGCCTGAGCAGTGGCGCAGTACGAAAGCGCCGCTCTTGAAGTCGAAGGCAGCCGAGACGGATGACCTATTCGACATATACAACTATGATCACTTGGAATCGGAGTTCGGGGCTCCGGCCAGCGTGCGTCCACGTTTGACCAGCAAGTCCTCAGATGATTGTGGCGACTTTGTCGGCCTCGAGAAGCCTGCCAGCAATGTGGGCCTCGATTTCATGGAGGCCTGCGCGACTATGAAAGCGGAACTGGCAGCTCATCGCAAGAGTCCGACAGTAGAGCCACAAGTGGAGGTGACACTGCAGGATTGCCAGCAGACAGGTACAACTGGCCCGCGCAGCGATAGCAGCCACAACTCCGAGAAGGAGCAGCAGCAGCTGCAGAGCGCCAGCGAAGGCAGCCTTGAGGTAATACAATTCAGCTCCTCCAGCGACGATGCTGTCATTGTCGATGGCGAAGCCTCCAAGCCCAAGCGTGAGGTGCTGCATCACATTTACCACCAAGCCGAGGTGCACGGTGCACCCGAATCCCCACAACTGCAGCTCCCGCAGATGCAGCTGCCACCCTACGCCGAACCACTGACCAAGCAAGCCAGCGTAGATACGTTGAGCTACTGCTCCACAGAGCCTCAGCTTGCTCGCCCAGACATCCTCTTGGCTTCCATTAATGACCACGATGTAATTATGATATGGAACGCGCAGACGGGTGAACTCTGCGCCAAGAACTACAGCAAATCCAATGCCACATGTAAGTGTGAAAGAAATAGCACAGTATCTCAACAGAGTACATGATCTTGTTCTTCTCCTTGCAGGCAAATTCAACCAGCTCCACTGGCTCAACGATCACACCATTGTCTCCCTGAGTCGTAAAAATTTGTATTTCTGGGCCGTGAGTTATGAACCGAAATCACGCCGCTATAAGATCATGAGAGATCAGCTGCACAAGTGCTCCGAGCAGCATATCATCACGTGCGTGGCCAGCGCCGCATATCCGCAGATCTGGCTGAACATGCGCGACCGACGCGTGCTCCTATTGAATCCCCTAAATGGGAAGGTTAGCGCTGACTACGGCTGCTTGGCCTACGGCGTGCGCGCCATGTCCGAGTGCCCGAACGATATGAACAAGTGAGTTCGTCTATGATCGTAGGACCATAGAAGCACACCCAACTCTCATCTGTTAACTTTCTAGAATTGCGCTGGGCTGCTCGGACAAGCGCATCTCTTTCTTTGACATATCCAAGCTGAGCGACCGCTGCATTCCTATCGAGAGCGTGTTCGTGAGCAGCGCTGTCTACTCCTTGGCCTGGAGCCCCGACTGCCTGCAGCTGGCCTACGGCACCTACGATGGCATTGTGCGTACCACTGAACGAACTATTTATTCACATACGTAGAACGAACTACATTAAACGTAAATTTCATGCAGGTGGGCATACTTGACGTGGAGCGCATGCGAGTGAAGGCGACTTTCCGTCCGGTGAAGAAGAAGGAGATCTACTCGCTGGTGTGGCATGACAGCTCCATTTACTTCATAGTGAATCGCGTGGTGGGCATCTACTCGGTGCGCCAGCCCAATGCAGGTGAATGAACGCTCAGCGCAGGTGATGGCGTACATTGTACGTCTGGTTCTGTGCATTCCTCTTGCCGTAGGTGATCGTCGACTGGGCGTCGTGCGTCTGCCTCTTGCGTATCTCGGCGAGATGTATGGTCTCGCGGTGGTAGTCCCAGGCATTCCATGTCACGTTTATCCAGTTGGCCGGCGCCAGGTCGTTAGTGATCACCATCTCTGTTTGTCCGTTGAAATTCTTCGTCTTTGGCGGCTCCACGGGCACCGGCTGCAGCTCCCTGGCTATCAGTATGTGATCCAGCTTGAAGAGCAGCACCAAGTTGACGTTGTTGAAGATGGACTGCCTTAAGGCGGTTATGAAACGCTCGAACCAGAGCTCCCCTATGCGGGCATAGGTCTCGTCCTGGAAGCCGAACTTAATGTCCAGATTCATGCAGAGCTTGCGCACCACCTTGGCCGGCAGGAGCAGTCCGTTCGTCACGGCCATCGCGAGGGCGCAGAACTCTTTGATGTCCGCCTGGGCGAGGCTGCAGAAGTTGCCATCGGTCTGGAACTGCTTCAGCGTGTCCATGCGCTGGTTGAAGGTGCATTCGCGCATCTCATTGTGGTGTTTGCCCAGCTCCTGGATTTCCAGAATCGTATCCTTCGAGCGCTGCACCATCTCACTGGTCACCTGGGCCTCGACCCGCTCACGCAGCTTGTTCAGTTCGACGATGTGATTGAAGTAGTGATTCAGGTTCGCCCAGACCTTGGCCAGGTAGACAAAGTGCGGCTGCAAGGACAGTGGTCAATGGACAATAGTTAGTTCAAGGATCTATTTACAACTTCTCGCACTGCTACTTACAAATATCAGCTCCGAATCAATGGAGCTGCGCATGCACAGCGTCGAGTTAATCTTGGCCACCACACAGTCGTAGCGACCCGTCTCCACGCTCACCAAGTACGTGGTGTGCTCGTAGCTGCTCTGCAGCGCGACCAAGCAGCGCATCAGCATGTGGAACGTGATGGTGAACTGGTTGATGCGCTCCAGCTGCGCCAGCGAGACGCGGTAGTGAAGCGTCGTCTCCTTGCACTCGAAGATCAGCTGCTCGCTAATCGCCGCCTGACACCTGGCGCTCAGCTCCTTGAGGTGCTCCAGCGCACTGTCGAATGCGGCGTTCGTATTGCTCTGGGCCATCTGCAGATCCCCGATTACTAGAGTGATAAGGGAACAGATCAAATATATGGAATCGACATGGTTAAAAGTTACAGCTGCACCCACTATTTCTGACATTCTCGCGATCCCCGTCGGGCCCGTCGTTGTTGAAGATGACAATGCCAGCGACGGTGTCGGCCAGGCGCTGCAGATACTCCTGCCTGTGGTACTTCTTCTTGAGGACATAGTTCTGCAGGTCGCTGCGCCCGATGACGCTGTGCAGCGCCTTGGCGGTGAGCTTGAGGAGCACATGGTTTTTGGGACAGCCCAGATGATTGGTGGCCACTATGAAGACCTGCATCTTGGTAAACAGCTGATCCAGCTGCGCCTTGCTGCAGGTCTCCGGATACCGCAGAATGTCGTCAATGAGCAGCTTGAGCTGGTGCTGATAGTCCTTCTCGTACTGCTCGCGCACATACGACAGCTGGATGCCGTGACCCGTCTTCATGATCCACGACAGGCGCATGTTGGCCATGGTCGTGTTGGTGCTGTCCACAAATCCGCTGATGATGCTGTCGACAAACGCGCTGATGTGGCAGGTGCTGGGCTTGCTCAAGTCCGTCCTCAACAGACCCAGGCGCATGTCTCGAATGAGCAGGTGCACCACGAAACCTACGAACTCCCTGTCCACCTCGATGTCGCGCTCCTCCAGCTGCGACACGATGCTCCGGCAAATGTCCTCGAGCGCCTTCTGATGGGGATGCGACATGTTGCTCTCTCTCTCTCTTTCTTAGCTATTCCAATGCAACTTTTAATTTATGAACTTTGTGTGTGCACATGAGAACGTGAATGTGAAGTGGAATTCGATTTTTCTGCCCTGTTGCTTGATTTTGTTATTTTTGTTGTTCGAACAAGCAAACAAGTTGCCCCTGGCAACAGCTTTGATCGATAATCCAAACCAAGTTACTCTAATCTGCCTTGCTTTCTTTCGTTGTCTCCTGGCTGTGAGGATTCATCTCTAGTTTATCTCTTTTTAAGAGGTCTTTCTGTATCTTCTCTAATCTCAGCATCTCGCTCTTTCAAAAGAATGCTTCCATTCAATCTACTCTCCATAAGCTCTCTCTCTCTTTACAAAGCCCTTGTTGTATATGCTCTAATCTTTTTGACTGTTTCATTCTTCCATTCCTTCTATGTGCTCTCTCCCATACAAACCTCTGTAATCTCACTCGCTCTTTCTTTTGCAGGAGTCTTACAGAATCTTTTGTAATTTTGCAATCTAAACACCTCTCCTCTCTCAAAGGCTTTTTTCCATTCATTCTACTCCCCATAAGCTCTCTTCCTTGGCAAAACTCTCCCTGTACAAACCTCTTGTTGCATATACTCTAATCTCTCTCATTTGCAGTGTCTAGCGGAATCATCTCTAATCTCACCATATTAAATCTCTCCTCTCACTCTACTCAATATAAGTTCTTTCTTTCTCTCTCTCTCTCTTTTTACAACCCCTTTACTGAACATACTCAAATCTTCTCCCTCTCTCTTTTTACATTTTGCAGAGGCCACACTGCTGCGCTATATCGAGTATCCCAGTTTCCTGAATGTGCGTGGACCCTTGCTCCTGATTGGCACCGAGCATGGTCTACTCAAGCTGTACCCCAGCAAGCCTGATCCGAATGGCTGTGAACTGGCTTCTACAATTATCTCGGCCCGTTATATAACGGATATAGCCTTCAGTCCGATAGCGAGCAATGTGTTTGCCGTGGTGAGTGCCGATCGCTTGATCCATGTGCTGGAGCTGAACATGGCCTCGCGCAACTGGAGCGTTCTGCACAAGTTTATAGACCGCGATCCGATGGCATCCGTTGCGTCGGTCAAGTGGAGCAATCTGCATGCACATTTTCTGCTCAGCTTCCACATTGAGGGCAAGGTGTGCATGTGGAACACCAAGAAGCCGGAGGAGCCGGCGCTAGTCATCAAGTACGAATGCCCCATGTGGAGTGGCCTCTTCCTGCCCTCCGACGAGCTCATCATTATGTGCGGCGGCAAAACGCTCGCGCTCGAACTGGTGAGCATCAAAGAGGCCTTGGCCAGCGACGAAAAGCAGATACGCTCCAGGCAGGATCCGCTAATCAAGCTGCGCTGGGCCTACAAATCCAATGCACAGCCCAATCAGCCTGCGATGAGCGCCGCTCAAAAGAAGCGTCAGCGACGCGAGAAGCGCAGGGCCAATCAAGCAGCTTCGGCCCAGGAGCAGACGGGCGAGCAACAGCAGCCAATTGAGCAACATGAGCAGGACCAGGCGCAACAGCAGCAGCCTCCAATTGACTCCCTGATGAGCGCTCTGAGTCTGCAAACCAAAGCCACCAATACCACTGCCGTCGAGTGCAAAAAGTGTAAGCAGCTAGAAACCCAAGCGGTACCCAACACGTTTCTCTCTGTGAGTAGCTGGAGTATTAATCTGTGATCCTCTGCTGATGCCCTGCCTTGTCATTCACAGCATAGCCGCACCTGCCTGTGCCTGGCCCAGAAGGAGCTCAACAAGAGCGCGCTGGAGAAGCTGGCCATTGTGCTCACGGAGGATGCAGCCAAGATAGACAAGGCGGTGCTCATGTCCAAGCTGTTCAGCACCAAGGTCATGGCCAAAGAGCTAATTGCCACAGAGCGTAAGTTTAAATGAACTTTATTCATGTTTCTGTATGTAATCCCAACTCTCGTCCTTTTCAGTTAACAATCTGAAGCAGTCCAACAACAAGGACATTGCTCCACTCAATCTGGCTGTTTCCACATTCAAGCTGCGTGATGAATTGGATCAGCACATTGCCAATAAGACGTTGACCGAGTGGCACATATCCTTGGCGCCAGCCGTGTCCTACGTGTAAGTAGTGCCCACCCGTTGCTCCTTCAACAAGATTCCTTATTAAAACTCTCTCTGCTTTAGCTTCTGGCAAATCTGCTGCAAGGCTTACGCCCAGCAAATGGAGGAGCAGGGCTATATACTGCACGCGGCAACGTATATGATGGCCGTCGACATGCAGACGGAGGCCATCCAAATGCTGTTGAAGCACGAGTACTTCAAGGAGGCACTGATCAATGCGCGCATACACCTGCCCGCCACAGATCCCATCATCAAGACTATTATAAACAAGTGGCTGGACCAGCTGGAGAAGACGGGCAACTATGCCGCGGCAGCACTGATGTAAGTTCCTGAGATAGCTCAGTTCAGTTGTAATCCTTAGCTGACCATTTCCGTCTTGCAGCTGTGTCCTGGACAATGAGATGCTGCGAGGTTACTTGTTCTTGCGCAAGTTCCGTAACTGCACCGCCGAAATAGCCGACCTGATGGAGCAGATCAAGCGCATCGGTCAGCTAGCGCCCATGTTCGATGAGGGCAGGTTGGAGCCAGTCGACGACGCCGAGGAGGCAGCCTGAGCTCAGCATTTAGTCTTACACAAGCCATACATACCATGAACTGTTTTTTTCTTTGAAGAAAGCGCAGTTAGTCTACTCATTTTTCTTCAGAGTTCCTTTGTTAAACCAACTAATTGATCAATGTTCTATCAATTATGTTTTCCAAACCAAACCCCAAACATGAATTTATACGAATCACAATTCAAAATGTCCAAGGCAAACAAAACACAACAAAACAGACAAAAAACGCAGTTATAAAATAAATATTTGAAAAGAAATGCGCTTCTTTTATTTTTTAATTAGAACAACTTCGGGGCCCTTGGACCTTAAACTCTCTTATGGACAGCCTCGGCCCATTTGTCTGGCTTCCCGTTAGGCGGAGCCCAAAAGACAAAAAACAAAAACGAGAAACACAAGCAACGAAAAGAAAGAAAATCTTAACGAGTATTGTTTTGGTTTGTCTCGACAATCAAATTATGCAAATGCAGCGCCAGCTAGAAATTAAGTTTTTTCTTAATTGTTTGAACGAAGGTGCGCAGCGGCGGCAGCGACGCAGGCAGCGACGCAAGCAGCGACAAAATGCGTGTGAACAGCGGGAAAAGACAATACACAATGGCTGCAGCATGCTAGACCTGGGCATACCCTAGCTAAACAAAATTTGATTTGAGTAGGAGTTTAGTTCATATGCCTGTTCATGATGTGCTGGAAAGGGTATATGATATGATTAGGGCCGGGGCCTATATAACTAATTATATCATTCAATGAATGAAAAACATTACATACTATAACTACTAGAAAACCCGATTTCAATTGGAAATTTTAAAATATTCTCTAAAAAATGTATGTAGATATCATTAATGCCCTATAAAGCGCGAATTATACATTCAATTCATTCATAACTCATAATTTAATTTTACAAAACAAAATTATATTTCAATATACCCCATTTGGTATACGCTGCTATAGAGTATCAAAGATGATTTCAATAAGCGAACAGCTGACGTTGGCGTCGACGTCGACACCGCAGCCAGCAACGCTGGCAGAGCCGCAACCAAACGGGCAAAGACTCGGCTCAAAATTCAGTTGTGGGGCAGCCGCTGAGCTCAGCTGACGCGTCGATTGCTTTTTGTATGAGAACAGTGAACGAGGAAGAGGAAGAAAACGCGTTCGTTGCCTAAGTCACTTCGATTTTCACTTTTAACTGTTTCAAAGAGCGCGCGCGCGCGCGTTGTGCTTAAACCGTTACCGTTAGACGCAGCACGTTACGGTTATCTGCCAGTGAGTGCGTAAGTGTGTGTGTGTATACGTGTGTATTGTGTGTGTTACTATTTGCATGACCACGCATGTGGCGCGATCTGTTCTCACGTCTATTTGGCGACTTCTTGTCCGTTGTACAATTAAAATGCAATTAAATTGTAATTTTTTGTTTGCTTTTTGCTCAAGTGCATTTCGCTTTTGCTTCGAGTGTCGCGCTTAATGGAAACGAATTAAAAAGCGAAATATAAGAAAGAATTAAGTGAGGAAACACGTTTCTTTTAACATACGATTTTAGTCTTAATTGGGCTGCGCCGCGCCGCGCTGCGCTGCTTGTAAAAGTGTTAGAACAAGTGCGCGGGCTTTCCTTGCTCAAGCGCTTTTCCGCCGCACGCTGTTCGCTGTCTTTTTCCTGGCACACATATGTCACGCACATATTGAAGTCAGCTTTTTGTTGCAGTTGTTGTTGCTATTTCTCCATTTGCATGCGACTGTCAGAAACAGACAACAACTGCGACGACGACAACGATGACGGTGACGACGACGCCGACTTCTCCCTCAGCATGACTCAACGTTCAGCAATTTTTGTTGTGTATATGTCGCTTAACGTTGTCATTGTTGTTGTTATGATATCCATTGAAAATGAGTAAATAGGGTATATTATTTCTTAACATATTAACTGAAAAGAGAGAAACAGTAGAACACATAACATATGTGTGCACACATCGTCTTAAAATGATTATTATTTTGGAATATTTATAAAGATAAAATTCATTATGGAGGCTATGAAACCAGAATTTCCTGACTTGTATGCCAGCGCTTCGTGCACTTCTCTTTGAAGACGACAATCTTGACAAATTGTTAAATAAATATTGATCTATCTACTTGCGTTTATCAACTTTTATGAATATATTTGCAGCCTAGTTCCTCAATAGCATTAAAATTCAGTTTCAGAAAATGTTTTTCTTAAGCATAACTCGAGAACTTTAAGAGATAGAGATATCCAATTTTGTATGCGGTTGCTCTTCAAGCATATTCAGCTATAAAATATGTTAGTTTTTGACTGCCTATCTCCAATAAGCCATTTGCTCGTCATCTTATATTTTGTTTGAGCATATCTCGAGAACTTCAAGCGCGAGAGACATCAAATTTGGTATGTGGATCGTATCAAACTATATTTATAAATGGAATACATATTTTTTTATAGAACTTCACAACTGCATGCTAAGCGCTTCGTAAAGCATATGCTCAGAACTTTTATAGCCTGAGAAATTGAAGAACTATGTAAATCATATTAAGATATAGAAAGTATGGTATATTTTTTACTAAGTGGCGAGTTATTAGAGGCTGCTTCAATTTATTTAATATAACTCGAGGAGTTTGAGAGCGACAGTCTTCACATTTGGTAAAGAAGATTCCTTAGGGTCTACACCCCCAGCGCACTTAACTTTTTGGTCCAGGGGATCCGCCAGTCGCACACTCTATCCACTTGTTGTTGCTGCGCACTTTTTTGCGTATTTTCTGGGAGTGTATTTTAGGCTCGTTCCGGCCCGGGCCGTGGCGCATGTGAAATCATTTCTTGCTTGAACGATAATTTCTACAATTCGTCTTTCTTCTGCGTCTTTCTTTACCCACAAAACAGAGAGTGAGACTCGCATACAGACTGTATCTATATATCATATGTTTTTTGTGGCTGTTGCAACTAACGACGGATTAAACTGCAATCGAGTGAAAGGTAAGCCCATCAAAACGAAATCAAATCGAACACACCAAAAAACGTGGATGTCTATATACCGACGTACATTATATATACAGATATTTTTATTACATTTTGAAACGCATTAACGCACTAACTGGAATTCCTACTTGCTGCTTTTGCTTTTTAATTTCCTTTCAACATATTCCAGGATTTGCATAATAGCTTAAACACGCCGCATTGCATTGTTGTCTATTCAACCATATGCACCACACTCATGCCATTTCATATTGTGATTATTTATAGTTTATAGTTTATTATTGTTTATTGTTTGTTGTTACTGTTGTTGCGGATGCTATTGAACTCGCCTTTGCAGTCACAACACGCAACAGCTGCACAACTGCAGCGATCTACACTCACGCTTGAACATACTATAACAATCATAACATTATGAGCAACTTAAATATTTAATTCCATGCGAAAGAGTCTAGCAATAACTAAAGAGTGAGAGAGTGAGAGAGGGAGGGAGATAGCATATGCCTAACATATAACACAATGCAAATTGTTGTGTCGAAATGCGCGCTTTTTCACAGCAAATTATGCGGAATCTACATAAGTTTTGTAATGCCAAAATAAATAAAAACCACGCTGTGCAGTGTTACAGATGCCAACACACTCCCAGCGAGCGAGAGACTATAAAAGTGGGCGTTCAGGGCGTGGCAGTCAAGGGCGCGCTGTCTTTCAATTCGTATTGTGGCTCAAGAGGTCGTTACATTCCGCATGCAATGTTCGATGGGTGAATGTTATTTTATTTCAACTATTGCAGCTGACAGTGGCAGCAACAACAACAACAAGCAACAAAATTGCTTTCTAATCTGTCAATATTTACGACACATGCATGAACAATCAATAAAGCTACTTAGTTTTTTCATTTCTTCAATTTTTATAGGGTATATGCATTTAAGAGATCTATTCGAAATGCATCGTAAATTTTTATGAATACTTTGTTTATTCTTTAAAACAGATGTTACACGCTTTCCAATCCTTTCTATTCGTCGAAGCACTTCTAAAATATACCGCGTTTATCTCATTCCGCGTTTATCTCATTCGCACTACTTTTTGAACCGACCTCGTATATATCTATATTATATTTGAGTACACTTTGCTGTATGTTACATCACTGAGCAGGCATTTGCACTTTCTTTACAATACGAAACAACAACTATTTAGACTTAACAATGATCTTTATTGTTTTTGCTAAGATTCGCCTATGAAGAAGTCTTAGCATTGGTTGATTAACTGAACTACTCTAATATGACTCATGCATTTATAGCATACATAATATTAAAATATAATATATATATGTATATCATATGTATTACTGGATAAACACTCTATGTGTACACAAGTGTTACTCCCTAAATGTATATATGTCTTATAATAATATAACTATGTATATAATTTATACATATATATCATTCATATACAAATGGTATATACTGCAGCTCTACTTAACAGACATTTCTAGTTTTCAATTTAACCTAGCAGACGCCAAATTCATGAATTTGTTGATTAATGCAAATCAACTATTAGATAAGTAGTAAACAGACAAGAAGTGAAGCAGGTCTGTCTTGTCTTGTCTCTAAAGCGAACGAATTTCAAGAAACGAACGCATGGATATGCAGCTTTTGCTATACGCTTCTGGTTTCTAATATTCTCACTAATGATTTTTGTTTGCTTTTATTGCCAGATTGAAATTTGTAGCTAGCTCTAAAATTTAGCGTTTTTTTTTTTATGACAAATACTTTTGCAAAACTTGTCATATTTTTAGCACAAAACGCAGTTAAAAATATTTTAAAATAATTAAAATATTATTTAACTAAAGTTAAAAAGTCCAGCTTAGGGCACATATGCAGAAGATTGAGTAAATTGAAAGAATTGAAAGAATTGGGAAAGATTTGCATAGATGTAACTATTCTCTTTTATCCCTTGTCAATTTTATCATCAGGTTAAAAATGTACTCCTAGTTCGGAAATAAACCCCATCCCTAAATATTAAAATGTAAAGCCAAAATAATTTGATAGTCCCATAAGATAGATTTTAAATATATACAAGATTATATTATTTCATATTCCATTCATTCCTCTATCTGAGATTCACTCAAAGATATCACATATCATAAATAATTTATGATATTTTGCCGTCAACTCTTTAAAATTCAATTTGAAACTTCATATAAATCAAACGAGACCCATTTCTCTGCTGATATATCAGCGCTATATACATATAAACAGCGCTAACTTATCACTCAGAAGTCAAAACTGATTTATGTATTACACAACTCTTGGCGGCTTGGCGTAATTGAACGCTTAGAGCAATTGGGGTGCGGCTCGATAAGCGCAGCCCGCAGCTTCCGTGCGGCTGTGCCCGAGAGCTCGCCTATTTCACTTAACACATTTGGGAGGTAATACGCAAAGCGAGATAACAAATTCTCTCTCTGCTGGTCCGCTGGTTGGCTGGCTGGCTAATAATAAACAAACCCGTTCTATTCAAACGGATTGCCCGAAAAAAGAACCGGACAAGCCGAAAAGAATTCGCTCGCAATGTTTGCATAGCCGACGAGAATTAAAGAAATTAGAAGAGGAAGAAGAAGCGTTTGCAGTTATGTGGAAAGAAGTAGAAAGCGGTCGACTGTTGGTGCAGAATTCTCAATGGGCCACGCCGGGGCGCTGACCCAAGCGCTTAAGGCGCGCGCATATCCGGCCCATTGGCATTGGGCCGACGTTTGTCACCCACGCAGAAGACGATTATGATTATGATTACGATTACGATTATGTTTGGGTTGATGGCACACCTGTTGACGGCATTGAATGCGACTCCAATTCTGATGACGACGCAGTTTTCGTTGACTATTAAAGGCAGATTACCAAATGGCTGACTAAGCCGTTAACTGACGTTGGCGTTTGCTAACACGATTAATTGACTACCTGTCTCTGTCTGTGTCTTTGCCTATGTCTCTGTGTGTGTGACAGGTATGTGCGTGTGTGCTTGTGTGCTCGACTGGCTGTCTGAGCATTTAGCGCTTAGCTATAATTCATGACATAAGTAGTCAATTATTTGAGCTCGAATTTGCGTGCTGCTAAACAAAAGACTTAGGCAGCGAACTTGTTAGAATTATAAAGACTTAGGCAACGAACTTGCAGGCAAATATTGTTTTACAAAAAGTGAACTTCGAGCTATATTTGTTGTTAGAGTTGTTAGAGCAACGAACTGTCAGTAAGCAAAGACATACATAATAATCAAAAGACTTAAGCTACGAACTTGCAAACTGATTTGATTTAGATAACATGACAAGTGTGGCACTTTTGTTTGTCTGCTACTGTGTCAATAGACTTGGAATACAAACTTTAAAGAAACTGCAGACTTGGACAACGAACTTGACATAATTATATAGATTTAGACAACGAACTTGTAAGAAGTGAAAAGGCAACAGACTTAGACAACGAACTTGCTAGATGCAAAGAGCCAATGTACTTGGTCGAATTTTTAATTAATAGACAGTAAATTTGCACCTCTCCAAAACGTGTCCTAGAGGTGAATAAAGTCTTTATCTAACGTATATCTAATCAATATGAGAGTGACTTCAACAAAAAGTTTGAAAGAACAAAAGACTTAGGCAACGAACTTCTATTAACCAAGAACTTTGGCAATGAATTTTTTCAGGCAAACATTGCTTGAACTAAAGTGAAAAGAGCGTGTCAAACATTTCCAAACAGCTAAAGCAAACAACGCAGCCAACAAGCTGCTAAGAACCAAAGACTCCGGCAACGAACGCGCAAACAAATATTGTTTTAAGAAAAAGTGAAAATCGTCGACTCGAATCTGAATGTGAATCTCTGGTGGCATGCCGTTAGTTGGCCGCAAAACAAGTTCGTTGCCTAAGTCTTTTGTTAGGCATACACACAGACACATACATACATCTATTTATACATCGCGCACACTCACTCACACATTAACACTCATCTGCATTTCCATTTCAGGGGCAGCTTAAAAGAAAAAGAAAAAGATCTAGAAAAAAAACCAAAAAACCATGACAAGCCTCAATTAGGCCGCTTAACGCTTTCGCATTCGCAGCGCCACGAAACTCATCATTGAAACATACAAGAAAGCATCCCAAGTAGAACTAGAACTAGCTTGTCATCGCCTCGCACCACTGACCCAACAGCCAACAGCCAACAGCTAACAGCCAGAGCCAAGGCCGACCGAAATCAAAGCTTATTTTCTTTTTTTGGCCAACAACAACAACAAACGACGAAACAACGCGATCATGAATTATCAGAAGGCCAGTGAAACGCATTCACCGTCCCCGTTCAAGAAGCCGAAACGGCCCGCTGGCACCAACAACAACAACAACGATAACAGCAAGAAGAAGAACAGCAGCAGCAGCCTCAAAGGCAACGGGAACGGGAACGGCAATAGCATACAAAACTTTTGGAACGAACGCATCATGGAGCGCTTCATAAAGGCGAATCTATTCATTATCTGCTGTGTGGCGGCGGGCCTGTTGCTGGTAAGTAAACCAATTCGTGATTTACACTTAAATACACTTAATATGCCCGTCCAGGCAGTGGCGGAAATTGGAATATGGGGTATATTAGTTTGAATATATATGTTTTCCCTTTAAAGTAATACCTATCCGATTAAAGCTCTATATACCTTCATATATTAATATACTTGCAAAATTATTTTATCCAATTAATAATTATAAAATTATATATTAACATTAATAATTAGATAATTATATATTTACGTATGTGTCAGGTCTAGGGTGTATGGGGCCTGCCATATTATTAGCGAGTTCTTATTGCTATTATTAACTTCTATATAAGTTCTTCAAACTTGAACAAGTATTCTTTAGTCATAAACAGCCGTTTACAAACTTCTTGTTAGTTTTTTTCTTTTCTATAAACTGTTGTGGGTACCGTTATCAACTGGCCACAATATGTTTTTTTTTTCGTTATTATTTGCGCCATTAAGTGAAAATGAAATGAAATCGTTTCAACTTTTTTGCGACTCTTCGTGACAGCGAGACAAACGTACAGATGGAGAGAGGGACAAACGGACAGCTAGGCAAGACTCATTAATTGATTGATGGATGAGTGCGGCGCAAATGTGTCTCCGGTTTTTCGTATGGCTCCAGCATCTGCAGCTCCACTTTATATAGAGATTTCCGTTTTGTTTTTTCTTCTTTTCATTTTTTTTTAAATTATTTTGATTTATGTTTTCGCTTTTTCTCGCATCGATTTTCACCTGGCGCACAGATCGTCTACCTGGGCGCCTTCTCGTGTGAGGTCTCGTGGCTGCTGGAGGCGCACGGCGAGTTGCCCTTCGCCGCCTATACGCTGTGCACACTGTACTTCGTGATGTTCGTGGCGACGACCATTCTCATCCACGGCCTGGTGAGTGGGCTCTGCTGGCCGCTGTTCGCCTGGTCGGCTGTCATCGGCCTGCTCTCCATACCGGAACTGGTGCTAGTGATGCTAATGACCACGCAGCATTGGGTGAGTAGTAGACAGAGACAAAGAGAGAGAGAGAGAAAGATCTATAGAGAGTGTCTCGCATTTCACAGGGTCTGCAGTCGGTGCATGGCTTGACGGAACTGACATCCTACTTGATACGGCTCATCATCAACTGTCTGGCTCTGATCTGCGTCATACCCACCGGCATCAAGTGGCGCCGCGAGACGCAGGTGCTCAATCAACTGCAGGGCCTGGCGACTCGTCTCTCCCTGCAGACCCCCGCGCCCAGCGTGCCCATGACCAAGGCGGACTCGAGGCGCTCCAGCCAGCGGCTGAGCGGCTTTGAGAACGCGGGCTACCAGCTGTGCGATGAGACGAAGCTGCCCCTGGGCAACGGCGCTAACCAGATTTTCGGCTCGCAGAACGAATTTAATGCCAGCATGTTCGCGCCCCAGCAGTACGTGCCCGGCCAGAGGAGCAGCTCGACTCCCGGCCATCGAGCCCAGTCGCTGATGGATCTGCGCTGCACGCTGCCTGGCATGTACAATCCTCGCCACGTGCTGGAGACGGAGGACAAGAATGGCAAATACTTCAATATAACCATAGACGACTTGAAGCACAATCTGCAGGACTCACATCGCCCATCGCCGCCCTCGCTGATTGGCTCCGCCAGCAACGATCCCATCTACTGCTCCATAGAGCCCAAGCAGCTGACGCCGCCTCCCGCCCAGCAGCAGCAGCAACGCCATGGCCAGCAGAAGAAGCTGGCACGCAACTGCATCTCGCTGGAGAACCTCGACGGCATCAGCAAGGTGCAGAACGACCTCGCCGCCTACGGCAACAATCTGCTGCAGAACTACACGCAGCAGCAGCAATTCTATCTGGCCATGCTGCTGCAACAGCAGCAGCAGCAGGCCGCCGCAGCAGCAGCATCCAATCTCTACCGGCGTCCCTCAGCCTGCAGCGTGGCGGGCAGCTGCTCAATGCTCGGCCAGCCGCGTCGCGGCTCGCAGCACCTTCAGCAGCAGCAGCTGCATCAGCAGCATCTCCAGTACTACGGCGGCTTCGGCTATGCCAACTATGCCAATCCCTACATAACGGCCAACAGCAAGTTGTCTCTGGGCAATGAGTCCGATGACTATCGCAAGTATCGCGATGTGGCTCTTTAGTAGTGCTCCAGTCATACACACACATATACATATACACATAATTATATAGCATACTCATTAGCTGTAGCCTGCTCGACTACGACACACAAGAAATTCCTCGGAATAACGACCAAAGAGCCACAAAACTAACTCAATTACAGTTTTTGTTTCATCTGCGCTATCAATTGAGGTTCTAGCTGTATGGAATTAAGTTATAAGTGCCCTATATCCAATACGAACGTTATCATTTTCACAGCGACAACGATTTAGGCTTTAAAATTAGATATAAGTTGCAGTAATTACTTGCAATTACCACGAACTCACATGAATAATTACATTTAGTAATTAATTCAAAAGAAATTGGTGTCTAATTACTTGACTAATTTCAGATTTCTTGCTAATTTTAGTAATTAATATTAAGAGAGCTGTAATTACTCAAGTAATTAATGTTTACAATTTAATTTGTAACTTTGTGTATTAAAAATACTTGAAAGCTGTAATTACTTAACTAATTAAACCAAGAAAACTGTAATTAATTAGTAATTAAATGCTGATAACCTGTAATTACTCAAGTTACTAGAGGTACAATTCCACAATTAACTCTTTGTGCAGTGAGCGCTCCACAAATGGTACTGCAAGAGACAGGCAGAAGAAGCCAGCTACAACAAGTCGGCTGTTTATACCGATGCAGACTATATATACTTGTATATATCAAGTCTATAAATGTTAAGTCTACATAGAATTGACAATTTTAGTAACTAGTCTACCTTTCGAGTGTTCACTGTATTGTTAATTATTGTACTAGAGATTAACGAATTTTTTAAATTGTTTTCTTATAGAGTTGTGTAATTAACATGAACAAATCACTAAGTGTAAATATACATAATTGAAGTAATTAAATATGTTTTTTTAGTTAAAGTTCCTTAAGGTCCTAATAGATCAGCCAGCGGATTATCCGCAATATCTGTGGAACTGCCCTGAATGGGCGTGGCTGTCAGCTTTTTCGTTGCATTGGATGCTGCAGGCTTTGCACCACGCTTAGCAGCTGCAACTGGAGCAGGTGCAGCACTGCCGAACAGATCATCATCATCCTCGTCGTCGCTGAAGAGGCTTTTGCTTGGCTTGATGATTGGCTTTGCCTTGACCTTGGGCTGTTCCTGCTCCTGTTTCTGTTCCCCTTCGCTGCTGGCAAACAATGTAGCTTGGCTTATTGCTGCAGCCGGCTGGGATTTGGGTGGATTAACAGATTTGCTGCCGAACAGATCATCATCATCATCGCTGTCATCAAAGAGTTGGATTTTCGAAGGCTTCGATTTGCTCTGCTCCTTTGGTAATGCAGTGGAGGCCACTTTACTGTTCCTTTGCTCATCCTTGGCGTTTGGCTGAGCAACTGCCTTGATTGGCTTAAAGAGTGCAGCATCCTCATCCTCATCATCGCTATCCAGGAAAGTTTTAATTGTGGACTTAAGCTTCTCAGCAGCAGGAACGGCAGCAGGAGCAGGAGCTGGTGCTGGTGTAGGTGCTGTAGCTGCTGCTGCCCTAGCTGCTTTTTCACTTATTGCTGCTGCAAAGAGTGCATCCTCGTCCTCATCGTTGTTGTCGAGGAAGGAAACATAGGATTTGGGTGGCCCAGCAGCTGCTCTCTGTGGGGGAGCAGCTGTTGCTGGGCTAAAGAGAAAACTATCGCTACCATCCTCATCCTCATCGCTGTCCAAAAAGAAAGCTGATTTAGCTGGGGGCTTCTTCTTCACATCGTCCTCAGGTGGCAGCGTGGACACCAGGGCAATTGGTGTGGGCGTTGCGGTAGTAAATGCAGGAGGCGTTGGGGCAGCTGTTGCTGGCGGCACAGAAGCAACTGATGCTGATGGCATGCCTTGAGAGGCAACCGGAACAGCAGAGGGAGTAACGCCTGATGGAGCAGCTGATATTAGATGTTGCGCTGAAGATGCATTTGGAGCACCTTTCAAGACCGCAATTGAAGCAATTTCTGGAGCAGTTGTTCCTTGAGTACCAGGAGCAGTTACTCCCAGCGAGGCATTTGAAGCAGCTTTCTGGACAGCAGCTGACACAGTTTTAGCTGGCGTGGCAGGAACTACTGCTGGAGTAGCTTTTGGGGCAGCAACGGGGGCTGCTGCCCTGCCGAAGAGCGCATCATCCTCGTCCTCTGCATCGCTGTCCAGAAATAGAGCTAACTTGTCACTCGCCGCTCGCTGTGACTCCTTGGCTGCTGGCTTTATAGCAATCCCTGCTGCTGCGCCTGTTGCGAAAGCCTTGAACAAGGCGTCATCCGCTGCCTGCTCAGCGTTGTCATCGCTGTCTAAGCTGGGCAGCTGTCGGATGGATTTGCTAGCAGTACTCGCACTCGATTTTGTTGTGGAAGTTGAGCCCAGTGGAGCAGCGGACACACTGTCACCTGGCTGTGCCTCTAGCAAGCTCTGAGCATAGTTGGCTTGTCGAGCACGTCGAGTCGAGGGTCGACGATGAGCTGGACCTCGCACGCGAGTCTTGCCAACGCATTGCAAAATGTTCTCCGGCTGGCTCGAAGTCGACTTGGGAGCTTGCTTCAAGGTCGGACTTGGAGCTCGAGCTTGGCTAATGACTGGAGTTGGAGTTGGAGCTGGAGCTGGAGCTGGCTCATCCTTCTTCTTGGGCAGCTTGGCGCTAGGCAGCAGCGCCTGTACATTGATATTTATATTGGGCATTTGCAGTTTCTTGACGGGAGAGCTGGGCTTGGCCACATCCGCCGGCGGCTGCTCGTCCAAGAAGGCAGCGGAGCCAGCGCGAGCTGTTTCGCTAAAGTCATCATAGAAGATGGTGTGAATGCGCTTTGGTCCTGATGTTTCCTGCTGAACGGGAGCAGAAGCTTTACTAGCAGCTACCTGACCTCCTTCGTCTTCATCATCATCATCATCTGGTGGCACATCGCTAAACAAACGCATGCCACCGTAATCCTTGCTGGTCTCAGCTGCAGCTGGCAGATCGGGCAATGCCGGCTCATAGAAGTCCTGCTCGTGCTCACTGTCGAACATCTTGGACGCGCTCAGGCTGGGCAGGCTGCTGGTGCCCAGGGACTGAAAGAACTCGCTGTCATCGGGCGGCTCATCCGAGAAGAGACTCGAATAGTTTTGCATAATTTGCTTTGCAGCAGCCACATCTGCGGCTGCGCGCGGCTCCTGCTTGGCTTTGCCTTGGCCCAGCTCGGCTACGAGACTGATGATGGGATCCTGCTGATCCTCAGCGGCGGGCGCAGACTGTGCTGGTGGATATTCTTCTGATGTATCAGCCTCAAAGTTTTCTTCTGGCTTCCAATCAGCCAATCCAGATTCCTTCTCATCGCCCAATAGCTGCTCCAATTCTGGTTTAGCTTCAGGTGGATCTAACTTCGCATCGAATTCTTCCTTTCTACTCGATACCTGCTCTTTCACTGCCTTAGCTTTTAGATGCACTTCAGGCTTGGCTGTTGGCTTCACTTGTCTTTCTTTGTTCTCCATCTCTGGCAGCTTCTCTTCCGCTTTGTTCTTTGGCTCTTCCACTACTCTAATCTCTTTTGAATCTCCTATAGCTTCCGCATCGCTGAAATCGTCGTTGAAAAGATCCGCTTTAAGCATTGGAAGCTCCGCCTTATCAGTAGAATCTCTGCCTGTTTTCTTCTGCTCAGCTTGCTCTAATATGACCTCTGGCAGCTCCTTCACTTTCCTGGCAGCTACATCATCTTCTGGAACTTGTTCAACAAGTCTCTGAGTTTCCCTTTCTGTTCCAGTATACACGGGCTTCTTCGACTTGGGCGTGGCAAATAGATCATCATCATCCAGGTCGTCAAAGAGACCGCGTTTAGGCAACTCCTCAGCTGCTGGCGCAACTAGCTCTTGCTTCTTCTCAATTCCTTTGGAGCCCTTGCCAAAGAGGTCTTCGACAAGCTGCTCATCTTCCTCTTCATCATCATCGAACAGCGAGACTTTGCTTGTGGGCATTTGCCTGGCAATCGGTTTAACAGCTGCTGGGTGCACAGACTCAATCTCTGATTGTTGCTTCTCAGCTGCTCCTAGATCATCATCGAACATAAATGTTTTGCTGATTACAGAAGTTGACTCTGGAGGCTTCACTTTGGCCCCTTGCATAGCAGCAGTTGGTTGATCAGGCACAGGCTGCTTCTGCTGCTTCTCAACTCCTGTTGCTGGCTTGCCAAAGATGTCTTTGTCGTCATCCTCTTCGACATCATCGAACAGCGCAATTTTCCCAGCTGGTTTAGCTGGCTGCCCTATAGGCTTCTTCTTCACAAATATATCATCTATATCCAAATCATCATCGTCATCGAATAAGGATTTCTTCAACGTTTGCTGCTGTGGCTTCGCTTTGGGCGTTAGGGAGCTCAAGAAGTCATCCACATCGTCATCCAAGTTGTCGTCGAAGAGCGATGTTGGCAGCTTCTTGACGGGCTCTACAGCAGCTGCTGGCTGCGAATTGGGACTCAACGGTGGACTGTCCTCAAAGAGATTTGGTCGACGCGCAGCTGTCTCAATTGGCTTCGATTTGACTTCCTGCGAAACAGGCAATTCCTTGGGCTTTGGCGCAGTTGTATGTTGGATGGATGGATGGTTGCTTGACTTAGCTTGTACCTTGTCCACAATCTCTGACATGAACGAGTTGAACTCATCGTCGTTGAAGAGATTAACAGGTTTTCTTTTGATTTGATTGCCTGCGGCAACGGGTTTTACCTCGCAGGCAGCTGCAATGGGCGTAGCAGCAGGCGTGGCTGTTGGAATTGGAGTTGGAATGACATCATCAAATAGTTTAGGCGGACTCTGTTTGCCTCCTGTTTGCATGACTCTGCTGACGTTGCTGCTGCTCGAGCTGAGCGAAGCATTTGCTCTTGATTGATTCGTGGCTGCAGCATTTCCATGAGAAATGGCCGAAGAGGAGTTAAGCGAGGATGAAGTGGAGGGCGGATCATCGCTAGGGGGCGACGCACGCAGCGCAGCAAACAAATCGCTCTCATGTGGATTTCTGTGCATGCTGATAATAGGGCGAGGCTGAGCTACAGGTCGAGCAGCTGCTTCGACTATAGGCGCAGCTGCAGGCGCTGGCTGCCTGGCCACGGGCACCACCTTGGGCAGCGAGGCAAGCGAAGAGGAATCCGACTGCGTCGATAACTGTGATGGGTCTGATTGTTGCTTCGGCGCAGCGGTTGGCTGGGGCTCTGCTGTTTCCAGCTCATCCGAGGAGCTGGAGGAAAACTGCTCTGGCTGCTCATCCTCGCTGTTCTCAGCGCTGTCATAGAGTCCCGCGTACTTGTGCTCTTGCCACTGCTTGGAACCAATAATATAGGGCAACGGGATAGCATCATATGGACTTTTATCCCGAAACACAGTGCTGCAAGAAAGCAGAAGAATGGAAGAATGGGAATTTCGTGAGAAATTACAGCACTTACGTGGCATTTACAGCGCCGTCCTCATCATCATCCGAGTCGGACACTTCGATTGTGACTGCCTCAAAGTTCTTTCTAAACATTTGCAAATTATTTTGCAGAAACTCCTCAGCCAGCTGCTGGGAGGTCTTCACCGGAGGTTCCGGCTGTAGAGGGAAGGACGTCTAAGTTCAAACTACATGCAAGTGTAAGATATTATGCGTCAATACCTTCTTCACCTCCTCCTCAGGCAACGCAAAGTCATCATCTTCCACCTCCTCCACGCGATACTCCACGAATTGCTGTCCGAACTGCAGGGAGCGTAAACTGTTTGTTGCATTATCCAGAGCAATGTCCGCGCGTCTTACGTTCGTTTCAAATTGGTTTAAATTTCGACTCGTTTGTTCGCCGCGCTCATGCAGATTCTGAAAATCATTGTGATTAATCAAATTTTGCGTTTTTCTTTATCAATATCCACGCCCACTTGGGAGATGCGTTTCATTAGCTCCAGGAGAGCGCAGTCACCAGCAAAATTCCAGTCTGAAGCCTGCGATATAATCGCTTCCACATCTGCACTTATATCCATATTAAATATATGTTAAATACTCTTAATTATAAATAAACAAAAGAATTTGCCGCTGCAGCGGCTCTTTAATTGCCATCAAGCGCAATAGAACTTGGTTTGATGTGGCTCACACACGTTATAATACGATATGCAAAGTGCGGCTAAAGTTTTTAATGGGTACAACTTGAAATTTGTCAATTAATATAGATTAAATATTAAAATATAATAATAAATTACATTTACTTCGTTGAATTTAAATTTAAAATTACTTAACTACATAGATTGCGATACTGGCACACACACGTCACAATTCATATTATTGTCGTGTGTGTACCACCTAACAGCTGTTTTCCTATTTTCCTTTCTTTGCTGTTGTTCCAAACAGCGTCATGTGGCTCACACACGTTCCGATAGCCATTGAAGTCTAAATTCTGCTTCCACACGGTTAAGGCTCATTTGAAAAAATGCCAAGACAAATAAATTTAAGTTTTGCACAATGCCAGTGGTAATAATTATGGTAATTTATGTTGAAAATAAATATTTAGCTCATGGCCCACACACGGTATCCACACCATGGTCGTATGTGCATAGCTAACAGCTGATTCCTCTTCGATTTTCTTTTGCTGCTGCTCAACACGTGTTTCGCATGGGAAGCGCTTGTATCGGCAGTTGAAAGTTATTTTTTATAAATTTCATTTATTATTTATTATTATTGAAAATAAAAAGTAAAGTGACTTAATCCTGCATAAAGCCACATAATATAGCAAATATGGCAATGCTCGCAGAAACACGTCGTCGCAAGCGCTACAATTTGTGTCCGCGCGGCAAGGCGCTCTACGAAGGTGAACACAAAAGAGATTTGCAAAAAATAATTGAAATTTATTTATAAATTGTATTTTAATGGCAGATGAAAACCGCTTTGGCACGAAAATGCTGGAGAAAATGGGTTGGTCGAAGGGCCGTGGTCTGGGTGCCAACGAGGATGGCGCTCAAGAATTTGTGCGTTTGCGCTTTAAGAACGACTCTGAAGGTTTGGGCTTCGAGATGCGCGATGATCAATGGACCACACACGACGAAGGCTTCAATGGTCTACTAAAGTCCCTAAATGGAGGAGAGGAGAACGAAAATAAAACGAACGGCAATGCCTCGGATTCCGAAGAAGAAGCCCGACCCATGGGCTTTGGCTTCAAAGCGCCAGTAGCCGCTGCTGAAGCACCAAAGCCGAAGAAACTCAAGGAGAACTTAACTGGCATTTCCCTGGAGGAGAAATCCAAGCACAGTAAAGCTCGCGTGCATTACAAGAAGTTCACGCGCGGCAAGGATCTGGCACAATACAGTGAAAAGGATCTGGCCAATATATTTGGCAAGAAAGCCACAGAAGAAATTGAGATCGAGAAACAGGCTGATGTGGCAGAGGAGGAGAAATCTGTGAATCCCAACTTTGCAGGCGTTTGTACTGTAAGCACTGGACTCTCTGTCAATGATTACTTTAAACAGAAAATGGAAGCGATGAAACAAAGGCTGGCGGCAAATAAGAATACTGTAAATACCTCGATGAGTGAAGCAGTGAATGCAGTGACAAATGATGAAAGTGGCGAAGAAGCGCCAGCTAAAAAGAAAAAGAAGAAGGATAAAAGCAGGGAAGAGGAGAAAGAGATAGCAGAAACTGAAGTGCCCATTGAAGAAGCGCAGTCCAAGAAGAAAAAGAAATCAAAGCGTGCAGCCGAAGAGAACACGAATGCAGAGCAGAAAGAGGAATCGGCAACAGAGGCGTTCAGTGAGCCAAAGCGCAAAAAGAAAAAGAAGGACAAAGAAGAGATTGAGGCACCCTGCGAACTAGTTCCAACGGAAGAAGAGCCTAAAAAGAAGAAGAAATCTAAGCAAAATGAGCAGGTAGATATGGAAGAGGAGCTTAGCGGAAAGTCTGCCAAAAAGAAAAGTAAAAAGAACAAAGAACGCGAGGAGGCAGTTTCGGACGACAAATCGGAAAAGGAGAAAAGGAAAACAGAAGGCAAAGAGCTTATAAAGGAATCCGAAACAAGTCAAGAGAAAACTTCCAAGAAGAAGCACAAGAAGAGTAAAACAGAGGACAAAGAGTACACAGAGGAACCACAAGTGCAAGAGAAAACAGAGTCTAAAAAGAAATCGAAGAAAAGCAACGCCCCCAGTGTGGATGACCTGGCAACCGCCTCCACAGAGCTAACAGTGCCCGCCAAGAAGAAGAAATCGCAGCGGCCCGAAACTGAAGTAAGTGCAGCAGCAGCAGCTGATGAAATTGAATGCTCCAGCGATGCGACAGCTACAGCAGACGAGAGTGGCGCAAGCTATCTATCAATGGAGCAACTGATAAGCATGCGAAACTCATACAATGTCTTAAAAATCTCTTCATTTTGCGCAGAAAAGTTCCACATCTTAGATATGGAAGCATTCAAGAATTCCACGCTGGGCGAAATACCTGGCTACTCCTTCGACGATAACATCGAACTGAACATCGCGGAGGTGAAGGAGGATGCGCAGCGTATCATGAACCTGTGGGAGGGCAAGCTGACGAAATACACGCTCCAAACAGATGCACAGCGAACGCTCCTAATGGTTAACAAACTAAAATTTAAGAAACTCAAGAGCTCGCACATTAACAAACTAAAGAATTGTAATGCCTTCTCGGGACTGTAGATGAATAGGAATACAAAGTGTAAAGATTAATAAATGTAAATCTTAAATTTTAAACAACTGTTGTCTCCTTAACTTGTAGATAATATATTAGCTTTTTGTACATAGTTTCCATTTTTTAATGTGTAACAATTATATATATGTATATATATTTACTATATATAATAATAAAAACCAGCCAAGGTGTATGCGCGCGTACATAAAAATAATGAGTGTTCGTTTCTTTTGATTAATGTTGTGAGTGTATATATATATATATATATATATATATATGATGTTGGTATGTTGGGTGTCGAGAGCTCTCCTCTGTGCCACAATTTGTCTTCAGTCTTCAGAGGAGAGTTTGTGCAGCAGATTTTGTTTGCTTATTTGCTTTATATATATATCAATGTGTATATGAATATGTATATAGATGAACGTCACTCGCAGAGGTATGGTTTAACAGCTGAACATGTTTTATAACTATTCATTAATTGTTAATTATTAAAGCTATACAATATGCAAATATCAAAGGCCTCCTACTCAGGTGTATTATTCCGATTAGCCAAGCGACGCGAGCGACGCAACGGTCGATTCTCGTGCGTTTGACTGCGACGACGCTTGAAGCTCTGCTTCGACATATTTCTATTAAAATTATTTAAATGAACATGCGTATCCCACTGCAAGAGAACAAAGTAGTTAGTAGAGATCAGATAGTAATACAAATGCATGATCTTACAGAGCTGGATACGATTTCAGAGCGCACTGGATGCCAGTCCAGATCACGTATAACGTTTTTGTGTCCCTCAATAGCCTCACGTATTTTGCCCGTCAGCACGTCATAAACTGAAAAATAATATATATATATATAATAGATATAGAATATAGAATGGATATAGAAGATAGTTTTACTTATAATGCGACCCGTGGCACACCCCGTGTATATGAAACGCTGCCCGGTTTGCTCCATGGGTGAAAATTTGGCGCGAAGCAGCGTTTTACTAACGCGATGTCCACGATACGTCATAATGCTGCTATCGCCGTCTAAAGCTTTGCGTGGATTGTAAACTGCAATAGAAGAGATGAGGAAATAAATCAATAATTAATTCATAATGGAGTAAATGATATATGCTCAAAGTTTCCAAAGGCCAAAGGCTCAGCAGCTGCTTACATTCGCGTGGCACACGATCCCAACGATAATCCCAGGTGGTCATCGCCAGCTGATGTTGTCGGGCATTGCTGCGATTTCGCATATTGCTTGGCTTGCGCATATCCCAGATCTTGATGCTTTGGTCCTTGGAATTGGAGAGCACATGGTAGCCGTCATTGCGCGAATCTATGTAGGTTATGCCGTCAAAGTGTCCAATAAACGAGACAACGCTCTTGGACAAGCTGCTGCTGCGAAACGAGGTACGCAAATCATAAACTTTTAACAAGCCATCATCACAACCAGCTATTATCACATTCGGATCATTGTCATTCACATAAGAAACGGCATTCACATCCGTTAGAGGCATGCGATGGGTGCGCAGGAGCTGCGTGGCACGTGTTTCCACATCTCCAATAATCACAGTGGAATTATTGCTGCCCCCAATAATCTTATCGCCTGTTGGCGAATAGCGAATCGAGAATATAGCAACGCGGCTGCTGGATGTTTCGTTCACATCGATCCATTGGCAGTCATCGTCGGAGCCATCAACAGGCATTATATAAACTACAACGAGAGAGAGAGAGAGAGAGAGAGAGATCATGAAAATACCAATACTTCCAATGGCTATTTATAGTGCACAACTTACAAGAACGTGACCAAGTGGAGTAGGCAAAATGCTGGCCATTCGGACTAAAGTCCGCATCTGTAATGCTCCATTGTATGTCGCGTGCATTTATTCTATTCAGCAGGTGATAAGTGCCTTTGGAGCCATCGTTAATTCGCACAAAGCCATCTGCAACGACAAACTGCGCATTAGTTTATTTGGAACTGGAACTCTGGAACTGGAACTGACCTTGACATGCTGTCAAGAGCTTGCTGCCCGTCTTATTGAACTTGGACACAAACACTTTGGCATCGAGCGACATTAAACGCATTGATCTGTGGTTCGGTATATACATGTTGGAGAAATATCGTTGCTGATTTGGTGAAAAAGACTCGCTGCCAGGATATGCCAGGCCATTCTCTCGCTTTTGCAGCGCTTGCATTAGGTTCCAGCGCTGTTCCGTTGGCTTGTTGATCAAGCTGCAACGCGCTTTCACCTCTTTGTACATATCTGTGTTCTGCAATGATTTGCAATTTTTGTGTAAGCGAAAAAAACTACTGTTATCAATTTCATGCTCACTCGAAATTTATCTACGTTTGGCTTTTCACAGACTGGCAGATTGTTTGGGTGATTATTTTGATGACGGAAATGCACATCCATGGCATCCACTGTGAAATTGATAACATTGTAGCCGAATCCTTCCTCGGGTAAGACAAGTTGGTCCTCGTCTTCACTTATGAACCCCAATGAATTACCCATGCTACAACTGTGGAAGCCAAACCAAACAAAATAAATGTAATTTACACCAAATCGTCAATAAGTTGTTTGTTAGATTTACTGTGGAGGTGTGTCGATATGCGAGCTGTCAGCTGTGTGGGCTATCGAGGTAAGTTGCAATCGTTGCACATTTACACAACACTGAAAGTAGCTGTAACAGTTGTTGAGTCTTATTTGAATTATAATACAATTTTTTACTTTCTTCAGTGATGAATCATTGTTTTATTTAATTCTGAAGTCATCGAAAAAGGTCACTATTATTGCCTTATAACGTTTGTGTTTACATTTGCTGTTAACTAACAGCACTCAAAGCTCACTCGTTTGTCGGCTTGGAGCTTATGCATGGCTCAAAGCTCGGATCAGTCTCTCGGCGATCGTTAACGAAGTAGCGTGCGCAGCGGTCGGCTTCACTTTGCCTTGCACTTGTGTGTGTGTTTGTGTATATATATGTATATGTGTGCGTTTGGTAATGAAATTTGTTACATTCCCGTTTACAGTTTGTATTTGTGTTGGTACTCAGTAACCCGCACACACATAAACCGAAAATATTATAAAAATGCCAAAAATGTAGTAAATAATAAAGAATTTTAAACTTTTGTCTGCGCCCGTGCCTGTGCTCACTGAACTGTATGCGTGTGCATGTGTATGTGTATGTGTGTATGTGCGTTTTTAGTGGCGAGTTTTGTTGCTATACCAGCTTATGCTTATGCCGTCTATGCATGTGTGTATGAGTGTGTGAAATTTATCATAAATACTTTTGCACAACGCGCGCCCCTCAAAACGCATGAGAAGAAAGTTGTTTAGCTGCGTAGAAAACAACACACGAAACAAAAAAACAAAAAAAAAAAAAACATCGAAACACGAAAGAATAACAGAAAACAATTGAAATGCTGAAACACAAAGTATGTCAGATGCTTGTTAGAAGGCAGCGGAAGAGCAGCAGCAACGGCAGTGGCGGAGCAAAGGGCCTTCCAAAGTGCATAACGTCTAAAACGAACTTTCCAGCCATGCACTTGCATACATTCATATGCATATGTATGTATGTATGTGTATATCGCGTGTGTATAATCAAGGCAAAAATAATAATAATAATGGAAAGAGACGAGAAATAATTTACAAAAAAGTGGAGCGGCACACAAAAAAGTGAAAGATTGCAAGCATGCACACACACACACACACGCACATAGAGTAACCGAGAGAGATAGATAGAGAGAGGGAGCGGGAGAGAGCGTAGGCACCTGCAGTCATTGTTGTTGCTGCAGCACATTTGTTGTTTTTATTTCCCTTTTGTCTGCTTTGTACGTAAATAATAAACGTCGTCTGTGTAATTTAGTGCACACTGCGTTTTAGTGTTGGTTAGTGTGCTGGTCTGGATCTGGAATCATATCTTGTTTTTGGACAGTTCTCGCCCATTGTTAGGCCGACTTCCAATTAGCAGCTTGGAATTTGGCACACTTGCAATTAGCGCTAGCCGAAAGTACTTGCTTAAGCCATTAACAGCACTAGGGTCCGCTTTCCACATTCCATTATCTGCCAATATATATTTGCGCATTTCATTTGCCACAATAGATGGCAAACAAAATAAAATATGAGAAAAAAGACAGTTAACTCCGGCTACCTTTTTGTTGTTGTTGTTGTTGCTAATGCTATTCATTTCGTTTCGTAAGCGCGCAATTTAAATGTGTTTTTATTTTCTTTCTATTTTCGTTATTTTTTATCTTTATCTGCTTTTGGCCGTGCAGCGGCCGTAAGTGACGCAATCATTTGCATTTTGTTTAAATAACTATGATTGTTTCATTGTTAATGACTGGAAACCAGTTATAGATATAAACAAGCTGTATTTTATTTAGACATTCATTTGACGTTGTTGTTGTTGTTGTTGTTGTTGCTGCCAATTATGCCAATAAAAGCTCATTAAAGTGTTCACATTGTTGTTGCTGCTGCTGTGGCTGCTGCTGCATTGCGTCTTTTACCGTTATTAATATCGATAACAATGACATATCGTTTTTGTTTTGCTTTTGCTTTTATTGTTGCTGACACGTCTCAAAAGACTGAAGCAACAAACTTGCCACCAAAGTGTCACGCAGCAAAATTGATAAAAAATAAAAGCAGATATCCAAAACCAGAAACCCAAAACGCTCTTTATGCAAATAGCATTTAATCTATTTAAATATTTTGATTGAGCGACTTTCGTTTTCTTTATTCAAGTTGGTTTTTTTTTCTTGTCTAAAGCTAAACTGATTTTCGAACATTTATTTCAAAAGAAATAATGCCATCACTTTTGATTTTTTCAAGTTTTCTTTTCGTTAACTTGAAAATGTTGAGAATGTTCGTTTTACGTAATAGGAAATTGTCATTTCGATAATGAAATATTGGTGCTTAAATTCGATTTTTAAATGTTCATTTATATTAACATAAGTTGGATGAGAAAACTCGTTTCTAGTTATCAATTGTCTTAGCTCGCATTCTTATTTATGTAGATGTTTATATATATATATATATATGTATGTATGATGTAACTAATTAACTTATAGATCTATTTATATATTAACATGGCACATAATCAAGATTTGAGCAGGTATTAAGATGATTAGTTGTATTCTGTATGTTCTTATGCATCCATATACATTTATAAATATTCATTGGTTCATCAAATCAAATACATATATACAGACTTACTTACTTATATACATCCATACATACACAAATACATACACACACATACTTACATTTGTTTTATATATACTTACATGCCATTCCACTTTCACAGGCAACCAAAACACACACACACTCACACAATATAAACAACATTGTCCAGCAAACCCTACTTGAATTTGTGAGAATCGAGGAGGAGAGCACTGGATAGAAATTCTTTGTATTAATGTCAGCATAGCACAGTCTAAAGTAAATTTAGGGACTTATGATATGTTTTTAAGTAAAGTTGATCATATGCATACATATAAATGAAGATACATACACATACATATATACATACATGTAGTCACAGATAATTATTGTTAGCAGAATTTCTCTTTAAGTTAATAACAGTTTTCCCAACTTATTTTAGAGGTCGTTATGTTACTCAATGATATACCAATTCGTTACAAAAATATAGAAACAAATTTAAATATAAATAGATCTATATAGACAAATATACATATCTCTATATATTACTTTACACTTCAACAAATTGCAATTAGTACAACAAACAAGTAAATTCCATTTATATAAAATTCTTTTAGCGATTATTCTTCTTAAGTTTATTTCGCAATATGTTTGAGTTTTTATTGCAAAATTGAAAAATAAATAATCCAATTTATATGTAAATTTCCAGCAACTGTTTGCTCAGCTGTTTTTCCGCATCGCATTGTATGAAATGCATTGAAATGGAAAACAAATCTTACGAGACGAGTCGAGTCAAACCGAGTCGAGTGATACATGAGATAAATTTTATGCTTGGCATGTGCGAAATTCTACGCCAGCTGCGAAACACAAACAAAGTTTGCCCGGCCACCATTTAAATGGGTATAGAAAACGGGTATATGTAGCTGCAGGTTCGGCGGGTGCAAAGAGGGTATATGGGCTTAGTCTATATAGCGACGAGAGACTTGTTCAGTTTTCGCATATTGTAAAGGCCAAGCGTGTATCATGCAGCCGACTGCCACGTTCTTAGCTCTGCTTGCTTCTTCCTCCTCTGCTTAGTTACACTTCGCTGCGCTGGCAGCGTGTTTGTAACGCTTATGTAAGATCCGTAACCCTGCCGCTGACTGAGGGAGGGGCGGGGGCGTTTTGTCAGTTGGTTTCGAGTCCCATTTCGAATCTCTTCAATGTCTGTCATTACAAATTATCATTACACGCTAATTATGTCAAAAAGTAGACTCTAATTAGACCATTCAATCAAAGCGACATTGTGATCGCATCGCAGATATGTCATGTATCTATATATATATGTATATATCTTTATATTGTATATATGTATAGTATTTGTTTTGTAGGCGTTTTTCATTCATGGCTCGATTGACTGTTTTTTTTCTGTGTGGGCTGCCAGCGGCGCCAAATCAATTTGATTTTTAGACTTGCTCTATCGATCCATCTCTCCCTCTCTCTCTCTCTTACACTCGCTTTCCCTGTATGAACAGCTCATTCATAGAATGTGTAATCTTGCCGAACTGTTTGATGAGTGATGCTGCGAGGAATGCTGCGGGGTGTTGGCCAAAAAAAAACTATCTATACTTGGTCTTAACTCTTAACTGGTATTAGCTGAGAAAATTAGTTTAACATATTTAGAAATGAAGATCTATGGATATATACATGTATGTATGTGTGTAGGAGCTTGCAATTTAATGAGCTATAAGTGGGAACAGCTGAGAGAGATCTTTAATTAGTTAAAAAAAAAAACTATAATTAAACTTATTTTAATATGTTAAATTATATATATTATGTACAGTTGAGAACAGTATACTTAAGTTTCTATATAAAGTAGAGAACAGTTGGTAGATAGAAAACTGACAGCCTGAAGTTGAAATACACGAATAAAGTAGGTGAAAGAACTAGAAATAGTCTATATTGGTATGAAGAACAATAGCTTCAGCTATAACATGAAAATACAAATAATTTGGAATATTAGAAATATTACATATAAAAGGGGGAACAGTTTGTATATGTATAAAGAGAAAGATTGCAAGATATTTGTAAAGAAATTAAATATTTGATGAAGAAGAAGCGAAAAGAATGGGAATGTAGAACTGGATATGTATATATAAAAATATTAAATAAACAAAAATTAAAAACAGTTTATTTTATTTTAATAAAGATTAGAAACTAGGTGAAATTTGTAAAATGTACCAGAAAATTATGAAATACAATTAAAGTGAAAATAGTTTGATGAATAAGTAAATATTTGTATGGGGAAAATAGGAAGTTTAAGAGAAGTGGGAACAGTTGATGACAATGCGATAGGCTTTGCTCGAAACACAAGCTTTTAATGATTTTGGGTTATCTAAATCTGGCTTGTAGCATAACTCTATATCTAGCCAATTTTCTCTATTAAAATTTCCTCAATTTAAACATTCCAAAGTTTTCAAAATTTGTAAATTCATTGTTTATAATTTTGGAAATGAAAGGAAATGGTAATCTAATAGGAAACAGTTGCTCTCCTACCAATATCCACACTCTGCTCTCGCTCTCTCTTTCTCTCTCTCTCTCTCTCTCTCTCTCTCTCTCTCTCTCTCTCTCTCTCTCTCTCTCTCTCTCTCTCTCTCTTTTGCCTTTTGTAATGCTCGATTGAGAGCAAAAGACGGAAACTCGGTTTTGGTATAAAAAAATAATTTGATATTACAAAACGTTTGCTCGCCACAAAACGTGGCAAAGTGGCATGCAAGCAGTGAACAGCGGCCAGCAACCTTCGCAATTGAATGTTGCAATCAGGCTACCTCCCCTCCCCCCTCCCTATGCCACCTGTTACCTGTTACCTGCTTTGAACAATTGCTTAACGTTCATTAAACTTGAAAAGAAAGCAAAGTTTTTTTTTTATAATTTTGGCAGCAAGTGCAAATGCAAGTGCAACAATCAATTAATATGTGTGTGTGTATGTTTGTGTGTGTTTTGTGGTTAGCCAACTCTGATTTAATTGTGGAAAAATCTACAACAACAACAATAGTAAAAATCTACAACAACAACAATCGCAGCAATTAATCAAATGGAAATAAAAATGTGAGGGAGGGAGCCAAAGAGAGGGGCAAGAGGCAAGAGCCAGAGCGAGCTAGCAACAGCAATTCAATGGCCTGCTTCTGCTGCTGCTGCAGCTGGTGCCAGGCGCGCATGTTGCAACAGCAACGGCAACAGCAACAGCAACAATTGCAACAAGTTCAATTGTTGCACGTTGCCTGCCTAGCGAGTTCAATGGCAAACGGCTTTCAATGCCTCGTCAAGATCTCCAGCTTAACCTTCCAAGTGGGATGCTGTTGCTGTCCATATTTGAGCTCTTGCTGCTGCTGCTGCTGCTGCTGCTGTGGCTTTGCTGCTGCTCTTGTCCACTTTGATTAAAATACATTAATTATATTTTCACAGTCCAACTTCGAGTCGGCTCGAAACAAAAATGAAAGTTTATTTTGGCCACACAAACCAAAGCAGCAAAAAAAAAAAAAAATTAAGCAACTTTGGCTTTGACTTTGACTTTTTTGCTGGCTTTTGGCTTTTGGCCAGTTTTGGTATTGGTCACAGTTGCTGTTGCCGTTGTTGTTGTTGTTGTTGTTGTCGTTGTTGTTGCTGTCCATTGATATGCCCAATTTGAGACATCTGCTGCGGGCGGGTTAGCGCATATTAAAAGGAAATTCAAATGCCCACACAAACGCGTCTAAGGTGGGATTCCGCCTAAAAATTTGTTGTCATCTGAATACCCTGTAAATGCAGAGAGTAGCAAAAATGGTATAGATAGCGACTTTATAGGTGTTATGTTTATTATAAGTTTGTTTTACTAAGTAATCGATTATATAAATCTATCCTAGTTAAATAGGGTATATTCATATGTCTGTGTGCCTGCCAAATGTGTCGGCTCTCTTCAAGTTAAAAAGTTCGAGTCTGAAATATATAAATACTAATTTGCTATCCCAACTCATAAATTGTTAAGATTATGCGAATATTTTCACAAGAGGCGTGGCAGGTGCGAAAGAAATGTTGGCCATAAAAGCTTTAAATACATATTCAAAAGCTGATGACGCATAAGATACCCTTTAGATAAGCGGAAAGTGAGTGAAATGGAGTTTTAGCGAAGCTTGAGGGAGAGTTTTGCTTGAAATGAGCTGTTGTCTCTGACTCATCGTAAATCTGTAGAGTTTGTCTAGATATTTTGGCATATGTAAATATATATTATTAGCAATCACAGAGTAATTCTCTCTCTTTTGTCATAACTTATGCTGACTTGTTTTTAACAACTAATTTTTAATATTTTAATCTATGATAAGATAACCTAAATATTCTATATAAACGCTGCCTATCGCTGTGTAATCCAGGGTATATCCAAGTCGAGTGGCCTTTAAGTAGTCTAGCTCGCTTTGATTTCAATTTATTTGTTGTTTCAATTTGGCACTTTTGACTTATTTTATGTGTGTGTTTTTTCTTCCTCGCTCTCTTTTGGGCAGCTACTGGCCTGAGCAGCAGCCGCAGCAGCTGATGTGGAACATGGCTCACAAATTGGCTGGCCAATAAATTAACATAGGAGCTGAACAAGCCAAACCGAAAGTGTCACGATCAACAACAACAGCAACAACGACCACAAGACGACACGACGTCGAGGAGCAGCAGGCGCAGCACCAGCAACCGCAACAAGTAGAACTCGATAAACGTGTCGATAGACAATCGAAACAGAATATAAATTGCAAGTGAAATTTTTTTGAAATAAAAGTAAAAACACTCGCAAACCGGAAACTAACTAACAAGAAGAAGAAGAAGAAGAAGGAGAAGCAGCAGTAGAAGCAGTTGGAACCACTTCCACCAACATGTATCGTCCAAATTTCTACGAGTCGACCTGCCTGCGCTGCAGCGAGACCGTCTATCAGGTGGATCGTGTGGGTCCGCTCAAGGATTTCACATTCTTTCATTCCGGTTGCTTCAAGTGCGTTCACTGCGGCACCAAGCTAACGCTCAAAACGTATTTCAACAATCAGCACAAGCAGGATGACAAAGAGGTAAGGCGCGAGACGCAGCGAAACGAAAGACTTCGGCAACGAACTTGCTGTAAAAAAAAGTAAAATGAAAATTTACTGCAGTTTTTATTAAAAGTTGCACTTAGTTGATATGGAAGAGCAGAGTATGCTGAGAAGATGTATGTTATAGCTATACTATATAGTACATATATTCATGATAAAGCTCTATAGTCGGATTGTATTACAACTGTCGAGATTTGACTGAGTGAGAGAGAGAGAGAGAGAAACTAGACTTGATGAACATCTTATAAAATCTGAGGATAAGGGTTATCGATAACCGTTTAAATTCCCATGAAATCGATAACAACTATAAATATTTCAAAAAATTTCGCACATTTTAAGTGCTTGAGTCAATATATTGTATTTAGTATATAGATGCTTCTTAAGAATACATATTTTATACATCTTGTGAAGAAGTAAAAAAACTTAGTACTAATTTTAGCAAACGTTAGATTTATTTAGATACACTATAAATATAGGGTATATGCTTAAACTTTACTACTAGCAGCCTAGCACGTATTATCACCTAGTCGTGCATACCCGCCTAACCACACTTTTACCTTACTTCACTTGCATTTTGCATAACAATAAATACAATTGTTATTGCTCCTAGCCAAATGTGTGTCATTGCGGTCTGTCAGACCTAGACATATAACTATATATACATGCAGTGTGTGTATGTGTGTGTGTATGAATATATATATATCTAAATATCTGTGCATATCTATATTTATGGCCAGTTTTAAGGCCCGCTCACCTGCTGTGAGTAGGTGAAGTATTTGCTTATGTGAGTCGTAACATTGTTTGACAGTTTGTAAACTCTACAGTTTTACAGGTTATATAGTATATACATATACCTATACACAGATTGAGTTAAGGCAATTGTTAGAACTATGCAAGCAATTTAGTTTAATTAACAAGCATATTTTTTATGGATTTTACTTTAGAGACGTTTCAGTTTTTCTCACGCTGCGTCGCTTGAATTCCTATTTCCAAATATAATTTATGTGCTTTGTAATTGTTTTCAATTAGCAAACGTTTTTTTTTTTTGTTGCTAAAATAACTTAATCAACTGTTTGTAAATGAAAATTAATAGTATAGATACTTAGACATATATATGTCGTATTATATTATATATTATTATATTATATATATGATATTATATAGTGTATATATAATTATCATACAAGTTAGCTTTTGCTAATATATCATATCGTATCATTAATGTAGTTTTATGTACCCTGTAATTTTTGTATACCTGTCATAAGTATCATAAAATAAAATCAAAATTTGTTGTAGCTTTATCTGAAAGATCATAAAAGCTGTAATAGTTGTAATTCCAGACTAGAGTAGCATATATATATTTTTACAAGTAAAGCTAATCTACATGGTATCTTCAAGTCTTGCAGCGCATTTTATTTATTTTTAATTTGCAATTGCCTCAAAATGCAAATGACCTCTTATTACGTTTAAAGCCAGATTAAAGGTAGTTAGCTTGAGTAACATCGAGTTTGTACCCTACCTTGCCCCAATTTATAGTAAATATGTAGGGTATAGTTTAGTCTGAAGTCTTGCGTGTCATTACATGCCTTAGACAAACTTTTCTCTTTATATCGCCTGCCTAAAGTTACAATGATACATACACAGATTACGCAGTATCTTCAAGTCAAGTCAAGTCTCATTACACTTATCTCACATCTCTCATATCACTCCCCTCTCTCTTTATCCCTCTCTCTCTCCTTCTTACCCTTTTACGAAAATCGTCTTTGATTTGCTTAGCATGATTTGAAAAGTTTGAACTGCCTGCGATACCATTTACGGCCGTCAGTTACCGCGTAGTGCTCTATATGGGTAGAGCATCTTATCGTATCTAGCAGGCCTTTTATAGAGAGATTTCACTGCATGATCCACGCAAGACAAAGCGTGACCGAGGCCCAAAGATTTATCTGCAATGAGACTAATAAACATTTCTTATGAGCGACGCAATCTACAAATCTAATTGCATTGTGGCCGCGCTTTGGCTTTTGTTTTGTTTGCTTACCTATCACGTAACGCTCCTCCTCGGTCTATTGCAGGTCTATTGCAGTTCACATGTACCAAAGAGCGGACCCGGTCATCTCGATCAGACGTCGGTGGGCATACGCCAGGCGCTGAATGCGCCGCGCACAAACAAATTCGTGAACGAGCAAATACGCGGCACACGCACCGAAGTCGATGGTGAGCGAGGCTCGATATATATGTATGTATGTGTATGGGACTATATCTAATACTAAACGATTGCAGGTGGCAGCGCTGGCGGGCTGGGCTCGCGTCAATCAACGCCCAACGGCTACGGCGGCAGGGGCGAGCTGAGCTCCCCCTCTCAAAACGACTCCGACTACAAATACGGACGCTTCGATGCCAGCGCCTTGCATATAGCACATGCGCTCAAGCAAACTGAAATACAAAAGGCCTACAACAAGGCGCGCGAGAAGCCCATTGATTTTTACCTGGTAAGTCGAACCGCCTCTTACTATATATATATATAGCTATTGGTATCTATTCTAACTGCCAACTGGCCGCAAATTAAGAAATTATTTAGTGCAGAACATCTAATGAAATTTTAACTGCTCTTAACCAGCAATCATTGTTACAGTCGTTTATAGCGGACCAACACACACACACAGATAGAGAGACACTCACACACACACACACACACACAGTATCTTGTAAACAAACGGTTGTGCAATGCTCCCTCTCCATCTCCATCTCCATCTTTTGCCAAGTCCGCCTCGCTTCGATCCGCGTTGCTAGCTGAGCTTGTGTTGGCTTGAACGAAGCAGGGGGAGAAGAGAAGGAGGGAGGGAGGGATGGAGGAGGGAGGGAGGGGGGTAAGCTATTTAATTAATGCACTCGATGGCTGACTGGCTGACGGCTGACTGGCTAACTGGCCGCCTGGCTAGAGTCATGATTATGTAGGCTAGTGTGCTATTTGCACTTGTGCGCCATCAAGTTTGTTGCTTAAGTCTTTTGTTTTGAGTGGGGCACTTGGAAGCCAAAAAGCCAGCAGAATAAACCAGCGCAGCGGCTAGTTAGACCAGCGGACTATAAACAACAGTTAGGGTATAGTTGGGCTAAGAGCTGAGAGAGTTACAGGGTGAACTGGCCGGCAATGATACTGAAAGACAACCAAGATATGCAAGTTTATAGGGTATAGCTGAACTGTATATGCTGACGCTCAATTTGATCAGAGCAACTAGAACGCAAAAGATTGTTGCCTATGTCTTTACAGGGTATACAAAAGAATCACATATGCACTAGGTTGTTGTCAAGGTTCTAAGTAAAATTGCACTTAGTAAAGTATACAGCTGAGCATACATATACAACTTTTTACAGGGTATATATGTACATGTACCACATAAAACCATATAAATTTCGTTCAGTTTACCTTGAGGCTCCAAATGTATTAAAATTGCTGAATTGCTGTCAAGCTTTTCTGTCTCTATTCAACTTTTACAGGGTATATACACATCTACATTTATGTTCTCTATAAAAAAAATATTGCTTAGCCTTGCTTGACGACGTGCTAATGCATCAGAATTAACTGTGTCCATAACTAAACCAACACTGTAACAGGCATGGCCATAAAAAAGCGCTCGGCAGACTTCCGTTTGCTGCTCCATATAAGAAATGCATTTGATTTTTCAACACTTCCAGTTGGCAGCTCGATTACAATTTACGAGCAGCTGCTACACTTATCGTCCGCATATATAAATATATATATCTATATCTATGGCAGATCAGCTTTAGCTTAGGCGCATGACTTGGCAAATCTGTTGCAGAAATCTGCATGATGGTGAAAGCATTATAATCGCATTTTACGTAAAAAAAAAAGATTAAATAAACGAAAATAAAATCGCAAAAGTTTTTAGTTTTCTATGTGTGTGTGTGTGTGTGTGATCTGTGTTAGTTTTGGTGGTGGCACCACAAACAGTTTTTCTTTCACTTTCGAGAATGCCACACGCGAGTGATCAGCAACAACTACAAAAACGCTAACAACAACAACAACAACAGTTAGCAGGCGCATATTATTGCAACGCTCAATTTAACAAATTTCGAACAGGTGTTTGATGGCTTTGTTGTTGCCACACCGCAAAAGCCACAAATATGTGAAAAATTGCATGCATGCAATCATTAAAAATTTTGCATGTTTTACAACTGCCACGCACATGCACCCATACACACACACACACATATACACACATGCATAAACGCACACCCACCTAATGCACTGCGCGCTCATTTGCAGCTGGTTTAACGCACTCGTACCCAATATTTTGGACAGCAGTGTCGCCAGCAGCATAGATTTCCATATACAGCTAACTGTGTGTGCGTCGTTATTCCGGCTGCACTTAAGCGTCAGTCAGCGTCGACAGCGACGTCGCCGTTTGCTAAATCTAAATTATGCGCTCCAGAGTGAAAGTAACGGCAACGTCGTCGTCGGCGTCGTCGTCGCATTTGCTTCATCATTCCAGCTGGCGGCAGCGCAGTTAGCAGCGTCATTCTATGGCGCTCTCCCGTTTGGCTCGCTCTTGCTCTCCCTCTCTCTGACTGCGTGCGTAACGCATTGTAATGCTCGCTCTCATCGCCTATTGCCATCTCGTTCTGGCATTGGCATGCCCTTATGCAATGCCTGGCATGTAATGATTATTGCTTGCAAAGCACACACTTCCTCATACTTAGCTTTAAGCTTTTTGCGCACTTTTATCAGACGCAGCCAATTTACCGTTTATGCAGGCGTGTATTTGTTTGTGTGTGTAGTTGTATTTGCTTGTATTAAGTAGCTTGCGCAATAATTAGTTTCGTTACTTTTTGGACTTTCGTTTTCATTTCGATTTCGGCTGCCGCTGCGACTGTCGCTGCTGTTCGTTGTTGTTCTCATTGTTGTTGTTGCTGCTGTTACTGTTATAGCTTTTGTCACAGTGGGCGTCATGAATGTTGTTGCTCTCAATATTTTTTTTGACGCTCACGCAATTTCAACTGTCCATTGTCAACGGGGCTATGAACTATTTAGCTGTTGTTGTTGTTGTTGTTGTTGTTGTTGTTGCTGCTGCTTATTACTCTTTGTTTTTGTTTGTTAAAAAAGTTATTGTTTTGAACTTGACATTGAATTTTGGTTTTAATTGCATATTGTTATGACTTATATATGTATGAATGAAAATGTCTGTGTGTGGCGCTAAATGTCTCGAAATTCCCATGCGGAAGCATTAATTAAATCGCTCCGCAGCTAATTTGTTTAACAGCATATTATTTACAGCCAACACACACACACACACTCACACAGATGTGTGTTTGTTTGCTATACAAAATAGAGTGCAACATGCAACTTGCAGCTCCACTGTAATTATGACAAAGCCCGCTAATTGAATTTTATGTTAGTCAAAGCGAAAAAAAAGTCAAAAGGCGCAAATTGTGGGAACACTGTCAAACAAAAGAGGAATTTTTTCAATGAAATATTTTAATGTCTCGATTTTGGGGGTGGATTTTTTGTGTAGAGCAGGAATGACTATATGAATAACAATAAAATATGCTATTTTTAAGTACAGTAGAGATTCGCTAGTGTAACGGTTTATATTTTTGATCCAAATGGGTAGTACTACATTTCTATACATATGTTTTCAATGCATTCTTTTTACTTAAGTATAATAATATATTTAGTAGTATTTTAGTACTTTTCATAAAATTCTGGTCCACTCTGTCATTATATACAACTTATAGCGGTACTCCATAAGTCTACATCAACCAATAGTATTGTGATTTCAAACGTTTCGATTTACCGCAAAATCTGATATGGGTGAAATTTGTAGAAAATAAAATAAAACAAAAAATTCGCATATTTCATAGATTCCCGCAGCTTATCGAGCAGCCGCACGCAATGCGTGACCACTGTGCCTATGCAGGCGGTGGGCGGGTACTGGGGAAGGGGGACTTGGTCTGCATCTAGCTTGGACTGCGGATAATGTCAGATATTTGGCAGCTGAAGCGTGGCATTATAATTAGCCAAGTTAACAAGCCAAGCATTGCGAGCTGCAGCGAGATGCAACTGCAGCGGCAGATGAGGCCAAATACCGTTACTTTCTCCACTCACTCACACTCCTCTCACTCTCTCTCTCTCTCTCTCTCTCTCATTGTCTATTGGCAGGCGCGCGAGGAGCAGGCGCATCTGGAGATGAAGCATCGCAAGGAGGAGGACGATCTGTATCGGAAGTTCGCACGGAAGCGCGAAGAGGAGGATCGCAAGATCCAGAACGAGTTCCAGGACGAGTGGGAGCGCGAGCTGCAGCGGCTGACGCACAAGTTCGAGAAGGAGCTGGCCACGTCGCGGCGCAACCGGGACGAGGCCAACATCCTGACGCTGCGCCACGAGCAGCAGAAGGAGGACCTGGAGAAGAACATGACGCTGCGCCGGAGCAAGAAGAAGGAGAGCATCACGCGCAAGATGCTGGAGCACGAGCGCTACGAGACGGCCGCCCTGGTGGACCGGCAGTCGAGCGAGATGCTGGAGCTAATCAGCGCCCGCCGCTCCGAGTACATGCAGAGCGAGAGCATCTTCCTGGACGACGAGTTCAGCGAGGGCGCCGTGCCCATTGAGTATCCACTGAATGCGCCGGTGCCGGCGCCGCCGGCGGTCAGCAAGTTTCAGATCTACACGGATCCCATTGAGTTCGAGGACGTGGATCGCATCGCCATTTCGGTGGCCCAGGAGGACCAGAAGACCTTCACGGACCTGGTGCGCCAGCTGGTCGGCCGCTGCACCACGGACATCGAGAAGGCGCGCACCATCTTCCGCTGGATCACGGTCAAGAACCTGAACGCCATGCACTTCGACGACGACCTCAGGGGCGACACGCCCATGGGCCTGCTGCGCGGCATCAAGTACGGCACCGAGAGCTACCACGTCCTCTTCAAGCGGCTCTGCAGCTACGCCGGACTCCACTGTGTGGTCATCAAGGGCTACTCGAAGAGCGCCGGCTACCAGCCGGGCGTCAAGTTCCAGGACTCGCGCTTCCGCAACTCCTGGAACGCCGTCTACGTGGCCGGCGCCTGGCGCTTCGTCCAGTGCAACTGGGGCGCCCGACATCTGGTCAATGCCAAGGAGGCGCCCAAGCAGGGGCGTGGCAAGAATGATAGCCTACGGTAAGGGAATTTATATTAAATTTGCGGTATTACACTGTGCAGCAAGAGTGGAGTATGATAATCATATTTACTGTAGAAAACAGTCCAAGTCTCCATTTGATGTTACACAGTTTAACAAGGTTGAACTTCTATTTGCTTTTAGCAATTTATTGAATATTATTATTGAAATAATATTTACTGTAGAAAGCAATCGAAGTCTCCATTTGATGTTACACTGCTCAACAAAATTTAAGTTCTGCTCTTAACAGTTTATTGAATATGATTTGACAAAAAGCTGCCCTAGTGAAATATTGGGAAAAACAGTCAAAGTTTTCCGTCACTATTACACTGTTCAGCATAAATCAGATTTTGTTTCTACTTATTTTCTGCAATATCATGATGAAATTGAATTTTCCTTTTTTGAGCCAATGTCTCTTATTAAGCAGCTTAATGTCTATTAATTATTACACTGCTGAACAAAACTGTAGTTTTATTTTTACTTGTATACTGAGCATCATTCTGAGAGTAGTTTTTTATAGGAGGCAATTGAAGATAATGATCTTAATCATAGTTAATTTCAGTTCATACACTGTCCTACAAAAATATATTCCTATCTGGCAAAGTATTGGGAAGCAGATTAAAAGATTTCAAAAGAGAAATGCATTCGGAATCATAGATTGTATTATAGATTTATTAATGCTAAAAACCTTGTTGCGTAGTGTTATTTAGCTAAAATGAGAGACGTCTTTTTCACTCTCGCCCTAATACAAACCATTCTATCTTCTCTCACACTTCTTTCCATCTCTCTCCCACCACAGATACGAGTACGACGATCATTACTTTCTCACGGATCCGCGCGAGTTCATCTACGAGTTCTATCCTCTGCAGGAGGAGTGGCAGCTGCTGAAGCGACCCATAACATTGCGTGAGTTTGAGAATCTTCCGTTTGTGCGCTCGCTCTTCTTTCGCTACGGCCTGCACTTCGCCGACGAGGGCTACGGCGCCGTCGTCTTTACGGACGACACGGGCGCAGCGACCGTACGGATCGCCATGCCCACGGACATGCAGAGCTGCTTGATCTTCCACTACAACCTCAAGTTCTACGACAGCGACGAGGAGCTCTCCTACGACGGCGTCTCGCTCAAGCGCTTCGTCATGCAGTCCGTCATTGGCAACATCGTGGCGTTCCGGGTGCACGCGCCCTGCTCGGGCGCCTTCCTGCTGGACATCTTCGCCAATGCGGTGACGCCGCAGGAGTATCTGACGGGCGAGCCCATGAAGTTCAAGTCTGTCTGCAAGTTTAAGGTGAGCATCGGCAGCGATCAAATATCTTTAATTCTATCCTAATCGTCGCCTGCTTCCAGATCTGCTGCGAGGAGCTGCAGACGGTAATGGTGCCGCTGCCGGACTGTGCCAGCGGCGAGTGGGGACCCACCAAGGCGACGCGTCTCTTTGGCCTGATACCCATAACACATCAGGTGAGCGGAGTAGCCTCTAGCTTACTATATATATATACCAGATCTAACTCTAATCTCTTGCCAGGATCCGCTGATCTTTGCGGGCCGCAGCTTGGATCTGCAGTTCCGCATGTCCCGTCCGCTGACCGACTTCATGGCCACGCTGCACAAGAATGGCATCGAGGAGAAGAAGCTGGCCAAATATGTGACACACAGCACGCTGGATGACATCGTCACGTTTATCATCAAGTGGGATTCCAGTTCACCTTTGGCCTCACCTGTAATTAACTTTTAATTTCTCTTCCATTCTCAGCTTTCCCGAAGAGGGTCAATATGGGCTGGATATCTACACACGTGAGCTGGGCGCTCCTCAGCATCATTACAACAACAATAATAACAACAACAATAACAACTCCTCATCCGGCGAGAAGCATCTGCTCACGCATTGCTGTAAATATTTAATAAACTCCTCCAAAAGGAATTGAAGCAAGAATTGAAACAAAATGCAATATTAATTCATAGTCTAAGCGTTAAGCAGTTACTAAACAAACTTGATATATGATGATATATCGATAAATATATATATACATATGTTAATTTATATATAGACAAGCGTAGACTGAACAATTTGCAAGCGTAGACAAGAGAGAAGTTAGATTTATATATATTTTGCTGGCTTACAAATTGTTTAGGCTACCCTCGTATAAAACACTTATATATACATATGTTTTGCACCACTGTGCCGGTGCTATAATAATAATACCAATCAGCTATAAACTATATATATATAATCCTGTATATCCTGCTCAACATTTGTTAATCCACACTTGGCTTCATCGCATAGATATAGATATATAACATTTATATATATATCGTAACAAATTGAATCGAATTGAAACATGTAAATACTCTAGACTCTAATCATTAGACCTTAAATTATATAGTAATATCTGAGCAATCGCCGTTTTTTGTACTGTACTTAATTTACCTTAATTAAAGCCTAATAATTTATTATGAATTGTCTTTAATACAAATTATATATATATATAAATATATTCATTTATATATAAATAGTTTTGGTCTAAGCGTTCCCATATTTCTTTATATAATATATATACATCAATATATAAACAATCAATTGTAATTAAACACTCTCTGATCATGTGCAGCAATATATTATAAACATGTTTTTGGCATACTAAAAAAAGTATTTTTATTTGAGACAGTCACAGTGAAGGCTCGCTAGAGTGAAAAGTGTATTTTGTCTTATATTATATAAATATAATGATGAATTGGATAATGTCTTCAAGGCATTCAATGAAAACCCTACTAAGAAAACATCTATTATTATAAATATTATATATTATTATAAAATATACTATTATAAATACAATAGCGAATTTTTTCATTTTACTGTAGATATATTTATACTTCATCCAGTCCTTCGCAAACTCTCAAGGTTCTCATTATGCTCTATAAAAAAAATTTGACTTCTGTAAAAATATATTAAGATCTCTTCCAATGCCAACTAGACCTTATTGGCTCTTCACTAGAAGAGCAAGCTCAAAGACTTCATCCAGCCAGCAGAACATTTTACAGCCCTTATTAGATCTAGATTTGCTATAGAAATTCCCTCAGCCCAAATTCAATAAAAAGTCAACTTTTTCAATAAATAACCAAAAACGCATTTAATGAACAGTTCAGAAACAGTTGAAAATTGTGGTTAAAAGGGGATTTTGCGCCAAGATTGCAGCTGCCCAGCGAATAGATGAGACAGGTTGAACTGCGCTCCATGAACCGTGCCCGTTCATTTTCTGCAAGATTTGGTTAAAAGTCATATTAAAAACTTATAATAAAACTTGAGTAAAACGCATTCGACTGATGGAATGGAAGAAGCGATTGGCGATTCGTGTTTTGTGTTGGACAGTGTTGGTTAGTAATTCTTCAGATAGCATGAAGACTAGAGCTAGCCCGCCTCGTCATCGGATGCGAGATCGATGCAGAAGGGCAATTCATTTGGCATTTGGCTGGATGCCGGGTCCGGCTTGATTTCCGGATCTGGAATCGGTTTATCTTCCACGACAGTTTCCGCTGGCTTGGCCTTCGGATTTGGGCCGCCGCGATTGGCTAATGCCTTCGCGTTTCGGGGCGGAGATTTGTCCCCGAATTTCTTCCTCAGACCGTGCACGACCACCTTGCCATAACGGTAATGGAGCGAGTAATCATTGGCCGCTATAGCAGCAGCGCTTTCTGGATCGATACTAATGACGAGCAGTGCGCCACCCACCTGATCCTTGCGCGCGATCAGCTTCCACAGGTGGGTCTTATACTGGTTCTGTGACTTGAGCAACGCGAAGATAAATTCATCGGATTTACCCGAGGTTCGCGTCAGGAAGACCGTTATATAGAAGTGCTTTGGCTTCAGGGGCTGGGCATCGCCCAGTTTCGGGATCACAGGAGGTCCGCGATAGGAATAGAGGTGCGCACCTCTGCTCATTAGCCAGTCCGCGGAGACGCGATCGGAGCAGGTAACCTTGAGGTACGCGCTCTTGAAACGGATTTGCGAAAATCGCAACGGAGCCGACGAGCTGAAGCCGGCCGTGACCACCTCTTGGAGTATGGCCTCCTCCAGATCCACTTTGTCCTTGTGGCTGAGCTTCGCCTTTGGATAGCCAACGGGCAGCAGACAGACCTCCAATTCGTCAGCCTTAGCTGCAGCTTGTGGGGCATTCTGCTCTCCAGTCTGATCCGATTCCTCCTCTGGCGGCTTCTCACAGTCCTGCGACTGTTGCTCGGCAGGCAAGTCCGGACGGGGTTCGAAGTTAGCTGCCGGTTGCCTTGGCTCCTTGGCCATGCGCAGGGCTTCTGCGGGAGGAAAGCCTCTCTCCAGATACCGCATATACCACTTGGTGCGCGAACCGCTCAGATTTCTCTTATTCGGATCATCCCGAGCGCCGGGCTGTCCGAGCGGAGGCAAATTGACCTCCCACTTTTTGCGCGGCCTCCTCCAATCGCTGCCGGCACCACTCGTGTTCAGTTGTGGCCTGATGACCATGTCCTGCCATTGTCCTGGGTAATTATTGTCCGGGCTATGCCCAGGCCCAGGGCTTGCACCTCGCCCGAATGGCGACGATCTACGATCCCCAGCGCGCCTTGGGTAAGTTGGCGACATGTGACGCATGCCGCGCATGGGACTGCGACTACGGCGTCCAGCCTCATTAAACTCTCTGCCCTGAGGGCTGCGACTGCACTGCCTGCCATAAGATTCCGGATACTCCGCTTCTCGCTCTTGATTCCACATTGACTGCCGATAGTCTAACTCTCGATTCCCGAAATCGCCGTTCGGATCCCGATCCATTTGATAGCCTGATTCACGCGGCGGACTAAAACGAGATTGACGGAAGCCCGTGTCCGGTTCTCTTTCAAGACTACGATTACGATGGAACTGTGCTTGCTGATAGTAGCCCGAACCAGCTCCTCGCTCCGGACTGGGATTGAACTGCGCTCTGTCCGGACTGCAGTTGAATCGCCTCATATTGTTCTGCGAACCGTCCATTGGACCACGGTTGAACTGTTCCTGCCGCAACTGTGGCTCTCTAGCCGCCAAGCCGTTCGACTCGTAGGCAAACCTATGGGGCATGCCCTGGTTGCCACGATCTTCATAGAACATGCCAAGCTGTTGCTGTGGCTGCTGCTGTTCCTGCTGCCATTGCGGCATGTTCTGCATATTCCTTCCGGAATTGTACCCCGCATTGAAGCGTTGCGGCATTTGATTTTGATATTGATATTGATTGTGATTGTGATTAAAGTTTCGATTCATTTTGCTTTGGATTCCCACGAGCTGCGGAGATATACGAACGGTCCGCCCGGGCAGAGATCCGCGTTACCCGGGTAAGGCTCTAACCATAGAACAGACGTTGGCCAAGTGCCTGAGCTCGCCGTTCGCGACTGAAATATTTGTTGACCCGGGCCTCCAGCCTGGCCGACTATTGGCACGGTACGAATGACACCTTAGTCCGACCCGGAGTGTGTGGGGCTATACTTTGACAGGCGGCCCCACAAGCGCCTGGTCAACAAGGCGGCCGGTCAGACAGCCGCCTTATCCGCTGGCTGTCCGGGGCTGCTTATTTCGGCGTATTCGCAGCTAACCTGCCGCGCGGCAGGCCGTTCGCTATCCGCAACCTGCGACCCGTCCGGCGGCCTCCAGCTAGGCCCTCCCGGCGGAGTTCGTCGAACTCTCTCCGCCAGGTCCGGAAAAATGTGTATTTGAAATTTCGTGTTTTATTTTATATTTTATTTGTTCATGCTTCTTAATCATATATATATATATGTATTGTATATGTATATAGAGAATTTTCTGAGGGGGTGTTTTGGGGCACATTTCTTTATATATATGTAGCGGGGGACGGGTGGAAGTTGTAGAAATTACTTAACTTAGCAAAGAAATATTATAGTATAATTTTACTCTCTAGATATTGGGACAATCCTTAATCAGTTGCATTTGTTTTTATTTATTTTTTTAGTAAGTTTTTGTTTTGTTTTGTATTTTGTAAATTTAAATGTGAACGCAGGTTTTACAGTTCCTCTGCTACCTCGCTATTGTTGTTGTTGTTGTTATTGCAGTCCACTTAAATGTTTCGCCGTCCATTTTCATGCACGCTGTAAAAGAAAGATGCGTGGAAAGAGGGAGAGAGAAGCAGAGTTGCAATAATATTAATTAATATTTGTTTGTAGTCGAGATTTGTTTAGTCTTTCTTTTTTTTTTTTAAGGGGGGAATGTAGCGGGAATTTCTTATGCTATATTTATAATGCGCGTATGCAGTGAAAACTAGATTGTAGTTACTTAAATTTTTAAGATTTATACAAAAGAAATCTAATATGAGACGCGTTGGCATATCACATTTTATGTCTCTAACTCTTATGGTCCTAAAGTTATGCGTAAAATTGATGAACCTTTAGCTGGATGCATCTATTAAATGAATTGTTTAAAACTTTATATACTAACAGATCATTCACATATCAAATTTGATATCTTTAACTGCTAGAGTTCTTAAGTTATGCTCAAAACAAGCAATTTTTGATATATATCTTGAGTAATCTTATTGAAATGGTAACTAAATATAAAGATATTTTCACTATTTAATGTGAACATACGATTAGCTATTTTATGACATCTATTCATGATGATCTACAATTCAGTCTATTATTTCAAGTGTTTTTCAATGCATTAGCTTAAGAACTTTATAAACTCTTATAATCCATTTACACATAACAATTATTAATAAGCAAATTGATTTTCAACTCAAGCAAGTTTTCACTGTAAATGGATATGATTTGTGTACGAGTGTCTGTTTGTGTGTGTGTGTGTGTTTATATGATTGATTATGATAGACCCGACATTTAGTATTAAATATTATTATTCAGTTGAGTTAGTTATGGCACCACCGTTAACGAGATTTGAAATGAAGAGCTTAATGCGCGCCATAAGAAGACAAGGGATTTATTGTTATTAGCAGAGACCAAACAACAAAATCACTAGTCTTCCATACGGCAAGCACTCGATACGACGAACGGTTAGGTTAGTTAATGATGCAAAAGCACTTGAATATACGAAATTGAGTGTGTGTGTGTGTGTTTGTATGGGTGTTCAGTTAGTTCGATATGAAAGGAGTTGTTGTGCATACTTTTAGTCTGTTTGCGACACCAACCTCTGTTGCAGCAGATACTGGGCCATTTGTATTTGCTTGGGTGTGCCCGAGATGGTAATGATGCGATCATTCGAGCCGGGCAGCGGCTCATCGATGGTTATATAGGCGCTCGACTCGTTCCGAATGCGTCGTATGCGACCGCCTCCTTTGCCAATGATAGCGCCAGCCAGCTGCAAGAGAGGAATAAATAAAGAGTTAACAAGGATTCATTGAAATCCCGTCTCGGTTCCACTCACATCCTTGGGTATGGTGACTTGTGTGCTGTTGTTTGGATCGTGTCCCTGCGGTATGTTGGCCGCTGCGTTGGCGCTGCTGTTCGCGCCCGCGTTGCCGCCGACGCCCGCATTGAAGCCTCCTGCGCCGTTGTTAGCACCCAGTCCGCCCACGCCGCCATTGTTGACGGTGCCCAGTCCATTGACCAGGCTGTTGTTGCCGCCGGCACCGAAGCCCGCGCCCAGGCCGTTGCCCAGGCTGTTGTTGCCCGCACCGAAGCCTGCGCCGCCGCTGTTGCTGCCCTGGCTCTGGCCAAAGTTGCCCAGGCTGGGCAGATTGCTGCTGCCTCCGCCACCGCCGCCTCCGCCCAGCTGGTTGCCGCCGCCGAAGTCGTTCGGGCCGTTGCCAAAGTTGTTGCCGAAGTTATTGCCAAAGTTGCCGCCGCCGAAGTTGTTGCCGCCGAAGCCGCCGCCGTTGTTGCCCACGCCGAAGCCATCGGCATCGCCTCCGCCACCGCCATTGGCCCAGGGATTGATGAAGGGATTGTCGCGTGGTCCGCCCATGCCGCCGAGCCCGGCGACACCGTTACCACCAGCACCACCGCCGCCTCCACCGCCACCGCCGCGGCCACCACCGCCAAAACGATCGTTGCCACCGCGGCCGCCATTGCCGCCGCCGCCTCCAAATCCTCCTCCGCCTCCACCACCACCAGCACCACCGCCGCCACCACCGCGATTGCCACCTCGCTGGCTGGGACGCGTGCTGCCGGTGCCGGTGCCATAGCCGCCATACTCGTCCGCATAGACGCGATCGAAGTTCATTGGATCATAGTTGTGTATCGGCCCCTTAATGGGCGTGTCACGGGTCAGGGTGATCACCTCACGCACCGCCTCGATGACCTGGCTCTGCTTGCCCACCGTCTGCACCACGCGGTCTGTGCTCTGCGGCGCCACATTGGAGAAGACTTTCAGGAAACGGCAGCCAATGCGCTATAAGGAAGGAGAAAAGAAAACAAAGGTGAAGTTTAGTACAGTGAGCGTAGAATAAGGCGAACAGGTAATTATGTAAAAATCCATTCCTTTATTTATAAAAAAGGTTAAGCTAAAGTGAAATTTGTATTGCAATTAGCGAGAGCTGTATAATGAATTCAGATTATATTAAGAATGGTTTACTTTTAATACCCTCAACTGTAGAGCAAATACTAACTGATAATTATATTCACTTGGTTTCATTTATAGAGCAAGTCTTCAGAATTTCAAACAGGACAAACACACACACACAGTCACACCGAGTCCTTTCGGCCACTCAAAATGGCTGACAGCGGCTGGAGTTGGCTAGGCAGTCGGACAAACAGGCTCTCATTCAAAAGCAGCTGCTGCTGCTTCACAGTTGAAATCAATTTTGGCCATGACACTGACCCAAACCTCATGCGTCGTTGCTCAACAACAGACAAGGCTGAGGCGAGCTGAGGCCAGCCATGGCGGCTTATGACACAGCCCTATCAACAGGCTTAAACCAACAACAAAGAGCTCTTTATCCATGATCCGCTATGTTCTGCTCTGCTCACTATGACAGCTGCCGCTGCTGCTGCTGCTGCTGTGTGCAGGATGTGCAGGCACTTCAACACATTTGCGCTACCTGCTTGGCTCCCAAGTTGCTGCACCGGAAGTTGTTTGCTGCCCCTTCCCCACACACTCACACACGCACAGAGAGCTACCCCAGCAGCTACTCCACATCCTTGATAGTCTCTCTCTGTCGTCTGCAGCGGAAGTGTAAATGTGAAATTCGATAGGCACTTAGAGCAATGCAGGCCCTAAGTGTTTGTTTGTGTGTGTGTGTGATAGGGTCGCAGATTTTATGCCTACGTGCATTGGAGCCTGCTTCCGTTTCCTTTATGTGACCCATGCTGCTGCTGCTGTTGCTGCTGCTCCTACTCCTCCTACCACAACTATTCCCTTCGCTCGCAGCTGCGTGTTTTTGTGTCCTGCCTTGATGATTGCATCATTTCCAAAGCCCAAATTGCGTGCTACCCCATGCTTAACTATGTCTATGTGTGTGTGTGTGTGTGCGAATGACCAAAGGCTGCGTCATGCTTAACACACACATAATCACACACACACACACATAGAGCCCGCTGCTCCCTTGGCGACAACTCGTTGCGTGTGACCCCCAGACAACAATGGCGACACATCAAAAACTAAAAAGAAAAGTATAAAAACGCTGCTGAAGTGCCCCCACGTTGAGCCTTATGAATGGCAGGCGCAAAATGTTGAGTCACACACACACACACACCCATACCTTCTCTCTGTGTGTGCGTTGCTTTTTAGCTTTTATGTCACGATGCACAGGACACACATCAAAAGGCAATGTGCGGGCGACTGGACGCTTATTGAATTTATTATTTAATTTAAAACACAACAATAAGACAAAGCGCGCGAGCGAGACAGAGTGAGAGCAAGCTGTGACACACATACATGCATATGCATACACACAGACAAAAGGCGAGCGAGCCCACAAAAAACTGTAGCATACTTTTTAGTGGCATACAAAAATGTACGAAACTGCGAAACAGCAAATGGCAATACGTAAATATGCGTATGTGTGTGAGTGTGAATGTACAGGCATGCCAGCACACACACACTAATACACATCTCTCTATACACAGTACACTTTATATTACAAACAAACATTTTTCTCTTTTAGTTCACTTTATGAAATAATGTCACTTCTGGTTTCTTCTTGTTTATATTTTGTACCTTTGCACATAGTTTTGTTTATCAACTACTGACTGTGTGTCTATACACCAAGTGTGCATATACAAATGCGGGCCACTGTTTAAGCAGCACCAGCAGCGCGTAGTACCGTGCGCGACCAGCGCCAATGTCGAACTAATTGGGTTCAACGAATGCCAGTTGCCATGTAAAGCAGAAGACGCAGCCAGCGAGCAGCGAAGAGCGCAGCAGAGCAGAGGCCAGGGCAGAGCAGAGCAGAACAGAGGGAGAGCGAGAGAGCACAGTTATGTGTATAAATAAAGAGAGAGCGCAACACAGCAGGCAAGCCAGGCAAGCCAGGCAGGCAGCATGTGCGCGCCTTGCCTTGTAGCTCCTCTTTCTGCTTCTTCTTCTTCTCGTTGTTGTTTTTGTTGTTGGCAGAGTCCTGGCTGTAGGCAGTCGAGTCAGTCAGACGGCTTAAAGGATACGGCTGCTGCCTCTGCCGCTGTTGAGGCGCAGCTGCCGTCGGAACCGGTGTATTATTCAGCTTCTTTTGCTCGCCTTCCTTTTATTTTTTCCTCTGCTCTCACTATGTGTGCGTGTGTGCGTATATTGAGGCCTGCGCAGTAGCTGTGCCGCAGTAAACTAGACACACACGCACACACGCATGCACACTCGCTCTTTAGATGTAGCCACGGTAAATGAAACGCAATCATTGCTGCCATCTACTTATTAATTTTTACTTCTTTTACTTCTGCTACTTTTACCTTCTATATCTGCCTCTTCTTCTTCTTGACTTTCTAAGCGGATTTTTATGCAAAAAATACTATTTGCAAGGCAGCGCCGCCGTTGCTGTTGCTGCAGCTTCTTCAAGTGCTTCTCTAATATCCTTAAAGCAGCTGCAGCTACAGCTCGGCAACACTTGGCACGTGTGTGTGCGTGTGGTTTCTGTATGTATGTGAGTGTGTGTGTGTGGCACCAATAATGTTCGTAATGCAAGCAGCTTGTTTGTAATTGAGTTTTTGCTCTTCTTTCCATTAGGAAAGTAGTCCAAAAAACAAGTATTAGTGAAAGCTACACGACTAGAAAATACCCTAAAAGGCACTTTAGTCAAACCTTGCTATATTTCAAATATCTTACTCTTATTGTAGATTGAGTATTTTGGGTCTATATACTATCGAGACTCTCCGCAGATGACCCAGTTACGTATTTCTGCACAGCATGAGATTCTGGTCAAGCAAACATATCTCTCTCTCTCTCTCTCTCTCGTATGAACTCATGCTGTTCCCTAGTGTTACATACACACACTCTCAACTATTATACCCAGAGTTCACAGTACTTTTCAACGGTGTTCAGAGCATTAAAATCCAAAACAGCAGCTGCAATTAGAAAACTTTTTGGCCCCCACAAACAAGAGCAGCTGGATGATGGGAGCAGATGCAAGCAGGAGACGGAGCAGCACCAGGATTAGGAGCAAGAGCAACAGCAACAACAGCAACAGCAAATGAGCTGTCAAACTGAACAGAGCCAAAGATTGAGGCTGAGTTTGAGTCGCAGGCTGGGACAGCACTTAAAACAAAGCGGAAGCAGCTCAACAACATTTAAGTTGATGCCACATACACGAGCGATAGCTGAACCGGATATTGGCAGGATTGCAATGCGCGCCATGTAAAGCGAGCAAGAGAGAGAGAGAGAGAGAGAGAGAGAGAGAGACAAATTCATCAATAAAAGAGCGCGAGAGGGGGCGTGGCATACAGCTGTCAGCAGCAGCATGCATGTGCCAGAGCTAAAGTTTCATAAGCTTATTCATCAATTGATAAAGTTTTATAGGCACAAACGCAGTAGAGAGTGGCCTAGTTTTAAAGTAATAGACTAGCAGATACCCTGTAAAAAGGAAAAAAACTCTAAGCTAGGTTAGACATGAAAGAATGTTGCTTGAAAAAGCATTATAAGTAAAATGCCTAAATATTTTTAGCTATAATTATATTAATTCACATTATATAATATATAAACAAGATCTATATATATGTAACTATATATGTAAAATAATATTTGAGCAAATTCTAATTTGACATTGCAAAATTTGTATTAATTTTCTCTATGATCAAGTCGCTCCAACAGTCGAAACTGAGTTAAATTGTCTTGACTGTAAATGCTGATCAGGACTATATATATATATAAATATATTAAGACTTCTTAGAAAGGTTCTTTGCAATGCGTTTAGAGTAGTACATGCCAGCCGCATACCAATTCAAGCCGCTTGTAACGAAATGCCAAGGAACAGATGCCAATGCTCGAAGTTGAATGTCTTCAGCTGCCACAGCGCGTACTTTTATGTATGTTCCTGTGTGTATGTGCGTATGTAGCACCTGTTAGGCATTCATTAAGAGCTGACACACACGGCACAGCGACAGCAACAACAACAACAACAACTACTACTACTGCAACCTCGTCCTAAGCACAGCAACAATTGTAAGCCGCAGGCAACGAACAGTGAGGGCGAGGATGAGGATGAGGGTGAGAGCGAGAGCGAGGCCCGGGCTGGGACGGGCAGAGGGACTAACAAAAGCCATTGGCACGCTGCTCAATTTTGAATGCCTCAATAGATGGATTTAGTAGATGGATCAGTGAAAGAGCCACACAGAGAGGGAGAGGGAGCGGGACTAAGCAACGGCAGCTGCCGCCGCTGCTGCTGCTCATTATTAGGGCGCGACAGCAGATGCCGTTTGAAGTAAAACCATCAGATGGCACAGGACAACAATTTTTAATGGGCAACAGCTTGAGTATATTTGAAAACTGAACAGAGTATACCTATGGATACATCTGCAGATATATATATATATGTCGAACCACACACATGTTGGGAGAAAGGTTGACGTGACAAATTTGGCGCCCAAAAGGAAAATGTCGCAAGCAGCCAAGCAGGACGACAAAAAAGGAAATATGTGCGAAGAATTCCAAGAAATTTCATCCTGTTTTTGTTCTTTTCTGGATATCATATAATGGAATTGTTATGTATATATACAAATAAGAAATTTAATACGTAAGCTTTTCTTTTATTAAATTTATGAAATCAAAATTTAAGAAGATTCTTGCTATATATACCTACACAATACACTGCGCATACATAGTACACATATCTAGTATATATGTATACACATATATTTACATTGACATACATATATGTATATTCAATTACATGATTACATACACAATGTCAAGTTTTGATAAAATACGCACACACACACACAAAAAACACTTTGGCAAGCTTGAAAACCTGCCAAAGTTTTCTTGAATTCACGAGAATCGAGGAGGAGGGCATGCCTTAAAATTCATTTAACAAGGCTGCACAGCTTTAAGTACATTTTTAGTCTTTTATGGTTTCGTTCAACTAAGTGAGGCTAGCATGGATACATATGTACATAATACATACATACATATGTACACACATACATATATATTATATTTCGATACTTGTGTTATCATTTACTTATATTATTTGAAGCACAGCCCATAAATACTCTTCAGAATCTCAAGACAAGCAATATAAACACCACAAATTAAATTATAGGCACATAGAACTTGTTTTTAAATGCATGAGAATCGCATCGAAAGACAAAAATTATGAGTGTATTTTAATTTTTTTTTTTAACTGAAAAAATTAAATATTTGTTCTTAAATATATTACATTTTCCAAGTAAATCTGAATTTGTCACCGTTCTACAATTCGATATAAAGAGACCACTAAAGTTATCCTTAGCAAATACAAAGACAACCTTATTATAACCTTTTGCCAAGGGCAAACTAAATGAGCGAAAAAAATGCGAAATAACCGGCTGCGAAAGCCAAAAACAAAAAGTCAAAATGTGAACCAGAAAAAGGGGAAAAAATAGAATGAATACGAAACAGAAACAAAAACAACACGCAAAACGAAAACAAGGTAAAGAAGCAAAGCTGATAGAAGGATAAGCAGGGAGAATGCAAAATACCTTTTGAAAGAAACTGAAACAGCTGCTAGCAGGGCCAAGACAATGGACCAAACGAGCGACAAGAAGATGAAAGATGCGACGCAAAAAAAATAAAGCAGAAACACATGCTGAGACACAGACAGGACCTAAGACAGAGAGCGGCGAGACGACGACTGAGAGAGAGGCTGCTCCACTGTTGATCATCTGCACGCTGACACAACAGCTGAATGGGCGATAGCAGCTGCAAAGGATGTGCCGCCAGGATGCGAGACAGCGCCCCTGCTTGAAGGATGCCGCTTGCCAGCCGACCAACCAACCAGCCAACCAGCCGGATGATGATGCCAAACAATTTTCACATTGCAGCAGCGGGCCAAGAAATTCCAAAGAAATAATATGAAAGAAAAAACATGAAGTAAAAACGTTTTCACAGTTGCTGCAGAAACGTTACAGCACGCAGGACGCAGGACGCACAGCCATGTCCTTTGTGTTGCTTTTGGACTTGTTGACCTCCATGGCGCAAACAGCAAATGGACAAAAAGCGAAGGAAATCTAACAAGGCACAAATACCCTGTAACATAATGCAGTTAAGGGGGATTTTTAGAAATGAGAACATTTGGACCAAGATTAGAATTTGATTGGAGATCAATTCTGGGAGATGAAGCTTTTTTTGATATTATATAATCCTAATCGAACATTGAATTCGAATTTTAATATATGCATAATGTTATCGATAAACTGTGTATCATTTCCTGCAATTGTGTTTGATAGGAATAACATTAAGAATATATTCTGTCTGTATTGTGTTCTATGAACAAGATCTATATATAGACAATTAAAAATATGTTAGATCTTAAGAGCTAAAATTCAAGCAAAGTAATTTGAACTGAAAAGAGTTATGCTCTACCAAGAAGAACTAACTACATCTGTCGATATGTTGTGTTCGATTAAAACTTTCATATTTTACACTCCCCACAAGTTGCCCTAGCGGCTGTTTTGAACTCTTCATCTCGGCTGCCAGGGTATACTATGAATATGCATAAATAAGGCAGCAGGCAAGCAGAAAAGGCCGGCCAACACCAACACACACACACACACACACACAGCAACTCACAAAAGCAAATGCGACAGGGCAGACATATTTTTTGCGTGCGCTCAAAAGTATGCAATAATAAATTCACGCGCGCGCCTTTGTGCGACTCAAACGGACACTTGGACGGACGACAAACAGTCAACGAGCAAGACGAACGATAAAAATATGTAATATATACATATATATGAATGTTATATATGTGTATATACATGAATGCGCAGGACAGCCGCTGTGCACAGCGAGAGGGAAGTGGAGGGAGGAGGGGAGAGAGTGCGCGGTGCGGCGCGGCCTGGCAACAAAAACAAAGACATTCCAATTAAAATGCAGCCACTTGGCAGCAACTACTCATTGTTAATTAATGAAAAACAGCCAACGCACATTTAATGCGAAAGTCAGAAAGAAAGAGATGGCGAGAGAATAAGGGAAATGGAAACAAATTAGGACTAAGTTAGGGAGTAACTAGCTAGCAGATACCGTTTACCCAAGCTGATGGTATACTAGAGTGTTGTTAAAGATAACAGACATATATTTAGGTAATCTATCCATATAAGAATGTGTTATCTGAGGAACTTTGTCGAAACTCCAAATAGTATCACATATCAAACATATATGAAGGAGTCCTGTCTAAACTTCAACATTCCTGCCTATAAATATCTAAGCGTTAACTACAGTGGATAATACAATGCCCTTCCTATACCTAAGTTTAATTTAATCATCGATATCATTTCAATATGAACGAGCAAATCGTTTCCCTATAGATACGGTTATTAAGTAGATTTGATATCTTTTTTATTATGTTATGTTATGTTCTAATATTTAGATATCTTGATTAATGAGACACTTATCGATAGTATACCCATATATATTATACAGTTATCGATTTTGAATATTTAAAGCGCAATAATTGGCTCTTAAATGCAAATATATCAGCTTATATATAAAATAAATCTTATGTAATGGAACCTTTCTCCTCCTGTCTGATAAACCTCACATTAAGCCTTTTTCGAGAAAATGCAGAGTATAAAAAACATCGAAGTAGTCAATTGATTGCGATACCTGAACGCACCCGCTGCGAATGCTCGTGTATGTAAGTGTGTGTGTGTGTGTTACAATTGCGCAATTGAATAGCGCTTGACATGTGACACACACATACACACTCATGCATACACACACGCATTGCGTTGCCAGGTTGCTTTGCAAATTGAATCGCGCTGGTAATAGCGACAATTGCGTTATGCAAGAGCTGAAACGAACAAATGTTCACAGCAGGAGCAGATCCTGCACATGCCATGAGTGTGTGCGTGTGTGAGTCTGTGTGAGTGTAGCCAAGCGGTAGCTGTTATGCGCTGCTGCTGCTGCTGGTGCTGACGCTGCTATTGACAGGTGAGGAGCAGCAGCAGCTATTGATTGCCTGCAACGGAATGTGGCACTTAACGTGCCCGCTGAAGCCAGTCGTAAAAAAAGAACGCAAACCCCAAAAAACAGGACAACCGCAGGAAACTATAATTAGGCATGTAACAAAGGCTATTAGCTGCATGCAAGGACAGCCAGAGATATAGATACAGCTATATATATATATGTAGTATATGGTATATGGCATTTAGTATATTATAGTATATAGTTATAGACTCACATCGCGTATCTCCTTGATCTTTTGGCCACCCTTGCCTATGACACAACCGGCCAAACTTTGATGAATTAGCAAGCGCACATCGAATTCCTCATCGCGCTAAAAGAAATAGAGAGGGTTTAATATTTATATATTTATATCATATTACATTAATGGATTTGTCCACTCACCTCTTCAAAGTATTTTAGCATTTCGGTAATGATCTCCAGCGTGGAGTCGATATCCGTAGAGATTTGTATGGTGCTGTTTAAAGTGCAGGATGAAAAGATGTTGGATTTTGTTTTTGTTTTTTTTTTTGTGGATAGAGAAAAGTAGAGAAAGAAAGAGAGAGAGAGAGAGAGGGAGAAATGTAGAGTTTATAGGAACATATTAAAAACACATTTCAACATACATAAGTCTCAACTTAAGCACTAGACCTTACTAATATATTATATATATAGATTTACGACTAAGCATTACCCAATGTTTAATTTTAAAAGAGGGCTGCCCTTGATTATTGAGTATTGGTTATACTAGGTAATACTAGAATTGAAAATTTAATGGAATACTAAAAGTTTTACGTTGTTAACTCTCAGTGTGAACTGCTGCATTTTAAGTTGCATTCCAATATCTGACGTTTTGCAACACTATTTTATAATTTACTTGTAATTCAATAATGCTTTAAGATCTTCTATATTTAGGCCTTTGACTCTTATACATATCGTGATCAGTCGCAAATGGATGTTTTCTTTGTGAAGTTTAACGTTTTGCAGCACTGGTTTTTCATTGATGCAAAGAAAAATTTGGCTGCTTTAAGTAACTAAAATTACTTTTACAATAAAGTCTGACTAGCTTAATATTGAATCCTTTCATTGTTTGACATTTAACAACTGTTTTTTAATCGCATTTTTAAAGATTTGATTTATCTGAGGGTCGGAACCGTCGCTACATTGAAACTCTGCAATAATGAATGGAATACACATTGCAAGACTTGAATTAATGAACCGCATTTCGAATATGTTAGACTAATTTCTTTCATAGGGCAACCCTCGTCTTTGACAACTTATGATACATATATATAGAGAGAAAGAAATATACGACCTGAACTGCTGTGATTCTGGTTGCTGTACCTACACACACACACACTCACACTTCTTTTTTGAGAACACACATATTGAAGGACACACAAGACGCTTGCTGGGCGGGCGAGGAGGATATGGGCAAAAAAAAAAACAAAACATATATAGTAAATTCATTTTCTGGGCTGGGTTCCGTTGGACTTTGGTGTTAGTATTACGTGATCAGAGCGAGCTCGAGAGAGTATTTCATTATATGAAGTTAATTGCCGTGCTGTGATTAGTAGCGAGAGATATTAATAAAACGCTGTTGCTGGAGTTAAAGTAATTCCAAATCGGGGATATATATATGCATGAGACGATCACACCTAAGGACACTAGCATATACAACAACATACGGAGCAAGAGCGAGACAGAGAGAGAGAGAGAGAGAGCGTGAGAAATAGAGAGAGAAAGAACGAGCGAGCGAGCAAGAGACACGCGTCCAGCAGGTACAAGTGTGTTCTTTTGAAACAGGATTATACTAGATAAATTATCAAACAATAATATGCATAAATTATAAAGTTTAAGAGACCTAACTAAAGGCTAAGCGGTTGGTACTAATTACATTCTTAATGGTTCACTGTAAGAGATATTTTTGGTTTTTTTTTTTTTTTTTGGTAAGCTTATTTATGATGAAATATTTCGTAAAGATTTTTTTTTTTGTAAGATTTTTAGATTTGTGGTTTACCGTTCGGGGCCTTGGGAATCGTCCACAGACACAGTGGCTTTATACTGTGCATTTACATTTGATGGTTGGACAACAGACGGGCAGACGGGCGGGCGGGCGGTCGGTCGGATCGGGCGGGCGGGCGATTGAGCGGGCGGTCGGTCGATAGATATTTATTTATTTTTTTTTTTTCGATTAACGTTTGGTTGAATCGGTTGGCCGTATAAATTTTTGTATATATATTTGTGTTTTTGTTTGTTGTGTGTATATATATATATATTTTGATGCAGTTGTTGTGGGGCACAAAAAGAGAAATAGATAGATAGAGAGAGATATATATACAGCCACACACACACAACAATGAAGGGAACGTTGGTTGGGCCCCAAGCATGGATACAACATTTGTTATACAAGATTTATATATATATATATACGATTCATATATATACATTTATGTTGAGATTTTTTGCAGATATTATATGCATATATATGGAGCATATAGTTTTATTATTGTTTTGAATATGCAGCAACGGGTCATTCGATTATTTTTTGGTGCATCGTTTTTTTTTTTTTTTTTTTTTTGGCATCAGTTATCGATTATCGATTTTTTAATAGTTTTTTATACGTATGATTTGTTGATGATGCGCATGGCCATCATTTGGGCATTGATTGATTATTTATTGTTTATCGATATACACACATATCGATTCATGATTGTTTTTTGTTTTTGTTTATTTTGGTAACATCGGGCCGGGCCAGTTTTCAGAGTTTTTGTTTTCAGAGCAGTGGCAGGTGACGAAGCGAGGAGACGACACAGACCCAGACCCGGGGTTGAGGGGTAAGACGCCAGTTATGAGTATATATATATATATATTATATACATATATATATGCGGGACAGACCAGAGCGAGCGAGCGAGCAGGCGGGTCGATCGGTCAATCGATCACAGTTGATCGATAATTTTGGTTGATTGTAATTATTTTTGGTCGTTTTACAAAATTCGATTTGGTTTTTTTTTTTTGGGTCGTACGTAAGAAGTAGAGAGAAGAAGAAGAGAGAGAGAGAAAATTGTTCATTTAGTTAAAAAGGTTAAAAGCGTGTAAATTATTTGTATAATATATTTTCTTTTATATATTGAATTATACAAAAAAAAAGTGGCATATTTTTTAAAAAGTATATTTTGTTTTTTCTGTTTTCCATTTGTTGGTAAATAAAGCGCCTAAATATTATAATTTATTAAAGACTTTCGAGACTTGGGTCAAAGGCGAGAGACAGACAGAGACAGAGAGAGATAGAGAGCGAGTAAAAGAGAGAGAGAGATTGAGTGAGAGATTGTTAGCTGAGTGCGGACAGCTGAGAGAGAGAGATAGAGATAAGAGTGAGTGAGGGAGTTAGTTAAAAGCGTGTCGTTTAAGCTAGAGCTTTGATTGTTAGAGAATTGAAGGAAAAAAATCACACGCTGAAGGGAGCTGAGAACAAGAGACGGGTACTACTTGGACTTGATGACGGATGTATATATATATATAATGTGCTATATATATATATGTATAGTAGAGTAGAGTTGAAGAGTATAGGAGCGACACACAAAAATAGAGACAGAATTTTGGAATTTGCTTTGCTTTCTCTTAATCTTTGGGGTTGTTTTCTTGTTTATTTATTTTTTTTTGTAAAGCGCGCAGTGAAATAAATAGTTAATAAATAATACTAGACGCTTCAAATGTATTGTTTGTTGTTTTTTTTTTTTTAAATATATATGTATATATTTAAGAATAGCTGAGAGCTAAGTTTGGTTTTATAGTACCTGAGTGCGCATCTTTTGTATGTGCTGACCTCCTTTGCCAATCACAGCGCCCGCAATCTGCAAATGAATGTCAAACAAAAGAAAAATGTGTAGAACATGAAACATATATCTATATATAGAGGACTTTGTCTCCACTTACACTGCTTGGTATTAATATTCGCACAGTTTCCTCATTGCGTCTGTTGCGCTTTTGGTCCTGTGGTCCATCTCCATCATTGCTTTCGCGCTTCATTTTCATACTCTCTGTAGAATAAATAAGAAATCAAAACAAAGATTATAAATGTGGCCCAATCTCCGCGCTACAGATAACACATACGCCGCTTGCGCCCGCTCATAGTAAACTGAACGTACGAACGGTTGGATTCAATCAACAAGTCTGTAAAAACTTTTAACTTATTCAAATATTTGCTAAAGTCGCAGTTGTCAATACTCTATATTTTGTGTATTTATGTCTAGTTTTATTTTGTGTAACAGAACGTGCCTTAAGTCATCGATTTTCTATAATCATTTTTAATGCATATAAACACACCTTTTAAGTAAAGATAATACAAAGATAAAAAAAATTGATTTCAATACATTTTAATTAATAAATTGAAAACGAGTAACTTTTGAATTGTCAAAATTGAAAGCAAGCATGAATTTGAATATATTTACAGATAGTGTTGTATACTAAAAAAATATCAGTGTTGTATAAGGAATAATTAATATCGAGTCATTACCCAATACTGCAAAGCTACAAGAGCTGCAAATAGTTATAATTTATAAAGCAACAAAATGGTATGTATTTACTCAGCTCTACTTCGCAACTTGTAATATTTACCAACACTGTTAACATGTTTAGTATCTTATATCAGCGCTTAAGTGTTACAAGACTCTTGTCGTAGTCTTCATGCCTCACAGTAAACTGGGCTAAAATAACAATGAGTCAAAATGAGGCAGCGATTATTGTGGGCTGGAATTTGTTAGCTTGCCAAGCGCAATTAAACAAAAATTCAATTTGCCTCATATCGAATACAGTTGAAGTTGAATGATATTCGCCGAATCAGCTCAAACTGACTGACTGTTCATGTATAATACATATACGGATTGCATATATATATATATCTGTTTGTTATGCTTTTTGTGTTGGTGTTTCGTAGAATCGTGCAGCTGCCAATGCATTTGAGAAAAGGCGTTCAAGGCTTTGAAGACTGCATTTAGATTTTAACAAGCTATATCTATTTATCTCTATATATTTTCTATATATATTCACATATATTGCCTCATACGCCCTGTGCTCAAGCGGAAATGCCAGACAGCCAACGCTCACGAAAATAATGCACAACGTATATTATATAAACAATATATATTGTATATCCCACATTTGTTGCTCTATATTATTTATGCATAATTAAGTGCAATTGTTGTTATACACATGCATCTATAAAAGAATTTATGAATAACTAGCCAAAATACCACAGTCTATATTGGCTGTAATTCATTTGAATATGTTGATATATAGTATAGGGGCATATTCGACTGCGTGATACGGCGCAGCTGTTACTTTCCCCTACATTTCATCTACATTGCAGACACGCAAACAGCCCCAGCATTAAACCAATATACCCCTTTTCATTTAATGAACGTGAATAAAATCCAACATATATTGAGAGAGGTATTGTCGTAACCTACGCCCACAGTACCCACAGATGAGGTTGTTTTTGTTTTCCATTTCTAGACTTCAAGTGAACACAAAAACTCGGCTCAGATGTCAAAACATTGAATTGTTCATAGCTGTTAAGTTGTCAAAATTATGTCCGATACATGAGCAAACAGCAGCCAAGTGTTAAGCGCAACTTTGTTCCGTGCCGTCGCATGAATCAGGTAACAATTATAAAAGTACAGGTACAGATATAGGTACATACAACAATGCTGTAAGTGCTTCCATATAATCTCGTATTTTACAGCGCGTGTGGGCAGTGGTGGATTGTCAAAAAGGGTAAGCCAAAAGACCTTGGAAAAGCTCTTATTGACCAGTTGGTTAACTGCTGTCAGACACTGTGCCTAGCAGAGCGTAAACCGAACTTAATAAACAAAATGAAGAAGGAAAAGGAACTGAAAAGAATTTATTGTTCTTCGTGGTTTTAAGGTAAGAAAATGTTTGCGTTTAAGCACTCCCTCCTTTTGAAGGTATTTTGTTTAATGTTTGTCTGATGATAGATTAATGTTGGCTGAGTGCATTTGTAATCTTATGAAGTGGTAATAAGGCTTAAGAACTCTTTTAAAAATCTTAGCTAAATATTTTATAAAATTAATTGATTCAGTTCTAGTCGAAATGAGTGTAAATCAGCTTTGATTAATATAGTTGGAGTTTTCAGAATAAATATTCTTTAGTTAATGTTTATTTAAGTGCAATTCAGATATAGATATACATCGGGTACTAAACATTTATGAATAAATATATATAAAACATCCAGAAAAGATGAAATAAATAAAACAATTTTTTGTAATTCTTGGCAATCGGTCAATTTTTAAAGATTCTTCAATATTTCTTTTAATAAATATTTAAAAATTTGTTTTTAAACTCAAATAGATTCTAATTATTATTTGTTTTCATGAGTTTTGCTCTCAACACAATACAGAATAATATAATTCCAAGTTTTTCAATTGCAATATCATTTTTCATTAAATTACCTTTCTCTTGAGCTTTCGTATCACAATTTGATTCTGTTTCACATAATATCTTAGAGAATTTTACAGCCAATTCATGTAGTTTTTCACATTTTTGAACACAAAGTACGCTTCTATTATTTTTCACCAGTTACATAATGTTTGAATTGAATTTTGGAACTGTTCATTGCTCAGATAGAGATGTTGTAAAGTGTAGTCGAGGAGCAGCAGGTGCTAGTGTCCCGTTGCAAGTACGGTAGAAAAACTAATGAAAATATAAACTAGATATCCGACTATTTATAGCCAAATCTTGGACAATCAGGCAAAGCGCTGGCTGACCAATAGGAGACACAAATCGGTTTAGGGATAGCTACGGAAACGGATATTGGTGACCAATAGAAATCGTACAAATGGGTTCACAAATGACAGACAAACAGGGGAAATATATGTTGAGGGTACTAGAGTTATGGATTGCCGATGCTAGGCAACGGGACACTAATTGTCTCTGACTTTTGGCCATAACAGACAAAAGTGGAGAAAAACCAGAAGTTAGACGAGCTATACCAATAGATACAGTTCCGACTACACAAATGTGAGAGAGACACCCATATATATCCATTGGTATATATATGTACGGGTCAAAAGTGCATTTGCTATATCCTTGATTGATAGATCTACACATATGTGGGTCGCTTTACATAAGATTGATATATAGTATATACATTCACATATATATGTATATATCTACATGACATATGGACAAATTATATATAAAAGCTTATATAGTAATTGGCTTTGGGGCAACTAATGAAACCCAAGTTCCCGCAATATATGGACCTAATAGCTGAACTATAAAAGCTGGGGCCGTAGTTGGGCCGTGGTCAGGGGTTGGGTATGCGACGACTGCAGCCTTATGAATATTAGATAAGCAGCTATACTATATATTATATGGTATATGCGACGACTTCAGCTGATGTTTTCACATTATGCATTTTTAAATGCCTTTCCTCCAAGACAGCAAAAAGCGTTTCAAATATGAATAGAGGGAAAGTTGGCAAGAGATGGGGAGGGACAGAGGGCGGGGTCTTCGCTAAATGCCTGTGAAATGCAACAAATTGCGGGCAAATATTATTAGAAAAAAAAGGAGGCTGACGTGGACAGGTGCAGCAAGGCCGTCATTATAGCTAACTGAACTGTCATTATAAAGAAGGTATAGTTCAGTTACACTGGGAGAAATTTTAAATGAATATGCAAATATTTAGAGAGCGAAGCGAAAAATACGGACTTGAAGACTAAAGATTTGCGAACAGCGATCACTTCTGTTACACGAAATTTTAAAAACACAGAGATTGATTTTTCATTATTAGAGGAATGAAAATGCAAATGCAGAGCTAGACAATGAACCATGATACATCATGATACATAACATGATGCACTAAGGAAAATATTGGGAAAATTATAATTGACGTTTTCATATTTGGAAACTTTAAAAGTATAGAATTTGTACTGCTTCCCTGTCATTAAGAGAAACTAAAAGCCAAATATAGTCTATTATTTCTGTATGTGGATAATCTGAATATGTTAGGTAAAGACAGCGCTTAGCTAATAGATTGAACTCCAGTTTGGTACAGTAATTATAGTAATAGCAGGTAAAGGTGCTAATTTTATGTAAGCCCCAACATGTATTCAATTCATATACTCTGGAAAATATTTTTACCCATATAATACATCTACTTGGTTGTCTTTACAAATCGTTTGAGCTCCGCTTAAACACAACTAACTCCTAATTTTCTTCAAGTGCAACTTGCAAAAGTAGAAAATGGAGCCTAAAGACACAAAACTTCTATATTATTCATGTAATTAGAGCAATTTGCTGCGAACAATTCTTCGATATTGACTTGAAGAGCTGCTCGATGCATTTGCAACAGAAACAAAATTGAGCTACAACAACAACAACAGCAACGAAAACCCATATGAGAGAAAAAGGAGGACATTTTCCATTTTCCAGAAGGAAAAGGCGGACGCATTTTTAATTAAAATGCTGAGAGTTTGAACAGCCGTTGGCCTCAATTGCTTCAAAAGCAACTAATAATAGGTTAATTGCGTTGTCAGAAAAGCCACAGAGTTAGACAGAGACAGGAAGAGCGAAGCGAAAGGCTAGAGGGGGTACATAAATAGGGGATGTGTGCGTTTGGGGGACACTTTGTAGCGGTTGCTTTGGCTAGTCTTAAGATGAGCCAAGTGGCCATTGATTAAAGCAACCGCAGCTGCTTAATCAAATATTTACAGCTTCCCACGACATATGGAAAGGTTTAGAGAGAAAGAGAGAGAGAGAGAGAGAGAGAGAGAGAGCGAGTGGGGGAGGCAAATGAAGTGATGACCAAGGGGTAGCTTAGCAATTGATAGAGCTCAAGCAAGTGGGTCTGAATGTGACATAAATGACAGGTAGCAATTATGTGAAAATCATTTGATTGACACACACATACTCAAAGAGGGTGAGCCAGTGAGCGACAGAGACTGAGAGAGAGAGAAAGAAAGAGAAATACACTCGCTTAGCCACATCCTGTTCAAATAGCTTTTGACAACGCACACACGCCTAACCACAAGCGCGGCCACGCCTACACAAACCCCTCACACATACACACAATATGAATAAGTGGGAATATAACAGGTAGGCGAAAGTTAGTGTGTGTATACCTGACTGCTGGATACCCTGAAGATACTCAAGTTATTATTTACCTTATATACAATAAGTTTTGGTTGCGCCTATTATGGATATTTATTATATATAAAAGAGTTTAGAAGTGACTTAGTATTTAAACAAGTTTATATACATATAACTTACTGTGAGTACAAACAGTATACACAATGTATAAGTCAAGCGATACTGAATGATTTCGTTTAAAAGGGAAAAGATAGAATTAGATATGCAATTTAATATCGTAATAGATTTATAAAACCTCAGAGATAAATGAGTTCAGCAACACTCATATTTTAGTTCTAGTTTTTCGACAATTACAACTTCATTACTTAAAATTGCCCCTACAGGGTATAAGTTAGTTTAAGTATGCGGGGGTTAGACACATTTTTTCATGTTCCACACACACACACACGCACAGGTGGACTGCTGACCACAAAAATGTGTGCGAGAGAGAGAGCGAGAGCGAGAGAGAGTAAAAGGCGAGACGTGCAAAACCGCGTAGCAAGCGAAGAGGAGGCGGAAAAAGGAAACAGGAGGCAGTCGAGCACCAGGAAACGGTTATATGCGCACCCAGGCTGTTATTTTATGCAGGACAATAAAGTAGCAGCATATTTTGCGCCCCTCGCCAATCGCCGGGCTGCATGTGTAGTTGTGTAGCTGTTGCCAAGCCACCCCCTACCGACCCGGCCTTCAGTAAACTTAATTGGACGCTGCTGCTGCTGCTGCTGTGGCTCTTGCTGGTGCTCCTGCCGCTGCTGATGGTGGGGTATATGCGTTTGCCTAGCACTCTATAATTTAGCGGAAAAACAGCTAATGGACGTCATGTCCAGTCCAAACGCCACGCAACAGCAACAGCAACAAAAGGCGAGCAACAGCAGGGTCTTTTTGGTGGGCGGAAATGCACACAATTGACAATTCTCAGCGCTTGGAATATATATACATATATTTATATATATATATGTATCTATATATCTATGTATATATATGTAAACGTTAGTCTGCCCTCTCTCTATGTGCGTTTTGTGTCTATCTGTCTGTCCACTTCAAGGCTTTTATGGACATGTCAGCATGCTCAGCGAACCCACACAACGGCCATCGCGTGTCTACCAGCTCCCACCTAGGCTAATTCCCTACCTTACTCTCCCTCCTGCCCCCCCTCATACCCTAACCGCGTTCCTGCGCTAAAAACTAATGTCCTTATGGCGTGCGCGGGTCTGAACCGACTAAGTTTCGTAGTATACTAAAAAAAAAAAAAAAAGAAAAAACTTTGTCAATTTTCCTGCCTTTGCTGTCTTGTCTATTTGACTCTCTGCTCTGTTAAGCATTCGATTTGAATTATTAAGAGGCTTCGATTGAAAAGCAGTTGGCGCAGACACCCGAACCCAAACCACTTACTCAACCCCACCACCACCGTCTAACCATTAACACCCAAACATGGGGCCATATGCGTACCGTAGTCAAAATTCGATCCATTTGCATCTTTACTAATTATGAGTATATCTTTTAGCAAGACCTGCATAGTGAGCTAATAAAACTTAATTATAGACATGGTTAATGAAAAAATATTGAGCTATTAAAAGTTTTGTGGCAGTTTTTAAAGCATTCGAAAAGAATTTGAAACAAGTTTATATAAATTATGCACATTGAAAGCATTATTATCATTCTTATTAGTAATATTTATAACATTATTCCTTCCTCTTTGTATCATTCTGTTCATAATTAATATTATTATTAGTATTATAACTATTATGAATTTCATTATCTTTAGAATTATCATAATTATTATAATAATCATATTCATTTATGTTATCATTAACAATAGCATTAGTAATAACATTTCCATTTACATTAATATCATTATTATCATCACTCTCATATCTTTTGTCTACTATATATACGCTATAACAACGAACCCTTGTTCACCGACTAATCTCCTACAATTTCATATCTCAAGTGTGCTGTCAGATAAGAAATAAAGCTTATCAATATATATCGACAATCCCACTCAGCCATATAGACATAGCCAAGTTACCAATCTATACATATATCTATTTTCTAATATTTTCACATACTTCTTCTTCTGCCCAATACACTCCCTTAATCGTCCCACGCCCAGTTTATCGCTTTCATGCTGAAGCACTTAAGCGAATCTAGCACGGGGAATGTCCCGTGGGCTTATTTTAATACCATAGTTCGTAAGCCATAAATACTTTTAATTCAAGCTAATTAATACGTTACGTTTTAATACGAGCATAAATAAAACTATAAAAGCCGATTCGCTATTTTATAGATAAAGCAAATATGCAGTTTTAGTTCTTCATCTTCTCTTAGTTTCGAATGTAATTGTCATCTTTTGAAAATTGTTATGTGTCGAGTCATTGAAGTCGAGATGATGATGATTGTATAATGAAACATTCAATATTCAACATATTCGCCGTAATATATATATAATGTCATGGGAAAACAAGAAATGCTGGTGCTGCTGTTGCTGTTGCTGATGCTTCCAAAGGCAGCTCAAGGCTCTTTTTGACTCGTGAAACGTGTTTGCAGCAAATCGAGTATTAGCATAAAAGCAACAACTACTACTACAACAACAACAACAACAAACAAACAATAACAGCATAAATATTTGTTGCCTGCCATTCAATAAGACAAAAGCCATCAAAAACAACTTGAACGAAACATGTTTTGCCCGAGGGGGGTTTGAGAAGCGCAAAGAGAGGACAAAGAGGAAGAGAGAGAAGGGGCTCCCAAGTATGTCGGACAGTGGAAAAGGGGCTCGAAGGGGAATAGGGCTGCTCTAAAGCATGCATAGGAAAGCGTCAAGTTGCGTTAATAACTAACAAAAACAATATTACCAAACAAGTAAGAACATAGCTGTTGGGCACAACTGACTGCGTAATACTTGTCCAAGGCTCTAACAGAGAGTTAAATCTATGCAAAAATCAATATTTTGAGACAACAGTATGGTTTTAGTGAATAAGGTATATACCAGTCCGATTTTAGTGAATCGATTTCCTACAGTTATATAAAAGAGATCTAAAGAGTTATCAAATAAAAGTATAAAGGTATTAAAGAGATTGTCTAAAAAACGTATATACTCTTTCTTTTCACTTTATAAACGAGTACAACAATTCAAAACTAGAGCTGCATATTTTATGACATCACAGCTGCAAATCATAGCAACAAATCTCTACAGATGAATAAACAACAACAGCAGCAACAATTAGCCCGCATGTGTGCATGCGACTAGATGAAATATATTTCATAAAATGTATTTGTTAATGCGGGCAGAAATGAATATTTGATCAGTAAAAATATATGAGTTTACAAAAATAAACACACAACATAGTTGCGAGATTAGCTCTAAAAATTGCTACGAGTTGAATTGACTTTCAATTCAATAAACAAGTCCGAGTGCTTTAGTTGAGAGTACCCGACTACAAGATGCTTTTACGAGGTCTCTCACTCCTGCTTCTTGCTGTTACATGTGTTTTTGAAAAACCATTATAGCCAGAATGTATTCACGTTATAAAAATCATATAGCAGATGCGAGATGAGCTTTTGTAATTCAAGATTTAAAATATTTCCCATTTGGTGGGGAATAGGCTTCCATCTTTAAATATTGCAGAATTGGAGTTAAATTATCGTAACTATTAATTCCATGAACAGAACTGTGTCTCAGTTTTGTATTTATATATCTATAATTTATTTTGAAATATACAAAATAAACTTCAAGAGCAACCCTTGCAACAACATGTATGTTATGTACACACATATGTGAGGCAGTTTCAGAGCGAAATGCAGTAAGAGCAGTTTTTTTTTTTTTTTTGGCCTACGGGGAAATCAGGAAGCCAAAATACAACTAGAGGGAGGAGAAGGGGAATAAGAAAGGGGAGTACGAAGAGTAGACGGTTGCAGCAATAGCTGGCTAACAAGCTACTGCTGATGTTTAAGCCAAAAAATACAAATAAACAAATAAGAAAATGAAATATGTAATAATGCTCTAGTTGAGAGTACCTAACTAGCAGATACTCTGCAGTCCGGACCGATGCTGGAGTTTTTCCTAATAATGCAAAGTATTCTGAAGTATATTTTTTAATGATTATAAAATAAATTTCAATAAATATTGTGAAGATTGGAAAAGGTATACAAGTGCCTATATAGATATATCAGATAAAAGATTTATATATAGCTTTCCTAGCTCCTGGTCTCTGAGCTTGAATATATAAGTTTCTACCATCGACCACACCTTTTTATATACATTGTATTTATATAAAAAAAAAAAATTATAAACCTATTTATCCATTTTTGTACTTAAGTAAAGGGACACAGAAAGAGTGCATTAAGTTAAGCCGATTGCATTGCCAGCAATGGATAATCTTTATAAAAAGTGCATAAATATTATATGAAACGGCCAGCTCATAATTTATGAACAAGCCAAACACAACTTTTGAATGAAGCCAAAAAAGCAAACACAGAAAAAGGCTTGTCATTCCGTCATATACATATTTTTCGGGTAGGCTGGCTGGTTTTATGTATTTGACGAGTAAATATAGGCCGAACAAAAAGACACAAAAAATAAAAAAAAACACCCCCGCCTAAGAGAAATTTCATTTAATAAACCAATTTTTTGCTCAACGAATTTTTCGAATGTTTTTTTTTTTTCTTTTTGGCTTGTCACCAGAATTACAAAGACAACAAATAAATATTATTCGACATGTTTATACAATATATTTTATACATGTTTATGTACAGTGTATGTTATATATATTCTTATCGGCCTATTCATTTATTAGCAAGCTAAACGAGCAGCAACCATTTCAATTTACATTGAAAACAATACAAAAATAATTAAAGAAATCACGAAGTGACACAGTCAAAAATGTTATTGGAAAGAGTGAACGACTGGATAATACCCTGACTTGTTCTTGAAGACATCTTCAAGCTTCATATGAACAAGCATATATAGTTTAAAAAATATAAATTTTTATGCACCCACACAAGAACAAGCATTTCATACTTGTTCCAAAGTTTCTAAAAATGTTATATATTTTCATAAAATATCAAACTTTATTCAAAATTTATATTATATAAGTATATTTCCAGTTCAATTAAATACATGATTAAATTGTGTGCACAGATTGCAAAGTAGATTAGAAACATATAGACTGATAATCAACAATCTGGAATATATAAACAAATATATAATATATACTTTTATGGCTTCCCAGAACCTTTTCATTATCTCTCAAAAACATATTGGCCAACAAATAATAAGATAGGGTAGCTCCATTGTTGGCTAATAAAATAGAAAAAAATGTATTTCGAGATTTTTAGCTCAATGTCAATGAACGCAATAAAGCACAGAACAGACTTGGCAAACAGAAAAAAAAAACGCACATTGGCTAAGAACGTGTGCGAGAGAGAAATACAAATAGAGATTTTGAGATATAATACAAACACACATACATATACATATACATATACATATACTATATACTATATAAATGCTGAGAACAATCTCAGTGATTTGGCGAACTTGGCGTAAAATTGTCTCACTGCCAAAATATGCAAAGAAACAAAGCGCACACATACATAGACACACGCACACACACACACATACAGAGAACAGCTAAACACGCTATACAAATTAGCAATTTGGCAGGGTTTGACAGCCCCTCAAACTCTACCTCTCTCGCTCTCTCTCTCTCTTTCTTAAAGAGTGCAAATAAAAGTGAACGCTAAAACTGGAATTTGCAGGAAAAAAGCAAAAGTTAAATATTTTAAACACAAAAGAGCGAAAAAATAAATTCCAAGCGACCAAAATGGCAATTGAAACAAGTTGGTTAAAAAAAGGTGTTAAAGACATTCATCATGTGGCATCTTCACTCTAGCTCTCTCTCTCTCTCTCACTCACTCTCTGGGTGGAGTCAATAGAGTTTACTTGAATGTTTTCAGACAATGAAATAGTTTATGTGGAAACATTTTGGAAGCAAAGCTGGCCCTGGGAAGAGTTAATAAGTTTTTGAAAAGTTATTTTACGAAGAATTTGTATGACAATTGTGAAATGTTTAAAGCGAATTAGTGTGAGAGAGAGAGAGAGAGAGAGTTATAATTAATGTTTATATTATATAATTATAATATGTCATAGTTAATTAGACAATATAAAATATATATTTAAGTGCAACTTTTAAAGACAATTAAAAATCACAAGCTGAACACATTCGCTAATTAGAATCTAGAAACTCTGATAACCATATACACATATACAGCGACTGACTACACAATACCCTATATAAAAGTAAGTAAAATCCCATGATTAACAGAGAGAGATTGCTAATTATACAAATGTATATAAATTGTATGTATACTAGTCAAATTCTATACTTAAACCATACCATTATACATTTACTTTACTTTAATGTACATTTATAAATTGTTATAAATATATTATTATATATTTGTTACACTACTTTAAGCTGTTATACGTTTAGACTTGACAGTGCTATAATTTTTCTTATACTTGCTACATACTTATAAAGTGTTATACATTTCAGTCATACTTTTATATTTAGATTGCTCTACATTTACATTCAGTGTTGTAAATTTCCTTACAGATGTCATACACTTATAAAGTGTTTGCCAATAAAATGTTATACATTTAGTTCTCAATTGTTATACCTTTCTAAACAACCAAGTCTATGTTTATTTAAACTCTCGTTCGCTCATCATTTATCTTCTTCGTTCCCTATCTATGCTTTTTCCTTCTTATTCTTTCATTTTGTCTCTCAACATTTCTCTCGCACTCTCTCTCACTATTTGGTTCTCAGTCGATCACACGTGCCTAATTGTATTAATTGGCCAAAATAAAAAAACATCTCTACTCGATTCGATCAATAGATTGATGCTGTGGCAGCAACAGCAGCAGCAAATAAATAACGGCAAAATACTATGCATAAAATATAGGTTAGACTGTTTTGGTCGCTTTTTGCCTTATTTGTTGTGGCGCGTTGAACTCTGCGAGTTTAGCGAAGCGAAGCGTGGGAGTTACTATTTTCGAGTAAACAATTTGTTTTGATTTTATCTCTCTCGACTTGAAAAACAACAACAAAGAATAACTAAATTACACTATAATGAAGTTATGTGTATGTGTGTGCATCTGTGTGCGTGTGTGCCGGCACACGCGGTAGCCAGCGAAAAGGCGCGTGGAAAATAACAAAACAACAGACAAAAGCAAAGAAGGTAACAGCAACAACAGTTAAAACGCTAACTGCGCCGTCGACTGCGACGCCTTTGCACTCGAAATGCGGAAAGCCGGCGCGCCATTTACATCCGAGTGCAAGCGAGAGGGCCGATGTAACATTACAGCAAATAAGCAAAAGCAGCTCAAATCTATTTTTTTTTCGCTTCTCAAGAACATTTTGGCTTGGTGGTTGTAAATACAATGTGAACGGGAAGCCAAAAGAAGACACGAAAGACAGTGCACAAGGGCTGCACAATTGGCAATTTGCCGAAAGAAATGCAAAGCACAGATATAACATTTTTTATTAGTTCGCACATATATAAATACACACAGAACCACACACACATACGCACATACATGCGCGCGATACAAATGTAATGTGAAATTCGCAATTTCTTAGGTGACAAATTCTTCAGAGTATTTTTTTCCTCTGCACGTCGCGTCGCTTTTCACACTTACCTCTCGCTTCCCTTTCTTTAGTTTTGTACGTTTCGCGTGCACAAACAACACTATATACTTTTCAGCTCGCACACACACCAATTAAACTGATTTACAATCCTTTGAATTCTTAATTTATTTTTTAACACAAAAACACGAGCAAATTAATAACCGAGCATTAAAATGACTGTACGTCTATCGTGTACTTATTTTTGCATTTTTTGTTCAACCTAGAGATGGGCGACGAACGATAGTCAGTAATCGTCAAGGCACCTAACAGTGCTGTAAGTGTTTCAACATTCTGTTAAATGACATATTCGCTCCACATGCTCCACATTCGAGTATAGTTGCATACTTTTCGGCAGTCACAATGGTATTTTATTTATTTCGACATCTAAAAGTAGGCATTTTTAGCAAAAACGCATCAGGTGTTCTGCAAATTGAGTGACCAGCTGTTATGCGTCGAGTGTGACCAATCAAAGCACTATTAGGTATTTCATTAGTACTTTTTATACGCAGCGCATTATGCGAACAGTAGCCAAATTCAACAACAAAGAAGACGAATTATTCATTTAAACTATACTAGATAGATAGCACAGTGATATAAATATATACGTATATACATAAGCAAATATACAATTGACCTTGGGCGCTGTGAGGTGTGCGTCATGGCCAGCCCAAACATCAATTATCGCTCCTTGGCTGAGGAGCACGCAAATCCATTTCAAACAACAACAACAACAGCAGCAGCAGCAGCGAACATAACAACAAATTCGGACGACGCAAAAACATTTACAGCTGCTGCGCATTTAGGTGAGCACGCGGACGACGAAGAGGATGGAGACCATGAGCACGAGCACGAGGATATGCCACACAACAGTGGGATCATGATACACATCGTTCCCGAAACAGGCAAGGAATCGCAGCGCTGGAATCACATCGAAGACCTCGATTCGTTCTTCTCCCGCATGTACAACTATCAGCAGAAGCACGGATTTCGTGTTATTGTGCTGGACGAGGTGTTCCAGGTGCTGGAATTCGGTTTCGTCATTTGGCTGTTCACCTTCACGACGCACTGCATCCGGTTCGACGTGCTCTTCGGCAACCAGCTGCCCGATCCCCTAACGAATCGAACCAAAACGCTGCTGAGCGACGTCTTCATACCGACCGGAGAATGTGTGGCCAAGTTCGGGTTCTTCACCTATCTGACCATATTTCTGGCTGCCATCTACCTGGGCATACGGCTGCTCAAGACGATCTACCACATCACGCAATACGCGGACATCAAGAGATTCTACAACACTGCCCTGGGCATCGAGGACAGCGACCTGGACAACATCACCTGGCACGACGTGCAGCAGCGCACGCGCAAGGTGCAGGCCGAGCAGCACATGTGCATCGACAAGGAGCTGCTCACCGAGCTGGACATCTACCATCGCGTGCTGCGCTTCAAGAACTACCTGGTGGCGCTCATGAACAAGCAGCTACTGCCCGTCCGCTTCCAGCTGCCGCTGATTGGCGAGGTTGTCTCGCTCTCCCGCGGCATGCTCTTCAACATTGACTTCATACTCTTCCGCGGACCGGGCTCTCCGTTCCAGAACAACTGGCAGCTGCGGGACGAGTTCGCCGTGCGCAGCAATCAAACGGAGCTGGCCCAGCGCCTGTCGAAGCTGATCTTGGGCGTGGCCTTGGTCAATCTGCTGCTGGCGCCCGTCATATTCCTGTGGCAGCTGATCTACTTCAGCTTCTCCTATGCGAACATCCTGCGCAAGGAGCCGAGCGCCCTAGGCGTGCGCACCTGGTCCAACTACGGACGCCTCTATTTGCGGCACTTCAATGAGCTGGACCACGAGCTGGACGCGCGCCTGAATCGCGCCTATGAGTACGCCGACCGCTATCTGAGCTCCTTCTCCTCGCCGCTGGCCGCTGTGATAGCCCGCAATGGCCTCTTCATGAGCGGAGGCCTGCTGATCCTGATACTCGCCCTGGGCATCTACGACGAGCACGTCTTCCAGGTGGAGCACGTGCTCAGCATTATCGCCGCTTTGACTGTTGTGGGCGTGCTGTGCCGCACCTTCATACCCGACGAGAACCTCATCTGGTGTCCCGAGCAGCTGATGACCGCCATCCTAGCCCACGTCCACTACTTGCCCACCGAATGGAAGCAGCAGGCGCACACAGCCCACGTGCGGAACGAGTTCAGTAACTTCTTCCAGTTCAAGGCGGGCTACCTGCTGAGCGAGATCTTCAGTCCGTTCGTGACGCCGTTTGTGCTCATCTTTGTCTTTCGCCCCAAGGCCATGGAGATTGTCAAGTTCTTCCGCAGCTTCACAGGTGAGTCGGCTCAGCTCTTCCTAATCCCAATTCGTGGTCTAAAAGTTTTTCTATTTCCTCAGTTTCTGTGCGTGGAGTTGGCAACGTTTGCTCCTTTGCCCAGATGGACGTGCGTAAGCACGGCAATCCCGACTGGCAGATCAACAACAGCAACCTGCTGGATTTGCCTGGACTCAACCCAGAGCCACTGCACCAGCAGCAGACGAGCTTGGCCGGCGGCAAGACTGAGATGTCGCTGGTGCGCTTCACTCTGAACAATCCTGAATGGCAGATGCCAAAGGAGGCTTCCAAGTTCATCAAGGGCATCCGGGAGCATGCCATCGATGAGCTGGTCCGGGCGAAGACCTCGCCACAGACAGCGGCACGTGATAACCCGCTGATGCACAGCCTGATCTCATTCGGCAACATTGGCGAGGCGTACTCCTCCATAGCCAATTCTGTCCTAGCTGCCGACGTCAGCCCCGAGCAGCTGCAGCTCTCCCAATCGATGAACGCTGGCCGTGCTAGCTTTGCCAATCCTCCAGCTGGAGTTGGAGTTGGAGTGGGAGTGGGAGTGGGAGTTGGAGCTGGAGTGGGAGTTGGAACTGCTGCTGCTTCCGACTTCCGCCAGATGCTGCAGCAAAATCTGGGCGAGCCATTGAGCAGCATGAGCATGGGTCCCGTGGACAGCATGCGTCGGCTGCGCCTGAGCAAGGCTGAAGGACGCATTGAGGGACCAACGGACACCCTGCTCTACAGCCTGTACGGCGTGGAGCCGCGGCTGGCCAAGAATCCGATTGGCGTCACCGTTGCGGATATGTGCCTTAGTGCTCTCTACTTGCATGAGCTGAGCCAGCAGAAGCGCTTGGCCCGCCAGTCGCGCATCGAGGAGGCTGACGAGAGACCGGGTCCCAGTTCAAGAGGGCCGCGCCCCCAGGCACCGCCACAGCCGCCCACCGGATCGGCGGGCCACACCGTGATTACCTCAAAGGCGGCCGAGCGGACGCCGCTGTTGGGCAACATCCGCTCATAGCAGCGACCCATCTGGATCTAATTGCTAACATCTATTAATAATATTCATAGGCCTTAAGTACCAAGAGAGAAACTAAAACTAAAACTAAAACTAAAGCTAAAACTAAACACAGAATTCATTGTACTAACTACTGACACTACGAACACTCTCCCCTGCTACTAGCGTTTAAGTTGTAAAGTGTGAGAAGACAGGCGAACTGCGTGTATATCGAAATCGGACGATGTTTTAGTGCTTTAGCTAAATCTAAATACGAAAGCAATAAATTAACTGCATCAACGAACCAATTCAAGATTTGTTTTATTCAATGGGCAAGGGAAGGTGAGAGAGAGAGAGAGAGAAACTGAAAATTAGTCGGAAATAGGGAGAGAGAAAGATAGGATAAAGGTGCAGCTCTTACCATATATACTATACATGCATCTGTTAGGGGAAAGAAAGAAAGTGTGAGATAGTAAGTAAGAGGGAGAGCGAGGGATAGAAAGAGTATATGAGAGGGAAAGAGAGAGAGAGTGTGTGAAAGAGAGAGTGAGAGACAAAGAGAAAGAGAGAGTGATAGAGAGAGAGAGAGAGGGTGGAAGATAGAGGGTGGATGTGAGAGAGATAAGTGTAAGAGAGAGTTAATGGGAAAGAGTGAAAGAGATAGAGACATATAGAGATAAAGACATGTAGACAAAAAGACATACATATATATATATGGAGAGAGAAAGAAGACAAAAAATAAAGCGAGAGGCAGATTGAGAGATCGACAAGAGAGTAATCTGCAATTTTCTTTAGCATCCTAAACAAGAGACTCTTACCAAATGTTTCCTACTAACTGGTACCACTCCCTGTATTTCTAGGTGTCTCTTATGAGTAACCGCTGCTAAGGGAATCCTACGACGAAATCAGATTCAATGTTTTTTGCTTCAATCATCCATAATTTAGTTGTCACGCTGCCATCGCTAGTTATGCAGCTCCCATTCCCAGGAATTGTCGACACATACGCACCTGCACACGCACACCTGCACTTATACACACACACACACACACACACACACACACACACATACACGTATATATCTATCTATAGCTAAATAGTTGCGTTTTGGGTGGACGACGTCGCATCCAGCTGTGCAGCAGCGCCTCGTGTGTCAATGGCCACACACGAGCCCCATTTGGCGCTGGGTGTTGATGGCCAATGGCGAAGTTAGAGTGGGATATATAAGTATATATATATATTGATAATATATATATATATATATATATATATGTATGTATGTCTGTGCATTAGCATCTGCATCTGCATTTGCTTCCAGCTGCAGCTGAGCGCATGCGATGGCCAAGTTTATGAATTATGAGCGTGTCGCGTGAGATTGAGCGAGAGTTGTAGTTGGATCCCGCCGAAAGGTAGTTGGAGCGTTGGAGCGTGGGGGCAGCTTGCTCTTGCAACTCTTTGGCTGTGTAGAACACGTTGTCTCATTTTTACGCTGCACGCCAATTTTGGGCGAAACGTTGCTGTTGTTGTTGTTGTTGTACATTAACTGCCAGCCCATTTGTTAGAGTTGCCCGTTTTGGTAAATCTCCGCTATCAGAACGAGCATCTGCCACGGCAGACTCTTGCAGCTGGGCCTCCACTATGTAGTTGGTTCCTCACTCCATCAGTTCCTCACTGCTTCACTTCGTCCGTGCCTCACTTGTTGCATGTTGTGCTAATTGTAGCGATCATGTAGCTCTCTTGTCCGATAGCGAAATCGAATGCCAAATGTGAACGGACCATAATGAGTTGCCTATGAAAAGAATCGTTAGATCTTGATATATACATAAGTGTATATAGCTCTATATATATTTATATACATAGTGTACAGATATACATGTATAAATGTATTTTATTATAATTTGTAGAAAAATTGTATAATACTTGTATTATAAAAAAATGCATTAAACATTATATATTAGTTTTATATTTTATAGAAATCATGAATGAATATTAATATATTTGTTTGTATTGTTGTCTAATTTTTTTTTTTTTTTTTTTTTTATTGATTTAAATTTATGATTTCCTGCACACAAAAAAAAAACAGAAACAAAAATAAAATGCAAATATTTGCAATCGACAGATCAGTTTTCAGCTACGCACAGCAGGGCCATGTCAAAAGAATTGGAGAGAAGTGAATGTCTATCCGCGTTGATATTTTTGAGAGAGTGGACCCACCGCATGGCCGAGTCAACCAGTTCGGGCGCGCAGTTGGATAAAGCCTTGGCCGTAGCCAGATCGGCAGCTGCCATTCCAGCAATTAGGGCAGCTCCAGCCAGGCCAGCCAGACGTCCAGCGATCCGTCCAGTTGGAGCTGGCCAGCGACGTGTCTGTATGTCGACTAATGATGATAGTTGCAGCCAGATCTCTGCCAATCGAGTGTGAAGCATCTGCGTCCCATTTGATTGACAACTGATCAACGTGCAACGTGCAACGTGCAACGTGATACGTGCAACGTGCCGACTGTCCAGCTTTGATGCTTCGGTCTGTTGGCCAACGCTCTCGGAGGCATCCTTTTAGTCACGTAACAGCCGCTAACTTGATAAGCTATCGATGCAGAGGTTTTTATATATGTATCTGAATACCCTGTCATAGGGTAGATTAGCTGCCACATTGCTTTGTCCCTGTATCTATGTATCTATGTATCTATGTATCTATGTATCTATGTATCTATGTATCTATGTATCTATGTATCTATGTATCTATGTATCTATGTATCTATGTATCTATGTATCTATGTATCTATGTATCTATGTATCTATGTATCTATGTATCTATGTATCTATGTATCTATGTATCTATGTATCTATGTATCTATGTATCTATGTATCTATGTATCTATGTATCTATGTATCTATGTATCTATGTATCTATGTATCTATGTATCTATGTATCTATGTATCTATGTATCTATGTATCTATGTATCTATGTATCTATGTATCTATGTATCTATGTATCTATGTATCTATGTATCTATGTATCTATGTATCTATGTATCTATGTATCTATGTATCTATGTATCTATGTATCTATGTATCTATGTATCTATGTATCTATGTATCTATGTATCTATGTATCTATGTATCTATGTATCTATGTATCTATGTATCTATGTATCTATGTATCTATGTATCTATGTATCTATGTATCTATGTATCTATGTATCTATGTATCTATGTATCTATGTATCTATGTATCTATGTATCTATGTATCTATGTATCTATGTATCTATGTATCTATGTATCTATGTATCTATGTATCTATGTATCTATGTATCTATGTATCTATGTATCTATGTATCTATGTATCTATGTATCTATGTATCTATGTATCTATGTATCTATGTATCTATGTATCTATGTATCTATGTATCTATGTATCTATGTATCTATGTATCTATGTATCTATGTATCTATGTATCTATGTATCTATGTATCTATGTATCTATGTATCTATGTATCTATGTATCTATGTATCTATGTATCTATGTATCTATGTATCTATGTATCTATGTATCTATGTATCTATGTATCTATGTATCTATGTATCTATGTATCTATGTATCTATGTATCTATGTATCTATGTATCTATGTATCTATGTATCTATGTATCTATGTATCTATGTATCTATGTATCTATGTATCTATGTATCTATGTATCTATGTATCTATGTATCTATGTATCTATGTATCTATGTATCTATGTATCTATGTATCTATGTATCTATGTATCTATGTATCTATGTATCTATGTATCTATGTATCTATGTATCTATGTATCTATGTATCTATGTATCTATGTATCTATGTATCTATGTATCTATGTATCTATGTATCTATGTATCTATGTATCTATGTATCTATGTATCTATGTATCTATGTATCTATGTATCTATGTATCTATGTATCTATGTATCTACCTATCTATGTATCTATGTATCTATGTATCTACCTATCTATGTATCTATGTATGTATGTATGTATGTATCTATGTATCTATGTATCTATGTATCTATGTATCTATGTATCTATATATCTATGTATCTATGTAGATACATAGATATGTATCTATGTATCTATGTATCTATGTATCTATAATTCTGTATGTAATATGACTATATCTAGATAACTGACTGACTTTCAGGATTTCTCTGCTTCGCTCTGCTTCGCTCTGCTTCATCATCTCCTCCAACAGACATCTCGTCTTTGCTTTTCACAGGGTATTTCATCAGCCTCAGTTTGCCGGCTAACTGTGCTTTTCTTTTAATTTATTTGAACCGCATTTCCGTGCAGCACTTGTAATTAAAAATATAAAAAGGAAAACCCGTTCGCCTTACAAATGGGCCTCTCATATGCGGTCAGATAGTTTAGTCAAATTGCAGACGCCGAGGCAGTCCGATGGATCGTTGCGGAGATAGCCCGAAACTCTACACTGCAATCCTCGACTGCTGCATTTGCAATGCAAATTAGAAACGGCAGCAACAGCCCCGCCCCCTTCGGGCCCCCTTTCGCCCGACGGGCCATCCCATCCATCCCCTCGTGGAGCTTGTAATCGAGCGTCGATTCAATAAAACATTTAAACATTAAACTGCTTTTATGCAAATTGCCAGCGTGCGCTTAATTTTCGATCCAGCTAGAGCTGCTCTCTCCCTCGCTCCCTCTCCCTCTCTCTATCTCTTTCTTTAGGCATCCGGCTATGAAGATTCGCTTGAATTATCTTTAGATCGCATGCATGTAACACCTAGCCCAGCCCCCAGCCCCCGATGCACCTGTCGCTGATAACATCTAGAGTGGATCGTCTACAATTTAACTTTACAGTTGCCCCCCCTCCCCCCTCCCTCTCTCTCTCTCGCTCTCTTTCTCTCTCGCTCTCTTTCCGTTTAATGGCAGTGGCTGCCTGGCTAATCAATAGCTTATCGCTATTAATCTCTGGCTTCGATTTACCTTTGGCAGGCAACTTTGCTACTCGTTTTGTAGCTGCTGTTCCTCGTGCTGCTGCTGGGACTGTAGAAAGTTGGATTTGCCTCTGCTCGAGCCTCTATCTTACACTGGGTTCTGTTCCAGCTACCTGCACCTCTCCCATAGCTCTAGGCAACTGCCTCCCCGGCCATCCTCCTTCAACCTCCTTCTGCATCTTCTTCAGCTTTTATCCCATTCGCACTTTGGTTTATGTCTTAGCTTCTGTCCCTGTTTAACCTCTGTCCCAGTCTTCCTTCCGCCTCTACTCTGATACCTCCTCAACCTCTATCCCAGCTTTTGATATAGTTTCTCCTTGAATCTCTGCTGCAGCCTCTTCTTCAGCTTCTGTCAGTCTTGGCTCCTGCTTCAGCTCTAGACACTCTGTTAGTCTTTATATTGCTATAGCTCCTCCTCCTCCTCAACTTTCCCTTAGTTCATCTCCTCCCTACTCTACAGTCTCTTTTAGACTCTTTTCAATTGCTCTAGCTGCCATTAGTCCCTCTTCCATCCTGCTCCAGCCACTCTCCTAGTCTCTAACTAACTCATTGCTTTTACTTCGCCTCCAGCCTGTCTGCCTCCCCTCCTCTCCTATTCTCTGCTCCCATATCTGCGCCAGTCTCTCCTCTCGGTCTTTCCATTCCCAGGCCCACTCCTTGGCCAATTCATTAAACATCCAATTGCTGTCGCCTGTTTGTTAAGTCGCTTACACGACCATTAACTTAATTGGCAGCTCGGGTCAATTTAATGGATCGTTCAGGTCAACTACTTAAAGAGTAAAAAGCTAGACTAAAGTGCAGGTTTCTGGCTTAAGTGGAGCAGGTGTGAAAGGTTTTGGCTTAAGCTGTGGGGTCTTCAATGCTTTAGATACTCAAGTTGAACAGTGTTAAGTAGGTTGTACTTTGAAATGGAGAAAGAGAAGAAGTAGAACGGAGATGGCAGGAGACATTTATCTATACATCTTATACTTAGCCTTTAGAAAATGTTAAATAGGTTAACTAGGTATCCCTTGGAGAAAAATTAGATAATTAACCTTCTACCTTCTACTTAAAGAGAGATCCAGCTATAAGGCATTTATGGACTGGATCTCTTACACTAATATTCATATATTCAAAATTCGATAGAAACTAATTTTGAATATATTTTAAATCTAGCGCTTATATTTATATGAAAGTAAATATTAATTTATTTATTTTCAGTACAAAGCGCATTTTTTTATAAATCAAGCTCTACTTTTCTTAAGATATAGATATAAGTGAAACAGATTTATTGTTCTGATAGCATTTATTATATTAATAAATATTATATTAATAAATAAAAAAAAAAAAATTTTTTTTCATATAAAAAATATTTTAATTTTTCTAAATACATATATAAAATTAGAACAAATTATTATTACGATATTTCAATAACATAGAAATTAAATATACTTAGACATAAAAAACTAAACCTGTAACAAATATACTTAAATAAATAATTTTCCTCGCATTTTTATAGATTAACTTATATCTAAACCAATTTTTCTTCCTTAAGAAATCTTTTGGTCATGCAAAGTTCACATTAAGCGCGAATTGGTTTTGATTATTTGTGAACAAGTTTGCTTGTAATTGATATGAAGCTAAAGTTCGCAATTTATGGCCAAAGCACACAAGAGCTGACAGCCACACTCACACACACACACACACACTCAGACACACACACACGGGCAAAACTAGCTGTATATATATGGTGCACTATAATCTGATCCGTTGATGGTCATCAATTTGCGCAACGTATACGCCCTGTAGGTCAGGCGAGACGCTAAAAAAAAAAGAAATTAAACCGCTAGACATATTTATGAGGCCAGTGGAGATAGAGCAGGAGCAGCTGGACAGGGGGCTAGAGGGGCTGACTTAACATGCGCCTGCCGGGCGGCAATCGCATCGACAGCCTCAGCCACAGCCACAGACGATGCCACAGCATCCGCCACAACATCCATGCTCCATCTCGGGGACACAGAGCTCTGTTTTGCGTCGTCGCCAGCGGTTGGCGCGTGGGCAGCGGCTGTCGCCCGAAGTGGATTTTCTGTTCAACAAGTAGTTTATGATGTTTTTGTCAATTCATGGCAAAATTAATGACGCTGCAGAAAATGCACACACACACACACACGTACGTAGACTGAGTTGGAGCAAATCTTGAGGCTGAGGAAAATGGGCGAATCTGCTTGAGGCTCTGCCTGCGCCTGCGCTTGCGTCTAGGCGTTAAAAATTGTTGCCTATAAAACTTATCGAGCCGAGCTGAGGAGTTGCTCTGCCCATTTCCATTTCCATATCCCCCACCCCCGGCCCCAACCCTACCCTGCCATCCGCTGCCCATCCTCTGCTCTGCTCAGTCTGGCAGAGTCTGCATTAAAAAATGCCATTAGTCACATTTGTGGGGCACGGCGTCGCAGTTGCCGCTTGTTACCATGACTTGTAATTTTAAGCATACCCTGAAATTGTTTTGAAGAGGGTGTTATTGATTGTGGGGCAAGGTATGTGACATATAAAACAAGCATAGCATTGTAAACGTAATCACATTAGTCAATAAAACCATATCTACTTGCGTTTTGTATGCCTTAGTTCATTCTTTAAGAATCTCCTAATTGTTTTCAGTTCTTTTCGATATATCTCGAGAACTAGAAGCACTAGATAATACATATTTACCATGTATATACTCTCCAAGTAAGCAATTCTAGGAAATATGTATCCTTTTTTTGATAACACATACTATATACAAATAATTTGAACATTACTCGACAACTATAACTGCAAAGGATATAAAATCCGCCACACAAATCCTTTGTTAGTAGGTTTAGCTATATAATATTCATTTCATAGCATAGAAAACAATTAATTTTTTTTAACCTCTATCAATCTGATTACTTCTTGATGGTCTAGCACTTTTTGAAAGATAACTGAATAACAGATGAGAAATAACAATAATTTACAGATATGCTAGCTCTAGAACCAATTTAAATATATAGTTAGGGTATCTGTTAGCTAGTCAGACCAGAATCGATCATATTTATGAGTTCGACTAAGTGCAACCCGTTTCTAGCAGCCCCTCTGGTTATGAGGAGGGGCGTGGCAGCAAGGGGGCAGCATCTGCGTGCTGCGGTTGTGGCACACAACACAAAAATATTTCTATTGCCGTTAATGGCGTTAATAATTTTTGTGAGCTGCGATCCAAAGAGCAGCAAATGCAAACAGCAAATGCAGCTGGTAGCTAGTAGCTGGTTAGCCTCTTAGCCGCAGCTGCTGCAGCTCCTTGAAGGCACTCGAAACGGAGCTTTGGGTAGGTGTGGATTAGCAGCCGGCTGTCATGTTGAAGATGACGTTACATAGCTGCGAGTGACAGGCGGCAAAAATGTCTGAAGCGAACTGCAAAACTAAAGCCAGATACGAAATATAATTATGGAAAAGTTGCGCTGGGCGGCGCCTAATGCGAAATTAATTGAAAAAGCAAAACTAAAAAATAATACAAAAAGAATAAGAAGAAGGAAAATAGCTAAGCAAATGCAAGTGGGCAGCCGCCCAGTTGGCGAAAAGCTGGGCAGCTGCTCTACAAGAGCGCCAGCAGCAAATGCTATATCGAATTTCGCTCTGGTAGCCAGCCACTTGTCATTGCACGTAATCCGATACGAGAGAGGAACAGCGACTGGAGGCCTGCCCGGAGTCCGAGCCAGTCAGGCAGAGGCGGGCATAAGCACATGTTGAACAAGCCTTACCAACAGCAGCAACACCAGCAACAGCAGCAGCAGCAACAGAATGTGAGGCATCCCAAGTCGACGACACATTGCAAGGCAGGTGGAAAAAAAAGAAAAGCAAAAGGAAAAGATACTGCTGGATGCATCATTTGGTGGCATCATTTGCAGTTGGCAGCGGACATGAACTGCTAAAACCCGAAACCAAAAGCTATAAAGCCGATGCAGTTAGCCAATCCAGATGTTACAGTTGCCAGATTAGATCAGGCAAGAGATGGTAGATGGCAGATAGGATACGCTGGGTGGATTACTAAGGAGATCAAGCTACGAGCTAAAGAAAAAAAGTTTCATTGGGCATTTTCCAAAAGAAGGATTGAGTGACTTCATAGAAAGCCGCCTCGGGCGATAAAAATAAGCAGGAAAAACAACTGCTTAGAACCCAAAGCTAAAAATGTATGAAACCAGGCAATTAACCAATCCAGATTAGAACAGTAAAGATAGAGGAGTATAGTGACTCTCAAACCAGATTAGATCAGTAAAAAGATGAAAAACAGATTCAATTGGTAGTTGGGAAGCAACAGAATCTAGAAATGCATAAAAATATTCTTTTGAAATATAATTGTTATAAAACAGTGCTGTCTGGGTGGAATGAATGAAGGATTTACGAACCTGAGGAAGTGAGCTAACACTTATTATATTAAGTCTTACAATTGATAGATCAGGCAAGAACTGATGAATATGATAAAGATTTTTGTTTCTTATATAGAAAAGAAAGTCAGCCAAAAACAAAAGGCATTCATATATGGAATATCAGAATAAAAACGAAATTTCTTTTAGGCGCTGGACAAGTCTTAGATAAATGCTATATAACTAGATTGGGGAGGATATAGTCAACAATGACCAGCAGATTCCTTTCTTAGGAGATGTTTACAAAATACAGATTCTGCTAACATCATCAAATGCCCTCAAATTTTATTTATTTCTATATACTTTACATGAAAAATCTAGGCACTATTATTCATATTCATATGTTGGCACAGTAGACATCTATGATAGTTGAATAATTTTACTAAGGAACAGTTAGAATGTTTCTCCTGAAAATAAGGAAAAGGAAGCTGCAAGAATGACGTGGTAGGTAGAACCTTGTAGACATATAGTAAAATACTATAGTACGTGGATTATAAGATTACGTTTTATTCAGGAACTTCACAGAAGATATAGCACCCTTAGTTAGACAATAGAGGTGAATGGATGGATCGTAAGCCCATGCCAGCTAAATTTCAAATAAATCAGATGAAAAGACAAGCAATTTTAGTTACTTTACTTTTTCTTGCCATTTTGTTACTTCAAAATGATAAACTATATGTTTACAGATATCATCCCAATTGATGTACTTTTTAGCCACATCTCAGTTGCTTCTCAATGAGCATCTAATGACCCACTCAACACTTAACACTCTCAATTACTAAGTCGCTGTTGCAGCTGAGTTAGCTTTAAACTACTTTTGAGCAACGAACGCGTAACTTGTTGACGAAATTTCAAGCGGCTTTTGGCTATTTATATGGACGCCATTTTAAAGCTGGCTTTGAGGCCGACTCATAAACACGCCCACTTCGGCAGCTGCGACACCTGTGCGTAGATGTGTGTGCGAGTGTGTGATGTGCTCCGTGTATGTGTGTGTGTGTGTATAATGTGCAATTATAAAATTGAGCAGAAAGAAACGAAAAATGAAATCACGCATACGCAAAGTTGGCCGCCAAAAGCGAGCGAGCAAGGCAGCAGCTGAGAGTGTGAATGAGAGGGAGATAGTGAGAGAGAGGGAGATAGAGTGCGTGTGTGTGTGTGTGCGTAGTGAATGGCTGTGCGCGCACTTGTTGTTGATTTTGGTTTTGGCTTTTAGTTTGAGTTTGAGTCTGAGTTTTAGTTTAGTTTTTCTTTTTTCTTTTTTTTGTAATCACAACTCGTTTATTTTTGTTGAGCTCTTTGACAAATTCGGCAAATGGCAAACTACAGAAACCAGCCGCAAGTAGGGGCGGCCATACGGGGTGTGACGCGGGAGGGGGGCGTGGCAGGCTGAGCTCTAGGCTCTAGATTGCCACAATTTATTTGCGCATAAAAAATGCAGCGTGTAAACTCCAATTAGACGCTAATTTTAGCATACAAATGCATTTAAATAAAATGCAAATGTGCGTGCAGGAAACTCAATGTGTGTGAGTGTGTGTGCGAGTGTGTGTGGCACATTCACCTGGGCTAAGGCTAAGGCTAGAGGCTTAGCAAAGTGAACGGCTGCGCCTATTAAAGCAATCAATAAATGGCTGACATGCCCAGCCGAAAAATAAAAATATAAGATAAAAAGAAGTCTAAGCCAGCTGCTGCCGCTGCTGCCGCTGTTGCTGCGCCCCCGCATCCGTCTACGCCTTACGGATGCAGTCAGAGATTAGGATGCTGTAAGTAAAGAAAACCGAAAATAAATATACTATGTGACACGGCCAGCCCAGCTGGGCGTAGATGCAGCTTAGCTTGGTTATCAAAGAGTTGCTAGAGATGAGCGCGTGACACGAAAATGTTAAAACATAATAAGCAGTCGAATTATCAATAGATGAAGAGGGCTATCCAGACTGAGATGAGAGGAGATTCAGAGAGATGTTCAGAGAGAGGACGAAAGAAGGAATCGCGAATACGAGTTTTTTTTTAAGAAAATCGACATACTATTATCTTCCCAGCCTATCATATCCCAACGTATTTTCTATAGCCATAAATACCAGCAAAAATGAAAGAGAGAGAAGTTTTGACTGCTAGGGATAGAGAAATAATGGTGAGACAGATAGACGCTGAGAGATATATACATATATGATAAACTAAAGTTTTTTATGTTTAATCTGGCGCCTATTTTGTTTATGAAAATATATAGGGATGACTATATTTTCAGCACAATGCGCTATTTTATATTAAAATCGCAATTGGTATATTAAAACTAAGAAAAACGTAAGAAAACGAAATCAGGCCAAGACAAATTCAGACAAATCTAACCTAAATTAAATGCCTTGATGTTACTTCCATTGAATTTCCTTAAACTAAATCAGCTTTACATTTTCCTTCATATCCATATCCCTATCATTACAAGAGATTTCCCCAAATACTCCCACCCACTCGTGTCACGAATTCCACTTTAGACTCTCCCAAAAAAGAAACAAAAGCAAAATAAAAAATTTTAAACTTAAAAAAAAAACCCGGGATAGACAACCCGCAGGGTTCGCGTGACTGGGCACAAATATGATTTGGCAATTATATGCGATATATAGTCGTACACCCAGCGGGCAACGAGAGAGCTATGGGCCACGAGAAGCTATGGGCCCACGTAGCAGTTGGCCACGGTAATTGCCAATTATGCGACGAATCAAAGCAGCCAAATTTGGCCAAAAGAAAATCAAAATAAAGTCAGCTTTTTATTGCAATTCTCGAGAGTTTGGCCCCAAGCAACAGTTGCCGATCACTGCGAATAAATGAGAAAGGGTATGATGTACGTGTGAGGTATGTGACAGGCAGTTGGAGGTTGCTGGAGAAGAGCAGCTGCATTGAAATTTATTCTATAGGGAGAGAGTTGAAAGTTTGATATATGTTTAAACTACGCTAGTTTAATCACAGGAAATTGCTTGTTATCGATATGTGCTCCTAATTCTAAAATATCGATAACAATCGATGTTGATTCTTCTGAACTTAAATCACAGACTCGAAAAACTATATAAATTATATCACTTCTTGCATACCTAGCCCTTACTGTCAATTTAAAATGAGACTCGAGAACTATAAAAGATAAAGACATGAAATTTGGTATGAAAATGGTTATCAAGTATACACAGAAATAATTTATCACACTTTTTACAAATCATATCCAAAAGCTACAATAATCGATAACTGTACCAGCTATACTCATCGAATATGATATATAAGCTGTCTTGAGGAATTTCCCACTTGAAACACCTCACCCACCAATTGTCTCCAGGGTAAATGGCAGTCGTTTACAACACACACTCGTGCACTTTGTTGTTGCTGTTTGGCTGCTTTGTTGTAATGAAGTCATTATAAAATATTGCGTCCAATGCACGCACCGAGCCTGACCAGGCCTGAACCGGGGCCGCTGGCTCGCACGGCCATTGGCCATAAATTCTCATTCGTTCGTTTTCGTGCCGGGTCTCTGAGCTCTCAACCTGTCACGACAGCTGGGCCACGTCTAATCTAATCCAATTGCCAAGTCGATTGTCTGTGTGCGTGTGCGTGTTTGTGTGTGTGGAACCAGTCAAAGTGTTGCAGCAAGACATGGAGTTGACTCCTACTCCTACTCCGACTCCTACTCGAACTCCCACTCCCTTTGGCTCACAGCTCCTTTGTGCTTTTTATTAATGCCTGTAGCTCATTAAGCTGACGCAGGGCAGCCCATAAATTCACCTGGTGCAGCTACTCCGACTCCAATCTGCAGCTCCAGCGGCAATCCCAGAGCCAAATCCCGCTGCCAGCTGCCACGCCGCTGACTGATCGAGGTGTCAGAGTCGAGCCACCGATCTGGGCCGCAGCTTTATGACTCCACTTGACTGCAACTGACACACACTTTGTTTCAGCTGTCGCCCCTGCTATCCGTGCTGTCTGGCTATACGCTGTACGCTGTACGCTGTACGCTGTCCGCTGTCCGGCGTACATGTCGGCGCATTTCAATGATCTCCTTGGTGGCCGGCGCTCGTTAACACTGCCTCTCTCCCAAGGGCTTCATTTGGCTAAAGTAGCGCGCTGTGCGCCCAATTCTTAATCAACTGCAGAAACATTGATTAATGATTTTCGCTCTGCCGCAAAAGAGGGCGGTTCCAAAAGTATCAATAAAGTTAATATAAATGATGTCAAGAGATAACAACAATTTGGATATAAACTTATTGAAATAGAAATTAATTTTTAGTTTAATTTTTCGTAGTTCCGATATCTCTGAATCAACCCTCGTTTAGACTCGATTCAAGCTTATATGCAAATCAAAACTATATATTATAGTTGGTTTATACATCTAACTGTAAAAAGTATATATTACTGAAAGTTAGTTAATATGCAAATATATATATAAATAGAATTACCTTTTATACATGATCAGTTTAGCATTTGCAGTCTCTCATGCGTATACGTAATATTTATAAATATGTTTTTATAATATATAAACTCTATAATAATGAGATTTTGAAGCACTCTATTCTACATAAGTTATATGAGTTGGGAATGAATGTTATGGAGCTAATTTTATAAGTATATCAGTAATATATTTCAATAATTACCAAAAACATATTATATATTCGTATACGTAATATTTGTATAACATAAAATATTTACTATATGTTTTTCATATAACAATTCGAGCTGTCTAAGAATGGTTCTGTTTATCATATATATTATATACATACTATATATATTATTTACTATTGAATATTGAATCAATTGATTGATCATTCTTCATCAATTCTGTTTTCATATATGTATAGAATATACTAACAAATTTAGGCAGTACATTTTATATGAACTTGGGAATTGCACAAACCCAACTAGTTTTCATATCTTTGAATTAGATTTCACTTTAATATACGTTTATGTTAATTGTTAATTAATATTTAATTATTATTGTCAACATGTATACAAGTTTATACACTCTACTATATATTGCTAAATATATCATATATGTATATAAATTCCCCTTTTGTCACCTATAACTTTACAGCTTCATTCGCTTTCTGCAACTGCGCATCATCTACCTGCTGCATCCAATTAAGCTTAAAATGGGCTCTGAAGCCTCATTCGTTCTTTCTCTTTTACAGCTGTCGCAGCTGCACATTAATCTTCACACCAGTCTACTTAGCTATATGTGGCTTATGGTGTTAATCCTCTGCCTGGCCATCGATGCGTATACGTAATATGGCAAAAACTTAAGCTTGCCAATTACCTTTTTTTTTACAGATTATTGTGCTTGTAGAGAGTGGTGAGCATGATGCGCCTCTAGGAAATTGTGTAGCTCGTTATAGAAGAAGATATTCTATTAAGGAAATGATAAATCTATGCATAAACTGTATCTAACAAAATGTAACTACATTCACTCTACTATATATATTCCTGCTCCGATTAAGAAGTTAAGTATTGTATATATAATTGGATTACCTATCCAGTAAAATTAGAGTGAGAAAATAAGTATGAGAGTAAAATGAGAATGCGTATAAGAATAAGATGGAAGACAAGGAGGAGGAAAATGAGAATGAGAAGGACAAAGAGAATGAGAATGAGAATAGGAATGAGAAAGAGAAAGAGAAAGAGAAAGAGAAAGAGAAAGAGAAAGAGAAAGAGAATGAGAATGAGAATGAGAATGAGAAAGAGAATGAAAAAGCGAATAAGGCTAAGTAAGAGTGAAAAGAAAAATGAGATACAGAATAAAATAAAGATCAAATCTGTAAAAAATAATGAGGAAATAATTGAGAAAGGGAAAAAATGAGAATAAAATTTAGAAAGAGATTAAAAATAAAATCGAGAATGATATTAATGCGAATTGAGTGTGGAGAAGAATGAGAACGATTATGCTAATGATGATCCCAATGATAATGGTAATTATAATGCCCATGATAATGATAATACTAACAATAATAATAACAATGTTTAACTACCAGAAACATTCCATTACAAAGTGTTCGCCAGGGTATTTGCTGCACTGTAAGTGACTTGGAAACATTCTGTTTTTTTTTTTTTGCTGCTCTTCTCCCACATAATGATGCGCGTCCGTCGTGAAGGCAGCAGAGATGTCTGCGCCATCTGATTGACATCAGTAAACGTGGCACGTAGCTCATGAGGCGACTTTTTTGCAGCTGATTGAAGCGAGTTACAAGCAGCCAATCACACACGCACATACATATATGTAGTTACAATAGATACATATATGTGCGAGTGCATATAGACATAAATATGTATATATAGAGATTGATCTGGAGTAGTCAGCTTTTTTGCCGTGGCACAGTCAAAGGCGTCATTATTAGCGCTACAAAGGAGCCACTAATAATTGTTTGCATTTCAAATGGAAGCGCCTCACTAATTGGAACAGTTGCTGCAGTTGTTGCAGTTGCAGTTGCATTTGTTGTTGTGGATGCTGGATGTTGCAACTTGCAGGCCTTTGAGTTTTGTTATCACATAAATTGTGCACACAAATCTTGATCTGCAAATCATTTTCGACAACTTTACGGCCGCGCGCACGTTCAAAAACGTGCATAACTTTTGAATACACTTAGCGAAAGCGAAGGGTGCGAATAGATTTATCAAATTTATGTTGAACTTTAACATTTGCAAGTTGCAGCTAATTGTATATAATATTGTAGCTTATATGTTGTGGAAGTAGGCATTGATTATAGATATATGTATATAGAGCGGCGGTCAAAGCGTATTATGTTGAAAATAAGTTCTATTAAGAAAACTACTTCTATCCATCTATATCTTATGATATTTAATATAAATGAGAACTTGAGTTTAGTTATATCTTATCTTGAGGAGATGAAGCCAAGCAAAGGATTTAAATATAGTTCTTTTAAAACTCTGTCAAAGAATTTTTGTCTAGAATTGAGAATTGGAGCTTCAAGAAAACTGTGATCTGGGTTTGGAAATATAACGCATATATATTAAATTTAGGCTTCAAACTCACTTTAATTTTGATTTTTATTTTTATTTGCATTAAACACACTTGAGCTCACAAAAAACCTTTAACACATATTCAACTACTTTATGTAACCCTGAGCTTGTACTAAATTATAATTGATTTGCTTGCAGTGTATTATTTTCATGTTATTTTTTGGTTTTGGCCACGTTATCTATTGCTTAGATCAAAAACACGCACACGCACACACACTCACACACACACACACACACTCACATTCACACATACACACGCATGCAACAGGCACTTCACTTTGTTGGCCACATTTCCTGTCTCACTTTTTAGCAGCTCCTACAAAAATATTGAATTATTTACGGGCCCAACTAAGCTGACATTTAATTTAAGTGCCAACACCAGCGCGTGGTCCAACTCGAACGAGACCGTACTCCAATTGGAAGAACTGTCTGCACTAATGAAATTTATGCATTTATGCCAACGTGCTTAATGTGGAGGATCGAGGATGGAGGATGGAGGTTGGGGGATGGAGGCTGGAGGATGTCGTCCGTATGGATGCCATGATCCATGTTAATGTCCATCAAATAAATGTGACTCTCTCGGCTGTCAATTCGATTGTTGAACATGTTGCAAAGTTGCCAAGGAGTTGCGACTGCTCTGCGCTGCTCTGCTCTGCTCTGCTCTAGTCTGATCAATTTGCAATTAGCCGCACTTGCAACGGATATGGTTTGGTTCGGATGCCCTGCGACACTTGCAACAAACAGCAAAGCAACAAAACAGCTGCGACGTTTCCCGTGAGAAATTTCAATTATTTTAATTAGCGTTGCGATCCGCGCGGCTGCTTTATTAGGCGACGACAACAACAACGTAACAACGTAACAACAACAACAACAACGAATGAACGTGGAAGGCGATGTTAGCGCGTCTGCGTCTGCGCAGAGTCTGCGATGGCGACTACGACAGCGTCTTCCAGTTTGCCGCTGCTAAGCGCCTGCAGCCAATTTCCGCTGCCGCCGCACAGTGGAACGAGTCGGGCCGGATGGTGTGACAAAAAAATTAAAATTTTAACAGCCAACATTTATGGACACATGAATGTGCACAAAATTGAGCGCGGTTTAAGAAGCCGAACAAATAGTTTTGTAAGCTTGTTTACCTTTTACAGGCAATCCAAACATAAGCTGGGTATATAGATTTCATATAGAAATATTTTCAAAATTAACAAATGTGCTTAGGCTTCTTTTAGACTTGCTTAGCTTTAGTATATAAACTCTAGTAAATGAAACACCCTGTCTATGCACATGCATTAAAATAGTACTGCTGCACAACACACAAACATAAACCAAACGAATCGGTAAAAATAAACAGATGCCCACTTTTTGTTTAAAATTGACTACAAAGAAGAGAAATATCGTTAATTTCGATCTGTATTCATTTGTTTTTGTTGATTTTCGGTAAAATGCATTGAAAATTGACCGTATATGGTTTCTAGCTTTCATATATTGTTCAATGAATAAAGTCAATTAAACGTCTCATTTTGATAAGTTCGTTACAATCTTCAAGCGAAACACCCTTTATACATACAGTCTTTTTCATAAAAATAGTAGTGCTGCGCTGTGCAAAAATTAAAGTAAACTACATTTTGCGTATAACAGAATGCAAAGAGAGGAGATATAGAAAAAAATCCTTTTACTTTCGGTTTGAGTTCATTTGTTTTTGATTAATTTAGACAGATGAAAAAAGACTGTGCTTAGAAATGATATTAAGTCTACACATTTCATATTACTTAAACATATTATTATTATTAAAAATATTTCACAAAAATAAAAAATAAATTTCAATTTGATTATTAACAAACTTAATTAAATAATTTGATAATCAGCTCTAGTCCACAACACCCTGTGCTGATACATATCTCTGGTGCCCTATAGAAATGCTACACTCTCAGCCGCACGTAAGCACTGTGCGACGCTGGCTGCGCTGCCAACTGGCGGCAGCGCTGTTCGGCTTGGAATGCCAGAATGCCAGAGTTGATAGCGGTGTCAGAACAGGATTCTGGATTCGCTCGCTGCTAGTTGGAGTCGAAGTCGGAGTCGGCTAATGACATGTTTTGGATAATGATGACGGGCAACGGATTGGAAGAAGGAGTCCAAGCGACGACGGCGATAAAGACTGGAACTTAATTGAAATTGATGAGACACTGCGCTCGGCGCTGGCCATTCGGAAAATTACGTACAAAGTTGGCAACGTTTTGGCCAAGCAAATCAATCTGCATGCCAGCAGTCAGCGACGACGTCTAACTGTGTCAAGACGCTGGACCACCCGGCAGATACATACAAATATATCTCTGTGTGTGTGAGTGTGTGAGTGAGTGAGTGCTGCAATTCCAGGTGCTTTATAATTGGCCGCTGCGGCGTCAATTGCAGCGCCAGCGCTCAATTAACGGCAAACCTACGCCGCCTGCAGCTGCCAGCTCACTGACTCCCCTGGGAGTTGGCAATGTGACTTGCTGCTGGAGCTGCGGCAGCGCAGTCGCCCGCTGTGCGCGGGAATGCCAATTTCAGCAATTAACAACAATGGCCATAAATGCGTGAAACGCATAAACTGACTGGAAAGCGAGAGAGCGGGAGAGACAGAGACAGACAGTGATGCGTTTGCAATTCAGCTAAAGCTAAATCCACTTCCATTCTTATATTGCAATTGCTGTGCAGCTTTAACAGCTCCGATCTCCGATTCGAATTTGAATATGAATTTTTGAGAGCGGGCTACGCCATTTTGTTTTCGCACTGGGCGCTGGAGTAAAAGTAAGCGGTAGCCGTGCGCCGCCGCGGTTCGTGGCGACCATTGACCGAGCCAAAGGCCAATGGCGCACATTAATCAACAGATCATATTCATATATTGGCCATTGTTTATGCAGTTATTAGGATAAATAAATATCAAATGTGATCGGACTGGATGCATGGCTAAGCAAATACCCTGTAAAACTGCAAAGGTTTATACGGAATGCTTGACAAATTATCGTTCTTTGGTGATCAAAAAAATGAATATATCAAAATGATATCTAATGTTCGATTATTGATACCCTGTAAGGTTAAAGTAGCTAAACATACATTAATTTGTTTTAAATCATAGTCATGTTTTGGTGCTGAAATAATTTTAATATATATGATCAACTGATCTCAGCTTGATTGACGTATACCCTGTAAAGATATACAAAATTTACAGCTCAATGTTTCATAGCATTAGGAGTGAAGTTAGTGCTAAAATATATTGAATTATTATAGATGAAATATTCATAATCACAGGCTACCTATTGCTATCACACTTTAGATAAGTATTTTCAATGACTTATAGATACTCAGTAATTATAAAATATGAAATTTGTTGTCTGGTTCTTTTATGATTCTTAGAATTGTCATATTTAAAACGTACATGTTATTTAACAGTTGGGTAAGATAGACACTAATGTTATTGTTCACAGTAGTCTCTAACATAAACACATAAGCATCAGCTGTCTCTTGCGCTGTACATACCCCACTTAAGTTAATTACAGCGTATTCCCTGCTACAAATTGCTCCAAAAATCTTTTTGTGCTTCGCTTTGCCCTTTGGCTGAAGCTGAGAAACTGAGATTCAATTTATTTATTCATTTTGTTTCTTTCAGCTTCAACTTCACGTTTTTATGATTCAAGGCGCTGCAATCAAAAAGCCAAGTTCAATGACTCAATAAAGATTGTGTAGGTGTGTGTGTGTGTGTGTGAGTATTGTTGAAAGGTGTCTAAAAAGCTGTGAATGGCCTGTCCGTCCGTCTGTCTGTCCGTCTGTCTATCTGTCTGTGTAGGGTCTGCGTTTGATGCATAGCTGCTTGAGTCTGGCTTGGCCTTGATTTAATTTTGTGGGCAAATGAACTATTTAACAAGATCTTTTCGTGTTAGCTGTCACAAAGGGGGGAAAGACACGAAACAAAGGAGGCAATGCGGAGCTAACGGTCATTTTCATTTCCTGTTTTTCGCTTTGCATAGTGTTTGCAATGTTTTCTAACTCCAACAGAACTGATTCACCAAGAACAAAGAGCAGCAACAGTAGCTCAAATACCTTATATAAATATATGTATATTGATAATATCATCCATGACAATTCGTGCTAAAAATGTGTTACAAATGCAGTCAGAGCAGAATTCCGAAACAGACACGTTCGCCGCGCTAAACAAGTTTGATTATTACGAAACACGGCCGTTGAAATTAAAAATTGAAGACATTGTAAAAGAAAAAAAAAAGAAGAAAAATAATCACTCACACAGAAAGCTTTTGCTACCTGTACAGCGGGAATTATTTGCACCTTATCAAATAAAGTACAGACAGACACACAAATTAGAATATCTATCTAACGAGCAGATCGTAAACATCTCTCTCTGTCTCTGCCCACAGATCGATCAACATACATACAAACACACGTACATATTACACACACACACACACACATGCATACACATATTCAGCGCGCTTCCATTCTGTTCACTAATTCCAAATCTTGGAAATTAAAGCGTTTTTAGCACGTCAAACGCAACTAAAACGCGTTCCAAGTTCCAGATCCCCGCAGCAACAAAAACAAAAGGCACTCACAACAACAACAACAACAACAACAACAATGCACAGCCGAGCCGAGGGCCGACGCACGTTCGCTCGTTGGGGGGCTGCGGCTCGTGTTTAGCGGGCTTTCGCTTTCAGTTGCTGCTCGTTGCTGCGTCCGATTGGTTTTGTCTTTCAGCTTCGCTGTCCGTTTCGCCATTCGCCGTTCGTTGTTTTCGCCGTGTCGCTATTCGCCGTGAGCTGCGCTCTCGCCAACGGTAAAACGCTGCCTCGATAACCAAGCCGAATCGCTAGCGCACAAAAATGTATTAAATTGTAGATCCTGTCTCCTTACTCCTGTGTTGTGTTGTGTTTGAATATGGACGCGCAGGACAATCATCGCGGCTCGGTGTCCTCGAGCAGATCTTTGGATATACCCGTGACGCCTTCACGTTCGCCTAAGAAGGTGTCCTTCTCCGACGAGCTGCCCGGCAGCCAAGTGCAGGCCGAGCCCAGCGGCGTCAGCCAGGTGCTGCAGCAGGCTTCGCAGTACCTGGAACGCTTGCACGGCGCACGCGATTCGCCCGTCGAGGATGTTGAGCCACCACCCGCTGTGCTGCAATTGGATACGCAATCGGTGCAGCTGGAAGCGGCTGCCTCCGCCTCGCCCGCGGCCGTCGCTGCCTCGCCGAGCATTCTGATTGGTGACGATGGCAATGATTACGCCAATGGCAAGCAGGAAGTGCCGTATGATCAGCCGCAATCGAATTTGTACATGGAGCGATACAAGCTTCATTTAGATAAAAACTGCAGCTCCATGGAGCTGGAGGCGCGGCGCGAGAAGCAGCGCTGGCTCTTGATATCGGAATGCAGCGCCCGCTTCGGCGAGGGCAAGCACACGCGCGAAGCATTTCGCAAGCTCTTCCTCGATGAGGTACGATTCATCCACAGTTGCATTAATTACTCTTACCACAGACGTCAATATACTAAATATATTACATAAAGGGACTCTACAAAGTGACTGTGACTGCGCCAGATAAAGATAAAACTACATTAACATACAGTGAAAGCTCTGATAACGAACCACGACTTGCTGAAAAGCCAACAACTTCATGTTGTAATTGAAATGCTTCTAGTTAGATCATTTTGGTGTGCTGAAAAATCAGATGCAAATGCTCTGTGCTTGAATCAATTTTAAAAATAATTCTTATAATTCCTAATTATTTGAAAGTACATAAAAAATGGTTTGACAAATTAAATTCGACAGATATTCAAACTGAAATGGAACAAAAGTGAATAATTTAGTTTGATATATTTTTAAACTTAAACACAATAAATTCTTATTCTAAACAAAAAACTAAACGCCAATTTGAACATCAAAATTTTAATAAAAAACAAATTTTTAAAATAATTCAAATGTCAAAAGAAAAAGAAAAAAAATATTTTAAGTTTCAAAATTTATAAAATTAATAAATATGAATAATGAAGTTAAAAAGTAATTAAAACATAAAATAAAAATAAAAAAATAAGATAATAATAAAATTAAATATTCAAAATATTTCAGTAAAAAAAAATTTTTTAAAAAGCTAAAAAAAATTTTGAATTGAAAAACAAAATTTAAAAAATTTAAAGGAAAATTATAAAAAAAAATTTGAATCATAAAATATGTAAAAAATTTTGAAAAAAACATTTTTTTAAATTTAAAAATAAATTAAACAAAAAAAAGGAAATTAATTTATTTTTTCAAATTAATTTTTTTTTTTTTTTCAAAAATAATTTTTGGCCTTTATAATTTTTTAGATATTAAAATTTTTAATTTATGCACATTTTAAAAAAATTTGTATTTTGTATTTATTCAAAATTTATTCAAAAATTTCCAATTGTTTACCTTTTTATGTGAAAAATCTTACAGCAAAGTTTCGAGTCGCTTGCTTCACGGTCAATAATCTGCTTATTCTTATGGATAAATTTTAAAAATTTTGTATATTAAAGTAGTTAGCATAGACAGATCTACCGACCTACCTTAAATTTGGATTAGGTAAACAAAAAGAAATCGAAAATATGTTGTTATTCATAAATTGAAATATTTTCTGACGAGTTTTTCTTTTGTCTGCGACAACTTTATTTCTTAAAGGTAAAACTGGAACCGTGAGGGTTTGAGCTTAAGGTAGCTTTTACTCTGTGTGTGTGTGTGTATCATGTGTGTGTGTGTGTATGTGTTTGTGTATGTATTGACCTTGTGCTACATATTTTGTGGTCCTTTACCCGCTGCTAAAATTGAAACTCGTTTATTTTGTTGGTTTTTTGATTTATGCTGTTTCTCTCTCTCTCTCTCTCTCTGTGTCTCTCTCCTGTTCTCTCTTCCCACTCTCCCTCTCCCACTTTGTGTTGTTTTATGGACTACAAGAAAGCTGTTGAACCAGTCTCCAGGCCCAAGCATCAAGCTCATCTCTTAAATATGCACATTTTTTCAACGGGCTGGGCAGCTATCGCCCGATCAAACAAATATACATATATACATATATATATATATACAAGTGTGTGTGCATATATACACGTCTGCAGACGTTAAGTATCGTGCTATTGAATGTCATTAAAATATATTAATAAGCATTTAATTAACGACAAAGCCATTCGATTATGTTCGCACTGCCCACAAAGGCGCATAAATCGAAGAAGTTTGTAAACAAATTCTCTGTGAATAAATAGCATCTGTCTAGAGAGGTAGATATATATGTATATGCATATATAAAACAATAGCAAATGAGCAGGTTGTAAAGAAACTCAATTTATTTGAACGCTAATTAATTGTTAAACAAACTCTATTATATACAGTATTCTTTATATATATTATAATACCACTTTGTTTTGTTTTGCTTCTCTCTTCCTCTTATAGGAATTTCAGCAAAAGCTTTTTCAGCTTTTCGATCTTGAACGAAATGGATATTTGCTGCAAGATCGCTGGATCGAGCATCTGAAGGGACGACTAACGTAAGTATGGCACTTAACATGTATTTGTATGTGTGTGTAATGCAGATCAAGGTATATACCCTGTAAAAGGCTATGGTCAATAAACGGGTATATATATATATATATATATATATATATATATATATATATATATATATATATATATATATATATATATATATATATTATATGTGTGTGTTAACAGTGAGATATAAAGACGTTGTATATATACTTATTATGTAATTTAAATAGTTTATACTCAGTAGTAAATCAATATCGGGTATATTCGTTCCCTAAGTAAATTGTATTTGTTTATAGGAATTACAGACTTACGTTATAACATTTGTATTTTAGAGTTTATCACTAAGAAAATTGTGTACTTTGTTTAAAGCTCAGCTTAAAGAAATTTAAATACCCTGTACTTTAATTAAAACTGGCGTATTATTGAGAGATATGTGTTACATATAAAGCTGTAGTATTTCAATAGAAACAGATTCCTAATTGAACTACCATGGACGAATAAATACAACAACTTTTTGCTACTATTAGGGTATTCGTAATTCGTTCATTCTCAACTAGATCAGATTTTCGATTTTTTTTAGTCTTCTCATTTGCCTTTTTTCAAAGCGGTGCCAAAACAATTAGCTCGATGCCACGCAAAAAGCTGTCTCACTCTCCACTCCTCAGCGTTCTCGTCCGATCCGCAATCCCAGATCGCAGCATGTCACACACGCACATACCATACCCATAGCCAGACCCAACCCGAGCCGAACCCGAGTCGAACCCTGCTCCAGCAGCCACTACACCATCACCATCGGCATCACCATCGCCATCTCCATTTCCAGCCTCGTTTGCGCTGGCATTCCAGCTGCGCTGCACTTTGCACGCCAGCTGCCGCGGCGATGCCATCGCCAATGGTGATGCTATCTGTGTTGTATGTTAACATATACAACAGCTAACATAGTCCGCATGCCCGCTGCCCCAACCGGCCCCCGACCCACCCAATCCTCGGCAGCTCTGGCAGCTCTGACTGTCACTGGCCCGCCTGTCGTAATGAAGTCATTCAAAATACAAATATAGCGTGTCGAGGGAGGCGATAGAACAGGAAGGCTGGAAAGCTGAAAGGCTCGTAGCTCTAGCTGTAACAGGCCAGACTTGGCCTTGTTTGACTGCTGGACAAAGCAATCAGGTAGAGGTAGGAAACAAGAAAGGAAGTTGGCAAGCTGGAGGGCTGGCTAACTATTAACTCAAGCTGGCAGACTAATCTTTGTTGCTTGGAAGCATGTCGAGGGCGGATATAGTGAAAGAAATTGGAAAGCTGAAGTCTGGAAGGCTGGGAGATCTATCTGTATTAGATAGATGGACTCGTGGGTTGAAACATTTAGCTTAACCTCTAGTTCTAGGAAAAGTATAAGACTTATGAAGAATGAAGTTCTCTTGAAAGCTAGATACTCTAGCGATAGATGTAGCATGTAAGTAGAAGAGGTAGAAAAGGAAGTTAGAGGTGGGAAGGTTAGGCTTGGTTATTCCTTATTTTAATATTCAACTTTAACTCTTCATACTTATGTTCAACCTTACAGCGATGATCGTCAAATGGACTTTGCGGAGCAAATCGAATCGGTGGCCTATGTCATCTGCGGTGATAAAAGCCAAGTGAACTTTAAGAACTTTCGCGATATCTGGCATACGAGAGGTGTAAGTAGCTCACCTGATATGTATAAAATAAACTCCTTACCTAATCGAGTCATTTGCAGATTTTGGATAAGCTATATCGCTTGATCGACATCGATGGCACCAATCTCATCTCAACGAACCAGGTCATGGAATTTATTTCACATCTAACAAACTCCAGGTAATGTTATAAAGAGATTAACAAAACAAATGATATATAATCAGCAAAGTACGGACAATATTTTGGTGTATGCTGTATATATATAATTCATGGGATAGCCTATTAACCTCATTGAACTCGAAAACTATAAGACCCAGAGAGAGGAAACTTGATTAATCTCATTGAACTCAGGAACTACAACAGCTAAAGAAATAGTTCGATCCGTCAACTGAAATAATTCTTCATCTCTTCACTATTTTAGACCCCGCACAGGCTTCGACAAGAGCTCCCTGGCGCGCTTGGAGCAGCTTTTTCGCAACACTGTGGGCAATGAGCAGGAGATACGACGTGAAGAGTTCCAAAAGATTGTTACCTCCAAGAATGTAAGAGAACTATTGCAGACAACTGCCAAGCGAACCAAGATTAACTAACTTCCTTTGCAGCCATTCTTTACGGAGCGCGTTTTCCAAATATTCGACAAGGACAACTCGGGCTCCATATCGCTGCAGGAGTTCATCGATGCCATACATCAGTTCTCAGGACAATCGGCTGATGATAAGATAAGGTTTCTCTTCAAGGTCTACGATATAGATGGTGTGTCTGTCTGTAAGGAAACTTGAGAGATTCCCAAACTTATTCTTATGATATTTTCCAGGCGATGGCCTCATACAGCACAAGGAGCTACATGACGTGATACGGCACTGCATCAAGGAAAACGGCATGGAGTTCTCCGAGGATCAAATTGAAGATCTAACCAGCGCCATGTTCGAGGATGCTGACCCACACAACAGTGGCGAAATCACCTACGAGGCGCTCAAAAATCAACTACACAAGCATGGTGGCCTGCTCGAGAATCTCAGCATTACGTAGATAAAGACTTAACCAGAAGATGAAATCCATTTAATATATCTCATATATCTTACTTTGCAGCATTGATCGCTGGCTGGTGCCCATTGCGGAGGAGCCGCCGTCTAGCAGCAAAACGTCGAAGCTCTGGCACACAATACCTCACCAGCTGACGCTGGCCTACATGAAGAACAATCAGGTGTTCGTCACCTACCTGTTCTTCTACATTGCCGTCAATCTCTGCCTGTTCATCTCCCGTGCCATACAGTATCGCGCCAGCAATGGCTTTGTGATCATAGCAAGAGCGTGTGGTAGGTGACCTTTGATCGGGGAATTCCTAGCCAGGAATTTTCCTTCCTGCCTTTACTCTTAGTTATCATTAAGCTTTAATTCCGGTTCCTGCTTTGCCTAGGTCAATGCCTCAACTTCAACTGCGCCTGGGTCTTGGTCCTGATGTTAAGGCACTCCCTGACCTACCTCCGCTCGCGTGGCTTGTCCTCCTTTCTGCCGCTGGACCATCACGTCTACCTGCACAAGCTGACGGGCATTACGATTTCGGTGCTGAGCCTGGTGCACACGATAATGCATCTGTTCAACTTCTCCATCATTGTGATCAATGATCCTAAGATCAACGCTGGCCATTTCACCATAGGCGAGTGGCTGCTGACCGATCGTCCGGGCTTGTTTGGCCTCATACCAGGCTGTGCCAATCCCACCGGAGTTGCCCTGCTGACCATCCTGATCGTCATGTTTGTGTGCTCGCAGCCGTTCGTGCGGCGCAAGGGCAGCTTCGAGGTGTTCTACTGGACGCATCTGCTCTACGTGCCCTTCTGGATACTCACGCTCTTCCACGGACCAAACTTCTGGAAGTGGTTCATGCTGCCCGGCCTGGTCTACATCGTGGAGCGCGTGCTGCGCTTCGTATGGATGCGCGGCGAGCATGGGAAGACCTACATTAGCTCCGGCCTGCTGCTGCCCTCCAAGGTGATTCACCTGGTCATCAAGCGACCCTTCAACTTCAACTTCCGACCCGGCGACTACGTCTTCGTCAACATCCCCGCCATTGCGAACTACGAATGGCATCCGTTTACTATCAGCTCCGCACCCGAGCAGGAGGACTACATGTGGCTGCACATCCGCACCGTGGGCGAGTGGACGAACCGCCTCTACCGCTACTTCGAGCGGGAGCAGCAGAAGCTGCACAAGGGCGAAGTGAACACCCACATGCATGCCATCCCCACGCCCAGCTTCATGCTCCTCAACGAGGCCCGCAATCCTGCGCTCGCTGAGATGTCGTCCCGCCAGCCCAGCACGACGACCCCGCAAACAGACTTCCTGGCACGCAACATGGCAAGCAGGGGCAGCAGTCCGGATGAACAGCTCCCACCCGCACGTCCACCACGACAGCATCGCAAGTCAGTCCCTGCTCCACTGGAAGCGCCATCTACAACAACGGGCGTGAATCGCATTAGAAGCATTAAGAAAACCCTGCAGAGAACCTTCTCACGCAAGGAAACATCGGAGCCGAAGAACTCTGGCATCGCCAATGGCGCCTTTATGAGCGAGTTCGAGCGCGACCGATCCAGCCGCAAGCAGCGGCCGCTAGAGAAGAGCATCTCCCTGCCGGACATTAGCATGAAGAGCAAGAAGCGCAGTCGACTCAAGGCGTAAGTGTGAACCAAGACTGCAATAAGGGGGAGATCTTTCTCTCTCTCTCTCTCTCTCTCTCTCTCTCTCTCTGCCTCTTGCTCTATTAACTCCTTTAACTCTCTCTAATCCCATTCCCTTGCAGACTGCGCGCCTTGGGTCGCTCCGAGTCGGAACGCGCCTTTGATGACCAGCGCCTGAGACGTGCGCGCAACAATAGCGTCGGCCTGGCCTATTTGAGTCCGCAGAACAAGTCGCTGGCGCAGAGCTTCCGCTACATGCGCAACAAGCCCACCATCATAGCCTTCAAGACGCCCAGCCTGGAGCTGAGCGAGGCCCAGCAGGCCGCAGCAGGAGCCGCCGATAGCAATGGCCTCATGGAGACGCACAGCGTGGAGCAGGGTCAGGCGGCCAGAGCGGACAGTGGCACGGAGCAGCTGATGCGGCTCAGTCTGGGCGCAGAGCAGAAGCCGCTGGAGGTGGGCAGGAGTTAACTGACTAATCCCGACTAATATCTAAGACTAACTAACCTTATATTGCTTGCTCCCCAAGGATAACACGAACACGGGCAATCGAAAGTCGCGCCTGCGTCGTCCCACATTTCTGCGCACGCTGTCCACCTCCATAACTAATCGGGGCGGAGGCGGAGGAGGGGGTGGCGGCGGCGGCAGCTCCACAACTAACAGCGGTAGCAAGGTCACACTCGATGCAGGCGTCATGGAGGTGCGAGTCACACTCATCCACACCCACACCACATTCACATCCACATCCCTAAACCCGCGCTAGACTAACCCTAATCCTTGGCTAATCCCTGCTCCGTTTCAGATCTTCATAGATGGCCCTTACGGCGCCCCTTCGAGCCACATCTTTGGCGCCCAGCACGCGGTGCTCATCGGCACCGGAATCGGAGTGACGCCCTTCGCCTCCATCTTGCAGTCCATCATGCATCGGTACTGGAAGGCGCGGCACAGCTGCCCGAGATGCCAGTTCGAGTGGGCCAGCGAGATACCCAAGTCTGTGATGAATCTGCGTAAGGTGGACTTCTTCTGGATCAATCGGGACCAGCGCTCATTCGAGTGGTTCGTCAACCTGCTCTCCCAGCTGGAGATCGAGCAGGCAGAGCTGGGCGGCGCCATGGAGCGGTAAGATGCACTGCACCCAAGCGGAAACTTATGCTAATGGAGAACTTCCCTCGCTAGCTTCTTGGACATGCACATGTATATCACCAGCGCGCTCCAGCGCACGGATATGAAGGCGGTTGGACTACAGCTAGCGCTGGATCTGCTGCACGAGAAGGTAACAAAGGTGACTTCGGCCCGTCCTATTATCATCTCACATTTCCACTCTGCTCCAGGGCAAACGGGACCTCATCACGGGCCTCAAAACCCGCACCAATGCGGGCAGACCCAACTGGGACAAGGTCTTCAAGCAGCTGCAGGCACAGCAGAAGGGCAAGGTCACCGTCTTCTATTGCGGCCCGCCTCAGCTGGCCAAGACGCTACGCGTCAAGTGTGATCAATACGGATTCGCCTTTCGTAAGGAGTGCTTTTGAGTTCGCCAACAATCCTCATCCCCATTCCCAATCCCATACATGTTTCTTTTCCTTTTCCCATACCCATTTCCATTCCTTTTCCTATTCCTATTCCCTTTCCCAATCCTGTTCCCATTCCCATTCCTGTTCCAGGTCCCATTCGCATTCCCTACCCTATCTCCATTTTAATCTTCAGTTAAGTCCCCATATCCAACTGTATCCTCATCTCCATATCCATTCCCATTTCTATATTTATGCTTACCTTCATCTTCCTTTCCATCCCCATTCCCAATCCATCTCCCAATCCTTCTCAATACTCAACTCGTTTTCATCTCAATTAGGTTTTGGGTTTGTTTTCTACGTTTTCTATTTATTCGTCCATGTGTTTTGTTGCCTCATTCGCTATGCGTGTGTCCCAGCCTGTAAATATATCTTTATATACATATATCTACGTAATTGCATTATAATAAAAGAAATTGTTACTCTATATGTTGGTTAATGGTTGTGATTGGATTATGGCTAGGCCATAGCTCTTGTTGTGTTGTCTTTCAGGGTATGTTAAGATTGATTATGAAGATAGTACAGTGATCGCTCGCTAAAGTGAAGGTGAAGGGTTTACATTTATAGGAGTCAGATATACATACGTTTAAAAAGCTCTAGCAGTCTTCTATGGCACCTGCATATGATATGAAGTCAATTTGAAATTCAATCAAGACAGATATAGTATTACAATCTAGCCTGCCTAGACTTAAATTACAAATAAAATTCAAATTAAAATAGACTAACAACTAGTCTTCATTGCATTGTCAATTCATGCAGATCAAGAATATATATCTCCAGATATACACATTGATTCCGCTTTACATTTATTGACAATATTGTTGAATAGCCTTTTAAAGGATTTAGTCAGAGTTTGTTGTACAATTTACGCTTAAATAAAATAATTCCTAAAAATAAATCTCATGTCTGGCAGTTACACATGCCGAGCGTTCACTGTACTATTGCCACCATGTGTTGTCCACTTCTCTCACTGAGCCTCTCTTGATTTTGCTTTGCTGAAGTCGTCCTTATGCGCCTTTCCAGGTGGCTCCGAGTTCTACATCTGAGACGATGGGCTAAGCAACTGGCTAGATCTTAATTTGCTTTAAGACACATTCATACACACACACACACACACACACACACACATAGACACACTTAAATAAATGTATTAGCAACTATTTGATGGCTTCAATGCTTCAGCCAGGTGGTGAAATTAATATTGCTGGGCCTCGACTTGCGCGCGATGGTAATCGTCTCGTCGTCAATGTTGTCCACGTTGTAGAATTCGCGCAGCTCGGCAATGGCCGTCTCCTCGATCTGGGTGTGGACGAGGGATTTGTTACGCATGCGCTCGTAACTGTCCCGTTGACGACGCTCATCGGCAAGGATCTGTGAGAAGCTGTTGCCGGCCTCTGGCGGACTAGCGACCTGTCCGCCTCGCATCATATTGGCAAAGGAAGTGGGATCGGCGCTGCTGCCCGTGGGAGTTGGCGAACTGAATGGCTCGGCATAGGATGAGCTCGGTGAGCTTGCCGTGACGCCCCAAGCATTGGGCACCGGCACAGGCACAGATGGAGAGCTATTCAGCTCCACTGGTGCGCGCCAGTTCTGCGACTCGGAAGAGAGGCGCTTCCGCTGCTTCTGCGAAAGCTTGGCCGATTGCGGCATTATGGAACTCAGATCCAGATTGTAGCTCTTGCCCAGGGGCGTGCTGCTGCTCTGCTCTGTTGAGCTATTGGTGGACACTGGTGGAGGCGTTGCTTCCTTAATGGCACGTGGCGACATGGGCACAAGCTCCGGCGCGGGCTGCTCCTCCTGCTTGAGCACGCTGTTGACCCTGACCGCCGTCTCGGCCTGCTTGCGCTTCTGCTCCTTTTTGTCCACAACGCGCGACCAGTTCTTAGCCTCATTTGGCGCTGACTCGGAGGAGGTTGTGGTGGTGGCTGCTGCTTGTGCTGCCTCAGTTGATTCACTTAGGCTCAGCGAACGCATCATGCTGGATATGGCCTGCTGTTCGTAATGACGAGCATCCTGCTTGTTGTGCAACTCCTTTTGCTTCTGCTTGGTAGCCTCCTTCAGCTTGGCGTCCTAGGAATGGAAAGAGTTGCGGCTAGTTTAGGAGTATATAGAAAATTAGGTGTTAATCAACTTAATAATATTTCAATCAATCAATCAAGCAGTAATAGGGGAAACATTCCATCAGCAATCCATCAATCAGAACAGTCCGATTCTTAATTACTTATTAATCAATCAATCAATCAGAACACTTGGATTGTGAACTACTAATCAATCAATCACTTATATATTAGGGATATTCCAAAACGAACCGCATCCATTCGATAATCAAGATCCACTTCAGAGCCGTCCACAAAACTCAGCAGCAGCTCATCTTCAATCGCTTCGGAAAACGGCGTTATCTGTCTATAATCGAAGACCGACTGGAACATCCTGCGATAGTGGTCATTGAGACGCTGCAGAGTGTTCGGTTCGCACTGTTCGATGCTGCGATAGCAGAGAACACGCGCCAGATTCTGGCAGATGAAGTCGAGGCAGCCCTGCTGCAGCAGCTTGCAGTTGTACATCGTGGCGAATTCGAGCATCTCGCCGCACTTGCGAATGCTGATCTTGTCCAGAATCAGGGACTCGCACACATTCTGCAGCGATTCAATGAAGTACTGATCGCACAGCGTAATCATGTTATACAGAAACGTTTCCGTATAGTTCTGCTTGCAAAAAGCCTCCGTATCGAGGCTATAGAGATAGTCCAGCACTGGCTCCAAGTACTCAAAGGGCACGCCGTCGAAGTGCACTGTGGTGCGCTCGGCCCAGGAGTGCATGAACATCATTTCGAAGTATTCGAGGCGAGCAACGAGGATGCACTTGTGGGCTTCCAGAACCTGGTTATCCTCGCAGACGATGCGCACATCGTAGAGCTCTGGATATTGCGAGCGTTGCAGGCGCTGGAAACGTTGTCGAGGTGGCATAGGGAATTGCTGCTCGGTGAGGTAGCTGGAGAGGATTCATTGAATAAATAGAATCTAGAGAAGCAACTCCAGCTCACTCACTTGAGGACATATTTGGCCAGCTCATGCAGCTGAAACTTTTCAAGATGCGCATGGAACATTTCACAGACGCGACTGCGCTGTGCAGGTTTGCTCGGACCCAGGCTCTGCTGCATGCAGTCGATATCTAAGAGGAGGAGAGTTAGTGAGTTCAGTATTTAGTGAGTTCAGTGTTCCATCTACTTACCTTCCTCTGTGGGCCAATAGCTCGTGTAGATGTGCTTCAGCATCAACTCAAACATTTTGCCAGTTAGATTCTCAAAATTTAAATAGATATTCTTATCCAAATAAGCGCGAATGATCTCTCTCAGGCCCGGCGCACGTCCAAAGATGATGAACTTGTGGGCGGCATAGCGTTCGCCATCCACATGGAAGACTAAGTCGTGCACAGCATCCGCCTCGCTGGTGTCGTGGTAGAGCTTCTTGAAGCTGTGCTCGCGCCGTGGCAAGGCGGGTTTTCGAAAGTATTTCAAGTGCGACTCTTGGAGCACTGCGAACGAGGCGAAGCCCTCATCGCACACAATTTCCACAACGCGATCCACATTTGGCACACGTTGCAAGTCGATGCGGATGAAGTGCTCCCTAGAGATCTCTGTGCGATGCTGATCGTTGTTCTGCCATATGTCCAAATTGGGCTTCGATTTCTCATGGGAGCTGGCGGGCAAGGCCAGCTGGTGGCATTTGCCGCGGTAAACGCAGCCGTCCATGGACAGCAGCAGCACCTGGTTGCACTTGTACAAGATGCGCCTGATCTGCGGCATGCGAATGGGCGAGAAGATGCTTCTGTAAAAGGCAACTTGATTGGTGATTGCGCAGTTGAAGTGGGTCATAAAATAGTTGCCTGTAGAACTGTTGCGTATTCTCGTACCAGAGGAAGACCACATTCGTTTCGGTGAGCATCAGCAGCTTTAAGGCGGCCGCTGAGCCCTTGGTGGAGTTCTTAATGTGACCGCCCATCACAGAGATGCTCTTGAGATGCTCATAGCTGTGGATGAGAAGCAGTTGAAGATTATCTCCATATAACACATATACAGATAACCCACTGGGGTGTCTTGATTGTCCTGGGCTTATCCGCATAGAAGAGCAGAATCAACTTCTCCTCGGTGTAGACGACAGTCGCTGCATTGTTTGCCTCCACGAAGCGAATGCAGGTGCGCTCCGCCAGCTTTAACTGAGGGGTAAAAGAGAAAACTTTTAGTCAAGTCTGGGAAATATTTTGGTTTCACTCACCAATGTGGGAGCTGCAATGATTTTGGTATTGGCGCTGATGCCAAACTGTCCCTGATTGGCGCCCCACACGTAGACGCCCTTCGCGCTATACGCAATCGAGTGCTGATCGCAGGCAATGACCCGTAGGAGCTGACTCGCACCTTTGTCCCGCAGAGCAACTACCTCCTTGAACGTAGTTAAGTAGTCACCAGCATCTCTGACGCCCAGCTGCTGCTGGTCATTTAAGCCGCAGGCGAAGACCAACGAGCGATTGGTTAGGAGCAGCGAGTGCTGGCGCGAGACGCTGATGCCAATGATGCGCTCCTCGTTGTGCTTGAGCGGCACCTTCACGCGCTTGGGCGCGGGCAGACTGTTCTCCACGCCAATGCCCAGGCGACCGCCCTTGCCGTGACCCACTGCGTATAGGTGGCCGCGCTTGTCCAGGAAGAGACTGTGAAAGGGGCCCAGAGCCACTTGCTCCAGCCAGAGATGTGACTTGCGGAAGAAGTCCAGGGACTGTGGCGTCAGCGTGTTCTGCTCATTGCCAATGCCCAGGTTATAGTTTTTATTGGAGCCCCAGACGAGCGCCTCGTTTCTGAAAAGGATTACGGATTAGAGCTTCAGGAAAAGTTAATTACATTGATTACTCACTGCGACTCAACCTGCTGTTCCTGGTCACATTTCCGGCATATGGCCTGCAGCGGGCAACGTGTGTCCTCATCCAGCAGCTCCAAGCTGCCGCCGTAACGCAGCAGAAGCACTGCGCAATCAATGGAGCCGTAGTATAAGGCTCTATGCAGTGGCGTAAAGCCCGATTCCCAATCGCGCTCATTAACGTGTGCGCCCTGATTTAGTAGCCATTCGAGTATCCTGTATCTGGCGACGGAAGCACACATATGTACGGCGGAGCGACCCAGATAATCCGGAATATTGCAAAAATTTCCACAGCTTTTGGCTACGAAAGTCGCCAAGTTTTGATCGTCGATGGAGCGCTTGGTGAGCGCCGCTGTAATGCGATTTCCATGCTGACGCTGACGGCACTTGGCGGTGCAATCATATTCGTGGTTTCTTAACGCTGACATGCGGAATTAATTGTCAAACAAATAACACAAATGCCGCAACGAAATTGCACTTTTCACTTAACAAATTGTTGTTTTGATTTGCAAACGGAGTCGGAACTAGTTGCAGGGAGAACAAAAATTTACGTGTGCAATGCCAGCAATTACAAGCCTAAACTACTATTATCATTACTAACTAAGTATTATAAAGCTAGAAGCATAAATATTATTTAAAAGCTTCATTATGTTATACATATTGTTAACACAATATTGTGAAATTAAATGAGCGCCCTAGTGAACGCCGGTTCGCTGCGCGCGACATAAAAATACTAAATCTTGGTTTTTTCCTGTATTCCGCATACGGTCACACTGTGCACTCCACTTGAAGTAGTAGTTGTTGCGTGCACGGCGAATAGGTAGAAGCTACGCGCACCTTGCTACGTAAGTGAAATAGTGTTAATTTATTGATAATACAAAAACGTAGTCGCAGTATTATGTAAATTGAAATAACACAAATAATAATCAACTCGTAGCATATTGAAGTGATTGCAGTGCCAGCATAACTGGTTAAATGGTGTGATCTACTATGTGTGTGCATTAGTGTTCGTTTGTGTGTGTGCAGGAGGTGCTGCAAACGGAAATAAATTGAGTTTAAGTTTGAGTCATAGCCAGGGAGAGAACGCGTCATTGTCTGTGATATCAAAATACGTTGACTTGTGTGTTGTCATAGACATTAATTTGGATAATTCAATTAGTATGCATAACATCAATAAACAATTTATAAGCTACTCATACGCGAACTGTATGAACTCACTGTATGGGAACTGATAGTCTGTGAGTGAGTGTGTGTGTGTGTGAGTGTTAGTATTGGTGTAGCTCTTCTTTATTAATTAATTAATTATTTGACCTAAGCGGTCACTGAATGTGCGCGTTAAACCTTAAAAATTGTTTTAAATTGTATATATAGCATGTGCACATACGCAAACACTTGCAAACGTACTTAAAGAAAATGGAATAGTTCAAGAAATGAATAAGTTCATGTGCACGTAATACTTGTTTACATACATACATGCATACCTACATAAGTATGCTGCCAGTGCATAAGTGTACGTGTGTGCTAGTGTTGTGTATGAGAGAGAGAGAGAGAGAGGGAGAGCAGCAAAGTTTCTCTCGGTAGCTGCTGCTCATTTCGTATTAATTTCTTTTTATTTACTTTTAGTTCACACAGATCAGGTTTTCCAGTCATCAAGTGCCCGTCCTCGCTGCAGCTGCATTACATTACATTTCTTCGTCTCCCTTTTAAGCATATTATTCTAAGGTGCGAAAGAGAACAAGTGGCTGCCTGGCTGCCTGGTTGCCTGGCTGGCTGACTGCCTGACTGGACAGGTTAAATGCGAGAACGCAACCCCCGGAAATGCCAATAGAAAAAAGTCGACCATAAGCAAAAGCAGATAAGCCTGCACAAGAAAGCGACGATCAACAAAAACCCAAGAAGCAAAACAACATAAAAGAACCAGTGCGGAGTGCCGTTTGTATCTGTGTGTGTGTGAGCGAGTTGAACTAAATCAATGCAGCTTTCTGCACTGGAACTGCAGATAATACACACACACACACCCAGGCACACCAACACACACACAGACACATAATCTTTGGCACAAATTGAATGAATGGAATAATTATGTTGTGATGGGCTCGTGCTCGTGTACACGGCGACACTTTCTGCTGTCAACATGCTTCCTGCAAATGGTAAGTATGAGCGTGTGTATATATGTGTGAGAGGAAGAGAGAGAGAGAGTTCCATATGGCTGACCCTAATATTATTTCATTTCCCTATTTTTTATGGACACACAAACAATGCTTGATATCTGTTCCCAATTGCCAAACAATCGACAGATTACGATTATCGAACGCCAGGTATTCGACTTTCTCGGATATATGTGGGCGCCCATATTGGTCAACTTTTTTCAAATATTATTCATCATATTTGGCTTCTATGGTGCATATCATTTTAGAATCAAATACATTATAACCGTAAGTATGCCCGGGCCCAACCAGCCAGAGATAACGAACTTCTTGATGATAACCCAAATTTGTGTTCACAGTATTTATTATGGAACTTTGTGTGGATCGGTTGGAATGCGTTTTTAATATGCTTCTATTTGAATGTCGGCAGCCTGGATAAGGTAAGCAATTGGGGTCAAAACACAAATAACATATGGGAAATAGGGTTTAGGCTGATAAAAAGTTTGTATATATAGAACAGAGCTTTGCTTTTGTCAGACAACAAATTGTATTCAAAAATATGTTATTTACTTGAAGTAAACAGCTTTAAACTTGTTTGAGATGATTAATAGAATCTTTTCATATATGTGTTTATATATAAAGGTTCCTGTAGTAGTTCTTAACTTCTTTACTTAAGAGATTCATATCACAAAAGTTTTAAAAAAATTCAGTTCTTTTGCTTTCAAATTAATTCTTTTCTAGTTTATCTACAGATACCCTGTACTGCATATGATCTTGTCATTTATGTTTATTTCTATTCATACACATGTTTATATATTGACGTTTTACTGTAGTAGCTCTTAACTTCTTTATAGTCGTTTACTTAAGATCACAAGACTTTGCTATAAATTCATTTCTTTGCTAGATTCCTATCCTATGCATATCATCTAGTCATATATGTATAATTATATTCTATTAATAGAAACTATGCGTACATATGTTTATATATTGAGGTTTTACTTTAGTAGTGCTTAAGTTCTTTAGTTGTTTGCTTAAGAGATTCACAACCCAAAGTCTTGCTCTTTATGTGGACTACTGCATACCCTATGTACATATTGTCTGTAAATTTATTTATCAGCTCGATTATTTCGTTTATAGTTTCCCATCCTAAGAAACGTCTATATATACCCTATTCTTCATCTCATCTATTAACATTTATACTATTAGATGTCTATTATAATCTATCCATCTACCTTTATATATATAATTTCTCTCTTTTCCGCTTGCAGGATGGAGATTTGCTTAACATGGGCACTGGCAGCGTCTCCTGGTTCGAGGCGAATGGATATGGCTGCAAGCCCACCTACAACATTACCTCGGACGATCCCTTTCGACCCTTGAGGCCAGAGCGTGTTGAGGATTGTCTGTTGGACTATACGCTCGTTGAGGTCATACATTCGGGTGCACAATGCGCGCTGGCGGTGAGCAAACTATATATAAACACACACACACACACACACACACACACATACATACATGTATATATGTATATATGTTAATCAATTTTAAGTGCTACGAATTGTCATCAATTGTCTGACTCTATCTCTCTCCCTCTCTGTTTAGCTGCTGGGCATACTTGGTGCGATTCTAATCAGCTGCATATTTCTCGATGAGGACGACAGATGTAAGTTGCTGCAAAGCTCGACAAATTTCAAGCACATACATCTATATCTGTATATATATATAATGTCTAAAAGTCAAGCACTATTTGGTAATTGGTTTCTAACAACTTGTAGTTTTGTCTCTTGATTTAACCAACTTTTTGTGTATATATATTTATATTTTTAATAATAATTTCCCAAAGCTCCCCACAAAAAAAGAAAGAAAGAAATTAAGCTGAATGTTTGTGTACGCAACGACTGATATGTTTATATCTATAATTGTTAAACTATATATTTATTTATAAACAAAAAAAAAGGAAAGAGAAGTGAAATGTGTTATGTTATATGAATTTCATTGATTTGATATATACAAAAAAAAAAAACAAATACCTGCCCGGAATGTCTATCCGTTTTTTGTTTGATTTTGATTAACCAAGCGAAATGTTTATAAAGCGAATGTGAAAAACCAAATGTTATGCATACCAGAATCAAGCATATGCCATTATATATACTCTATACATTATCTTATATCATATATCATTTACCATATCTTATATATATATGCTCGTAAACGTATCTATGTTATATTCGTGTTATAAATCAAGTGAAGAGAGCTATAATTTTTGATTGTTACATAATTGTTAATGCTTTTGCTGTTTAATCGCACACACACATAAACACATTTGATTTGTATTTTATTTATAATGTTAAAGCATCTTAAACAATTTCTGGTTTACAGTCGATTTCATGAACGGCGATGCGAAGAGTCCACAGCACACCGTCGTCCACCCAATGTACGTGAGCTATACAAGTATACCAACAACGTCTGCAAGCGCGACAATGCAATCGAATAAGCATATGCAGCAGCAGCAGCAACAACAGCAGCAGCAGCAACAGCAGCAGCAGCAATACTCACTGCAATTCTATCATCAACACAGACACAAATCGAGCAACAGCAACAACAACAACAATAGCAACAACAGCAGCTACAATAATACACTCAGCAATGTTCATCAACAGCCACAAGCACAGCAAGCAAATAACCTTAATGCATACCAACCACATTTAACCCACACAAGTGGCAACAACAGCAACAGCAACAACAACAGCAGCAACAGCAAGAACACGCGCAGCAAGTCGCAGCAGCAGCAACCACAATTGAACCACATCGAGAGCCAAAACAAACAAGAGCAACAGCAGCGCAAGCGCCTCTATCAAAGCAAATCCCCCGCTTTGAACTCTGTCAGTCCCATGTCCCTGTCCATGTCCATGTCCATGTCGCCGCAGACCACCTCCTCGCTCTCGTATGCCTCGCTGCAGAACTCGAATCCCCAGCTGAGCAACAGCAACTATAGCATTTGCAATGATACGTCCAGTGGACACTTTGCTCGCATCCACCACAAGCCAAAGGCTCCCAAATCCTTGCCCGACATCAAATATGCCCAGGTGGCTCTGGCGCGACTCTCACGCAATTTGGAAGAGGATGAGGATAGTTTCTCACTGCAAAATCTATCGCCCAATGGGGACAATGGCGTTACCTATGTGCCCTTCCAGAGCCCCACACCCAACAGCTTGTTTGTCGAGAATAATAATGTGGGCACGCCGCACATTGCCTTCAGCTCACATCCCGAGCAAGCCAACAACAACAACAATCACTATCCATATGAGCAGCATGGTTTGCCTTTGGCCTTGGCCTTGCCCACCATCTCGAGCTATAAGCAACTGCCACGCCCCACACAGATACCGCTGCCCACAGTGCCCATACATAGCTGCCATGTCGAGGCTGATCCGGAGTCGGAACTGACCCTGTCGCCTCCGCCTCCTCCCGTGCCACGCCCGCACATCTTTCAGCCACGTCTGGGCCAAGCGCCCTATCCCGATCTCTCGCCCGAAATAGCCGAAAAATATGCCATGCCCACGCAGCATGTGCCCAGTGGTTCGCCCATGGTGCGTCGCAGCCAGCGTCGACCGCGTCCTCATCCAGCTCCGGCCAATTTCTGTGATCAGATACGCGACACGCCGCCCGGCTATATGTTGCGCGCCCACAGCGAAGATCGGCTGGAGGAGCAGTCGCTGTCGGCGCAGTCCCAGCCCCAATCCCAATCGCCATCGCAGGCGGCGCCGCATGTGAGTCGTCGCAGCGGACGCAAAGCTCGTCCGCGCTCCTTCTGCAATTCCATTGTGGGCGCCCAAGCCTAGAGGCCCTCACTCACAGATCCTCATTCTGTTGCATTCCTTTTGACCAAATCTTATAGACTTTTAGAGATTATTTGGGCGTGGCTCGCGCCTATTCCAATCGAAGCTGCAGTTGTCTCTCTCGCTCTCACGCTCTCTTTGACTCACGTATGTTCAGCTCCTTGTAAACTCTTAGTGTCTCTATATAACCAACTCTCTCTCTCACTCTCTCTCTGATATATACATATATAAATCTCTACTCTCTGCGGGTGCTGGGCGAGATTTGCCGCTTGTGTCTCATGTGTTTGTCCATACTAACTAACTGTATATTACGATTTAGTATGTGTTGTCATCCCTTTTTGTTGTGGCTAACAGAGTTTAATCCTAATACAAACCTAGAAACACTATAGTTAGAGATAGTTTATAAAGTGCTCGCTTTAAGTGCAATGCAAGAGAACGGTTTCGATTTCCATACGAAGAAAAAGCTGAAGGACTAAAAACTGTTCCCAGTTACAGTTTAACTAAAAACAGGCGTTAGGCAAGAGCAAATATTAAGCTGTGCTCACTTTGAAAAAATGTTCCCATTTGTTAAATGTTGATATGGTGCTGTTCCCAGTTGCAATTGAAGAGTAGGAACAGTTACACACTTAGCTGTAGACAGTAACGTACTGCTCTAGCTGTACTCACTTTAATTGTTACCTATGCTGCTGTTCCCATTTTTAACTCAAGTGTATCGCAGTATGGGAACACTTTAATGAACCCTACCCAATTGTTGTCTGTTTATAAGCTGTTGTTCACAGTTTGAGTTTCAGTTTGAATGTAGTTAGGTGTAGAATTACTTGAACAAACTGTTCCCACTTCGTTGATAGTGTTGATGTTCCCAGTAGACTATGGGAACAGCACACCACTATACTGTACTCACTTTAAGTGTCATGTTTATCAAAAATGTTGCAATAATTAAGACTGTTCCCCGGAACAGTTGTCTATACTGCAAGTGCAATGCAAGTTGAATGAATTGTTCCCAGTTTATATGGGAACAGTTTTATTTACATACAATTCCAACTGTTCCAATTGCAGCTGAAGCAAATGGCAAACAGAAGAGTTTAAATTATATACACTTAAAGAAATTTAGTCTAGCAAAATGCACAAAATAATGAAAAAATCAAAAATTTGAAAATGTTCATGAAAATTAAATGAAATAACAAAGTTAAATGAATTTTTTGCGTCTAGATTTGCCTTGCATAGCACTTGAAGTGGATAAAAAATAACTAGATTTAAGCTAAATATCGGATGCCTTGATAGCCATTCACTGAATTATGTGACAAACACACAAAAAATACATACATACATACATACGCGCTCTCATGTGAGACTTTCCATAATGGCTGCAAACAACATTATGAAATGTGATAGAAAATGTTACAAAAACTGAAACGAAACGAAACGAAATGAAATGAAACGAAAACTATAAACTGGGAAGGGAATATAATGGGAAGATAAACGTAACGCTAAGCGGAAAGTCCAAATGCCTTCATAATTTTATGTTCAACTGTGATACTACATAACGATAACAAATTATTAAAACACACACAAACAAATGTCACAAAAATTGTTAAAATTAAATCAAAATATTTAAATTTGCCAATGCAACCAAAATGCCTTTAAAACGAAAGAGAACTTTTTGTTGAGAAATATAAAAAAAAAGAAAATTTAAACGAGATTCGTTATACATATAGATATATCTATACATATATATCAATTGTTAAGACTAGTTGTTAAGCTTTACACAAGAGAAATTCGCTAATTAGTTAATAGGCAGACGATCGATCTATATAGTATATATATAAATATATATGTATACTTATGTGTATGTAGTTCTACTTATAGAGTCTATATAGTTCTACGAGCTGATTGCGTGCCAATATATATTCTGCAAAGCGTTTAACCCTCTAAACAAAAATATTAATATTAATAAATGTTCATTTACACAAAATGTTTTTTGGCTTTTTGTTATCGATCGATAGTTATCGAACAATATATATAATCTGGTTAACTGGCTTCATGTAGCTGCTATCTCCTCTAACTGTATCTCTCTGTCTCCCCCCCTCTCTCTCTCGTAGCTAATCCTGTATACATTTCAATCACACACAACTCAAATCAATATCAAAATCTAACCATGCTCAGGTAACTGCTGTTAACTTAGCTAGCTATATCTGCCTTATCGCACAACTTATCGATCACTGAACTAATTTATTGTCTCTCGTCATCTACAGTGAAGCACATTAGCAAGCAGTCGAAGCATCGCCAGTCGCTGTACTCCATTGATATAAGCGATACGATTCGGCATCGGGGCGATGTCATGCTGGGCTTTGGCGATCCACACGATCAGGATCAGGACCAGGACGGCGGCGAGCTGAGTCCCAAGCCCATGACGCCGCGGCGTGTCAAGCGGCGCTCGGTCATGGCGCGCGGCTCACACGGCAGGCAATCGAGCGGAGCTGGAGGCAGCGGCAGCAGCAGCAGGCGTTCGCATCACGGCTCCAGCAACACGTTGAGATCGAAGCATGGACATGGACATGGCGACAGCAGCAGCGGGAGCTATGTGCGCAGCAGCACCCGCAGCTCGCGGCGCAAGTATCAGCAGAATCCGGTGACCAAGTTGCTGGACCAGCAGCAACAGTTGCAGCTGCAACAGCAACAGCAGCAGCAACAGTTGCAGCTGCAGCAGCAACACCAGCAGCTGCAGCAGCAGCAGCCGCAGCTGGGCTCGTTTCATCGTCAGCGCACGCTGACAGCCTCCAATCTGCAGAGTCTCAATGCAGACATCGCCAACAACAGCAACAGCAGCAGCAACATCAACAGCAACAGCAACATCAACAACATCGTGACCAACAGCAACTTTTATCACAGCTACCGCAAGAATATTCCACTCGATCCCATTTACTACAACACCAATGGGCAGGGCATGCTGATGGAGCAGCAGGCCTCGCCGCCACTGCCGCCGCCGCCGCCACCACCGGCACCACTGGGCGGCGGCCATTATAATCCCAGCTATCAGCACTCGACCACGCAGCTGAACGACGTTGGCCACGCCAACGATGAGTTGTACAACAATCGTCCGCCCTCTGTGCGCTCCAGCTATTCCAATTTCCATGGCTCGCGCCCACTCTCCACCGCCTACAACAATGCGGAGAATGTTTTTGTGGGTCTGAGCGGTGCCAGCGCCAGTCCGCCGCAGCCGCCCTGCACGCCCCCCCTCTACCAGCAGCATCCAGTACACCAGCAGCAGCAATACCTGCCGCCTCCTGTGCCAGAGCCAGCGCCGGCTTACGTCAGCGCCCAGTCTCACATCAACTTCTCAAAGCGCACTGCCTCCAGGGAGAGCATACGCTCCATGGCCTTCCTCAACAATGGACCGCCTGCATATAATCTTAACTACCATACACCGCCGGACTCGGAAACAACCATGTGAAGGACCAGTAACAAATATTTATAGCTAGCATATGAATCGTTCTTTAACTAATGAATCCATCGGTTCTATATCTGTAGAGTCATCCATATGAACGAATCGTTCAATAACTTATTATCATTTGAATCATTCAGTTTTTTTTTTGGTATATGAATATTTCTTTAACTTAAAACTATCATTCAACAACTCTTGAGATGCTATAAATTAGATTCATACTCATAATTAACTGATATTTGAATCATATGATCTTTAACATATCAATCCTTCAATGACTTATTGACATCATCTGCATCATTAATAAGTTATTGAATGTTCCAGCTGTCATAAGAATCATTCAAGCACTTACACATCAAAGATCTCGATTGACTCGAATCGAACACTATATATGTCGCTATAAATACATTTAAAGTTAACTGTAAACATTTCGAATACAAACTAAATGATAACTGTTTACTTATATCTTATATAATTATCTATAAATGTATTTAACGTTAAATCTAAATTAGTTTTTAAGCTTCTGTCGTTTTACCAAAGTGCCTTTGTATATATATATAGAAAAAACAATAATAAACGATTCTTTTGTATGTCAGATTTTAGTTTTATGAATTTAGATAAGAATTAAGAGGGAGATATAGATAGACTTAGTTAACTGACCTTTATATATCATTTCGTCATTGTGTATAGATTATACTACATTGAATTTTGTATAGATAGCGAGAGATATGAAAATATATATAGATATCTAGTAAATAGCTGATCTTTATATGACATTGACATGAAATTTCACGCTTCATATTTTTACTGGAAAGGCAATATAGATATATACAGATAAGTATATGTATATATTCATAGATAGAGATACTGATAAATATATAAATATATATATAGATATAGATGTGAATGTAGTAGATATAGATAAATATAAGAGTAAAAGTAAAGGTTAGGGTATATATCTATAGATAGTTATTCTTTATATACCACTGGCTTATTAAATATAAATTCTTAGTTATTCAAAGCTACTTTTTAGCTCAGCTTGATATTTATTTGTATATGTTTCTTTATAAAATTTTATATATTTATATACGATAAGTATAATTCTTGCTATTCCTTGCGGCACACTAGAAATGAAAAGAAAACCCAAAATTATTATATGCAACAATTATGTATAGATTTTGTGCTAGTTCCAATACTCACGCTCATCTGCATCCCAGCCCGGTTCCAATTCCAGTTGCATATTTCGCTCCTTTAGCCAGGTGAAAAGCGGCGCAAAGTATTCCAAGATGCCACGCCCACTCAGTTTACGTTCACCTGTGGCTATAAACATGATGTCGCGCCAATGTTTGCTGGCACCCAATTTCATCATTTCCCTATGTATATAAAAAGGAATATAGTTTATAGATATATCACTAAAGTTGAGTCGTTATATTTACCGCATCATTTCTCCCGCCTCAGTGCTTTTGTGAAAATCACAATTGTGTAGCGGAAAGCTGGGATCTCCGGGCTTATACTGTTGGCTAGCTAGGCAAAAGGCGCGATAAAACTGGAAGCCAAGAACCTCAGTAATGAATTTTCTGTGGAGGCAGAGAGAGGAATTTGTAAGAGAAGGAAAACAAAATAAGAATATATGTGGTACCTAAAATAAGGAAGACTGTGTAAGGCAAGGAACAATATATAAAACAAGGAAAACTGCATAAGAGAAATACTATATAAGACAAGGGAAAGACTATAAAGAAAAGGAAGACCGAGTATAAGATAAGGAAGACTAAGAAGACTTGTATACGGTAATAGAAAAAATATAAGACAATGAAAACTTACTAGGACTAGGGGACTATATAAAGCAAGGTAGACTGTATAAGACAAGTAAGACCATACAATGACCATATAAGAAAGGAAATACTATACTACTATACTTCTACTATAGGTAATACTGTAAAAAAAGATATTCTTGAGATAGACTATATAGAAATATAGAAAAAGAGAACAACTAGAATAATACTACGAAAACTATATAAAACGAGGAAAATTGTATAAAAAATCGCTATGGATATTCCTGCCCACCTCGTACTGGATCTCTCTGGCTGCAGGCCGCGATAAAATTTATAATCCAAATCAAAGTCCTTAGCTGTGCGCCATATGGGCGGCTGCACGCCCGCAAATTTGTCCTGCAGACGCCAGTAAGCGCAATTGTAGTCCTGGACGCCAATGCGTCCGTCCATGACATCCACGAGGAACTTGTCGTTGATGAAGTACTGCGGCACAGCCAACAGCGTGTGGACGCCCATGCGAAAGAGTCGATTCAGGGACTGGTTCTCCGTCAGGCTGTCGTTCAATAGGATGTACAGACGGTGCAGATGACGCGGCGTGCCCGAGGCCAAAACCGCAGTCTCGCCCAGAGCCGCAGCAAAGCCCGGACAGGGCTCCGTGTCCAGGCCAAAGGGTAGCTCTCGCTTGTAGATGTTATATTGTAACTCCGCCATGGTGCCATGGATTTGCATCATCTTCTTGTAGTTGGGCTTGGGACAGTAGCGCATGGCGACATCTGGCGGGAAGTAATATACCTGGGACTTACAATCCGGACCGCCCTCATCATCGTTCATGCGCCGCAGGAAGCGCTCATAGAAGTTGCTATGAATATACGACTTTAGATGGACTGACTGAGAGTTACCCTGTAAAGCTCACCTGGACATGTGATTCAGGCCCAACGACTCGAAGAACTCGGCCGCCTTGTTGTTGATCTTGACAGGCGTGACGAGCACCTCCTCTAGGCGATGATGCACCGAGGGCAACTGATCCTTGGGATAGGGCGTGCGAAAGATCTGATGTGAGTACCAGGCCTGAGATAACATCTGGTCGAAAACAGGCGCTGAGATGGCGCCGTCGTCTTTGAAGTTGGCCTTGGGATAGGCGAGCATGGCCGAGTGCCTCAAATAGGCGTGCATTTCTCTATAGAGCGGCATTATCTCCCAGATAACTAAGGAGTAGGATTGGATTCAATCAGTTAGTTATTCAGTCAACGATTGAATCAGTCAGTCGTCAATCAATCAGTTATTCAATCTATCAGTAAACCAGTTGTTAGACTATCTATCAATCAGTCCTAAATTGTCTATTAATCAGACAGTCAATAAGTTAGTAAGTGTATCAATATATTAATCAATCAATCAGTTAGTCAGCCAATCAGTCAATTTATCACTTAGTCAGTTAATCAATAATCAGTCAATCAATCAGGCAACACGTCTCTCAATCAATCAGTCTCACTTTCCGTCAAATCAAATGGAATATTGGTATTATACATATAATATTATATATGTATGTATATATAAAAATTTTTATAAATCTCTCGCCTTATCTTACCCTCCTCCATTTCCGCCTGGAAGTTCTCCGTATCGTAGTACAAGTACCAGGTTCTCGACGGCGTCACATGCCCATTGTAGGTGGCTGCGATGCGCAGGAGGCGCACGTAGTCGATGAACGTGGACCTGGCCGTATCCTTGTCATTGATAGCGGTGCGCCAGCTGAACCAGTTCAGCTTCAGGTCCTCGTACGCTTTGGTGTGCATGTTCTGGTTGTAGAGCTGCGGGTACATGGCCAGCGGTCTGCGGGCCGAGCAATCATCGTTGGAGCACACCAAAGCGCCGCTGATAAAGTTCTGCATGGCTCGCAACAGATCCTTGGCCTGTTCGTAGTCGTCGGGCCTGAGGCCCTGCAGCTGGAGCTTGGCCAAGCGCTGGACGCGTCGCCGCAGCAGCGGATCACGCAGCTGCTCCACGGGCACCACACTCAGATTGGCCGCCAGCTCGTAGGCCAGCTTGTAGGTCTCGGTCTCCACTTCCTGCTTGCTGGGCGCCTGCCCACCCAGCGGGGACTTGCCCTTCGAGGTGAGCTGCAGGAAAATGCGACGGCGCATATCCCAGATGACGCGCATACGCTGCGTGGCCATATCGAGTATACGCTGAGTGGACGCCTCATATTGGCTGGAGTGATTCGATGTGGGCGTGGCAGCGCAGTGGCTAGCTGCCAGCAGGAGCAGTAGTGGCAGCAGTCTCTGCCAGAGCATGGCGGGGCCGGAGCCTTGAGTAATTTAAGCTAATTTCCGTCGAGCAGCTGCTGCCGATAACTCAACTTAACTCAACTCAACTTAACTCGTCTGTGGCTTATCAATTTTCAAGCTGCGTTGTTTTCTTATACTAGGTTCGTATTCATTCACTGCCTCCAGATCTTCAAGAGCTGCGAGCTGTACGAGCTCCAGTTGCGCACTAAGCGAGAGATTTGAATCTGTGCTTTCCTCTAAAAGGGCGTAGAATAAACAAGCGAGAGGGTTGCTCAAGAAGTTTGCACTTATCTAGTTGTAGATAATCATAATAATTATAATAATAATGCTAATGATAATAATTATAATGATAATAATAATAATAATAATAATAAAAATGACCAAAATAATAATAATAATTATAATAATAATGATAAATCAATAAATAATTGTAATAAAACTTATTTAAAAATAAATCAATAAATTTGTTATTAAAATAATTTATATTTAATATACACACATTTAATTAAAATACTTTAATTTGTTCTCTTTTAAAACAACTCTTATTACCACCCACTCTATACAAACATTTTGAGCAATATTTCTTATCAGTTTCAAGCTCAACTACAATCCAGAAAGAGTCTATTGCCTTGATATATACCATGCGAAACCTTCAGATCTATTCAATAATTAAAATGAAAGAGAATTGTGGAGAAGAGCAAAGCTGGCGCAACTCTTTTGATTTGAACTTGAGCTGCATATGCTTTAACTTATATATAGAACGCGCCAAGCCTGCATAATTTGTAGACCACGCTCGCTCTCTGTCTCTCTCTTCAGCTTTCTCTCTCTCTCTCTCTCTCCCTCTCTCTCTCTCTGCTCGGCTGTAAGTCAAGTTCCAATGCGGCTCGCGCTGGCTAAGCCTCTTTAATGTTATTTGTCATCTTTGGCCAGTCGCAGAGTAGACGTCGACTGCATACCCTGTAAGTAAGTAAGGGAGGTAATGCATGTTTATCAATACTTACATATATGTATATATATACGCTACTTTACATACTTACATATCCAACATCACTTTCCAGTCGAGCACCATCCCACAACACACACACACTCACAAAAAAACATCACTTTATCACGAAAACATCCAGAGCCCACTTGAATTCATGAGAATCGAGGAGGACGGCACCTACTAAGAAAAACGTTTTATTTAAATTCTGCTGCGCTGCTGCAAATAAAAGTTGTCCGTGTTCTGATTGGCTATCAAAGAACACATTTACAGCTGCACACTCACACACACACACACTCACATACAGAGAAACCTAAATTTAAATAAATTTCTTTTTAAATAATAAATAAAACGTTATTTATACGCTGCGCTGCAATTGCATTGAGAAGTCACCTCACTCTATCTCTCATTCTCCCCCTCTATCTCTCTCTCACTCTCTCTCTATCTCGCTCTCTTCGACTCTCAAGGCCAAAAATGAAATGAAGTATACGGCATGTGGCCCACCGGTTAAGAATTACAGTTAACTTGGCTTTCGATTGAATGGCGAGCAGAGAGCTGGCGTCGCAGCATCCAATTCATCTTTTGTTAGTCAGTGGCCCATATTTTGGGCTTAATAATTTTGACGTTTTTAGACAGCGGCCTGCGGTGCAGCAGCAGCAGCAGCAGCAGCAGAAGCAGCGACGGCAGCAGAGGCAGCAACAGCGACACCACGAAGCCAGAATAGTGGGAAATTTGTCATGCCCAGCAGCGCATTTGTTTATGCCGGCAGGAGTAAAAGAAAAGAAGTAAACTGTGCCAAATCGACGCTGGCAATGACGAGTTTAGCCGAGTCCAAGCCACGTTTTGGTTTTCTTCGACTGTTTGGCCTGGTTGGTCGGTTGCTTTTGACATTTTGGCCAAAACATTCGCCGTGGGTCGCTGCGACACGCACATGGCACACGCCACAGCGAAAGTGAGAGAAAGAGAGCGAAAGCGACAGCGAGAGAGAGAGAGCGCGCGCGTGTCCTGGCATGTGCGCAATATGGGGAAATTCCTTTGGTATTTATTCCTCTGGCTGCTCTGCAGATTACGTCAAACGGAAAGGAAAACCCGTTTGCTCGCAGTCAGTCACCAACGAACCTTAGAACCGAGCAGTCGCCATTGCAATGCACGCGTCCGTAGTGCGAGCCACACAAATATAAAAGAACAAATAAAATAATACAAAAAAAAAACCAAAAAAATATCAAATATATATATATACATATATATAAGAAAAGACAGCACACTGACACACACACACACAGACTGAGGGACACCCACACACACTCCTACCCACACACACACACACACACTCACACGAACACTTAGCGAGTCTGAGAAACAGAGATTTACAAGTGCAAGCAGCGAAAAAGTCTTCTGCGCCCAAAAATAGAGTGAAATGTGCATATTGTTGTTGTTGTAAAGCAGGATATAACGGAAACTAACCTACATTTTCGCGCTCTTTCGCACGCTTTCGCACAAGCCAAGACCAAACTAACACATACACACCAACGAACGAACGAACGAACAAACACACACGCACACACTTACAGTGACTGTGACGCCTGTGCTGTTGCGCGCTCGCTCGCACGCGCTTCAAACCAGAAAAAGAAATCAACAGTAAATTGTAATAACACTTCTCAGCTTAAGGTGTGTGCGTGCAACGCCGCCGTCGTCGTCGTCGTTGTCGTCGTCGTCGCCGTCGTCGTCGTCGTCATTTGTCGTGGTATGCGTGTGTGTGTGTGTATGTGTGTCAAACAATGTGCGTGCCAGCGCTGTTTTCATTTTTGTTGCTTTTGCCAGCGCCGCTGTGCCTGCTTGGCCAGCATTGTTGCATAGAGAGTTGCGACTAAAATAAAAATGTAATTAATGTAAAATATATACATACAACAACAACAACACGAGCAGCAGCAACAAGAGTAGAAGAAGCAGCAACAGAAGCAGCAAGCGCAATAATAATAACAAAAGTGTGCCCAGCTGCGGCCAATTGAAGTAGCCGCAGTAAAAGAAGAAAGAAGCAAAAGGAGAGCAGAAGGGCAAATTGCAACAATCGAATGCAGCCTGCATATGTATGTATATATATTGGCATGTGTACGTGTGTGCGTGTGTGTAGTATGTATAAATAGTAACTAGTGCATTGGGCAAATTGAAATGTAAATACACACAAACAAACAAGCACACACACAGGCACACACACACACATATGCGTGTGCGTGCGCTGGTGTGCATATCCTGTGCGTTGTTCAGCGATTACATAAAGAAAGTAGCAACAACTACAGCAACAACTACAAACAAATGCAATAAAAAGCAATTAAACATGTTTTAAGGTAAATCAGCGAACATTTTCAATGAAGCATATCAGTGTATATATGTAAGTGTGTGTGAGTGTGCTAGCATGTCTGTGTATGTATGCGTTTGTTTGCACATGTGTTGCCAGCGGTCGAGGGGGCGTGGTGTTTGCTGTGTGCGCTATTGCGGCCTTTGCGGTTGTGGCTTGTGGCATTGCCTTACTTTTTGTTGTTGTTTTTTTTCTGCTTCTGTTTCTGTTTCGGCTTCGGCTTCGGTTTTTTTATTTTTGGCCCATAAATTAGCGCTTGATGTGCTGCACTTAACTAGCGCGCAGACGGCGAAGGCAGCCAGCGAAAGGCCAAAAAGCGTAGCATAGCTCAAGGCGCAGGCCAGCTTCCTAACGAAATGCCCTGAGGTCACGCCCAAAAAAACAAAAAACAAAGAATAAAAATGAAATGAAAAAAAATTAAAACCAGCGCCGCCACGTAGCTACCTGAGCTGCTCTTATTGTTGTAATAAAAAATATATTTTGACGATTTGTGTGCTAAGCAAAAAAACAAACGAAGCACTGCAGATGAGCGAAAGAGAGAGGGGGAGAGTGTGAGTGGGAATGGGAGTGGGAGCGTGAGGCAGGCAGACAGAGAGCAGGAAATAGGGGGAGAGCGCGGCGGATAGCTGGCATACCGCAGGGGTTCCGCTAACTGATTTCTGTGCGCTGCTTGGCCATTTGCTTATCGACTGCCGCACGCAGCAAGGAGACAGTAAAACCTCAATTAACGAACAGCAGCATGATGTTGCAAATATTATATGTGAGCCGGAAACTTAAGAAGTTGCTTGAGCGTATATGTATATGATATATATAGGTTTGTTTGATAAACTACAGAGAAGTTGAGAACCTACGAGAATATACGAAAAATACTATATTGAAGAAGTTTTTTGACTATATGTTATATATATACATATATAAATATGCTTAAGTAGTTTTTTTTAGCAACAGTCAAGAATCAACGGGTGTACTATAGGCAAAAATAGGAAATGTCATATACAAACTTATTAAGTTGATTAGCTATAGGCATATAATATGTACATATAAATAATAATATATTATATACTTAATATAATAATAAGATACAGTAAGAAGTCATGTATTAGTAAAGAGCCGAAATAGTATTTAGAACTTCCTGCATCATAGACATTATGTATATATATTAATTATACATATAAAATTATATATACATATTCATTAAAAGACAATACAAAATGTTCATTAAAATAAAATTAAACACTGAGAGCTGGATATTACTGTCAAAGTTAAGATCTTGCTTGGCCATATAATATATATGTATAGATAAGAAAGATCTTGTCGGGATTATTCGAATCGGATGATATCCTCAACCCTGGTTTCAAGCATGCACATATGCAGTTATACATGCCAATTTTTGATAAGGACTCGAACCTTTGGCTCCACATTCAAATACATTACCTCTATTATCTGCATAATTTCAGTGCACACTCAATAAATAGTTAAATAGAAAGTAAAGTAAGAGCTGTTAATTAAGTAAAGCGTCCTTTGACAAAGAATTAGTAGAAGATTTATAAATACTATATATATGCATATAACCAGATACAGTAAAACCAACTATCAAATTAAATCCTCATTTTCGATTTTTAATGTTTTTAAACTGCCCTCGTTTGTTTATAAAGACATCGATTATTCTAAAGCCCAAGCCCAACTTCTTGTTGCTCTTTATCGCTTCATTGTTCGCTTTATCATAGCCCTCACTGTACTTAAGTATACACAGCTCTCATGACTCTCGCTCGCTTAGGCCGGTTCGCCTTTATGACTGCATTGTTGCGCACTCCTGACACCTGTCCCCCACCAAGTGCCCCAGCTCCAGCTCCAGCTAGCAGAGCTGCCCCCCACACGCCCACGCTCATTCAATCACAGTGCGGCTTCCGACAGGCGGCTGGCAAGACACACCTGCCTGCAACTATGCGAGATGCTGGGCCGTGCTTGATATTGAATATTTTATGGCACTTCATCTAACGTTTTCCATTTCGCCAGCGTCAGCGGTGTCAAGAAGTTTTGTAAAAACACAACAGGAAGCAGGCCTACTACGTAGCACCCAAGTCAACCAAACACACGCACGCACACACACATACACATAAAAGCTGCTCACAGCATCCGAAGCTTGGCCTCCTTCTGTTTGCCTTTTGCTGTGCGCCATTTATCAATTCTTGTAACTTACTTTTAGTTGTGCGAGTGTGTGTGTGTGTTTATGTGTGTGTGTGCGCCATAATGTTAATTAACTTTATCTTTTGGTAATGCTTTAAGTCTTAAAGCGTGCACATTTTCCGCTTCTTCATTTATTCTACCTCTCTCTCTCTCTGTCTCTCTCCTGCTCGCTCGCTCGTTTATCTTTTCCGCTACGCACATTACGTATACGTTACGTAAACGTAATGCGATAGCAAGCTTACATTGCGCATACGACGCGTAAGCCGTCGTGTTGGTGGCTTAAACTGCACATTATCTGGCAGCCAATTTCCGTTTAATGAGCAAAGACAATTGAGCGAAACGTAAGTCGCTGACAGGCGAGAGAACGTGAATATATGTATGTATGGAGTGCATTGAATATATGTATGTATGTATATATGATATATGCTGATAATTAAACAAGTTAATTGAACTGGTTTTTATGGTAGACATTCTTTAATATATAACATGTTAAATAAAATATATATATTATATAATATAGTTTATTATAGCATAAAATATATATATATACAGATATGTAATATATTCGCATTAGACTAAAATATTCTTAGACTTATTGAATAAGCTTGTGATACAGTGAACCCATTGAAAATGGGAGTTCTGGATGTAATGACTTAGTGGAAGTATATGTGGGAGGCAGCATCAGGCATTGCGGATCGTACAAAATATAAATGTATGTATGTTCTTGATAAGATCTCCGAGCTAAATAGATAAAGTCACTCTCTCCATCCTTCTCAATATAGTCTATATAGCCATGTCTGTTGCTTGCTCTGTCTGAGCATCTATCATCTTGTATTTCAGTGTGAAGATTTAGACAATTTATACTCGCTGCCTATTATCGATAATAATCAATAAACTGATTTAGTTATTTCAAGCAAAGCTAGGGAATATAACAATATAATACTCTAGCAGCTGAACAATATAAGACTCTTACGTACCTATTATTTATTTCAACAGCACACTCTGAAAATTTCATTAAGAAAGGCCAAAAAACTTGATAAAGTTCAAAATGCAGTCAAGCGCAGCAGCTGCATATATGACTGTATGAGTATGTATGTATGTGTGTATGTATATATGTTTGTATGTATGTATAAGTGTATATGTCTATGTATACATGTATATGTGTATGTATGTGAGTTGGTGCTTATTTAACTTACTTTACATGCTCTGAAAGAAGCGCAGAAGAATAGGTGGAATCGAGCTGAGAATTTGCTAGTCGTTTACTTCCGATTGTATTATTCATTATTTTATGAAATTTGTTATACTTAAATGAAATTCAAACTGAAAGCCTTGCCTTCAACAAGGCGAGTGCCTAGTCAGAGGCAATATAAACTGAAAAAAAATACAAAATTCAATTAACTTTATTCAAGTCTCGATTGAAATAGTTTAAGTTACATAAAAGAAGAATAGTATTGAATGCATGTGTAAAGCCAAATATCTTCTACTTTGGTTGCGTAGCGCAATTTACTTATAAAAGCCCCGATAAATGAGTTACCAAACTAATAAGTTGTCCTTTTTTCTTTCTACCCCAATTGCTTTGCATATCAATTGGCTGCAGTAAGCCCTAACTACAAAGCGCAAAATGTGAGGCGAACAACAACAACAGCAGCAACAACAACAGCAATAACAATAAACGAGGCAACAACAAAGTATCAGCAACAAAAGGCAAAGGCGTTGAGCCATGCCCATTATTGGAAATACCCGTCAGACTCAACAGATTTGCATAGCTAAAGACGCCGACCGAAGGATGCCACAAGGAAGGACATGAGGCAAATGCAAAATGCTAACAAAGGCGACAATATTAACGCTAAATGCGACGATCCCAATGTCTGAGCAGTGCTAAAGTGTGACAGAGACAGAGACAGAGACAGAGACAGAGCGACAGATACAGAGAGAGAGAGACAGAGCAAGCAGGAGTGGGAGCGAGCGAGAGAGCATGCAGCTGCGTTAAGAGAGCAACAACAAAAGCAAACAAGGATATTAACGAGGACAATCAGTCAAGATGAGTGATGATCAAACGCTTGCAGCACAGAATGATGATAAAGGTAAGTTCATAAAGGTGCCACAAACACACACACAGATTTATATATATAGTATATAGTAGTTGCCATAAATATCGAGTATGAAACAGATTGTCGAGGCGAATGACGTCTGGTTTGAGTTGCCATCAAATCTGCGCCCAGTCCTGGGCCATGCATATGAAATGAGCCCCAGGCCATAGAGGAGCAGGTGGTGGGGGGAGGGGGGCGGAGGACACCTCCTGACACCCAGCAACTGGCCCAAAGGCAAACAGGCAATAACTAAATGACAGCTGGCACGACTAACAGATGCCCTGCATGGGCAGAAGCAGCTTAATAAATGATTGCAATCTGATTTGTATAGTATATATAGACTGTTAGATACGCTGTAAATTTTATCATAGACTGTAAAGCTGAAAAATGGGAAGAAGGTTATTAGGAAATTGAAATAGTATATAAACATATTCTTTCTATAGCTCTTTCTGGTAAAGTTTTCGACTAATAGAAACTCTGTAAATATTGACACAGATTATAGAGGCTGAGGTAAATTATATATTGCATATGCTGAATATATATAATTTATATTAGTATAGCTAGCCAACAATTTGACTAGAAGATACTCTGTAAGGTTCAGCACAGTTAGTCCATGTTGAACACGAGTAGAAAGCAGCACTTAGCTGTAGAGCATATCTTGAACATGCATCTAAGCTTATATAGCAGATTGTATATTAATCACATTAGTATATTTTATCAAATATTCGACTAAGAGATATCCTGTAATCAATTTAGAGATTCGAAAAGTCGAAATTTAATTGAACCTCATGCTTTGAGCGGGCAATTATAATACAGTATATAACTTATGATTTGTATGAATGCTATTATACGACTGATAAATACCCTGTATTGTAATTTAGCTTTAATTTTAGCTGTAAATAACAAAAAAATATGAAGTAAAGCTTACAAATACGCTTTAATTGAAGAATTGGTACAATTATATAGTACAATAAATAGGGTATTTCTTAAAAAATACTTTATGTGTCAAGTGATTAGGCTATGTACATAGATGAATAGAAATGTTTAGAAATATTTAGTAAAATTACGAATATACCTTCTACTGTCATGTCGCTCTGCATCTACTCTTACAGGGTATTCATAAAATATATGCTCTGTTTTATTAAAGACAACTGATAAAGACAATTGGCAAAAAAAGTGGAATATTTGTGCTGCTCCTATAAATTCTTTCAATTAAAACTTTTTACGGGGTATTTTACGGTCTTGTAAATGAGAGTTACTCCCACTGCTACTCATTTAAGCTGCAAGGTTATCCAGCAACATACATATATCCTCCCATTGCCCAGCAAGCATTAGAAAACTAAAGTCCAGTCCAAGCCAATGCCAACCAATGCCACGACTAGTTACAGGGTATTGCAACACGCAAGCTAAAAGCTGTGCAGGGATTGGCAATGAAGCGGGCATTAGAGCAGGGGCCGCCGCACGGAGCTGGGGCTACACCAGGGGCCAGCAAGGGGCACATCTGCATGATGTGGACGAGTATTTACGGTTAGCTGCTGGTGTTGTGTGTGCGTGTGTTGCCTGCTGTTTTTTTTTCTTTTTTGCGCTTGTGGACGGGGGCAGATGGACTGGACGGGGGGAGGGGCTGAAGTTAGGTGTAAGGGCAGTTGGCTACGTTCCGGACTCGTGCCTGGCTCATCAGCATAATTAAATAGCCATTGCTCATTGTGTGTGCAGCTCAATAAAATTTGACTCAAACTCGAATCAAATATGCCACACACACACACACCGACACACACACACGTGCACAGAGCAATGCTTAAGGAGCAGCAGGATTTGGAGGCTGTTTAAATAAATGATAAACTAAAAACGCAATCGCTAGGGGAGCGACTAGCCATCTCTTTCACACACACACTCACACGCTAATGAGTGGCCATAGGTTACGCAATGCTGGGGCTGAAGGGAGGGGGGGGGGGGGCGGAGGGGCGCACGTGGCATTGCTACAATTGCCAGCTGGGCCAATTGTTTGGCCTTAACGCAAACCGTCGCTCAGCGCTGCAGCGGGAAACAATGCACAAAGGCCAAAGCGCAGCGCGTGAGGGGCGCAGAAAGGGGCGTGGCAGGCAGGCAACGACAACGGATTACAAATATGAACGGAAACGGAAACTAATTAAATATGTAGAGCAAACTGTGCAGCCGTTTACCTTGGACTGTATTCTATTTTATTTAAATTTTTTTCATCCATTTTTTTATTATTTTTGTTTGTTTTTTTTTTGGTGGCAATTCAATTTGCCTTTGGCCAGGAAGCGTATGGCAAAAGAAAGAAAGTGCAGCACGCTGACTGGCAATTATGTCACACACACACACACATGCAGACTCCCAACTCCCAGTCACCATTGAACTTGTGCAAAGGTCTGCACAGCTGCAGCGACTTTTAACATGAATGCATCGGGCGACTTGCAACTTTGACTGGTTTTAATACCGCTTAATTGTTTTGTGTGGGGCATGATGATGTCCTGGCAATGTATGTAAGAGCTTGACCAAAGAAAAGGAGCAGCCGTGTAGCATATATCTGAGAATACAGATGCAGCAGCTAAAAAGGAACAAAACATTTTAGATGTATACCAAAAAATATCTGTCATTTGAAAGATAGCTTAAACATATTTGAATTTTTTCTGTAACACAACTTTATTTTCAGCACTGATTCCTTATGCAAAAGCAAACACTTTGCTATGCAAACACTTGCATTTACAAGTACCCAATTCGGCCCAATCTAGTTTTCATTATAACTCGTAGACTATAAGAGCTGGGTTATAAAATTTGGTATGCCCATGTTCGAAATGTCTGCACAGATAGTAAATATTTTACTTTATCCTTATCCGAAACATAACTGGAACAAGTTGTTAAATTTGATATGTATTTGAAGTACACACAGATATAAAATATGAAATATATAAAATACAATCGTTAACTTAACCACAGCCCGATAACTTGGACAGCTTTAAAATCCCATATGTAAATGCTCGTAAAACATACACAAAATATACTTTTACATCTCGAAAATGTACTGTTGTCTGACACTTTTTTCAAACAAACCAAACTCGAACTGAAGAGTAGTTAAAGCCATCAAAATTTAGTATGTATACGATCATAAAGTATATAAAGCCATAAAATAACTCACTTTTTGGTTGATATACCCAAGGTTCTTTAAGAACTTGACAAGCTCTTTAAATTATTGAGCAGTGTTCAGTTTGTTTTTAAAGACAACTTAAAGTACAAATAAAGCCCATTTTCTACTAAAATGTATCGAGATTCCTTGCAAACTGAACCCTCTGCAGTTTTTCCTACATTAAAACTCAGCCTGGTTCTATTGTCAGGGTAGCTGCTAGTCGTGCATTGCCCTTTTAAGAGCACACTTGTTTGTTTGGTTTTTCATTTTATTTTTGGTATTTTTGGAAAAGCCAACTTTGGCTACATAACTGTGCCGCTGCACCTGTGTGCATGTGTGTGCATGTGTGTTCGTGTGTGTGTGTGTGTCTTTGTGTGCACAATTTCCTTTTGACTTTGTATCTGAGGCGCTTTTGAGAATCATTTTGCTTCCGCATAAACTTTAGTCGCGCATCTGCCGAAGATGTTGCAATCAGGTTATTGTTGTTGTAGGAGATGCTGCCGCTGCTGCTGCTGCTGCTGCTGCCGTTGCTGCTGCCGCTGCTGCATTATGCAATACAGGGAAGATGTGCGTTGGTTGCATTTAATGTTAATGTGCGACCGCCAACCGGTTGCCCATCATTGGAGCCCTGCTTCCCAGTTCCAGTCTCCCAGTCTGGCTCTCTCCGTCGCTATCTCTGTCGCACTCTGTTTCACTCTCACTGTCTGGCCTGGCTTAATAACCCGCTGCTTTGTTGTCGTAGTCTCGACTGTTAATCTTCATCAAGCGTTACACACGAACTTGATTTTCTCGGCTAGCTAACGACCTGTGCTGTCTGCCTTATATACGTATACTATAGTAGAAATTATTATATTCAAAATGCATTTCATATGCCTTTTTTACCTAATCATCGTTACTAGCTATACCCTCCAACTAATTCCGGGTATAGTGAATACTCAAGTCATGTTTGTCAAAGTTTCCTTTTGTCCGGCTTTCATTCATTGCTTGCCCCGGGGGAAGTACTACACAACAACTACAAATCTCTCCATTCATACAAGGCATCAATAGTTAAAAGTATTAACATCTATTATATCATTGATTTCCTTCATTTATTTGCTCAAATCGATTGAAAGGCGAAAAAAAAATGTAAATAGATTTGACGGAGGTGAATAAGTTTAATTCGATTTTGATTAACATTCCCTTTCTCTCTCTCTCTCTCTCTCTCTAACCTCTGTCTCTCTATTTATCTATATATTTATAGATTTTCAACTATAAATAGATGTATATATGTATATATAAACCATTTATTAATCTATATATGTTTCAATCCAATCTATCAAATTATCTATCTATCTCTTTTCATTTCTCAATCGATCGATCTATATACATATGTAAATATCTACCCATACTCTTTTCTCTGCTCTCTATCTTTCTATCTCTACTCCTTTCTCCCTTAACCTATTTATCTATCTACCCATCTATACACCTCTATCTACCTATCTATATTCATATAAACTTACATATCTTTCTATATTTTCGAGTATCTATTTCTGAGTATCTTTTATTCTATGTATCTATCAGTACATCTTAAATCTATCCACGCACAGACAAGTGTATATGTATATTTGGTAACTATCAGCCTATAGTAATCGTCCGAAATCTACATTAATCTTTATCTATCCCTACTGCTATTTCAAAAGATCTTCAGTCTTAAATCACATCTTATCACATTAATCACATTAATCACGCACATTTATAGTTTTTACATCGTTTACATAAATTCCTAATTAACAACTCTCACTTTTTATCCAAGATCTAATTGAATTAAGGGCATCTGGGCCAACGGTGCGACATTGAAAACTTTTCCCGCCTCTTATTATATTTGTAACAGCTGCCCTCATTGCTGTTTGCTCTTGCTCTTGCTCTGGCTCTGGCTCTGTCTCTTGCTCTTGCCATTGTTGTTAGCTGCTGGTGAAGTGGTGTTTATGTAAGCACCTGGTTTGATGATATTTTATATAGATATGTGTATATATAATACAGTTCGGCTGCCTGTGATGGCGTTTGATAGGTCTTTTGTTTACACATTCATGTTGCTGTTTGAGTGAATCAAAATGTATATTAATTAATTTGGCAATAGATGGAATCTGATCGGTTAGACTTGCACAACACAAAACACTGAACAAAACGAAACGCCGTATGAGAAATGTTAATCTGCTGATTTGCATTGTTACATATAATACATATGTATGTATGTATGTCGGCCCCACCTCGCCCATCCCCACATTTCTCTCGGAACTAAAAAAGAAATAACGGTTAATGAATATTGCCGCCCACTTGGCCAACAGCAGCTGGATTACTAATCAGCAGCGAAAGCCAAACAATGGACAGGACCATGAACTAAACCAGAGCAAGAGAGAGACAGAGACAGACAGAGAGAGAGAGAATATGCAAATACCGATACATAGAGAGCAGAAAGATGCAGATACAACAATAAAGATACATATGCAAAATGTCAGATACAGACGCATAGAGAAACCATGCAGATACTTAGCGAGATACTTACAGATACAAATTGTTAAATAAACAGACATGGAAAGCACATAAAGATGCAAATATACATATGAGACTATAATATATGTATATATAAGTTTTAGGTATATGATGGAAGATACAAGACATAGCGAGAATATATGAACACTTTGGCGGAATAGCATAAAGATACGCAACAAACAATGTGATATGCAGATGCATATGGAGAGCACAAACAGACACTTGGGGAAAATGTAGAGATACAAATGCAAAGATACAGATACATGTGCTCAAATAAAGATACAGAGATAGTATAAACAGATACAAGATGAGAACATGCAGATACTAGAATAGTGAGTTACAGATACAAATTCCAATTCAAAAGACGAATTCAGGCACTTGATGAAATTATAGACAAATAGATTGAGCTGTACATGCCTACATATAGATACATTTGGTGAGCTGAAGATACAGATTATGTGCATGATAGTCGAAACAAAATATATTAAATAATATATATGAATATACAACAGTAGATAGATACAGATACATGAAGAAGAGATACAGATTCATTATACATAGATATGCATATTAAAAGATATAAACACAAAGAGTAATATTCAGATACGGTTAGAGCTATTAGTTCTTATTCCAGAAATATTTATCAGATACAGATACATATATGTATAATAAGCTAATGAAACGCATTGGAAAGTACAGTAATATATAGTTACAGTAAAATATAGTTACAGTTAGATATAGATACATTTAATTAGAAGCAGAGACCATTTTTGAGATATATATACTTATTTTATGAATTATTTATAGATAAATTGGAGTACAGATACATTTATCCTATATGTATATTGTTAAGTAAAAATAACTCCTATAATCTGCAAATAGTCCCACAAAGATACAACCTATGAGATACAGTTACAGGAAAGGAACTTTAAAAATAAATCAACTAAGAAACAGATACGTCTAGTCACACACAGATACATTTTATAATTAATTACAGCTAACAAACACACACTGACCGAATTGTCAGATAAAGATACATTCATTACAGCATTCTAACAGTCTGATATAATTACAGTTCATTTATGCATACCAAACTGTCAGACACAGATACATTTATTGCAGCAATAGATACAGATACATAACGAGAAGTTTCAGATACACGTAAATATAGTCGTATGCAGATACAGAAGCATTTAGTCTGATGCAATTATAGATGCTTTCAGTGAGCGACAGATACAATTACAGTTAACATATACATGCTGACCAAAGACACAGATACAGATACATTCATTGCAGCAATAGATACAGATAAATTAAGAAAAGTTTCGGATACACACACAGAGACCTATGCAGATACATTTAGAGTGATACAATTATAGATACATACACAGATGCAGTTACAGTTGCACAGCGTTACAGTTACAGTTACAGCTACATATAGATGCTGACCAAAGATGGGATGCGGGCTCGGTGACCATGACCTCGTCTCTGATGTAAGAACGCGTAGAAATGAACGGCGAATCGAGACAATTTGCGTTACAATTTCGCCAACGCTGCAGCGGAGCGTGTTATGATGGCATTTGTTGTTGTTGGTGTTGTTGATGATGTTTTCGGTTTGGCTGGTGGCAGCAACAGTGAGTGGCAGTGGCAGTGGCAGCAGTGGCAGCAGCTGGCTGCAACCAGCCAGTGGCAAGTCTTAACCCAGTGGCAACCCAATTACGGAATCAGACAAGAGAAATTACTTAAGAAAAAAGTGGCAATGCGAATTTTGTTGTCATGCACAAAATAATCCGCTTACGTATCTATATTTACTTCGATATATACATATATATGTGTGTGTATACATTCTATGTAAAGCAAGACAAGCAGCAGAGACTTATATTTAAATGTGCTTTGGTCATGCTGTTCAAATCTTTTCGCTTCGTCAGGGAAAAGCTTTGAAAATTCTTTAAAATCATCTTTACAATTTAGATACTTATCAACAATTGATTTATTTTTTTGTAAATTATAGGTCTTTTATTAAGATTTATCGAATCATATTTGAGAGCTTACACATATAGACTAGAGTTAAAATTTAGCGCCAGCTTTTGTTTATGAAAATATGTGGGAATACCCATAATTTCAGTACAGAGCGCAGAAAGTGTAATAAAAAATAAAAATTTGAAATACTGTTTTACATACTTTAATATCTTACACACATATTTATCGTATATACTTTTATATAGTTCAACATTTTAACACCTCTCGAACTCTACACAATCTGTTAGTCTACCATATTTTTAAACAGTAAACAATTCAATTTGACATAATTCGCTAAACCATTTCGGACACATTTAAACAGATCTATTGACATACTAGCACATATATATATATATATATTTGAAACGTTTGTAAATAATTGTAATTGGCGGCAATTAAAATTAAATAATTTTGAAATGTTGCCAAGCTGATGACAGCTTAATCATTGCCATTTCATACACAAATGTTAATGGGTTAACAACGAGTTCGAACGAGACGAAGAGACTCGAATTAAAAAACTCCAAGAAAAAAAAAACAGAAAAAGAAACAAAAATACCGAAAATGCCCGCAAGCAAAAAGGGTTTGGCCAATAAAAGCAAAAGCAATTCCCAGTGCCAGCCAACGGCGCCGTTATGCAAGTAACGGTCGCTGTTGCTATCTCTGTTTATTGTATAAGGCTCAGGCGCACGGGCAGCGACAACAACAACAATGTGACAAAAGGAATTGCCAATAGGAAGTTCATATCAGCAGGCAACATTACCATAAGCATAAACGTAAACACAATCAAAATAACAGTTAATGTCCAACCAGTATTGGGCGCCAGCAGCAGCAGCAGCAGCAGCAACAACAATAAATAATGAAAACGACGACAGGAGGGGTTCAGCGCGGCGAGGGCAGCTGCCCAACTTGCATATTAATTTGTTATTATTATTCTTGTTGTTGCTGCTGTTGTTGTTGTTGTTGTTGTTGTGTTCGATAAACGATTTAAAATTTGAAATTTTTAAACCAAACCAGATTTTCACTCTTAGTCAATGAAAGTGGAGCAATGGGCCCCGCGCCGGCCCTCGGCGTGCCGCAAGAGCGGAAGAGCTGCTTGTGTTTTTTTTCGATCTTGATCTCGCGCTGAAGTTTTGCAAAGGGCGCCTCGTCTAGTGTAAAAGGTCAACAACACTCTCAAAAAAACGAAACGAAAACGAAAATTGAGAAAAGCAAAAACAAAAAAAAAACCGAACGAAATGTAACGAAAGCGCCGAGCAAAACGCGACGGCCTTCAACGGGCCGACTTCGTCTGCGGGCTACCTGCCTGCAGACGCACTCTCTGCTCTGCTTACCCTCTGCCGCACTCTCTTCCCCTCCACTCTCCCACTCTCTTCGCTCTGCACTCTGCAGATAAGCTCTTGCACTTGCCAGTGGCCAGCTTACATAACCCGAGCGCTGCTCAATTCGGCTGCTCCGTCAGCTTCGTTTCGTGTATAAAACGCGCCGCTGCATCGTTACCCGAATCATTTACAGTTTGTCGTTGTTCCAGCAGACGACACAAAGCGAAAGAAACAAAAACAAAGCCCATATCCTTTACCAGCAAATCGAAGCGAAATGGCGGCGTATTTCATAGTGAGTGTTGTTGTTGTTGCTGCAGCTCATCGTTGTTGTTGCTAACTGGTGCTATCTCCATTCCTCCCTCTCTCTCTCTCTCGTGTAGCTGAGCGCTCTGCTGCTCGCCAGTCCCACTGCATGGAGCAAGCCGACCTTTGGGCGTGAGCACGTGCACATACGCATCCACCTGCCGGAGAGCGGCGGCGACGGCGGTCACGATCACGGCCATGGCGGCGGCAGCGGCGGCGGCGGCGACTTTTCCGCCTACGAAATACACGATCAGGGTCATGGCGGCGGCGGCGGTGGTGGATATGGCGGCGGTGGCGGCTATGGCGGCGGTGGTGGTGGCTACGGCGGCGGCGGTCATGTGAGCACCTTCGCTGTCATCACTGAGAACCACCATGGCGGCGCCTCCGGCGGTGGCCACTATGGCGGTTCCGGCGGCTACAGCGCCGGCGGACACGGCCATGGACACGACGACGGCAAGCTGGCTGTGATTGCTGCAGCTGCAGGCGCTGGTGGCGGTCATGGCGGTGGCCATGATGGAGGCCATGGTTACAGCGGAGGCGGCGGCGGCGGCGGTGGCGCTGGCGTGGCGCACATTGCGGCCATTGCTGCCAGCTCGGACTCCTCATCCCATGGCAGCAGCGGCTATGGCGGCTACAGCGGCGGACATGGCGGCGGTGGCTACAGCAGCGGCGGCGGCGGCGGTGGTGGACATGGTGTGGCTCAGATTGCAGCCATTGCTGCCACCTCCGACTCCTCTTCCCATGGCTATAGCGGCTACAGCGGCGGCGGTGGTGGTGGCTACAGCGGCGGTGGTGCTGGTGGCTACAGCGCTGGTGGCGGCCATGACGATGCCCACTTGGCTGCCGTCGCAGCGGCGACTGCTGCTTCGTCTGGCTCCTCGCACGGATCTGGGGATGCGGGCTACAGCAGCTACGCAGCGCCCGCCAGCGGCTGGACAGGCTCCGGCTCGGGCTCCAGCTACAGCGGCGGCTACAGTGGAGGCAGCAGCTACAGCGCTGGCGGCAGCAGCTACAGTGCCGGCGGCAGCTACAGCACCGGCAGCAGCTACAGTGGTGGCAGCAGCTACAGTGGTGGCCATGACGATAGTCACATTGTGGCAGCAGCAGCTGGCGGCTCAGGCGGCGGCGGCGGTGGTGGCGGCAGTGGCTACAACTACTCCCCGCCCACTGGCGGTTGGTCCGGCGGCAGCTCCGGCTGGGCCTAAGCCAGCGGCCCACTCTGACCGACTCCGGTCGTCTAGTCTATGTTCATGTTCATGGCCCCCACGCCCCGTGGAGACAATAAGTTATGATTCACTCACTGATCAGCATCCCATACGCCGCCTCCATCCCAGCATCTTCACAACGTATACTCTTCGTATTTATGTAACCGACCCCCTTCACTCGCCCCCCCTGGAAAGGGTGGGACTAACCCAAATGTTATGTCCATGTACAAAATAAAGTATGTAGTTTAATAATTTAAGAGCAAAAACAAAACCTGAGCGACTCGTGTCTATCTAAAAGTCAAAGCCACAAGAGATTATGTCAGCCGAGGTGAAAGTGTAAGAGACGAAGAAGAAGGTGGGAGATGGGAGATGGGAGAAGGGGCGATCGTGAGATGGGAGATGAGCTGAAGATCAAGTTGAAGACGTAAGACGCGATGATGCAATGAAAATTCAAGAGCAATCAAAATTATTAACGCTCGCAATGATAATTATGTTAATTATCACAGTAATAATGAAGTTTGTTTATGTAACAATCAAAGGAAAAGAAGAGTTAGTAGATGAAAGGTGGATAATATCAGGCATAAAGAGCACAGTGAATGGCGGGTGTATAAAATAATATAACAAGAGTTAATGATAATTATTATAATTAGATTAATAATGATTATGTCTAATTAAATGATTTTAAATGTTTATCAACAAAAGTTAGAAGCAACGTATTCTAGATACTCTTTATAGATATTTTACATATACCTATGTAGTATTATACTCTATACCATCTATACTATTTCCTAGTGATATCCACAATGTAGGGGCAAATTAATCGTACTATTCACAAGATCCTAAGTATGTCAACGTGGTACGTCGACATTGGCTCTATACCACGTTAAAAACCTTCACTTTTTTGAGCTAACACGTAGCTTGAGAGCGGGCACTATCCCCAAGTAACCCTTAAGCTAAGCTCTATGTGCTCTAACTAAATTCGTTCATGCATTTCCCCTGTTTCCTGAAGAAGTCGAACTCTGTTTCAATATTTGTATTCCGCTTTTACTTCACCATTAGATTCGGAGAACTAATTTAATTGGTGATTATCATTCTAAAGGAATGGATATATGAGGATATATAAATACAGCTTATCATATATGAATCGTATAATTTATATAGTATTGCCTAAATTCAAGGAACTACAAAAACGAAATTCGGTTTTGTAGAATCAATAAAAATATTAAATAATACTAATTTGTATTATTTTTTACTAATTTTAATTTTTTTTTTTTGTAAATTCTATAGAAATATTCAATTAATATAAATTTACATATTTTTGTTATTTTTTAAGTACTTTTATTACTTATTATTGTATTAAATTTTTTTTTTTTTAGTTTTCTGGTCGAATTTAAAATTTTTTTTTAGTGTTTTGTGTTGTTTGTTAATAAATAAAGAAATTTGATGCATGGATCAGTAGTAAATGTTTTTAAAACGAACACAAGAAAGAAATGTAGTAGGACAAGAAAATTCCGAATTTTTTGGAGGTTTTTTTTTTTCTTTTTTTTGTTTTGTGGTTTTCCTCTTTGTCTTTGTCATCGAAAATTGTTGTGTTTGAGTCAGTTCTATGTTTTTAGTATTTGTATCATATTCACTTGGTTTGATTTGAGTTCGCATTTGCATTTTGATTTTCTTTTTCTTGTTCAATTTCGTTTTAGTTTCCCTTTTCATTCTCCGCCTACTTTCAATTTTTCTTGCTTTTGTTTTTCTCCTCATTTTGCTGACGCTCGTACTGCTTATAGGGCACGGTGATGTTGTTGTTGAAGTAATCGTAGATGGTGAAGTAGCAGGCGGACATTACGCCGGACTTGAAGAGAGTGGGCCACATTCCCTTGTAGAAGCCGCGCAGGCCCTCCTTCTCCATGGTGGTGCGGATGCAGATCATGATCGAGTCACAGAGCGGGTTCATACCGAAGCTCTTGCGGTCCTCCTGGAAGTGGCTGAGCATGGTGCGCTTCTTGATCAGGTCGGCCGGGTAGATGAGCATCTTGGACACGACGCCGGAGATGGCGCCGTTCATGAACAGCAGCGGGCCCGGGATCTCGCGCCTGAGATGCTTCTCCTCCCTGATGAGGCTGATGATCTTGAACGTAAGGTGGTTTAGGAACTTGTAAACGACAAAATTGGCTCCGACTAGCGGATAGATCTGGATTAGGGTCATCATCATGCCGCTGGAGACGCCGCGCAGTCCCTCGTTCTTGAACACCTTGTGCACCCCGGACAGGGGCTTCAGCGAACCGGCAGTTGTGCCCGGATCGGCGGCCACCACCCGCGTCCGCACCACATCGAACGGCTGGGCCACCACCGTGCCCATGCAGCCCGCCAAGCCGCCACACATGAAATACGACAGATGGGCATTATCGCGGCCGAACTTGTACTGCAGCGCGGCCGTGTGAAGCTGTTCGTAGGACCAGAACTGGACCAGCGCGTAGGTGACGCTCATCATTTGGGCCGGCAAGTGACCCTTCCAGATGCCGCGCAGGCCCTCCTCCCGGAAGATGGTGGAGAAGGCGTGCAGCATGCCGGCATATTTGGAGACCTCTGAGCGCTTCTTCAGTGGCTCCACCTGCAATTGGAATCGAATCTTCAGCACGTCGAACGGGTGCGCTACGAACCGGGTCATTGCACCTGAAACACCACCTCCGAGGGCCTGCAGCATTTGTACTTTCGCAGAGTTGGTTTGCTGCGAGGGTTATTCAAAATTCATATTAATCCGTTTCAGTTCATTGCATCCTACATAACCTACAAATGCTCGAAACTCAAATTGAATTTTTGGCTATACGTAGCGCTTTGGGGCTTTGATGTGACCACCCTGTGCACATATACAATGAAAACAAACCTTTGGTGACTTCAGAGCCACCCTGTGCCCCAATTTGTATAAATATTAATTGAATTTTCGCTGTTTTAAAGATTTAACTGACACCCTGTGCTGATAAATATAAAGAAACATTTAAGATACACCCTATGCGTAATTCGCAACTATAATCAGCCTTTTGAGCTTTCGCTAATAATTTAGATGACACCCTGTATACAGTCTACTTTCTTTTGATTAATTTTTAGTAGTTATGTGCCACCCTGTATATGCTTGTGCTATACTGTTGCACATGGAACAGCGCCTAGTTGTTTTAAAAATATATGACACGCCCTGTGTAGAATTTGTAATTTCGGATATGTTTTGTAGGGATACTTAGAGGCTACACATTCAATTTATAATATATTTTATGTGATCAACTCCATTCTATTGCTATTTAGACACCCTGTGAAGCACCTGTGTCTAAGTTCGATTATATCTGCTGCCTCTATAGGGGAAGAAGACACCCTGTTGACTATTTCACTGGCTAAAGCATTTTCTAATTGTACTGTCAGTTTTATATGTCGCCCTGTCATGTATTGGAGTCTAAGAGTTTCTGGGTTTCCGCTCTTAGACTTTCCGGATTGTCTTTCTTATATATTTCTTGTTCCTGTTTCATGCATAAAATGAAAACTATTCTATTACCTTATAAGTCTTCAATGACACCCTGTGCGTTGGGTGGCACCACAAACTAGAAACTAAATTTCTAGTTGACTCCTAAGATGGATGTGACATTTATAACAACAAAAAGAAAAACACTTTATTTTAGCCAAGATTTATGTGACACCCTGTGTGATGTGCTTAATCATTTACTAACTCCAACTTTAACTCACTCTCTCTCTCTCTCTCTCTCTTTCTCTCCCATTGGTTGCAGTTGCCAAACAGCAAGTCGTTGCCTACACGCAAAAGTCGCAGGTCAAGCACGAGAATCGGCACATTCAGCTGGTGCGCGAGTATGGCTTCCATCCGCGGACGAAGGCCTCCGTGGAGGATGGCGACGTATTGCCACGAAAGTTTGAGCCGTTTCCGGAGGATATGTACGGCAAGCCGCTCGAGGAGATTGACACCTTTATATACGAGGAGGTAAACGAAAGAGCCCGACAAACACACACACACACACAGTCACACGCTCATCTGCATATTAGCGTGGCAAACGAAACAAAGCGAAAACGAAACAACAACAAAATTTATTAAAATGCTGCATTTGGCCCATTGCCATTTCCATAGCCTTTAATTAATAACTCAAACAAACAAACTCAAACACACACACACATACATATATACATACACACACACACACACGTACACAGGCCAAACCCAAACCGTTTCAATGCCCCTATTCACAGTGTGCAGCAAGTGGCACAAGCGGAAATGGAACGCGCTGTCGTCGCCATTGTTGTTGTGCAAAAGTGCAAAATGCAAAGACTTAATGAAAATGAATGCACTTTTTGATGCCAAAATAGAAAAAAACAACAAACAATATAAAAAAAAAAAAACACTGAGGTTAATGCAAATGCAAAACGGCTAGAGCAGCCCTCGTGGGGCCGCCACTTGAATAAGCGCCACGGATATCAGCATAATGTGCCACAAAAAAGGCAAATAAAGTGAGAGTAAATTTAGCAACAGCTAAAGTAAAGAAATACAAATACAAGTACGCACACACACACGCACACAAACACACACACATGCACACATGCACATGCACGTATACAAACAGGAAATGGGTCAGGCAGAGAGTTTGCCTTAAAAATGGCCGAGCAGCAATGTGACAACAGTTTTTTTTTTTTGACGTGACTGCTAACTTAAACAAACTGCCAACGGCCGACAGGTGGAGCCAGCAGCCATGCAGCAGCCCAGGCAGGCAGCCAACGAGCCGGACAAATTATAGGCGAACATGCAAGTTTACTCAAGACTTGGCGGCATTCCATAAAAAAAAGGGAAAAAAACACACACGTAAACGTGTTCTGACCAAATAATTCCACTGGCCTGAGTTGGGCCGTAACGTAAACATGCATTCAAATGGCCATCAGGGCTGGCGTAAGTGTAACGTAATGTTGCCAGACATTCGAGCGCAAGCACGCATGGCAACGCCAAGGCATTCCTGTGTGTGTGTGTGTGCGTTGGTGTACATTAAAAGGGGGAACGGAAAATCAAAGTGCTTAATGGCATTTAATGGCACACTTTAAGCCGGCCAAAAGCAAGAGCAAACATCTGCAACGGCATGTGATAAGAGACCAGCAGCATGTTTGCCAAAATGTACACAATCTAAGAACACATTTCGCCCATCGCCCGCCCCACCGCCTCCACTTCATCATCTGGTTACAAGTGCTAACACAACTTTTCATTTTGCGCACACGCTTTTTCTTAAGCTCACACACACACATACAGACACTCGTATACAGCTGCCAAACAGAACATGCAAATTTACAGAGCACACGCACACACAGACACACACCTCCATACATACCACAGCTAGTTGGGGGCCAGGGCACGAGAGAACTGCCGCCCAATCGTAATTTCTGCTTGTTACATTAAAATTTCTGCTTACACGGCTGAACGACAAACGACCTTGGGGTGCGGGGGACAGCATTTGATTATCCTCGGCACACTTAATTGAAGAAATCAGCGCTAATGAACCTGCTATTCCTACCCAAAGCACGAGGCAGGCTCTCAGTCAATGCCAATCAGAATGTTTTGCTATCGAATCGATAGCTGATAGACGCTGTCCAACCAGACGCTGGTGATGGACCTGGCCCAGCCGATCATCGGTTGGACGTTTGCCATTTCAGTCCGGTACTCACCTTTTTTTCCCTCATATTTATTCAGAGCGGCGCCGTCCCGTTAGCAGAAATTAAAAAAAAAATGGTCCAAATGAGATTTTTGGTAAAATCCAACCAAAACACGATGGATATTCCGGCGGAGTGTTTTAGTACTTAATCTAAATGCAATAAAATTGGCATTGTGGGCGGACTGCAAATACTTCTTCGCAGCGCTGCAGATGACACTCACGCTTCCACAACTCAGTTCCAAACATATGCAAGCGAGAGTCGACCCGCACATGTGTACATGTAGATATTTGGTTATGTTGAAAAAGCACGTTCGAAATACTTAAAAATTGCTTCCGTTTTCGACTAATATTAACACAAAAATTTTTAGCTTTTTTTTGTTTTTGTGGAACGTTTTTAAACCAGCAATTTATTAAAAAGTTTTCTCAAATGGAAATTTCAAAGTGAATTTTTTGTAAAGCACATTTATTTTCTGGTTGTCGAAAACTAAATTTGCAAATTACTTCGGGCTTCAATTTGCCCAGTCGGTTTTGTTTTCATTTTTGTACGTCAGAAGTCCCTGCAAAGAAGGAAAAACACACAAAATAAGCATCACATGATAGCTGAACAATGGAGCGCTAGCGCTCCGCCGGCCGTCTACAAACGGTACTCACCACGAAAATGGTCGATAGCGGAATGGCGCGTTTACTTAGACCTTGCACGCATCTTCCTGCGCTTACGCTTCAACCTACGCATACGCTTCTTACGCCACTGCAAATACACAAGAGTACACAATTAATGTAGCAATTGCTTTTTAAATATTTAATACACTAGTTTTTTTTCTTCGCTGCACACTTATTGATTGGGAGAAAAGTTGAGTTTTTACCTTAGCTCTCATTTTCCTTCTGCTTACGAAGACGGCCTGAGAACGAAAGAACGACGGTCGAACGGAAATCTAGCTGGCAGCTTCGCGTGGCTCGAATTTGACAGTTCACAAGTTATCGATAAATAACATGACATTTACTTAACATGAAATATTTCTGTTATGTAGCGAGCGATTCTGTTAAGTGGGGAGCAGCACTGTTAAGTGGTGCTGCCAACGATAGCATATTACAATCAACTCTAATTTGGCGCCAACATCAACTTATTTTTTGCAGACATTTTGTGTGGTGTCGAAGCGTTTCCGAAAGAATTATATACATCGTTTTACGGGCACCAAAAGCCTATTCCTCTTCCATCCATGGAGTCCATGGCGACGAGTCTGTGTCTATATAGCAACAAATCAATTCTTCGACTACTGTGTAATGGCAACTATACTGTTCAACTGTATATTCCTAGCCATGACAGAGACAGTGGAGGAAGCGGAGTAAGTGGAAAGCTAACTTGATGATTGATCTACGACTAATCGATTAATAAATACGCTTTCAATTTGCAGATATATCTTCCTGGCCATTTATTCAATTGAAATGGTTATCAAAATCATTGCCAAAGGCTTTTTGCTCAACAAATACACCTATTTGCGTAATCCATGGAATTGGCTGGATTTTGTGGTCATCACCAGTGGGTACGCGACCATCGGCATGGAGGTGGGAAATCTGGCCGGGCTGCGCACGTTCCGTGTGCTGCGCGCACTCAAAACCGTGTCCATTATGCCGGGCCTGAAAACGATTATCAATGCGCTGTTGCATTCGTTTCGCCAATTGGCAGAGGTCATGACCTTGACCATCTTCTGCCTGATGGTCTTTGCGCTGTTCGCCTTGCAGGTTTACATGGGCGAGCTGCGCAACAAGTGCGTGCGCAACGTGCCCACAGATTGGACGAATATATCGCATCTGGATTGGAAAATGTAAGTGAGCAAGTAATTTACGATGAGTGTGTGTGTATGTGTGTATGTATATGTGTATGTGGGAAGCAAAGATGGCCGCCATTTTGGCAAATTGAATGCATAACAAAATTGTGTTATACGCCTGTATAACATTGCTTGCAACAGTGCTAGAAACCGTTAAATGAAATGGCAGATCAAAGTGAAAAAATTGTTATACATGTTAAACTGTTATACGCATTGCACAATATTGGCAAAATAAAAGTTTAATAACTTGTCAGCAGTGTTAAGGCTTTAGCTAATGCTAAATGCATTATGGAATATTATTATAAGAAACTGTTATACTTGAATATTAGTGTATGTATTAGAGTTTATATTCATACACTTACTCCTTTCCAGCTGGGTAAATGACACGGACAATTGGCTGTACGACGAGGAAGAGATGCCCACGCTGTGTGGCAATCTGACGGGCGCTCGACATTGCCCGCTGGGCTATATGTGCATCTGTGTGGGCGATAATCCCAATCATGGCTATACGAATTTCGACAACTTTATGTGGTCCATGCTGACAACGTTTCAATTGATAACGTTGGACTATTGGGAGAATGTATACAATATGGTAAAGCAACTCTTAAACTCCACAGCTATTCATATAGTCTCAAATATACTCTCTCTCCAGGTTTTAGCTACGTGTGGTCCAATGAGCGTTACATTTTTTACAGTGGTTGTGTTTTTTGGCTCTTTCTACTTAATCAATTTGATGCTGGCTGTTGTGGCCTTGAGCTACGAGGAGGAGGCGGAAATAACAAATGAGGTAAGTGAGATAAATTATCAAGCAAGAGCTCTAGCTAATTCCACTCTTACTCTTTCAGGAGCGCAAAAAGGATCTGCTGGATCATCGAGATGATTCCACATTTAGCTTCGATCCTTCAGTGTTAAATGTTAAGAAGCTCAACAAGAACAACAAAAAGAAAATAGATTCCCGCAAAGGCGTGCTGCTCGCCTCCTACAGCAAGAAGAAGACGCGCCGAAAAAAGGCAAAGGGAGGCAAGGACAACATCAGCATTGGCAATGGGAACGGCAACGGAAATGGCAACGGAAATGGCAATGGCCATGGTAATGGCAATGGTAATGACAATGGCAATGGCAGCAATGGCAATGATCATGAACGAGCGAAGGTGCACTCGGCTACGCCTAGTCCAGGACTGAGTCCGCGGCACAGCACCTCGGATCGTCCTTCGGCTTTGGCGCTGCAGGCACAGCAGCAATACCAGCAAATGGAGCAACAGCAGAAGCAGCAGCAACAGCAGCAGCAGCTTGTGCAGAGCGAAGCAGCTGCAACGTCGCAGCAGCGAACGCGCATTAGCTTTAGGGAGGGCAGCGTCAAGAACCCCAACATGCTGTATCCCTCTGACTACAAGGGGCAGCTAATCACAAGCAGCCGCCAGACGAGCTCCAATTCGAGTGGCGGCGTCAATCGAGAATCCTCGCAAGACGACTCGGGCGTGGTGGACGATCACGACGAACAGGAAACGGTCAACGAAATGGGCCATGTCTCCACAGTGGAGCTGGCGCTATCCCCACGTGAGGTGCGCCTAATCAAGTGCAATGGCAACATAGCGCGCATCAAGAATCACAATGTCTATGCGCTACATCAGGAATTCTCCTCCGAAGTGGTCGTCATTGGTTAGACAAAAATCGAATCTATATAATCCATATATATGTACTAAAGTCTGGTCTCTTTCCAGATGATCTGCCTGATCGCAATTGTGATCGCTGCGTGCACTGCTGCGCGGATTACGAGAGCTGGCTACAATTCCAGAATTGCCTTTACAAGGTGGTGCGTGATCCGCTCTTCGAGCTGGCTATTACGCTGTGCATTGTGCTAAACACCGCATTTCTGGCCATGGAGCATCATGGCATGAGCGAAAGCTTTCGCAATGCCCTAGATGTGGGCAACAAGGTGGATATAAATACATAGATCTATATATCAGAGTAACAGATCTTATTGTAATCACATGCCAAACCTTTCAATTGTCTAGGTATTCACATCCATTTTCACCTTCGAGTGCATTGTAAAGCTGATGGCTTTATCCAAAGAGTTCTTCCTATGTGGTTGGAACATCTTTGATCTGATTATTGTCACTGCCAGCCTGCTTGATATCATTTTCGAGCTAGTCGATGGGCTCAGCGTGCTGCGCGGTCTGCGCTTGGTAAGCAGACATTTAATAGAGACTGTCATGGACTTTTAAAACCATTTCCATTTCCATTGCAGTTGCGTGTACTGAAACTGGCGCAGTCTTGGACGACGATGAAGGTGCTGTTGAGCATCATTATCTCGACAATTGGTGCGCTCGGCAACCTCACGTTGATCCTTGTTATAGTCATCTATATATTCGCTGTGATTGGCATGCAGCTGTTTTCGAAAGATTATACGCCCGAAAAGTTTGATCCCGATCCGGTGCCCAGGCAAGTTTTCGATTACATAAAATCTATATAAATTGTATATGTAATGGAATTGACTTTTTCAGATGGAATTTCAATGATTTCTTTCACTCTTTCATGATGATCTTTCGCATTTTGTGTGGCGAATGGATTGAACCACTGTGGGATTGCATGCGTGCCGAAGAGGAGGTTGGATATATTTTATTCAATATATATCAATTTACTATATATAATATTTTTACATTTACAGCAAGGCGCTTCCACATGCTTTGCCATTTTTCTGCCCACGCTGGTGATGGGAAATTTCATGGTTTTAAACTTGTTCTTGGCCCTGTTGCTCAACAGCTTCAATTCCGAGGAGCTGAAATCGAAAAAAGAGGCAAGTCCAATGCGTTTTCCATTTGGAAAGAGAAATGCTTTTCGTATCTATTGTTATGTGGAATGTCTATAATTGTCTATCCGTTAAATGTGTATGTATGTGTGTGTGTCACTTAAACAAAACCAAAAAAAGGGGAAACCTTAAACTAAAAACCGAACCAAGGCTTGAGCACAAGCGCAAAGCTTGTCATTAAAATCCAAATGCTAAAACCAAATACTCGTATAAAACCTATATATCTCTATATATTCTACATCTATATGGTGTTTGCCTTGCACTTTGTATGCGTGTTGTTCGAGTGTGATTCGTGTGTAACTAGATTAACTAGACTAAGTATCTAATCCACATTCCACACAAAACGCATTCAAAAATACATTTGATGCCCAATTGAATTATACACTGAAACAGAAAGTCAAGCACTTTTTACCCGAGAAAGGTGTAACATACACTGAACTAAAATTCTTTAAATTCTCATACTCACTCAAACACCGAAACTAATATGTTGTAATTGCTAATGAACTAATTTTTATATATTTACAAAGTTTACAAAATGTTTACTCAATTTCGGCTTCGTACGAGATTCGTTCGTATTTCTGTTGTTGGTATTTTATTTGAACGTATGTCTATTGCATTTCCTCTGATCTAACCAAAACCCTGCCTAAGTCTCAGTGTCTTACGTCTCAATATAATAATCTTTTCATATGCACTAAAAATCTAATTGTATTAACTAAAAAAACTAAAACTCTGTTCGTCAACTTTTGCACAATGCGTTTAAAACTTTTTAATACTAAACACAAACACACAAAATACACCTAAATATACCAAAATAATAACCCAATATTTAAAAAAAAACCACACACAAAAAACCGTTAAACAGATTTTCAAGAAAAAGGTAATTTTTTCAAACTCAAACTTAAATGAAAACCTACTTAAACAAATTATTTGCTGTTCGTTTTAATTTTTATTTAAAAAACTAAAATATATAAAATTAAAAAAAAAAAACGCCTGTACATAAACCCAATTGTTAATGTATTTGTATAAAATTGCAACTAATTTCCTTTTGTGTTCCTAAATGTTTAGCTTCTTTGGCTGTTAGATTGTATATTGTTGCATTGGACTAATTCTATATATATATGTGTGTAAATTAAAAGAAAAAAAAAAAAACAAAAATATAAAATTATGATTAGTAGTGTAATCTTTAGTTGTGCATACCCCATCTGTAAAGCAGTCTGATCTAATGCCAATCCTTTGCTTCGTACAGGAGGTGGGCGAGGAGTCCAAGCTGGCGCGCAGCATAGAGCGCGTGCGTGATTTGATAAGAAAGAAACGGCAGGAGCGCAAGGATCGCAAGGAGCGTAAATTTGCAGAGAAGTTTCAGCAAATCGTGCTCGAGGCACAGCAGCAGGCGCACTCGGCGACGGTGGCAGTGAGAGAGATTGATAAGCCAGGTCTGCTGGAGGAAACAAAATTTCATAGATTAAGCTATCAGGTGAGGTGAAATATCAAAGAATACAAATGCAGTTAATAATATATATCATATTACCCACAGGAATCTATGAATCGTCCCGTTTCCGGCTCCGATTTTGGCTTTCAAATTCCTCTGACCGATGGCCTGCACACCATAGTCGATGGCCTGGAGTATGATGAGGAGCCCACAACACAGCATCAGCAGCAACCTGCAACTGACTCTCTGCCACCCACATATGAGTGCGCCATGCTGCACGCCTCGAGCAATGGCGTTGCGTCCAATCTAACGCCTTTGGCGGCTGCCGAGCGCAGCCGATTGCAGCATCAGATCTCCTCGGGCGTGGGCACACAGCAGAATGATTCGCTGCAGAACGATTCGGCCACATATACGGAATCCATAGAGCTGCGTCTGCTGGGTCAGTACAATTCCACAGACACGGATCCGTATGCCTATGCAGCAGATCAGCGCAGCTGCTCGCTGCAAGACACCGACGAAGCCTTCATCAAGTACCAGAAATCGCTGCTAACGCGCTCGCCCAGCTATCGCAAGTCCCTCGATCGCCTCTCCCAGTCCAGCGGGCAGTCGCAGCGCTCTCTGCTGCCTTCGCGCAGCCTCAAGTCCGAGGAGAGCGCCATGCGAAGACATTCGAGCGGGCACTCGCTCAACTCCATTTCACTGGAGCAGGATGAGCTGCTGTCGCAGCAGGCGAATTTGCGAGAGGAGCTGCTCAACTGCGATCAAAAGGAACTGTTTCAGTTCCTGCAGGAGGACGAAGAGCTGCTGGGCAAGAAGAAGCCCACGACGACAAGCAGTATCAAGTCCAATCTGAGCTACATCTCCAACTCCATAATGCAAACCCTGGACTCGAGGCACAGTGGCAGCCACTCCAATGGCCAGCAGGAAAGCGAGCCGCTGATGGAACAGCACTCTGAATTCGACAATATCATACAGAGTTTCGAGAAAGAGCTGGAAGAGATCAAGCGCTCGACTAGCTCGCTGGAGAGAAAGATCTCCACGCTCTCCGAGCCCTCGCCTGCGGCGGATGAGGCAACCAAAGCTATCATGGATCACATAGCGATCATAACTGGCGCCTCGGAGCGCACGGCTGCCGATGAGGTGGTGCATCCATTGAATCCCTACGACAGCTACGATCTATCCACTGTGCCCCGACGCTCGCAATCTGTCAGCGCCGCCGCCCAGCGCCAATCCGTAAAGCTCAAACGGCGCAGCTTGGAAAAGCAGCGCAAGATCGACGAAGACTTTAGCATATCGAACGAAATACGCAAAATCTGTGATCAAATCCACGCCCCCTTCGCCGCCATGGAGGCGCTGGCCGTGGCCGCGACCAGTGGCGGCCACCAAGCGGGCAGCCAGTCGCCCTTCATGCGGCGCAAGAACGATCCATTCAGCGTGCAGTTCGATCGGTTCAAGCGCCTGTCGCTGATTGAGCGCGTGGAGGAGCTGCCCGAGGAGGACAAGCCCATATCGACGCTACGCATCGAGTCGGAGAAGATGCCGCGCAAGTTTCTCAACAGCGACAAGCTGCGCATGGACAGCCTCTCGCTGAAGAGCACCAACTCGTACGAGAACCTGCTGATCCAGAAGCAACTCTGTCGGGATGCCGCCGCCAAGCAACCGGCCACGCCCCCCACGTCCCTCAAATCGAGCATTGAGCCGCCGACACTGGCGCAAATTTCATCACTGAAGGCAACGCCGCCGCTGGCTGCTCTCACTGAGCACCAGCAGCACTATCATGCGACAAGCATACAGCAAACCACAGCCCAAGCTGCCACAGCAACAGCTGCTGCAGCAGCAGCAGCAACAACAACAAAGGCTGCGAGCACGGCTGCGAGTAGCAAGCAGCGCCGTGCCGAGCATCCACAATCGACATTAGACAAAGCCGCCTCCTTTCAATCGGCACGCACCGAGTCGCACAGCTCCGGCACAGCCTCCCACTTGGCGTTGCCCGGATTGGGCAACGGCCACAGCAGCAGCAACAGCAACAATCGCCAGCAAGAGCTGCTGAGAGCTTCGAGCAGCGAGAAGACTGAGCCGTCGTTAAGCAAGCCATCGGCGTTTGCGCGACTTACCGAAAAACCATGGCATTGTCTGGTATCCTACGTAGACGATCTCACTGTCGGTGGGAGACGTAATTCGCAGGGCGCCTACAATGATCCCATGACTTTTCCGAGCTTTGGCCAGGCAAAGCCGCCAAAAGTGCCAGACGATTGTTTTCCCCAAAAGTGTTACGAACAGTGAGTGATAATAAACCCCTATCTTCCATATATACAGATATATATATATATATTAATATCTAAATAATTCTCTGTTTTCCAGCCTGTATTTCCGTTGTCCCTGGTTCATGTCCTGCATGGATACGCCCAGTGCCAAGCATTGGACACGCGTGCGTACGGCTGTCTTGACGGTTGTCGATACTCCGGCCTTTGAGTGGTTTGTGCTAGTGTTGATCTTTGCGTCTAGTATTACGCTCTGCTTCGAGGACATCTATTTGGATAGCAATAAGACTTTAAAGCGTGTGCTCTATTGGACCAACTTCTCCTTCTGTCTCATCTTCGTCGTGGAAATGGTGCTCAAGTGGTTGGCCTTGGGATTTTCCAAATATTTTACCAGCTTTTGGACGATACTGGACTTTATTATAGTTTTTGTAAGATCTACAGAGATATACTCAATATATATTTATATTTATATATATTCTTTTGCTTTCCAGGTCTCTGTTTTCTCACTGCTCATTGAAGAGAATGAGAATCTTAAGGTTCTTCGCTCCTTGCGCACTCTGCGCGCGTTGCGTCCGCTGAGAGCCATCTCTAGGTAAGTTTCCGCCCGAGTTCTTCTAGGTTTAGGTTGCACCTAACTAACTGCTGAATCAGTGTAAGAGAGAATCTTTTCTCTGTCTAATGCTAATCCAAGTGTAAGCTCTCTATCTCTACGTAGGTTTCTACTTTCTTATAACTCTTATTTCTTTTAAAACTCAAATCAAATCAAATCGAACCGAATCGGCATCAGCGTCAAATGAGCTGTGCAGTGTTTAATACAATCTCGTCTTCTTTATGAATTTCGAATAGAAATCTATTTTTGTAGTACATATATCTGCATAACTCCATATATCCATAATGTACATAGCTAACGACTCGTATAGTATCGATACTATCCTCTGTATATAAGCAGCCAACACTTGTAATATGTATATATACTCTATATATTTTGTGTAGTTCTTTAGCAGATGAGAAAAGCACATTCCTTATATTGTAATTCGGCCTTTAACTGTATTTTGTAGCTGTATCCCCATCCCACAATGAAATTGTCCCATCCGCAACAGATTTTTTAGCGTTTCATGAAACATTTCTATTCCAGGTGGCAAGGAATGCGGATTGTAGTAAATGCTCTCATGTATGCAATACCATCAATTTTCAATGTACTTTTGGTTTGTTTAGTTTTTTGGTTAATTTTCTCAATAATGGGTGTACAATTCTTTGGTGGTAAATTTTTCAAATGCGTCAATGAATTGGGCGAATTGCTGCCGATTACTGTAAGTATGCCAAAACCCAGATCAGGATCTGTAATTATAAATCCGTCATTCTCTATATACATGAGTGGAAGATTTGATTTAACATATCTCTCTGTTTGGCTCTGCTTGTAGGAGGTCAACGATAAGTGGGATTGCATTGAGCAAAACTACACGTGGATCAATTCGAAGATCACCTTCGATCACGTCGGCATGGGCTACCTGGCCCTACTGCAGGTGGCCACCTTCGAGGGCTGGATGGAGGTGATGGCGGATGCTGTGGATGCGCGAGGCGTCGACTTGCAGCCTCAGCGCGAGGCCAATTTATATGCGTATATTTATTTTGTTATCTTTATTGTGTGCGGATCGTTCTTTACACTCAATCTATTCATTGGAGTTATCATTGATAATTTCAATATGCTCAAGAAGAAGGTAAGCCATATGGCCTAAGTTCTTAACCAGACTAACCAACACTCTCTAATTGTTCGACAACTGTATATATTATAAATATATATATAAATATAAAAAGCAACTCTAAACAATCCTCTTAACCAACCTCAACGAAAACTCACTTGAAATGTACAAAACAATCGATGTATAAACCCCGATTTCCCCCCTCCGTTCATTCAGTTATCGGTGTTCTATAACTAGTGTGTGTATTGATGTTTATTTTCCTATATTGTTTTGATAACTATTATATATATGTGTGTATTGTATGTATTGTATATATAAATAAATGTTCATTCTATTCTCATCACTTTTATATAGTATGAAGGAGGAGTGTTGGAAATGTTTCTCACCGAATCTCAAAAACATTATTACACCGCTATGAAAAAATTGGGACGAAAGAAACCACAGAAAGTTATTAAGCGACCTATAAATCATTTTTTAGCTATGTTTTATGATTTATCCAATTCGAGAAGGTAAACAAAACCAAAAAGTTTTCTGCAAAAACCCACAAAAAATTATTTTTGATTAACCTATCTATAACTTCTATGTAAATTTAAAATATATAGTTTTAATTATGTACTCTAACTGTTAGCTCTATAAACATAATACTCTACTACTGGTTAGGCAAACATCAACACGATCCAGAACTTTCTCTCTCTCTGACTCTATATCTATATATATATATCTATATAATTTTTGATTTGGTGATAAAATCCATTTGAACACTTCACATTCTCCGCATTTGATGATGTTTCGCTGGCTGTTTTGTTGGCTGCTTCTTTACCGCAACCCGAAGAAGTCGCCCAAACGCCTCTAAGCCATAATGCAACTACAAATCTTTTCCAATCCGATATGTTTATAGATGTTTTAGAGCACTACTACTATACGTATGTCTTAATATATATATAGATGTTTCCTAATGCATTTAAAAATTCAAATCTTAACGCACTCTGTGAAGTGTGGGCATGCTCTCTCTCAAAAGTAAAGTAAATAGTTAACAGAGTTAGTGGTCGGGGTTGATTTAATCTATGTAACTAATATTCTAATACTACAAATAATATCGATAAGCATGTACATAACTATAGAACTAGTCCTTAGTCTTATGCTACTCAAACATCTGTATATATTTTGATAGTTTATGTTCTTTGAGCAGCATCTGCACTTCGGCACGCACGAAGTCTGCGTCTCTCCCATTTGTTCGGCAACTCTTTACATAATTAATATCTGTTTGTAATTTCATATATATGTATGCGAATGAATCGGCATCGATCTTATATGCAGATTCGAAATAGCGATCTTTGTACTGATTTTTCTAAATATGCTTACCATGGGCATTGAGCACTACGATCAGCCCCATGCTGTGTTCTTTATACTAGAAGTGAGCAATGCATTTTTCACCACGGTCTTTGGACTAGGTAAGTGATCTATATATATATTTGCCCACTGTTAATCCCACCCATATTTCTCTTATATTAACTCTTATACTCACACTTATACCGCATTCACTGCTTCACAGAGGCCATTGTCAAGATTGTGGGCCTGCGCTATCATTACTTCACGGTGCCTTGGAATGTCTTTGATTTCCTACTGGTGCTGGCCTCCATCTTCGGCATTCTCATGGAGGACATCATGATTGATTTGCCCATAAGTCCGACGCTGTTGCGTGTGGTGCGCGTCTTTCGTATTGGCCGCATCCTGCGCCTCATTAAGGCAGCCAAAGGCATTCGCAAACTTCTATTTGCCTTGGTCGTCTCGCTGCCAGCCCTCTTCAACATTGGCGCCCTGCTCGGCCTCATCACCTTCATCTATGCCATACTGGGCATGTCGCTGTTTGGACATGTCAAGCTGCAAGGCGCGCTGGATGACATGGTGAACTTCCAGACTTTCGGCCGTAGCATGCAACTGCTCTTCCGTCTGATGACGTCGGCCGGCTGGAATGATGTGCTGGAGTCGCTAATGATACAGCCGCCGGATTGTGATCCGTTCTTCAATAGGCAAACGAACGGCGACTGCGGCCACCCGCTGCTGGCGATCACCTACTTCACGAGCTTCATAATAATCAGCTATATGATTGTGATCAACATGTACATTGCCATCATTCTGGAGAACTTCAATCAGGCGCACCAGGAAGAGGAAATCGGCATCGTTGAAGATGATTTGGAAATGTTTTACATACGTTGGTCCAAGTAGGTTCTCGACCATGATCTCGAACTCGAGATCTAGAGTCAGCAACGATCGCAGGAGCTGTGCGAATATTAACATTGATTTCGCGTTTGATTTCGTTTCAGATATGATCCACATGCCACCCAATTTATACACTTCTCGCAACTGTCCGATTTTATTGCCTCACTCGATCCACCATTGGGCATCTCGAAGCCCAATAATGTCGCTTTAGTGTCATTTAATCTACCCATCTCGAAGGGTAATAAAATACACTGTCTCGATATTTTGCACGCGCTAGTTAAGCACGTGCTAGGTCATGTCGAGGAGACCGATAACTTCAAACAGTTGCAGGAACAAATGGATGTCAAGTTCAAGAAACAGTTTCCAACACGAAAAGAATTGGAAATTGTTTCATCAACGCGGATCTGGAAGCGCCAGGAAAAGGCAGCAAAGACCATACAGACCGCATGGAAGGACTATTTGCGGTACTAACAGCAACTAGCCCAAACACATTCCCTTACTAAATAATAATGGTTTTCTTATACATGTTTGACTTATATGATTTCTACACTTACTTCACAGGCGCAAGAGTGAAAAGGAACGCTCGAATTCGGGCGACAGCGCCACGCAAAACTCTAGTCCAGGCGGCTGGCAATCGAAGCTCTCCGCTCTCAACTTCTTCCATCTGCAGGTGAGTCTGAGATATTTGCTTGACATCTTCTTTAACTTAACTAAGCTCCCGTTCTCTCTCCTATAGGTGAGCCGTCGTGGCACTGCCTGCTCCAGTCGCGCCTCTTCGCGCAAGTCCTCCCGCGCCTCGGATGGCTCCGATCTGAGCGAGCTAGCTGGACCCTGGCTCAATTTGCCCCTGATGCTCGTCTCTGGCGCGGATGATGTCGTCAAGGATATCAAGCAGCAAAGCGACGAACTGGGCAAACGGTATTTAATCTTGTACTTAACACACTCACACACACACAGATGCATATACAAACACACACACACATGTATATATATATAATATATTTATATATATATATATCGTAAACGTGATTCGAAATGCAATTTTTAGACGAAAGGCTTTCACAATCATGAACAGCAAACAGCAAACAGCAACAACATTGATAAAACGAAAAAAAAATCTAAAATTCTAAAAAAAAAGAAATTTCTTTAACGTCTTTTGTGTTCCATCAATATATATAAAAATTGAGCCCTATTTTTAGCATATCCTCTTGTATCTCCCTAAACTATGAGTCCTTGCTCGCCGATATGGTCACAGCCGTTTTAAGAAGTGGCTCCCAGCCCAATGGCTTGAATTACTTAGGTAAAGCCAATGCTTATATCAGTTAGCTAAAACAACAACAACAACTACTACAACTATTACAATACAATAACAATAACAACAAATACAAACTAGCAAATATCTGTCAAAGTTTTAAGTTTTAAGTTCTCTCTTCAATAACTCGCCGCCACAGCTCACTCATATATAAATACCTTTCTCTGCCGCTCTCTTTATCTCTCTCTCTCTCTCAACAAATATATATATATATATATAATATTAATATTAATAATATCTACCCAGTACTCGTACAAGTCGACTTATCTAGTTAGTTTCAACATACTCATACAGCAAAGCAAAACAAAATCAGAAAACAGTTCCAAAGTCTCTCTCATTGCTGCCAATGCTAAACTCTACAACTAAAAACCAAACTTTATGCAGTAAAAATTATCAAATTATGAAATTAAATTATCCAAATTTATAATTTGTAAGTAGTTGTTCTCTCTCGCTCTCTCTCCACATAAGAAACTCTCTGAAACTCGAAATCAAAAATTCGTTTGAATGCGTAAATTTTAGTTTAGTTAAGTTTATCTGCTCAGTTGCTTAGCCGCTGCTTGCCCGATCTTTGACACGATTATCTTTATAACTTTTATAGTTTTGAATATTTCTTTACCTTAGAAGCATTTACATATATTATCGAATACTACTACTACCCGTCACACATGCAACAAAATTCAAAATTAAAAATTCAGCGATCTCTGAGAAATTGAGCAATCCAATTATTATTGACACTCACACACTCTCACATACCCTGTATTATAATAATGTACAGCTTATTGAATTTGCAGCTTTTTTGTACAGTTCTATGAAAAACAACTATGAATCCATAATTTCGTCAAAAAATTGCAGAGAATTTGATATTAAAAAAAAAAAAGAATAAATATATATCTGTATCTATTATCTATCTACAGTCTTGACCATATCAATATCAATATATATAAACAAAATTATTTGGTTTATTTTCTTTGGATCATTATTATTTCTATCAATCTATAATCATTAGCGGTAGCATATTTGTGGAAGCGCCTCGAGCAACTCGTCGCCGAAGCTTTTATAATTTCTTTTTGCGTCATCAGGATGCTGTCGATGACAGCTTAACCTCACCTTCAGTACATAGAAAAAGTAATTATTGACAAGTGCCTAAAACACCCAATCACTCTATATCACTATATCAATCAACCAATGAATCAATCAATATGTTTGTGTATATATTCTCTTGTACATAGCCGCCACCATATAGACTGCACTTACAATTAATTATAAGCTAATCACGAATACCATTCCAGTATATAGATCTATCATTATCATGTGGCCTTAACTCTCTCAATCTCTCTCTCTGTCTCTGTCTTTCTCTTTCTGTCCAACTTCAACTCAGTTTTTATCATTGTGATACGATTTAATCGCACATCAAACGTTGCTTTTGCCAATCGAAATCAATCATCGTTGTACAAACACACTCGCAAATTTTATTAATCATAACATACTCTATATATATAAATATATACCCTAACTTTTACTTAACTAAATACCACTGAATATATTATTATTAGTATTTTAAGTACACTCCTCTACTATTTACTAACTTTACGTACTGTTGACTCTGCAATCTACTGTAATTATACCAAATACTGTGCTACCATAAATAATTAAAGACTATTTAATCTATATACCGACTGACTTTTTACTTTTTAATCTATTACAGTATGTACACTATGGTAAATAAATATAATCAAATTGAGTCTAAGATCTAATCTAGCGCACTTTGTATAAGAAAATGTTCAAGACTTAACATATTCTCAGAACAATGCGCCATAGTGCATTCCTATTGACAGTAGCATTTTCACTAATTTCTTTTTGATGACGATTACGTCCACTACATCCCTTTTATTAGGACTGCTCTACTACTACTACTAATAATACCACTAATACTTCTACTACTAGAGATCATACTATTACTACCAATTAAATTAATACTACTACTACTACTACTATTCCTTTTACTATTATTACGACTACTCTATCTTATTTTACTACTAATAGTACTTCTGATACTTCTACAACGACAGATTCTACTACTATTACTACCAATTAAACTACTACTACGATTACTACCAATTAAACTACTACTACGATTACTACCAATTAAACTACTTCTATTACTACCAATTAAACTACTACTATTACTACCAATTAAACTACTACTACTATTACTACCAATTCAACTACTACTACTACTATTACGACATATTACTTCTTATTAAATATTCATCAAATAATATCGACCTACTACTTATTTAATACTTATCTACTGTATTTCGACTGTTTACATTCAACTTATCTACTGATAAGTTATTCATTTATCTACTATCTACTCTACTCGTCGACTATCCTCCCTATGTCCACAAAGAACTTACCTACTACTACTATACGGCTCTACATAGGACTTACCTACTACTTATCTACTGTTTATTTAAGAACTTATCTACTGTTCAACTACAGCTCACCTACTTTACCACCTACTTTACTTACAATTTATATCCCGTTGATCTTTGTCCTCTTTTGTCACACGATCCTCTATGTACTATGTACTTTGTTCGCATCACGATCGTTATACACTAATGCTGTGCATTTCACCTACAACAGCAGCAATGAACACCAGCAACAACAACACAACCTCAATCTCCACATCCGGCACATCTGCCTCCGCCTCTACCTCTGCCTTCGTCTCTGCTAGCGCCTCTACCGCTGAAAGCGACAAGCAAACGCAACACCAACAACAGGTGGCGCCAACTCCAACGCGTAAGCGCGCCTCTAGTTTTATACGCAAGAAACCGCCCCTAGAAAGAGGTTTGTCAGCACAAAGCGCTTTAAGAGTTAACAAGAACGCTTATGTCTGTATGTGTGAACCCCTAATCTGTGCTCTGGAGCAGCTCCACTCATGTTGTTCTCCCCTTTTGACAACCTTGCAGCGGACGCCCCGGCACCGGAGGTGATTGTGACGAAGCCATCGCCGGAGCAGCAGACCCATCCGCATGTCCATGCACTCAGCCTGCGGCCGGACAATGCGACGCTCGTGCATGTGTTGGTGCACCGTGAGAGCGAGGAGTACAAGGAGGAGGACGAGTGCAGTCTCTCCTCCCCGGGCCAGGGCTCAGCCAATGGCAGTGGCCACGACAAGCCGAAGCCGCCGCAAATACGCATCAACACTGGCTCAATGGAGAGTGGAATGGATGCCTGTCTAATGCCCACAGTGCAGATCATGGTCGACAGCCCAAAGGAGCCGCCTCGCGGCGACTTCAGCGCTGCCTACACGCCGACTGTCGACGTGGACGCGCCCATCGATGTGAACGTGCAGGGAGACACATCGCAAGTGTTCTACGAATACAATCCCGAGGCGAATGTGGATAGTAGCAACGATATCCAGCCCATGGACGAAAAGCTGCCCGATGCCGAAGATAAGCTGAGATGACCTTCAGTTAATGTGGCAGAGCCAGAAAAGGAACAGCAGAAAGAGAAGCATTCAAGCAGCAGCAGCAGCAAAACGAGCAGCTGCAGCAGCATCAACAGCAACAGCAGCAGCAGCAGCACCTCATCAGCTAGCCAGTCAACTGGACAGCGTCCAAGTTGACAAACTCCAGTCTGAGAGCAATTTTCACGTGCATTTTGGAAGAGTACTTATAAATGCTTAGACCTAGGCACGGGGCAAACGTTTTTGCCCCACTTGTTATTCTAGTCGATTAATTATATATAAATATATATACATAGTTGCTTTATACGATACTTAGACAGAACTATCCAATGTTTATATCATTCTATATACATATATATGTAAGTCTTGGCAACAGTGCGCTGTGCGTCCAGCCAAGTGTCTAGCCTAGTCTTAGAACTAGAATTAGCTTAGTTTTAACAAGAAAAAATCAATATAAACTCTGTGTTAACAAAACGTGCATTATACCGTACAAGTGCGTACACGTTGTAATACTCAAAAATCAAATCAAATGGAAAACACTAACATTAACATTAACAATAACATTAACATTAACAGTAAAACTTAACATTAACATTAACATTATATATATGATAGAGTTATGTATAATTAGATACTAGCTAAAACGGTTGGATTTTCGTTACGACAGTCAGTCAGCAGTCAAGTGGCATTATCGGCCGATTTCGAGAGATATTTTAAAGGTTGTTTTTAATTATACAATACAAATACAAATACGATACGATACGAAACATACTTACATAGGTATATATACATATATATCTATATATACATGCATAACTTAACAATCGCGTTGTAGACTTAGGCTTAGAGTTTGTTTTTCTTCAATGCAATACATACATATACACACACATATATATATATTGTATGTGTTTACAACTATATATATATATTTTGTACATATGCCAAAGGAAGTATTTTAAAGCTAATTATATACAGAAATTACTATTCATAGCAATATATAAAAATGATTAGTTAGCGACAATTGAATTGAAATATTAACGAGAAAACAATTTCCCTACTTTTCCCTACATTCTTATGTTTGTTCATTTCATTTGATAGTCTAAGCGTATAAGTACAAAGGAGAAGTATTAACAGAAGTAGTTTTCAATACTCTTTGCAAACAATCTACTCACAATTATTTCTCAGAACTCAGAAACTTCAAGAACTCAAAAACTAAATGAAAAACAAAAAACAAGCCAAAACACAAATAATGTCAAGTGATTTAAAATTAAAGAGAAAAGTAATCTAAAATGCAATTTGAATTCATCTAATAGCTAAGACCCAGTCGGGTGTTTATTACATATTCCATATGCCATATACTTGTGGTATAGTAACACTTGTCTCATAACGTTTTCTTTATTCTGTAACGAAACTAAACAGCCAGTTTGAACCGCAGTCCTACCTAAGCAATGTGCATTGATACAACTTACGCTATATCGAATATCTACCATTTAGGCATATAACGTTTTTATTTAGTATTAAAAAGGATAACAACTCTTACGTATTATATGTATATATAAATTGAATTGTGAAATCAAAATTTGCATAAATGCTCTTCTATACAAGCTTCCACAAAATGACATTTGATATCATGTATATTATATATATGATAAACTATACATTTAATATATACACTCTACTATTTTATTAGGCCTAGGCCAAGTTTCGAAGAAACAAAGTGAATTATGTTTAGTTTAGCTGCATGCAATCAATCATATGTTAAGTTTTTAATGAACCCCCTCCTCCTACACGCGCCCACTCATCGACTATATACATTTACTATATATACATATATCTATCTATATACAACAGACAATCAGACAGACGATTGATCGTAAATTGAAATTATGGTACCAACTACAAAACGTTTTCTCCAGAACAAATAACAAATACAAAGACGTACACACTTGTGATTTTAAACTGCAATTTTTACACAACAAAACAACAAAACAAACAAACGACAAAACTTAAGATCATAATAAACTTTTAATTAGAATTGTTAACAAATTGCTAAATAATGTTAAGAAATAATTTATTGAATACAGAGCAGTCAGAAACCAAAAAACCAAAAAACAAAAACAAAACCAAAACAAAAAAAACACTCGTCAATTAAGTGATATTTATTAATTGGTACATATATAGGCATATAAAGAAGAAAGCAAAAGCAACAACATATATAAAATAGAGTGTACCATCTTTCAAAATATATATGTACATATATATACATATGTATATAATTATTAAATTACATAGCAAAGCTTTAATTTTTCATTCAAATAATCGCTTAAACTTAATGTAAACTAAAACTTTCGATTCACAACTATAAAAAAAAGAAGAAAAAACAAAGGCAACATTTGATTTAGTCATAGAATATAAAGACAATAAAACGAATGAGGCATATATTAATATTATATATAAATTAAATAAAGACGGGCCAGAGCTTCAAGAATTCCAAAGAACCCCTAAAAAATAGCTAAATAAACCACAAAAACTTAGTCCAACAAATTGAACCAACCAAATATAAAAAACAAACAGTCCTATGCATTTAATATAGCAGTGGAACGAATCGTCAAACAATGCAAACACACAAAAAAATATATATAACATAAATAGTGTATATATGCATACATATATATATATATAGTTAATACCAATTAAGTACAGCTGGTTTGATTAGGCATGCCTTACAGTATAAACGATTTTATTTGTTGAGGTTCAAAGTAAATTTAAAAACAAAAACAAGTTAACGTTTCATATATATATCAACAAAAATAGTAAAAAAAAGGAAATTATATATTAATAATGATTATAATTATATATAGTAAGTTAAATATAGGAGCATACGAATTGTTTAACATATGCTCTGCAAACAATGTCAATTATTTTTAATTTGCGTTAACAAAAAAAAATAATACCAAATAAGTAAGAGCAATGCAGTCGGGTATAACCGACTCTCCAATACTCGTTCATGGTGGGAAAAAAATTGATAAATTGATTTATTAAAATTCAATGTGCTCCGATTAGATTAGATCATATATCATAAAAACAGTAGTTCAATTTGTAGTGCTGCTCAACAGTAAGTCATTCTGTTGTAAAACTCTTGAATATATAGTTTTTTTCCGATTTTCCATTCTGCATGCATTTGTGTTTAGCTAATTTTGTATTATCTCTATAGATAAGGTTCCAGTTCCTAAGTTGTAAAAGTTAAAATATTGTTTACAGAATTTTATAAATTGCTAATTTAGTATCTAACGCTATCAGAAAAAGATACGTAAGACTCTGTACGTCTATATATAAATTTATCCTACCACCAGATGTACCCTGGTTTTTTCACCACTTGAACGAGTAGAAATAGAACTAACAACAAAATTACAAAACTTAGTATAAAAAAACATTTTTTGTATATTAGAAACGCGTTTTAGTCCTCATTCCAAGCATAATCAAAAAAAAAAAAAAAAAGAAAAGAAAAAGTATATTAAACTTAGCTTCAAATTATACTTATACATGTATATATGTATATGCATAAATATATTTATATATATACATAAATATGTATACATATATATACATACATATTGATAACTGAGCTCAAATAGCAACGGATCGAAAATGAATCAATAACTATATAGAATATATAGATATAAATATATGTATATATCATTTTAAAGTTTCGCACATGTTTTAAATGATTTTTTCAATGAAAATTATTTGCCAATTTGATTTGCTTTGATCCGCTATGCTCATAGTCCTAGTTAAAGATATATGTATATATATATATATATATTTATATATGTATGTATATGCATATATATATATAGTGTCCCATATTGAACCGAATTCATATCAAAAAAAAAAGAAAAACAAAAAAATCCAACATTTGCAATAAAAAAGCATATATATATATATTATACACATATATATATATTTACTCGGGTACAAATTGGTACAGTAAAGACATTCGTTTATACAATATTTACTGTCTAAATATTATATAGTCATTATACTTATACTAAAAAGAAATACTTATACGTATAACTTATCAAAAGTCAAAATTTATTAACTGAAAAACAAAAATGAAAATCAACTTTTAAAACTGAAAACATTTGAAACAAAAACAAAAAGAGAAATGAATATTGAATAATAACAACAGTTGACCACGGTGCACAGTGGATGTGAACAGTGTTAAGAGCAAAACATATAGTCTATATATAAAAAATAAAAATAAAAAACAAAGAACTTGTTGATAACAATATAAAAACAAAAAATAGCAGAACAAATTGTTTTCAGTTGAAAGTTCCAAATGCATATATATGTATATATGTATGTATGGAGCAGATCGTAACTATTACATAATAGTGATTATTTCCATTCGGTTAATAACTCTTAAGGGTTTTTGTTAAATTTCATTATATTTATATATTCATATGTTAATAAAAATAATTTCCAAACTACAAAATAACAGCCAAGTGGAAGCAGGACGCGGCGGACAGAAGCAAAAGCAGCAAAATCTACGTATGTATGCGAGGGTAGTCTAATTAATTAATACTTTAAAATCATTAATGAGTTTTTAAAAACTAGTTTTTATATTATTTTCATACATAAATTAATTCGTATTATTCTAATTTGTTTTTTAAGTTTCAACATATGCTTCAAGCTACCCTCGTTATGCACGTTACTTCTGCAGCAGCTGCAGCATTTGTTCCAGCTTCTGCTCGATGTGCTGCAGGCGCCTTTCGGTGTTCTGCTCCCGCTGACGCCTCTGCTCGCCGCTGGAGCGCTGCTCGATGAGCGCCAGGGCCAGCTTGACGGTGCGATTGTCGATGCGGGAGCATTTGCCACTGAGCACCGAGCTGCAGCAGGGCAGAAGATTCAGGGGCGGATCGAGCAGCTTCTGTTGGCAATCCAGATTGGTGGGCACCGCCTGGAAGTGGGCGTTGTTGCGCTGCTTCATCTCGGTGGGCTCGACGAGCGGCACGAGCACCTTGTTGCCATCGTTGGGCAGCACCGAGATCTGGCGCAGCGCCAAATAGTTGGGATAGACGCGAATCAGTCGCTCGTAGGCCCAGCGCAGCGGCTTCGTGCTCATCAGGTAGCCCGTGCGTCCCTTGCGATCCATCAGCACCTGCTCGTAGCGCAGCAGCGTGTTGGTGCGGCAAATAGCGCCGTTCAGCTCCGCCTGGGCTTTGATGGCCTGAGAAGGATTAGGGAGTGAGTATATCAAATGTGGATTCAGTAAGAGCTGAGCTCACCTGGGTATCGGACACGGCCAGGCCATTGAGCAGATTAAACAGGACAATGGTCATGAAGAAGACGAAGAGCAGGAAGATGAAGTAGGTGGGCACGCTGTCGAACTTAATGTCTCCGGCGTCGAACTCGCCCGTTAGCATGACTATGGTCTTGATAAGCGCCTCGATGGGCTTCGAGAAGCTATTGAAGCCACCATCCTCCTCAGCCCCCGGTTGTGGCTGCTGCTCCTGCTGGTCCTGCGGCTTGCCGAACAGTATGTAGAAGCACAAGCTGAAGGTCACCACAAAGATGGAGTAGAGGCCGAAGCTCTTGATGAAGCTGCTGGAGACAGCGCGCAGCATAAGCATGTGCGTCGATATGGACAGAACGGGCAGCGAGCCCACCAACAGGCAGAACTCCAAGGCAACCAGCAGGATGGTGCAGACGGCCAGCACGCGCTGTGTCTCCTTGTCGAAGCTCGACTCCTTGCAGGTCATAATGGACAGGACGATCAGAGCCAGCTCCAGCAGATTGGTTAGTGAAAAGAAGTAGTTCCACTTGGGCGCCATTAGCAGCTGTATCAGCTCCCGTATGATCAGGTAGCAGATGCCCACCCAGGAGCAGGTGGCGAAGAGCACCGTGAGTTCCGTGTGGCTGCTCTCGTGGAACTTGAGCAGCGTGTAGATGATGATAGAGCCCGTGAAGAAAGTGTAGATCACGAAATTGATGTAGAAGATGAACGAGAGTCGATGCCACTTCAGGAAGAGGAAGCTGGAGATCAGGGGATGCTGCAGCAGGTGTCGCAGCTCCTTCGACTTGGCTATGCAGGCGATGGGCGCCATTTCGTCCTGCGCCGGCGCAGATTGCCCCTTGGACGGCTGCTGCTGGGCAGCTGGCTGCTGGCGCATCAGGTTCTTGTAGTCGATGATTATCTCGAAGTTCTGGTCGCCCGGCTTCTGGGTATTGGTCGTGATGCAGGAGTCGAAGTGCTGCTCTAGCAGCTCCGGCCACATGTCCTCTATGGCCAGCTCGCCGAAGACGCTCTTCGAGCCGATGTAGGCGCCGCGGCAGAGCAGCGTCTTCACCGCCTGCATGTTGCGGTACTTGACCGCGTAGTAGAGCGGCACTTGGCCGCTGGCATCCTTCTCGTTAATGTCCACCAGCTGGCTGTCGAGCAGCAGCTCGAAGCAGCGCGCGTGATCACAGAAGTCGTCCAGCGGCTGCTGATCCAAGCGGCTAATCACGGCATTGAGCAGCGCGCTGCCACGCTCCAGCTTCAGCTCCGGGTGCTGCAGCAGCTGCTCCAGAGCTCGCCAGTTGCCCCAGATGATGGCCAGCTCGACGGCTGAGCTTGCCTGTCCCACTGGCTTCTGATTGATGTTGACACCCGACTGGACTATGGCCTTGAAGGCCCGCTGCTTGCCCAGCTTGATGGACTCCAGCAGCAGCGGCAGATGCTGCTCCTGCTGTACATTGCGCTGGTTGTCCTTGTCGCTGAGGTTCAACTGGTGCTCGGCGAACAGCTGCTCGAACTGGGACTCGTCGCCGTCGCGCAGCTGCCGCAGCAGTCGCTCAAAGTCCACCTCCCCATCGACGTTCACCAGCCGCTGCGCCGGCAGCTGCAGCCCGGGATGCTGCGCCACCAGCAGCTGACGCACCTGGCCATTGCGATAGGTGTCGATGTCCAGGTTGGGCTGCTGCAGGAAGAGCTGCACCAGCTCCTGCTTGGCAGCGAACGGTACCTTGTTGTTGCGCAGCACCAGGTGCAGCGGCGTCTGCTCGCCCTGGTCCACGACGTTGGGCGAGGCGCCGTAGGCGAGCAGCTGCTGCATGCATTTGTGCACCTGCTCCACGTTCTCCGGGGTCAGATTCTTGGCCAGCGAGTGCAGCGGAGTCAGCTGTCCATATTTGCGATCCACCTGCACCTCGGGCCGGCGCAGCAGCACTGCCAGGTTCAAGGGATCTCTGGAATCGCAGACATAGCTGATGGCTGCCTTATTATGTTTCTGATTGATCTGAGGGAGAGAGAGAGAGAGATTTGAGATTAGCTTCAGCTGCAGCTACTCACTACTCATTACTCACATGATTCACATTGCAGCCATGTTGAAGACACGCCTCGATAAACTCCGCACAGCCCGGCGTGGATAAGGCCTTCTCGTAGATGCTCGCGTGGCGCTCATCCTCCAGATCGGGCTGTGCGCCCATTTGGAGCGCCGCCCGGAACTCGTTTATTTTGCGACTGGCCAGCGCCGCGGCCAGCTGCGTCTGCGGATCACTCAAACCGCAACCGGTCAAGTCCATCTTTGTTGTGTAACGGTAGAGGTAGAGGTGTTAACTGGAATGGAAAATGGTAAAGGTGAGCATGATATCCATATATGGGAGGTAGTCTAACACAGCATGGGACTTATAAGACTAGATTGTATGTACGATATATATGTGCTATATGATCTATTGTCGATAGATAACTCATCATAGAGCTACCAATGAATTGTCTGGGTATTGCTCTTACTTTTAGAACCCTTAAACAACGAGGTTTGCATAACAGTTTTTAAACATATCTTATATATGGGTTGTTCCTGAGAGAGCTTAACCTTAGTTAGAAGTTATTTATTTATTTTAGTTTTATGCATACATTTATATACAATATATGCAATATCATGATAAGACTTGATATATTCAATATCAGACATCAATAACTTGTCTTTATGTCCGAACCCTTTAAAAATTATCTTTTGCTAAACAGCAGAAGGCGTGGCGAACCATACAAAGTATATAAATATATATAAACATGTGCATTTTATATATACTTTATATAATAACATAATATGTATAGCAACGTTGGACAGCAATATTTAGTGATAAGTAAACGAGCATATATGTACATATATGCTACTACAAACTGCCCTTTAGCGTTTAACAATCTATTTATTCAAGTCTTATCATGAGAGCCCATAAAATATTACTTGTATCATATTATATTACATATAATATAAATAAGCTCAAGTCTAGATTACTTATATGGACTTAACCATCAAATGCCCCTCGGAAATAGTATACCATTCGCACAATAAAAAAAAAAAAAAAAACAGAAGAAACCCACATTCAATTTAAAACGTAGTTGCATCTATCCAGCTATGCGTATTCTATTTGTGCTAGGCTAAACGAGAGATGGGGGCATGGAACCTTGAAGCTGAACAAAAGTTTTTGGCTGACAGAGATAGAGAGAGACAGAGAGAGAGAGGGAGAGATGCTTGACACACGCTTCATGGTACGTTGATTTTCACAAGCTATGAAGCGGGCGGGTTTTGGCCAAGTGTTGATGGTAGCTTGACCGTTGTTTTTTGGTCAAAAGTTGCTTTACAGGTTTTTCTCATAAGCAACCCAAAAAATTGAAAAAAAAAGAAAACACAAAAGCGAATATCAAATACAAGATAATAAATGTACAATTGGATTTTGTGTGGTAATTAAAGAAAGCACTCGCCTAAGTGCTTTCTGTGGTTCGCTCTCATCTAATTGCTTATGGAATTATAACAGTTGCGTGGGCGTGACCGCATCTTGGCCATGTGATCGCTCCGCTGACTTGGCGATCATGGCAGTCAGTCTTTCAGGTTTTTCGTTTTCCTAACCATCATAAAGAATAATCATAAAATAATCGACATATCAATATCAATTAGCAATCAATTTGTTGCGCTTTACGCTTTCAATTCTCAGGCCGCAAAGCTCGATTTGAAGTTTCCGAAATATGAAAAAAAAATTATAAAAATTTATGGTAATCGGGTGTAACTGAATGTGTAATACTCGTTTACAATAAAAGAGAAGAGAGACGTGATCTATATGTTAGTAGAAATCAAACTTATATTTATCTTTATCTCTATCCGGGGTAACAATTTCGAGCTGTAAAGATATTTCAACTACATTGCTATAGAGGAAGATCATCATTACATGCCCCACACAAACTAATATACTCTTTAATCACAGCTCGAAAAAGTATTTTTAAATATCGAATTCAAAGCGGCTTCTGCTTCTTCTTCTTCTGTTTGGGGCCGTTCAATTCGAATCTGTTTTGACGCTTGATATGTGTGAGAAATCGGCTAATCACGCCAGAGACGAAGATCCGAGCTCATTTGAATATACCCCAGCTGCTGTATATATAATTAAATGTACAGCTGAGCTGAAGAAGAGGAAGATAAATACGATGAGGAAGAAGAAGAGAGGACATCCATTAGTAATCAGCGAACAACTAATAAGTAGCTGTCGCCATTTGATAGCTTTTACAAATTATTTATTGTAAGACAACAACAACAAATATTTGTTGTTGTTGTTACCTGACCCCATGTCTTGAGAGCTAACTCCACGAGGCATTATTTGCAGCATCACTTCAGCTAATTGGCTGGCTTTATTCGGGGGTTCGAATTCTTCAGTTTGAGCTGCCTCTATTATTACATCGAAGATAGATGATAATTTGTGCGGCCTATGAACTTGGATTTTGTTTATCAGGCAGAGTTTTATTGGTAGGTGTGAAAGCCGCTTAATTAAGGGCAGCTTAAGGTAGGGTAGAAAGGTTCGAACTTTGAACTAAATGGAATATTTAGTTAATACATTGAACAAACTATAATTTATTTACATTTGAAATGATAAGCTGAGTTTCGGAATATGTTTGAGCATGACTCATGGGCTTTGTTTTGGATATGGACTCAAACTATGTGACGAGTCTGCAGTAATTAGCATATTTTTAATATGATATTTCTTTTATAACTGAAGTTCAACTAGAAACGGAATATCGGAATGTCCACGCTGGTTCAATATACCTCTCTTTAAGATTAGTCACAGGCCCAATCGCATTTGCTATGTTCAATTCACTTTACATGGATTCGAACTACTCATAGTTGAGATTACAGCTATTGTAAAGCTTAAGATTTATTTTTATAAATTTAAGAAAACATGATTCAATACAATTTTTCTTTGTTCTCATGTAAGCAAGCAGAGAACAAACAGTTCGAACTCCGCTACTCTCTTAATAGAATTGTCAACAAATTAGCTTCAGCGCTATTTGCCTTTGGCTGCTGTTTGCAAAGCCAATTAAAGCTGTCGCATGACAAAAGAATTCATTGTTTGGCGAACAAATAGAACTTAAAGGTATTAGTATTAGAATGAAGTAATTGAGCAACTGTTTGCCATTCTTCCTCTTCTTCTTCTGTATAAGTCTCGAATTGAGATCTGAAAAGTAAAAGTGCAAAAATGCAATCTCTGCTGCAATATCCGCCGCATTTCGCAGAGCTGGACAAACTTGTTCAGCGAGTTTTCCTTGCAGACAGAAATCGACAAAAAATAAAAGTTGAGAAACAATTACTTAACTTCGAGGAAGTTTTGCGCAACTCAAGTTCCATGACAAGTTTATTGCACGGATCGCATAAACAAAAAACAAAATGAAAAAAAAAAAACAATTAAATGTTAGAGTGACAGACTAGCAGATACCCTGAAACCCTGTGTGGAGTGATTGTTTCAAGCATTTCAGTTTGAAGTCTAAAACTAATCATTACTTTAACTGAAACTATATTCTCTTAAAGGGAAATATGATATGTATGGGCAAACGACCGAACAGGCGAGCCAGAGAACGGAAGAACTTACAGCAAGACAGAGTTAAGGATGGGTCGACAGAGATACGGTCAGACAGACAGATACATGAACTAACAGGTAGATGGAAGTATTAACTTATAGACAGATAAACGAATTGACAGAATCAGTACAATTAGGCTGTCGGATGTATGAACAGTAGAACGGAACAGATAGAGAGACAGGCAGACACAGAGATAGACGGATAGGCAGAGGGATAGGCCTACAGATGAACGAACAGATGAACATGTGAGTGGACAGACACAAGCCGAAGCTGAAGCTGATAGAAGAATAGACAGAGATATAGAGATACCAAAGGACAGTGCTACGTTGAATCTCCAAGAGATTCTAATCACGAATATATATAGTTATATACTTTATAAGGTCAAACTTCCACGCCTCTGACTGTTACAAACATTTGCACAAACTCACAATACTCAAAAACTAAAATTTTCAATGGGTTTAGGGTATCAAACAAAAAGAACAATAAAAACATTTATGTTTGTCAGCAATTTTGGGACTCGAGTTCGCTGTACGTGACGAGCTGTCTTTGAGAGGGCGAAAGGCGTGCCAGAAAAGTCGGGCATCGTGATCTCAAATCTCTAGAAACTCTCCAGATGGGCCGACTGCACAAATACACATGCACAGTCAAGTATATAAGTATGTATATATGGAATAAATAAAATGAACATAAACTCGATAGAAGTAATCAGTTGAATACCAACAATTTTGTAACGATCCTATTATAGTGTATGGAATATGTATATATATATGTATATATATAATGATCGTTACAAATTTGTTAGTATTCAAGTGATTAGCTCTAGCGAGTTTATGTTTATTTCATTTATGGCCATTTTTAATGCAGCTGCAAAAAATGCTGTTTATATTACAGTTTGAAGAATGTTTATTCCACTGAAGAGAAAGAAGAAGAAGCAGCAGCAGCAGCAGCAGTCGTCTATAAACACGAACACACTTTTTCATAGAGCTAACAAAATCTTGTTTCTTAATGCGATCAAGTGCGCAATTATAAACAGTTCATGTTTAACCAGCAGGAATGAGCTGGAGTAGACAACAGTCGTATACCCTGTAACATTGAGCGAAAACTTTGACAATTTTATCAGGCAATAAGTTATTGAAGCTGGAGAAGGCGAAATATGATAAATCTTAAAAATTATGTTTTACTTTTCTTTTTACATTATCAATGATATAAATATATATATTTATCTTTAATGTTGTTTATTTGTTAAATTATATTCGGTAAGCAGCTTTCCTAAATCTTTCACAAATTTCCAACCTCTATTAACTTTTTAGATAATCTTCAGATTCATTGTATTTTAGGCTTGTAGAGTTTAGTTTCCCTCTCTCTCTCTCGCACTCTCGTACTCTTACTCCTTCGTTCTCTCTCTCTCTCTCTTTCTCTCTCTCTCTTTTTCTATTTCAGTTCCTACCACTTAATTAAGCCCTTTTCTCGCTGATTTTTAATGGGTATTATGAAAACATAGCCCTAGTAGTAAAGCTCGCTTCTGCTTTTTATCTTGTCTTCAGTTTTCAGCATCTCCGAAATTGTCATCATAAAAAAACGTCATAATTAAGATGGATGTGCTCGAGGAGGGCCTGAAGCTGAGCCGTCTGAGCATGACTTCATGCGACGCTCTTTCCTCTCTCGCTCTGCTCTGAGTGGCATACGCCGAAAAACATTTCATTTCCAGCGCGGAAACACACACACGCACACTCACACACACAGACACAGAGACAATAAGTGGATATATATAGTGTCTATATACCCAATGTGCACTTCATAAACAATTGGCTGGCCTAGATGGAGAGCAATAACAAAAACATTTCACGATTACAATAACAAGAGGTTGGGCAGAGAAAGGGGAGCGGGAGCGGGAGAGGGAGAGGGGGCGACAGGGTGAGCAGGGTTGCCCCTCTTTCAATAATTTGTAAAATTAAACGAATTAAATACACACACATATGGAAAATCGTGGCGGTCGAACGAGATTCGCTGCTCGTGTTAAACAAATGCCACGACATATTCCAATTAATTAATCGAAATGAATATCAAATTCGAATTGCCGGCCAAAGAGTTAACAGCTAATTACAGCACCCCCACTCAAGCCCCAATCAAATGTATGCCAGCTACGCCACTGTTTATGATACGAAAAAAGCGAAAAAAATAATTACGAATCGTGGGCGTAGCCAATAGAAAGCAAGCAGGAGCACAGGCAGGTAGTTCAGCGAGAAAGAGAGGGCATGATGGAGGTTTCGGCATGTCCATGCCTTAAGCAGTCAATTATTTGGTTTATGCAGCTAATAGAGCAATAAACATATGCAAATGCTAACACAAACACAGACAAATATAGCGTTGGATTAATGTACTCATAATTGAGCCTAACGGAAATGGCGCATGTGTGTGCGTGCGTGTGTCTGTATGTGTGTGTGTGAGCGTGCCTTAAGTCAATGTTAATTGGGTAACGCAGCGAAAACTGCAATCTATACATATATGTATATAGAGAGAGGTATATAAATGTGTAAATTTATATATATTTATTCTCTCATATCATCAGCTAATGCCTGGCCAAAGGCGTTGCCTTAAAAGGCAGCTACAAGTGTTCTTTTTTTTTTGAATAGATCTACCCACTGAATAAGCCAAAAATTTGTTTAGAAAAACTCAGTTTAGATGAGGTCACAGTACTTTTAAGAAAGATAATGAATATACATATATACATATATCTCTATGCTTAAAATAATGTTTGAAGCATTTTTCAATCATTTGTCTTTAAAATTTTTATTAATTAATTGCAGTTTCTTTTGTTTTTGCGCGTTTTTTATTCCTTGATTCGAAAAACGTGTTTTCAATTTTTATATTTATTTATTTTCTTGTTGTTGTTGTTGTGTGGGTCGTAAGCGCCTTTGCAACTGCGGTTTGATCATTTGTTGTTGTTATTTGTTGTTGGGGTTGTATCTGCATTACAAACGTGATTCACTTTAACTGTCATTTAGTATATTGAAATCTCTGTCGATGAGTGTGGGCAAACGGCATCTCTTGAGATAAATCACTTTCGATTTGCATATGGCTATGATTCATTCCGTTTCGAATAATTCACTTGTTAAGTTTCATTTTGAAAATAGCCATATTTGGGTTTTTTGTTTTTAAATACTTTACACACTCGCTAAATGCTTGCGCGCCAGTCAACTGCACTCCGAAATATCCAAAGACCAACTGATCAGCGCGCTGAACCGATCAACAAGTTGCGATCTCCAACAAACCAGAAGGCAAAGCTGTACATTTCAATGGCATAAAGTAAAAGCAGGCAAAAGTAGGCACTCTGAAGATCGAAAAAGTCAAAAGGGTTTGATTAAAGGGCAATCCTAAAAGTAGGCAATAATATAGATACACAAATACACATATCCAATAACATTACATACCATTGAATGGTAAGGAAAACATTTCATATTTACTCGTCTGCAAGAATAAATAATTTTAATTGCGTACTTTCAGGCATTTTCATTAAATGCAACGGATCTGTTTACAAAAACACTGCATACTTTTGTGCTGGCAACTAAAGAGCTGCACACAAAAAAATAATCAAATCAATTGAAAAAATGTTGCATACTTTCGAGCCTGACAATTGCAACTGCACTTTAAATATAGACCAGATTTGATATGATATACCTTTTTATATTCTCGATGAGACACAGTTTTGTGTGGCATTACAAAATTGAATATCTAACAGATTTTCAATTTCAAGTAAAATATATTTACAGCTGTAGATTCTACTCTCATAGCAGAGAGCAGCAGCTTAACATAAGCTGTTCTTAAGCAACAACAGCTTATGTTAAACTTAGCAGACCACTAACATGTGATATTTATTATAACAGCGCAAAAGTATGCTACATTTTTGTATCAGAGTTTATTTTAGTCAGCATAAAAGTATGCAATGGCAAATGTAGTCAAATGCACATGAATGTTCGAGCAAAGATTAACAAGCGTTATCACAGCTCAGATTATATACATACTAAGCCTTAAATATATTATATATTAATTTAATTAAAATCAGATCTTCGGTCCCCAAGAGATGACTTCCAATGCAAGCATCTTCAGGCTCTCAGCATCGATGTCATGGCTGGCCAGCGTTTTAATCATGTTCTGAACATTCTGCGATTTCTGTAATGACAAAGGAATATATAGTAAATATCTATATTATATAGTGCTCATATTACCATAGTCTTGTCCAGCAGCGATTTAAATGCCTCGCTGCGTATGGCTTCGTAGAATTTGGGAAAAACTGTGCCATTCTTACGTTTCTCGTTGATTAACGACACAAAGCGATCGCGCGGCAGGTGCGTCAGCAGCTCCTGGGCGAAGCTCAAAAAGCTGTTGAAAGTGGGATATCGCTTGGGCACCTGCTGGGCGTCCAGGGGCACAAGTATCAGGACCAAGCCATTCTCATTAAAAATTTCATCCTCCCCCTCGTCGATGTCATTTTCATTTATCGATTCATAGCCGTATCTTTCGTAGGCGATTTCTCTCAGCTGCTGCTTGACGCGTTCGCCGATAAGAACTCGCGATCTGATAGCCGTATCATTCAAATGCACGAAATTTATAACCTCAATTATCTCGGGCAGCGCCTCGGCGCGTTGCTGCAAGTGCTTGAAGTCGGAACTGCGCAGAAATTTGATCGCTTTGCGGAATCCAGAGTCGGTCAACATATGCTCGGCGATGACCTCATCGACGGTGATGCTCGGTATCAGCTCGATGAAGTCGCGCAGATCCTGCAGCAGCTCTGGCGAGTAGGTGACATGATCAGTCTGCAACTTTGCTGGCCACCAGAGGCTGCTGCGTGCAGCAAGCGAAACACCGCACAACGCAAAACAAATCGCGAACAAAATTTTCGACATCACCACTTAAGCTTATCGAACCGCACTCCTCCGTGTCTGGCGGTGAACTGACTGACGCCTTGCTTGAAAACGAATTATGCTCAGCGACTGCTGCTCACGCACACTAGCATCCTGTATAAGTCTTTTGCTTATCAGCCTACAGTTAGGTTGGGTTTGGAAGAGCGAGAGCGAGGAAGAGAGAGTGTCGGATATACAATTACACTGTGCAATACATACATACATACAAGCATGCTTTTACATATGTATGTATGTACATTTGAAGCGTTTTCTGCTTTGTTTATGGTTGAGCCGCGCCTAAAAGAGTGTACGCCGGTTAAAGTAAGTTGTATAAGTGTTTTTTATTGCGCACATTTGCATGGCATTTGTTTTCATATTAGTGAAGGAGAGAGTTGTGTATTCCAGAGCAGCAGGGAGAGCACTCAATATCAAATTCTCTCATACAAATATTGTCAAAGTACAGACACTGATATGCATTGATGTGTTTTGCATTTTGAGACGTCAGCCACGAGAGCGCAAGAGAGCATGTATAAGTGTATATGTGTGTGTTGTCTTTTGCTTTTCTTATCTCCATAGAGAGTGATTGACAGCGGAAGAGAGCAAATGCCGGCAAGACGGTTCATTAGTTGTGTTCATTTTGTGTAAACAAAGCTGAAGACAAATGAGAAGCAAACGTACAGTGACTTTAATTAGTATGCGCATTCGCGCACAGATATTTGATTGTTTTAAAATTGAAATAATCTGTTTAATTTGACATTATTTATAATTCACTCTTATTAATATTATTTTTGATTTGTCTGAAAATGTTTATATACATTATTTATTTAAAAAATTTTGAGTAAACAGTAGTTGCTATAGATAAACTTATTGATATATGTATGTCTATGTCTAGTTTTTGCTGAGACTAAAATTAAAGATTGCACATTTCCGGCCCAAAGACTGCTAACATTTATCACAATTCGCATCCGATAACTAGCTGATGCGATGTAAGCTATACGTATGTGTATATAAATATTTGTATATATAAGTATGTGTATATTGTTCAGTTAACTATAGAGTATTCATTGCTTGTCCGGAGTGGAGACAGTCCCGCAGTGATGTGTCACCCATAGGGGCAACTATTGCGATATCACCTGCAGTCGCTCCCACCCGATCTTATGTATATAATATTTCTTATATTTAGGTTTAAATTGCACCTTATGGTTTGGCAAGAATCGTAGTATTATTGCACCTGTTGGTTGCTTAACTTAATGGAAGTCTTTCGTCTGGTTCAGATATTGCACATTCCTAAACTATATACTATATATAGAGATGTATAAACTAACTTTTTCGTATCATCTTGTAGAGCACCGAGTGGGTCTCGATGCTCTCCGCACCCGACTCCCACATGTCCTCGGCGTTCGTCTCCTCATCCGACGAGCCGCAGCAGGTGCTGTGGCCCCTGCGCTGCTCATCCTCCGAGGAGTATGAGGACATCGTGTGGGAGCCGTGCAGCTCATTGGACTGTGAATGTGTCAGAGTCTTATCCGATTCGGCATCGCTCAGATCCTCGCCAGCATTGGGAGCTGCTCGATTGCTGCCCGGCGAGACCATGTGTTCGAGATCCTCGAAGCGTGAAGCATCCATCTCCAGTCTGTTGCCGTTCACGCTCTCCTCCTCGTTGTCTTCGATGGTGTCCACGCGAATGATCTGGCGCTTGAAGTTGTAGCGATCGTAGACGTTGCGTTTGTACAGCTCCGTGGAATCGGTGCTCATGTAGCCGCTGTCCAGCTGCCCGAAACGCTGCTCGTAGTAGTTCTGGCCCACCGGCTGCGTCTGTGATCCGGGCTGCGCCGCTGCAGCCTCTATGATGGAGGCGATGCCATCCTCGTCCTCCAGGAATCCGGCTGCAGTCTTGCTGCCATACGTCGGAGCCGGACTTTGGCTGGGGCTGAACTTGTTGGCCGCCATGGTGACGAACTTGCGCCACGCGTTCTTCAGATCCTTGGCCTTCTTGGCCCGATCCTTCAGCCCGATGGCGATCTGCATGCCCGCCGTCAGCTGCGCCGGCTCAATCTCGCAGCGATAGACGGTCTGCACGTTAACGTTGGAGCTGGTTGTGGAAGTGCCGACGCCGCTGCTGGCCGCTCTCTGGGGATAGGCGATGCCCACTGGCACGCCCGCATTCCGGTACAGTTCCTTGGTGCGCTCCGAGAGGTGGCTGCTGCTCCTGTTCGAGCGCGAGCTGATGGACAGCGCGTCGAACTGATTGAGATCCACGTCCTTAAGGTTCTTTACGTTATTGTTGTTGTTGCTGTTGTTGTTGTTGCTGGAGTCCAGATCAGAGGCGTCCTTCAGCTCCAGCTCCAGCTGCTGCTCCTTTTCCTGTCCCGCTTCGCCATTGCACTCCCGCTTCCGCCGGTTGAGATACTTGTTGAGGCTGTAGTCGTTGCGCAGGCTGTTCATCTTCTTGCCGTAGATGCCCTCGATGCCGTCGTAGTCCGCGTCCAGCTGCGCCTTTTGCTCCAGCATCGAGGACTTTCCTTTCAGCTGCTTCGACTGCTCCGTCATGGCCGAGATGACGCTAGACATGGTGTTGTTGCAGGAGTTGTCCAGGTTGTCTGAGACGCCCGTCAGCTCGGTTATCTCGCTGCGCAGGCTGTAGGCATCCTCATCCGCAGCTCCGCCCCTCTCCTGGTAGCTGGGTGAGGGTGGGGGCGGAGGCAACGGCCGCTTGTTGTGCACCAGTGGAGCACAGTAGTGCTGCTTCGCCTTGCCCTGCCCCTGCTCTGGCTTGGCCGGCAGCTGCTTTTCATGCAGCTTGGGCGAGGATATTGTTATGGTAGTCTTGTTGGCGCTGGCCTTGGTCACGTCCACTACGGACAGCGTGGGAGAGGACTGCAGGCCGCGCTGCCGCCTGGAGTGCTTCGCCTCCAGGGTCAGGATGCGGCCCTGCTCGTCGCTCAGCTGAGGGCGCTGCTGCTGCGGCTCGCTCTTAAAGTTCTCCTGCACGGCCAGAGGAGACTCGTAGATCTCGCGCAGGTTGCGAAAAGAGTTGCTGGAGCGCAGTATGAAGGAGGCCGTGCGCGGCTTGTTCAACTGGCTGCTCTCCACACGACAGCTGCCTTCCGCCACCTGCCGGCTGAGATCGGGCAACGAGTTGATCTGGTTGTAGTCGTCGACCTCGGCGTCGGCTCTGCTCTGCCGGCCGTGATTGTCCCAGGCATTGATGTCGCAGAAGCTCTGCTTCTTGGGCTTGCGGTCGAGCGTGTCCGGCTCGAACTGATCGCTGTCGGTGCGCTCCATGTCGGAGGGCGGCTCGTGCTCCACTTCGATGGTCATGCTGCCGCGAAAGGGCGTGTCGTACTTGATGCGCGCCGCCGCCTCCTTGTGGCGCTGGGCCTGGCCATGGTGCTGGCCGTGCTGGTGCTTGCCAGCCAGGCGCTTCTTCAGGTCGCCCTCCTTGCGAAATCCGTTGACCCGATCGTAGACCGTATGGCTAATCTCCATCTCCTCCTCCAGGGGTAGTGCCGTGCTCAGGCTGGGGCTGAGCTGCGAGCTCACATCGGAGGAGGGCGAGCTGGAGGAGTGGGAGCTCTTGCGCTTGCTCGGCTCCAGGCGCTCCAAGCTGTCCGTCTCGTAGTCCACGATCAGATACTGCGGCGACTTGCGCCTGTAGATCGGTGAGTCCGGCTGGAATTGCTTCAGACTCTTGCGGCTCAGAGAGCTGTAGTCCGGTGTGGGCACGGATGGGATGCTGCTCTGTGTGCTGCTGTAGATCTCCTTGATCTTCTTCTCGATGGTGCTGTCGTAGTCCGGCGTGGGAATGTGCGCCGCATACTCCCGCTTCAGCGAGTCGTATATCAGCTCCGCCGGCTTCATGTTGCGCAGCATATTGTAGTGCTGTCGGTCGAAGGAGTTGAGCGAGGTGGGCGTCGAGTTGGCCGCGGCGAATTGGTCCAGGACATCGCCCCGTTTGCGCAGGGACTTGGAGTGGCTGGAGGCGCTGCGCATGGAGCCAGCCGGCGAGTCGGCCAGCATGAACTTGGGGTTGTTGTAGATCTCGCCGCCAGTCTCTGCGAAGCTATAGACGTTGGCGGACACGGCTGCCGCATACGCCGTATAGCTGTCATAGGGCGGGGACTTGGGCTTGGCGGGCTCGGGACTGGACTTGCTGGAGCGCAGATCTTTGCTGGAGCCGGACTGGGGCTCTGGCCTGGACTGCGCCTCCTGCTGCGCCTTGGGCATGGGCGGCGGAGGCGGACGCTCCTTGGGCGCTGAGATCTCCTTGCGCTGCGTAGGCTTCGTGGGCGACCCACTGCTCTTCTTCGCCGGCTGCGTCGGCTCCGAGTTGGGCACGCTCTGCAGCCACTGCTCGATGCTGTTGCGCTTGTCGCCCAGGCTCTTGGCCTGCAGGTTCTGCTGCTGCAGCAGCGGCGCATTGTACCTGGTCGAGCTGGAGTCCAGGCTGGCCTCCTCGTGTATGATGTTCAGCGAGGGCTGATAGCGCTTCGCGGCCATCTTATACTTGGCAATGGCGATGACCTCGCGAATCTTCTGCAGAAACTCAATGGCAGCTTGCGGCGGCTCCTGCGGCGATGGGATGCAGAGATTAGGAATTGCAGGGATAGGGATGGGGTCTCGTCTTGGACTCACCGCTAGCAAGTGTGGCTCGAAGTAGGCCGGGTTGAAGTAGAGCTTCTTGCGCACGTTACCATTGACCATGGCGCGAAGATTCTCCAGCTTTTCCTCGCTCATCAGATCCTCGATGACGGCCACGTTCTCCGCGGGCAGGCACTCGTTGTCCTGGCGAAAGTCGTCCGAGTCGTGGGAGGAGCTCTCCGCGCCAGAGCTGTGACCCGGCTTGGGCGACTTGTTCAGCTGTGGATGCACCAGAACCGAAACCGAGCTCTGCAGTAGAACCAGGTCAGGCTGTCTACCATAGATCGAGTGTGCAGCGATTGGGACTCACCTTGATCTTCTCCTCCATCTCGCACTCGGAGTTCGAGTTGGAGATGTCGCTGGCGAAGCCCGAATTGTGCTCCCGTTCTCCCAGCTGCGGAAAGTGCTGCAGCAGCGGATTGTTCTTCACAATGCCCAGATCATCCTTGAGGCTGGCCATGCTGGCCATGCTGGCGCGCGTGCCAGCCTCGTTGCCGTTCCCGCTGCCCAGGCCCATGCTGTTGGCCGAGTAGATGCTGCCCACCCGACTGAAGGGCGCTCCGTACGTCACCTGGTCGTTCTTCGGGTAGTTGATCTCGTTGGCCAAGTTGTCCAGCGAGTGGCGGGAGTTGTGCCGCCCCCGACTCTTGCGCTTCTTCATGTACAGGTAGAGGAACACGGACGCCACATAGATGAGGCCCAGCAACAGGCTGCAGATGCCGATGACCACGTACTCCCGCATGGTCATGCCATCCGAAGTGGAGGCCAGAGTGGTCGAGTTGGCGGGCTGAAAGAACACCTCCGGCACATCTAAGCGGGAGGTGGGAGGAATATTAGAGGTGGGCAGGGAAATGGGCACTCGGGTGGACTTACTGTGCGTGTATTTGACAGGACTGCCATTGACCCGGAATGCCACGCAGGGCGAGTGCACGTTCTTTGGCGGCATCAGATGATCTGGGAGAGAATGGAGGGAGATGAATGAGTTTGAGCTGCTGTGGTCTATGCTTTATCTGTCTCTATTAGTCATATCTCTGTCCATTTGTATATTTCCCTCGATCTCTAGATCTTCAGATCTACACTCACCTTTCTGGCTAGCGTTCAGGGCCACGGTCATGTCGCGGCACACCAGATGCACCACGATCAGGCGGCCCTGCATCTTCTGCCGCAGCTCCGTCTCGCCCAGCCACTGCAGAAAGCTGCGACCCTCGTCGCGGAACATGCGAAATGGATAGTCCGTGTCAATGGGGTTACGCAGATCCGACCAGCCATTCGAGCTGAGGTACTGGGCGCCGGTAACCGCACAAACCGGCGTGTGTATATCTAAGTGAACAAATGTATATAGAGCTATATGGTATATGTCTGTGTGTGTGTGTGTGGGCTATGCTTACTGGGAAAACTGATTTCTCTGCTGGGGTAAATGATTTGGCCGCGCAGCGGCAAAAACACAAATGGAATTTTCTCCGACGATGAGCCGCTAACAAATGGTGAGAGAGAGCATTCTGCAAAAATAAAAAAAAAATAAAAAAATAAATTCAAGAAAAACATCAACAAAAAAAAATAGCTCAATGAGAAAGTCTGGACAGCGACGACAGCAGCAAAAATATGAATTAGAAATAATATCTGAATAATATCTGATTGCTTATAGGACAGCTGTGATAACATCATTCGATCTATTATTGATACACAGCCAGACGAATTTTCCCAAAACACAAAAAATAAATCATTTATTGTTTCTGTTTTTGTTTTTGTTTTTGTTTTCGAAACGCTCTTACTTTCCGTCTTGATGGATTTTCGAAGGTTTATTGTTATGGTTATTGTTGATGTTACGATTGTCATTGTTGCTGTCAGCGAAAGTTGGCTTAAACTATTTTTCCTTTCATAAAAGTGCTGCGAGTTGATTTGTTCAATAATAGCACATATTTGCCATACTATCCGATGTCTATGGCCACCGTTTGTTATGCCTTGAGTTACTCTGATGTGCGAAGTTGTTTGACTTGCTTAAGAGGTTTGGCATGCAGGAAGTCAAGTTATGTGGTGTGAATGTGGGGTAGTTAGTGTTGTTGGGAAATATGATTTGAAGTTTGAAAATTCTATATAAATATAATTTCCGGATTTGTTGTGTTTAGGCATAGCTTCAATTTTAAATCAGCTAGTCCTAACTAATCACACGTTGTATAGGAATTATATTATGAATTCATGCAGATCAAGATGATCTTAAGATTATTATATACATATATATTTATTTCTATATCAACATTGTTCCAATGAGCTGTAAACCTTATCCTATTCTTTTCCCTTTTTTGATCTGGACTAACAAGATAGGGTATCTTGCAGGTTATCTAGTACCGCTTTCTTCCACTTAGTTATCTCAGTTATCAATTGCAGCGCATCTAGTCTTCGTCTAGCTCGCTTAAGATCTCTTCCCTTGTCTCTTTGTCGCTGATACATTTTGCGTCACGTTTCGTTTTCATTCTCCAGTCGGAGCGCTCGCGCCCTGCACAATTTTGTTATTATTATTACAGCATTTCTTTTTCGCAATCAAAGCAGAAAAACATAGTTGAGCAACCATTGTGATTTTTTGCTTTTTCGGCTATAATATATATGCAGCTAACAATGCCTGGGAAAATGGTAGCTGAATTTCCCAGCGCCAGTCGCCAGCTGTGGAAATGGAGCACACAATTTGCAACGAATTGGCTGACTAATTATTTATCCAGCGCTTCCGCGTCATCGTCATCGTCATCGCCATCAGGTCTTCCACTTACCATGTATGTCATCCACACATATGCCCAAATCCTCGCGATAGGCGCGCAGATATGGCAAGCAGCGACAGCTGCAGCCCTCCTCCTCCACCGCTTCGGCTTGCCTCTGCATGGCCACGCCTCCTGGCTGAGCGCTGCCACGCTGCAGCTTCATGCGGCGCGTGAGCAGCTCGAGCCTCGAGCTGGCCAGCGAGGCGGAGGCCTGACCCACTGCATCGCCAGCTAAACAAACGCAATAAGCAAACAAACAGAGGCACAGATTAGGCAACGTGTGGCAAATAAAATTTCCATATGAATCGACGAGTTACCGTTGGAGTCGCCACCCAGCCGCACGACAGCCGCTGTGCCGCTGGACAGCCCGATGCAGGTGTCCGCGTTGCAAGCGCCGCCGAGACCCAAACCTGCGTGAAAAGAAAGAGAAACTGTTAACGGAGACGGACAGCGCAAGAGAAGGGAGAGAAGAGAAAGATAGCGGGATGGGGGGAGGCAGAGTGACAGAGTGGGAGACTGCAAGGGGGCAGAACTGTTGTCAGCTTGATTTAAGCCCGTCACAACAGAACGAGCCAACGGGAGGCTACACTGAGCAAAACAAAGATGAAGATAAGATCTTGATGAGAAGTTGAAAATACGCTAAAAAAGATATAGAATATGGAAACTAAATAGACAGCAGTTCTATAGGTATAAAAATAGGGAATATAGTATATTATAAATGCCTTTGTTTTAGATAATATTTGAAGATAATATATAATTTAGATTATGAAAATATTTGATGTATTATATACATATATCGCATAAGTCATCATATAACATCTTCTTTAAAAAATCTACTAAAAATCTAATATATAGTTTCTTCTTTTATATCTGTCGTAGTCTCTTAGTCACTTTCATTTCGCTGAGTGTAACTTAGCTCGGCTAATAAGTTGACTAGCTGGAAATTAATGCTGCTGTCAGCAACATGGCTCACAGCATTAGCACAACATTAGCAACATCAGCATCAGCAACAGCAACATCAGCTGCAGTTGCCGCTGCGAGCAGCTTGAAGCTTAAGCTTTAGGATTTGTATTAGGGGTTATACTATGTACTATATATACTATAGTTGGTGCTTACCACTCGTATAGAAGATATCGCCATCGTGATGCCTTGTCAGATTGATTAGCTGTCCGTTAGACTGTTGCAGATCCTCTAACAGTAAATTTGCTGGCATTAAATCAGCTAGTTGATTTCTCTGAATGTCGCTGTGTCGCTTCTTATTGTTGTTGTTGCTGTTGGCAGCAGCAAAGACAGCCGCTTGGGTCGCTGCCAAGGAGGTGGCGCCAATGACCTGCCCGCCAGCTCTGCTTGTAGGCGCTGTGGGCGTGCCTGTTGCTCTGTGACAGCAGCAGCAGCAGCAAGCGAGCAGCAGCAGCGGCAGCCAGAAGGAATAGCCAATGTTGGTGCGAGACATCGCAGCAAGCGCATCATAGTTAATGCATGCGACCGGGTCGGACTGGGGCTAGAAACGAAAAACGAAAAATGAAAAACGGAAAACGAAAAAAACAAGCACATTTAAGCCATAAATATGTTGTACAAGAGAGAAAACGCGCGACTAATTAAAACAAATCCAAAACGCAACAACGCGCAAAAAAACAGCAGCAGCAAAAGGCGAAAAACACACAGAAGCGAAAGAAAACAACTCAAAAAGTTGGCACTAAACGGCTAGAAGATACTCTGAGTGAGGAGATAGGTAGGGGTATATATAGAAAATAGACATTTTCTAAATTTGTATTAACTGTAAGGAGAAATGTCAAAATTTAATGGCTGCAACTTTTCCAGTTCCTGAGTTATAAATACAAATAAAATAAGTATGGTACTAAACAATTTTAATATTGCTGATGAATAAACAAATGTGATATATAAGAATAGTTAAAGTGAAGCTTAATGAAGTAATCCAACTGTCCGACTTCTTATAGCTGCAGCTTAAACACTGTTCTATATTAAATTTGTTGACTTGAATTAATCTAATTTTATTTACTTGAATTAACATATATTTGATCTAAATTCATCAATCTATCCGATAAGATTCAAAGATGACATACTTCTTATATACATATATTTTCTAAAAACACATCAATACTAAATACGAAAGTTTTAACTAATAAAGTTTCTGAGCTATGCAGAACTAATTAATTTTTATTGGTAGTAAAGGGAAAAGTAAAGATATTAAAGAGCAGGGAATACCTGCTGCTACAATGCAGAGAGAGAAGTGAGAAATAGAAAGAAACATATAAATTAATTAATATTTATTATGTGTTAAATAACAAATATATCAAACCAACTTCCATTGTGAGTTAGTTATTATATATGGAAATACCTATGGTATGGGTATGGGAACTCCCACATATAAAATTTAATGACGTCAGTTCTTAAAGCTCCCGAGTTATGCCACAAGACAAGAGCCAAACTAGAATTCTATAGATTCCTCGCTATTGTGATGAGCTAACGGTATACAAACATACATATATATATTTATAATTTCATGTCTTAAACCTACATTCGATAACATTGACCATCTCCATCAACGCTATCTACAATCTGTCAACGTTTAATGTTTAGCCACAGGTGCGGGGTAACCGTCACATACATTGCCACATAAACGTGATACCCGTTTCGCTCATTTGCAATAGCCTCAGGGTATGAAAGAAAAACAAATACGTTTAGATTTCCCCACTGACTGCGCTTGTCCACACACACACACGCACACACACTCGCACACACGCACACCCAGGTGACATTCTTTAAGCGGCGGTAATGAGGCAAAAATTGTTGTCGTCCATTTTTGTAAATGGAGCAGCATCAAAAGCCAAGTGGTTGCTGCTGCTGCTGCTGCTGCTGCTGCTCTTGTTGCTCATGTTGTTGTTGTTGTTGTAGTTAGTTGCTGGTTGCAGCGGCAGCTAACGGACAACATTTAAACAAATGTTGCAATTAAAACTCGTTCTGCGAGGCGAAATGTATATACTTATAAAAAACACGCACACACACACATGGTGGCACCACCAGCAACAGCTAACAGCACCACCGGCTAGAATTATGCAGCGGTGGAGCAAGTGCGTCGCTTCTGCCTGGGAACACGCTGCGTATAGGCCACATATGTATCTAACGCGGCCTGCTCGCCGTATACCGTTACAAATGCGACTGCAGTTATGTCTGCTTAATCTACATACACCCAGTAAGAGAGAGAGAGGGAGAGAGAGAGGGGAGACTCGTTGTATTTATACCGCTAATCAGTTGCACTTTAGCCGCTTGACCACAATTTACATAAATATTTCACACAAACAAAACAACACCAAAATATTATTGGGGACTTCTAACTGTTTGTTACACTTAAGCTATACAAAAAGAAGAACAACAGCAGCAACAACAACAACAACCACAATAGTCTAAGTGGAAACAATCATTATGTGTTTTTTTTTCTACTTTGTTATTTGGTGGCTCTAGAATATGAGAAGAAAGCGATAAAAAAAGCAACAGTTGCGGCCTAATTTGAAAGTAAAATTTTGTGTGAAGTTCGTTGCTTGAGTCTTTTGATTTGCTAGTTCGTTGCCTGCGTCGAGTCTGTTTGATTGAGCAGTCGAACAACGAACCATTTTGTACAGTTAGCTGGCATTTAAAGATTAACAATAATATATAATACCATGTATTTATGGATGAGGCTGCTCTGGCCCAATCTCTTTGCATTTTGAAACAATTTAATTACAGAAATGACCTGATTTTTAGCAATTTTTAGCTTGATTTTCCATTGGAGCTTCGGCTGGTGCAGCAAACGCTTGACTGATGTGATTTTGATGATGCGACTGAGACTGAGACTGGGAATTGTTGCGCGCTACGACTTGACTTTTTGCATTCGTCTAATCTCAATTAACAGGTAATTGAACTTTGCGCGCCAGCTGTACATATATATGTGTGTATATATATGGACAACATGCTGCTGCATGCACGTTCATTAATTATTAGGCAACACGATATGCTGCACATTGTTCTAAGTTTGCGCATAAATTTATGTTTCTCTCTATATATATACTATACTATATATATATATATGCAGCTGTAACCTATGCACACGCAGATGCAGTGCACACACAATTGTTGTTGTTGTTGTTGTTGCTGTTGTTGTGGGGCATTGTCTGCCTTTGCAGTCGCTACACTTCCGAGTCCACGTCACACTCGGCTCACTTTTAACACTTAGAACACACGCTAGTCGCATATGAGTCTCTATAGAAACTGCTCCCCTCTCGATCCCTCTCGCTCTACCTCTACCTCTCTCTTTGCTCTCATAACAAATTTGAAATTTATTCAACATATTTGCGGCTAGCCCGCTGGCTGGCTGGCTTGCTGACTGGCTGGCTCGCTGTTGGTCCATTGTGTGGTTAGAGAAGCGCATCATTTGCTCGACGCCTTAATGTGCTTTAATATGTACTTATGCTTGGCCTAGGCTAAGCTAGGCTAGGCTAGGCTTTTAGTTACATCTGGCTAGGGCTGGCCAACGGTTTTCAAAATAGTTGTTAAAACTAAATTACGACAGTGCAATCAACTCCAAGTTGAGCTCCACTCGACTGGTCAGCTACCATATTGACCATATTGCAGCTTGCTCTTATTATTTTGGCTTTGACGGGATCTCAGTTTGGTTTGGTTTGGCTCGGTGTTCGGTGTTTGATGTTTGGTCAAATTACTTTCACCTTAAAAGATCTTGATCTATTCGCAGTGCGCCTGCCCAGTGACCTAAACTCAATGGTCTGATAAGCTTAATTTCATTCAACTGCACAGCAAGGGCAGCCCACAGCCCAAAAAAAGGGGCCATAACCAAAAGGCCCAAAAAAGAAAAGAAATAAAAACAAACCTTTTTCTTTCTTTTTTTCGTTATTAGAAATGTTGGAAATGTGTGAAAAGCAGCTTGATAACGTTGTGGAAATGAAACCATATGTGGCACGCAGTAGCAGCTAAAGGTCAAGCGTATGAAGTGTCTTGTGAATGGACTGTAAGTGGAACTGGGGACGGGCAGGTGGCTAAAAGTTGATTGAGAACAGACATAGTTGAATGTACAAGAAATTTAACCTATGTTATATATGATATATAATATCATAATATATGACTATATAGATCATATTTATGTTATTATAAAACTATTTATAATTTATTCTGTGGTTTCAAATGCGAAACTTTTGAGTCATACTCAGCTTATAGGGCAGCATAAGCTGGGCTTTTGACTCTTGCAAACAAATCCAGCCAGTTCTGGCTAGATTTGCATAAGTATAGCGCATTTTTTCTAAGAAAAATATTAAATGTTTTTAATATTTTCTTTATAAAACGCAGTTTGTTAATTATAAAATTGAAAATGAAATTCAAAATTGGAAGTCGAACGGAAGATTGCAATTTCGATTGTTTATGGAAGTATAGTCTTTAAAAATAAATAAAAATAATTATATCAAATTGATGCTAATCTCAAGACACATTCTTGGGTTGAACTGTTGAATTGTCATTAAACAAAATTTTATGTTGATAGTTTTGAGAGCTCTAACAGTTAGTTTGAACTCAAACAAATATTTTATACATATATTGTGGAATTGAAAAAAAATTTATATGAAGGTATACAGTTCTAGTTCAGTTGATAATTTGTAGCTAATAATTTCTTAGTATGAATCATATTAATTTTATAAAAATTATATGATTATGTATAATATATATATATAAATATATATATATATATAATATATATATATATTTATATATATATATATATATATATATATATATATATATATATATATATACTCATATATAGACATATTAGTCGAAAGTATCAACTTAGCTATAAGCAGCTCACAAAACTTAAGTTCCATAAATCACAATGGACAAAACTGCCGTTTAGAATCGGGTCGATTCTTGACTCTCAAGAAAAGAAGAAATATTTGCTTCAATCAGCATCCGTTTGTCGTTGCCAGAAATCTGCAGAGAAAGGTTGTGGCTAACTTGGGACAATAGTCTTTGTAACAGAACAAATCAAAACAAAAGCAGTCAAAACTGCGCTATATATTTGATATACACAAACATACTGTCATTTGCATAACTAAAATTATATAAATCCTAAGATTATAATGGAAGATATTTATAGTCTCTGTCTAATGATAACTTCACTTCAAAGTAAGCCTACAGATGAATGTCACCAAAATCTGATTGTCACCTAGAAAACGTAGAAATAAGAAAGCTCCAACAAGTAATCAACATTTGATACCAACATTATCCAGATCTGACTTGCTATATAAGCCAACAAGAACAACAATTCGCAGCGCTAACTGTAACTTTCGTGTTATGTTTTTTGGGTTGGGCTCGTTCGCAGGTTCCGGCCAATGAATAGAAATTAGCACCTCAAGTGGAGTTTGCGGAAAATGCTTGAACAATTGCTATTTAACGGTACAGCTCTTAGAGCTTGAATTTTCGCACTGCTCTAGCAGATTTTCTCAAATACTCTGCTTCATATTAAATATATATATGTATATAGAAACTTTTGTTTTAGCACACATGAATTACACTTTGAAAATCATCTTTCCAGACATATGTTTTACACATTTTTCACATTTGTTTTTTTTTTTTTTTTTTTTTTTTGAATATTCGTTTTTGCTTAAATTATTTTTTACATATTTTATCGTCACGCCAAAAACAAACACTTTTCTATTTTTGTTTTTTTTTTAGCTTTAGAAAGCTTTTTTCTTTTCTTTGGGTGCTTCTTCTTGATGTTAGTTGTTAAGCCGCTGGCACGTCTATCAAGGTCGCCATCAACGAAGCGACTGCGGCTTGAGCCGAGACGCTGAGGAAGTCGGCGAAAATTCGCTGCTGCTGCTTGGAGCTTGGAGCTTGGAGCTCGCTGCTCGCTGCTTTGCTTCGGTTCGCTCTTTGCTCTGCTCTCAAACGAGTTTTTCTTTTTTATATATTCTTCATTTGTTTTCTTTAGACTACTTGGCTTTACGCTCTTATATGTCGAAAGTATAAGTTTGTTTTGACAAATTGTATAAGAAATGTTGTGATGTGTGCGAATGCCAGCTAATTAACGTACTTACACGTTATCAAGTATACGCAGCGTGCGCTGCTCGATAAGCAGCCGCAGATAGGCAGTAGAGAGGCTGCAGCCCGAGTACCGTTCGATGTGTAAATACCATTGCGTGTCTGGACAGCTAACGGTGCTGCCTCTCCATCGTTCCCTGGCTGGGCTGGGCTGGCCGTTGCACGTGCCGCAAGTGGCACAAAGCGAAATGCCGCGCTCCAATTTGATTGGCCACATCAGCCGGCGTCATTTGTCATTGGTTCAACATCATTTACAACAATTTACAAACCCATTTTCAGCATCTTAGTCACAGTTGAGTGTTTTTTCTCGCTCCGCCAAATTAACTAGAACAAGTGAAAACTTTGACAACTTCACGTTGCATGCAACAGCAACAGCTAGAGAGGCATAGCCTTTGCTGAATGGGCACAAATATGAAAGATCCTCAATGCTATTTGACTCGTGGTTCGTATCGCACTCGATGCTGAGTTATGAGCTTTGCCGTTGCTCAAATTACACGGCCAATCTGTTTGACATAAGCGAGTTATAGCATATAAGGCGTTTGCGGCGTTTGCTGCGTTTGCTGCGTTTGCTGCGTTGCCAGCCAAAATCGATTACACAAACTGGTTTCAATTAAAAACAGTTAAGTAGCCAACAACAAAACTGCAGCAATAACTAACAAATATCGGCAAAGAATTGTCATACTCTATATGAATTGACGAATAGATTATACACTTGCAATAAACTGAAATGAATTCCCATAGAAATATAGAAAGAATAGACCTTAGAGCAATCAGTTAACTTTGAAGAACTATAGAATAGAATAGAATTAAGATTAAATAAATCTAGATTTAACATGTATATATATATACTGGTATGAAAGCTTACTTACTAGTTATCTTATCTTTTGATTATCGACTTGATTTATCATTTGCTTTCAAATCCCAATATTTAACTATTAAGTAAAGACGGAAAATCGATTTATACATATTTATGATATATACTATTATATAATTATATTATTATAATATTAAATTATTATTATTATTACCTTATTTTAGTGGTATATTTGATTATAAATTATATATATCAAAACATTTATATATTGCTTCCAGATTCAGAACTTTCACTTGGTTATTAATTGAAAAGAAAAATGCAAACAAAAACTGTTTCCCAAATCACAAAACTCTACTTAATCAAAGGCTTCTATGATGTAGATACCCAAAGTGATTGAATAGAAAGAAAGCTTTTCTATCAAACGAGAAACTTGTTTGATCTAAAAGATTGCGTTCTGTGCTGATCATTAATCAAGTTAGTCAAAATACACAAATTTTTATTGTTATCGATAATTAAAAGGAAAGAATTGAGAGTCTCAACAGCTCGCGCTCAGTGAATCCAGTCTTGACATATCCATAATACTCTCAGTTAGAGTATATTGCAAGAGTGAAAAAAAAAACAGTTTTTGCTGCAAGTGTCTCGTGTCTCGTATCTCGTTCCTCGTGCCTCGTGTCTCGCTTTTCTCGTGTCTCGCCATTCCCCATACCAAATGCGGCCTGGGCAATAATTATGCTTTAGTTGGCGACAGAGCAACAAATTCATGCTATAACTATTAACGGCTGCATTTACAGTTTGTTTATTTTTTATTTCTAAACTGTTTTTCTTTTTCTTTTTTAGAAAGTTTTCGTTATTATCAGCGAGCCTCGGCCCGTTGCAGCTGGGCCATAATGCAACTCATTTTATCCCAGATCTCTCGGTTCTAAAGGCGTCTTCGATTTTTATGACCCAGTGCGAGCTTTTGGCTTTGATATGCATTTCCATTTCCTCCTCTTCGTCTTCTTCTTATTCTTCAGTTGCTGCTTCTACTCATTGTGAACATGCATTTATTTGATTCGATTCGAAATCTAAATCGAAATGTAGTTGCCTCACGGTCAGCTTTAACTGCGCTGCCATTCAGCCCAGACTTATCTCCAGATTCGGCATAAATTTGTTTTTTTGCTGCAGATCGCGGCCTACTGCGGCTGCGGCTGCTGCTGCTGCTTGCTGCGTTGCCTACACACAATTACCCCGCGTATCGGCAGGCAACATGTTCCATAAATCTTTAACTGTAAACTACGGAAAATAAAAAAAATATCATAAAACAAGTGGGAATGCATGAATGAAAGATGACTGACTGCATGATACTTGCTCAAGAGAAACTATAAATCTTTAAGAGACATCTATTTGAATAATTCCATTGTGACTTTCTTTTTGTTCCAGAAACTGAAGATAGCCTCTTTATTAGTCTAAACAGAGCTTATACTATTTTTACCACTCGCCTAGTAGACATATATATCCTAAAATTAGTATAAGCCATACACCAATATATATTATATTTACTCTCTAATCTATATACGCTTCCCCGCACATGTTGAGCGGGCATAAAACACAGGCAGCAGCAGCAGCGCTGTCTGTAGGCTAGTGCTGCTTATGCAAACTTTGTACACACGTCTCGCATCGTCCAGGCGGCGGACAGGCACAGGCTGGATAGGCTGGACAGGCGGTCCAGTCGCGGTGCCCGTCTGATCCGTCGATGTCGTCGAGGCGCAAACCCGTTCGCCTCTATCCCCTGCGCCCTGGCTATGGCAGCCAGTCAGCCTTGTTATTGATTCACTTGTTGCAGTTGTTGTTGTTGTTGTTGTTGTTGCTGTTATTGCTCTTGTTACTGCCGCTAAACAAACTTGCGACGTGCAATGCGAGATGCTCGCAACTGACTCGCAACTGCAGTTGTATTCATAAATAACGCTTGAAAAATGTTTGCATTGGTCCAGTATTTTCTTCTCTTTCGGATTTTTTTCCCTGGTCCTCTTTGTATGTGAGGCCGAAAACTTATTATCAATTGCTTCGATGTGCCGCCGCAATAAACATGAAAATGTGCTTTATATGAGCTGCGCATCGCGAGAATCGGCATGGGGTCCATAACGGTACCAGGCGAGCTACAAGTGAAGCTACAAGACAATTATGTATTATGGGGGAGTAGTCTGGCTGGTTAATGTGATCTCATATATTACTATATAGTGGAGCAGTTATGCAAAGCCTGAAGTATGTGATGCAATTACTGCAACGTGTTCTTAATTAATCAAAGTCGTCGAAATATGTGTCATTTATTATGTGTGATACAGTTTTGAATGAACTTGTAATCAGATGATCAGATGAAATATGATGCCTTGGTTGGTAGTAGGTGTTATGCTCATGAAAGGTTTGGAGCTTATGGTATGGTATGGAACTTATGAACGAAACTGAAACATCTTTGGCAACTTTTTATTATATATCTTAGATTATAGAGTAGATACAATAGATACTTAAATGTCGATTAAACTATGTCACTATATAGTTCCGTTTAGCTTTAAAACTACTCTTATTTGCTAAAGATTCGTCACAGATAGAATATATAGCTTAAACAGGGCTAATCGACTAGAGACTTATAATCGATCGTATACGAAGATGAAAGGTGATTAAATCGTCATCAATCTATTTCTTACAGTTAGTTCGCCTTCGAAACAAGTCCTATTTTTGCGCTTCCCCATAACATAAAAGTCAAAATGCCTTGCCGAAACCATATCCTGTACAATTAAAACAGCAACTCAATCGAAATCCGCAGCAGAGCGAAAAAAGTCACAGAAATAAAAAAGAGATAAAAATTTGAAGATCATTGACGATGCAATCAGAGGCCGAGCATCGACAATAATTGCTGTGAAACCAGCTTCAGCTAGTTCGATGGCAAATAAAATAAGACTCAAGTCAGTTATCGAGCTTAATTATCAGATCATCATAAAACTGGACAACAGCGACTAGACAAATGTGCGATAAACAGCGCACGAGGAGGCGCCCCATACGGGTGCTGCGAGGCAGCGCGCATAAAACTCACACATAGCTGCTGACCATAACGGATTGTGGATGCCACTGTGGCATATGACGGGGGCAGCTGCTACTATACACTGGAGAAGGTCGGCAACGTACAGCACTTCCATTAGCCAGGGCATTGGTCAGGCAGGCAACCCACTGTGTGGCCATCTAGGTGGTTCCTCGCATTGCTCTGCCCACTGCCCACTGCTGACTGCTGACTACTGACTCCTTGTTGGCTGCATGCAGCATGTGGCATGCTGTTTGTGCGACTGTTGCAATGTCGCTTGATTGACAGCCAACAAGCCAAATGCATTTCAATTAAACGCTAACCGCTACAAATATTTCCATTTGTGCGCGCTGGTCAAGTGGCAGCCGCCGCTAAACTTCTTCTGCATCGCTAAGAACCGCTTGTTATGCGCGCTCAGCGTGTGAGACGGGGTGTATTGGTTTTTGTGAAAATATGAGTTTTTTTGTTACGAGTATATTAAAACTGATAGACTACGACGTTGGCAGGGTATACATTCTTAAAGCTGAGATTCCCTTATTTTTCAAACATCTTTATTGGATGAAATTTTAGAGCTCAAATTTCTAAACTAAGAATGAATAATCTTGTCGAATATCTAGGTGTATAAGTCTTCTTAGTTTCAAAATCCGATAATTGTAGACATATTTTAGAAAATGTATAGATTTATAGATATTGCACGTCAACTGCCAAAGAGATTCTTTGCAAACCCGCAGACATTCTCCCATGATCAGCTTCTCTTTACTGTTGTTTAGCGAACGAGCATTGAGTAGTTGTTTGTTTGGCCTGCAACTGCACCATTTCCTAGTCGTTGTTGCCGCATTTTCGTGGCTAGACGCGCGAAGCCGCCTTTGAGTACAATTCTGTGGCAGAGCGGTCAACTGCTCATCAGTATGCTGTATAAATTAGAGCATCAAACGGCGCTTTGCCAACTCGGAACTGGTCTATACTGTTATTGGCTCTATCGAAGCAGATGCATGGCCAGTATATCCAGCTAAGAGTGTGCGTGTGTGTGCTGAGTGAGTGTAAGTGTGCCTCAATCCCGCTTGCAGCTCAGTGAAGAGTTCAATGCTGCTGCTGCTGCTGCTGCTGCTGCTGCAATTGTTGTTTGTTGCTGTTGCAGCAGCAATTGTTGCTGGCGTTGCATTTGTTGCGGCCGCGAGGCTAACGATGTGCTCTGCACTTGTGAATATATTGTTGTTAAATTGATATCAATTTGGTTTAATGCCGCTACCATTATGAGGCCATTAAATTGTTAGGCCTGGTCAATGTTAAATAAAACACTTTATTAGCTACCCCTCCAGCTGCAGGAGTCAACAGTCTCGCGTCCATTGGCGCGTGTTATGCGACCCGCCACAAATATTACAGCATAATAAATATACCCTGTATTAAGTTGAAGATAGGTTAGTTTGACTGTAAAAGTGTTAACACAGATATACAGCCAACTTATACCTTCTATAATAATAGATATAATAAGCCTAAGCGACTCAATGTCAGTGAGAAGTCGAATCATCTGCCTTTACCTTCACATTCAGCTCAGATACTCCTCAAATCCCCCTCGTTAGGTTAGAGTAAGCTTTAGTCGCTGCAGAGGTCGATTTCCTCCATGAATTTTTATGACAACACCTGGGAGTAGCTGCAGCTAGACAAACATATTCAACGGCTATCGACGGGGTCTATTGCTATTTTGCCTGGTCATTTGAGCGCTCCGTTAGACGCCTGCAACTCGTTTAAGAACCTGTACAAACCTGTACGTAAACTGAAACACGCGACAATCCTGACTAAATACAAAAAAAAAGAAAAGAGAAAAAAACTCCTTTTCCTACACAAAAAAAAAACTTGCTTTAAATCCCCGGCAAAGCGAGTTTTTCTCTTTTTTCATATTTCTCGACAGGCGCAAATTAAGTCATCAATCATCGCGTAATGCATATATATGTGTTATTTAAACAAATTTCGTTATTTATGAAATCATAAATAAAGTATATGGGAAGAAGAAGCAGAAGTAGTTCGAACCTCGCAACGGAAGTGCCAAAGTTTATGAGCTGTTCGCCACGGGGCGGCAAGTTGATTGAACTCTTTGTTATTTATTTATTTATTTTATTTTTATTTTATATCATTTCTGCTCATGTTTTGCTATACGCTTCAAAAATCGTGAATAAATAAAATTTAACATGAATTTCAGTTGATATCATTTTTTCTGTCTCTGCTTTATTGTCAGTTAATGATGCTGGTGATCTAATGGGCTTCCAAGTCACGCGAAAAATGTCCAGCCAACTATTCATTGAGCGGGTTCATTGCACGCTGTATATATGCTGGAGTTGTTATATATCATATATCACATAGTGTAGATTATATATATCATATCATATACCATTTTGGAACTTAACTACTTCATAATTCTATATGCATCATTATATGAAACTATTTAGCTGATGAGTAATCAATTGCTTGTTGGGTTTTCATCATCGTTCCTATTACTATAGGACACTACAATAACTTGGTAAGCCTTAACAAACTAAGGGACCCAGCTAAGATACCATCAATTAAAACTGAACTTCTAAGCATATAATTTCCATAGGCGCACTATGTAAAGGTCTGTTTTTATATAGCTTACTTATCATTTACCTCAAGTCCATTTCCCAGTTAACTGTTTACAAATACACGTTTATCAATCGTTTTGCTCCCACAATTATACGAGTAATTAAAACTAGCCTTAGCCCGCTGAAGAGCTCTTCGGATCTGTTTGTGGCTCAATGCCAACGCCTGCAATGGACAATTACTTGCAATTTCCTTCAGGCTTTTCCTTGGCTTCTGCCATTTAGATGCGAGAACTGATTGCGATTGGCGGCACATGTTGCTAATCATAGGTCTTGTTTGCTAAACGGTGTAGCCAACTCGTAAATATTGTAATTGGAATCCTGCATGGCCAATCAATTGGCACATATATAAGGCAGAGATATAGATAGAGCCGCGCTCAATTGCCGTTGAGAGGTTTTGCGGCTAGACACAGTTAGAGAGCACTCAGACACGATGGCCAATGGGGATTTCAAGTCATATCTAGGCCTGCTCAGCGGCTTCCTTAACGAATATCGAACGGTTCTTAGGCAAAAATCGCAGCAGCCGCCACGCCTCGCCTTGAACTACAATCGTGCGTTGATGGTGTATGGCTGAATGAAATTATGGCTCAAAGTGTTGGCCGAAAAAAAGAGACGAAGAAATTCGAACTAATTCGTTGTATTTTCCAGTGTTATGGGCCTCTATCCGAATCGCTGGCTCCTGGCCAGATACAGCAACTACAAGCTCTGCAATCGCCTGCTCTTGGTTAATTCGGCCTCTCTGCTGGTGCCGCTTATATTCGCCATACACGAGTCTACGAATGTTGTCGATATGGGCGACGATATGGCCTGGATGATTGGGGTTAGCTGTGCTAATACTAACTTTATCTTCCACATAACTATGTCGTCCGCTGCCCCCGCAGATAACCCTGATTGTGACCAAGAACCTGTACGTCTTCTGGCGCGCCAATGAAATAGATGAAGTAATTGAGGATATGAATTACTACGAAACGCGCTTTCGGCCAAATCAGGCCTTCCAGCTGGCAGCATTCGAATCGGAGAATGTGGAAATACGTCGCTGGCAGCGCTTGTGCTACGTGGTCGAGACATCTATGAGCTCTTCTCTATCGTGCTTCATGTTCGTCTTCAATTTGGCCATTTGCGTTCAGCCTTTGTTTTCGGATCGCGATTTGCCCTACCATGCGGTTTTTCCCTTCGGCTGGCACAAACCTGTAGAGCATCCTCTCCCGCACATGCTCATCTACATCTGGCAGGCCCTCACCTCACAATTCAATTTGCTGGCTATCTGCCAGATAGACGGCCTGGGCATTCACACCTTTCTACATACGGCCCTCAATCTGAAGGTACTTTGCCTGGAGATACAGAAGTTGGGCAAGATGCAGTTGACCGATCTGCAATTTCATACAGAGTTCTGTAAGATCATTCAATTCCATCAGCATTTAATATGGTAAGGAAATAATATTTAAGCGACTACATAGACTACATCATGATATATCAATTTGACTATAGGAGCAAAGTAAAATGATTCTCAGGGAATTTTTCAGGCAGATCGAATCTGCGAATAACTTAAGATAAGTGTACTTTCGAGTATATAATCCAAATTTCTAGTACCTAGCTGTAAGCTTAAGTATATAAGTATACAAATCCCTTCAGAATGTACCATACCTATTTCCTTCCCGCAGCACTGTGCAGAAGAACAATCGTCTGTTTCATGGCAGTTTCATAGCTCAAATGATCGCCAGCTTTGCCTTGATATCGATGTCCACCTTTGAGGCCATGGCTGCTGCTGATGATCCCAAGGTGGCGGCCAAATTTCTGATCTTTATGTTTGTCACCTTTGTTCAGCTGTCTTATTGGTGCTTAGCTGGCACTCTAGTCGACACTCAGGTGGGTTTTCACACTAACTATATCTTTATATAATTCAAAATTCCCTTGTTAGTCTACGGATGTGGCTCAGGCTGCCTTTGAGCTAAAGGACTGGCATACCAAGTCAATTTGTATACAACGTAATATTCTCTTTATGATCATGCGTGCGCAGAAACCTTTGCTCTATGCGGCAAAGCCATTTCCGCCCTTTACACTGGCCACCTACTCAATTGTAAGACGATTCGAATATACATAGAGAATGATCTTAGAGCTAATGGAACTTTTCTTTTACAGATACTTCAGCAGTGCTATAGAATCTTAGCTTTACTGCGTGAGGCTATGTAAGGGCTTTAAGAGTAATGAATATAGTATTTTAATGAATATATATAAATATATATATTCACGAAAGCTCGTAGATATTAATCTTATAGACACGTTTAATCACAGTTTAAAAAAATCAAACAAAATTATAACTAGCAGTAATCAAACTTAATAAATTTAAAAATATCCAATCTCATTTGGTATATAGAAATTCCCCGTATCATCCCCCATTACATACTACCTTATATGCAACCTACAAACAAGGTATGTATCTACTAGTCGGATACTCCCGACAAATGCGCTTCTATTAGCTTGCTCTCAAACATATGACTAATTCTTAATTATGACAAGGCCAACACTTCGAATTGACAGCAAGAAGTGGTTGTAAGAAGTTGGCCAACTGCCTGGTAAAATATTTGACATTCAGATTAGTTGCTCGACAGGTAACTCAATTGGACATTCAATTTGCAGAGAGGGAAATCAAACTTGACACTGTGCTTGAAGCCAAACGAAGATTAAACTAGACAACTTGTTAAGGCGCCACATAGCTAGAAGGAGGGAATTTAACAGCTGCTTAATCTCATTGTAAAGGTCACATTAATGAACTGTTGAACTGTTTTCATTGTAAAGTGGAAAAGTCTTTCTTTTTTTGTACAAATTTTACCAGCTACTCAACATCATTGTAAAGTGACCAGCAAATTAAACAAGAACCAATTTATTGTTAAGTGGAAGGGCCTGAAATGCAGTCAATGCATTTGCATGACATGCCACGCCCTTGGCTCATTAAAGCTCAGGCCGCGCCCACCTAACTATATACCAGCCACACACACCCCATATACACCCAGCGACAGGTGCAAGCTGCAAAGCGCATAATATTTAAATAATTCTGCAGTTGACGATGACCGCTGATGGGTTGAGAGAGTGTGTCGTGTGTGTGGAGTGTCTCTCCAGCCTCGAACTTATTCAGACGTGAAGCGCATTCACATTCACATTCAGAATCTACATTCAACTCTATATACGTATATATATACAGCTTCGATTCTCGCAGACAATGGAGCGCGGGCGCAGTAAACGTTTAGCTGCTGGCTTTTGGAGTAGTGCGCTTGCCCTTCACACAAGCTGGGAAAGTAGTTGAACCCGAATGTTGTTCATGAAATTGGAAACATATATAGTATAGAGTATCTATATATATATATATGTGTGTGTCTGTCTGTATGTGTGTTGCTACGCCCACAGGTGTCATTATGGTTAGCATTCAATGTGCGCCCTGCACATTCGGCCAGAACATTTCGCTGTATCGAGGCAGAACAGCGACGCACTTACACCTGCGCACAGGTACCACACACACCCAAAGGTGTGCGTGTGTGTCCATTGTCAACTCTGCTCCGATGGAGTTTTGTGCGCTGATTAACATTTGAATTGAAATGTACAAAAACAACAACAACAAAAAATAAATATAACAAAAATTATTTAGAACTTTATGTTCGCTTTTTTGTAGCTTTTGCTGTTGCTGTTGTTGTTGTTGTCTCCACATCTAATTAATTCCTCTTTGGATCCATTGTTAACTGTGGAGTTGCTGCTGCCACCCCCGCCCGCCGGCTAATGTTAATGGTACATTGAGGTAATGTACCGATCCAATTGCAGCCACAGCCCAAAGCCACAGCCACAGCCAGAGCCAGAGTCAGAGCGACAGAGCTCAAAAGTCTGCCCAGCGACCAACGCATTTAGTTTGTCGCAAATTATTCTAACGATCGGTCGAGTTTTTTTGGTCGAGCGTCCCCCGGAGCTAAACTCTGATTAAGTGTTAAGTGAATAAATAAATCAAATACATTCGAAGATCCTTGTGGGCTAATACAAAGGTGTGTTTCAAATATATCTTGAAAATCTAAGTGAACATAAAGTTTTTAAGGATATGCTAAGGATCTATTAAGGATCAGAAACTTGTGAAATTTATAGAAAAGTTCAAATATCCGTTAAGCTTTAAAAAAATTGTTGCTGTCATCCGTAAAAAAAAAACAAAATAACTTGTGCTATAAATCGTTTAAATAAAGAGAATATTATTTAGAATAAAAAATATAAAAAATAATACAAATTTTATTTATGAAAATTTATAATTGAATAGTTTATTTCAATCAAACATTTTATTATTTAAATATAAAACGCATAAATTAAATGAAAAATCACTTGCAAACTAATACGTTTCAATCATACAAAAATAAATAAAGTGAACAATAAATCTAAAATAATTATTAATATGCTAAAAAAAAAATAATAATAACAATAACATTAATAAAAAAAAAATTAAAATAAAAAAATATATAAAATACGAATTTTAAAAATAATAAAAATAAATCTTAAATATGGAAGTACATAATCAAAGTACTGAATTAATGAGAAAATTTTAAATAATATAAGTTATATAAAAAATAATAAAAAAATAATGTATGAATAAAATAACATAAATTTAAAATCAAAATATAATAGAGAAAATATTTAATAATAATTCTATTTAATAAATACTGTAAATTATAAATACAAATTTAAACTTAACCTCAAATTAATTTTGATTTATATGCATCACATTTCTTCAAACTCCGTTTTGTGCCATTAAATACATTATTTCTACACCTCTACATTAAGAACTCTACTCAAAGGAACTCGAAAGTTTACATCCATAAAAGAAAGTCCATTTAACATATTTCATCACATTAAAAAAATGTGTCCATGATAATACAGCCGAATCATTCTAAAAGGCCCTTTGAGGTCAATGCGACAGCTTAGTGACTTTTCCTTTTCAGCAAAAATAGAAAAAAAAAAAAAAAACAGAACCAAAAGCTAAAAACTGGATTCGTATTGTGCTAAGCATAAATAGAGCTGAGTGGTACAATGAGCCGGAAGCAACATCCGGAGTTGTGGATCGATATGAGCAAAGCTACACGTAGCATTGTTCGCCTATTCGTTTAATGATCCAATTTGGCGTTACGCATTGTGCACATTATGGTGCTGTACTTAGAAATATTTAACTATTCGTCTGGCCATGTTTGTTTTTTAGTTCTAATTCCAATTGTGGGGGAGGGGATGGATTTGGTGGCACTGGTGAAATTTTTAGTCACCTATTGAGGTCGAGTTGTAATTTGCTTTGGTTAGACTACGAACTGATTCGACCATGTTTGATAATTACTCATTATTGAATTGAATATATATATAAATATAGAAACTCTAGATCACGCGATCGCCCACTGAATGTGTTTTGCTGCTAATAATGCCGCGTTAAACTTTTGGATAGTTCACGTTGAGTTCTAGAGCGACATGGAATTGCGCTTAATACTAATAGCTACGCTGGCTTGCCTTGGCCTGAGCCAGAGCTATGGTAAGTACTAGAGATTCTTGTTGCAACTCAGCTCTAAGCCAACTCGAATCACTCACAGCTCAAACCACCTGCAAGAACGGACTGGGACGCGTGCTCTATGAGCGACTGCCCAACCAACAGCTGCAGGGCTACGATGACGACGTGGTGCGAGACACTGCACCACCGTTCCGCGTGTTGGAGAAGTGTCAGGATCTGTGTCTGCGCGATCGCACCGGCACCAATAATCTAGTGCGCACCTGTACCAGCTTTGACTTCCAGCCAGGCAGTCGGATCACCTCGTTCGGTGGCACCTCCGAATACGAGGAGTCACTCTGCTATCTCACCTCCGAGCAGGCTGGCCCAGAGGGCATTGGCAGCCTGATGTTGGTGCCGAACAGTGTGCACTTTAACGAGATCTGTCTGACATGTGAGTGTGCCTGTGTGTGTGTGTGGGTGTTGACACCGTTTCCAATTGGTTTGCTCAAATTACTCACTTCATCCAACTAATTGCAGCCAGCCGCCCCGAGCGTGAGTGTCCCAGTCGACGATATGTGTTCGAGCGACATCCGCGCAAGAAATTGAAACTGCCCATCAGCGACATCAAGGAGGTGAGCGGGGGATCAGCAGAGGCGTTGCTTTAATCTAAATTGGGGAAGTCAGAGAACAACTGAAGTAGATTACTACAATCCAACTAGTTAGTCAGAGGGCAAGCAGTGAATGAAGTTTCTCTGCACTATAGTCAAGAAAAGAGAAGAGGAATTTCTTTACTTTTAGCTACTTTACCGACTTTATAGAGCTGGTGACTCTCTATTCTGAGTTCTTAGCCTTGAGAGTGCGGAAAAAACATAATCCATTAGAGTTCGAGTCTGGAGACAAGGACACACTCAATTCAGAAAGGTTTCTCTACTGTGACTTAATAGAGAGTTAAAATTCCATACTCCGACTTCCCCAAAGTAGATTTAAATTGCTATTTAATCTATTACTGATTAAACTAATTCTAACATCAGGAGAGTAGTTTTTTACTTTCATACAAGAGTAAAAGAGATTGTTCTCCCCTCTAATGCGCCATAATTATATTGTTTCTTCAGATAACCGCCGCCAATCGCTCGGACTGCGAGGACAAGTGTCTGAATGAGTTCTCATTTGTGTGTCGGTCGGCTAACTTTGATTCGACGATGCGCTCCTGTACGCTGAGTCGCTTCACACGACGCACACATCCAGAGCTCATGGAGGATGATCCCAATTCGGACTATCTGGAGAATACGTGCTTAAACGGCAAGCACAAACAATTTAGCTAATTATGTGATCGAGAATTAAATTGTAACATTTACAGCTGAGCGGCGTTGCGACGGATTGGCCGTCTTTGTAAAAGAGGAGAACAAGCGCCTGGGTGGTCCCTTTGAGGTGGATATCTTTAATAATATGACGCTGGAGGAGTGCCAGACCATGTGCTTGCGTGCCGAGAAGTAAAGACTGCGCTTGATACTTCAAAAATGCATTAGGCTAATCGAAAAAAAAACTATAACTATTGCAGATACTTTTGCCGTTCAGTTGAGTTCGACGATCAAAGCAAACAGTGTATACTTTCTGAGGAGGACTCCATTTCGCAGAAGGATGACATTAGCATTAGCTCCAGTCCCACACATCATTTTTATGATCTCGTGTGCCTGGATAATCGTAAGTGGCCAAACACAAGTTAGCGCCTCAGCTCAATGGCAAACAGGGCAGAACTGGACAGAATGGACCAACTAGGACAGACAGAGACTGAGACTAAGACTGAGACTGGGACTGGGACTAGCCAAGACCAGACAGCAGCCAACGCGTTAAGTGCACCATTAAACGCGGACCATAAAGACTTGTGCTGCTGCTTCACTTTGATGTCTGTGTCTACTTCTTATGCCACTTGCCATTTGCTCTAGCTGTTGCTCCAGCTCAAGCTCTAGCTGTACACTGTATACTGTTGTATTCCCGTTGCAGAACGAGCCACCGATTATCCAGATAACTCAGTCACCTCGCACCTCTTCTCGAGCGGCCGTCGGCCAGATACAGCATTCCAGCGTTACCGCAACTCGCGACTGGGCGGCGAGTTTCACTCTGAGATCACGGGACGTTCGCTCAGCGAGTGCCTGGACGAATGCCTCCGCCAGACAAGCTTCCAGTGCAGGTGCGTTGTGGTTGTCGTTTGCTTTGTCTCGTATTTCTAGTTTTCTTCATTCTGTTTCTTCTTTTTTTGCTCATTTGCTGTCTTCACATGTGCCAACCCACACGAAAACTCTTTTTTAACAAATTGCAGGTCGGCAGTTTATAGCGATCGTTTTCGAACTTGTCGCCTCAGTCGGTACAATCAAAAGGATGGCATGCGCATTATATATGATGCTGATTATGATTACTATGAGAATCTGATGTGTAAGTGCTGTAGCCGTGTCCAGTAGTGCTAATGGAATGGTTGTACTAATCTCTGTCTACTCAGTGAACGTTGTGGGCGGAGGCAGCGGCAGCAGCAGCAGTGGCAGCGGTGGCGCCGACGGCGACGTTGGTCACGGTGGAGGCAACGATGCCAAGCGACCCGGCGATCACTCTGGCAGCAACTGGAGACAGCCTAACAAGCATGACGATCGCTACGGACCGGGGTCAACGGGTGCTGGCATGGGCGGTCCAGGCTCACACGGTGGCGGCAACAGACTGCCTCCGGGTGAGGGCATTGATTATGGTCGGCCATACGATCGCTATCCCGATTATGCGGCTAATGAATATGGTAGATCATTTGGATAGCATCATAATTTATAGTCTTAATACCGTGTAATCTTTTAGCAGATCGTTATCCTTACGGCGATCGGGATCGTGATCGTGATCGCGATCGTTATCCACCCGATCGCTATGGTGGCTCTCGTTATCCAGGCAGTGATGGCATGGGCATGGGCTATCCCGGTCGACCCTACGATCGTTATCCAGATGACTATGGTAAGTCTCTTTATATTTCTGTAACCTTTAATAACAGCACGCTACGCTTTGCCACTGATCGATACTGACAACTAATTTACTAACCCAAAAGAGCGAGACCGTGATCGTGATCGTGATCGCTATCCGGAACGCTATCCGCCCGATCGCTATGGAGACCGCCGCTATCCGGAGAGGGAGCGGGATCGCGATCGTGATCGTGATCGTGACCTGCTGCCCTATCGCCCGCTGCCCTATCCAGCCATCAATGATAATACGCTGCCCAGCGATCTGCCACATACGAGACCTTTTCCCGCCGACGACGATGCGCCCTACAGGCCGTACGGCTATGGCGGCGGTGGACGATACGGTGATAATCGCTATGACAGTCGTTATCCAGCACGTTATCCTCCCAGTCGTGACCCTGTGGGCGGCTACACGGGTCGTGATGCACCCGATAGCATATTCCCGGACAGACGCTATCGCCCCTCATCTATGCCCCCGTCCCGCTATCCGTATGCGCCTGACTCACGCACACCTCCCGGACGCTATGATGATATAGTGCACAGTGCTCGACGCCCAGAACCGGATTCCGCTAAACGATATCCCCCCGCTCCTCTAGCGCCCACGGGCAGCGCCAGCAAGTATGCCTCGACCCCAAATCGTTTTCCGGTAGGTAGCGAGCGCTATCCCATTGACATCTACAAGTACGGCAATCGCTTGGGGCCCAGCGACGTAGGCAGACGTCCCGGTAAGTACAAGACACTAATCAACTACCCCGTCTAATATGACTACCCACAAATCTACTGAACAGCTACTGAAAGTGATCTACCAAAGAGGAAGGTCGATTGCTAATTTATACTGCTGATCTCTAGTTAGTTTCAGATGCGAGTTACTGCAAAATTTTGAGTTTTTAATAGTTTTTCAATAAAGATTTTTTGCTTAAAGAAAAGTAAAGTTTTTGGACTCCTAATATTCCATTGCATTTCATGATATATCTTTGCTTTCGGATGTAGAAAAGCTTTTGCAACAAATGAGCTCAAAGTTCTATACCATAAATGGAAATGCTTTCAATTTGCACAGTTTTAGTCTGAATAATTTAATTATCGAGAGCTTTTATCTAACTCCATTGATCTATATAAAATTGCATACTTTTAGTAACTCGTTCTAAAATTGACAATGCACTGAGATGAGCGGAATAGTTTTAGGATTTCCCAATAATTACTATACATAATCATTTGCATTTAGGTCTAGATCGTCCGCCGCCCTACTATGACTATGACTATGAGGAGCGCTATGGCGATCGTTACGCCCCTGGGCCCTATGATCGCGAATATGATGGACCGCCGGGTCGTCGACCGCCTGTGGGTGGGCCCTATGGTCGCTACGACACGCCCTTTAATCGCCCCTATGGAGGCGGTGGTGGCGGTGGCATTGGCGGCAATCTCGACGATCGCCCCATTCCGCTGCCCGGTCTCGGTCTGGGCCTCTCACATCCGCCCACTCCATACGGCGGGGCATCGCATGTGGGCGTAGCTGTCGGCGCTGGTCCACCGCGTCCGCCCATAACGCGCTGCGAGGAGAGCGATAATTTCAAGCAGATCGCAGCCAGGCACAAAATGCGCCGTCACTTCGTGCGACGCGCTCTAATCGTGCCGAGTCTGATACAGTGCGAACGGGAATGCATCGAGAGTCGAGACTTTGTGTGCCGCAGCTTCAACTACAGGTAAGCTGAGAGATGGCACAGATAGAAGCAGCTACAACTAAAATCGCAATCCCAATCGCAATCGCATATTCAATTTGCAGAGACACCGCCTCCAGCTATGATGATCGGGATCGTGAACGTGATCGCGAGTCGCCCAACTGCGAGCTAAGCGATCGCGACTCGCGTGAGTTGGATATACACGATCCGGGTTCGTTCGATGCCTCAAACTACGATTTCTACGAGCGCAGCATCGGACGCAGCGACGGCGAATGCATGGATGGTAACAATACCGAAGATCTACGATTCTTCAATTGACTAAGACTAATTGCCCATTGCAGTGACGCAGACGTGCAACGAGGAAGGCATGGAATTTACCATACGCACGCCGGAGGGCTTTTTGGGTCGAATCTACACATATGGCTTCTACGATCGCTGCTTCTTCCGCGGCAACGGAGGCACTGTCAACGTGCTGCGGATCAGCGGGCCCCAGGGCTACCCCGACTGTGGCACACAGCGCGTAAGTGCATTTACAACTCAATGCATTAATCACGTTCGCTGATCTCGCGCTTGATCTTATCTTCTTGCAGTACGGCGACACGCTGACTAATATTGTAGTCGTGCAGTTCTCGGACAACGTACAAACAAGTCGCGATAAGCGCTACAATCTCACCTGCATCTTTCGTGGCCCCGGCGAAGCGGTCGTCAGCTCTGGCTATATTGGCGCTGGGTAATCATTATCATCATTAGCTCTGTTGATGATTAATACTTAACTCTCCACTGCTATCACAGCTCGGGCAGCCCCATACCCATAGAATATTTGCCGGCTGAGAACACGTTGAGCTCCAAGGTGCGTCTGAGCATTCTCTACCAGGGCAGACCTACGACAACTATCGCAGTGGGTGATCCTCTCACATTCCGGTTGGAGGCACAGGATGGCTACAATCATGTGACGGACATATTTGCCACCAATGTGGTGGCCAGGGATCCCTACTCTGGGCGCAGCATACAGCTCATAGATCGCTTTGGGTATAATATATATAGAGATTTTATATGATTTTCCCTTGACTCATGTTTTCCCTTAGCTGCCCTGTGGATCCTTATGTCTTCCCTGAGCTGGACAAGCTGCGCGATGGAGACACTCTGGAGGCGCGTTTCAATGCCTTCAAAATACCTGAATCCAATTTCCTGGTATTTGAGGCCACAGTTAGATCCTGTCGTGAGGGCTGCCAGCCCGCCTATTGTCCCGGTCCGGCGGGTCGTCAGGAACCCTCCTTTGGACGCAGACGTCGCAGCTTGAACCTGACTGAAGAAATACCCGAACCGCAGGCATTGGAAGCTATCAATAATGTGGAGGAGGAGGAGATTACGGTGGTTAATAGCACCACAGTGAGTGCTACCATGGGTGGTGCGCAGTTGAATGCTACGCAAGAGGGCGAGAAGTCGAAGGAGAACGAAGAGCCAGAGCAAGTGCGAGAGATGATTGAAGTAGGTCTCGGATGATTGATAGGAGATCGATCGATTTGATGGCTAACTGAAATATTGTTGCAGGTTTTTGAGACACGCGAGGAAATTGAAAAGGAATCGTATCCACGCAAGCTGGTGGCCCCAGTGGAGACCGTTTGCATGACGCCCGCCGAGTACCATGGCCTGATCACGGCCATAATACTGCTAATGATTCTGCTGTTTAGCATTACGCTAGTTGCAGGATTGGGCTACAGGTGAGCAGCTCATTAGTGACCCAGTTTGGCCTCCATTTGCTATCTGCATCTCTGCTTGTAGACGCTATTGGAAATCCATATCAAAGAACCGTCTTGTGGATCGCCACTCGCCCATCCACTCGCTGGGTCATTCCCACTCCTCGATACGCACCCACGAGCGCTTCACCGAAATTGGGCACATGCCGGCTGGAAGTGGAGCAACTGGAACTGGAGCTGGAGCTGGCAGCAATCGCAGCACATCGAATCGCGCCTCAAACGCTTTTCGCACCAACATGTCCATGTTTGGCGGCTCATTACATAAGACTTTTGCCACGGGGTAACACATCCAATCCACATCCACATCCAGTCTAGACCTGTTCACTTATCTCCTAAGCTGACGAAATCTGTTTCTGCTTACAGCAATTTGGCGCGCATGTGCCAGCTGCCAGTGATAAATCCCATACGCACTGCCGGCAACACGAATCACCAGTTCGAGGATCCGAGTGAGCCCATCTACACCGATCCGTCGCTCTTCGAGCGCTCCAGGTAAACGCAATCTGTATGCTCTCTCGCTCTCTCGAACACTCATCTGAAATATTTTCAACTCTCTCCCATTGCTCCGATTGTGTGAACTTTATTTCATCGTGACTCTAGCAAACCGCATGCCATTAGAACCATACGCAATTGTAAATATATAAAAATTATTTTTTTTTGGAATTTCTTTTTTCGACAATCGTTTCTAATCAATTGCGCACTAGAGTGGCCTGCAGACGCATATCTGCATCTTGTTGCAAAGGCCGTCACGTCCGCCAGCTACTTGGCATCTGGTCGTGCACCAATCGCCCTGCAGGGCGCAGACACCCGTGAATGTGGGCAGATCGCCCACAGCTGCAGAAGACGTTAAGCACCATTAATCAGTTCCATGTTTCGTTTTGCAATCTCACTTACATGCATTGGCCTGAACTAACCAGATTAACCATACAACTAGACACAAGTACTTCATTTTTTTACTTTTTCAATATTTAAATGCACAAATCTCGAGAGACGGCCGAAGACTGAAGCGAAGCTTTCGCATCTGTTGTAGCTCCGGGCATGTGCTCTCCGATAATGATAAGCCTTATCAGTGAACTTTTCGTAGAAGACGCTCATCTAACACGAAAAGCGCATGTCTCTTACATATGATTAGACTACTCACAATATATACACTATATATGAGTATATATTTTTCTGATTTCTGATTTCGGTTTAATACATTTTGCTCTCTTTTTCGTACAGATCGCTGCGAAGTCTGACCATGGTCGCTGAGTCCGAAGATAATCAAGAGGTTTAAAATGTAACGCACAAGGAAATTTTGCTCGTCTTCTTGTGATTAGCTGTAAATATATATGAATATTGAACTGAACAAATCAGTTTTATATCATGGATATATCCAATACCCATCTACAGCCCATTGCATTAGGCTACTGCACGTGCATTCGGTTCCCTCGACTTGCGTCACATGCGTTTCGAGGCTCAATATCAAAATATATTGATAATCCAATTAGATCTAAGGCAATTCAAATCGAATATCGATCTATATTAATCTTAATAACAACAGCAAATACCAAAAGCAAATTGTCAAACACACAATTATTTCTACATAACTAAGATATTTAAATTATATATATTAAATGCAATAAAACTTAAAAACTTATCCATACCAAAAAACTATGAATTCACTATCTTTTTCTGTTTAAGACTTATTTAAAATATATTCCATTTTCCCTAAATTTATTCAAGCTTCAATGTCAAGTTTTTAGTAGAAGCCCAAAGCACCCATTCAAAAAAATCTATTCTTACAGAATAAAAAGTTTGAAAAAAAACCCATTGTAATTCTCGAGTAAAGATGATTTTTTCTTACAAAACGTGACCGCTTACAGTTATTTGTGCACTAAGGGTTTATGTAAGAGCCCTTTTTTGTGTAAGTGCACATTTGTATTATAGCATAAATACTCCAAATACATCTATACTTATATATATACATGTCTACAATGGGCTTTATCGGTACGGGGTTTTTCTGCGTCTAGCCAAAAATTCGTGCCGCTTTGGCTAAGAACTGTGAACGTGTTAAAAGACGCACCAGCACGAAAATATTTCTATGCGTAATTCTCGCCTACGTGTAAATATTAAAAACTAAAATAAACAATTACTAAAGAACCGCTCCACGATTGTCAATGACACTTACGAGCGGGTTACATGAATGGTTCTCAGCCTCCTATTGGCCAATATCTTTGATCTATAATATTTAAAGAGCTATTTAATATATTCAATAATCCGAGTCACTCTGGATTGATAGACATTTGTGGCTATGCCAAAGGCATGCGAGCTATATCAGGCCCAGTTGGATTTTTTATCAGACCGCATGGAAACATTTCGCTTAATCATTGTACGATTCTTGTTCCGGCATCAACAACTGCAGCCCCATCGATCACGTCCACGAATTGAAACAAAAACAAGTGCGAGAGAGTGGCAGTAGTCGACTATGAAATACTCTGGTTTTGCGATGTATGAGGCGATTGAAGAGGTAAAAGCTTGTCTTAAAAATGAGGAATCGAGATATAAATGGAATAAATAAATAGAAATAATGGATAGAAATTGTTTAAGCTAACATATGGGTAGATCTATGGATGGAGAGAAAAATGAATCGATAGACTTATATGTATGAACAAATAGAATGGCCAGCTAAAGAGATGAACATTGAAAGATATGTATAAACAGATACACGGATAGACAGATGAACTAAGGGATAAAGAAAATAAGACAAAAACTAACATAAAGCACACCAAACCCACAACTAAACCAACATACCCCTTTTCAATAACTACACAGAGTACAATTACTCACACCATATACAAGCTAGAAGAAAGCAACAAGAGCAACAAAAAAGTCGCCGCAACGGAAGCCAAGCACCGACCAAGTGCTTGCCATCTCGCTCCGGAGCAAAGCATCAAGATGAGCTTGAGTCAGGTATTCTTTGGGGCCGCAGCAATGCTGCGATGCTGCTGCAGCTTCTCTTCCGGTTCTCGGCGCACGTGGCGAGCACTCATGAATCGATGCAGCGCGCTTAGATGAAGTGAGAAAATGTTGTTGCTTATTTCTTGCAGCGAACAGCGAGCAGCGAGCAAGAAGCGAGCAGTGAGCAGCGACTGCGTTTAGGTTCTTCAGCATAAATCACGCATCAGCACATTTGGCATTTCAATTATGCAACATTCTTAAAGCGAACAAAGCGCATTTAAAAGCCGCGCTCAACGACTCTAAGCCACAAGTAACAAACGAAGCGCGAACGCGCCCACAGCGAAGGATAATCAAAGCGAAAACTCGGTTTTAACTAATGTGCAATCAAGAAACAAACAAAGTGAAGACGAAGCCCAAAAACTGAATAATTATCGTATATAAACTATATATAAAAACTTAGTTTCGATTGGGCATCACTATGACGAACTGCATCTGGCTGTTGGCCCTCGTGGTGGCCATCAATGCCCGCTCGCTGAATGTGCCGCATGGATATGGCATTCCCCATCGTCCACCTCCGTACTACTACGCGCCCTATAACTACGCAGCAGCTGGAGCCTATGCTGGCATTGGACTGCGCGCACGTCCAATGCTCTACAATCCGCCGGGCAGTTACTACGACAGCAATTACGGCGTGCACAGATTCCTGCCAGGTGGCGGAAATCCTGTTACTGTGGACTATGTAGGTTTAGCTGATCTGTGAATATTTCTATACCGCAAATTACATTTGTGTTTCTTTTCTTTTCGGAAGAACAATCGCTGTTCTAGGAATTACGTGGGCATCAAGCCCCATCCCGACCAACAGCAATATTACTATGTCTGCCAACCCGACTGCGTCATCTTCAGCAAATGTCCCGAACTGAAGGTAAGATAGTCTTAAGTTAATCTCTTTGTTACATTCGGGTATACGGGTCTTTCCGGAAGTCAACTACCCATAGGCTTCTAACACGTTCACCCCTAATATGCGATACTTCCCCTGATCCTGCTCTATACATACTATTACCATACTCTACTATCTCTCTGTCCTTTCAGAAATTCAGCTCCGTTACTGGACGCTGCGTGGAACGCGTGAATCCCGATTACCCACCTATTTGTAAGAAGGAAGGTCGCTTTTCCTATCAATACGATTGCAGAATCTATTACAAATGCGATCGGAATTTGATGCCACAGCTTTACGGTTGTCCCACAGGCACCATATTCTCCCAACGGGAAGGCAAGTGCATACCCGGCGATGAGTGCCCTTCGACGGAGATCTCGAACAGCGGCAGCTATATACCCGAGAACTGTGAGCTTAAGTTTCCCGAGTGCACGACAGAGGGCACGTTCAGATCGCCCAAGGACTGTGCCTTGTACTACACCTGCAAGTTGCAGCCCAGTGGGAACTATTTGCAAACGCGTTTCAAGTGAGTTTCTAACGAACTTCTAGACCAAATACAAATGAATTTTATTTTAATTTCTTATCCTTCATAGATGTCCTGGCAACAACAGCTACGACCCGAGACGAAAACTTTGCCGACCACATAATGAAGTCGATTGTCAAGGCTATCTATCCTATCCACCCGTTTCGGCTTATCAGCCGTATATTTCCGAAGCGGACTTTGACACAGGGGCTCAGGAGAAACAACCAGAGCAGCCAGAAATCAGCTCCATATCCGAGGACACTAAAGTGGGAAATATTGAAGATCCAAAACAAAGCGTTAAGCTAGTTATACTGCCTACGAAACCCACACCAAAGCCAACAACGACGACAACTGTTGCCACGCCTACAGCGCCCACCTATAAATATCCAGACTATCCTTCATATCCTTCATATCCTTCATATCCTTCGTATCCCTCATATCCTTCCTATCCTTGTTATCCTGCAAATCCCGCCTACCCTAGCTACAACTATGACAGCCCGCATTTGGAACCGGCTGCGCTGCTTGAAGAGAATCCCGACCCAGAATCGTCTGTACAAATTGTCATCATCCCTACAACGGGCAAGCCAACCACAGAGTCAGATAAATATACTCCGAAGTATCCTTACCAGAAGTACACATATCCCTCCTATGAGTCGACCGACTCGACGGTTCCAACCACAACTGCAAGTCCAACTGTCCAACTAGAATTTGAACCTCGAGTTCAGCCGTCAGGTCTTGCGTTTAGAAGTGTTATCCAGAAAAAAATTGTTATACTGCCTCCAGCACCCGCAACCACCATCCAAACAACAACTGAAGAACCAATCATTACCACAGTGGTCCTCAGCACGACCGATGCACCATCTACTACTCCCAAGCCAACAACAACCACTCAGCGAACGACCACAACTCCGAAGCCAACACCTACTAAACCACGCCCAACGAAGCCAACAACAACTACTACGCCTACAACGACAACAAAGACCTCCACAACAACTCCGAAACCCAGCACAACTTCACAGCCAACAACGACCACAACTACTCCTAAACCAACAACAACTACACAACCAACCACAACCCCTAAACCGACAACAACCCCTAAGCCGACAACAACTCCTAAGCCAACAACAACTCCTAAACCAACAACAACTCCCCCACCAACAACTCCTAAGCCAACCACAACAACAACCCAGTCATCAACTGCCCAACCAACAACTACTCCTACAACCACAAATACTCCTAAGCCAACAACTATCAAGTCAACAACTTCAAAGCGAACAACCACCAATGAGGTTACGACTTCCCAACTAACTACAAGTCCTAAGCCAACCACAACTAGTCAGCCCACAACTACACCAATACCAACAACTCCCAAGCAAACAACTTCCAAACCAACAACTAGCAAGCCTTCAACAACAAGAATAACAACTGCTAAACCAACAACAACTACTCCTAAGCCAACCACAACTCCCAAAGCAACAACAACTCCCAAGCCAACCACAACCTCAGAGGCAACGACAACTCCGAAACCAACAACAACCCCTAAGCCAACCACAACTCCTAGGGCAACGACGACAACTCCGAAGCCAACAACAACAACTCCCAAGACAACCACAACTCCTAAACCAACAACAACTCCTAAACCAACAACAACTACTCCCAAACCAACTACAACCTCTGAGGCAACGACAACTCCGAAGCCAACAACAACAACTCCCAAGCCAACCACAACTCCTAAACCAACAACAACTCCTAAGCTAACAACAACCACTCCTAAGCCAACCACAACTCCTAGGGCAACGACAACAACTCCTAAGCCAACGACAACTCCTAAGGCAACAACTACAACTCCAAAACCAACTACTACAACATCAAAGCCAACGACTACTAAACTAATAACAACTAGCATTCTAACAACAAATACTCAAGCAAAAACTACTTCAAACCCATCCACAACTCCCAAGCCCACAACAACTCCCACGCCAACGACAACTCCTAAAGCCACAACAACTCCTAAGCCGACAACAACTCCTCAGCCAACAACTCCTGAAACAACGACAGCTAAGCCAACCACACCTAAGCCAACAACAACTCCTAAGGCAACGACAACTCCCAAGCCAACCACAACCTCAGAGGCAACGACAACTCCGAAACCAACAACAACCCCTAAGCCAACCACAACTCCTAGGGCAACGACGACAACTCCGAAGCCAACAACAACAACTCCCAAGACAACAACAACTCCGAAGCTTACAACAACTCCTAAGCCTACGACAACTCCAAAGTCAACAACAACTCCCAAACCAACGACAACTCCTAAGCCAACGACAACTTCTCAGTCCACAACAACCGCAAGACCAACAACTGCCAAACCAACAACAACCAAACAACCAACGACAATAAACACAACAGCAACACCTGGACAGAACAGCACTGAAGTAACAACAACCACCAAACCGCCGCCTTGTGGATCTGAAGGTAAGTCTTAAAAGCACATTATATAATCCATAAGCCCTTTATACACTCAGCTCTAAGTGAGCATTGTATACCCAAGTTATACACTCAACCACACCCGATCAACTACTTTACAGACACACAATGCATACAACAACAACAGCAACAACAACAACACCTCAACAACAACAAACACACAGAAACCGAAACACAGTTTGCTGCAAGCGGCAAATCGAACAAGAATATGTTTGGGGAAAGTGATTCACAGTCCTTGCTGTTATCACAGAATTTAGTTTCCAGCGAGCTTAGCTTAGATTATATGAACGATGAGCCCGCACCGGAAGAGGAGACCACCACCGCCAAGTGGACAACGGAAAAACCACTAGCGAAGCCCTCGACCATGTCGACCATAGCTGCGGCACACATACTCCACAAGCTGTTCCGGGTGATATCGACCACGGAGGCGCCTGCTTCTAAGGTGACCTTTGCGCTAATGGCGCGGCACAATTTGGCCACATCCAAGCCCTTCATAGCCGTGTCCCTGAGGCAGTCGATCAAGCAGTTGACGCAGGAATTGCCAACACCAACAAATGCCAGCAAAGATGCGGTAGACGATTCGGAATACTACGATAGCGAATACGACACGAATGAGCTGGAGAATGTGGTTGATAAGCATGATCTGGCTGATAATAAGCCATCAATGAACAGTACAGTGGGAACCACAACGAGCACCACAGCGGCGATTGGCTTAGCTGAGAGCACAACGAGTCCAAAGCCCATGCCAGCTATTGCCATTGATCCGCTAGAGACCAGCTCCAGTGTGCCTGTGCCAGCTGTTGCTAATGCTACCGTATCCAAATCCAATGATAAAGATTACTCCGAAAACTATGTGGATTCGGACTATGCCAATGATGAGCCCCATGATGAGGAGGAGGCAAAGCCTGGCTTGAATGCCCAAAAGCAGACGTTAATCCAACTGCTAAAGCAGAAATTAATCCAAGCAGCCAACACTGTGGCGCCGGCACCACTAAGCACCACAACCACCAAGGCTCCCAATGAAATTGCAAGCAACCGAAACGATTTACGCGTGCCAAAGAGCTTATTGATGAGTCTACTAAGACAGAAGCTAAGCAGAACGAGCACCACTTCAGCTCCACTCAGCAGCAGCAGCAGCACCAGCACCAGCACAACTGCTGGCACCACAGCGCGCACCACAACAACCAAGAGCTTAAATGCAATCGGTAGCAACTCGGAATACTACGACGATGAGGATTATGAGTATGTAAACGACGCAGAGGAATCAGACAGAGCCACGGGCGCAGCAACAGAAGCCACCATTAAGCAGACAGCGCTTAGAGCCGCCACGGCCAAACGACACTCCATACACCCGTCCCTCCACCAGGTGAATGGGTTAACGAGCGAGGCCAACAAACAACAAATCTCTAAGACTTTTGCATTTAAGCCACAAAGTGTGCCGCTGCCGATGCCGCTGCCAGTACCCGCATTTCTCAGGCAATCAGCCAAGCAATTTAATGAAATATCAAAGCATAAATCAAGGAATGAAAATTTTCTAGATAGCAACAGCATAGTTAAGGCCAAAACAACAACCATAGTAGCTGCTAGCAATGCTCGCACCACACTACCAAACAGAAGTCAGGAGATCAAAACAAATGCGACACAGCTACTGAAATCAAACAGCACCACAGCAAAACCCAAAACAACAACCACCAGCACCACTCGTAAGACACAGCCACAAGCAACATCAGCAGCAACCACTCGCCAAGAGATGCTCGCACTGAAAGAAAATTCTACCCACCATTTAATATCTAACAGCACCACAGTAAAACCCAAAACACCAACCACAACAACATCCACTAGCACCACTCGCAACATACAGCCACAAGCAGCAGCCACACGCCAAGAGATTCTCCCACTCAAAGAAAATCACGCGCATCAATTGATATCTAACAGAACCACAGTAAAACCCAAAACAACAACAACAACCACCAGCACCACGCGCAAGACACATACAACAACAGGACCCACACGGCAACAGATGTTCACTCTCATAAAAAATGCAATACAGCAAATGAAACAAAACAACATAATAAACCCTAAAGAAACAACAACAACAACCACTAGCACCACAGAATCTGAACCCACAGACGAGTTCAGACAAACACGTCAAGAAAAACTACAGACACTGCAAAGTCTGAGTCAGGTAAAAGACTTGCAGACAGCAGCCACAACACCAACCACTCAATCCACACTGCAGCCACGAGTGGCATCCACAGCTTCCACACATCAAGAGATTCTAACGGTTAACCGCAAGCCGTGGCTGTTGCAATCAAAGAATCAAAGCATACACCTATTGCCGCTGCAAGCGGCTAGCAATAGCAACCCAGTGACTCACACGAATCGTTCATCATTATTAGAGCATACAACGGTCGGATATACGACAGAAAAGGTGCCCGAGCTGATACTGAAGGTATACGAGCCCATCGACGTGAAGGTCGTCTTCTGTCCCAGGAACTGCGACGAGGAACACGATCATAACTATGGTAAGCACATGATAATGAAATATCATATTATCATATAAATGTAATATATAATCCCTTTATCCAATCGCCAGACCCAGCTGATACTTATAAGTCAAATTGTACGACGGGTTGTGATACGCCCAATCCGAAAACTCACCACAGCGTAGATTTATGGTGGAAGCCACTCGAACTGAAGGATACGGCGGGTTTCCAGACGATAACATAGATACACACACACATATATATAGATATATAGACTACATTTAACCGCTCTTAACTATATAAAACTAAAACTATGTTCATTTTTATATATACATATACTTGTATATATACTTAGTTATATATAGTTACATATATACTTTAATAAACATAAATTGAATAAATTACAAATGAGTTTTACCTTGCTTAACTAAGTATACTAGGTATACATTATACAATAATCCCACTTAATAATGACTTATAATGACTTATATTTATAACTTAAGTCAAAACTGGAAAGTTGTCAATATATATAAATATATATAATAGATCATGACTAGCGCAAATGAAAAATCTTTTCATATGCCTTGGTGGGTTAATGAACAGAACTATGGAAAAGCGGACAACTTATTCAAAACTTTAAGCTTAACGAATAATTAAGAATATAATGTATAAATATGTATCTAAATATAGAATTCAACAAGCTGATAGAATTTAGTTATCAAGTTTTTCGGAATATTTCAGAGCCTATGCTGACATAACATATTTTGTGGGCATTGCTTATGAATCATAAAAGATTATACAAACTTTAAGCTTAGAACTTAAGGCATAAATAAAATATTAAACTACTCGCATATACCCTATATGTACACTATATACAATGGAAACCCCTAATACTGTAGGACTTCGCTTAATCATCAAAGAAGAGTATTTCCAATATTCTTTTTTGTACATTTTTCCGACGATCCTTATTCATTTTCAGTAGCTCCGTGGTCACCAGTTCGCCCAGCAAATGCTCCGAGGAGCGCTGGATGCCATGCGGATTTGTTGGCGTCTGGAATTTGCCAAAGTTGGAGGCATGCGAGCTGCCTGCAGCCTGCTGCTGTGGCAGTTGCTGATAAAGCTGGAAGAGGAAGTCCGTATTCGATGGAAACATATTCGTATGTTGCTGTTGTTGTTGTTGCTGCTGCTGCTGTTGTTGCTGCTGTTGCTGTTGTTGATGTTGATGCTGGCTGCTATTATTGTTGACATTGCCATTGGAGTTGTTGCGCTGCATATTGAGCGAATTGTTGTAGTGATTCTCGTGCTGCAGCATAGTCTGCGGTTCCAGTAGGTCATTGCTATTGTCATCCGAGTCATCATCGGTGTCTTGGCCAAAATGTCCATTAGGATTAGACATTCCATTGCTGGCATGTTGTACATGATTGCTGACGCCATTGGAGTTTAGTTGCACGCGGGGCTTCTTATTGTGATAGTTGGATGAGGAATGCATATCATCGCTGTTCTTATGACTATAGCCCGCCTGGACACTGGACGAGGAATGTACAGCTGGCTGTTGCGGCGTTACTGCAGTCGCCTGCTCCTCTGGCTGTGTATTCTGAGTTACACCCATGCCAGGCAGAGGGGAGGACAACGGAGATTTCATTGAGGAAGACGTTGAGGTAAGGCCACCTGTGCTGCCGGCACCGTTCATTATCGGTTCCTGATAGCCCTGCGACGAGTCAGCCATAACTGCGGCCACGGCCGCCGCCTGTTGCTGTTGCATTTGTGATTGGGAGATGTGCTGCAGTTGCTGTGAGGCTACGGCAGCAGCAAAATCTCTAAATATTTCCGCCTCTATCTTCACTTGTCCATTGACGTTCTCTAGAGCTGAGGCTGCAGCTGTGCTGAGCGCATTCATTGGATGCTGCTGGTCTACCGTCCCCGACTGCTGTTGCTGCTGATGATGATAATGATGATTTTGCCCAGCAAAGTGCGACATATTCTTATGTGAGCTGTTCGATTTCGAGTCCACATTATATTCACTATAATTCGAGCTGTTCGCCGATTGTGGTGAGGTCAAAAAGTTGGGCACATTGCGGTAGGATTTACGCGGCTGTATATGCTGATCCAGGAATTTCATTTTTTCCAAATACGGACGGGATAGATGCTCGTAAACAGGTGGATCGCCTTGTTTACGTTGTGACACATAACGTTCGCGCAGATATTTCCAACGCTTCTTACACGTTTCCACTGCCAATCAAAATGTATTTGTTTATTAAGTTTACTTAGCTAATTAGCGCAAATTGAGATGAAACTTTTTTATTGGGCTTACCGTCCGTCCGTAGCTTCAGCGCAATGAGCTGCCAAGCCTCGTCCTTGGTCTCGTATTTGCCGCCGCTGGCGCTGCCATTCAAATAATACTTCTGGCGATTGTATATGACGCCGTGTTGAGCTACCTCGTCAATAAGTTGCTCATCCATCATGATGTAGTTATAAATCGGAAAAAATTACGATTCTTATTTTTCTTGTTATTTGCCTGCGCTCCAGTCTTTTCGGCGATTAGTGATGTGCAACTGCGTTGTGGCTACTCATGTATCGAAGCGCTCCACAATCGATATGTGTTGACTTCGTAACGATAGATTTGGTATTTTTGCTGGTCATATGTATATTAAGACTCGTGGTCACACTAACTGGTCGGTCAAAATTCTCTCGACTTTCGACTTGCAAACATTGATGTCAAGTGCGCAACAATTTACTGTTTTTCTTTTTACGACGAAATCAATTTTGAGCGAGATTTTTAAACCGTGCTGCCGAAATTAACAAAAGACTGAAGAAGCTGTGTGCTGAATGTAGCAGAAATAAAAAAAAAACGAAAATAGACTAAATCTCTTTTGTGTTGCGTTGAGCAAACGCACAAAGCAAATATTCTAGAAAATAGTTCAAAACATGTTCAAGTTAGCGCAGTTATTGCCGCAGCAGCGTTTGCTGCAGCGCACTGCATTAATGCGCAGATTTATATCAACCAGCGACGAAGTTAAATCTGTGGATACAATTGGCGGCTTGCCCACTGAATTGGTCAACGAACAGAAACTGAAGAAGACAACGAGGTAAAAGAAAAGAGAAGATGAAAACACAATTGTTTACATTATGATGCTGCTGCTGCTGCGGCCGCTAGGGGCGTGGCATAGATGGAGTGAAAGTGGCCGGTCACGTAGGCCGCAGACAGCTGTTGCAGCAGTATTTTCCGTCAACATCCATAATTTGCACCAGTATTTTTCTGTTATTATTGTATTAAATTACGTTATTCATATTTTTGTTGTTTCTTCTACAGAACTTTATCAACGCTTCAAAATCATTCGGTGCCAATAGCGGCGCGCGTCACAGTTTCAAAAGATGAAAGTCGCGACTTTATGGCTGTATTTCCAGGTGAACATCAATTAGCATAATAATGCTAACCATTTGCATTTATATTTTTGTATATGAATGATATTTAATTTATACTTTTTTAGATGTGGTGCGTGACCTAACCACCTATACAAAGGGATTCAATTGCAGCGATGCTGTTAAATGGTTCGCCCAGGTCATGCAATACAATGTGCCCCGTGGCAAAAAGAATCGTGGCATCTTAACGGTGCTTACCTACAAAAATCTGGTACCTGCCGAAGACCTCACACCTGAGAATATTAAACTAGCCCAATATTTAGGCTGGTGTGTCGAAATGGTGAGAACTCTCAATACAAAATACTAAAATAATACTAAATTTGAATATTTGAAATTTGTTTACAAATTGCAGCTGCAAAGTTTCTTCATTATGTCGGATGATGTGATGGACAATAGTATCACGCGTAGAGGTCAAAAGTGCTGGCACCGGGTGGAATCAGTTGGGCTGATAGCCATTAACGATGCCATCATGATAGAGAATGCCATGTATGCGATACTTAAGCAGCACTTCAGTCATCTGGATTGCTATGTGGCTCTGATGGAGCTGTTCCATGAGGTAACCTACATCACAACTTGCGGACAATCCCTCGATTTGCTTAACTCGAATAAACGAGTCTCAGAGTTTACTATGGAGAACTACAAAGCAATTGTGGACAATAAAACAGCACACTATTCCTTTTACCTGCCCTTTGCTCTAGCCATGCATTTAGCCGGGTATGAATTAACAACTGTAGTAATGTATTTATATTATTAATTATATATATGCCTTGCAGCTACAAAGATGCCGAAGCATTTAGACAGTCAAAGACCATTCTCCTCGAAATGGGTCACTTTTTCCAGGTACAAGATGATTTTCTTGATTGCTTCGGAAATCCGGAGGTAACCGGCAAAGTGGGCACCGACATACAGGACAACAAGTGCTCCTGGCTCGCTGTGGTGGCCATGCAACGCGCCAATGCGGAGCAGAAACAAATCATGATAGACTGCTACGGACAAGATGGTGCGAATACAATAACTATTTATCAACAACCACATATAAATATATATTTATAATCTATATTTGCAGATCCTCTCAAAGTGGAGCGTGTTAAGGCTCTATACAAAGAGCTTAGCTTGCCCTCTACCTATGCCATATTCGAGGAGGAATCGTACAATATGATCAAAACTCATATACAACAAACATCTCGAGGAGTGCCGCATCAAACATTCTTGCAAATACTTAACAAAATCTATCAAAGAGACTCTTAAGCATTATACTATATACACATAGTATATATATACATTATAGTTCTTAGGCTGAATTGCAATGGCAATTATATACGCAATAAGTAAAACATAGAATTTCTTGAACGCACGAATTATGTTCTGCCTTTAATCATCATCTGTAAAATCGAAGGGCGCAAATTGATTGCGGAATTCAACAACATTTGCTTTCTCCTCTTCACTGTCAAGCAGACAATCCTTCCAGTTCACCTTCTCATCACAATTTAACAAGTTCTCCGAACAGAAAACATCTCTATAAAAACAATAATAAGAGTTTATAAACATATATGAATAAGCAAACTATTTCACGTCACCTGGCAAAATGCAGCGGAAAATGTTTCATTTGTCGTGTTATTAAGGCAGTGTCATCGGGCAGCTCTGCTAGGAAATAAGGCCCCATTTCGGGCAGCATATTAGCTGACGTCAAAGCGGGCAATGTTTCAAATTCTAGATTAAATTCCTCAGCCTTATCCTGAAACAAATATAATCGGAAATATTATAAATCGTAGACTTATGACTAAATAAACGAACTGTTAGTTTATAAATATATACTACAATTATAACAAAATATAAAGGTAGTCTGAATCGCACCTCGAAACTATGTTTTATCTTCCAGGCATAGCCCTCCTCGAAGCCTAAAACATCTATTACCAAATGTGAAGTCTTATAATGTCGCTCTGTAAAGCAAGCAACCTGTCCAAAACTTTTGAAGAATTTACGCAAAGCTGCCTTAAATTTAAGCAACTCTTCCCACTCCTCTGGGCTGAGCTGAGCAGCACAGGGTACATGCTTGGTAGACAAGATCAGAACATGTTGGCTATTTATAGGTCCCTTAGCCAAAGCCAAATAGAAGCCTTCACCCACGGTGATAATCAAATGCTTTTCCACTTTCTCCGAGGACAAACAGAACCAGCAGTTATCTGTAAGGAATAGGAAATAGATTATATAGTATATATAATGATGATATATATATTAGACCCACCTTGATCTATTTGCATTATTCTAGGTCGCTTATCACGTTTGTCCATTTCGCCGCGTCGCTTGCGATTCCCACTCGAGTCCATGTCATAAAAGTACTGTCGACTCTCCGACTGTAACAGAAATATAATATATGTGATATATACTTCACATTATTCATAAGCTCTCACCGTTTCATTCTGGTTGATAAGGCCATTCAGTTTCAAGCCAATATACGGGCATTCGATTTCATTCGTCGTCTTCTGCACCAGGTCGAGCAACCGCGTTTTGTCCACAGGCTTCAAGCTCAGAGCATACACATATTTAGCCTTACTTGCATTGCCCACATCTGCGAGCGATATAAATCGCGTGCACAGCTCGAATTGCGTGGTGTCATCCTTGGGCATTCGGAACGGCGGGCACTCGTAGTAGACGCCATTCATAGCACAGAAATGATAGCGAGGCTTGATTTCGCGGCACAGAAACGATATCAACTTGGAGGCCTTTGACTGCGGAGTGGATAAAATAGTTAATCAAATATACAACATATATGCATCTAGTTACATTTTGCTGCTCCTGCATGCCGTAGGGCCACTGTGAAGTCAAGAGCACATCGACGCCTCTGTAATCCGTGCCACAGTTCTTTGCAATCAAACAGGAATTGCGGACAGCTTGTACATCGGCTTTGGTGAATTCGTGCTCCAGGCATTTGGATCCGCTGCCCGCTGCTGCTTCCACGCCACTTATATAGGCAATTTTAACACCGCTACTCAGCGTATAAACTCCTCGCTTGCCCAAGTATGTCAAATTCGTGCAGATTTCACCATCCGACAAATCTTCGTAGTATTTGTTATCCTCCTCCTTATTTGGTCCCAGTATATAGGTGGGCACGGTAACTGTGAAATATACATATACATTTAGCAATTGCAACTCTTATTTACAACTTAAATCCATTCTACTTACTGTGTTTAAAGCCATTTTTGTAGGCAATCAGTTCTTCGTTTTGTTTTTCGGCGCCAAAAAAATCACCGACGCAGCACAAAATCTCAAATGGACCCGCTTTTTTGTTTACTTGCTCCACTCGGCTAAACAGCTGCTTGAAACGACCGCGCACATCGCCCACGACTAATCTGTAATTCAAATTTGATTAATTATTGTCTTTATTGATTGCTAATCTAAATACATTTTATTATTCACATCCATTTGATTGCTTCGTCTCCTGTGGTTTTTTCTTCTTCGATATCGCGGCTTCGATAGCCAAACAACAAACAGCTGATTTGACTTGGGTCAATTGATAACAGTAGTGTAGAGTTCTGTTAAGCGCGAGCTGTTAATAGAAGCTCACGATTGAGCAAAAAAAAAAAACAGAAAAAAAAACAAAAATAAAAAAAAAATGAACAAAAAATAAAAATAAAACAAAAAACAACAAAAATGTAGAAAAAAAAGTTAAAAAAAACAAAAAAAAAGGTTTAAAAAAAAACAAAAAATAAAAAAAATAGTTTAAAAAAATTTAAAAAAAAAAAACAAGAAACAAAAATAAAAACAAAAAAAAACAAAAAACAAAAAAAATGTTAAAAAAAAAGTTAAAAAAAAAAAACAAAAAAAGTTTAAAAAAAAAACAAACAAAAATAAAAAAAAAGTAAAAATAAGTTAAAAAAAAAAAAAAAAAGTCCTAGCACTGCAGCGCCGTCGCCTGCCACCCTGCCAAAGCTTAAATCACTTGGGAATTCTAAGGCTCCAGCCTTGCAAACTGAGCATAGCTGAGTGAAGCAATAGACTACCTGTTGGGTGTCCAGCCAATCACATGCAACTGTAGAGCGAGAGAGCGTTCGTGCTCCAGCTACTCAAGTGCAGCCCACGATTGAGTGATGTCCGTTGACTGCCGTGACATTCTTGTTGAGCAACTTAAATTTTATTTACCAAACAAAATAGTATTAAGAGGTATATTTCATTTTTCGTTTCATTAATTTATAATTTATAGTTGACAATACCATCAACATTCCGCACACGCACACACCAAATTTTATCATAAATTAACTGTGAGGTCACAAGAGAACTGTTTGCATAACCTGGTGTCTTTTAACAGTGATAGAAGCTGTGATTCCAATACCAACCATTTCACTTGAAGGCATACCATTATTACATATTTAACCACAGCTTTGCCACTTAGTATTAATTGGAATACTTCAATCAATATCATTAGTTCAAGTACACTTCTGGTAATTGTTAAAAGCTTCGACAGGCCTGTTAAACACAGAGCATAAAAAAAGATGACCCCAATGACCGTTAGGCATTTCAATTTTGGGATTACCAATGATTATCAATAATCATAAACATGTGTGTTTTTTTTTTTTGGAAAATTTTCACCTTGAAATATTAATAGCTAAATGCGGTAATTGTACTCTTCCTCTAAAATTACTTTTTAATTGACCAAGCGAGAAATGTGTATTGAAAATTCATTTGATGAAACTTTAACCATTTATTTCATCCGCGATGTCAACGCTCCAAAGTATAGTATTAGATATGACATTGGCACCAAATAGAAAACAATTGCAACAATGAACCTGCCCAGAGTTATTTGTTCTGCGTGGCTGGTTCTAATAGCCAGCTAACCAGTCCCTCCATTCGTATAAAAACGTTGCTTGTGTAAACTATTTTTGCAGTTTAACTTGAAGCATCATTCAAAACAGCTACAACTTTAGATATGTGGAATTTAAAAAACATTTTAGTTTTCGTTTTGGTGGGATGTGGAACGATTGCATATGGTCAAACAATTGACTGTCAACGACCACCACAGCTAGTGGTAAGTAAACTACTGAAGTTTTCCGGAATTTTCTAATTTCAAAATTGGATTTTAAGGATCCTGCCGTTTGCTGTCGGGATGGAGGACGCGATCAAGTTGCCGAAAAATGTGCAGAGAAAGTTTTAGGTGCACCAAATGGACAACAAAATAATGGACCACCCTCTATGGATGCGGCAACAGTATGTATACCGGAATTATATTAATTTTTATATATCAAATATTCCCTAATTTGCAAAATTAATGAACATTAATTTAAGCATAAGAGCAGGGCTGTTTGCCACGCCGATCTTTGCTCTGTTGTTATCGATAATTAACAATCGCTTATCTCTTCCTTTAGTGCCTGGCTGAATGCATTCTCACAACAGCCCAATACAAACGAGAGCCAAAAACTCTCCACTTGGAATTCATACGCAACGATTTAACTTCAAAATTCTCAAATGATACGGCTTATGTGGAGGCTATGCATGCTGCGTTTACCAAATGTGAGCCACAAGCTCAGCGTAGATTGGCAGCCATCCAACAATTCAATCCAAAGCAACCAAAGTGCAGTCCATTTGCAGCCATCGTACTTGGCTGCACCTATATGGAATATTTCAAAAACTGTCCAGCTCACCGCTGGACACAGAGCGCAGAATGTACGTTGGCCAAGACATTTGTGACTCAATGCGGATTGGGTGCATAGTGACAAAACAATGTTTTTTAATTCTTCCTAGTTCAAATTTTGTTATCCGTTTATGTTTTAAGTGTGTACATAATAAAGTTTTTACATTTTACTAAACGATAGAAGCGTATTAATCGATCATTGATAACAGCGGTGCAGTTTTGTAAAGCAATAATGAATTTTACTGAGTGTGAGCTACTAATTCTTTTTTATGTAGCTCACTAAAGCTTACTTTATAAATAAATAAATATAAATTAAGTGTTTTTCAAAATAATACTTTCATTACTTCCCAGTTCAAATTAACATTGCCGTTTTAAGTGTGTACATATTATATTTTATACATATTTCGAAATGACAATATATAATCGCTTAGCAACCCTGACTGTGATGTGCCTTAGTGTGAGTGCGTTGTTGTGAATGTGCGCGGCCGCGGCGTTTAAAAACATTCCGAGCTAAATTTATTAAAATATGGATTTTTATGAACAGATAAAAGGATTTCGCGAGTGGGCCACCAGCCTAGGCTGTCCGCCCGCCGCGCTGCCCAATGAGGACGCGCTCAAATCGTAAGAATTAACAAATTTGCTATTCAAACTCAACTCGAACTGCCATTTTTCTTTTTCAATTACAGCATATTTAAATCGCGTCAAAGTCAACTATTTGTGCAAATGCAGTCGCGCATTCAACCACGCCAGCGCGTGCGAGAGGTGCGCGAGAATTTGTTGATTGCGCAGGTGGCACAGCATAAAGGAAAAGTGGTGCCAGCCTGCGGACGTAGTTTTCTGCCACGCCAGCTGCAAGTTCATCTTAAAATGCAGGATTTGCTGAAGGAGAAGGAAAAGGAGCAGCTGTGCCTCGTAGAAGCTAAGAAGGAGTACGACACCTTGGCTGCCTCTATCAAAACGAAGAGTAAGTGCAGCATCAGGCGCTGGTCAATAGGAATCTAATTCATTACCACTCTCCCGTTTTAGATATTCAAACAATTAGTGCAACACATAAAATGCAGCTACACCAATCCAAATTTCATTTACTGCAACTCAAGTTGGAATCTCTGAGTAAAACATATGAACAGGAGCTCTTGAACAAAGCGCAAATTCTATCCACAATGCCGGTTAAACTAAATCAGAAGAATGCCAGTGAAAAGCTGGCCACAAAGGCGGTGGAACAGGCGCTCAAGGAGCTAGAACAGTTTTATAAGATCTGCAATGCTGAAGGCCTCAATTGCCAGCAACTGACAGAGGCGAAGCATCAACTCTGGTCCCAGATGCGGCAAATCTTTGCGAATATACCAAATGTTCTGCTCTTCAATGCGATCATGCGCATCAAGGAGGAGCAGCTGCAGCAAGTGATGCAGCTGAACAAGAACAGTCAGCACACTGAAACCATCAGCTCTCTATCCAAGCCAATGCTGAACAGCTTTGATATCAAGCTGTTGAAGACAAAGGCGGAGCTGCTGGGACTGGTGGCTAAACATTTGTCCACGCAAAATGAGGTTGCGCAGCTCGAGGAGCGCTTCGCCGCCGCCTACAGCACATTTCTGCACGAACTGCAGAGGAAGGTGAACAACTTCAATGCAATCAGCACCGATGAGGAGGAGGAGAGCAGCGAGGAGATCATCTCAGAGTTTATACTCCAATACAACTTGCGGAACTTCAATCAGGCACGCAACGAGTACCTCAGCGAGCAGATTGAGCAGCTGCGCCTGGAGCTGGAAGCGGGCGTGCGTCAATTGGAAAGCCACGAGCTGCTCCTTTGCTCCATAAAGCAAATCTACGGCGAAATCAATACCTCCATCAATGGCATACGACACGATATGCTGCAGCTGTCGCAGATCAAAGAGAAAATCCTATACTCCAAGAACATATTGAAGAACATGCTGGACGACATGCAGGCAACGACGCACCAACAGAATGCCAAATCTCAACTGTTCAACAGCAAGCTCAAAGTGGGCAACATGTCGAACCTGGGCATGGAGAGCTTCAGTCTGGCCAACGACAGCGTCTTCTCCAGCACCAAGCTAGAATTCGACGCGAGTCCAATGGAGACAACGCTGCGTCGCAGCTTCGATAATACAATTGTGCCAGCCAATTGTACGTCGACTCCTATGCTGCCGCCTGCCAGCACCTCGCCCTCCACACTGCCCTCGCATCTGCTGGAGCTGAATACCTTTGCGGAGATGCCACTGGAGAAACTTAGCTGTGTGCCACGTAACTGGTAAGGATTTAATATGTGATGTATACATATATAGTATATAGAGTGAAATGTCTCATTTTTGGATATATGATATAGAGGAGAATATAGAAGAGATCTTATCTGTTGAGTGGCTAGAAAAGGCTGGCGAGAGACACAAAGATAATTGAGTGTAAACTAGACAGAGAGTTGGACTGGACATTCTCACAAGAGAGATAGTTGAGCAGCTAAACTAGGGACTTACAAAGACAGATTGGTTAAAATAGAGGTAAAGAGATGATTGAAGAGGTTAGAGTAGATAAGTCTGGAAAAAAGCAGACTGATAGCTAAGAGAATAGTTTGAAAGGTAAAAGACGGATGAGTATTAGTTACTCGACTCGGCTCGGGTTCCTCGTAATTCTAGCTACTCGATTCCTAATAATACTTTATAGTCAACTGAGATGTCTGTTTATGATATCTCACAAGGAATTCAGCCTATTTACAACCCAACTTGTCACTCTGAATCCCCTATAACTGCTATTTAAAAACATAGAACTTCTTCCTTAATGATATCTGCTTAATATAGCTGTACTATAAATGGAGATTGCACTGTGCAAATACATTCATATATATCTCTATGTATATAGCTCGTCTGTTATGCTAATTGAATTTCCCTTTTCGCAGCGCCTTTTTGCTGTCGGCCAATCCGCTCATCGTGGAGTCACAGGAATTGGCCTCCACCATGCAATTGGCTCCTGGTCATTTGCTAACCCCCATTGGGGCACTGCAGGAAGTACGTAAACGCATTTTGTGGGCGTCAGCAATTGCTGCACACACATCCGACTTGAAATTGAATTTGGAGACGATAATTGGTAAGCTCGAAGCGCCCTTTCTCTTTTCTTTCCTATATTACAACTTCATTTCCATTTCCACTTTCGCTTTTCAGTCGATCCACACGATTTGAAGCTGAAGGCGCGACGCCAGCACGAGGAAATTGTGCAGCTGCTCGACAATATCGAATCGCTGGGCACCAAGACGCAGCATCAGCTGCACAGGATCAAGCGTATTTATCGCTTCATAGTGGACAATCCAATGCGTCAGTATGTGCCGCCCAACAGCTGCTATAAGAATGCCAACTTTACGGTCTACGAATCCGAATTCAATCTCTATTACCGCATGGCCACAGCGGGTGGTTCGATTAAGTCTTAAATCTGAGAAACCTTTATAACAATAGTATTTTAATAAACCCAGTGTGCTGTCTTAGCTTTAGTTTATATAAAATTCAAATTCAAATTCGCTTTTTTTCATTTTACACATTTTTTTCGCTTTATTTTCTTTTCTTTTCTCTTAGTTTTTAATACAAAAATTTTTTATTTACACCCAAATTCGGGTTAGAAAAGTATTAATTTTTTTTTCGTTTTGTTATTCGCAATTTGTATCTTTGTCTCTCGAATTGTTCAGTTAGATATATATCAAACTAATTACACACATACATATATTTAGAGCAGCACGAAAATACTTTATTATTTATTTAATAAAAAATAAAATATTTTCTATTTTTGTAAACGAAATATGAAAAATCAAACAATGTCATATGTGATGTATAGAACGGGAATGTCTGGCATATATATATAGTTATATATATATCTTATTATAAGCTAAAGTTATTTAAAAATATACAGAGACAGAAAAAACGGACGGGATTTGTTTTTTGGGATTCGAGTCGGAGTTTTGTTTTGTTTTACTAAATTAGTTAAAAATGCGTGAGCTCTTTTAAAAACTTAAACTTAACTTAAGATAAGATTGGACGTTTCATATAGACTGGAGAAAACATACAGATAAACAGAATTTCAAAGAGAGGATTTTGCGACAATGAAACTTCTACAGCTGATGTCTATGTTTAGCTATATATATTTTCGATATATATATATTCGTATATTCGAGATGGATTAGATATGATTATGTGAAGCATCGTTGTTGGTTTGGATTGGCTTATCTGGAGTAGAGCACAGCCAGCAGAATGCCCAGCAATGCCAAGGAGGAGGTAGAGACAGCAATTTGTTCGCCTCCGCCGTAGTACGCCTGGCCACAGGCTGGTGGGCAGACGGGAATGATTGTCTCGAAGAGATTGACACGCGCCTCGGCATCGCCAAAACGATTTGTCGCCTTGCACACATAGTCACCGTACTGCCTCTTCTCAATCGTAATGACGCGCAGCGTCGAGTCGGTGTACTCATCGGCGGTGGCGAAGTGCGAGACTGTGTAGTGCTGGTTGTTGGCCAACTGGATGTCGTCCTTGGTCCACACAATGGCTGGTGGGGGATACGCTTCGATGTGGCACTCCAGATCCATATCGTACTGCAGCGCCTGGCCGAGACGTGGCCGGGGCACAGTTATGACAGGTGCAAACTCCACCTCCACATTGATGTTGCGACGATCGCCCTTACTGACGCCGTTGTCTGCCACGCAGTAGTAGGTGCCACGATCCTCCTTCTTCACGGACTTGATGCGCAAAATGTTGCCAACATATGTGGCACTATCTGTAATGAGAGAAAGGGAGAAGGAGAGAATCATTAATAAAGAGGGTTTAAGACAGCTAGGGGGAACTATTAACAAGGACAGTTAAATATTTGTGTTCATGAGAGAGAAGTCAGAGAGAAAGGCAGAGTAAATTAAAGAAAAATATGAGACAACGAGAAATAGAAAAAGAGAGACAGATAAACAGAAAGACAGATAAATCGATAGAGAGATATATAGATCAAGAGCGATAGATATAGAGATAGATAGAGCAAGAGAGATATGTATATAGAGATATACAGAGAGATATATATAGAAAGAGAGAAAGAACAATACAGAAACAATCAATGAGGCTACTCCAGGAATTGTAACTGATAAAAGATGAAGTTCAGGGCGAGGAGGAGATTGGGAGAGAATGGAGTCATTGATATAAAGAACGAGAGCCATTAATAGAGGGTGTTCAAGTGTGGCGAATTATCGAAAATCGAGTTAAATGCTGCTCGCATCGGCTTTTGTGTTTGTGCACTCGAATCTGGTTTTAATGAGGCGCCGCGACGCATCCGCTGGCTCTCAGATAGCGGGTGACCTTTTTTTGGAATTGCCACGTCGAGTGTCATTATGTATGTATATATAGCTGTAACAATAGCCACGTTAATGACCTCTAACAAGCAGCAAACCATTTAGAGGCACAGTCAACATTTTTGCAAAACTAACTTTTGTATTTGAAAAGCGCGCGCATGCAGCTGCGGGAGGAGCACAAAGAGAGCGCGAGGGAGGTAGAGAGGGTGGGTAGAGGAGGGAGTAACGAGAGTTTTCTGCATCAACTGAAGCATAAACGTGAATGGGAATGCGAATGCAAAAGGTGCTCGCATTCATTCAGTTCATAACCGGAAGTTGAAAACGAGTGCAATGCGCTCTGTCGATTACCTGTGCAGCTACCTAAGCACCCACCTGAGGTTGGGTGAATGCGTGCGCTTAAGTGAGGTTAAAGTTAATGAGAGACATGAGCACGAACTCATACACAGTATGTGTTCCAATGTAATTATTAGATAATTTTAACTATATAAAGTAATTTTTAAATATTTTTCAACAAAACTTTATTGTTCCTGTTGATTGAATCCCTTTGTTTTAAAGTGAATATAAAACTATTAGATAGTTATAGTTAGAGAGAGGGAGGACTGGCGGGGATTACGAGGATTTGAAAGATATACTACTAGAATTATTATTATTCACCATTATTACTCATTCCCATTCGTGCTTCGCTTCCAAGTCAAATACAAAACACGCGCTCATCTCTGGCCTGCTAACATTTGCGGCTCGTAAAGCCATTTGGCCTTAACAATTGGCAGCAAGCACAACTATCAAAAGCTAAGCACACAGAGCGTTGACCGGGCCAACAGCTCGCAGCGCGCAACGGGAGGGAATGCGTCGGAAATATGCCTTATGCACAACCCTATGCAAAATGCCTGAATATGCGGGCTCAAAGGGGTCGACGGGGTGGGGGCATATGAGTTATAAATGTGGATGATACACACATATAGGCGTCTGCTCATTCGACTGAAACATTTCAAATTAATTGCGCTGGGGAATCGAAGTAACGCATTTGATTAAAATTGAATTGACAGGCAGCAAGAGGAAGAGGAGAGAGAGAGAGGGATAGACAGAGAGTGATAAGGAGAGTAAAGGGCAATGTCTGACGACAATTGAATTGCATAGCTAAGCTAAAATTTCAATTGAAATACTTTCGATGCAGATGCTGATGCAGTTACAGTTACAGTTGCTCTGTTAGATGCGGGCGACGGCAACAACAGAAACTCATTTTGATATTGAACCAAAAAAAAAATCAACTGTCGCTTGGCTTCTGTTTAATTAGCCCGAAACGAATCAGGTTTGTATACACAGTTGGGCCAGCTATGTGTGACTCAGTAATAGGCGCTGCTAGGTGGAAGAATACCCTGTAGAAAGTGATAAAGTAACTCGCAAATATCACCATTTACAGGGTATATTTGAAGAAATATACTGTTGATATAATATGCCTTTTACTTTACTAATTCTCCATCAATTCCTTATCTCACACGTCTTCCACTCTCCCGTTTATCACGCCACACTTCCAACATTTACAGGGTACACGTCATATTTCATTGTTGGCTTTGTTTTGCCTGAACGTGTCATTGGAAGAATACCAAGTGCAAGAGCGTGACAGACCGTGTCCCACTCACAGGTTGAGCTAAACGCAGTGGCCATAACGAAATTCCCAATTCCGTATACCCATAAACCCATGGCCCCTACCTCTCCCCTACCGCTTTCCCTCCTTCCCCACTCGGTTGACAAATTGTTTCGAGTCAAGTTGAGTGTGAAATTCGTGAACATGTCTTCTGTTGCATGAAATGAGATGCAGGTCAGGTCGAACATGGCGATATATGTTAACCGTTAGTCGAGAAGCTAAGCGATCTGCTAAAAGGGAATCTTTCTATTCAGTCATTAAGCCAAACTAGAGAGTCTTTAAGCAATTGTACTACAACATTTAACTAGGGCGTGGCTGAACAAAAAAAAACCCAAAAAATCTAGGCAAAATACCAAAAAAAGTTATTTAATTAGCCATTAAATATGCAATACAAGAAGCGAGTCTCAACTTTCTACAGTAGACAGAGAGGGAAAGAAAGAGAGAGAGAGAGAGACAGAGAGAGAGTTCTTCTTTGACTTCGAGTTCATGTTTGTAATTAAAGTCAAGAATTATGCACAAATGTTGACATTTTAGGTTAAATTTATTAAGCGAAGCGAGAAAAACTGAGAAGAAGAAAAACCATTCACAGTCGCTAGATGAATAATCCCCGAACATGATGAGTGTGTGTATGAGTATGAATTTGTTTTTCCATTATTTTCTGTGGCTTGCTATGAAGTGACGTTAATTAGGCTTAATATGGCATAGAGTTACGGATCATATATCAAAAGTGCAGGATAAACAATGCAGTCAAAATAATTTACCCTTCGCCCTGCTGCGCATTCCCTAATTACGATTTGCAGTTCATATATCATTTCGAAAACAAGGCGCTCTTTAAGTCAGAAATATCCAATTACCCTTACACACAATCTAGAGACTATTGTAATTATACACATAGCTCATATATCATTCGAGCTAACTAGACTTCCAGATTGTGGAATTTAATCCATTTGGTGGTTTTCTATACATGATCTATAATATTATGTTATGTCTTTCATTATATAATCGAATATTAATGAGAGTTTTTAAATGAGTTTCTCAAAGAAGCCCTTTAACAAACTGGAAAAGATCTTCCATATCTAACATACTATATCTCTGATCATTTATATTAAGACTCTATATTCTCGACATTTAAATTTGCATTTCCTTTAAGTTTTTCATACTAAACAGACACTTTCAAGCATAAGTCAAGTGCTGCCCTTTAATTTTCAAGCATAACCGACTAAACTCAACTGATTGATGTATAAAAGTAGCAAGAAGAAGGTAGGCAAGAACACGTTTTAAATATGACAAATTGAGAATGATGCCAACTGGAAATGGAGCCTGACACCGCGCTCAATTACAAGCAAATGCTGAAAGCCCGCATCCAACTGAAAATGATATAGAGGGGAGATGACGGACAGAGAGCGAGAGAGATGATGATACAAATGGAGCTAATGCAGGGCCTAGCCGGAAATGATGCAACGCACACACTCGCAGCTCACTCTATAGAGTCAGAAATAAAGGGAGCGGGAGGAGACAGAGTCGGAACTGGAACTGGAACTGAGGTCAGAGTCAGCGGCAGAGTCAGAGTCTAAATGTTGCGTTGTAATTTCAGTTACTAATGAGAGAATTAAAAACACTTTGCCTCAAGGGGCAGGAGAAGCTGCAATGATAAGCGGGAAAAACTCTCTAAGAGAATGTGAATGTGTGTGTGTCAGGTGTATGTGTGTGTGAGTGTTTAGCTGCTATTGCCAACAGGCAGGCAGGCAGCCAGCCAACCAACCTAACTAATGAAAGGAAAACACAAACATATGCCGGCTCACGAGCGTTGGTAATGAAAAATCAGACAGACGACAGCATTTGTTTAGGCCAGGCTAAGGAACCTGTCTGTAACAGCAACAACAACAAATGACGTCCCTTGGGCAAACAGCCAGAGATAAATTGTCAGTTAAAGGCAGAGGCAGGAAAATTGTGCAAAGTGCAAGGTGAGAAAAGAGCAGAAGACGAAATAAATAAGATGAAGCAGCAGCGGCAGCAGCAGCCGAGGCAACCTTTTGTGGCACAGGTAAGCAGCAGCAACAGCAGGTAATACCTGCTCTCTAGAAAACAAAATAATAAAAAAGGATGCGAAATGTAACAAGGCCTCTTTTGTAGAAGGTCTCCACAAAAAAACAAAAACGAAGAAAAATATGCCGACTCAGAGGAAATGCATTCAGGCTGGAGCGCAGCAAAGGTAAAAGGTTATAAACCGAAGCCAGAAAGAAAAAGATAAGAAAAGACAACAGTTCGAATACCCTAACCAAACAAATGAACTGAACTGTGAATAGAGCAACTATGCAGCTAAGACAATGGCTAGAGAGTAGATGATGTAGATCGAATAGATGAAAGAACTTTTATATGAATATACAATATATATAATATGTATATCTACATATATATAAATTTAGTTAGGCTTGACTACACAGAAATTAGAAATAGTAGGGAATATGCGAGGGACGGTCGTATACATTGTTTTCATGTAGGATTTAATGTTTCCTTTAACTATATCTACATTTTGAAAAGTTACAGGTGTTAGATAAACTCAGATATGATTTTGGTTAATAGATACTTCTTTGATATTTTGCTACCCAATATTCCTTATAATGAATAACGCACTTCAATAGATCTAATTTGGCAGCTAACTATGTTATAAATATGATCTACAATAGTTTAAGAACTCCATCTTTCTCTTGTACAGATCTTTGTCTTTCCTCCTTTTCTTCAAAGCTTCACTCATGTATTTCATTTGAAGCCTAGAATATATCGCAACACATTAGTTAAAATAGTCATAGTACCCCATATTAGAGTCTCAAGCAAACCATCAACAATTTATTGAGGCAGTTTCTTTCACCTGGCGGCTTTTCAACAACTTTTAGCCAACCTCCGTCAAAATATATATTCAAGCTGTTGAGTTTTTGAGTTATATATACATTTTTAGGGGGTAACACAAACTACCCCTACCGCTAGACCTAACAGCTATCCCTAACTGCCATACCTATGCCTAGCATAACATTTTTGTTTATCGCCAAACGTTTAGTTTTTTTTTATTTTTTATTTCACTGCGCGCTGACTTGGAAAATTTGTGACAAGTTGTTGGGAAATCGAAGGGTTGCAGCACATATATAAGTATTTACATATACGTATGTATGAATGTATATATAACTTTCTGGTTATGGTAAACTACGTTTAGACGGCGCCATTTTGGTCCGCAACAACCACCGCTGTTTTAGGTCTGATGGAAATTAAATGGCATGCAAAAATCTATTCGCACCAATCAAAAGCAACAGCCAACATGAGGCGAGGGCAATTCAGCCGAAAAAACCATCAAATTGATGGAAAAACGTTGCCAGGAGGTAGAGGTGTCTAACGGGCCGTTGCGCCACCCTTCCTCCTCCCTTTCCTTTTAACAGCTGCCTGTGGCCATATTTGCTTTTCCCTTTCAATTTCCTGGTTGTTGTTGCTGCTGCTGTTGGTTTGAAGTTTTGGAAAAGTGCAGAAAGCAAAAAACACAATCGACTCTTCAAATGTCAACATGGAGTTGAAGCAAAGCTGGGTTAAAGCGGCAGCCCAGGTGGGCTAGCGGCGGCATCAAGGTGGATTGAAGCGAAGTCGAAGTGCGCTTTCCATTTGGTTCTAAGCAACGTTGCCATGTGGAAATTATGAATGTAAATGCAACATAGCAACAACAAAAACAACAACAACAACAGCAACAACAATCTCATGTGACTCATCATAATCAAAGCGTCAACTGCAACGTCAACGACGACGTCGACTGCGCCGCCAGCAGAGCTTTTAATGAAGCTCCATATTATTTCTGCACGTTGCACAGTGTCGGAGCGAAAGAAAAACCCAGGCACAGCACAACCTCTCCCAAGTTTCATTTCCAGCTAGAGGCATGTCACCTCGCCTATTTCTCTCTCTCTCTCTTCTACCTCTCTATCTTTCTCCCTTGCTCTAGCCCTAGCTCTAGCCTAGTCTGAAATCCAATTAAAAAGTGCGCACACGCTGTTTGCTTCTAATGCAATTTTCACTTTTTTTCTAGACGAGAGATTTCGTGCGTTGATTTGGTTTTTGCACAACGTTTGGTATATAGAACATATATCTTGTTATTTATGGCTTTATGAAGTTGTACAGTCTCTTAACTGAGATATAATATTTTAAAAATGTCTGTTAGCTAGGAGAAGTAAAGCTCTAGTTTATAAAGTATTCTTGATATAATAGTTGTTAGGCTTATAATGGTATATTCAGTATTTTTTCGAGTTTAATTAAAATTAAATTGTATTATATTTAAAATATACCATTTTCATAGCCTCTTCTATATCTATAAGAAATTTCAACTGTCTAGCTGCTGTACAACTCGAGTTACTTGAGGTTATAAATTTAACTTTCAGACATTTGTTCATTCATTTGTTACCGCCTGGCAACACCTTCTGTTTGTAGCACGCATTGCAACATATCTGTCTTCTATGTCACTCCCATCCTCTGTCTCTCTGCTCTGTTATTCTTATTAAAAATTGCAGAGCTGTGCAAATTTGTCGTCTCTTCCTGTTTTGTCACCCGAAACTCATCAACACATCTACATTATGAGAAGTCATCTTCCATCTTCCATCTTCCACTGCTTCATCTTCTTCTCGTTCTAGGTGGTATATATATATATATATATATTCTATGTGTATATATCGAGCATATAACAAGCTCTTGAGACATGTGAATGCACCCACTTTGGTGGCTAACGCATCAACCTTCAACAATCTCTCAGCGACAGCAACCGCAAGCCCACAAAAACGAGACACCCTCCGGACGCAAGCGAGACTTGAGCCACCCCCACAGCGCATCAAGCCTACCTCTTCTCTCTCCCTCGCTCTCACTCTCTATTCTCTGTAAACCTTGCATAACCCTCTCTTTCTCTCTCTGCCTCCACTCCACTCTGTGTTGTTGACTTTTGAAAAGTGATTTCTTCGAGTAGAGCACATTATAGCTACCCGGCATGCCATTTATTGGATTTATAATACACACATACACTTACATACACTTACTCGAGTAACTTAAGAATTTTGCAGTTCAACACTCACAAAAGAAACCAACTCAATTGAGTTTTTTAGTGCAGATTACTTTTTTATTTTTTTGATCAAAAATGTCGTCTGATTGAATTTGTGTGCAGACTGTACTTGGGAATGCATATATGATTTATACTAGAATAGGAAATTCTAGTTCAATTGTTCATTGCCTAGTTCAAGTTAGTTGTTCAACTATATGAGTAGTTCATGAACAATACTAACAATTTAACAAGTTAGAGTTCTAGTTCAATGTATCCCTCATATACTTCTCGTCATCATTCAATTCTAGAGTAGCTCAGTCACTCTAGATCAAACAGCCAACTAGATCAGAGACAACGAACAAGTTCACCAGTTCCTTTTGTCACACACGCAACCAAACTTATTTTCAAGCACTAATCCAAAATAAATCTCCATATAACAGCTATTAAAATAGCAATAATAACAAAGGAAAGGTATAAATATCCTGCAATATCTGAGATTCAGAATGTGCCTAAATAAATATGCATAAATCCTGAAAGTAAACACAAATATCGCCAACCCAAAAAGAGAGAGCAAGAGGTGGCAGAGGGAGGGAATGTCGTACCCCAAACCAAATGTGATAAGGATTAAAAAGCCGGTTGGATTTGTCCTGCGTGTGACATGGGACAATGAAAGTGCTAAGTAAATAGAGAAATTGCATTGAAATGCGTGAATTAAGCGTGATAAGCGCCATGAACAATGGAAATGAAAATGAAAACGAAAAGAGCCGCACAGATCTACATAAGTAAATACATATATATATAGGGCTATATGTGCATGGCAAACCCTTAAGCTTACTTTGGGCTTAGGGTTAAAAGGTTATGGCAAAAAAGTAAATTCACAAAATGGCGGAAAATGTGGTGTGAAATTTGAGTTAGGCAAACAAAAGTAGGTTTATATATTTGGAAAATGTCTGAGCCGGTTTTCTATATTATATTTCCCACGATTTGCAATGTGTGAAAGCTAAAAGTTGGTAAACAAATTTTAGCTCGACAGACATAGAGAGAAAAAAGCTCTTAATTCAGTATAACATAACAGATTCAGTCTAACATTTTTTCTTAACATAGCCATAACTGTTAAGTCTACAGCAATAACACTAAGACTTTAATAGTTGGATAACTGGTCAGATATAAGGTTTTAAGGCATTTCTACTAAAGTGCAGTAGAATAACAGAACTCAATTATCACAGAAAAGTATTAACTATTACAGGAACAGATAAACAACAGTCGCATTAACAAAGAAATCTTATATATTTATAATATCTCAGTTCCTCATCCAAAGAAACATTCAGTTGCTATAGTTTATAAGAACATGAAATTGTTCAAGCATTTAGCTAATTAGAACTAAAAGCTTTACTTTCCCAGAAAACGGTAAATAAAAAAGATTAATAAGAATTCCAAACAGATTCCTTTGCCATCTTGGTTTTTCCTTGTTTTTTTCCCTGCCTTCCTTTCCTTTTCGTTAACTTTGATAGAGCCACAAGAGACCCTCCCGTTAGAGAGCAATAATTAAACGTTCGCGTTGGAAACCTCAAAAGCCCCAGAAAACTCTTCAATTTTCTCGCTTGAACCAAAGAAAAGTTTGTATAAAACTCGTCTAAAGCGCCTGGGATTTAGTGGTTTAACAGCCAAACCGTCTGCCGCAACAGGGGCTAGGCCGTAAAAGGTATATATGTATCTATCGTAAAAGGCCCAGCAATTAACTAACAAGTTAGCTGGCCACTTGCAGCTAAACTTTCAGCCATGTCAAAGTACTGAGGGAGAAGACCCTCTGCCCATTGTCCGTTGTCCATTGTCCGTTGCCCGGTGCCTAGTTACCAACAATCCCTTCAAGCTGCCGGTTTTTGCTGGTCGTTGCCCTAGCAACCAACATTCATAAACAAGTTTTTCAGTACGTCATCATATCGTATATTGTTGTGTTGTGGTTGTTAGTTGGCAATACCCTGTAACTATTGTTGAGCGTGGGGTATATAGATAGATGGATAGATGGGTACGACTCGACTTGGATTCCGTCCCGTTTCCACTTTCTGTTTTACTATCCTGTATAATATAATTCTACGTATAAGTTACGTCCTAATTCACATCTCGTCACTAGTTGAACATTCCTTATTTTTGCATATAGTATGTTTTTCTCAATGGTACAGGTACGCTTCATAAAAAGTGACAGTTATTTACAGGATATTCGTTAGTCTAGCAAAAATGTATAGCACACTCGACTGACTTCCCCCTATTTCCTTTGCTTCTTTCTAAAATTGGGCTGTATTTCTTTTTATTATTTCACTTGAAAGCTGTTTACAGGGTATCATTTAGTCGCCAACCACTGTCTAGTTACACTTTTGATTTCTTTGGCTTTTTAAACAACTCTATTCTACTCTCTTATTCTATGGAATGACATTGTAAAACAAGTTACAGCTATTTACAGGGTATCTCTTAGTCTAGCACAAATGATTCACACACGCCACTGGTTTCTTGCTATTCTATTTTACCTCTGGCAACTAGAACACAGCGCCATAATACGCACACAGACACAATGCAACATTCAAAAAGCTGCAGACCCAAGAGAATGAGAGAGAGAGAGAGAGGGAAAAAAGGGCGTATGTGAAAGATAGAGAGAGGGAATCATGCTTGCATATGCAATAATAAAAGCATAAATGGCCCCAACTCTTCTACAGCTTCCCTTTGCTCTCTCTCATAATTACTTGCAAATATTTGAGCAGTATCAAAGTGGATGCAGCCAACAGATACAAATTCAATTGTATTCCGAGAGAGGGTATTACGCAGGCGGAGGGCAGAGGGCGGGCAGGGCTGACTTCTTGAGTGGCATGCTAGAAATTTTTCATTAAATATATTTTGGCAACAAGGGCAACTAATTTAGCCACGCCCCGTTGCGATCTGTAGTGCCGCATCGATTGCGCAACGAAATGTTTAAGCGTAAATTTCATAAAAATGGAAGAAAAAAAATAACTTCGGAATACAATTTACATAAAATGGGTGTTTTCACCCTTGGGCTACTTAGGCAAGAGCAGCTCAGGGAATTACAGATTGAAATTGTATTTGGTATTTGATTACGCAATTGGAGCACTTGAAAAAAATGCGCTCGAGTTGTTTTAATTTGCATAAACGTTTTTACGCTCAAGTAGAGCTCGCTCTTAGCAAATGGGCTTGGAAGAGGGAGAAGCTTTAGGCATTCATGTGACAAGCGATCACACATACTTGGATCTATCGTGTGTATATATATGTCTGTAGTCTATATCTCAAGAGCATATCTTTATGCTTCGCTCCACATTATTGTCCAATTAGCGTCAATTGGCTGCGGCTTAAGAAAAATGTTATTTGAAAAACTTATCGCTCGATTGGCATCTAAACAGTTGGGATAAGCGCATACTTATCTTCGTTTAGATAAGTTTTATGCCAGAAATGTTCTTTGTGTTGCCGATGAATGGAATTTACTTCCTCTTTGGATATAACAACAATGCTTGGAGTGTTTTATAGCTTGGGCATGATCAATGAGATGGAGGGAGGGTTTAGAAGTGTGCGCAAATTTGAGGTACAAATTGAGCAATATCTTATTGATCTAATTAATGATCTAATTAAATGCTTATGTAATTGTGAAACTATCATTCTATAAGCATAAGGTTGAACAAAAGGAAAGAAAGAAGCAACCAAAAGAAACTGCAACAACATCCACACATGGACTTTATTTTCAAATTCCATATGGAATACTAACTGTAATTAAACATATACTCCAAATCTTGAAAATATTTATATTGAGTTTGTTTTTGTAGTAAACTACAAAAAATCAAAGAACTCAGAAAAAATCAACGGTATTACAGGAAAATCTTTATCTCTTGGAGGATAATAGTTACGAGTCTGCAATATTCTAAATTTTTAAAGTTTTATATTCCAAATCCATGGTAAATTAGCTTCACAGATGTTATAGAACCCATTTCCTTTCGTAATTTATGTTAGCTTCTCCACTACTCTTCGAATCGCCCTCGTTTGTGGCAACAGCTGGCTTATTTCTTTTCAAATAATGTCCGAATTATGAAATAAATTTGCGAGCGTTGCAAATTACAAAGGGCCGACTCATTGTTTGTTTTCATTTTATTTGTTTTTTTATTTCCATTTTTTTTAAATATTATTCTTTTTTTAGCAAACGCAGCTTAAATTTCTAAAACTCAATTCGATTCAGTTTTTTGGGCCTCACGTGAATTGCTGAAGCTGGGCCAAGGCAAGTCTGGGCAATGCAATTTTTGCATGGCAAAGCAAAGCGACAAGCGACAAGGGGCAGGGGCAGTGGCAGGGGCGTGGCTTAGGTAAACAACCAGGTGCTTCATTCTGTGCGAAGTTAGCTCATGGGCTCAATGAAAATTCCACACATCGATTTGCATGGCGAAGCGCAAATTGAGCGCTTGATAGCGAGAGTTAAAGCTACGCATAGGCACAGATACGCCCTAGATACCCTGTAAGTTTAGGGTAAATTGGATATGTTAGGCGTAAGGCGAAAGAGCTAGTGGTCTAGGTTAACCTTAAGAGCTATATTTTACTCTATATACATACATACATAAATGAGAATATGCCTTAGCTAACTACCCAATATCTACCTTCTACATACCCTATAAATTTACTATAGTTCCCATATATAGTTATAGTTTCTAAGAAATTTATCGAAATGCATACATTTTCATATTAAAACTTCAAGTTAAAGCTTTCCACGTTTTATAGGGTAACTGCTAGTCGACTAAGCGGCGAGCTCTCCGCACTTTTGCCAACGGAAGCGCCTGATTAGGGGTTCCTTCAGCCTTGTTGTTATTGTTATTGTTGTTTGTTTGCTGTTGTTTGTGTGCGTGTCGCTGTTTTTCTTTCTGCACTTTTTTCTGCGTTTTTTGCGCTCGCGGCGAAGGCGTCGCCCGAGCCCAAAAGACCCTCTGCTGCTAGCTGCTGTAGGGCAGGGTCGGGCAAGGTAGGGTTGCTTAGGCTGCGGCAAATGTTTGTTTGCATTCTTACAGCTGAACAGGGGGCAGAAGCCTGGGCAGGGGAGGGGTTACGGAGAGGGTTTTTTGGGTTTAGGGTTTGTGCGCGCTTTCTTTGTACTCGCTTTCGTTTTTTACCTTTTTGGCTTGTAATTTATATATTTATATATATACATATGTATATTGTATAGCATATATATATATTATTTGTTGTTTGCATTGTTTATGCCGGCTATCAAAATACAAATTATGCACACGCCGGGGCGCTGCAGCGCGAGAGAAGGTGAGGTGAGGCCAGTCGACACGGCCTTAACAGTTGCAGTTTCTATTGTTGCCGTGTTCACGTTATTTGCGTTGCACTGTACCCAGCAGAACCAAAGCCGTAACCGTAACCGTGTCTGATGCACAGCAACGCCTGCTGTTTGCCCTCAGCCTTTGCCTTTGCCTTTGACTCGCTCTCATATGTTACCTCGAATGCTGCCCTGCCACGCCCACCTTTTTTTTGTAGATTGCCTCCCGCTCTGCCCATCATCAAACGGCGCGTTTTCAAGTTGCGGAAGCAATTGCGCGTGCTGAAGTTGTCGAATGCCTCGAATGCGTATACAGGCAGGCTGCACAAAAAGCTTCTCTAGTGCCGAAGCGAGGGCGCAAAACTCTCTATGCAGCACTCCTGTACGCCCACCTCTCCCGCCCATCCCACTTGCTGCACTGTACGGCTCGTTGGCGCATTTCAAAGCTGAGCCGAACTGCGCTGCGCGATTTCTGTTTGCCCAAGCGCTTTAAATTAGAGCGCAGCAAAAAATATATCGTGTGAAAGTTGACAGAAGGGAACGGCGACCGCTGCTGATCCTTGGCCAAGGACTTTGCACATTTAACTTTGATTTATTGTTTAGGCATAGCTATATATATATTTATGTATACTTATATTTGTGCTAAGTTTCTGAAGCGTGTCCCGAACCCAAAGACCAAGCCTAAGACCCTATACCATACTCATAGCTCGAGTCCCCCATCCATTATTCATGTCAAGCCCATGCCCAAGCCCAGGTCGTTCTTAAGTAGCTTTCAGTTTCAAGTGCCCCAGCTCGTACGGTGCGCTCACCACACCCAAACAATCTAAGTTTATAGCCTTTTGATAGTCGATGGCAGAACAGAGAGCAAATCAAGGCCAAACTAATTAAAGATTGCACAAGCTGCGCATAGAAATGGAATTGATATGGGATCTATTAAATTAGGCGGACGTGCCCAGAGAATAAACCAAGCTATAAACATATGTACATGTATATGATATGTACATGTATATGAGGTATGTTTAAAGAGCATAGCGCTACGAGCACAGTTGGCTTGGATATATGATTTTTGGACAAATTTAGCAAAACGTAAAAAATATAAACAGTATTAAAAACTGTTCTTGATTTTGTAAGGATATCAAAATGGTTCCTATGAAATATAAAGATAAACTTTAAAGTCTTGTTATATGGAAAATGAAAACATTTCCTATAAAAACCTCACAAAAAAGATTAGCCTATAGATTATATTTAAAAGCTTTTAAAATATGTGCTTTAATTTAAATATTAATACTTAAATAATGTCAACGAAAATTGAAATATTTGTAAAAATGCATACCCAAAGATAAGTCTAATTTATCATGGTAAATCTAAGAAAAGAAATTCTTAAGTAAAGTAAGACCATAATTAAGGGCCTTCAATACAAGTGTTATACAGGTGCACAGCTCTATTGAAATAGTGTGGTACTTAAGCCCTGGATATTAAGCCTAAGCCTAATTGTTAAACTCAAGAAATTCTAAAAAAAAACATTTTCTTCAGCTTAATATTTCCTTCAATATTTCTTAGTATTTACTAATTGATGCTGGCTATGGCTGCCGCTGCCCTTACCGCTGCCAGCGTCGCTGCCGGCTGCATCAAGCCAATGACGCTGCAATCTTGTTAAACACGCTGCGAGGCTTAAGAATCAATTATGGCTGCACAACTAGCAGCGGCGGCGGCGGCGACGGCGATGGCGGCGTCGTTTATGGCACGCAAGGTGCTTAGAACAGGTAGAATATGGCATAAATTACGCACCTGTAAGGGATTAGCATTGACCTTGCTAGCTGCAGGTAAAGAGCTGAGCTATTCAATTACTGTTTATTAGCTTTTCGCAGCAGCAACAAGAGAACATCATAAAACTACAAGTGTTGGGCATTTCCAAAGAAAGCAAAGACAACGAAATGACGCACACAGACAACGATCTTCAAGAGCGCAAAGAGAGCACAAACTGCATGTGTGTGTGAGAGAGAGAGAGAGAGCTGAAGCTGAGCCAAGCTTGGACTTGGCTAGCACATAAAACGTAAATGCATATTTTATTATAAGAAACGTAAAAGCAAAATACCTATAACAAGTAGTTAAGAACAGGTGACAAATGTAAAAAGCGCAAAACATGCAAAACAACAATAAAGAAAGTCCAGAAACTGGCAAATAAACAAACGCGCAACGCTGACGACTGAGTGAGTCACGGTCACACACACGCACACACACAGAGAGAGTGCGAGAATGAGAGCGTAAGAGAGGACAGCGCCCCAAAAGAAACAGACATGTCACGACATGTAAAGCTTCAGGTTAAATGTCTGTTAATGGGGGCGGGGTTGTAGGTTAGCAAGTAGTGTTAGTAAATAACTAAAATAAAATGGAACGAGACTCACCCGTTGGCAATATGGCATTGTTCTCGCGACGCCATGTGATGGTCGGTGTTGGATAACCGCTTGCATAGCATTCCATTTGCACTTCGCTGCCCTCGCTGGCCACAATCGATTGCGTCGAGTTATCGGAGATGACGGGCGGGCGACGCACCGACAACTTCACATTGGCGCTCACTTTGTGCACCGTCGAGATGACCACCTGACAGGTGTAGGTGCCAGCATCGGTCTCCTGTATGTCCTTGATCTGCAGCTTGTATGTGGAAGAGTTGGGATCGTAGCGCAGCGAGAAGCGCGAATCCTTGATCACCAGCGTCGAGCCCGTCGACAGGAAGACTGGATCCGAGTCGGTCTTCAAGAAGAGCACGTTATATTCTTTGGCATACTGCACGGAGCAGTCGAACTCAACGGTGCCGCCAATATCCTTGATCTGCTCCTGTGTGATGTACGAAATCGTTGGCGTTCGTTGCGCCTGTGCGCACGCAGCCAGCAGCAGCAGCAGCAGCGCATGCCACAAATTGTTAACCTTCATGAGCTCAGCTTTCCACATTTTGGGAATATTTTGTTTCTGTTAGGAGCACAAGTATTTCGCACCACACCCTTTTGTTATTAATTTGCAACGGCCACAGCAACTTTTCTTAACTGTTCAAGAAAACGCGCTGAAGACGTGCCCAAATATATACACGAGAACAGTTAGCTTTCTCTCTTTTCGTTGCACGGCACAGCGCGGATGCTGAACGATCGACACACACTTGTTAGCTCGCTCTAAGCTGGTTTCTTACTTTATTTTACTCAACAGCGTGTTGCGTGTGTGTGTGTGCGCGCGCGCTCTTTGACTCGCTCTCACTGTTTTCTATGTGTAAGCCCAGTTTACTTGAATTGCAATTAAGTTTCAACACACGCACGAATCGCTGCTGCTCGATTACTTAAGACGTCTGCACACTTCGACTGTCACGACACGAATGACTCAAATGCTAAAGCGCGGCGGCAGTGGGCGCTTGCGTAAATTCTAAACCGCTGTTAAAAGGCAGCGACTGTTAGGCAACTTTACAGCACTGGTCGCTGAGCATTGTGCGTCGCTGTTGCTCATTGTTGCGTCGCGCAGAACTGAATTTGCGTTGCTGTTAACTAACAGCTCTCAGCTTATCGATGACTTTGCGCCCTCTTTTTCAATTTAAAATGTATAACAGTTTATGTTTAGAATTGTTTAAAATGTATTTTTATTTACTTTTTTTTCAGTTTTCTTTGTAATATTCTCCATTATTCAGTGGTTAATTATGTATAATTTCTATAAATGTCTGATTTTGTTTTTTTTTTTCTTTTTCATCTCATTTTGTTCTTCATTTGCCTTGCGATTATATGTAATAACATGTTTTGTTTTTGTTGTATTTTATGTTATATACATACAACAAAGCTGAGTTTTATTTAAAATGAAAAAGGTTAAGGTATCCATTGTTATGTCGATACTATTTAAATTATTATATATCAATTTATATTATGCATTCATATCATAATATAAATTGATATATAATAATTTAAATAGTATCGACATAACAATGGATACCTTAACCTTTTTCATTTTAAATAAAACTCAGCTTTGTTGTATGTATATAACATAAAATACAATATATCCAAAATATTAAGTGTATAAACTTTGGAAAGTTCTCTAGTTTCTCATCAACTTCTTCCAGATCATAGATGTATATATATAGATATAGATTGCATACTTTATGTAATTGTTATATCGTATATCAAAGTGTCTGTTTTTTTGTAATATGTTATTGTACTGCTGCCTTTTCTTTTAGAGGGGGGATTAAACTTGAAGGAATCAGCATTTAGAATTTGATTTTATGATTTTTGTTTTCTGTTTCTTTTTCTTTTTCTTTTTTGCTCAACAATTTCTAAGTTCTAAGTACATAAATTTCTATTTAGTATTTTGTATTTTGTATTTATATTTGATTTTCCATTTGTTTAATTAGTTTCCACAACTTCAAGTGTGAAAAACAAGCGCATTTAACAAAATCGAAAACTTCTGTAGCAAAAGCAAAAATAATGCTTAAAAAAATTTAGAGATTCAAGAGACTTCAAATGTACGTATATAAGATGTATATATTGTATACATATATACACGCCTGTTTTATAAATTATAATAAGATAGTATATAGACTAAGTTAGTCAATAAATAAATTGCTCTAGATCAAACATAAGATTTAAGTTTTTTCTTTCTTTAAAAAGCTAAGCGAGAGCCTAAGTATATCTATATATATAGTTCAGTATATATATATTTATATATATATGCCCAGCTAGAATCCATTTAGTTATTTTGTGAATTGAGACTCCATTGTGCAAATTGCTCCTGCCACTGGCTATTCGCATTTGCCTGAAAAAATAGTAAACAGAAATAAATTAAAAACAAATTCAAGTAAAACAATCAAGCAAAAGAGCTCTAGTCGGAAGTGCTCGACTAGGGGATACCCTGAACCCTGTGGAGAACTCTTATTGTAATGATTCTACGACTTTTGTTTTATATGTATTTTCTGAATATAATGCCCAAATATATGATAATGAAATCCAAAGATTTAAGAAACTCGAATAGGCAGCGGATAGATAGTTAATCGACTCAGCTGACTGCGCTGATCAAAAATACATATGTAAATATAAATTGCCATTGTCAATGGGTTCAGCGTATAAAGGAGATTATATATCATCTATATACCAACAATACCACAAGTCTACAACTTTAGCATGCAATACCAAAATACAAAAGAAAGTGAAAATAAAATTATATTATATATATATATAGACTTTATATATATAAACTGTTACACAAGCTACATACATCAACATCAACAATAATATATATATATATAGACATGATTTATCATGTTTTGGGTGCATGTAGAAACAAAAAACAAAAAGATATATATATATATATATGTAAACAAAGGAGAAACTGTTTCTAGCAGGATTTCTATATCGAAATCCTTTACCTTTTCATTCCATTCGGGATTATATGTTTGGTTCTCATCGAAATCTGAAATTGTGTGCAAATTGCATAAGAATCAGTTATATATATTCCAAAAACTAAGCCTAAGCTAAACAACCTTTTTAGCACATATTTTCTGTATATTCTATAGATATTTAAATGTATTCGATATTTTAGCTAAGTACAGTGAAACACTGATATGTGCCACAATGCTTGAATGCCAAATGAACTGATTCGAGTGGAATGTCAAATGAACGAGCGAGAGAGCGAGAGAAGTAGGAGGCAGAGAGAGAGAGTGAGGGAGAGTGGGGAGTGAACGAGAGAGAAGACGAATGCTAAACTTCATATACGTGTATATATAAATAGTATATATATATGAGACGATTTGGGTGCAATATGGAGGCTAGCCACCAGGCTAGGTAGGAAGCGGCGTAGTCAAAAGGGGATCTTTGATAAATCTCATGACATAAATAAGTAAGAGCGCTTCAAACAAAAGTGTCGGACTAACATATCTAATTATTAGACAACTTCCGTTCTAGATATACTATTTTATCATCATTTTAAGACTATTATAATAACATCTATATTTATTTTTCTGTCACTGTAATTGAAGTCTTTTAGATTAGGTAAACATAAAGTTGAACTGGGTACGTTATATAAGATCAACATATGTATTTTAAGAATTTCCAGTCCCTAAGTTATGTGATATACTAGATCATCTGAATGGATAGACAGTGAGATAGATAGGACAAGACAGTTTGATAATTACTCAACTAAATTCAACCAGCAGAAGAAGGCATGTATTAGGCATGCCTTATAAAGCTCCCTAAACTCCCATATCCCAATGAGTATCGATTACAAAATCTTTTAGATTATATATATTTTTATATTATTCTAAAACTAATCCCTCTTTTTCGACTACGCCACCGTCAATGACTTATCGTAATGAATGATTTAGATTATCTAGTACAACTCCATTTGGAAATCCAAAAAGTGGAGGCAGATGAAAAAGTCGCACGCAAAAACTACAATCGAAATGAACGGAAAGACTAACGAGGCATTAGGCATAAGGTAAATATATGATATACGATTATATAGCATATCATTAGATACATATATACATAATATTTAGGTATATATATATTACCTGAAGAATCGTTTTTTTTTTATAATTTTTTTTAAATATTCAAACTATATTTCATAATGTAAGCGTGCATTATCAATTGCAGCTCATCGATTGTCTCACCGATCTCATGGAGGGCCGGAAATCCCGCCTCCTGATCATCGATAAACAATTCGGGATGATGACGATAGGCGAGCAGACGATTCAATTCAAATTGCGCTTCCTCAACCTCAGCATCCCCATCGAAGGGATCTGTGTACAGGGGCGTGGTCAACGCCGAGGCAGCGCCCTCACACTCCACGTCCTCGTGCGTATTGCCAAATATCTGTTCGTAGCTCTGACAATCGCAATCGCAATCGCAATTGATGGACGAATTTGCAGACTCGCGACCCTCGATGTGGCGATATGCTTCAAATTGGGTTTGTTTTACGATAGGAGTGATATATAGGCGTATAAAAAAAAAAAAAACAAAAATCAAAATCAAAATTGAAAACAAAAAACTCAACTCAACATTTGCAGCATTTTTTCTTATGCCTTCTATTGGGGAAATAATCTAAAAAAAAAAAAAAAATACGAAAAAAAATTTGAAAAAATAAAACAAACGTAAAGTAAAGAAAACTGGGTGGCAACGCTGTAGACGATGTTCGGAGTCGACGATGTTCCTTTTCGGAAAACTTACCCAAAGGCAAAATGAAACGCGTTTGCGGCAAGGAGCCGACGACGTTGTTCGATTGTCCTGGAGCAATGGAGCAAGGACAAACGCAAAAGAAAGCAACACACAGAGAACACACAGTAAAGCACAGAGAGAGACAGAGAGAGATACATAGAAAGAGAGAGTGTGTGAGACAGAGAGAGAGAGACAACATTCAATCAGTGCCTAAAAGCCTGGGTGCTCGAGCCAAAATGCAGTGCCAAAAGAAAACAAACGAAAACAGCTCTAAAAGCCAGGTGCAAATTGCAGGTGCAAAAACTAGATATATATAAGCTATATATGCTATATCATATATACGTATATGTTAATCAAGCAACTAGGAGGATCAGCAGCCGTAGCAGAGCGAGAGGGCGCGACAGCGAATAGGTGTTTCGAGCAAATTTCAATTTTCGATTTTTCGACTTTCGGCTTTTCGAATTGGGAATTGTCAGTTTTTCTTTGGTTTTAGGAACTGCTCAGAATTACCTGCATTTAGATCGCTGACCATCGTCGAAATGGCCGATGTTATGTTGTCGGCAGCTTCGTTGAGCTCCGCATCGGCATTCGGATTGGCATTCAATATGGGCGACGGGGCTGTGAAGCCATACAATATATATATATCGTATGTATGTGCGTATACATATATATATAAAGCGAGAGATATTTGTAGACATATTCGATATAGGGTGGGGACTATAAGGGTGTATACTTAAACAGTAGAGAACGTGCCACGAAACGCTATTGAATGTTATCGATATAAAGGTAATCCAAAATGTATAAAATTTTGATTGGACGCATAATAGTGCCTAATAAACTACTAAGATTTATCGATAAATCAAAGAATGAACTACTATCATTTATCGATAATTCAAAGAAGTTGAAAGGAACAAGTTTTATTGATCGAATTATCCCAATCAAGTACAATAGTGTGTTCGTGACACGCAAACAACTGCTTAGTGATGTGTGTGTATTGACAGTGGCTCAGTGGCGCAGTGGTTCAGTTGTTTCAGCGGTTCAGTTGTTACAGTGGTTCAAAAGCTTCAGTGATTCTGTGGTTCAGTAACAATTTGTGTAGATGTAAGTGTGCGTGTGTGGCAATTGCGAGAGAGCTTGATTCACTGTGTATCATAAGGTGATAAGTTATATCATATATAGAGTGTGTGAGCAGTGTTGCCAGATTTTGAGTCATGAAAATAGCAAAATCGCCTCTCAAAAATAGCTGGAAATAGCTAAAAACAATAAAAAATAGCTTACAAAATAGCTGAACTCTTTATGCATTATGCATTAACTTAATATTGCATTTGCAGTATTTGCAATATACCCGCGTGTTGTCCGACTTGTTCTCTCTTATCCAAGCTTTAAATTCTGTGATTTTTGTCCACGAATCACGAAATTTTTGCTTATCTATTTTTTCCATTTCTTAATACACCCTTTCAGACAATTAATTCCGAGAAGCGCGCAATTAGTGATGGTATAAATTCATCACTATTGATGATATAAGTACAATAATGTAATGGTGGTAGATCATTACGTACAATTTTGGAGTTAATCGAACGTTTTATTCTTTCTTTAAGTACTAATATAAGTTTAACAATATTCTTTTGTAAAATAGCTAGATTTATAGCTAATAGCATTTTCAAGATTTTCGTAGCATTTAGTAATTTAAAATAGCTAGAAATGCTATTAAATAGCTAAAATGGCAACACTGTGTGTGAGAGACATCGAGAGAGCGAAAAAGAGAGAGAACTGAGTGTAGCCTAACAATCGAATGTGTTCATTATGCAGCCAACCTAAACGAGTTAGAGAAGAACCCACATCCCCATATTCAACTCCATAAGAAGTCGAATCATTGTTAATCTCGAAAACCCCTTAGAAATTAGGTACTCACTTGCACTGCCATTGGCGGCAAAGGCGCTGCGCATGTCGCTGCTAATCTGATTGAGCTGCTCCATTTGGCTCTGGCTGAAGCTGGCGGAAGATTGATTTTGTTGCTGCTGTTGTTGCTGCTGTTGCTGCTGCTGCAGCAACTGTTGCTGTGTGGAGCGCAGCATGGGATGCTGTTGCAGCTGCTGCAACTGTTGAGCATGCAAAGCGCTCATGGCGCCGCCACCGGCAGCCGCTGTGGCCGCGCCAGCTGCTCCGCCGCCGCCTGGCATTGGGGGCGACTTGCCCGAGCGTGGACTCGAATTAGGCGTGGAACGGGGCGAGGCGGTCTGCTGATTCTTGAGCATGCGCATCAGACCCTCCAGCTGCTCCATCAATTGTCGCCGCGAGTCCTGCAGTGCGCCCAAATGCCCCTCCAGCTCTCCCTTGCGCTGCCTCAGCGCGCGCAGCTCATTGATCAGCGCTGGATTCTCCGGCGCCATTTGCTCAGTCTCCTGCTGGCGACGCAGGCGGGCGATCTCACGCATTATCTCCTTGTTCTTCGACTCCAGCTGCGCGATCAGCTCGCGCTGGGCGCGCGAATTGTCTGTGCCAATGGGCGTGATGCTCTCCGCATTCGGCATATTCGAGGGCTGAAAAAGAGATTAGCTATAAGACGAATCCATTTAAAGAATCTTTAAGCACTCACCGCTCGATTCTCCTGCGCTAAGCGCGCTGCATATCGTGCAATTAGACGATGCTCCTCATCGTTGGCCGAGGCGGCCGCCACACGCGACATTGTCGTGTCAAGACTGCGACCCGTGGCACGTGAGTCCAGCGTGCTGGAACGATCAAAGATGCCGGGATGATGGCCTGGCCCGGGGCCGGGCCCATGCAGGTGACCCAGCGCCGGATCGGAGAAGCCATTGTGTGAGGGCAACGGCGATGGGGGCACAATGTGCGATAGATTGAGTGTCTTTTCGGGCTGGTCGGGGAATCGTGGCAACACTTGCGTCGTCTTCTCGGGCACACAGCGAAAACTTTTGCGCAACGAGTGTCCGATCTGTTTGCTTGGCGACTTATAGCTCGAGTACTCTTTCACCTCGTGATCGTTTTGATGGTTCAGCGATGTCTTGCCATGCCAAAAGCACTCCTGGCACAATTGGTAGGCGTGGCACCGCTGACAACGATAACGAAATCCGGTAAAGTTTTCCTTGTGGCAAACAGAACAGATCGTCGGATGCACAATTGTCTCAACGGTTGCCAGCCGATGCAGCAGCGGCAACCAAACGAGACACGATGGGCCCGGTTCGGACATAAGTGTTGCCATGAAATCATTCACGGTGACCTTATTCTCAGCCGGAAAGATCTCCTCCTCCAGCCCATCCTTGTAATGAAATGTCGGTGATTCATAAACGGCCGCGGGCAAGGCCAAAACTTCACGCAAAAACTCGCCCAGCTTCCAGGCGACCAGCTGCCCAGCGCCATCCGAAATCTGTGAGAAGATATCTAATGAAAAAAGAGAGAGAGAAAATATGAACAGGAGTTTGATAAGGAATAAACTAGAGCTACTCACATCTGAGCTTATCCACCAGCTTGCCGGAGCACATGGTAGCCAGCGCTACCTTAATGGAAAACACGCGTATTTTGCCAGAGTTGTCGCTGCAAGAGATTAGATAGGGAATCAATATAGACTTCCACTTCTAGCAACTCCACTCGCTCACCTGCTGTAGGCAGCCAGCAGCCAATTGAGCAAGAGACCCGCCTTTGAGTCCACTGGCACCTGCTGTGCCGTCGGCAAGCGCTTATTCAAATTATGATATAGCGATGAGACCAGGGTCTCTAGTCGAGCTACGCTCACATCACTTTGCGGCTCCAGTGTGTTCAGGCCGTTCTCTCGGAATGCCTCGATCACATTCCATATATCCACCAAATGTAAATTTGTCGATTTCTGTATGTAGCGCAATTTGGACGCCGTGCGATACGAGGCGAAGCGTATCGAGTCGAAGGTCTGTAGCCGCAGATCCTGCAGTATAGCCACGCGAGGCTCCAGCTCCATCATGATTCAGCAAATCGAGATCAACTCTGGAATTAAATAAATGTGGAGTGTTTTGTATTACGATATGTAAATTAAAGTTTAATAAAGTCTGAGTGATAAATTCCAATTCTACATTTAAGTAAGGGTTCTTTAGTCGGGATAGATCAACTAGTTTAATAACAAACCCGCCACAGAGATACTTTCCAATATATAACTATAACTTTTCTTAAGTAAATAAAGATTGTTTTAGCTTTAACTTTTTTTATAAATCTTTAATACTTTCTAACTTTTCTTCTATCTTTTGACTTCTAACATTTTGCTCGCTTTAATCCCTAAACATTATTCAGATGATTATGGCAGTAAAATAAATATAGCCACGCACTTCTAGAACTCTCATAAATTGAATTATTTTATGAACTAGTCCACACACTCACACACATACACACACACATTTATTTATGTGCGTAATGTATTTTATGGTAGCAGACGAGGCCGAGAGAGAGAGAGAGAGAGAAAGATGTCCCGCTTACAACTTAATATGCGCCCTGTAAACATGCTCTGGGTGCTTAGAAACATGTGTATACGGAATATTTAATTAACGCATAAATAATAATGCTTAGAGCCACATAACTGGGTCATCAGCTGGCAAAGGATGGCAGCAAACGCGACAAAGCACATCGTCGCGTCGCGTCGCAAACATCATCAGCTCGTTTTTTTTTTTTCAGAATACTCTGATGAACCCATTGAAAATGATTAAAGAGGATATATTAGTTTTGTTAGAGTTTAAGGAACAGGCAGTGGAAGATGTGAACAGATAGCTATAAAGTATGTATATTCTATATGAAGAATTAGCAAAGTCGATCTATATTAGTCCATCCATCTATCTGTCTCTCTATCAGTCTGTCTATCAGTCTCTATTCATCTGTTCAACTGTCCTTCCTTAAGTCTATCCTTATGTTAGTCTCTATGACTCTTCATTTACATGTCGATCTACCCGTCTATATATCTATCCGCCCGTCCGTTTATCCGGTTCGCCATTCATGGGTCTATTTGTCAGTCCGTATATGCAACTACCGAACCGTCTCTTTGTCTATCCGTCTTTCTCTCTCCCACTTCTCTCTCAAATAACTAAAGTATACCTTGTTAAAGGCAACATCCGACTTCTCTCAATACATCTCCCCTTTCGCTACAGGGTATCTGCTAGTCGTAAACTTTCTCCTGCCGGTAGAGCAGTCTTGCTGTGCCATAAACATCAGCCGCAACGCGAATGCCAAAGCGATTGGCAAAAGGAGCAGCCAGGCCAACAACAGCTGCCAGCCTCCTAACCAGGACCTCCAACCCCACCCTCTAACCCACTTCCACTGCTGTCTGCCGTTATCCTGCCAACAATGCTTATATTTTTTTTGTATACTATTTTTTTTTTTTATTACATATTCCATTGTCACGAGCCAGCAGCAAGCAGCATCAGCAGCCGCAGCCGCAGCGTCTGTCTGACGGAGGCAATCTCCCCAGTTGCCAGCGGAAGTGCAAGTGAGCAATCCAAAGCAGCGACAATCCTTACGCCCCCTCAATTCTCCCCTACACTCGTGATCCTTTTACCTACTAACAAAAAAAGAGAGCGCGACTACAAAGCGCGTTGATAAGCAAATTTTATTAAATCATTTGTAATCCTCTTTGCAATACCAATTAATCGAAGCGCTTAAGAGCTAGGGGAAATGAAGTCCAATTGGATGCTGTCTCCCTTTCCCCCTTTCCCTCTGTCTAGCTAGCTCCCTCTGTCCCAACCGACTGCAGTTTACTCTGGGCTCTTGCTCCCTGTTGGGACTGCTGCACCCTTTGTGCAGCAACGCAGCAGTTGTCGCCCCAAAGTGTCTGTCATTTATTATGTTGTTCGTGTCGTGCCTTTTTTTTTTGTGTGAGATTCACACATCAGGCAGAGTAGCAGGATATTATCCTGCTGAATGAGTGTGCGAACATAACTCATGTTTCCCGGCCGTCAACGACAATTCGAAATCAGCGCACAGTGAGTCAGCGATGAAATTTACATACTCTTTACAGCATCAACTCTTTGCCTATTGCCTCTCTAAGCAATTCTCAAATATTGTTAGTAAAGACATCGGACTTTCTCAAGCTCTCTATCTTATTTATACCACTCCCTTATATCACTCAACTTATTCAATGATTTTTCTCTCTCATCTGCCACCTCTCTATGCGATTCTCACACATTCAAGTACAACTTACATTCCCGTTCCACATCCAATTCATAAGCTGTCACACCACTGTGCCGCTGCTCATCAGTTTCAAATTCGCCGTAGATGAGTGTGGCCCGAACGTGATGACGCATTCAGGATGGCGGAGGCTAGAGTCAAGATAGACAGCGCGGCACAGTCAAATGTGGCGGAAATAACATGTGACAGGAGTGAGAGTAGTACGAGTACGATGAGTAACGAAATACAAGGACATTTAAAAACAGGATTCTCGTCTTCATTTAAATGCCGCTGCTATTCTACCATATTTGCTGAAGCGCACACATAACCCCAGATGACAGGACATAAGACAGGACAGCGGACAGAGGACGGCTGGCCAAGGATAGCAGCCAATCTCGTTGTCCAAAGTGGAATTCAATTTCGAGCAACCTCCGCTCCCTGTAAATGAGTACGTTGATGAGGCTGGGCAATGATGACTCATATGCTCCTGCTTCAGCTTCGGCTCCTTGAGCTGGACTCCATGCGAAATGGAGCGACAGAAGCTGCCACGACAGACGTTTGTACATTTATATAAATATGCACATACCGTTTGCCCGGACAGATGTGGGCCAGCTAAACAACACACACACACGCAGATATTTATATATATATATATATATATATATATTTATAGACATATATATATATACATATATATGGCTGCCTGCATCTTGATGCCCAAACCGTACGAAGGACGCGCTGCTGTGAGCTGTGTAAACATTTGCGCACAAAAGTATGCAACGAGTCCTGCCTGAATTATTCGAGTTTGGCAACGAGGCTATGAAGACGCATTGCAGCTGCAAAGGGAACGGTTCGGCAGGGCAGCACTTGAAGGCGGCAGAGGAGCAGCTGCAGCAAAGGAGACGCATGCGGTTGTGTTTGCCCCCGAGCGACGACATTCAACATTTGTCTCTCTCGCTCTCTTTCTGTGTGTGAGTGTGTGCTTCAAGTGGCCCAGACAGTGGTTCAATCGGGTCGAAACAGTGGATAGAATGAGGAAATAAACACTTCAAAAGTTGAACGAGATTGGGGGAATTGAAAACTAAGTAAAAAATATGCTTATAGGACCATATTAATATATATGTAATATTATTTTATAATATTAAAACTCAAAACTCATATCTCCGATCTCCATCTCCCATCTCCCATCTCCTATCTCCTATCTCCTATCTCCTATCTCCTATCTCCTATCTCCTATCTCCTATCTCCTATCTCCTATCTCCTATCTCCTATCTGCTCTCTCCTATCTCCATCTCCTATCTTCTATCTCATATCTCCAATGTCCTATCTCCCACCTCCTATCTCCTATATCCCAACTCCCACCCCCAGTCTCTGTTATGTTTAAGTTTTTTCTCCTTTCGTCCCAATTTCCTATTTGACCCCACTGTGCAGCAATCTGTTCGCTGCCTCTTCTGCCTGCAGGTTGTCGAGCTGAACTGAGTTTTCGGGTCGCCCACAAGGCTGACCACCGTTCGCTTGTTTGCTCGTTGGCATTTAGTATCGTCAGCCCCCGAGATTTTGGGCTAACTGAAAAATGCTTCGGGAAAGCGTTAACACATTTTTCATGGAATTGCAAATGGCTAAACGTTTGGATTGCAGCAAATGCTGCAGTTAAAGTTCAACTCCGCTCTGTTCAGTTTAGTTCAGTTCTTGTTATACATTTCATATTCATGGCGCAATTCGAGTCGAGCTGGTTGCTTAACAACCGCAACGTAAATATTGTAGAGCATGAATAAATATAAATAAACATGAATTACGCGTGTTTCCCTCAATGTTTAATGGAAAACTTATTCCATGCAAAGTTTTGCGCGCTGCGTCACAAAACTTTGATTAAAGCAAATGCTAAAACTTTGCTCATCATCAAATGCCAGCTGCATGTTGAACATGAACGGGCCACATAATCGGGTCAGATATCGAGGAGGGCCAGGAGGTAACTATATGTCACAGGACAGGGCGTATATAGGTCAAGTCAGCGTTCCCTAATGAATGTCATGAGTGTGACGACAAGAGCTCAAATAGCAAATAGTTAAGAAAATAGTTAAAAGCAATTTCCCACACGTTAAAGAAGGGATGATAGATTCAAAGAGGGTATATTGGCTAATTGATCGAATATGTAAGAGATATAAGAAAGCTTTATGGGATCAGTAAATGTAATTTATTTTTGCTAAGTGTATCTTCTGTAAGTGTATCTTTGATTTTCAAATGGTATTTTTGCCATTTTTCGAGAACTATACGATAAAAAGATATCAAATTTGATATTTAGTTGCTCTTAATGCATATTTAGATAGGGATTGTATTAATTTTGGGATACTTTATCCAATCTACCTTATAACTCGCAAAGAATAAGAGATACAGATTGCATACTTGATCTATGATTTATTTCAATGATAAGGCTTATCTCTTTATTGAATATCTCCTGTTAAATTAGTTATAGTTATATAGTATAAAGGTTCTATTAAGTTATGGAACTAAGGGAATATATTATTATACTTTGTTTCCCAAAGGGTACTAATTATATCGTCCGACCCTTTGTAGTAGGTTCCAGCTCCTCTTTCTTTCAACATTATGCAACACTCAGCGCAAAGAGAAAAGACCCAGGTGAACTGAACTTAAGCTACTTATGGCATAACTTTTCCTTCCAGCTTTCATCTTGATGCTCAATTTACGCCAAAGAAGAAGTGCAAAAAGTAATAGTAGAAGAGCAGCAAGAAAAGGAAAGACAAAAACTTGCATTTGCCAGTGATGAAAAGCAACTCGGCAAAAACGTTCTTAAGCGTCGGGCACACAGCAAACAAGGATCCCGGGCACTTTCAAAAGATTTACAAAGAAAAAAAACTTTTCCACGGCTAAAACAAAAGAGAAGAAGAGGAAGGTGTCGGCATATTTCCGTAACGAAATCCTGCTAAAAGTCCCAACTGCCTGCTGCAGTTCGCGTGCCTTGTCAAATCAAAGACAACAACAACCAGCAACTGCTTTGATAACTGACACATAATGCAGAATTCTGCATTTCGAATTCCAGACAAGTCAGTCGAGGCGAAATCGTTCCGTTTTATTCCGTGTTAATTCACATTTTTTGCATTCGGGCATGAAAAATGCGACCACAACAATCGGGAACAGCAGAACAAAAGACATGAAATATGGTATAGAAAAGAGTTAGTTAAAGTGGAAAGGAGTTTTATCGAAAATTAAATACCCTAGTTAAGGTATTTAAAAGTTGCTTTATTGGAGTAGTGCTAAGTGGAAGTAATGATCTATTAAATATATTTTTGTGAATATACAGATTGAGATAAGATAAGATAAGTTGAAAAGAAAAAGGATTTCCTTCAGAAGACTATCGCAATAATTAAAAAATCTTTCTGTATAGCTAAGAAATAATATAGAAACTAACTCTCTCTCCCTCTTTCTGCCTTTCTTTATCATATACACTTAGCATGCCCTAACAACTCCCAAAAAACCTAGGGTATTAACAGCAGCAGCAACAACACGAAACAACAATCAACATTGCATGTCAAGCTGGAATGATAATCTAAAATCGGCAAGCCGTGCAATAACCTTTTGTCTCGTTTCTCTTAGTCAAAGCCAGCTAAAATACGAGAGGCAGGCGAACGGACAGGTAGCTGCAGATAGAGCTACAGCCAAGGTAACAGGAAAATAGCTTTTCATCTGAGGAAAAGCAATTGCATTTGATAGAGAGAAAAAAAGCTGTGCAAATTGTGCAAAACTCTGAAACCTTTTTAAAGCAGGTAAAAACGAGAACTAATTGATTGGAAACGGGGGCGTGGCAGTGCCGCAAGTGCTTAATTATGAGAAGCCAAAATGAAATTAGTTCATGAACAGCAACAAAAACCAGAACAACAACAGAGGAAGAGCAGCAAAAAGAGAAAAAATAGGAAGTGAGCACAAAGTTTAGTGAAAGAGAGAGAAGGAAGCAAGGCAGGAGGAAGCTGATGGGATAGGCACGCAGGCAGGAACAGTCAGGCAGCCAGGCAAGTGATGAGGAAGGTGGACCAAGCAGCAACAACAACTGGAAGCAGGAAATGCTGTGCCAGTTAGAGATGCCAAAGCACGTCATCGTCCTCCATCACAACACATCAAGTGCACAGACCACCAGCACCACCACCACCACCGTCGCCACCACATCGCCCTCCGGTATGAGGCAGGCGGTTCTGTAATTATGCAGAGAAATGGGAACATCACCAGGGGACGGACAGCCGTTGAGCGGGGGAGTCCAGGGAGAGCTGCGTTGAGCTGAGCTGAGCTGAACTGGCTTCGTGCTACTTAGAGTGCAAGTTAACTCTGGCGTTTGGATAATGGAAAATGCACATTCCATTCCGTCAGCTGCACCCACAAAAAGTACCATTAGAGCCGAGCTGTGCACACGACCAAGGATTAACAGAGTGTTGCTCAAGTGGACCGACAGAGGACGCTTTATACATAGTATATATGTGTATATAGTCTTTACATACGGTATTCTTTGCGGCTTCAACACTTCAAAGTGTCCACAAAGCAGCGCATTAAATCAACCAAACAGATTTCATTATAAGGGAAACGCAAAACAGTAATGAGAAATATTTATAGAGTTAGGAAAACATAGGAAAAAGAATCTCTCAAAATATAGCATAAATTCTCAAAGACTCTGATTTATATTTAACTTAGATTAAAAGACTTCCAAAAAATGGTTTTTAATTTTATACTTTGCAAGTATAGCCCTATTAAATCAGTATATATAAGTATATTATTTAATATTCAGTAATTACATTTCTTTCTATTTTTAAGGTTATTTATCAAATTTATTATTCTATTAAATTAAAATGTATTTTAATGTCTTTCTATATAATTGATTCGCATATCTCAGCTACATCTCATTTGCTTTCAATATTTTATGATCTTTCAGTCATACCCCTATTAAACTGAACCGTATCTTATTATGTACTTCAGACTGCTGCTGCCTTTTGCTCGCTGATTGATTCTCGTTAATGTGTCGCAACGAGTGAGCCAGGTTGATTTAAAGGTTGACACCTGCTCGAAAACAGCTCGCTTAACGCCCACACACAAATCACTCAAAGTCTGGGCTCAGTTACAAATTATTCAGAATATGCAAATGAAAATGCCAAACAAGTGACGTCAGTGCAAATGTGTATATAATTGCTATATAAGTGCAATCCATCTACAGATATCTGTATCTATATCTACATCTATAGCCATATAGAGACATCTAGCTAAGGTGTGACAAGTTCTCAAATAAACAAAACAAATTTTACAAAATTACTAAGAATTTTGCAGTTGGATGCAATCGACTGCATCATACGCGTTGATAAAATATTAAAATATAATTTATTGCTCGATCTGTGCATCAGCTTACTTTCCAAGTATATTTTCATCATTGATGTTAGCTTTTCCTAATCGTAATTTCGCAATTAAAGCGATCATTTTTTTAAATTTGCGGTATCCCCTAGTCGGACACTCCCCACTAAAACACCCTTACTAGTTTCATGTACATTTGGGTGCACGAGTATATATCTCTCATTTCAAGGTGCAATAGACGTACTGATTCCGAAATTTTCACACCTTCAATGGGCGTATCCAACAGCTCAACACTTCTAGAATCAAAGCTCAAATGTCAAGCATCTCTCAGACAAACAGCTAATGTACATTAAACAAATACTAATATACCCACATTATACTAAATTAACGGGCATACAAATTAAATCTATTAGCTTTACCTATCAGCATTGATCAGCATTTTAAAATTAGCCCAGTTGAATAATTATTTGATTTTCAAATATTTGCTAATACTATATTAATTGTTGTTGTTGTTGTTGTTGTTGTTAGTTGTCGTCACGCCTATTTTTATATGCATATATTACAATCGGATGACACGCAGTACGTGCTAAACTGCTGAAAAGAAAACAAAGTTCAAATTGTTCTTAATGAGAAAACCTGATTCTTTGGCATTTTGTATTAAACTAAAAAGTTGAAAGAAAATAAAAATAATTTTTAAATTTATTTCAGTCAAGTTCTTATCATATTAGTCTAAAGTTCTCTCGTGGCATCGTTTGTAAGTCACAGCTGATGCAATTCTCTCTCTATATATATCCATTACGTTTCTTCGGCAGAAACTATATAATTTATCAGAATTATAGTGATTAATAAATCTTGAGCTAAAATATTTAATTTATTCATATATAACAAGTTTTCTATTATTATGATTTATAGGGCTTTGCCCTTTTCGAAAATTTTTAAAATAATTCTATGATTAATCTGAAATTTTTGAGAACCAAATATATTATCATTTTGTTGACTCAGCATAACACAGAAAAAACAATATATGATAAATATATATTTATATCATTTTAGTTTTCAATAATCAAAAGACCAACTTGTATGCCTGTTCGGGAAATTAAAAAGAGAGTATATAGGTTTTTAGCTGCTAACGAAAGTGAAAAGAGATTTAAGAAAGGGGTATATTGGTTTTACCTTCACATAATAGAAAAGGGATTAGATTAGTCTAAGAGATACATAACTATATATGGATAATACTTCCTTGCCCATTAGTGGAGGTATTATCATACTGAATTTAGTCTTGATCTTCTCTGCATTTAGATATATTATATAATAAATATATCTATGTAATAGCTGATATATGTTATTAATATTTATTTTATTAATTATTATACAGGCATATTTAATTCTGAGCCATGATCAAGCATTATGCAGTCAGTAATGCTCAACTGTTAACTTATTTCAGATAAAATCTTATGTCTGAGTCCAAGTCTTAAGAATTCTTTGTAAAGTTGTTTACCTGTCACTGCCTTTGACTTTGTCTTTGATCTTAGCCCTAATTGTTTTTCTATATTATGATATATCTCTCATATGCAAATTGTTTTTCTAAGCCAAAAGCTAATTGTTTAAACAAGCCGAAAATTGTTTGGACAGCCTCAATGGCACAGCATGCAAAAGCATTTTACATCAATACTCTAAAAAACCAAGTGAAAATTTGTGAATAAGTTTACATGAATACCATGTAAATTTAGAAAGTGTGTAAGGAGAGATAATCACGGAATTTCAGAAGGGGCTGTATAAGAAGTGGGATAACTATCTTGAGGTATTTCAAATTGTTTTTGTAGACAAAATCTATATTTTTTGTATTTAGATTTCAATTGGGATTTATAAGAGGTCTAAATATAATTTATAGCATATATAGAGCTGTGAGTGCTATCTATAGATCTATGAAATGGTTTATCAATTGGTTAATAAATCAAAACTTTTATCAGTAATACGAAATTGTCAATAACTGAATGAAAAAAGCAACATAGAAAAGTTTTAAAGATTATATACATATATATAGTATAGTGTATAAATACCATGCTATATATACCAAACAAATATATATAATCTTTATACTACGTATATCTAATCTGTTTGCAACACTAATTGATAATCAATTATAGGATATTTAATAATAAAACACACTCAAACTAACATTTAATCAAAGTGTCGGCAGTGTTCGACTAGGAAATACGTTTCGCTGGAGGGGAATGTGAATGTTAGTAAAATATTTGCTGTCTGAGTAAGCTTTACGGTGATTTATATACCAAGCTAAGTGATTTTAGCGCTTAAAATTTCCATCTATGCAATGCAAATGAGGGAAGTGATTAAAGATTTGTAATAAAATTGATCTGCGCTGACTTTAAGAGAAACTATATATATAGAGCTACAAACCTGCAACTCTTATATGTTCCGAGGTGAACAGCTGGACGGATAGACTGACAGATCTGCTGCTGCTACTTAAGTTAATATATACATATACGTCTTATGATCCCACTCACATCTCCAAGTGAAACAATATACCCTAAGTGCGCATTTGCAATGTGTTTAGGGTATAGCAAAACCACAGAAATGTGCGATTGTTTTTGACTTTTGTGGAGCAAATAACTCGCGGCACCACATAAACAGCTAAAACTTACAAGCATACAATATATATACATATATATATAATATGTCTATATGTATATATAGGTTTATGCTCTATATATATTTATATGAAGTTGAGAACTGCAATCGCAGACAGCGTCCCACGCGCTGACGAGTGCCAAGTGGCTTGCGACATGGAAGACAAACATCTACACCAATACATATACATATATATATATACCTATCTGTACACACATATCTATATATCTATATATTTATATATATATTTCTTTTACATTTTACACTGAGAAGCGTGGGCAGCTTTTCTCATTTGACGTTACATTAGGAAAGCCCCCAGCTCAACTGTGAACAGCAATTTTCTTGTTGTTGTTGTTGTTGTTGTCTTTGTTGTTGTTGTCTTTGTTGTTGTTGCTGCTGTGTCAACGCGATTTATCAAGTCGCGAATGATAAGAATCTGCAGCAGCCGATAAGAAACTAAATTTAGCAGGCAATAAAAGCTGCGCAAAGGCAATAAAAGCGAAAAAGAAAAACGCTGAAAATTGCATAATTCCGTTGAATAAAAGTTATTTTCTCTTTACTTTAAGGGCTTGTCAACTGTGATAGAGAGGCGTGGCAAAGGTGTTGCCACAAATCAGGTGATTGCGACAGCCAACACAAAATCAAAGCAATAGGGGCGAAACTGGCGAAGAAGAAGACGAGGAAGAGGCAAAAGAAGCAGCAGTTGAAGAAGCAAAGCTAAACAAATAGACCGTTGCGACTGAACGTCAGTTACAGTTAAAATGAAAAGCATAACGACTGGTATTTACCCTAACCGATATATGAATAGCCAAAGTATATAGCTTAAAATTGATATAGCTGCAATTGAAGCCAATTCTACATGAGAACGATAAAATAGAACAGCTCGAAGCGCTTTATATAAAGAATATATCCATGCTCAAGGCTGATTTTTCCTACATGAAATACCCAATGTGAGGGCATTAAGAGGTTTATATATGTACTAACTATACCTCTCACACACAAAGAGTTGCATATACCCCAAGAGAGATTCATCACATCTGGTGCTCTATACATCAGAAAGCTATGGTATGAAGATTATGAATTAATATGAAGTATAACCTAACATTCACATAAATATAAAGAGTATATATCATAAGACAGACATAACTTGAGCTGAAGATACCTTAACCGAGAAAACCATCCATCTGTTGCTTTGGGAGAAACTCTTCTCACCATCATCAAGCTATTCAAGCTTAAACTTGCAACTTCTTTTGCCCCCGAAATCTCCATCTCTGCCTCACGTGTCTTGTAAGAAATTCATAATACTTTTCAGCAAGAGCATACCAAATTCCAGCATATTTGATTACCAATGTTGCAGTTTGTTTTGGCCCGTTTCGCTTGCTATACCCTGTATGTTGCGTGAAGCTGAGTGCATATTAGCATCTTACATAAATATATAGGAAACTATGCAGAAATTATATTTAAGATATTTAGTATTTAGTCTTAGTTAATGAATAATTCAACCAAATTTCTATTCGAACTACATTTAGCTATTTTCACAGAGCATTACGCAGTCGTTCACACCCGTTTTCACCCGTTTTCACAAACCTCAACATTCTGTTGGGTTCGTTCTTTTTTTTGTGCATAAATGCATAATGGGATTTAAAATGCGACTGTCAGACTTGACAAACAGAAAGTACAATATGCATATATATATATTTATATTTCCCATATATATATATACATATATATATATATATCTGACCATGTCAAGAGCAAAAGCCAATCAATACGCATTAAATGCAAGGTTGTTTCTGTTCTGTTATGCATAACTGTTAGCCCAATTACAGTTATTTAATTCAATTACCTGTCGAGAATTATTTACAATTTGCATTTGGCAGGCAAACAGACAGCATAAAGGAAATCGGTTTGCGAATTAAACCGGAAAAGCTCATTTTGTAAACATTATTAGATTATAAACAAACCAAAACAAAAAGCAGAAGAAGAAGAAGACGAAGAAACTTGTTTACGCCTTAAGCTTTATGCATTGTTTACAGAGCAGTTCCATTTATCTGTGGCGTGTTTGCTGTAAAAACATCTGTGCAAACATCTCTCGAATAATTGAAGACATTTCAGCAGCTAATTAAGGTAAAAGTATACTATGTAATCCCAGATCCTAATAAAAACTCGAGTGGTAGGTAATTGTTGAAAAGGAGTTTCTTTGAGTATATGAATATATAAAAACTTCAGTCTAACGCAGTCAACATCTTGACGCTGTCACATCGCCCACCCAACTGTCAACATGTTGTCAACTAATTGAAGTTTGATATGAAATAGAACAGAATCAGCGCGGCTGTGCACAGCTGACCGCAATACTGTCTTTTGATCTAGTTCACAGATATATAAACAAAGCAAAGCAGAAGGCGAAGAAGAAGACGAAGCGACGACAAAGCGGAACTGGAAAAACAAACTTCGGAAAACTGTGCATTTCGAAATCTGGCCAAGAGGCAACTAAGTACCAAAAATAAAAAAAAAAACGTAAAAAATAAAATGTAGAGAACATGCTCCACATATTTTTTGCCATGTGACACGGTTGAGGGTGCGACGGTGGGGTTATGGCAAGGTGGGCGTGGCAGGCAGAAAATGTTAGTTCAGTTCGGTTCAGTTGTTCGGTGGAAAGCTAAATGAGGCGTGACATAGAAAATGAAGCGCAGGCCGCACGCACGCACACACACTTGGTAATTGAGAGCGCACCCACAACAACAACAACAACAACAACAACTGGGGGCAACAACAATAATAATAAACAAACGATGAAGCGCCAAGCCATTGTGCTTAAAAACAAAGAGTCCGTGAAAATTCAAGACAAAAGCACGAAATTTATTTATGCGGTGGAAAAATTGAAAAATCTCATGAAAAGCTTAAACAGCAAGAACAAGAAGAAAGAGAAAGAGAAGGAAAAGAAGGAGAAGATTGGCCAACGGACGAAGTCGCCAAAGACAAACGAAAGCCCTAGGGCCATAGACAAAATGAGAGAAAGAGATGACACCAGACTGAAAGGGGTGAAGAGAAAGAGAGAGAGAGGGAGGAGAGAGGTGGGCAGCATAAGCTGTAGTTAAGTGCCTGACTGTAAAAATACCCTGTACAGGGGGTATGCCCAACTGTGTTTATATGGCAATAGACAAAAAGAGAGAGGGAGAGATGCAAGAAGGCTGAGAGGGGAATCAGAGAGAGAGAGAGAGAGAGAGAGACAGAGAGACACAGAGAGAGAGAAAGAGAGTGAGAGAGAGTGTGAGAGAGAGAGAGAAAGAGAGAGAAAGAGACAGAAGGGGGAGAGGGGGACCTGACTATAGAAATACCTTGTAAGGAGCCCAGAGTTACCTTTACTAGGAAGTAACTCCGCGTTTATACATATATTTAGATTATGTTAACTAAACAAGTAATAAATACAACATTTTTATATTATATTAAATACCCCACATATTTTTAAGTATTATCTGTAACTCACTATTCTAATGATAACTTCATAAAAAGTATTTTTGAGCTTATCTAAATTTCCAGCTAGAAATTCTTTGTCATTTCACATGAAAATTATTTCTAGAAATTTATCAGAAATTCTTTTCAAATCAGATATATATCTCATATATTCTATATCTTTAAATTCTTAAGAGTAAAACTAAATTAACATATCTATTTACTTTCACAATATACCCAGAATTGAGCACATTCCATGTGTACTGGGTATAATAGAATGGGGGCCAAAGGGTCAGACAATTAACCCTTTTTTTGTGGTAGACGCGGCTGAGGCAGGCGCTAGGGCAATTCAACAATTGCTTTGAAGTTGCTTTTGTGTTGTGCCTGGTTTAGTTGGGTTGTTCAGGCTGAGTGCTGAGACGCTGTTGCTGTTGTTGTTGTTATTGTGGCTATTGGCTAGAGGTGTTGCCAGTTTCAATTGGAGAATGGCTTTAATTAGTTTATAGACAAGAGCGAGCAATGCAATAAAATTAATCGCTTATGCCGTAATCGCATTTAAGTCCCATCCCCACAAACCCCTATCCATCTATCTCTCTCCCTCTCTCTCTCTCTCCTTGTGAATGCTCTCAATTCCCAGAGAATCAATCATGTATAGCGAAGCGTACCTGATGCCATTAAAGCCGACTTAACCAGATTGTCAGCTACTCAAGCGGAAAGCCTCTGCTTTGCTATTTTTGCTGTATATATATTTATATATATTGCTTATGTTTATATATAGATATAATCTCAATTGCACTTAAGGTATTGGCTTTGTCTTTATTTTCCTTTTACTTCCTTACAAATCGCAATTTCAATACAAAATAACGGATAGTTTAACTAAGCCTTTATGTTTCATATAGACAATGCTATAATATCAACTTTACGCCCATTATATTTTATATTATCACACTTGACGCTCAGAATATGCAAATCATTCAATAACAATTTCGAGCTGAAAGTGAAATTTTTCATTATCAATTCACAACACAAAGCGTTTGAGTGGGCGAGAGAGAGATAGAGCACCACACTGGACTACTAATACACATACAAATATACAACAAATGATCTGCATAGGTATTCGCATAACAAACTTACTCAACTCGGTTCGACTCGGCTGTGCTGCTCAGCTGCTGCTGCTTATTATCATTTTAAACAGTAGACTGAGTGGAACAGAAAGAGAGAAGGAAAGCATGTAAATACCACAGTCTAATACAAACAAGAGTTGAGTTTGACCCGACACGACTCTGCTCGGCTTTGCCTCTGCCCCTGCCTTGGATTCTGAGTATGCCCTATTCGTCTGCGCTCTGCCTTCTGCTGCTACTGACCGGCAGCTTACACACATTCTGAGAGAGTGGCTGGAAAAGAGAGTAGAAAATTACAGCAATGGGATCGCAAAGCTATTGGCTAAGCAGGAGCTCGGCTGTAGCTTATTCGGCTAGGCTCAACTCGGTTCGTCTAGGCTCGCCTCATGCGACTCTGGCTCGGCTATAAAAATGTCTCAGGTCAGCCCTGCGGCTCTGCCAGTGGCGTCTGCCTCTGCGCTCTGCCACAGCCTTTGCTCTTTGCTGCTACTGACCGGCAGCTTACACACATTCTGAGAGAGTCAGTGGAAGAGAGAGCAGAAAATTACAGCAATGGGATCGCAACGCTATTGGCTAAGCAGGAGCTCGGCTGTAGCTTATTCGGCTAGGCTCAACTCGGTTCGTCTAGGCTCGCCTCGTTCGACTCGGGCTCGGCTATAAAAATGTCTCAGGTCAGCTCTGCAGCTCTGCCAGTGGTCTCTGCCCTCTGCCACAGCCTTTGCCCTTTGCTGCTACTGAGCGGCAGCTTACACACATTCTGAGAGAGTGAGTGGAAGAGAGCGTCGAGAGTGTACTAATACAAATAGAAATACAATTACAACAACTGGATCGCGAAGCTGCTGGCGTAGCAAGAACTCGGCTTGAGTAGTTTCGGCTAGGCTGGGTTCGGCTCATCTAGGCTCGACTCGTTTCGGCTCTGGCTCGGCTATGACTCTGACTTTGACTCTGCTTTGAATCGTATTTGGCCTCTGCCGTGGCGTCTGCTGCTGCCGCTGCTGCTGGGCACCTGCTTGAGCATTAACGAGATCTGACTCGACGCGTCGCTCTGCCCGTGTGGTCGATTAGCGGGCGTAGCACCCAGTGGAAGAAGAAGAAGAGGTAGCATAAAGAGCAGCGACGCCACAGCCCCCGCTTGGCATTTGCTCCCACCGGTTAGTGGGATGAGTCGCAGCCGCAGCGGCAGCCGCAGCCGCAGCAGCAGCAGCAGAAGCAGCCGCAGTCGCCGTTTTTCAAATGCTAAAATTGGCGATTAGTCAAAATGATGTCACCGAGTTATTTTGATTGTTTTTTTATATACATACGTATTTATTTATTTATTTTGCTTTGCTTTCGTTTATTTATTATTTTTTTGTTATGCTCTTCGGCAATTTGGCATGACTGTTCGAATCGGAGTGTCATCAATCGGTTCATTGATGAACTTCACGAAGTTCCCAAGTATCAAATGGGAGTTGTTATAGCATAAGAGGATATTCTGCAGGGGTTTTAAGCCGGGCTTAATTAACTATGGTTCTATATACATAAAATAAACATTTTATATACCTGTATATTCTCTTATTGAAAACATTTCAATACCTTAGTCATAAATTACTTTTTTGGCTGATGTAAGAATAGAAGATCGTATCATCACCTACCTATATAGGGTATGCAATGATTTCATACCAATTAATAGAAAATAAAAGCAAATTGAAACTGTATTTAATGTACGTACAGTGAACGCTGAGTAAGAACAATTGTCACAGCTGTTTTCAGCTTTGAAAAGCGGAAAAGTTAAAGAAAATAAGAAGAAAAATTTAAGAATTTTTGAAAAATTCAAAGGATTTGTCTATAAATTAAATTAATTCAAGTTATTTTGAAATTTTAGAAATTTGGAACCCTGGTACACGTTCAAATTGTAGTGAAGATTAAATAGGATTGCTTAATTTACATTTTTTTAGTTGATATTTTTTTTTTCATATTATTCTTCTATTTTTTCAAAAAACTGATTTATTTACTTTCAAATCTTAAATTCTCAAAAATAAATATATTTCCTTATTTTTTATTGCACTTTTTTGTATGCAAAATACAATTCTTATTCTCTTTGAATTTGAAGATTTCCACTTCTTGAGTGCTCACTGTATCATATTACTTTTGCCATTTAGGGCGCAAGATCTGATCTAATGCACTGGAAGCGAACAAAAATTAAAGAAAAAGAACAACAAATGACAACAGCTAACAAAAAATGGCCACAAAAAACTCATTTAATTACGAAATACTTCAAAAATAGATTAAAAAAAGAAGGAACGAAAAAAAACGAGGAAACAAATGGTGCGAGAGAAGGGGAATTAGTGATGCATGCAAATGAATTGAATGAATTGCAAGCGTTTGATTTACAGTAACCGAAAACAAATAAAGCAAAATAAAAAACAAAAACAAAAACAACCACAGAAATGTGTAAACGAGCTCTTAACAGGCGGAGAGGGGGAGAGGGACTGAAAAGAGAGAGAGGAAGAGGCGCGAGTGTCCCACACACTTTGATTGAGCTAGAGGGAGAGGTGCGAGGAGATAAGGTGTATAGAACACTTTCCCTCCTGCTCACTCCCCCTTCTGTCACACCCACGACAAAAGGCGCCGAAAGGAGGCAGGGGAAGGGTGCCAGCTGCTACGTTGCGATGCGTCGCATCGTGTTTTTATGAATGAAACAAATTTGCGAAGCGTTTGTTAAAAAGAAAACATCACAGAATTTGTGTGTCGCTCGAAATTCAATTTGTTTACCTTTTTGTTTTATTTTTGTAATTGGCTGCTTGGCTGCTTGGCTGTTGGGCTGTTGGGCTGGCGTTGACTATGCGTCACTTTTGACCTGTGACAGTTCGAGTTTTGCACTTTTGCCCTTTGCTGGCTCCGAAGTAGCGTTGATTTTGCTGCGGCTGGTTAACGGTTGTTTTCTTTTTTGGAATTGAATTGAATTTTTTCACCTGCTTCGCCCTTAGCTCTCACTAGATTGCTGACTTTGGCCTTGCGAAATATGTTGACAGACAGACACACAACAACTTCTGTTTCTCTGTTATTCGGGCTATCTTCGACTTCGCTTTTACGCTGCCCGAGACGCACACACACAAACGCACGCACGCACACACATAAACATTAAAACGCACACACACTCACGCGCGCCCAACAAACACAGCTTCGTAAGCTGGATGAGTTTTTTCTTTAATAATTTTTTTTTATTTTCTCTTACGTTTGTGTGCAAATAACAGCAGTTTTTTACGCGCACGTCGCGTTTTTTAATTGTTAGTTGACTGCTGCTTGTTTTTTATGTTATTAACAATAATTTTGTTTACGCAGCGGCTAAAAAAACGTCGCCCGCTGCTGCACTTGACTCTGCTTTCAACCACCGACTGGTCAATGTGACCAGCGCGAGAAATGCGCTAGAATCTAGAATCAGTGCACATCGCCGTTAGCGCCAAAAATACCAAATACCACAGCTTCAAAATAAATACCAAATGTGCCGGCTACTGCTATTTTTATTTTACAATTTTAAATGCACTTTAAATGCAAAAAAAAAACAATAATTTAAATGAATTTCCTTGCTGCTTTGTTTTACATTTATGAATTGACGGACAAACACTTATCAACTGGTAAATGGCGTTATTCCCTAAGTCTATTCTTCCTTCAAGTCTTTAGTGGGCGTAGGGGGTGTGGCTGTTGCAGCGGTGTTTTCCCTTCGCGCCCTTTCCTTAAGCTGGGCCGTCTTCAGGGTGACCATGATTTGCGTTGAATTATACAGCCAAGTGCCCTGCGGAACAGAAACGTTTATCAATAACAATATATATGTGCATGGAGAGATCGTATTTACAATTAATAGCATGCAGTTTAATAATATGGGTATGGAGAAGACAGTGGAGATAAAGAGGCCATTGTTATCAAAGTATTGCTGCTTCGAGAACGTTTGCCAATGCGCTGCAGCATATTCGTTAATGCTTTCAGAGAAGTAAACAACAGACACTGCAAAGAGGGATAAAAATATATGTATAACGAAATATTTATGAAAAATAAACTTTGAGCTCTCAGAAGGTTTATACGCACAAAGTACAAGAAATAGAAAAACTTGAAAGTTTGTATTATTTCGTGTAAGTAATGCTGTGCTAGTCGTTATCACGTGCAGCAGGATTAATCCAATTAGCCAAGGATCCTTCCAATCAATCTTAAAGCGAAAACAAATTAAATTGAAATATTAATTTTCCGGTAAATTCAGATTTATTCTTAGCAAAACTTACGCTCATTAGAAATGTCCAAAGACCGGTGATTTCGTTAACTTCAATCTGACCGGGATGCATTTTGCAAGCTGTTTGAATAGCCTTTGTACAAGGATTTTCTGACTTTCAACAAAAAGGCAACAAAGTTTCTTGAGCAGTAGCCACGCACAAAAAAGGTAAACAAATTTAATCAAAAAACATAGAATAATCGGTATATCGAAACAGGCACAGCTGATGTGGCAGCGATGTGCAAAACTAAATCATCGATTAAGTGATGGAATCACAATTTCCAATTTGAAATTTCAAATTGTTGTAATTTGAAATTTGAAATAATAAATATTTAGCTTAATTAAATATATAAAATATTGTTATGTATTTAAAATAACAATGTTATAGTATTGTAGCATTATCATCACATCAATAAACTGCCGATATACAAACAGCTGATGCTGCGATAAACATCGCATAACATATCGACTGTGTGCAACCAACACAATGAATGCGCAATAAACAATGCACGTCATTTTGGCACAGACTGACCACATATCTTTATATAAAACTCCCGAAAAGTCTGTTGCAGCCCTGGAGCGATAGCAACATTATGCGTGCGTGCGTGTATGTGTGTGTGTGTATTTATCATCATGCAGCTTGAACGTCTCAAACTTTGCTTTCACTGACTCAGTAGACTCCAACATTAACAAAAACTGAAAAATTCTCCACATTTATTAAATACATATACAGTCAAAATTATAGTACACATAAAACCAAGGCATTTAGTTTTGTTGTCGTTAAGCCCGAACAAAAAAATAACTAAACGTGCGAGAGCAAACGGAAATTCGACGCTAAAAAACGTGCGAGCGCAGCAAAAAAAAAAAACGGAACTCACGGAGCAAGAAAAAAAATAACAAAGCAAACAAATCTTGTTGCCGTTGCCTATAATTAGCGGGTGCAGCGGAGGCTTCGCTGCTGCGGCGCTGCGTAGCGTTACATATGCCTGTGTGAGCAGCGCGTTTGGCTCGTTGAATGGCAGACGCTGGCTTACAAATTGTTTACTGTTATTTTTGTGTTCGCTGTTGGTGGTGCTGGCATTGCTGTTGAGAGGATTTGGCTGCCCGGACGTTGCAGGGCCAACGCTTCAACAACGACTCGCAACGGCAGCTGGTTGAAGAACAGGCGGCGACTGCCACGCAACAACAGCCGCAGCGCCCGCGCCAAACAGAAGCCGCGACGTCCGCGCAAGCGAGTGCCACCTGTGCGCAGGCAACTACACATACAGCAGCTGCAGCTGAACCCCTTTGCGATGGCCGTCAAGCAGAACCAACAGGACCAGCAGGAGCAGGAGAGTAGCGCGGCAGCAGCAGTGGCTGCGGCGGCGGCGGCAGCAGCAGCAGCGGCTTCTGCGGCGAATTCTGCCGCGGGCAATGGCAAAGCGAATTCAACAGATGAAGGCGGAGGCGGCGGCGAGGGCAGCGGCGGCGGTGGAGTCGGCGCCGCCAATGAACTGAACGAGGCCAACAGCAAGACAGAGTCAGCCGCCGGAACAGGCGGCAACACTTGCGCCGCCGAGCGACAGCTGAACGACATCAACGGCCTCCTGAACATAATGCAGGCGATCAATCCGGAGGATCAGCAGGCCACGCTCATGATCTACCAGCACGTGATCTTCAACCTGGCGCGCATGCAGATGAGCAACCAGCCGGAGGACATGAAGCGCTTCAAGGAGGAGATAAACAAGGTGGGCCACTTCCTGGCGCTGCCCAAGAAGAAGCGCTATCTGATGTTCTACTTGCGCATCGTCTACCAGCTGATCACGCAGGCCGCCTACGAGACGCCTTCGAGCGCCGTGGCCATTGTCTTTCAGCTGTTCAGCCCGGACCTGATCATCGAGGCGGTGCAGTCGCTGCTGGACCTCAACGTCCAGGACGAGAGCATACGCAAGACGGTCGGCTTGCTCTGCAAGTGGATCAGCTCGTGCAACTTTTGCCAGAACCTGAACCTGTGGATCATGGCGCTGCTGCAGGGCCTGCGCGAGCAGGAGAAGTACTTGCTGCTGGACGAGATTGCCCTGGACAACATCGAGTCGCTGTTCATACTGATGATCCTCCCAGCGCTGCGTCCCAAGGTGGCGCCCATAGTCTTTCACATGCTGTCCACGATCAACCAGGCGCCAGAGATCTTCTTCAAGGTAGGACCTGAGGTTGGCTAAGGTTTATATCCAATTAATCCTCTCTGCTCTCAGATTCTCTCCAAGATTCCGCTTGTCATCAGCTACATGAAGGACCAGGACGGCACGCTCGGTGACTCGCGCAACTACATCCAGAAGCTGGTCGATCTCACCAATGCGCTGATGTTGCGCTTCTACGACAACGACGAGCTCTACGCGCCCATCAAGGCCGCCCTGCAGCTCTACGAGCCCTCGCCCAACTGCGTCGCCCTGGCCAGGGCGCTCTTCGAGAACGCCTTGCCCCGGAACGCGCGCGTCGGCCTCGTCAACCTGGGCAACACTTGCTACATGAACAGCGTGCTGCAGGCGCTGGCCATGACCAGCGAGTGAGTGCCCAATGAATCCCCGATATATATGCATATGGAATCTCTTTAATGTCTTTGTCTCTCTCCCTCCAGCTTCGTGCGCCAAATCCTGCTGATCGAGAGCAACTCGTTGCTCTTGCTGAAGGTGCAGCAGCAGCTGGCTCTGATGCATCACTCGCTCCGCTACGAGCTGACGCCGAGCCGCGTCCTGAAGGCCACCCGCCCGCCAGGCTTTACGCCCGGCCTGCAGCAGGACAGCTCCGAGTTCCTAGGCTACTTGCTCGATCTGCTGCACGAGCACGAGATCAACAGCGGCGCTGCTCAGCACATGGACTCGGAGCTGGGTAAGGACGGAACGCAGGGAACGGAATCCACGCTCACGGCGGAAATTGTCGCCGCTGGAGTTATACCCTACAACAGCAACGACCACGTGCACAACCAGCGCTCGAGTGCAGCGGTCATGCAGCAGGCCACGCCCACCTCTCTGCCCAGCCAGCCGAAGAAGCCGTCGACCATCGACAAGACCTTCGCCGGCAAGCTGTCGACGACCTACAAGTGCTTGAACTGCTCCTGGGAGAGCCGCAACGAGGACAGCTTCCGCGAGCTGCAGCTCTCCTTCCCGGACGACAAGGACGACTGCGGCGCCACCAACTACTCCGTGCAGGATCTGATCGACTACTACTGCTCGCCGGAGAAGCTCGACGGCGACAACCAATACTTCTGCCCACGCTGCAAGAAGCTCTGCGATGCCGAGCGACGCATCGGCATCACGCAGGCCCCACGCAATCTCATCCTGACGCTCAAACAATTCAAATACGATCAGAAGTATCATTTTCGCACAAAGCTCATGCACAAGGTGTTCCACGACGAGAGCGTAAGTTGAGAGAAACAAAAAAAGTGAGAGAGAGAGAGAGAGAGAGAGAGAGTGATGAATGGAGGGGAGAGGAAGAGATCTGTAGAAATATTGACATTAAGAGAGACTACGTAGATTTCCTTTAATATAGATTACATGTCAATAGATTCCATGTTGTAGATCCTATGTGGATCCTATGTAAAAAGAGTGAGGGGGAAGATAGAGAGAGATCTGTAGAAATGTTTGTAATTAAGAGGGACTATATAAATCGTCTTTAATATAGATTTCATACAAATAGCTTCCATATAAATAGATTCCATGTCAATAGATCCTATGTGAAAAAGAGGGAGAAGAGAAGAATGCGAGAGAAATCATATATATTTAAATTTATCTTGTAATTATTTCACATAGTCGTTTATTATAGTACCTATTACTAGGCGAACTTTCCAAGAAATTCCAAGATTTCTCGTATATAAACAATCAAGATTAGATAGATCCCTTATAGTATCTATATGACTTCCATAGCTCCCTATCAGTGCCTAAGGAATATAGTTTAAAATAATAAGTTTTCACAAATTGATAAGATGTTTGGAAAAACACGAAGCACTATCAACTATAACTATATAGACTATACATACATATATGTTTATAATCTTGAAATTGCAGCAATCTTTATAGATTTCCCAACAAAATTCTTATAGAATTGTTCTCTTATCAAAGCTTAATGTTTCATAATTTCATAATCGCGAGAGATTTCCAAGCTGATTTCTATACCTATTATATTACTATATCTGCTGTTGTTTCTTATAGATCCGATCTCATTTAATGATTAGATATTTCATATATATTTCATTGTAGTTTTCGTATCTAATTCTTCACAGATCTTTTAACAATCAAGTTGACTCACTCATGTATCTCTCTTTTATACTCTTCATATTTCCTATAATCATTATAGATATTTTTCTTGAGATTCCCAGTTACACTATAACTAGATCTCATTTAGTTTCCACATATCGCATAGTTCGCTTAAAGATCTTCATTTTTATTCCAGAGATTTCCCACTTTACTCCATATAGAGCCCACTCAGTTTCCACAAATTCCCAAGATCTCTTAAAGATGCCTTATATAACCCCTTCAAGTATCAGGCTTTCTCTTACCACAACTCTCATATATCTCTCATGTTTCTCAGTCCTTCTCAGATTCCGTGGACTAATTCATCTCATTTCCCACTTGTCTTTTCGCAGGTGATTGTCAAGGTCTGCGCCACCGACTCCCTCCAGGAGACGTGCACCGTGCACTACGATCTCTACGCCGGCGTCGTGCACGCCGGCTACAGCATGGACTCCGGACACTACTTCACCTTCGCCGCCGATCAGTCCAAGAACTGGTTCAAGTTCAACGACAGCCTGGTGACCAGCTCGAAGCCGCAGGAGATGCACAGCCTGACCTCGCCGAACACGCCCTACATACTGTTCTACCAGATGTGCGGCCGCTCCACGGAGGCGACCCCGGATGGGCCCATGCACCCGATGGTGCCGGTGCCGCACGTGCCGCCGCTCACCCTCGACGAGCTGCCCCGCACGCTGCGCGACTACGTCAAGCAGGACAATCGCGACTACAGCGAGGAGCTGAAGCTGCAGCGCTTCAAGCGCAACGCCAAGCGCCAGAACGTGGCCGGCAACGGGACGCTGCAGCGCAACGGCTACGACGGCGACGACGAGGACGACCAGATGCCGCCGCCCACCGGCGGCTGTGGCGGCAATGATCTGGGCATGAATTTCAATCGATTCGTCTACTGATTGTGAAGCACAGAGGAACACACACACACACACACTCTCTCACACACACACACACATACATACACACACATATGTGTATGCATATATAAAATATGAATTCATTCATATATCTATATATATATTCGTATGTACTTGTGCTCTACAGTCTGCACACGCTAAGGCGAACATTACGTTTCGTTATCATTGTTCCTTAACACACACACACTCACACACACACACACACACACACACAGCATATATATTACAATTGTATTTCCATATATTTACAAATTTGTTATAATTTATAAAAATTACGCATTGTTTTTTGTTGTCACACAAATTAAGTTATAGCTCAAAAGAGCTAAAAAAAAAAAAAAAAGAATAAGCAAGCATAGCGAGAATGTTAATGATATTCCCTATATATATACATATATATATATACCATATACCAAAACAAGCTTAAAAAAAAAAGAAGAAACTTCCAATTCTGGCCTCCAAAAACAAAAAAAAAGAGAATAACTATACAAATAATCCCCCCATATATCTAAAAGAAACAAAAAACAGCTCTATTAAATTTAAGTTAGAATTGCACAAAAAATAATATAAAATCAATTTTGTGCTTTGTATAAAACAAATATCGGAAGCAGCCACAGAAATCTACAGCAAAAACAGAATATAGATATATATAAAACTATATATAAATTAATCATGTATTTTTAATGATTTGTGAATTTTTAAAATTAACACGAAAACAAGTTTTTTTTTATTTGTTGGAAACGTCATATTAAGATTTTTGAATATTATTGCAATTAAATTGGAATAATTTCAATTTAAAAAACAAAACCTTTGTATATGCTGTAACTTATGAATATTTATCAATTACATTTATAAGGGTATGAAATAAACAGTAAAAAAATTAAATGAATGTAAAAGTTTAGTTCTATAAATATACAGATTGCCCAGGGTATTTAATAGTTCGTACTTCTGAATTTTCTCTAAAGTGGCGGCTGGCCGATAATCATAATTTGCGCGTTTTCAGCTTGACGCACATTTGGTCACACTTGGCGCTTATTTAGCTCCAGCTGAAATACGTCACACACACAGACGCGCGCGCACACACACGGACACTTCTGGAGCGCGCCTATAAAATGAGCACAACACGACGCGCTCTCGAACAGTCGCTCGACTTGTGGAGATAAAACGCGGCGGCCGTCCAATCAGTCGACGTACAGCGCTGCAACAACAAAGACCTCGACTAGAACAGAGTGCAAAAGTAAATAAATAGCGAGTTTTAACTGTGTTTTGATACGCGTGGCGCACAAATCAAGCAAAAACAGAGTGGCAAAACCGACTAGAAGACACACAATTGGCCAGCCATAAACCATTTTTATGGCGCAGCAGCAGCAGCAAAAGAACATTAGCAGCAGCGGCAGCAGCAGCAGCAGCTAGCAAACACACACAACAGCAACATTAAACAACAACATTGCTGATTTATACAAATACAAACACAAATAGTTCTGTTTTTTTTTCTTCTGCAACAAAGCCGTTTCAAGCACAATTGATTTATTGTTGTTACTATTATAACTATTGTTGTTGTTGTTGTCGTTGTTTGAATTGCACGCAAAGACTTTTGCCAGCTGTTCGTTGGAGAAAACTTGCGGTAAAAGCACGATACACGAAAATCGGAAAATCCAATAAGAAAAGCGAGAGTGTGCGTGTGACTGTGTCTCTGCCTCTGCCTCTGCCTATGTGTGTGTGAGCGGGGGCCCGGTCAACGTCCTGCCTAAAAGTTTGGTTATGTGCGCTTTTATCCTCGGCTGCTGAAGGTGAGCGAAGGACATTGCGCCTACCGGCTGCTCCGCAACGGCCTACTAAACCACAACCGATTCTAAAAAAGAAAATCCAAATAAAAAAAATAAATACCCACACACACACACAAAAGACACACTCAACATGCGCATTTTCCCTGTACGCCTCTCGGCCGCCTCGTCCTCGATGGCGAGCCTGGTTAAAATGTTGGATTTCTACTCGGGCTTCAATCCGTCGCCGCTGTCAATAAAACAGTTTATGGATTTTGGTGAGTTGAACTAATTTTGGTAAATAATTCAATATGCTCGAGTCCTTGCCGGCTTTCGTTAGGTTTCGCTCTCTCGCTCACACTCGCGCGAACAAGCTTGATAGCATTTCTGACGTCATTCGATTTGCCGCCTTTGATCTGCATCTCTTGCATAACCTGTCAAGCAGAATGGACATCAATTGTTCTTTGTTCTTGACGAAAGAATTCAAACTAACTCAATGTGGCTGAACTAGCTCAGTACGTGACTTAGCTTGACTATGTTGTGATCTTGCGTAACCTGTCAGCACAGCGAAAACTCACTCAGCTTGACGAAAGAACAGAGAGAAAGAGAGAGAGAGAGAGAAAACAATGTGTAATTAAGAAACACTCAAACATTTGCGCTCAATATGGAAAATATGCTCAGCTTAGCTATGTGGATTTCAAATTTTCGCTTATAGCTGAACTGCGCAAATGACCGTTATCTAATATTCAATTTAATTTCATTGAATTGTCAATTAAGCAGCTCTTACTGCACAACAAACTGTTGACTGTGCACAGAGAGCGAGAGAGAGAGAGAGAGAGAGAGAGCGCATAAATAAGTAGCCGTCTCAATTTCACGCTCCGATGTGTAAAACTATAGAAAACGGAAGTTCCCACAAATGGGCTTAGTTTTCATTAGCCGTCAACAATAAATGACAATGAAATGTTATACTCTTGCTGCAAGTTGTTTAGCCGCCCCACTGCCACCCGGGCCCACCCACCCACCAGTTGCAATGACAGCTGGCACGTGCCGCCCAAGGACGTTTCAATGTCAATTATATGCAATAAATGAGAGTATATAGGCGAATGCACGATCCACGCGGATATATAGACAAAGTTGCCATATACATACATATGTACCTCCCATATATAAACATGTATATAAATACATTTATAAGTCTGTTCTAAGCTGCACGAAAACCTGCCTCAATATGCGGCACTTGGCTAGAAGCAGTATGACACTATAAGCTACCCTGTAAGCCCACTTTTAAGCGTTATATAAAAAGTGGAGAAAAAGACATATGTATAGATAGCAAAGTTTAAAGAGTGTAATAAATAAAGTAATTACTTTAAAGGAATACCCCAATATTTTAGTAGGCTTAACTTTTTAATAGTACATATATAACTAATGAAACATACGAAGTATGTAATCTATCTAAGAAAAACAATGACTCATTTGAAGAGTGAAAGTACGCAAAGGCATAAAAAACTATGTTTTAAAAATAAACAAATGCCTAAAAAGCAATTTAAAAAAAATAAACATATATATAATGACATATGAATATGTCAAATATGGCATATATAAGAAATATATAGTTACTTAAAATATATACATATATATATATATATATATATTTCTGCCTATTTTTAATATATGAAAAAAGTACAGTCTTTGCATTTTGAACAAAATATTTCTTATATCTAAATCATACAGATATGTACATCTCGATATACCACTTCTCTATATATACTTATAGGGTGTAGTTCTGTAGTTTATTAATGAAAACTTCGTGCCTCAGCTATTGTCACCCCTATTATACAGTTGCTATATATTTCGTAGGAATAACGCTCACGACTTTCAGCCCTCATACCCCCGCTGTTTCTTTTATAGGGTATTACGCACGTTCTCTCCAACTAAGCTACTGTCACTCACAATATACCCTTAAAGGATACCCGCACGACCTTCACCCCTTGACACCGTCCCTTCACCGCATACCCCTTCCCTTAGTATCTTTATAGGGTATCTCACACGACCTTCTCCCCAGGCGACTATCGTTCTTTGTTAGGCATTTCACAGCAACAACAGCAAAAGTTCTCAGCCAACGACTTGGAAACAATGCGTCGCCCTGTGTTCAAGCCAAGTGGCTGAAGGGCCTACATAGATGAAACCGGTAAAGGGGCCTGGCGAGCCTCCGAAAGGAGGCTGTTGTTCTATTAATAGAGTGGGCCATGTTTTTGTCGTTTTCTTATTAATAGAAATTGTACGTAAGACAGGCTCGTGCACAACATTCGAGTATATACATATATAACCCCCCATATAAACCCCTAAGTAAACCCCATTTTATCCATTATTTATTATCTTTTGTTTTCGCTTTATTGAAGTGCAAAACAAAATTACTACACAATCAAATATCAATATACTTGATACATACGGACACATCTATGTGTATATATGTGACTCTACTTGAACTTTCGATGCGAGCGATAAGATTTGCGCAGCTTTTGTGACCAACTGTACCCAAATATGCCACGACATGGGGTATAATATATGAGCTCAGAACAATTTCTATACGGATAAAACATGAGAATTGGCTCAGCTGTGCCCATTAACAGCTTGTCGAGGGCGCAATAGATAGAGATTTCGCACATATATTACAGATATCGGGGACTATCTGTTATGGCATTCGTATGCTATAATATGCGAACATGTTTTGGCATTATCAGCTTACAACATGCAAATATATATTGAATACTACGAAAACACTTCACTTCAGATAGTTGCTAATTGATATTTATTATTAGGCTACCCGCTTCGGGCAGTGAAACCTCGCTAGAGTGAATGACGAGGGGGTAGAAGATGTAGCTCTAACACTGTAAAAGCTTTCCTTAAGAATATATCTTCAATCTGTTAATTGGCATAGATAAATGTGTAGTTTACCAATGCCTGGAAGATATCTCACATGTAGAAATACTACGAGATACATTCACTTATACCAAACATATTGTTCCTTAGCAGAGATCTTACTGTTAAAAGCAGAAATTTCTAGTTTGGCAATGCTTTAAAGATAACTCGTACATATATTATAGAATTACTTTAAGAAATATTCGAGTAAACAATTTAATGCTAAGATTTTGACTGTACTAAGCTAACACAGTGTTTATGTTTATATAATACAAAGAAATATCTTAGATCGATAGAGTATCCATTCCGCTATCCTCAGCCAAAGCTTCATTGTATAAATCTTATGTAGAGAAAACTCTCTAAAGAAACTAACGAAAGATTTTAAACGTCTATAATCTATACAAAATATATATAGTCTATTAAAGGATAATTTATATCATTCCTTCTCTATAAAAGTTCTCTAAAACAATGTACAAAACAATTTCAGTTCTTATTAAGACGTATATATGTATATATATACATATATATGATCGACCTTAATCACTTTCCCTATCAGCTGGCCAACGACCAAAAAAAAAACAATATGTCCGAGCATATATAAAATATATTTGATATGGCAAATTCGGAGGCTCGATTTGATTATGCGAACGCCCAAATCATGTGCCAAAAATTTCTATATAATATATAGTATATATACTTTTTTTTTCAAAAAAAATCAAATCGTGTGAAAAATATAGAAAAATAAAAAACAACAACAAATTGCAGTGACTAAAGTCGACTAAATATATAAACACGAGTTTTTTGTTTTCTTTTTTTTTTTTAATGGAAAATTTTTGACGCATTCGTTAAGTATACGGCATTCTATTATATGGTCTATTGAGTATACGTACCAGGTACATGACCATCTAAAGCAATGAGAAGAGAAAGAACTGTTAGCAGCATCAGACTGGACTTTGGGCTCATCTTGAACTTTGGATCCTTTCACCAACCGGTTTCGTGTAGCCAAAATAAAGAGAGAGAGAGAGAGAGAGAAAAACAAATATAAATACAGACGCAGACGTCAAGACTTAACCCAAATAGAAGAGGAAGCACAACAAAGAAATGAAAAAACATAACAGAAAAAAAATAAATAAAAAAAAATTGCCAAAAAAGTAGGAGAAAAAGAGAGCGATACACCCCCGTGTTTTTTTTTTCTTCTTTCTTGTACTCGTGATTATAATGACAGCCACACGCGCCTCGTTTTTTTCTACGCAATTGCTGGCCAGACTGCAGGGTATATTATTTTGTTTTTTTTTTCTAACGGTTATCTCGGATGAAAGAAAATATAATAAATATGTTTAAAGTCTGCAAATTGAGTGACATATGCTGAATTTGAGCTATTACAGGGCACACAATTCCCACTCAATTGCAGCTTTCGTTAAGTTTTTGACATATGCAACCGTAAATTAATGCTGTGTAAGGCAACACAAAGTTCAGCAGTCCAGCATTGAGCTTTTAGCATATACAAAGTATGTTTTTTTTCTTCGTTTCTTTCTTTTGCTTTGCTTTGCGATATATGTAAGTATGTGTGTGTTTGCGTGTGTGTGCTAATTCGCTCGCACGTTTGCCTCTGGCCCGGCAAAAGGGGCGCGACAAAGGCGAATGTGAGTCGAATATACGCAAAAGATGATGATTGTCGTTAAAAGTGGATCTAATAAATAGGCTGATGCAATAGCCGAAGATGCTCACACGCACACAAACATAAGTACATACATACATATAATATGCTGTGGGCGTGCCTTTCTGTTGCTGTGACGTCACAGCGTCGCAGAGGCTGCTCAAGTGGCTATTTTTGCAAATGTAATTGAAATTGAATTCTAACTGTAATTGCAGTCTGTTCAGTTTATTTCACTCGGCTTTGACTATCCCTGACCTTCGTTCGACTTGACTCCGCTGCTGTGTGTGTGTGTGTGTGTGTGTGTTTCCATTGCGTGACGTTGTAAATTATTTATTGCATTTTCCAGCACTGCACTGCGATTGAGTAATTGTGTGTTGAATGGCTAAACAGTTAACAAGACGCAGGAAAAGCAGTCAATTGAGTACTAATTGAATTCGTGACGTTTAAGTTTGTCACCTGCCAATATCCAATTACTTTATGCGCCGTCATATATTATATACAGAGTGGGCGGCCCAGACGCAGACATTAACAAACAATTATTTGCTAATATTTTTTTCTTATCACGCGAGCCACAATGAAAGTGAGGCCAGACTCTTATCACTTGCAATGCATCAAAGCGTTTGCCAAGTGCCAGACAGGTCCAATCAAATGACCAAAAATCTTCTTTCTTTCTTTTTTTGCAAGCAGCAGAACAATAATAACAGCACACTCACACACACGCATACACACACACGTTTTCGTCGTCATATCAAAACACGCGCTAAGAGCGGAAGGCTACAACAAAGCATAAATAAATATTCATACATACATACACACGTATGTATGTGTGTGTATATGAAGCACTATTTTGAGGTCAGTTTGTCGGTTGCTGTGCGGGTGTGAGGGGGATAGATGTTAAATCGTTGCGCGTGTTTGTCTTACGATCGTGCCCACTCCCTTTCTCTCGCACACTCTCTGTCTGCTCGGTCTTCCTACGCCTCTCCATTTTCTGCCGGTAGTTTCTCGCAAATTCTAACTGGGCTGACGTCGCTGCTTGTTTTGATTTTTTAATATTTGTTTTTTTTCGCTTTTGTTGTGTTTTATGCTCTCTGCCGCGTTTATAACTTGTTTTTATTGATTCTGTTTTGTTTTTAGAATTCGTTACAATAGCCGCTCATAAGTAAAATGGCCGACAAAGCTATCGCAGCATTTATGACTAACGACAATAACAACTCACACACACAGACACACACACACATGGATAAACATATGTGCATGTATTTAGTTTGTTTTCGCATTCCGATATTCGTCGTAAATGTCGTGCTTTGGCCCACTGTAAATGTTGACACTCTTTCGATTGCCCCCAACTGGACTTCGCTTATCGGAGCCTCTTACTTAGATTAGTGCAAATACGCGGACAAAGTAATCAACGAAAAACAAAAAGAGAGGCGTGCCCTGTCAAATTCTGTCAACAGATGGCGTTGTTCAGTTCAAGGTCTACATGTGTTTACACATAATTGTATTTGAATTCATGTTCGTTGTTTCGTTGAGTTCGCCGTGCTTATCTCTCACACTCACGCTCTCTCTCTCTAGCTCTTTCCCTATCGTATGTTGCTGCTTTCTCATTGCGGTTTTGTTTTTGTTACGAAACTGTTGACGAGACGAAAAATAAAAAATAAACGAAAAGTACAAAGTTTCTGCTCGGCTTTGTTTTTAATATATGACTAAAGCTCTTTTCGTTGCGGGCTCTTGACTCGTTAATCAATTAAGCCGAAATGGAGAGAACTGAGCGAAAGGCTTGAGTATAATCAATATAATGTACGAGTATATGTACATATATACATACATATATAGTATATAGAATGATTTCAGGTAAATGATTTCAGGTAGAAAGCAGGAAGTTAACATTGATCAATGAGGCAAATTTTGATGGGGAAATACATTTCGTTTGTTTGCTTTGGATTGTAGAATCAATGGGATCAATTGGATAATAAACATTGCTATAATTGATTTTCGATCCACTGAATTGAACAGTTTTCTTTACTTTTAAATATATACCCTATACACATTGCATATTCATGACTGTGTGTTCCATTCCATTGTGTTTCGCCTAAGTAGTATTACTAAGCCATTGACTGAGTGCATGATCGATGCAAATGCGTTTTTCGTTCCGAACTAAGCATTGATAAGCCAAAGTAGAACACGGTCTAGACATAATATAGAATTCGATTATATGAAAAGAGTGAAAAAAATAGCAAAACTGAAAGCCCGAACCCAATTAGTAAACGAAACACATTTTTCATGCCTAATTTAGAGGGGTTTTAATTATTTTCTGTTATTATTTTGTATACCATGCAATTGGAGAACATTAGCTAGAAAGTATATACTATGTAACTGTACTATGTATGTAGGTTTATTCATATACCTGACTGTCCTTCACTCTCTCTTTTCGAACCCATTTGTGTATAGTTAAAAGCAATAGGCAGGGTATTTTCTAGTTCGACATTCTCGACTGGATTCTTTGTAACGATCATCAGATCTCAGCTGATCAATCTATATATGATTATACTATATTTACTAGTATATGCCTTATCTAACCATCTCTCCCTCTCTATCTCTTTCTCTCTCCCTCTCCCAGGTCAAAATGCATGCGAAAAGAAATCATTCATATTTCTGCGCAAGGAGCTGCCCGTGCGGCTGGCGAACATCATGAAGGAGATCGCCCTGCTGCCCGACAACCTGCTGCACACACGATCCGTGAGCGAGGTGAGCTCGTGGTACGTGAAGAGCTTCGAGGACGTGCTGGAGTACGAGAAGGTCGAACCCACGCATGACAACCTGCAAAAGTGTGAACCTATAGCATCCTGTCCATATAGAGAGAGTCTTTAATCAGAGATCTTTCGATTCGATTGCAGATTTGTGCGCGATTTGGATCTCATTAGGAATCGTCACAACGACGTGGTGCAGACCATGGCCCAGGGCGTCATCGAGATGAAGGAGAACGAGGGCGGCAACGTGGAGGCGCCCACGGAGAGCTCCATACAATACTTTCTCGATCGGCTCTACATGTCGCGCATTAGCATACGAATGCTGATCAATCAGCACAGTGAGTGTGAAATGAAGTAACTATGGGTTGTATATAATATATATCTGTCTCCCTCTCTGTCCCTCTAGCTCTGCTCTTTGGCTCCAGCCCGCACTCGCTGGGCCGGCACATTGGCTGCCTGGATCCCGCCTGCGATCTGTCCGATGTGGTGCGCGACGCCTACGAGAACGCGCGCTTCCTCTGTGATCAATACTATCTGACCAGCCCCGCGCTAGAGATCCAGCAGCACAGCTCGACCGACGAGGCCATACCCATACGCACGGTCTACGTGCCCTCGCATTTGTACTACATGCTCTTCGAGCTGTTCAAGAACTCGATGCGCGCCGTCGTGGAGCACCACAACCAGGACAACTGCGACTCGCTGCCGCCGCTCAAGGTGCACATCTGCCGCGGCAAGGAGGACATCTGCGTCAAGATCTCCGACCAGGGCGGCGGCATACCGCGCTCCCAGTCCGACCAGCTCTTCAAGTACATGTACAGCACGGCGCCGCAGCCGTCGAAGTCGGATCTGCACACGGTGCCCTTGGCGGGCTACGGCTACGGGCTGCCCATTTCCCGGCTCTACGCGCGCTATTTCCACGGCGACATTGTGCTGTTGTCCTGCGAGGGCTTCGGCACCGATGCCATTATCTACCTGAAGGTGAGTTCCATACAATATCTGTCTTAACTCTTCAATTGACTTTCTATTCTTCTTGCTTTCAGGCGCTTTCCGATGAGGCCAACGAGCTGTTGCCCATCTTCAACAAGACGAGCTCAAAGTTCTATCGGGCCACGGTGCCCACAGGTGACTGGTCCAATCAGGTAAAATACGTTAAGAAGAAGACGAGCGTCGTTAGCCAATAACAGTGTGTGTGTGCGTGTGCGTGTCAGTGTGTGTGTGCAACCAAATAATCCCGAGTTAACTCCCCCAGCATGCGGATGATGGAACCCTCGCCTAAGCCCAAAGTCTTAAAATTTTAATTTAGTTTTAAATTAATTATTTGTTAAAAGCCTAAGTTACTGTTACGTCGATCTTACTATGTGTCCTGTCCATATGTTTTCCCCGATCCCAACAACTAATTTTGCATTTTGTCATTGATCAGTTGACATTCCAAAATTATGAAGGGTTTTGAAACGTAGCACTAGGCTTTCCTTTCGTTTTAGTTCTTAAGCACGATATCGTGATATATTTTATATACAAATATATATATATATATATATATATGCATATATCGATATTTATATTTATTGCAAGGAACTCTATCTGAAAGTCTATTTACCCAATGCATAGACAGAGCATATAAAACAAAGTCTTGAAACGATTTACGAAATTAGCTTTCTCTTAATGTGAATTAGTTTGTAAGCAGCGAGAGATATATTTAAATGTTAAAATTATATTTTATCGAGCACACACATTTTATGATATACACAAATACACACCTGCACATATAGCCCATATACTATCTATATACATACATATATATATATATATATAATGCTATTTATTTCCTAAGTTCTACTGAAGTTTTAAATAAACTGGTTGAAATCTTTATACACCCAACACACAAAACCAAATTTTTGTTTTTTTGTTTTTTGTTCATCCCAATTTATAGCTAACAAATTAACCAATTCCCGATAATCCTGTGGTTCCTGAGTATGTATTAAGGTGCGTAGCTAATATAGAATTTGCAATTTGTGTAGATTTAACTAAAGATCTCACATTAATAATGCGAATAACTCGAGTACTATAGGTCTGATACTTAATGCTTGTATCTGCATTGTAAAACAGCTAACCACGAGTCTAAAAACATACATTTTTTTGGAAGATCAGTCGTTATTTAATGGATATATTTAAATATTATGTTGGAAAAATTTGGCATAACTCGATTATTTGTGGTCCTATGTGTTTAGATCTACATGTACCTTATATCTTATATACTATTATACCTTTTTAAACTCCTACGGGTGAGGTACATATATTTAAATATTATCAAACTACAGATTGATAAATTTTTACTAAAATGGCTAGATATAACTATCATTTACGAAACTAAACACATATATCTTTTCACGACTTACCACATACTTCTCGAGTTATAGTCATTCAAAATTCTCGAAAAATATCAATGGAACACCTCACCACAACACCCTTAGCGTAGCATACTTTAGGGCTAGTTCTAAAAGGTTTTGCTTGCCATGCCTGTCAAGTCTATTTCGTACTACTTCCTCTACCTAACTACTTGTGTTGTCTATGCTTCTCTTATTTTACTTTTTTTCAGCTTTTCTATTTTTATTTCCTCTTTATTGCTCTTAAATATATTTTCATTACATTTCTTTCAGAACTTTTCCAATCGTTGGCGTTATTTATATGGTTTCTTAAAAAATTTATAAATACTCTCTAAAGACTGCACCACATGTATAGGGTATTTCAACTACAGCACTGCTTAAGAAACTATTTACAATTTTTAATTAATTTTAATTATTAGTTAGTAAAAATAAAGAAATATATTTATATAAATTAAAAGAGCTAAATGCAGAGGCTAACGGAATTAGTTAAGAATTTGATGAGATAAAAACTAAATTTCACATTAGACTTTTCCGGTTTGAGAGATTTTTGAGATATTTTTAACTAAATTTTTTTACAAAAAAATAAATATAAATTTTAAGTTTCTTTTAAATTTTGTTTTCAAGTACTTTCTCCCACTATATACCCTGTAATGTTGCTTCTGGTGTTGGTTCAAGCACAAAGCCTACACAAAGTGTTTCAATTTTAGGTATTTCGATTGCTTAACTGAATTGATTGATTGATTGCAGAGCTCGGACATGAACGCAAGGCAGCTGAATGCGACCATATCGAAGCGCTACAGCGACTTGGACTAAGAAAGCTTCACGCAAACAAACACTCAGGACAAACTGCGAACAACAATAGATTATAAACAGAGAACTAAAAGATATACATATATAGAGAAAGAGAGTATATTATAAAGTGTATATATAAACACTATATATATACAACATATATCACTAGATCTAGGCAAACTGCATTCCCAGACAACGGCAACAGCAATGACAACGTTTTGTATTTGAATTTGTATTCATGGCAGTTAACGCGTTAAGTTTTTAAAATTGTTGAAATAAAAATGTTGAAAAAAGCAAACAAACAAGTTGTACTGCATATTTCATGAATGAATATAAACATTAAACTATTTTTTAAGCGCTACATTTTATTTTTTACATCATAATAAATATTGTTCATTTTGCAGAGACAGAGAGAAAGAGTAAGAGAGATATACATATATATAGATGGATAGATATATTTATATGGAATATCTGTTAGATTATCATAATATTCATTTAGTTTTGCTTTCTTTTACAATTATTTTATACAAAATTCTCACATTTAGGTTTTTTAGCTTTTGCACATTATCACGAGATTTCGTTATTTATTTTGCTCGGCATTTGACATTGATTTAAACTATTTAACTAGAGCAACAATTGATTCGTTTAAACAAAGTGCATTGGATTCGATAATATAATATAATATAATATATATAGATATATATATGCAGATTCATATATATATATTTAATAATCATACATAATATGCAATATAAAATTATATAAACAATAATACACATATATTTATAAATCAAGCGCGAAACTCAAAAAATATTTTAACGAACAATTTCATTTACGCAGCGGGCAAATATATATATAAATATCTATATATATATATATTGTAAATTGCAAATGGGCTATAAATAGCTACAATCTGTATATGCTCATATATATAGTAACACAACTTTTCTTTCGGATCGATCGATATTGCAGCAAATGGCGTAGTTAGCACCGCTTTCGATCTACTGCCGCCGCCAACTTTCTTCTCTCCTCCTCCTCCTCCTCCTTCACTTGCGCAACGGATCCAAGCTCTCCAATGAGAAGTCATCAATGTTAAGCTGACTCTGCAAATCAAAATAAGATATATTTTGTTTTTATATAAACATCAATGGTATTTTGCATACATTTTAAATAACTACAAAAGGCTTTACAAGGCTCTTCAATCATGTTTCATCAATCATACATCTTCCTTACAATTTTTCCATTTTCAGCTTTAAGTGACGAAGACTTCAACACTATCTTTATTCAAAACATACTGTCTAGCTCAGGTACTTTATCTTCAATCAATCCATCGATCTTGATTGAGTAAAAACTTAAGTACAGAGGACGAAAAATTATCAATCAAACCTTATTTTAGCTAATTTTTTTTTCATATTTACGAATTAGCAAGAGTTAGTCAGTCAGTCAGTAAGTTAATCAATCCAAGTATATCCCTTAAGCATCTACATCTATCTTCCGTCGATCATCGACTCAATCACACCTCTTCAACCGAAAGATAAATGCAAAATTAAGTCAGTCATCAGTCAATCAGTTCTCCTTTAGTCAGTCATCACTCAATCACATTCTATACAAATCTTCCGCCAATCAATCACTTCTTCAATCATAGCTCACCTTGAACACGCTGGGCCCGTTGTTCATTTCAAATGGATCGGAGCCAAACAGATCCGTATTGCCGTTCAAGCCATTATTGCCGCTATTGGACACCGAGGTGCTGCGACGTGGTGCCGCAATCTTTGGCGGCGGTGCCACTGATCAGTCATAGAAAGAATTAAACAGTTATTGATTGAACAATCTGAGATGTCTCAAATGGACCTACATAGAGGTGGCGTGATGTTCAGCTCGCTGGAGAAGCCGCTGCTGTTGATGCTATTGTTGTTGTTTAGACTGCTGTTGTTGTTATTTACGCTACTGATGTTGTTGTTGTTGTTGTTGTTGTTGAAGAAAAGCTGCTGGCCAAAGCTCTTGGATGGCTCAAAGCCAAACAGATCGTTGCTAATGGCATTACGTCCATTGCTCAGATTGTCCTGTATCTCATCGGCGCGCGGATCGAAATCACTATCCGAATCCGAATTCAAGAGCAGCTCGTCCATTTTCTGGCTAATGCTCTTGCCACCACCGCCGCCTCCGCCGCTGCTGCTGCTGCTCATCTGGCTGGACAGATTGCTGCGCGGCGGCACAATTGGCAAGAACGAATTGGGGGACGACGAATGAGTCGAGGAGGCTGTCATCGAATTGGTGTCAATCAGCAGCTTGTCCTCATCTAATCGAAAGGATTGAAGAAGATTTGAGATTAAAGTTGACATTTGCTGGTAGATCAATCAATCAATCAATCAGAACTTACCTAGCTTGCCGTTGCTAAGCGTTTCAGTGCCATTCACCAGCTCCTGGCTGGGCACCTCGACAATATCCTTGACGCCCAGCTTGTAGAGCATCGCATCCAGCTCGGCCTTTGGCAATTTGTTCGACAGTTCGCGCAGTCGCTCCTTGTATATGGAAATCGTTTGCTGTAGATGCTCGATTTGCTGCTGCGCCTTGTTTAGATTTGTCTTCTCTGTGCTGTCCATGAATTTTCTGTGTGGGGAAAGGAAGATTGATTGAGTGATTGATTGACTGACTGATATGATGTCATGTATTAATAAGAAGACAAATGTAAGAACTAGATTTCTTATATATAGAGTATAATATTGAATTGAGAATCAGACTGTTGCATTAGCCTGATTGATTGATTGAATGAGGATTGACTGATGATTGCAGCTTGAAGTGTAATAGAAGCTTGCATATTTCACATATAGATTATGAGAGGGAAAGGAAGAGAATACAGAAAATCGATCAATCAATCAAATCTGACTGCTGCCTTAATTGCTGCAAAGTGATTGATTGATGACTGACTGATGATTGATACACAGCTTGAGGTGGGATATCTGAGTCTTGCTTATTTGATAGTAGTTTTCTAGAGAGCAGAGAACAGTTAACATTAATACCCAAAGCAAAAGCAAGCTTACTATATGGTGATTGATTGATTGGACAAACGATTGATTGAGTGAAAAAAGGTAGATGTATATATTGAAATGTAAGAGCTAAGAGTATAAACATTAAAGAGCAGTCGGAAAAAACACAAAAATCTGAATACCTTAAGAAAAAAAAATGAAAAGTTGATTGATTGATTGACGAACAATTGGAGCTATAAGAGCTGGAGAATTGAATCTAAAGCTAACACTTTTATTGTCTACCCAAAACAAGCTCAAATACATTTTTTCAATGTTATTCCAAGTGTAGCTAATTGAATATGTAGACCAAAGTCAGACCCACCTGTAGGCCAAATCGAAGGCCTGGCCAATGGTCAGCGTAATGTCCGAGGCCAATTTGTTGGATATGAAGACAAAGCATTCGTGCGTCTCCTCCGGCTTCGCGCTGCCATTCGAGTTGTAGCCGTTTGTGTCCACTGCGCCATTATCTTTCGACTTGATTGTCTTGGCAATGAAGCTAAAGAACTTTTTCACGCCCTTCTCGTCCGCACAGTACGAGATGTTGTACAGCGGAAATTGGTGTAGTACTTTGTGTGTGCGCGGCTCCTGTATGGCCACGCCCTTGATGCTAATCGTAATCTCCAGTTTCTTGAATTTCTCCTGTGTTCCCGTTTCCGCCTTCTTCATTTGCTGTGCGAATTGCAATTTGCGTATTGCATCCTTCACCACTTCGATGCCTTTGGGTTGGTCCACGCTCAGGTTACCAAAGAACTGTTTGGATAGAGTTAGAAAAGAGTGGGTATGAGAACGGGAGTGTTTGACTAGCAGATATATAGATTTGATTTACTCTTGAGACAATTGAGTTAATAGATCATATGGACTCTATCAGCAACTACCTGGACTCCTCTTAGAGCCCCTTTCGAAGTATTCTCCCATCACTACTAGGGTATGAGCCGTGAGTATATTCTATTCGTCCCTCTGCTGCTGCCTCTCACATCTACAGCAAATCTTGAGACTTCCTTTACAGGGTATACATATTATATTCTATCTCTCTCTCTCTCTCTCTCTCTGTCTTTCAACTACCTATAGCATATGTACAGCATTTACAGGGTATACATTAATTTTCTCTCTCTCTCTCTCTCTCTCTCTTTCTCTCTAGTGCTGCAGATCTAAAGACTCCATTTACATCATATTCTCTCTCTCTCTCTCTCTTTCTATTCCCTATGGCATCTGCACAGCAGCATTTACAGGGTATACATATCATTTTCTCTTAGTATCTCTAACTCTATATATCATTTGCTCTCTGTGTATATCTCTCTCTCTTTCTCTACTGCTGCCGCAGATCTTTAGACTCCATTTACAGTGTATGCATATCCCTTTCTCTGTGCTCTCTCCCTCTCTCTCACTCTCACCTTGACTAGATAGACCGCATGTCCATTGATCAGCTGCTCCGGCGTGTGCAGCCAATTGCGCTTGCCGCTCTTCGAGTCGCCCTTGGAGTTGCTGCCGCTGCCGCTGCCATTGCTGGCGCCGCTGTTGCCGCCGCTGCCGCTGCCGTTGCCCAGGCCGGCGTCGCAGCCGTCGGATGAGTCTTGTAGCTGTTGCAGCTGCTTCTCCTGCTGCTTGCTGCTGTTCTGCTTGTTCCAGAACTTGAGCTGCGACATTTTCGCAGCAGCTTTGCTGCCGGCGCTGCTGACGCCGCCGCCACCGCCGCTGCCGTTATTGCCCGCTGGCTGATAAGGCATCTCGCTCGCTCTCACTGTGATGCGCTTGGCCGTTGTTCCGTTTTATCGTTTCGCTCAGCTCCGCTCCGCTCAGCTCAGCGCAGCTCTGTAAATTGAGAATACGAATTTCGTTTAGAACTTTGCTCGTTCGGCGATTTTCAATTGGATTTGTGTGCCGCGCGGGTTTTTCCCTTTTGTCAGCTGAAACTTAATTTGCAAAATAAAAAACAACAACAAAAATTCCAAACGTCTTGTCCCCAGACATTTGCCAATTGCTAATTAATTCGCTCGTTATACAACTTGCAATGAATCTGAATGCATTCCTTGCCAGCTGGTAAGCCAATCCCCCAGTGCATCTGCATCCACACACACACACATACATCTTTATTATATATACATATGTATATGTATACATATTTATATATACATTCGTCAAACGTCAGCTAAACCAGTTGCCCATGCAGCCGCCAGCAGTAAGCGCTAAAAAAGCATTAACAAGCTCTGTGTTAGAAGCCAGTGATGCGCACTTGGCTAGAATTTTCACAAGATCTGGCGTGTTAAATAATAGCTCATTTCTTATTTTTTCTCGTTTTATAGACATTTTTTTCTTATTGTTTTAGATTTAGCATCTTATTTAGCTTTTTTCAGCTAAATTCAATTTTTTATAGCTTTAGCTTACATAACCACAACTAAGACTTTTCCATCACTTTTCTAACATCTAGCTTTTTATAGCCTTTTTCTTAGCCAACATGCCCAACACTGTCTTACATCAACAATCAGCTGGTTTTGACGTCACAGTACGGCCTTTAAAGACAAAGCAAAGACAACAATAAGCCAGAGTTTCTCAGAAGTAAATGCACATCCACAGTGACACACACACACACACACACACACACACACACATGGTTGACCAAAGTTGGTTTTAATAAAAAAAAAAAGCTAAAACCTTTTGTGAGATTCTCGTGCAATTCTCACATTTCGTGCTGATTTTTTGCCACTGTGTCACATAATTAAGAAAAATCTTGCTAAATATAATAAGTAAAGCATTGTTCGCATACAGTAGACATACGCTGCAACGGAATCAAGAGTCATGTATCATTTATTTCATTGTTCTTTTTTTCGCAATTCTGTTTTTTATTTTGGCAAAATCTTCATTTCTTAAGGTGATCCCCAGAAAACAGGTTTCTTTTTTTTTATTGGCCGTGCATTATAGCGTATGCGCACTGTATGCATGGACACACATAAGTTTGATTTATTTTGAAGCTGATTTGGGAGCTGGCAGCGAGGCATTAGGCAACAACAGCAACGACGGCAATAATGGCACAAAAGCGAAAGCCAAATTATCCAAAAGCGGCGACAACAACAACAACAAAAGCAGCAGCAGCGACAACAACGGCACAAAAATAGCACAGCGTAGCTTAACGAAACGAAATGAAAAGTGTAACACCCTGTATTTGGCACGGCAATTGTGTGCGGAATTATGGAGCCGTCGTCGCCGCCGCTGCTACTGCTGCGCAATCAACTTGAAATTAAAATTAAAAATAAAAATTGAATAAAATACATAAGCAGACGCAGCGCTCAACGCTCAGCTGACACAAGCGTCAACTGCGACGAACAACAAAAGAGATAAAGTCGACAAATCGTAGCAAAACCGCAATGACGACGTCTCTGTTGACGTTGACGCCGACGCTGACAGCTTCACGGAAGTCAACGACGCAGCCAACCAACCCCCTTCGTTCAGTTTAGCATGCAGAATGCGTATGCTGTTTATGCGCACAGATTAGAAATAACAAAAACAACTCAACGACAGCGCAGCGTTGTAAGAAATTGTAAATGCAGCACAGAGAGGAAGACAGTCAAAGCGAGAAAGAGAGAGGGTGGGAGGAAGAGCGAGACAGATCGCTGCGTAGGAGTGTGAAGTACAGACAATGGGATTATTGCGGTACTTCTATGTGTACTGACTGTGAAATTTTTGTTGTAAACCATTTTGTTTAGCTCAGCCATCTTTATCTTCAAATCCCTCTCCCCTTTCAGACGTTAATAACATGCTATAATTTATTTACGTGTTGGTAAACGCTGATTTATGATTTCTTCTGTGGCCTGAAGCAGCAGCAGCAGCAGCAGCAGCATACTTTCTTTTAGGATTTATATCAGGTGTGCCACAGGTGTGTTTGCGCAAAACCAACAACGAAAACAACGACAAATTAATGTTTGCCAACAACTATGCGTCTCTTAAGGCTTAAGCATTGCACAAGCAACCGATTAACAAACAACAACAACAACAACAACAACAGTCGCAGCACTGGCGGCGCTTTTGGGCCAAGTCAATCAAGAAAACAATAAAAACTTTCATAATTAGCGGGAGCTGCGTACTGCGCTTGCGTGTGTGCGTGCGTGCATAGCAAAAACCAAAAAGCAAAAAATATGTAATTTAAATTTGATCAAACACACTGACACACTGCAGACAATTATATTTATAATTTTGCATTTGCACTTTTGCTTTTCTTTGCGTTTCTATAACAGAAAAAACCACGCATACCGTTTGTTTAGCAAGGCGTTAAATTGATGCTAAAATACTTTTTTCTTTTTTTTTTTTGCAACAGTTTCGCACAGAGTTACAGATTTTCACCGCTACAGCGCCACGGCGCTAACACGTAACGTACACGTCGGGAGACAGCTGCGTACTAAACAAAAAAGCAAAGCTTCAACTTTTTCAAGTCGTTTCGTTTAATTCACTTGCATTTGAGCTCAACACACAGACACACACACACACACTGACACATGAGCTCATACATATGATCGCAAAGAGAGGCAGAGAGGGGGAGAGAAACACAATAAACAATTGTTAAGATTCCGCTCGCAGCTGAGATAAATCGAGATTAGAGCACACAACAACAAAAAAGGCGACGCCGCTTCTGGCAAGTGCGAGAGCACTCCGTTTGTAATTACATACAAACATTCAATATTTGGTAATACGATTTTACCGCAAAAACATTGCCAAACTTCACTTTAATACAAAACTAAATACACGTGAATGCGCTCTCCTCGATCCCACTCATTTCTTTGTGTCTCACTCACTCACTCACACAGACACCCAACACTTTTTCTCTCTCTTCTCTTCTCTCGCCCACACAACCTGAAACTCTCTCGCAGATGACAGTGCAAAACAGACGACAACAACAACAAACAGCCGCAGCAAGGAGCAGCTCATTAAATGATATATTTCCAGTGTATTCCGGATTTAGATTCTAAATTTGGACAATGGGCCAAATTTACATACATATACATACTTTTCACTTGTTAAACAATTTTCGCTAGTTTTACTCGTTAAAAATGTGAGTCTTGCCTTGTGTGCTGATTGAAGAAATTAGTGCAATTGATGCGATGCGGGCGAGAGTGCGCAGCTGGAGGCTATACGATTGCGGCTGTGGCACAGTTTTTACAGTTACACGCGATGCACGGTGGACAGATAATAATAATAATAACAACAACAACTATAACAATATCGGCAACAATGGCGGGATGCTGCGGCTGGTACAAATACTAATACAGCAACAACAACCGTTTAGTTTTCGCGCGCTCTCCGTCTCCTGCTGTGCGCCTGCTTTGCTCTCGGTCCCTCTCTCTCTCTCTCTCTCTCTCTTTCTCGTTCTCTCTCAATTTGGTGTGATGCGGACTCGTCGCGAATTTGTTTTATTTTATTTTTTTTCGTATTTCGTTTTATTTTCTTAATGTACTGCGCAAATTTACAACAAACAAGATAACAGCAGCCGCAGCAGCAACAACAACAACAAACACATCGACACTGACGATGGAATATCCTCACCACCTTCACGGTCCGTCGATTTGTTTTTACCGATCACGCGCAAGAGACTGAGGCTCGAGCTGCCGTTGCGTTGACCAAAAAGTTATGAGGCCGTTTCATTTTGCACCTGCCAGGGCTGCGCACTCACTCGCACACAGCGCTCAGCTCGAGTAGCAGCCCATTGCAGTTGGCTGCCAAAGCAATGCGCATGTCCATCCCACTGAGTGGCCGATTTCCAGTGAGCAACTCTATTTGAAGCAGGCGGAAAGCTAATGAGCGAAAAAATACTTCACATGCAGCCCTGGTATCTGTGATACAGACGTAAAACTAGTTATTGCTCGCTTACGACTCGAGCACACGGCATGGCGAACACAACTCATACGCTGCATGCACAAAGAAAGTCTGTTGAACAGTAGAGCAACTTTAACATACACAAAAATTAACATTATTTTATCATTTAAATATTAAGAAAATATTCTAATTAAATAATTAATGTTCTCAGTTATAATTCGTTTGTTTAAACAAGTAATTGCCACATTAACCCAATGAACTCATGTGCCCGACCACTTCAACTGCAGGGGATTAAGCGTAGTTTTCTCTTTTGTGGTCGAAGCACACACACACACACACATACAGCGGTATGAGTAAGCGCTCATTTGTGCGGGTTGTGTGAGTGTGCGTGTGTGTGCATTTAAAAGTTTTAGCTGTTGCTTTTCAATTGTTTTACATTTTGATAGAAATTATTTTGTGCACAATTTTGTTGGCCCAACGCTCGTTTGCATAAAGAATCAGTTAAAACTTCAAGATTCGTACAAATATTTACAGCAACAGGTGGTTAAACACACACCACAAGCAATTCGTTTACATTCATTTTATACAACTGTATGCGTGTGTGTTTGTGTGTGTGTAAGTGTTTGTTTGTAAGCTTTGCTTGTGTAAAACAAAGACCTGACTTGAAGACAATATTGTTGTTGCCGCTATGGAGAGGGCAGAAGACCAAAGCAATAGCGGCAGCATACATACAAATACGTTTGTAAGCATATATGTATGTATGTATGTTTGTTTGTTTGTTTGTATGTTTATATGTATGTGTGCATATACATTTGTGATACGTAATTTCTTGGGGTTTTGCCTTTGGTTGGTTGAATTGCAATAAAACTGGTTTCCTAAGTCAGGCGTATAATGTACGATGTACCATACAAATGCATGTCGCTATGTTCGTTTGTATGTATTGTGTTTGTATGTACGAACTGTGCACATACGATGATTTTAATTATGGTTGTCGTTGCTGCTGGTAAATGCATGCCGTGCATTTTTTGTATTTTGTTCATCAGTATTTTCCATCAATTTTTGCCACATTTTGACTGCAGCGTTGCACGGTAAATTGCATCGACAGGCCAACTGTGTTGATGCTCCCGAAACCGGCTTAACATGTACATGTACGCGAGTGCATGTGTCCGTGTGTGAGAGTGTGTGCGAGAGTATTCCAGGCTTGCGAATGGCATCCCGGTACCTGTGACTCTAGCGCTCTCGCGAAACTCAATCGCAGTGCCGCTCAGCGCAGCAATAACAAGAACAAAACTAAAGAGAGGGAGAGAGCGTTTACAGTTAGGCCTTTTGCTGCATTTTGCCATTTTCTTTGGCTTTATTGCAAATTCATTATTTTTGTTTCTTTTGTTTTCATTGAGAGGCTTTGGCTTTTCGTTCAGCCCGCTCCCTTCATCATAGGGCGACTCAGGCAAATTGCTGGGGCGTTATTTTTGTTTTGCTTGTGTGCTCATGCTGATGTCACACCCAACGCACGCCCCCCCCCCCCCCGCGCTGTGCCTGAGACAGCGAGACCTTTGTTTTTTTCAACCACAGATCATGCAAATTATAAACAATATTGGCATTTAATTTTTGTTATTGCGTATCATTGTTATCGATGTCGTCGCCGCCTTCTTAGGGGGCGTTGACTGTCGCCAGTGGCGAGCACAGGGTAGGGCTTGTTATTGCTGTAAATCGAGTTCTGTTATTTGTCGCCGAGGCTGACTTTATCAGTGAGGTTTCGTTGAGTTCAAAGGCCCAATTAAACAAATCCAATAAGAAAAACAGCAATGGGAGACGGTTTAAATTTAAATGTCATAAAAATGTTATTGTAAATATGAATTTATCAAACGACAGCCAGTTTTCCATTTAGAGACGTGCTGGTATTTCTAAAGCGCAATCTTCGAAAAAAGAAAAACAGAAAAAAATAAATAAATAAATTAAATAAATAACTACTTTTTTTTAAAGCCTAGAGTTAGCTGCCGGCAGCGACGCCAGCTGCGCTGTTAGGCAGCATAATTTACATACGTGACAATGTTAAAGCGCAGCTCAAGTCACGTTTTTGCTTCACGCTTGTTTTTTGTTTTCGTTTGAATGCGACGCGTCGACGGCGACTGCGCGCTTATCGCGCCTTTGTAATCACACTGGCGCTGTCTGAACTGTGCCGCGGTCACCCTGTGGCCGCTGCACTTGCTGCTGCGCTTATTTCGTTAAAAAAAAAACACAACGAATTGTGATCTGGCTTTGGCCTGACTTGCGCTTATCAGCGCACACTTTCGAGCACTGAACGCCCCCAACACACACACACGCACACGCAGAGATCGCTTTGTGTGTGTGTGTGTGTTTGCAGAGTAATTCAATTATTTTGTATATTATTTTCAATGCGACAATAAAATAACAAGCGACAATAACAACAACAGCAACACAGATAAGTTTTGTCATTGTTGCTATTGTTGTTGTTGTTGTTGTTGGTGGTGTTGTTGTAGTTGTACTTGTTGGCGCTATGGCACCGACTGGCACTGGCGGAGAGCAATTATTCTGTATTCCGCTTGGTCGCTTGGTTGAGATAGTGTGAGACTTCCGTTGAATGGGGGCCAGCGGCTGCGGCGACTCGGAGAGGCAAACGGAAGAGAGCGAAAGTTTTGTTTTAAACAAAGTAAAAAGAAACAAAAAACAAAAAAGGAAAACAATTATAGAAGGTTTTTGTTGCTGTTTTTCTGTTTATGCAACGCAGATCGGGTTTCTTAATGGCATCATAAATTGCAGTCGTTGCACAAAAAACAAAAAAAAAAAAAAAAACAAAACAAAGCGTGCGACAAGGTCATTAAAAGCAATTCAAATAAGAAAGCGTTGACATGTATCAATCAAATGTTGGCGCGCTCAGCAACTCTAACAAATGGGCAACACTCCAACAAACTGTTTTTAGCAATGTGGCAGCCTTATATGGTTAAAAACTTAGCTCAACAGCTGCTTAGCATTAATAGCCGCAGTAAAGTAACAATGCAGTCACTATAATATTCACCAGTGTGGCAACTCTGCATGGTTGCAAACCTCACTCAACAGCTGCTAAAGCATTAACAGCTCGTTGCACACACACAATCGATAAGTGCGAACAGCGCTAACATTTCGATAGTTAGTTGCGCGCATATCGCCCGACCACCGCGATTTGCTGAACGTCTTAACAATATTTATAATTGAAACATTTACATTTGTTCGCTAATTTTGCCATTGCATTTAGCGTGGTCGCGTTATTAATACATTAGCAGTGCCAAGCAGACGCGCGCTGCACACACACACACACGCGCGGCCGAGCATAGATTTGTTTACCTTTTTTTCCCGTGTTGGATATCGAGAAGTTTTTGCTGCTGCAACATATGTACACGCACATATGTAAATAGAGAGGTGTATGTGTGCGGCAGTGTGCGTGCGTGTGTGTTGTGTATGTACGTATGTAAATATATGCGAATATAAGTGTGTAGAAAATGGCATTTAACAGTGAACAGTTAAGTTAATGCGCAACGATGCAGATGCCGTCGCCTGCAGTTGCTGCGCTGCCCACCAGGTGTTTATTTTAAGAGTGTGGCCCCAAAAAGGAAAACAACAACAGCAACAACAAAACGCAACGAAACCAAACGAAACGAAAAGAAAATCGTTCGCGAGCTGTTCCACATGGAAAACGAGCCCCAAACAATTGGCTTTTCCCGCTCCCGCAGTCGTAGTTGTTGCTGGATATGAATCTGAATCTGAATCTGAATTTAAATCTGCAGCAAAGTAAGTTCAAACATTGTTTCCCCCACAAACACCTGCCTCCCTCGCCCCCTCTCTTTCGCTCTTGCTCTCGCTCTCGTTCCCATTCTTGACACACACACACACACAGCCACACGCACACATGTTTACGCACTGTGTACATAACATAATTATCGATGAGCTGCGCTGTTATCTCTCTCTGATAAGTGCGCTGCTTCGATTAGCGTTGCCGTATTGGTTTTCCAATTAGATTTTGTTGTTAGGTTTTTTGTTGCTGTTGTTGTTCTTGTTTTGTTTTGTTTTGTTTTGCCTCAAGGGCATTTTGGCTTTGCGGTTTCTTTGGCACAATTTCTAGTTTTAGCTGCTTCTTTTTGCGGCTCGTCTCGTCTGTTTGTTATCCTGTATAAAATCGTGTATTTGTATATTTATTAAGTGTCATGCCTTATTTATCATACTCTTTCTCTCCGGCTTTTGATTTATGTTTCTAATAAAATTTCAATAGACTTGCAATTTGTCGTTTTTGCATAGCAGCGCTGCCAGTCCGCCTCCTTTGCCCTCTTGCCCTCTTGCAGTGCGTTGAGTTTGTCCCTCCCCCCTCCCCCCTGTGCTTTGCCATGCTTGATGCCACGTGCGTTGGCCTGCACAGTGGTTGCACGTCGTTGAACATGAAGTGAATGAATAGTAGAAGGAAAAATAGCGTGTGTTTCAATTTAATGAGTCATAAATGTATATATTTTTGTTCTAAATTATTTTTAAATATATATATATATATATATATATATACTTATCAATGGCCCGAAGAAGAGGAGGAGGAGAAGCACCGCGCTGCACTGGACGACTGACCACCAGAGAATAAAAAAATGCGACTGAAGCTGCGCTGCAGCAGGCTTGCATTTATATAGGGCAGCGACAGCTCCAGTCATGTCAAACTCAACTCTTGAGCCTCTTTCTGAGTCGATCATTAGGCGACCGAGTGTGAAGACTGACTCAGAAAGAGGCTCAAGAGTTGAGCTTGAGTTGAGTGGAGCTGTCGCTGCCCTATATAAAGGCAAGCCTGCTGCAGCGCAGCTTCAGTCGCATTCTTCTTCTTCCTGTGGTCAGTCGTCCAGTGCAGCGCGGTGCTTCTCCTCCTCCTCTTCTTCTGTCTGTTGGTAAGTATTAAAATTGTTAAGTATGTTAAGCGAATATGTAATAGTTATACTTTGGATGTTTATTTAATGTAAATATAATATATTTTAAATTTAAATATTATTAATTATTATAACGATCAAGCCTTTATATGTACAAATATCGAGGACTTTAGCAGTCTGTATCTGCGTTAAGGCTATTTTTTAGTCAGGCAAGCCCGACTAACACTTCGAGTTCCCCTCAAACTCTGAGTTGTTTAATATAGCTGTGTTTTCAGTAATTTATTGTTAGGTATATAATTTGTATACATTAACTAGAAAACATAATAAAAGGCTATTTACATAGTTAGTTTAGTTTCCTTCTAAATTTTGATTCATATATCTTGCTCCACTGTGCGCGCCGCCTCTCACACATCAAAAGCCGCGAACGAACGCAAAAATATGCGAAACTTCAGCAAAGCCTTACGCCGAGCTAACCTCTCTCATGCTCTCGCCTTTCGTCGCAGTGTTTTATGTGCCAGGACTTTTGTTGTTACTTAGCTCTGACTATTGTTGTTGCTGCTGCTGCTGCTGCTGCTACTACTGCTATGGCTGTTAGGCCTAGGTCCTGCATTTGGGGCGGTCCTGTGTCCTGCCATACATTACAATGAAGTATGTGCGCCCGAATGAATGGTCGCTGCTCAGCTCCGACTCCTTCTGTTGGCCTGGCTGACTGGCTGACTGCCTGGCTGCCCGCCTGATTGTTTTGCTTGGCGACCTTTTCACACACGCACACACACACACACTCACACACAGTTGCTTGACGGCTTACATATGTGTCGGTACAGTGAAGACTGTGCTAGCGAACAGCAGCCTTGAGCGTGTATCAGCTTGAGCCTGTTTATTATTTTAGAGGCAAACTTTTGGTTAAGACTTTAATAAGTTCTTGGGTCTCTTGTGCATAGTACAGTGAAACCTCTAATAATGAACAGCTGCATAGATTAAATATATATTTCTAACTCTAAACTGATTAAGTTAGCTTATATAGCAAAGTTTCATGACTTTGTTGAACTTTTGCTTATGTACAGTAAAGCCTCTCATAAGGAACAGTTGCTAAAACACTATATATGCATTACTAGTTGCATATTATTGGCGTTATTTTGGTATTTGGCTTTACATATTGGTATATTTTTAATACTTTGCATAATATACAGTAGAACCTCGCATGACGAACAGTTGGCACTGCTTATACCTTATATTTGATATATACTTTTAATTTTTACTGTCGTCAAACTCTATCATACTTTGGTATCATACGATATATTATATCATACTATACCATATGTACAGTGAAACCTCGCCTAACGAACACCCCTTTTTATAGCACATAACTGCTCAAGTTTGTCAATTTTAGTCCGCAATTTGCTTGCCTCTGCTTTTTTCTCTCTGTCAAATCGCTATTTATGGTTCACGTTAGGCAGCCTTCACTGTACTTGTATGTAGGTATCTTTGCACATGGTCACAGACGGCCAGCAGTGGCAGTGGCTAATTATGACCCGCACGTTTTCAAAACAAACAGCTGAAAGAGGCGGGAGGTGGCGGTGGGGCTAAGAGCTGATGCCTTGCTCTGGGGAGGGGCGTTGGGCGTTGGGCGAGGGGGTTGCTGGGCGGTTGTCATCCCCCCTTTTGCTTGGCATACAAGTGTTTAGCTACGTTTAAATGTTTCCGGCGCTCACTTTTGTTTCGTGTCGCCTTCAGCCTTGGAGTCTATATTTGGCAACGCATGCAGCCTGACACTTTAGCAAGCGACACATCCCCTCCCCCTCGCCCCCTTCTCAGCCCCGCCTCTGCTCAGCTGTCGTCGCTCTGTTTGTTTGTTGCACTTTTATTGCGTTTTACCAGCTAAGTAGTCCTGTGTGTGAGCCATAAACATGTCGTCTTTCGCTTGATTTAGCGACCAGCCTGTCTCTCTCTCTTTCTTTCTGTGTGTGTCCGTTATAGCCTCGCTCCACTGTTAGCCCTTAGCCATTGTTGTGGCCGTCTAAGCTCCATGTCGCGCATACGTAACGCTCAACTGATCTGCTCGCAATAGACGCACACACACAATGGGCCAGCCCAGCTTGTCAAAATTTGTTGCGCCCCAAACGCTGTCAAATTTCTAGTTATGACCTGACAATAACACCAAATGCGAGGGTTGCCACTAAAGTTGTTTGCTGAAAAGAGATTTTTTCGTTTTTAATATTCTTTTATGTAAGAAATGATTTTTTTACTTTGGACTTATTTATTAAGTGTAGAATCTGTACAATCATAATTTAGTACCTTAACAACACAATTGAATAAAAGTTTAATTTGGACCAAACCTCGATTATAGTACGAGGAAATGATAATAATATCGGTAGTAAGTTGTAGATGAGATCTTTGGAGTTTTATAGTATATAGTATAGTCTAGACTAGCTTCTGTTGCTCGTATACTCGTATATTTTCTTTTCCGTAATACCTCCCCAGATGCTGACCATCCCACAACTTCTTTAACCAACCCTCGCAGTCATAAATCTACCAGCTGTTTAGCTTGGCAATCTTTCAGATCTGCATACAAAGCGGCTTGTCGCTGCTGCTGGGTTTGGGGCGTTTTGAGTTATGCGCAAAGTTGGCCAAACTTGACTCTCGATAATAATGTGCTTTATTCACTTTTTATTCTCAGACCAAACAAAGAATGGCCTGAGCCGTGTTAGCCTGGTCAAATCGCAGAGCAGCGCCAAGCTGAGCCACAGCAATGAGGCCGCAACAGCAGCAACAACAACAGCAGCAGCAACAACGACAACAACTAGCTTACGCGCTGCCAAACTTAAGATCGAGGCCATGCAACAGCAGCGCGGCAGCAGCAGCGGCAGCAGCAACAACAACGGCGGCAGCAGCAACATCATCTTGCTGCGCGGCACTCGCAACGAGAATGGACAGATCATCATACAGAACAAGCAGGACATTCTCAGCCTGCTCAGCGAGCAGCAGCAGGACAAGGCGACAGCCCTAACGCTCAACCAGCTGCCCACAGCGACAACTGTGGCACGCAAAACGATTGTCCAGAGCAGCAGTAGCAGCAGCAGCAGCACCAGCAGCAGCATCATCAACGGCTGCGTCAACAGCAGCAACAGCAGCACGGGCAGCATCTCAATTGTGGCCAGCAGCGGCAAGGACACGAATACGATCCTGCTGCAGACGCCCATCAATGCCAGCCAGCTGGAGAGCGTGCTCAAGGCGCAGGTGAACAGCGGCAACAACAACAACAACAATGCCACGAAGCTTATCGAGCGTCCGTTTATGCTGAAGCATGTAAGTGTTATTATCATTGGTATTATTGTTGTCATTAACATGATCAGTATCAATATCACTTATTACAATACACAATATCAATTATTTATTGATTACTCATTACTCATTGCGCATTGTTCATTGTCCATCGCTCATTGTTCACAATTTCTTCATTCTTTAATTCCTGTCGTTATCTTTATCATTGTCAGCATATTAAGAGCATTATCCTTAGCATTATTATTAGTATTAACATTATTATTATGTAAATTTATTATTCTCTCGTTTCGAACCTTATTCCCCTTCTCTTTTCAGGCATCTCGCAGCCTCAGTTCTGAGAGCAATTGCGATAGCAAATCGCCGTTTGTGCTGCAAACGCTGAAGCGTCTGGAGAAATCGCAGTCCATTCTAGTCATACGCAACTCCACGTCTGCCGCCAATAATACGCCGCCGCTGCAGTTGAGCAGCAGCAGCAGCAGCGCCAACAACAACAGCAGCAGCAACAAGAGCAACAACTGCAACGGCAACAATGTGACGCAGCAGACGCATTTGCTGAGCGTCTCGCGCAGCTCGAAGGCGCCCAAAGCGGTGGCTGCTACGCTGCAGAAGCTGAAGGCGCCCGCGGCGGCGGCAGCGGCAGCTGCTGGTGGCACGACCATATTGAGACTGAGCAAGAGCGTCAACAAGCAGGTGGCAATAGCGACAACAACAACAGCAACAGCAGCAGCAGCAGCAACAGCAGCAACAACAACAGCAGCAACTGTTGCCACAACAAATAAACTGTCCATGGAGCAGCAGCCGCAAACGAATGTGCCACTGGGGAACGGTAAGTCTGACCAGCACAAAAGAGATAGGAAGAGGGGGAGAGAGGGGAGAGTGAGAGAGTCGAGCTGCTATCTCTGCCTGCATTTGAGATGCGCCACATAAATCGACTGCCGCCTGTACAGGTGCACCGATTGTCTGTCTTTTGTTTCCTACCTTCAAAAATGACAACTGACGAAAAAATGTTTTGTTTTGCCGTTGCCTACTTTGAGGCGTCGCGCTTTAAAGCCGCAAATATCCTTAGATACAATATCCTTTCGGACTGAGCGTACGTGGCTAGCCTAACAATTATTCAATTAAATGCGAATAAACTTGGCCTCCGGCGAGCACTCGCTCGCTCGTCTGACCCCCAGCTCAACTCTCCTCTCACTCACTCACTCTGCCTCCCTCTCTCTCTCTTTCTTTCCCTTGCTCTGTTTTTTCTTGTCTCTAGTTGTAGTCCAGCTGTGCACGCGGTTGGTGGCTCATTGATTTTCACACTAGCCAAGCATTTGTTAGATACCCTGTAAACATCTAATTTTACATGGGGTATATTGTTATGTATATACATATGTATATATAAATATAGGAAAATATAGGATTAGATGAAAATACATATGAGTATTAAAGAGGATAATCAATAGAGTTCTCGAACTTTAGAGTATTAAGGCATGAAAACTCTGTCTGTAATTTAACTCTACAGGGTATATCTTTGTTCATACCAACTATATCTTCTCTTAACACACTTCGGCTCTTTAGCTTTTCTTGATGGCCTCTCTGGAGGGCAAACTGAAAACGTGGCTCAATTGGCTATTTCTGGTCTTTTGGGGGCGCCTTCGCGTTGCTTGTTGCAAACAAGCCAAATATATTCTTCTTCTTCTTTTATTTCATCTGTATCTTCTTCTTCTTCGTTCACAGTGTTCATTAGCGAGTGGGCTGTTCGTTGTTCCTTGTGCAACCTGTAACGATTGCCAAATTAGTTCATTTGAGCGTAAAGTGCTTAAGTCTGACTCTCAAACATAATATTTGATTCGATTGATCCAATCGAAGGCTCTCAGCTAAAACTTTACTAAGTGCTCTTCAGCTATTTTAAGAAAGTTCGAAGCAAAGCACAAAATGTGGAGCGACATTGAGAAGGAATTTGAAGCTGAAACGAGATCTTAGGGAAAAATCTATTTGAGACTTGAATTAAAGTTGTGTTTTTTAAGAAATTAAAAGATAAGGTAGAGAATTATATTTTATGAAATGTTTTATAGACTTCAAAAGTAATCTATAGTTCTTTGAGAGTTTCTTAATGCATTAACTGAGCATTAAGAATTATTTCTTAAGAAAAATATGAAGAACTCTCTGAGAACTATTGAAGTCCATTGAAATAAAAGAACAAATCTCTTCAATTAGTTCTTTAGGTTAACTCTTTGTTCTAACAGCTCTTCTATGTTTACTTGCCTTGAATACGTGAATACTTTGCCTTGTTTCAGTTACACCGGAATCTTTTAGGATTTACCTCATATATTTACCTCATGTCCGTCTTAGTCACTGAAAGTGCTTTTAAGTTCATTTCTAATCTAAGTTAGGCGCTAACAATGTTTAGAACCTCTAGAAATACTTGTCAAGTCCAAACTCTTCTTCCTCCTCCTTGATCCCTTGATCTTCTTCATAAAACTTCTATCCTATAGTGTTTGCTATAGTTTGGTTGCTCTCTCAACTAAATTTCAAGATTTGAATAAATACTTGCACATAAAATAAATCGGCAGAAGAAATATTTCCCGAGTTTTCGTAGATATAATTCTAAACTCAGGGAATCTTGGTTCTTCATGCTCACTTTATTCTCAAGTTTTAACTCAAATCTTCTTATTGAACTGCTTTTCATAAATTATTTAGCTTAAATACATAGATCTACAATTTAACTGCTTTAAGCACTGTTAACTGTTTACCATCTTTCTTGCTATCTCTGGGGTCTGCCATGAGCATCGAAGATTGAAGATTGTCGCCGTCGATTAGCCAAGTGGCAGCTGGCGCTCAAAATAAGTTGCACGTTTATGTGGAATGCCTCAGGGCAGCAGTAGCAGCAGCAGCAGCTGAATTATTGCTGAGCTAAACAGAAAATGCTTTTGCTATGCGTTGCTGTTGTTGTTGCATGGAATTTGCGACAATTGTAGGAAGAGTTATTTGGTCTATCAGACCGTTTGTCAGTCTCGCTCGCTCTGTGTCTGTGTGGAGGTGTTGATTATTGCACTCGATACAGAGAAGAGAAGAGAGAGAGGGAGAATGGGCAAGTGTGAAGCGCCCTTTGTTTTTTGGCCATATTTTTTTATGTGCTGACAAGCCGAAACACTTGCAAAGAGCTGTTAAGTGATTTTTAAGCCAGATTTAAGTTATGGCCAAGACGATTGGTCTCTCTATCTGCCTCTCTCTCGTTGGGTGTGTGGGCGTCAAGTGGCCAAAAGTGTCGAGCTGTCGCGGCATATTGCAAACTCGAGTATTGCTGATGTTTCAATTGGTCTTTTGCCGAGAGACAGGCAGCTAGGCTAGGCTATGTAAGGCTAGGCAGGCCGGCAGGCAGGCAGACAGTCGGGCACAACTTACTCATCGCTCATGCACTGAGAGAAAAGTTATAGTAAAATAGTGTATATGTGATATGATAAATAGAATGTTTACTGTAATAATAAATACTAATCACATAGACATAGGACTCCACTCTTCTTTATTCTTGCATTAAATGATGTTCGAACTTTCGACATTTATTACAGCTATACCAAAGAGTATATTCGAAAATCTTGCTGGTTCTAACCTTAGGAACAACATATGAATATATTGAGTCCAGTTTTAAATTGAATAATGGTTAAGTTTTTAAAGTTACATATAGAATGAATAATACAGTTCCATCGAATATTATTATTTTCTGAAGGCTATGCTATGTAAGGTATACGAACAATCCTACAGAAATAGCTTGAATTCATAACTTCTCTCCCTTTAAATCCTTTTAAATGCATTGCCCATGAAATCTTTTTTGCAGTGTATATTACTATCTATGCCCACACACATATGTGTTGATGTATATGTGTGTGTATATTGTGTGCTAAATGCAGACATCCGTGAGATACTTATCTGATTTGCAGCTAACAAAGTGCAACTCACGCCGCCTCAGACCTTTTGCATTGCCATTTTATTGATAAAACTTTGGCTAAAATTTTAAATAATTTTAATTTAGTTTTAGTTTAGTTTGAGGCCATATTGTATTTGCTGTGCACATTGTTGTTGTTGTTCTTGTTTTGTTGGCTTTATCATATGGAGTAAAGCTATTAGCTAAAAGGCGCCCAGCCTTCAAAAAAAAAAAAAAAGCACCGAAAATTTATTTGATTCTTGCATTTCTATTTCTTTTGATACTGCCTAGGGAAACAGAGCTGGAAATGAAGGGTATATTGACATAGGAAAAGGTTGTCCTAGAATTAATATTATGTATTTTATAAGGAAATCTTTTGGTGCTAACTTTTGAAGTCTGACTAAGGAAATAACTCACGGTTTTATCAGCATTCAAAATTCACATAAGTTTTTGAGTACATCTTATACATAGGAGACGTTGTATATAAGTTTTTTTTAGTGCAGAGCTCAGAGCTAGAGATCTGACCTCTTTATATGTGAGCTAGAAAAAGTCAACTTTGATGTTCTCCCTGTTCACATTGCATACTTAAAGCATAGGTCTGCAACTCTTTAATCTTAATATAATCAATATATATGTAATTTAATATTGAACATTTATCTTTTATTTATTAAGTTATCAATTTCAAATTTCACTCGATAGGGTGTTTCCTAGTCAGTCACTGTAAGACTTACCTTCCATGCACTATTTTTTCAACTTCTTTTGCCACACATTTTTTTATGTATTTTTTTTTTTTTGAAGGTAAGCAAATTAAACAAATTACCAACAAACAGGCGGCTCAGGTGCGAGCACCGCCCCCTTGCCTCGCCCTCTCACTGTGAGCTACTCTCCAAAAAGTATCTATGAGATACTTTTTTTTTGCATTTCGCATGCATGTGCACGTCATGTGAGCAAAGTTTTATTCACTTTTTTTGGCCAGTTTGTTTTTTATTTTCGCCATTCATTTTGATTTTTTCACTTTCTGGTTGTTTTTTCTTGAAAAATCCTTTTGGCTCGCTTCATTATCATTTTTGTTGCTCTTCCTTCGAGCACATAATTGCCAAGAGAAATAAAGGCGAACTTTTGCACAGCAAAAAAAATGGAAAACAAAAGCTAGAAAACTTTTGCATTTCCGTTGTTATGAAACTTGAGCCAGTGTTGAAAAACGACTAAAAGAAGAACAAAAAAAATCACAAACAGAAAACTTTTTTTCCATCTATTTTTTTGGCTAAAAATTATGATGGGTCGGCGCCTGGCACCACTTCACACACACATACAACGAAAGAGAGAGAGAGAGAGAGAGGGAGAGTGAGTGAGATTTGCTGTGTGGGCGTCTAATTAGTTAATCCCTTTGGCTAATTGCCTCACTGCCACGCCCACCCATTCACATTTCGCCTTCTCATTTCTATTTCACTTGTTTGTTCTTAATTTTTGTTTTCTTTCTTTTTGATAATTGTGTCGCAAGTTCGAAGTTTTTGTTAACTTTTTGTTGCATGCTTTCAGTGTGACCATATTTGCAGTGCCCTGATTTGCTTTATCACACCTGCCACAGCAGCCACACCTGCCGCACCTGTCACAGCCTGTCAAATGGTTCTCACAAAGTAATTAGGCGCAAATAGACATTCGCACACAAAGTGTTGCATTAAGCAAGCAGTTAATGAATTTCCTGATTTGTATTTGCTAAACATTTAGAGTTAGATCTAACCAAAGAGGGCGAAAGATAGAGAGAAGGAGGGGGAGTGAGAACGAGAGGCATATATGTATATTCAGATTTTAGGTGAATATTTCTCGGCATAAATGCCAATTCTCTATATATTCATCAATCCATATCTGTAACTATAAAATTTATCAATCTAGATATTGGTTAGAAATCAGCTAAGTTAGCGGCAATTTTCTGACAAAGGAAATTTTTTACGTACCCATATCTCAGTCATGTCCTGAAGGATTACATAGGTTTGAACTATCAATAGGCACTCAAAGATATCCAAGATTTCACTAATAATGTCGACTAAAATTTTTGCAGGGATATGATCGATAAATGGCGTTTTGAAGGGCTACAATAGTGAAATTTGGAACATATTTTATCACTGACCTCTAGATTAAGAATTAGCAATCAAAAGGATTTAAGTCTTTCAATCAGCTGTGATATACGTGGAATTTTTTAGCCAGGAAAATTGCTTATAACACTTCTGTATCCTTGTGTATCTGAACCAAATGTAGTGTCAAACTGATGATACAATTGTTGTTTTTCATCTAGATATACCTCGCTTGTATTCCTATAGACTGCAAAAGCATATCACTTTTTTAATTCGATGCACTCAGAACTATCAAGGATTTTAAGAATTGCTTCTCTTCTCTAAGCGCCTAATAAATAAACTAAATGTGCCTTGCAGAACTCTGCCCCTTTTGGGTATGCAATACAATTTGTATTGGTGAATTTTTTGTCTGCTTACTGCAAATTCTGTTCGCTTGTTACTTCCGTCTAAAATTTATTCAAATTTTGCACGCCAAGAAGAACCTTAGATATGTGTCCCTGTTGTATATGCAACGACACTTTTATTTCTTTGCCTTCTTCCTATTTTCTGTCTGTTCTTGTTCGCCTGGTATTTTAGCAATATTTTGAGTATAAAATACATATTATTTAAGTTTTTAATTTTTTTATTTAAAAATAATTTTTGTTTATATTAAAATTATACACATTCAAATAAAATTTTGTTTTCATTTGCAAATGGGCTGAGTTGGGTTTCACAACGTTCGATCTGGGCGAGTCATACCTTGTTGAATACAGTCTAAGAAATGGATTTTATCTGAAAAGATAAGAAATTATATTGATACAGTATAAAAAAAAGAACAAAAACAAGCACCACTTCTATATGCTTAATTAGTACTCAGAAAATGGGTCATAACTTGGCCGTATTCTCTCACAGGTCGAAAGCCGAATGCTGAGTTAGGATGCTGGTTATCAGTCATACCTATTATAAAATGGTAGGTCTATCTGAGTAATCAGGACTTCTCATATTTTCTTTTCAAATTTAAATTGCGCTTGATATAGATTTAAGTTGAATTTTTTGTGGAATCCTGGAAATCATTAAATCTCAGTCGATATTACTGACCTCCAGAAATTTAAAAATAGATGAGTTTCTAGAATTCTTTACGTCAAAGATCTCTGCAGATTTTATTTTATTATTATGGACAAAGGATGTTGGGATAATCCTAGGAATTTTGATAATATTTGGAAGAGTGTATAGTGTTTATTTATCGTTAATTCTGCAAAATCGTCAACTAATCCATCTAACCTTAATGCTCTAATCCCTTGACATATTTTGCTTAGTAAATCAATTAAAATATTTGTACTATATATAATAATAATAATTATTATAATATTAATTAAAATGTGTGTTACCTATCACCTGGATCGGGACACCTGGCGTATGTGCAATATGTGCGTGCCACATATTTGCGCGTTGGCGTCTCTCCCGGCACAACATTTGATTAAAAATTCCACTTGGCCAAACAAAAGTTTTGAATGGAGGCCTTTTGGCTGTCGCTGCCGGATGACGCCTAAAAACAGGATCCTCCCCCCTCCCCCTCGGCCCCAGCTGCCACTCGGGCTGGCTGCATGCCGGCCACGTGCAGCATATAGCATTGCATTTGTTTTTATATTCTTGTTGTTTTGCTTGTTCGCTGTGCTTCTTTTGTTTGGGGTAGGCGCCATTCGTTTAGGCAGTGCGCAGGATCCTGGCTAGGTGCTGGCTGGGTTCCTCTAACGCAGCCGGAAACAACCCCTAACTGCTGTCACAGTTATTGTTGTGCAATAGAAATGTAACAACTCAACTGTGCAAGTGTGTGTGAGTGTGGGTGGATAGCACTATGTATGTGTGTGTGTGTGTGTGTGTGTGTAGGAGACGTTGGACCAACCCACACAGCGCTAAGCTGGAATTAGGCTAATTGTTGGCAACGCCAGCCAAACCTAACGTATACGAAGCGTTGCCTGCCTAATGCTCAGCTTGAGCACCACTGTGCTTACACTCACTCACACAAGCAAACTCACACTCTCGCTCACTCACACGCCCTCACACTCTCTCTCACACACAACTACATTCATCTACGTGCATCTCGCTCGCACACATTGCACGCTGTTGGCAGGCAAACCGACGAATCCTAGCTGAATGCACACAGCTGCCGAATGCCCTCAGCTTCGTGTCGAGCCGAAGCTGTTGTCGTGCCGAGGCTGAGGCTTCACGGACGCTGCTGCTGCCGCTGCCGCAGCCGCTGCTAGCTGTCGCTGCTGGCATTCAGTTTGCAGACCTTGGGCAAACGTGTCGGACGTGGCTCGTGTCTTGTCGCGCAACGATTGTCGTGAAACGATAAACGCAACGTAGTTGTCGCCGTCGTTACGTTACGCCTTACGTACTCTTGCGTGCCGCGTGCCGCGTGCTGCGTGCTCGCACCAGCAGCTCCACAATATGCCAATATTTATTATTGTCAATATCAATAGCCAGCGAACCCACAGCTGCTGATGCTGATCCTTGGCTCCATTCAGCCGTTCAGGTTCCCACGTTTGTTTATGTAATTTGTTTAACTCTCTGTATATGTGTCAATGTGTGTGCGTATGTGTGTGTTAACCTGTAATTTCCACCTCTCGTTTATTTATTTACGTTGTTGTTTCAATGTTGCCCACTGTAATTGGTGTTTTCTGCTTATTTTTTGAATACCACAGTTTACTTTCCCCACCTTTCCAATTTGAATGTAATTAAATGTAATTCAATTGATGTTGTTATTAAACTATATATTAATATTGATGTTGTTCTCGATGTTTTCTAATACACATTAATAGATATAAGTTTCCTTAAGTGTTAACTATGCTAATCTATGTGTGTTTCTATGTGTTTATGTGTCTAATTCTATATACCGTTTGTTGTTAACTGGGATTTGATTTACTCGAGTGTTTTAAGACTCTTTTTACCTCAATGCGCAAATATTTACGATTTTTTAACTGTTAACATAGAGCAAGAAGTTTGTATATTAATATAAATTTGATTTAGTTGTTAAAAGTGATCAAAATGTTGGTAATAAACATGTCTATGTAAAAAGTTATTACAGTTACCCTAAAGAGATCTGTATAAAAATTTAGACTTTGGGTAATCTACAGAATTTGTGATTTTTATATGAAATGATAAGATTTCTAATAAAATTCCTATATATTTGGAGAACATTCTGACTTATGAACAAGAAAGTCTTAAAGTAAAAGTTTTATTATTGGTTTATCAATACTTTTAAAGAGATATATCAAAGAGAGTTAGTAAACATTTCGGTTTAAATAGATCATTGTCAATTGATTGTGTTATGTGGTCAAAGGAAAATAATTAGTTTTCATAGATATTACGAATATGCCGCCATAGAAACTCAGCTATAGATAATAAGTGTTTTATATATATTGAAATCGTTTTAAAAATATTATTGCAAATAGTATGCTGATAAGAAAAATCTTATATTATTATAATAGTATTTTGAGTACAGAAGAAAATGACAAACATTTTTATAATTAAAAAATAATATCTATATTTCGTTTGATTCGATTTTGTGTCAGTAATATATAATATTAATAATATCATATAGTATTTGTAAAATACAAAGAAGGGTTCTCGACCGAAAAATAATATTTATAAATTAAATTTTTGCAGCATTTAATCTTATGTTTTTTAATATAATATATAAAAATATAGTTATAATAGTATATAAATATATATAATTTAATATATTTATTTATATATCATTATTATAATATATATAACTATGCAAAATGAAGAAAGTTTTATGTCAAAATATAAAAATTGTCAAAAACTTTGTTATAAAAGTGATAAGAGAAGAAGCTAAGAACTGTTTAATTATATTTCGATTCTAAGACAAGCAAAATATAAAACAGTCGATTGTCGACTAGTGCATAGTATTCCTTCGGGCTAGAAATATATAAACATTTCCAAAAGTTTCGATGAAGTTGGAAACAGGAACAAATTCTAAAGACTGATGATCTAATGAAAATATTATCAAATATCTTCAGCTAGCATAACGCAACATCTTTAACATTCATGCAGATCAAAGAGCCGATAAATGGCTATTGTAGAAAACCAATACTCCCCCTTTTCACTTGATGAACGAGCATTACAAATTATAAACTATGAAGAGAGAACAATCAATTCGTAAACTACATAAGTCTAACTTGCAGTTTAAGTAAAGTTGCTGATATATATTTATACACGTAGATATAAAGATATATTCCTGCTTATCTCGAATTACTCTAATCACATGCTTTCGGTTGACAGCTTTACATGATGGAGCAAATAAATGTGAGATGTCTAGATTTTAGTTGTTGTTGTTGTTGTTGCTGAAAACTTGGACAACAAAATGTGAATTGAACTTTAGTTCAAGGCCATTCGAAAACTTTTATCTAACTGTCATGTAAGGTAAATATTTAAGGAGAGATAAGCGAAGAAAACTCCCAGATCATAAATGTGGAAATTATGTGAAGTGTACTCCACATATATACATATATGTATATATATATATATATTTATTGTATCTGGCTACACGCCGGCAACAGTTGCTGTTGTGCAAAGAAAATTTAATTTCAAAATGAAATGAATTTTTTGTTCTACGCTGAGTCGCATGTGTCAAGATAACGCGATACGGGGATATGTTGCTTATCAGTGACATTATCTCAACTCAAGAACTAAGCCCAAAATCTCAACAAAAAATATATTGCTGAGAAAATATATATAAATATATACATATACATATATATATTCAAATTCGTTAAGATTTGAATTTGCAGGAAATAACGTGAAGCGGCGAGGCGCAGGCATTAGTTAACAATTAGATTGCAAGGCGCACAGATGCCAAGCCAAGTGAAGTGAAAAGAGAAAAACTCTAAAAATCTAAATCGAGTGAATTGTATCTATATATATAGATATAGATATATATCTATATCCAGTCAGTTATTCGTTATTTATGGCCGGCTATCGCGCTCTGCCTTTGGCGCCTGTCACGCCCACGGCGGCTGCTGCTGCCGTGCAGCCGAGCTCCACCATGGCCTACGCCCATGCACATCATCAGTCGCTGACGGCGATGTCGAATAACGGTATTATCTATCAATCGGCGGTGCACGCCTCCATACATAGCTTGAATACAGTACAAAGTCAGCACCTACAACGCTCATCCACAACGCATCATCACATTTTAGCCACGGCAACGGCCACGGCAACCGCAGCAGCAGCAGCGGCGGCGGCGGCAGCAAATGCAGCCACAGCTACGGTGGCAGCGGCAACAACAGCAACCGCAGCAGCAACAGCTGCTGTTGCAGTAGCGCTGCCCACGCCAGCACAGCCGACGGCAGCAGTAACTGCCAACTATGGCCAACAGCAACACATGCAGCAGCAGCAGCAACAGTTGCAGCAGCATCAACAACATCAACAACAACAGCAGCAGCAGCAGCAGCAGCAGCTCATGTTGCAGCATCAGCAACAGCAACATCAGCAGCAACAGCAGCAGCAACAGCACCAACAGCAGCAACATCAGCAACAGCAATTGCTGCCACATCAACAACATCTACAACAACAGCAACAGCAGCAGCAGCAGCAACACATGAGCCTGACGCCCGCTCTGCACCACCACCACCATCATCACCATCACCACCAGCAGCTGTCGCTGCACCAGAACCACCTGTACTTCAATGGCCTGGGCCATCATCATCACCACCATCATCGGCAGATCTTTAGCCATTTGCAGAGCGCTCTCTTGCCGCTCAGCGTTAGTAAGTATGCATGCAAGCGGGGGCGTGTTGGGCGTGGCACGATCAAGCCAAGTTTGTATAGCTATTTTCAAGCATGTTTCAGTGTCTAATTTAGCCGTTTTCTAGCTGTTCAATGTTGTCGCTCTGTGTTTATGTTTGTTAAATCTTTAAAGTTTTCATTCGGCCACTTTAAGTGTCTCCATTCGAGTTCTTCTTCTTGCTCTTCGACCCCTTTTTATCGTCTCTTGCAACTCATTTTCATTTTATAAACATTTCATTAAATTTTATTTCATATCTTCCTGGTGCAATAATTCGCACGCCATTCCACAAAACGCGTACGACTGTTCGCGTTTATTGTTGACACAAAAGGACATGCACTAATACAAATACAATAAACAGTTACACACACTCACACACACACACGCACACACTGCCTGGGCATAGACTTTAACGAGTTGCGAGCGCCTCAATCTAAACTACAAAACAATTGAAAACAAAAGACACCAGAGGCTCAGGTGTTTTCTGCCGTTTCAGGTGTGTGCTGGTGTGTGTGTTGGTGTGTGTGTGTGTGGCTGTTGGAGAGTGCGTGAGTGTGTGCGATTTTATGCCGCTAACAATGCAAAATATGCCCAACATTTGCGTTTTTATGTCCTTAAACCCATTGAAAATTTGCTAACTGAGCTGGGCATTTCAGTTTTGTTTAGAAGCTTGTAATAGTTGACGAAACACAATAAACTGCAGAAAAAAAAAAAAAAAAATAAAAATAAAATTAAATATAATAAAAATAATAAATATAATAAATTTTAATAAAATATATATATTTTATATAATTATATTTTTATTTTTTTATAATACATAAATAACTTTTTAACAATAATAAATAATATAAATAAAATATTACAATAGAATAAAATATATTTAAAGGATAATCTGATTGTATTGATATCTATATAAGATGGGCAGCTACACTTATTCATCACAGGGTATCTGCTAGTCTCATACATCATATCTATGTTTCGTTTGTTTTGTTGTTGTTGTTGTCCACATTACGTTTGCCGTTTGTTTTACGTTTTTCGGTTTAGTTTTTTGCGGCTCTGGTTGGGTCTTCCTTGTCTTTTGTTGCTGCACATTGAAATATGTCAGCAATTGTGCAACGGGTTTTTCGCTGCGTGCCACAATCAAGCAAACCACCAACCCACCAACCCAGCCACCCACCAACCCAGCCACCCACTCACCTGCTCAGCTGCCCCCTTTGGCCATTGTCACATTAGATTTTGTTGGGCCCGACGGCAGCTTAACTTTATTATTTTAACTTAACGGCATTTTAAGTGTTTTTTATATGCAACAAACAATGACAATAGAGCTTTATGTGATTGTGTGTGTGTGTAGGTGCGAGTTAACATTTCATGCAACAGCAACAGCAACAGCAACAACAACAATAACAGCAGCAGCAGCAGCAATCGCTCCATAACAAAGTCGTTTCTCGTTTATGAGCAGCTTCATTATGCGCGTTTTGTAGCATACTTTTCAGAGCCCTCTTCCCACCCTCTGCCTTTGCCATTCTCTCTGCCTCTGTTATACACCCACTCAACTCCACTTAAACACACCATTGCCTCCTGCAATCGCCGCTTTGTCACTTGGGCACGCTAAAAAAAACTTTTGCAACCAAAGTGCGTCAATGAAAAACCAACAAGTGTGCTGCATGTGTGTGTGTGTGTGTTTGTCTGATTGAATATGTGTGTATGTGTGTGCGTGTTTAGTTGTTGCATATATATTTGTTGTGGCAGTCAATTTTATTGTCTTTGGCATGCTATTGTTCTGACTAGCAGCCAGAGTCTTCAACTCGACTCCAACTCTCTCTCTCTCTCTCTCTCTCTCTCTCTTTCACCATATCTGTCTCTGTCTCTTCAGCTACTTGACCTCATTGACTGTCTACCTAATTCCACCTTGACAGTTCACATTTAATGTCATAACCGAGAGCTGATAATTCAGCTTTAGCTTTTGTAGAATATTCTATGAAAATGTTAGACAATCTATTATTGTCATTTACAGTGGGCACTCGATAGGTGAGCTTGCCTAATACAAACTTAGTTAATAGTACCTAGAATCATATTTAATATATCTTCTCGATCAACTCTTATAAATCTCTAAAAGTATCACTGATAATCTGTTATAAATCTTCAAGAGTATTAGTGCTGAAACCATTATACATCCCCTAGGGTATTACTGATATACTGTTATAAATCTCTCTAGGCATTACAATTGAATTTCATTACTTAAATTGCTATGGCCAAAGAATTACTCAGCTAAACATTTATCTACCTTTACCTAGACTTAAAGCTAAAAGTGCATTACAAACACATTTGACACATTTAACAAAAGTACTCGATGCTAATGCATATAACAGTTGCAGTTGCATGTGCTAGCGTATAACAGTTGACTGCTGCTGCTGCTGCTGCTACTCCAGTGGGCTGCTGGATAAACTTCAAGCAGTTGTGACATTTTATAAATGTATAAGCCACAATGTCAGGGGACGCCAAAGTGTGAAAAAGCAATAAAAGCTAAAGAAAAAGCTAAAAAGAAGTCAAAGTCGAAGAAGTCGCAAGTTGACAAAATTTTAATAAGGCACTTTTGCTGGCCGCCTTTTGCATGCCAAACGAGCCACGAGCTGTTGGCCAAAGTGGGCGTGGCCTGGCTGACCAGCGTGGCAGCAATAAAAAATTCAAAATGTTTCACATGAGGCAGAAAGTAACCAGAAAAAAAAAATAAAAAGTCAAGAAATGAAAAGGGATTTGTCAAAGATCACGTACTCAATAAATATTGCCCCATGAGCCGCACAGTTGGCTACACTTTGGACTGACTCTGTGTGTGTGTGAGTGTGTGTGTGTGTGTGTGTGTGTGTGTGTGTTGGGTATTTTAGCTGAGCCTTTAATTTCGCATCAGTCAGTTATGGGCTGTGCTACAGCTGTGGGCGTGCCCTTTTTCTCCCTTTTTTTTTGATGTGCGCCTATTAATTTCCATTCGCTGTCGAAGGCAATTCAATTAGTTTTGAGAGTTATCCTGACTGTGGCTCTCCCTCTCTCTCTCTTGCACCCTCTGTGTGGCAGGACTTTACGTGGCACGTAATATATATGCTCATATTACTAAAAGCTACATAAATCGTGCCTAGAAATTGTTGGGGGCTTTAAGCGTTTGCCAAATTTATAGCCAAAGTGTTTTAAAGTTAACTTTAAAGCAGCCAAGGACCTCTCACTCTATCTATCTCTCTCTCTCTCTCTCTCTATCTCTATCTTTGTGTGTGTCTGCCTTGTTGTTTAGCCTGATCGATGGGCAAATGGTGACAAAATGCAAGGCCTACGCTTGGCATGTTTACAAGCCAACTACGTTGCCTACCAGCTGCTAGCCATGCATGTCCTGGCCGAGCTGCCATATCCTTGCCGGTGCCTGCTGCTGCTGCTGGGTGAAAAGTCGAAAAGTGTTTGCCAATGCCAAAATTCCAAGCAATTAAATCACTTTGATGCTAATTTGGATTAATATGTTGTTGTCTATGGCAATTTGTTTGGACCAGGCCAGAAAGCTGCTGCCTGCTCCTGCCTGCCAGCTCCTCCTGCAGCCTGTTGTTCTGCCTTCAGTTCAGGTGTTTTCGATTAGCTCGCACGCAAATAGATTTATTGTACAATGCGCTGCTAAACGTTGGTCACACACACACACACACTCACACACGCACACAGTTGCATTTTTGTTGCATCGGCAGCCAGAGGCATTTGGCTGCGTTATTTATTTGGCTTATCGTCCGTCCCTTCGATTTGTGCGTAACAAAAATGTTGTGCTACATTTGTCGGTTAGACAAACAGTTTGTTGGAGGCCCAAAAACCCAAAAAGCCCCCCACAAACACTCGAACCCTGAATTTGCATTCAAATTCCAATATATTGAATGCCTCTATCTCTATCTTTCTCTCTCTATCTCCACCTATATCTCTCTCTCTCTCTCGCTCACTCTGTGTATCGCTGCTGTCTTTATTAGCTTACACAACCATATTAATTTTGTTAGATAAATATTAGTTTTAATACCTGTACTTAATACAACAACATCAATGGGGTATATTACGCTGTAATGTGAAAAGGCCAAAAGCTGTTAGCTGTTAGTTGAAAGCCTTATTTTCGTATTATAGTTAATGCACTTTGGTAGAGCTGTTGCAGGAGCAGAGTTGTGTGAGAGATATGTGAACTATAACGATGCATAATGGAGCTTTGAAGAGGGTTAGAGAGGGAGAAAGAGATACTCATAGGAACAGTAAGCTAGGTAATATTTTTCTCAATTTCTATTACAATCGAAAAATATGAATAATCTTTATGTGATCGATGTTTAAGTTTTATGTTACTTACAGTTCGATGTTTTCTACTTCGAATACTTTTCAGTATAGTCAATAAATATCATATCATCAGCAGTGTCCTCTACAACTGAAATTAAATTTAATAACATTTTAGAAAAATTCTAATAGAATATAATTCTGAAGACTTTATAACAATTCCTGTTCATATCTTCATAATATGTTGTATATTAAAATATATTTTTCTAAAGTTTAAAATGAGAGAAAAACCCTAACAATTCGGGTTTAGACGTGATCTAAGCTTAAATTTAAAGAAAACAAGTAAGAGTGCTCTAGTCGAGACTGCTCGACTAGGGGATACCCTGAGCCCTGTGAAGAGCCAAATATCAAATCATTCTATGATTTTGTATGCATACATACAAACAACACATACACACATACATATGCACGCACGCATAAGCGCGCGCTCTGCCAACTGCGCAGTTGACGCAGCGACTGCGCTTGGGCTGCAATGTGGGCATTACTATGGGAATTTAATTGTTTAATAACTTTTCTTAGCGATGGACTAAGTGCATCGAACTTTTACAACTTATTTATGACATTCATATGTGTGTATGTGCCAAAGCACAAGTCTCTAGTATTTGATTTGGGCTTTTTACAAATAGGGGGCTATTGTAGCCGAATGGGGCGTGGCATCCAAAATCTAAAGATAACGTTATCTCCGTATTCATTACACGCAACTACACAGCAAATTTGAAGTCTCTAGCTCAAACGATGTACAAACCACGCCTTAAAAACACTTTAAAATTATCGATAAATGCTCATAAAATCGAAATGGAATGAGTTATCGGAAAAATTTTATAAACTTGTGCAGCGTATGGTATTATCGAGTATTCATGTAAAATTTCAAGTCTCTACGTTGCGTACTTACAAATATCTCAGCGTTCACACGGACGGACGGACGGACGGACGGACAGACGGACGGACGGACGGACGGACGGACGGACGGACGGACGGACGGACGGACGGACAGACGGACAGGGCTATATCGACTCGTCTTGTCGCGCTGATCAAGAATATATATACTTTATGGGGTGTGGCACGCCTCCTTCTGCCTGTTACATACATTTTCACAAAACCATTATACCCTGATTTCCCATTTTCAATGGGCTCAGGGTATAAAAAAAAACATAATTCCTAAAGATCTGTATCTAATAATCTGATTTCAGCTATCCAAATGCTGTTGACTTCTCTTAAAATAATATAATAAACAAATTCTCTCAAGTTGTAACAAGGCATTTAGTTGGTATATCATACCCCATTTCATGCCTGCCCTTATAGTTATTACTTTTTTTCGGGGCATTTAGATTAATTTGCTTTTCGTGCAACGCAATTTGGGTTTTTATGTATTTTTAATGGAGCAGCGCTTGACTAACTGCTTCCATGTGTTTTTCGCAGCGCTAATTTCATGGCACTTTAAATGTTTAATTTGCAATTTATGTAAAAACCAAATACACAAATATATCTAGAGTGCATATATATAGTATGTGCATATATATACACATACAATATATATTTGTGTTTGCCTGCCAGGCAAATACTTGGCCACGTATTTATGACTTCTTGATAAATACTAGCATTAAAATAAATTACAGCTTTCGTTGCTAAACAGACAGAAAAAGAGGAAAGAAGGTTACAATCGGGTGTTCCTGATTGCTTAATACTCGCTCGAAAGTTAAGAAAATATCACAATGGTTGGATTATTATGATTTATATAGTATATTATATATTGCAGTATATTCAATATAGTATGATCAATAGAAATCCTATTTGCTAAGACAATATAGATCAATTCACAGGAATCCAATTCTAAAGCTCAATAATATCCGATTTTAGACTATGTAAATTATATGTGTGTGTCACGCTCCATTTTCATATATCTATGCAGTTCAAAAGTTTATCTCCTTGTCATATGTTAGTATTTAAGTTCAGTCAAAATCAAAGTCTCTGATTCCAATCACAAAACCAATATACTTTTATTCTCACTACCCGAACGAGTATAACAAGTAGTCGCAGATAGAACAGATATATATGTGAATAAACTATGGAAAAAAATATATATTTATTTTAAATAAACACAGAGGTAACCGCAGGCCGAAAAAAAATGGGAAACAAATATATGTAAAGCAGGGAAAAAATGCCATATTTGCATAGAGGTAAAGGGTGAGAGGTAAAGGGTGAGTGGTGAAGAGACTTCAGCTGAAATTCAGCGACTGCATATTAATATAATTTGCAGCCGCGACTGACCGTATACGAAAAAGTTCCCACCACAAAAGCCGTAGAGCACCCAGAAGGGCAAAACACATACGTGTACGTCTACTGACAAGACGGACTGTACAAGACGGAGACAGTTAAGCAAAAGTTTGCAAAGTGCATTACAATTTTTATGTGTAGCATATGCCAAGGGGGCTTTAAGAGATGAATTTTTATTTGTATTTCATTATGAGCAGTGGAGAATGAATCGCAATTGGGTATATAAGACTATAAAGGATGTTTGTGAAGTGAAATAGTGATGGAAGTATATATAAAGTAAATAGGATACAGATGGAGATGGCGATTGAAATTTAGTGATGTTGATAATGAGAAAGAGATAGAGATGTGGAGAGATGAAAACGTAAATATAGAGAGATATATATAGAAGATATATGAAGACTTACAATCATAAAGATAATGAGGTAGAAGTAGAAAAAGATGTAGATATAGATATAGAGATGTAGAGCTGAAGACCTAGAGACATAGAGATGAAGAAAAAGTATTGGGAAGTCAAAATTAAGCTAGTACATGATAAACAATACATGAAAGAGTAGAAAGGGAGTTATATTTTACACATTCTATAAATGGAAATTAACTTTTGATTACTATATTCCGCTTCAGAGATCCCGTATAACATATCTAATATTATATCAGCCAGTCAAACTATAGAGTAACTGTAAGTCACAGCTTTTAACATATTTGGTCGTTCATATGAAAATCATTTAGGAAATGTGAAATTTTTGCACTGATTTATACAAGGCAAAGGAACGTCAAAAAGAAAAGCGGAAAACAAATGAAATGCGCACGTAATTGCATTGAGCCACGTAGACGAGGGGGAGAGTGAGTGCGGTAGAGAAGGAGGAGACAGGTGAGAGAGAGAGAGAGGGAGAGAGAGAGCGAAGCTCTTAGTTGGAGCTAAGCACTCTGTCTTGGCGGCGTTGACAATGCTGTCTCTGTCTCACTGCCTCTATTGCTGCCTTGCCCTCATAAATGTGAATAATTTATTGCATTTGGGCAGAGCTTTTGTTTGGGGGGTTTTCGCTTCCTTTTCTCCTCCCCATCTCCATTGCTTTGTTCTATGGCATTTTGGTTAGAAATTCATTAATAGCACTTTTATGACTTTTCGAGAAGCAGACGGAACTCTTGGAGCATGGAGGGAGACGGAGCTCTCCATTTTGGTTTTGTTGTGCATTTTTATGTTAATCCATGACCTGCCTTCTGGCTTTGGCTGGCTGAAATCCTTTGCTTTGGCATTTAAAAGAAAACAACAATTGCACAGCCTTTGTGGTTATTACTAATTATTGTTTCGCTCAGTTGGCTGACACGCTTATTTGCTGTTATGTGTCTTTTAATTGCTGTTGCTGCCACATAATATGCAACATTTTGATGCCGTTCGCCGCCCAGCAAGAGAAATGGTTCCTTGCAACGCAATCAACAACAATTTACACAAACTAAACGCGAGTGACATGCAGGCAAAATGATTTTTATCAGCCGCAACGTCGCTCCCGCTCTCTTGCCTCTCACTCTCCGTCTTGCTGTCTCTCTCTGTGTGTATCTTTATATAAATCAGTTCTCGCGCATCTGTCATAAGTCATAGTTGTTGTAAATTTATAGAGAAGTTTGCTTTGCGCTACTCAAGATAAACGAAAAAAACGCGTTGCGTCTTTATTAAGTGTTTCATGTGTCTTGTTTCTTTGTGGTTCTTTATACGCAATATACCCTGTAGAGTGGAGAAGAATTGGTTATAGATATTCCCAAAAAAAAGTATATTTTTGTTATGATATAGAAAAATATATTAGCTATATTTACAATTGTAAAGTTCTAGGCGAATACGGATAAACTGATCTTGGTTTATTCATTCTCGATCTCTTTTATAACTTTCGTCAATATATCAGTGATACTAGCCTCTATCTATCTATTAATTTGTATAGTTAGTATCTATCTCTTATTCTCTGTGCTAGTTTTCTGTTATCTGCGATTTGTTTGTATTGAGCGCTTATCTATCAAAAATCCCAATTTTATTTATATTCTATCTAAATTGTTTCTCCAAACTATCAAGCATTTAGCTATCTTCCAGAAATTTGTTAAAACTTTGATCTAGATTATCTCCAGCCTCTATATATCTTCAATCTAATTCCTATCTATTTTCTGTAATTTATATTTCTCAAGTATTTCCTTAACTACACTTCAGATAAGTTCTAAACTCTTCAGTTATTCATTGTAGACAGACATTTAAGTAATATTTATGCCACAATCGATTACTCATGAGATTTTATCTACTACTACTAATAAACTGTCTGGCTAATCATGGCCTAAATTAAAAATTTAAAAAAAGAATCTTCTGTTATAACTATAATTATCATTATAATTAATATTACCCTTAAGATTGGCTTAGCTGATATGTTAAAAATAAACTCTATGAGTTTTTTTAGTCTCGTCTATTAATAAATAATACCCTGAATTCCTGGAAGTCTTTAATATTTGCTTACATTGCTCATCTTTATCAACGTTGCAATGCCAAAATCCCCAACCATATATGATAATCAGAGTTCCTCATTTTTGTCTGTATTATTATTATTATCTATAAAGTTTCTATAAAGTTTCCTCAACAATGACGTCTATTGCTTTATCACTTTTCTCTGTGTCTGCTTATTTATTGGGGTTTTGTTGCGACGTCATGTTCGTAAGTGAGTGTGAGTGTGTGTGGCATTATCTTGTACGATTCGTACTACAAAGATTTCTTGTTTTTGGTATGTGGTTTTATAAGACATTTTATTATTTGTATGGGGTTAGTTAGAAGCATGTGGCCAAGACGTCATCAACTAAACGGCCAACAAGTTGGCAAAAAAGGTGCGTGCTGTGATTGCCTTTTCTTTCCATTCTTTCGTCTTTCGTCTTCATTTGTTGACCAAGTTTTGTGAGAAGTGAAGTGTGCAGAGATGATAGTTGTAGGTAGGTATATAAATATATATAAATGTGTGTATGCAAAAATAGAAAAAAATATAATGAACATAAAGAGTTAATAAAAAAAATAGAATATATATATAAAGATATGGTTATATATAGTAAAAGCAGCATAAGTACAGGTATGGCTACAGATATGGGAATACATACATAGATGTGCACATGTATTATAACATTGAAGTAGATAGCTATACAGAGTTATGTGAATTTATAGAAGATGGGTTCATGAAAGTAATACTGTGCTAAAATGAGAAGTGCTATTGAGTGATAAACACAATGCGAAATGAATATTAAAATCAACAACTGTATTAAAAATTTCGATCTATATATATATATAGAAACTTATACATATTTCTGCTTGCTTGATCCTGCTTGCTCTTTAAACTATCTTTGATTGTTGCAAGTTCTTCTCTGCCGCCTACCACCTGCCACACACCTCTGCCCTATTGCAACATGGGGCTAGACTATTGTTAGCTTCTACTTTTGCTTTATACGCAGACCATTTCTAGCTTTTAATGGCTTTTAATTGTGCAAGTGGCGAACGGCTACTGTGACAGAGCCTAAACAAAAGTAATTTCACACTCGTTGATTTTCGCGCAAACAATTTTTCTTTGCACAGACAGAGGCACAACTAAAGCGCTGAACTTCCCTCGCTGACGCTCGCCCTCTCTCCATGCAGACCCATACATACATATATATATAAATATATATATAGATAGAGATATTTTTTTTCGGTTTGTTGTTGCTGTCAGATATTTATTAGCCACAATTTGGCAGACCTCAAATTGGCAGCTCTCTCAACCTGTGTGTGTGTGACGCGTAACGCGAAATCGTAAAACGAAAATTTATTATTTATGTCAACTCTTTTGTGCTATTTGCGCTGTCAGCCCAGGCCAGGTTGGGCCAGGCCGGGCCAGCCGACCAGCCAACCTGGCAACCTGGCCCCCACCTGGAGGTCAGCTGTGAGCTCTGCTCTGCCAACTCGCTGCAAGCTAAAGCCAAATTATGTGAGGCACAAATTCTTTTCTTGCTTTTTTTTTTGATGCCAAAGCGCATTTGTCACAATTAAGCGAAGGGACTTGCAAATTATGAGAACTGCGCGTAAAATAATAAAATATCCTTTTGCCACAGCCACAGTCACCGCCACAGTCACAGCCACAGTTCAGGCGCAGGAGGCTGAGACTGAGGTCCTTGCACGTTGACGTCGACGTCGACATGGCGCGCCTGGGACATCAGCCGATCCCCGATGGCACCTGAGCTGTAGCGCTCAATGGGGGCTCTTGACTATTTTTTGGCATTGTTTTTTGAATGACCTGTAATCTGTGCGCATGGGTATATACGTTTTGGGAAAGTCTCTAGCATGGGCAAATGCCCATGATATATGTATCTTAAATTTATATACTCCAAATGACAAATGCAGCTAATAAAGCTGATCTTGGTTATGTGTCTTCGAACGAATGCTGATCTTGGTTATGTGTCTTCCAACAGTTCCCTATACAAAGATTTTTAGGCTTTTAAGTGAATAAGCTACAGACTTTTAATGTGATAAAGGTATTTTTCTGTTATTATGTACAAAATAATATATACTTTTTTCGGTCATATCTGCATGCTTTGCTGTACTGATTATAATCGTTGATAAAACTTGCAACACAGATTTGAAGCTTGACTTATAGATATCATTAATTTGGTATGTTCTGTTTTCCAATCATTGATTTTCTAAATATCACATATCATCATGATAAGATAATTAAAAAGTCAATTTTTAAGCATAGCTCGAGAATTCTTATAGCTAGAATTATCAATTTATATATGTAACTTCATTGACAGCATAGACATATTCGAAATATTTTCTTTCTTGACTAACCCATCCCCATTATCTACCCCTAAAGCTAAAACCCCTATCTAACTAAAAGCTAACTGGCATATTTGCTACAGAGCATCTGCCCGTCGCGCATGCCCACCTAGAACAGTCACTTACTTATTTTTTGGCAGCTGTAGCTATAGCTGTAGCTGCCACGCCCCAGACCAAGCGCCCCTGGGCAGTCAGTCTATTATATGGGGGCTGGTAGCCGTCAGTGTGATTTTTTTTTGGTTTTTGAGCGTTTGCCATGAAATATGCAAAGCGCAGTTAAAAACTTTTTATTTGTATTAATCAAACAGACTTTTTACGCGGCTTCACTCGGCTTTCACAGTTTTTGACATTTTTGCCACAACAATGGCAGCGACTGCATAATAAAATATATATACAACCGATTCTTTACACACTACCTATATATATATATATATATGTATATATTTACGACAATTATCGCTTTGGGGCATTTTAAAGCCAAACTCAAGGCGACTTTCACATGACAAATTAGTTGAGCAATAAAACTTGAGTGTGCTATCAAACTAAAAATATCGCCATCAATTACAAGGGTTTTCTCTCTCACTCCCTTTCTACTTCTCTCTCTTTCTCTCTCTCTCTCTCTCTCTCTCTCTGTTTGCGCTCGGCTGCTGCCAACGTGCGACATATAAAAAGGTCATAAACAACGCGAACGACAACAACTTGAACTACGTCTAGGACTACATTGACAACACATTTGCCAAAAAGGGGGCTGAACTACATCATCATGAGGCCCCACGCACTGTCCTGTCTAAGCCACCCTTTTTACGCCCCAACCTCCTCTCCCAACCTTCGCCCTTGCAGCCTTTGCCATTTGCAATTTGGCAACACTTTTTCGGTTACGCGGCTGTGGGCAAACGTTGAGCACTTTATATAAATTCTACAATACTTTTCTTTCTTTTCTCTACGTTTTTTTTATGGCCCTTAAGAGTGCATTCTACATGTACTCTAAATACATATAAATATATATAGTGTATATACATATATATCTCTGTTTATATATCGGCGTTTGATATATTCGTTTAGTTCTTCGAGTGCGCGACGCTTTATTACACATTTTTGCTAAATTACACTTTGGCCGCTAGTTTATTGCGAATAGCCCATTTGTAAGAGCAGCAACAAAACTGTTGTTGATGTTATTGAGATACCCTGTATATGTGTGACATTGGGTGGGTGTACTGGAATTGTTTTCTTTGGGTGTAAGCAAATGGAGTTTGAGTTTTCGAGAAATGTCAAGTCGTGGAAAAAGAGATGAGAAGAAAACGAGTAAAGGGTTACTTATCAAAAGATAGGATAAAACTGGGAGAGAGATGGAGCGAAAGAAAAAGGAAGAGAGTAAAATGTTAGGAGATATAGAAATAGAAAGAGGGAAAGAAATAGAGAGAGAATGAAACAAATGAGAGATCATCAGAAAGAAAGAAGGGAGAGTTATTGTAAAGTAACAGAGAAAGAAAGAGAAGTGAGAGATGGAGAGAGTTCAAAGCAAAAAGAGAGACAAGAATAACATTGAGAGAGAAAGAGCGTCATAAACCGTAAAGCTATATGCGAGATATATAGAAAGCAGAAGAAGAAGAAGACTCATATAAAGGGAGATATGGATTTGTCCAGCATTAAAAAGAGAAAGAAGTGCAGAAACTATATTCTTCAAAAGATATAAGTAGAGAGAGAGAGAGAGAGAGACGCTATATTCTATTTAGACAAAAGAGCCATTCAAGAAGAGATATAGAAAAGTGCATTTAAATTTGATTCCAGGGTATTTGGCAGTTGAGCAGCAGCAGCTTTGGCTGGCAAACATATTGACTTGTTATTATTATAGTTGCGTGGCATTTTAATAAGCCAAAAGCTGAACTGCAAGTAAACTTCAAATCGATTCCAAGTTTTACAAGTTGCAAGCGTCATTAAGTGCGCGTAATTATTCAATGACTGTCAAAGGGAGAGGGAGAAGGAGAGGAGGAATGAACTTTAAAGGGAGAGACACGCATTTGGCTAGAATGCATTTTCCATAAAAAAAGAAGAAGGAAACGTCAGCAGCAGCAGCAGCAGACATATGCCAAAAGTTATTCCAGTGATAAATGATTGTGTAGAGTTAGTGAAGACCTAAAGTCAGAGGACCTGAAGCATTATTAAGTTGACATTTAAAATTCTATAAATCATCAAGATTTACATTTTTGTCGCATTTAGCTGCACCTGTTGGGCAGTCGAAGAGGTAGGGGTGGCAGCTTGGCTATATACACAATTATGTATATATACGATATATATAAATTTACATTATGCAACAGGATTTGAATTTGATAGACGTACTTACACTTTCAATGCATTTGCTACGATTTCATTCTTCTTCTTTCTTTTGTTTTTGTCGTTGTCTTTTTTCCAGATGGCGAACCTATCAAACTGCCCGACAATTTGGAGAGCCTGCCAAGAGCCGACAGTTTCCCATCGCAGCGACATCGTTGGAATACAAATGAGGTCAGTTTAACATACATGAACATAGGTTATATACATATATATATGTATATATCTACTACATATAGTATATCTGTGTGTATTTGCGCCTCGATTTGCATTTGAGTGCACATAAAAAATGTCGAAACCGAAAGCAGAAGAAAAAACAACAACAAACACAACTTGACTCGCACTTGACAGGCAGGATGAGCCTGCCAGTCCTGCTGGCTGGACACTTTGACAGCGCTAAGGGACACGCTTCCTTTGACTATTTTTTGGTTAGAGATTAATAAGACACGCCTCGACCTGCTGATGTGGGGACAGCTCTGGCTGGTTTATTAGGAATAGTCGCGAACTGCTTTTTCTTCACTTTTTCTGTGTTTATGCGCCACAAAACTATAATACAAATAGAAATTGTTTGGCGTGCCAGGATTCGCGATTCGCAGTTCGCGAGGCATTTGTCCCCTGGCCAGCGCACGTACGCTCCAAAGTTTCGTTTCGGCTCTTTGTGTTTACAATAAAACTTTTGCGCTTAAAAAAGCTGAACATTTGCCTCGCAGTCGCCGTGGCTGTTGTTTTACTTGTGAATTAAACGCAACCGCAAATATTCATTTGGACAGTTGTAAAGTTTTTGCAAACAGAGTGAGAGAGGGAGAGAGAGTGGGAGGGAGATAGAGAGAGACAGTGGAATTGGGCAGCAGCATTCGGTAAGCGACAATTTACATACTCGTGCGACAAGCTGACTAAATTAAAAATCAAGCAAAACAATGAGATGATAAATTTAATCAGAGAATAAACGAGACTTTAATGCTCTAACTAAGGGGGAAGAGAGGATCGATTAAGGCGGGAGATGAAAAGTGAAGAAGAGAAAATCACTGAAGAGAGTAGAAAGAAAATGATCAAACAGCAAGAGAATGATAAAGAAGAGAAGCTAAAAAATAGATAGAGAAAACAAGGATTATAAAAGAGTGAGATCATTAATGTAATAAGAGAAGAGAACATTTCTAAAAGAGAAGAATATAATAGAAAATGGATGAAAAATTAAGAATGCGACGAAATAAGTATATATGCTGATAGGTGTAAGTTACTAAAGCTACTGCGAACAGATATAAGTTGTATAGGTAGATCAGAATAGAATAGAAGAAGGAATAAGATTTATAATTAGTATGGTTAGTTAGTATGGTTTAACAATCTATAAATAGAATCTGATATTAATATATCATATAAGAGCTATTTTCTGTAGTTTTAGGACAGTTAAGTACATACATATATCATAAGCGTAACTCTCCTCCCTTCCAGGGTATATAAGCAGCATGTCTTGCTCGCTCTCTCATTATAAAGTACGCGTAGCCCAGGCAGATTTTTATCTACTGAAGCATAATCAGTGTATAAAGCAGACCGTGCCACAGTTTATTAATATAAAGTTTCGCAAGGGGGCGGAAGGGAGGGCCATGTGGCCAATGGTTGTGTCGCACTCGTAGTAACTGTCCCTGCCCACTCTATGAGGCCTTTACAGCTGCCACTTCCATCTCCTCCTCCTGCTGTACTGCATCAGCATGCAAAAATTACAAAATGTAACCGTGTACGAGGCATAAATAAAATTACGCACGCTTATTTTAGTCTGCTTACAGGACGAGCAGAGTAGCAGGGGCGTAGAGAGGAGGGGTTTAAGTTGGTTTTCAGCATTGGGCCTGACCATTAAATGGCCTCGCTCGGGCTTTTGGCTTTAACCGCACAGTTTTAATTTGGCGACGAGACTCAAAGCTCGACCATAAAGCAGCTGAGCAATATAATGCCAACTTCTGGTCAGATATATGGCACATGCAAAGCGCTTCGAAAGAGAATCAAGAAACTTAAACGACTAAGTTTCTTTTGTCTAATAATAATATAAACTACAAGTAGGAAAGTCTAATTGTTTTGTGTTGCAAGTGCCACGAGCTGTGGCAGGGCGCGTGTGTGGTAAGGGGCGGACATGTGTGTGTGTGTGCGTGTGTGCAGCAAATGCGCTGAGGTGCGCATAAATATTTAATGCGCATTTCGCGCAGCTACTCGAACTCGAACGTATGTGCCTAGAATTCATCATAAAATAAAATAAAAAGCGAAGAAGAAGAGTTGCCTGTGTGGCAAGCAGCTCGAGGCTGTGGCTGAGCTCTGGGGCATGCATAAATAAGCAAAAGAGCCAATGCCAAAGTCAAAGGCAATTTGGACCAAAATGCAAACGTTTGCCACTTGACAAACACGCGCCTGTGATTTCTCAACTCGCAGCCTCCGAGAGTTAGCAGCGCCCCATTCGTATAGTACACTGAGAGAAAAAAGTACATGAGTTATTGAAATTAATAGCATTTTCGTGCTGGGAGTTCGGGTTGATTTAGGTTGAATATGATATATGATTTATATGAAATCAAAGATTTTAATATGTAAAGTAAATTTCGATTCCTGGTTAGATCACATTCAATTTTATTCACTTGAGTAATTCATCCAAGAATTTTCTATGTTAATTATTCATTCCTTAACCTTCATCAATATCTATTCCTAAACAACTTCTCCTAAATATTCTCAGTCATCTTTCCGCCACGCATTTTCTCCCAGTGTAGCTACTGTGCATACAATTTTTATGACACTCGCAAATGTTGCGATTTCTGACATATGAAATTGTTGCTGCACATCGTCAATGGGCTATGTATGAGGACTACACGGACTATGGACTACGGGCATACGAAATACGGCATGTGGAAGCATACGGACGGAAGCATGGACTACGGGCGTCGCCAGCTGTGCGCGCGCGAGTTCCGAGTTTTTTTTTTTTGGCCAGTTGTTGACGGCGCAGATGAATGGGTTCTTCGTCTCTGAATGGGCACGAATGTGTGAGTGTATGGGAGTGTGTCTGTTTGTGTGTGTGTGTGAGCGTATGGCTACTTTACATTATTCATGCAACGTCAAGGCTGGCAAAACAAATTGATAACTTTATCGGCAAAACATGCAATGAAATGCCAAATGGGCAAAAGCTCAGCAAACACAGAGAGTTGCCACCCAAACCTAAACTCAAACCCAACTCGTTTTCAGTTGGCTTTTTGTGTGATTTGCATTTGAATGTTTTACTATACTTCAGAGACAGCTAACTCCCATTCTCTATTGCTTGAACGAATTTCCTATGCTGTCACATTTATTACGCATCGGCTCTTTATAGTCTTTCTTTATCATCTTCTTTCTTCATGTCATCTCTCTCTCTCTCTCTCTTTCAGTTGTCTGTTTATCAGTTAACGCTTGTTACCAAAATACTGTCTCTCTTTCTCTCTCATTCCATTCACTCACTTCTCTCACACTCTCTTTCGCACACTCATTCTACTCATTCTGCTCCTGCCAAGGTGTCAAGTGGCGACACCTGTAAATTGTGGTCACACCTGGGCATCCTGTGGCTTCCTGCCTTTAGCTTTGGCTGTTGCCGCTGCCGCTGCTGCTGCGGTCAAATGAAATTTCTAAAATGTTTTCCTTTGTTTTATGCGCAACAAACCAAAAGCAACAAAAAGGGCAAAGAGAAAAGGAAACTTTTGCCGGACAATGGGGCAGGAAATGCCGCGAGTGCTTTGGCTAGCTAAAAATTTTCCAGTAACTCGGAAATTGTTAGCACGTTCACTTAACTCGGTTAACATTCATTTGCACAGTTTATAGAAGTTCTCATTGCTGTTCTTTCTGTTGTTGTTGTGCTTTAAAAATTGGTAAACACACGTGACTTGCTGATTAGGCAAACTGAAGCACGCTCACAGGGAGAGGAAGAGCAAAAGGAAATGAGACGAACACTGAATACTCTACCAGATAATGGTTGAGTGGGCAGCTGAAGCGAGATATATCGGAAGATGATTTGAAGAAATAAATTCTAATATTTGCTTAAGCTGGGAATAAGAGATCTGAGTCATAAATATGGTTTTTTGTACATAGAAATAAAAGTTAATATATATTCATAAAAACCTTTTATTAGTGTATTTATAATCACAACTTCTCTAAACATATTTAATCGTTTTTTCAACAAATATTTGTTTGCTTGTTTGTTTTTACTAAAATATTTCAGGAAATCGCAGCGATTCTTATCAGCTTTGATAAGCACAGCGAATGGCAATCAAAAGAAGTCAAAACAAGGTGAGTCACGCTGCTCGCCGCCAAATGTTGCCCCACAACGCAATATCACATTATCTCTTCTACTTTCTCTTTCTCTCTCTCTATCCTTTGCAGACCGAAAAGCGGCTCTCTGCTGCTCTATTCGAGAAAGAAGGTGCGCTACAGACGCGATGGCTACTGCTGGAAGAAGCGCAAGGATGGGAAGACAACCCGCGAGGATCACATGAAACTTAAAGTACAAGGCACTGAGGTAAATTATGTTACCATATGTTAACTTCAGTTTAACTTTAGATAATGTCAATTATTTGTGCTATTAGATCTATAGACTTGCAATCTAAAACGTATGTTTTCAAATAGAAATACTAATTGAAACTGAAAGATATATCTAATCTATCTATCTAAAACGTATGTTTCCAAATAAAAATACTAATTGAAACTGAAAACTATATCTAATCTCACCATTACTATTACCATTGCCATTATAGTCAATTCAGTTAGGTTTAGTTTATTACTGATGGAAAGCTTTGGCATGTTGGAAACATTGCTCTTATGAAAAGTGATAATATTTAGATTAAGCTATGACAATCAAACAAGCTTATAAAAAATTTCTAAGTGTGATGCTTGAGTTTGAATTAGAATACTGAATTAAACTATAGATCAAATTAAGAGAACTTTATTAAAGGCTAAGTAATTTATTACTTAAGAAATGATTATTGGAAAAAAACATTTTGAGCGAATTTTAACTAAATATCGTCTAAATTAAAATATACCCTAAATCTAGATGCCAAATCTACATAAGATGATTTTGATACTTACCAACAGACAGAAGAAGAGGAGAAGTACCGCGCTGCACTGGACGACGGACCACCAGAAGATGAAGAATGAGCTTCTCTCTGAGTTAGTCTTCACACTCGGTCGCCAAATGATCGACTCAGAAAGAGGCTCAAGAGTTGAGTGAAGCTGTCGCTGTCCTATATAAAGGCAGCTGAAGATCAGAAGAGCTGCTTCTTGCAGCAGTAGCAGCAGAAAGTGCTCTGATTGGTCGCCTAATGATCGAGGGTGAAGACTGACTCATAAAGGGGCTCAAGAGTTGAGTCTGACATAACTGGAGCTGTCGCTGCCCTATATAAAGACAAGCCTGCTGCAGCGCAGCTTCAGTCGTATTTTTCATCTTCTGGTGGTCAGTCGTCCAGTGCAGCGCGGTGCTTCTCCTCTTCTTCTGTCTGTTGGTAAGTGTTAAAATTGTTAAGTATGTTAAGCGAATTTGCAATAGTTATACTTTGAATGTTAATTTAATGTAAATATAATATATATTAAATTTAAATATTATGAATTATTATAACGATCATTAAGATAACGAACATTTAGCAAATGTAAAGTAAGTCTTCATATGTACAAATACCAAGGACTTTAGTAGTTAAGGCTAGTTTTTAGTCAGGCAAGCCCGACTAGCACTTCGACTTCCCCTCTAACTCTGAGCAGTTTGAATAATGCTGTTTTTTTTAGTAATTTATTGTTATGTATACATTAACTAGAAAATATAATAAAGGCTATTTACATAGCGAAGTTTCGTATAATGCATTCGGAGATTACGTAATCTTTAGATTTTGGATGCCACGCCCCATTCGCTTCACAGGACTCGGGGTATCTCCTAGTGGAGCAGTCTCGACTAGAACACTCTTACTTGCTTTTGAAGAATTTTCATTGACGCCTGCTGAGCAATTAGTCAATTAGCCAAAAAGTCTTGAAAACTGGACAATACTTTGTCCAGGCATCCATAAAAATGACCAGATAAAAAAAAAAAAACAAATAAGCGGAAGGCAAAGCTTAAGTTTAACTGCCTTAACTGCTTGAGGGTTGTTAAGAACACTTTTTTTTCGTTCGCAGTGAATTATGATTTTCCGGCGGAAATATAAGTATAACATTTTTTTTTGCCCTTATCCTTGTACTGGGTGTTTGTTTGTCTGCTAATGAAATAAGCTTTGGCTAGGGTTAAGCGTACTTTTGTCTGACTGAAGTTAAAGCGCAGGGAACTTAGGACTCCGAACTCTTCATATGCTTAGCTATAATATATATATGTATGTGTACAGAAGAGGAAGAAAAAACTGTTGGCAATTTCACGCCAATTTTTTTTCTTGTTTTGTTTGTTTTAATTTTTATTTTAATACCGCTTGCAGTTGGCGAAGGTTTTTTGTTGAAGACAAGTAGCTGCCGCGAGATTTATGCACTTGGCAAACACACAGCAGGGGTTTTCCTTTTCTGTCTGTCTGTCCGCCTGTCCGGCTGTCCGTCTGTCTGCTTACACGATAACTAATATTTATAAACGTTGAACACTTCTGAAAAGAAAACAAAACGACAGAAAAGAAGTCAGCGGCATATCGTTCAAAGGCGACGGCCAACAAAATTTATCAGCGCCAAATAGCAAAAGAAATTGCGCAGAAAACAAAAACAAAAACAAGTGTAGAGGAAGTAGAAGATGAGAAGGAAGAAGAAGCACTAGCACCAGCACCAGCAGCAGCAGTAGATAATGTTGTATAAGTCATACAAAAAAGGGTTTGATTTTTGGCACTTGACTTTTGGCTTTTGCCTTCGGCTAGTGTCTATGCTGGCGCCCCCTAGCGTGGGCGTTTGGTAATTTAATTTGAGTTGCGTCTTTTTTATGTCTTCCAATTAAATCAAGGCGCTGCGTGTAACTCTCGCTATATAAATCAATATATATATCTTTATCTCTATCTCTCTCCCTATCTAAACATTTTTATGCTCTTGTTTGTGTTTTTTTTTTGTTTTGGCTAAATTGATTTTCCAATTGCTCCACAGTGCATCTATGGTTGTTACGTACACTCGGCCATATTGCCCACATTTCATCGCAGATGTTACTGGCTATTGCAGGTAGGTATCACAGTTCGGCTGTGAGGCATAGTACTAAGCTGAACTACTTTATCTTTGTGACAACAAAAAAACAGAATCCGGACATTGTTTTGGTGCATTATCTGAATGTGCCCTATCCGGATGATAATAAAATGGCCGTCATTGCGCCGAGCATAACGCTCTGGGGCGATAAGAAGGAGTGGACCAAGGAGGAGTTGGTTAGTCAACTAAAGCCTATGCGTGAGTATAACAGTTGTAGTGGTCGAAGACCATATTACAAAATATATTCGTTATATGCAGTGTCTACAGTGAATTCAGATGAGGACTCTGACTCGGGCAATGATATTGAGATATCGGTAAGTATTACAGTTTGTATAACAGTTTATATAACAGTTTGTATAACAGATTATATAACAGTCAGTGTAATAGCCTATATAACAGTTCATATATAAAACAGCTATAACTAAAAGTGTTAACAAAAACAGCACAGATTTGTAAACTGATTAGTATTACAGTTATGACAGTCAATCGTATGCCATTTTCTCCCACAGACGGCCGAAACAGTGGAATCCATTGTATGCCAGCTGATGGAGAAGCAACGTCTCTCGCGGCAGGCAGCGTTGGTTAAGCAACTCGATTGCGGCTGTGGCGACGCCACCTGTGCGGACGGTAAGACCTGCACGCATCCCGTTATGCGGCGCACGGGCGGCATTCTGAAGAGCGTCTCAGAGAAGCGACCCAATGACGCCTACAGCACAGCCAACGGCACTCCCAACGTTGTGGTGGCCAGCAAGGTGAGTAGAAAGCAGCAAGATGTGGGGCCATGGGGCTCAAGAATCTGCTACATTTGCAGCTTTATTCACGCTGGTCGGAGCGACACAGGCAGCGTGATGCGTCGCTGCATCTGGACAATCCACACGCGCAGTTCCACAATGCAACGCAGCAGCTGCCGCAAGAGTCGGCGATCAAATTTCAAATCATTCCCCAGCAGCAACAGCAGCAGGCCAATCACAACGAGGGCAGCTATCAGCAGCAATATCGTGGCGCCAATCAGATGCTAGCAACAAGAAACAATCTGATAATACAACAGCAGCAGCAGCAGCAGCAGCAGCAGCAGCAGCAACAGCAACAACAGCAACACCAGCAGCAGCAGCAACAACAACAATATCAACAGCAGCAGCAACATCTCAACTTGCAGCGCTTTGTAGCTAGTCACAATCAAAGCAATCAAAGTCATAATCAACACAACAGCAACAATAGCAACAGCTCAGCACATTTAAATCATCGCCTGCAAATTGCCAATACAACAATAACGGCAACAACAAGGGAGGCAGCAGCAGCAGCAGCAGCTGTAGCTGCAACAACAACAGCAGCAAATGTCATGGATACGGAACTAATTGAAAACCAAAGCCAGCAGCAGCAGTTGACCGCAAATAGCAGCAAACTGAGCCACAATACAAATAACAGCAGCAATAAGCAATTAACAGTAGCAGCAGCTACGACAACAGCAACAACAGCAACAGCAGCAGCAGGAGGGGCAGGAGCAACAGCTCACACAAACAACGAATTAAATGTCATAAACAACAACAGCAATAACTTTATATACAATCAACAGCAGCAAGCCAACACTCAGCAGCAGCAACATTATTATAAATTGCAACAGACATCCACCCCCAGCAGCAGCAGCAGCAGCAGCGGTAGCAGCAGCAATCAACCCCCAGTTGAGGCCATGTGCATGTCACCTGAGCATCACAGCAGCAGCAGCAGCAACGGCAACAGCAACAACAATCAACTTGGAGCAACAGCAGCAACGTCTTCCGCTGGCAATACTCCTTCCACATCAGCAACATCATCCACCTCCAGTTCCTTACAGTCGATTATCGATGGCAATCAGCAGCAACAAATTACAACGACAGCAGCAACAACAACAACAGCAGCAGCAGGAGTAGCAGCAACAACAACATGTGATAATTTAATGAGCGCCAATGCGCACGCTGAGGTAAGTTTGACCGCAAATCAAAATACTGCAATTATGCCTATTTATGTTGATTAAATTTAACTGACAGCTGGAGTTGGGCGGCGGCAGCAGCAACAGCAACAGCAACGAGCAGCAGCAACAGCTGCAGCAGCAGCAGCTGCAGCAGGCGTCAAGCAACTATAGCGTCAACAATCAGGCAACGGATGCCCATATTCTTAATGGTTGTGCCAACTACAGTGCTTCCAGTGATAACAGCAGCCAAATTAGTGACAGCAACAACAACAGCAGTAGTCGCAGTCGCAGCAGCAGCAACAGCAACAACAGCAACGACGATGAACCGCAGGCAGAGTCAATGAGCTTCTTTAATGAGACATTGGATCTGTCGCACGAGGATATACAACGCACGCTCATAGCTAATATGCCCTACAGCACCAATAGCAACAGTCAACCAGCAGCAGCAGCAGGAGGAGACACAACGACAGCAGCAACAGCTAGCAGCAGCAGCAACAACAACGAAACAGCACAGCAACAATCAAGTGAACAACGTGAGGACGAGGATGCGGCAGATGTATTCGCCAACTTGGATGCCTTTGATATGTTGGTTGAGTTTCCCGAATTGGATCTGGATGATAAGCAGGCACTGAATAACACAGCCGTCGAGCAGGTGCACAGTCAGGCAGGTAGCTCCTATCTGGCCACGCATCACCCCACGACCACGCAACGGAAGCTGCTCAACATTTGCGACTTTAGTCCGGAATGGTCCTATACGGAGGGCGGAGTCAAGGTGCTCGTGGCGGGACCTTGGACGAGTGATGGAGGCTGCTACACGGTGCTCTTCGATGCTCAGCCTGTGCCCACGGTGCTCGTCCAGGAGGGCGTCTTGCGCTGCTACTGCCCGGCACATGAGGCGGGTTTGGTTACCTTGCAGGTGGCATGTGGCGGCTTCTTAGTCTCCAATGCGGCGATGTTTGAATACAAATTGTCGCTGCTGGCCGATGCGCCATTCGACGCCAGCAGCTCCAATGATTGCCTGTACAAGTTTACGTTGTTGAATCGCTTGTCTACCATCGATGAGAAACTGCAGCTGAAGCTGGAGAATGAGCTCACAGTAAGTGCATCCATGCATTGCCTATCAAAAGAGAATACTTTCTCTCATATATCATCTTTCTCTCCGCAGTTTGATCAAACCTCCCTTTTCCTTGAGCCCAACTTTGAGGAGAAACTGGTGCTCTATTGCCATCGGCTCACGAAGCACGCTTGGAGCACGCCCAGCACTGGCGCCAATTGGAGCGTCGGCCTGCGTGGCATGACTCTGCTGCATCTGGCCGCTGCCCTGGGCTACGCCAAGCTGGTGGGCGCCATGCTCAACTGGCGCGCAGAGAATCCACATATCATACTGGAAACAGAGCTGGACGCCCTAAGCCAGGATGTGCACGGCTTTACGCCCTTGGCGTGGGCCTGTGTGCGTGGACACCTGGAGTGCACGTTGTTGCTCTACAAATGGAATCATAATGCGCTTAAGATCAAGACGCAGGCACAGCAGACGCCACTCGATTTGGCCAGCTTGAAGGGTCACAAGCAGCTGCTGCAGCAGCTGTGTCGGCTCGAAAAGGAACGCTGTCGCAAGCCACAGCCACGCGGTGGACTTGCGAATCTCTCCATGAATCTGGCCGTCGAGGCAGCCACTGATGAGTCCAGCTACAGCGTATACGAGCTGGAATTGCAGCGCAGGCACGACGGAGTCTTCCTACGACCCGTAGCGCTTCATAGGTTAGTGAAAACGGGGGTCAAATAGTAGTAGTGTAGTAATCAATTTCTATCCCTTTCCAGCAATCAAAGTCCGCCAAATAACAACAGTCGCTATTCGAAGCGCTCTTCCATTGATAGCGGCATCAACATGGATATGCGGAGCAAGTCTGGCAAGCCGTTAGCTAGACTGCACGGGTAAGCTATATGCACCTAATACCTAATACATCATTTTTATTAATATTTCTGCTTTTTAGCAACTATGAGACACATGACAACTATGCTCTGGGTGTGGATTCTCCCTTGGATTCGCTGAGCAGCAACAATTGTTCCGGTTTGCTTTCGCCCATGCGTAAAATGGATTTCGCTCTATGTAAGTTGTGGGCGGCCCGTCAAGAGCTAATGCTCTCTATTAGATAAACTCTTTACTGTGTGTACGATTGTATATGAATGCTATAAAAATCGAAATTCTAAACACCAGGCGAGGTATCCACGGGCGAATCGAGTCCCGTGCACGACAAAGACGTCGATTGCGATGACAATTCGACGAGCGTGACTGACGCAACTCTAAACAATGAGCTCAACGATGCGGTCGTAGGTTAGTCTGAGGAAGCTCTCTAAACTTTCTCTCTCTCTGTCTCTATGCTAACCACTTAACGTAATGTCGTAAGAATGTAACGTAACAACCAAAAGGGGAGAAGCGCTGGCCATCATCAAATCAAATATGCATTTTGTGTATAGTTCGCTCGCTCGCTCGCTCGCTCTCTCTCTATATCTCTCTGTCTCTCTTACACTCTTATATATATATTTCTCGCTGTCTGTCTCTCAATGTTGTTGTTGTTGGTTGCTGTTGCTAATTGTTGTTGTTGCATACATATATAGAAAAATTTACACACACTCACACACACACATACACATATCTCTGAGCTGCAGCCTATTAATATCCAAAAAATTAATCTATGTAAATGTATCTGATGATGTTCTTGATGTTTGTTATAGCTATGAATATGAATATGCATCTGGGTGTATTCATAAATCAATTTATGGTTTCGATGTAAATACTATATAAGTGTCACACACACATACACACACACAACTAACTATATATATACGTTCGGCATATGTATTTGTATTTGACTAGAACTAATCTTAAATGTGCGTTATTATCGATGTATAACACTAATACTAGTACTAAGATTAACACTAATACATACACATACATAATATATACATACACTCTCACACACATATATACACGCTGTATATATTTATACTCAAAATGTGTTCATTCTGTAAATATTAAGTGTGTGTGTGTGTGTGTGTGTGTGTGTGTGTCTGGCTATTCGAAAACTAACACATGCAAACATAGAAACTTGTTCATAAACGAGGGCAGCTTGAAGAAGTAGCAATAGCTTAGAAAGTGAAATCAATTATTAGTCCGATTGATTGACCAGTCAATATGTAAAATCAAAAATATATATTAAGTCAATGTCCAATATATATTCAGTTTAAGTAAAGTGTTTTTTATTTTTTATGTGAATTATTATTATTATATGAATTATTATAGAAAATAATGGATAATTGATCCTATTCATTTCTTAATGGAAAATGAGCTTAAAACCATATTCAATGTCCTCGTATTCCTCCAAAGTTTACTTTAATCCATTTCGTAATTTAATAAATAAAATTTTTTTAAAGGAATTCTCAAAAAAAGAATTTCTATATCATTCTAAACTGCCAGGAATTCGAACAGAAAAGCATTCACATATAAAAAAAAATTGTTTTTATCAGCACTCTATTATTAACTTCTCAAGCTGCCCTCGCAAAACTAACTCTGGTGCTTGTCGATGTATATTTAACTACAGAAAAACAGCATTATATGTAGACTCGTTAATTGAACTGTGTAAAGTGTAGCAAAGCGAACCCAAAATTGAGCTCAATTCATTTCATTTTATGTGGCCTACTTCCAGGGGATTCGGATGCAAAAGTCTTAACGCTAGCGGAACATATTATAGCAGCCATGCCAGATAGGATTAAGGTAAGTGAGAGATGATATACATACATTATATATTAAGCAATGTATTCCTCCTCCTTTGCAGAACGAGGCACACGAAATGATGGTCTTGGGCAGTCCCTTAACGGAACCACTCACCTCGGAGTCATCGGCGCTGACGGATAGCTTCATGGATCCGCTGCTCGACTCGCTGCCTAATACGCATTTCGATAGCGACTTTAGTTTTGATTTTCACGATCATAGCTATCGATATCATGATGTGAGCACACCCTGCTCTAGTCTGAGTCCCGCCAGTTCGGGTCCCTTGCAATCGCCGGCTAGCTATTCCATACTGGGCACAGATCCCTCGGTCAGCTCACCCAGTCCGCCGCCCTCAACAAAGCAGTTGACGGAGTTTCTGCACGCTTCCAGCATTTCGCAATATCCATTCGAGGCAGACTTCTCGAAGCTAACGCTCACAGACACCGAACAGCGTGAGCTGTACGAGGCGGCCAAGTGCATACAGAAGGCATATCGTTCGTACAAGGGCCGCCAGAAGATGGAGGAGCAGAACAAGGAGCGTACCGCTGCAATCGTTATCCAAAACTACTATCGTCGCTATAAGCAATACGCTTACTACAGACAGATGACCAATGCAGCTCTAGTCATACAGCACGGCTACCGGTCGTATAGGCGCAACAAGCGCTTCAAGAAGTCCCAATTGGGCACTGCCAGCGATCAGGGCAGTGTCAGCAGCAATTCCCAATGCCTATCCAGCTTCTACGATCACTACAAACAGGATCAGCAGCAACAGCAGGAGCTCAGCTCACAGCCCAGCACACCTAAGGAGACGAGTCCGTCGGGTCCTTTGAAGTGAGTGCGAGTTTCATTTGCAATCGATATTGATACATAATACTGTATAGATAATATTATCTATATATCTAAATCTATATCTATATTATTGTTTATTACTACATCTAATCTGTCTCTCTCTCTCTATTTAAACACAGACGTACATATTCCCAGTCGACACAAAATCAGGCTGCCAGAAAAATACAACAGTTCATGAGACAATCACGCATCAAGTAAGTTCTTATAGCCTATATCCATATCCCTTTATATATACCTAAGATATGCATATGCAACTAAGTCAAGTTTGGATACTAAAAATTGTAATTATATATAAACATTTTGCACGCTAGCATTTGGGATGGCAACTTGACGACTTTGGTAAGATGTTAAAGGAGTAGTATGAGAAATCTATCGATTAATAAGTGGTGTTATCGATAGCGTCTTTAGTTCTCTCTCTTTTTTAGCTAGTCTAATATTATTTATTTAATTTATTAAATTAATTTTTAGCTTTATCTTAACATTTATACAAGTACTAATACATTCCATCTTCTATTGATATAGACTACAGAGAGAGCGAGCCGAAAAAGAGAAGCTGGTGCACCAACGCAGGGCGGAATACCTTCAAAACTTGCAGTATCAAGGGCAACAGGAAATGTCAGTATGCCATAGTGAGAACAGGTAAGTTCTATAATATTATTTTTTAAATATATTATAATATATATCTCTTATCTTGCAGCACCAGCACCAACAACATCAACAATCTGCAACATATGCAATCCAATCAATGAGAGAGAAGCGAAAAGAGAAGCAGAATATAAATATATATATGGAAAAAACTATGTTCAATAAGAATTTATTAATAGCTTTAACAACTGAGTGAAACTTTCTACTTTCATAATTGTTTATTAAGACACGCAGCACCTCTTGTAGTGGAAATTTTCGTTTCTGACTTGATAATACTTATATATATCTCTATATATATATTATATGTAGTAGCAAGATCTGCACTTTTATTCATTTGCATAACGAATTTTAATACATATATATAAAACGATTGATTTTCTGAAACTTTGTAAAACGTAGTTTTAGTATTTTATAAAACAACAACAAAAGCAACAAAAAATCTTCGCAAAAATGAGATATATAGAGAGCTCTACTTTTCCATTTGTCAACTCAAAAGAACTTATTAACGAAGCCTTCGAAAAACTTTTTAACTCCAAGTGTAGCAAAAGAAATTTAGTCTAAACTACTTTAAAACCATATAATATAAATCAATATAAACCTTAGATATAATTCTAAATATATATGTATGCTTTATGCCATATGCCTAGTAGTTACATTTGTATATATATGAAATTAGCTCTAATTCGAAACCTTAACAAAAACTTTAAACTATTTTATGGTAATTGTATTTCAATTTTGAGCTCTGCTTGTTTCTAAAACAGCGTGTAATAATATCTAAAGCATTAAATCTCGATTTTAAACATATATATATATATATATATAAATGAATATATCTAGCTATATAAAGTATTATAAATTATACTTAAAGCTCAGCTCGAAAGTCCAAATGTTGTTGTTGATTTCTAAAATCGATAGAGCGAAACAAAATATCACGTTAAAAACATTTTTTTCATTTCCTTTTACCTTCTTTCTAATTTTTAACTGTACTTTAAGATTAGGTATGCTCTATATATGCTATATATATTTGTTTAACGCAAGTACTTAAAGCCAAGTCTGTCAACTTCATGTGACTTTTGTAGTCTAGCAATAAAGAATTAGCTATAAAATAATGAGAAAAATAATATCCTATGCATGCAATCGAGAAATCGTACTATATACATATATAAATATATCTAACTGTTCAATCTTTAACCGAAAAAATTAGGGAAAAGTCGATTTTCGCTATTCAAAACTAAATGTAACAATACAAGAATTTTTGTAAATTATTTTTGTCCGTCCACATTATTAGCTTTCATAAACAAAATGATATATAAATATATTATATACAGTTATATATATATATATACACTGTATATATATATATATAACAACGTTTTCTGAGCAAAACTCGTGAAACTTGACATACATACAATTTATATAGACATACCTCCAGCACGCCTCAGAAAAGAAAAAAGTAAACATTGAAATAAATCTTGTCATATATATAATCTTAAGAATTGATAGATACACACACATACACACACATCTCCACACACACACACACACTTAAATTTCTACGGCATGTGCAAAAAGAACTCATTGCATTTGGGCTGTGAGTTATTCTATATGTACATATATATACTATATGTATATATGTGTATCTACTCTGTCTATCCCTAGGCATATTTGTTGCGGTCTTTGAGCTAAAGCCACTTCTATAGATTGATTATCAATTGTTAACTATATTAAAACTTACCAAAAATCAACTTAATTTTCTGCACCTACTCTAAAAATTCTTAAATTGCATTTCTTTCAATATATATACTATATATATATATATAACTGAACTACTTTATGTACTTAAACGAAACTAATCTGAAATGAAGACTAATTAAAGATTTTCTCTACTTAATGACTTATAAAAATATATATAATAAAAATGAATTGCAATCAATTTTTAGAGCTAGAAAAGAAAAACTATCTAAAGCTCTTTTGTTATGTTGTTGAAATGTAAAAAAAAAGAAAAAAAAAGAACATAAATAAGAACCTTTGCAATATTTGCACATATATCTATATATAAATACTTAAAACTAATACAACTACTACTACTACATACACATACACACACACCAACACACACACACACACACTCTATACTAAACTCTAGTAAAAAAAAAAGAAAAAACTTAAAGTACCTTAAGCCAATTGGCACTAAAAACTTAAAACTAATAAAAACAATTTAATTTTAATTATAAAAAAATAATTAAATAAACAAAATCTATCCTCTAGCAATTTTAATAAGTATATGCTAAAAAAAAAACAAAAAAATATATATATATTAAAATCAATGCCCTAAATGCTAGTTTCATAGTATCCACATTACCAAAAAAAAAAAAAAAAACTGTTATATTATAAAAAAAATTCTTAACTCTTATAAGAAAAATCTAAACTAAACTAAACTAAACAACACCAATTGTTGATATTCGATTAAACATTTTATACTTGCAACTTTAATCTAGCTAAAATTGTTTTTGGTATTCACATATCTGTTGAAAATGAATTGGAGGATTGAATTCTTATAGCTAGACTATATCCCTAAGAACTTTCAAAAAGTCTTTAAGAAAAGCAAAATGATAATATAACTTTAATTGAAACACCAACTAAATTTACGTTTGCTTTACTCTATATATATATTCAGAATTTCGCACCAGACTTTGTAGAATTCTAAAAAAAAAAAAAACAAATAACAAACGTCAAGAAGAAGCAGCAACTGTTAACTCAACAACAAGAAAGAAAACTTTTATGTCACATACTAAACTATATATATATACACATATGTATGTGTATATATATATAAGTATGTATGTATTATATAATATACATAACTACCTTATGAAATATTCAACATGAACTATATATATATATGTAAAATTTTACAAGTATAATTAAACGTGAATTCAAAAAGAAAACTTATTATATGAATGCGATATGCTAACACACAGACACACACATAAATATATATATATGTATATATATATATATATATATATATATATATATATATATATATATGTATATATATATATATATATATATATATATATATATATATATATATATATATATATATATATATATTGTAAAACGACTTTCCAGTTTATGTAAAATTGTAATTAAATTCAATAAAGTTTAATTCAACACTTTAGTTGAACTGAATTACACGGTATTTACTTTCTACAAAGGGTAAACTATCTGCAAACGAGTAAGTAGTGACGGCAGTGCTCTTTATTATTCATATAGTCACTTTCTAACGATCTTTACTTACGTAAACTCTTTAAGTGTCATTTCCTTGTAGTCCTTTTTAAAAAATTTCTCTTATACAGTTTTTAAACTCTTAGACTTGTATACCTATGCGCTTTACTCTTGACTGCTCTTACTTTCTTGGCTCGGCTTCGTTTCTTTTGATCAAGAAAATATATACTTCATTGAAGGTCAGTCCCGCACATCGACAACATCAGACCCTGTTTACACATTTTTAATGGGCGCACGGCATAAAAAGCGAACTTATCAACGTCATGTGTTTCCTGTCACACCTCCCACTAAGAGCCTAAGCCCTTAGATACCCTTTTCCTAACTCTTGATAACTTAATAAAACCAATTAGTGAGCAATTTGTCTCTCGCCTTTAACCCTTGGCCTGTCGCCAGGGTGAAAGTCAGCAGACGAGTTAAAAGAAAAACCTGGCAACATGCTGTCGATAAGAGTTAGATTTTTACCTGCTCTTGGCTGCAGCTGTTGCTGGAGTGTTTTTTTCCTTCACTACTCCACCTTTCCTTAGCTCAATTAGCACCGGAGCATGTTTGAGCCTGTTTTTTTTTCGTATCTGTTTGGCTGCATTGTTGCCTAATTACGTAGACAATGCCAAATGCCAAATGCATTCGCAACATCTTGTTAATAAAAATCTGGTTGTCTGTAATTGGACGCTGCTGTTTGTGCATTATATTGGACTGACGCCCAAAGCCTTCCTGTCTTGGCTCAATTTACACCTGTTGTGCTGCCAATCCGCTGTTAAGCCCAATTTATATCAAACACAAACAACATATCAAATGTTCTCTCTCTCTTCAGTTCTATGACAAATGCGATTTGTTGCAGTCATTTGGCATTAGAGATGGGAGCGTGAGTAGAAGTCAATGCGAACAGAAATTGAAATTAAATAAGCTGATTAAGGGTGGATTTTGAATAGTCCACTTTACTCTCTAGAATGATAAAACATTTCTCTGCTCTTTTGAGAACCTTCGTAGTATAAGAGTTGGAGCGTATAGAGAGAGAATATTGTATTTTAAGTTTATGAAATAAAAGAGAGCGGTATAAAAAGTTGATTGTATAAGGTCAAAATATTATAATTTTATACCTAATCTTACGTTTCCTAAAAAAATTTTATTTTAGAGCACGAACATATAACACTATTCTTTTTTTTCAGAATCTTCACAATCTCTTATACTATAACATATACGTACATTAACTATACTAAAACTTATACTATCTCCATTTATATTTAGCTAGCATTGCTTAGAGCACCAATCTATCCTTTTATCTAACTCTCCATTGTCATAATTAGTTGCTGTTTGTCAACAAAAACTTCGTTCGTGTTATATAACACCTAGTTTATGTCATGTCACGCGATCCTCTCTAGCTGCAATAGATGATGTGATTCGTTATCGTTACATGTCCATTCCGGCCAATGGGTCTGCATTGTGCCTTTCAGATTGGATCGTTCCACTGGCTGTTGCCTGACACAACGGAAGCGGGAAATGTGAAACCAAGCGTTGCTCTATTGAAATTCCCGTTGCTACAAACAGCCACAGCAATAACAACAACAATCATAATAATACCAGCTATATATGAAATAAAAAATCTATATAAAGATTTTATTACGCCCACAATTTGCTTTTTGTTTTTTCTTTTTTTTTTCTGTTTGTTATTTGAACTTAAAATTTGTTTATTAGCTGGAAATTTCGGAGTTATTATTTTATTGTTTCACGCTTCTGATTTTTATTTTTTGTGTATGCCTAAACCCATGGAAAATAGCTGAATGGGGTATGACGTTATTGTTACAGCAAATGTAACAGGCTGTGGGAGTTGTGTTTGACTCTGGCATATGAGAGTATGACTAGGATAGGAGTATTTCAGTATATGATCATATAAATATGAGAATGGGAGTTTAGAAGTATAAGAGTATATGAGTACAAAAACGTGGGAATATAAGTATTGAAGACTCTTCTGAATTGAAGACTGGTGTAAAGGGTTCCAATATTCTGGTATAACTTAAATTTTACTTAAGTAGAAATTCCAGAATTTTTCTTCTAGAGTATTTTCTAGTCAGTTACTCCCACTCATATTCATTTTTTATGTGTCTGGTGGTCTAGTTGCAGTTGCTTTTATTGCAGCTGGACTCAGATTTGAATATCCATCAATTAAATAGTTCCACAAGATGATTTTAAATATATTTGTAAATGGAGCACATATCAAAAGACTTAAGTTAAAAACTTGAATGATATAAAAATATTATTTTTCAATTTCTATTAAAATGGCTTCATCATACGTCTAAAATCTATATAATTAAGAGCTTAGCTATTGATGAATATAGTCAACAGCAATTCGCATAAATAAGCTAGAATTCCTCATCAAATAGCTCTTAAAAATAACTAACTAATCAAGAATCGATTGGCTGTCATAAAAAACTTCTCTGCAGCTATTTTGCCATAAAACAATTATATTGTATCTTTTTTTTTCTTCTTTTTAACAATCTTAGCACATAATAAAAGTCATCGTAAATACTATTAGCAATAGACACTGCAATATGTGGGTCATCTGATGATCAATATATCAACTTTAATTGAAAGTTTTACACGTGTGGAATGTGATGAAAAGACTTTTGATTGAATATGCTAAAATATACCCTGTAACTAGAAGGTTGAGTGTATGTTGAGTAGCTTATGACTCAGATTATTGCTCATCAGTCATCCAGCCCGAAATTATTGTTTATCTATAGACATGAATCTTGAGATCCTATATATGTCTGGCTTTAATCATGAGGTATTTCCCCTTTTACAGTTCTTACTTACATTCCCATCGTATTGGCACGTCTTCTTCTGGCATTCAGTATTTATTGAAATGCCACAGCTGTCACGACAATGAGCTGTTAATCTAAGCACTTCAAGATTACCAACACAATTGGCCATTTAATGCAGAGAGGCAGAGAGAGAAAAAGAGAGAAAGAGGCCCGCAGGGCTTTTGAGAGTGAATAGCGAACTGTTGACTTGGCTCATCTTTCTAGGAACCAAATTACAGTTAATGCCAGCTGATGACGAGACACGTTTGGCAATATAAAAATCACAATAATTACTACTGCCCGACTCTGAAATACCCTGAATATCAGTAACACATTCTGAGTTGTGACTAAGCACACAAAATCGGGTTGTCGTCAACTTTGTAGACTCCAAGAGAATCATTTGGTATACTAAATCTTAAAATACACATTTTAAAATTTGATATTCCAAATGACTTTCTCGAAGTGCTCTGTTAAAAGAGATATTGATTGATTGATAATAGCATATATATAGGAGGTTCGTAGCGCTTTGGAATACATTCATTCTTTTACGACTATACTAAAGATAATCGTTATCGATTTTGGTATTAGTACGGATTCATATCAAGACCCAGCAAAACGATCACACCCGCCTAACACATTTTCAAGGGGTATAAAAAAGCGTTACTAACAATCGAAACTAAGTATAGCACTCGATGCCAGACAATGGGCCATGACAAACACACTACAGCTATCGTAATTGTTACCTATTGCTGTTGTTGTAGTTGTTGTTGTTGTTGTTGTAGATTTGTTGAGTTATGAGCTGTGTTATTGCCTGTCAACGCTGGTGAACAAAATTGTGTATTTAAAGTTAATTGCATTTAATGAGACAAACTCTGCTTAAAATGTCATCAATTACATAGACAGACTAAGATCGAAATTTATGTGTATCTAAATCTAGATATATGTATATAGATAGAAGTAATGTATGTATATATAGCAAGAGATTTATGCAACACGAAAGCCAAGTTCAAATTTGCATAAATGGTAAATCAATTAAAAGGCGACAACTCGTATCCAAGAAATGCATTAGAGTTTGACACAAAAAGAGGCAGAGAGAGCGAGAGAGAGAGAGAGAGAGACAGAGAGCAGTTGTTACTGCAGTAGCTGCAGCAGTTGCATTCGGTTGTCTTGGACACGGCAGGTAGCATTAATTGAAGCTCCCCCAACCACTCTGCCCTCAGCCTGTTGTTGCTGTTGGCAAATGTCAAGCTGTTTTGTGACTACTGTGGCAGAAGCGCGTAGCGTGGCGTTTCACAACTGGGCAGTAAATAACCGACAATAAATCACTTTGAACAAATACAAAATACAAAACAAAACCCAGAGAAAAACACTTTTGTAAAATAGTAAGCTGCTAACTGCTGTAATCGCTGCAGTTGTTGCAAATTTAAACAAGTTGTAAATTTGTAAAAACAAAAAACAGAAAAACGAAAAGATGAGAGAAAAAAAAACAGTTGTAACTACACATTGATGAACATGATGGGTGTGTGCGAGTGTGCGTGTGTGTGTGTGAAGTGCGCTGACAAATCACCTGTTGGCCATTTGATAAATGCTTGAAAGAGTGCCAGCCCCCTTCGGCCTTAAGCCACAAATTCTTGACATTAACCCACTGTAATGTCTTCTCGGTCCGTTAACACGACTTTTACCCGCATCGATAAATAATTGATTTGATTGCCGTGTCACAATTTAAGTAAGAGATAGCGAGAGCGGGGGCACGGGGCGAGCGTGAGAGAAGCTTTCCCAAGCCATTATCAGCCAGCAATAATGGGCTTTAATGGTACCCCGAACTGACGTCTCAGAATGCCAGAGTTGGACTTAATTCACGTGCAAAGGATCCTGTAACAGCGCGTTGAGCTGCGATCGCTTGCAACATGTTGCAGCTGGCAGCAAACATTGCAAAGGGCCGTTCAACAAGTTGCGCTTGAGCGAGTGTGAGCTGTTTGGTGGCATTCAAGTTGGCTTCAATTTGCATGTGAAACCTCTCAAAAATAAGTTGGATTGGTCACACCAATAGAATTTTCGAGTTATATAAAAATCTATAAATACTTATAAAAAAGAAAAGAAAGAAGAATTGATCAGTTACATACCCATCAGTCCCTGGATTCTCGAATGTTGTTCTGCAATATAAAAGAATGAAATAAGATTTACTAATGAAATTCAAGAATACTGCTTATGACATTACTATATAAAATATAAATATATGTATTTATGTATAATATATATATATATAATATAATATAATATAATATATATTATGTATGAGTAAATGTGTGCTTATATAATTTTCTTAAGGAATTTATTTATTTATCACAAAGTTGATTTGATTTTAAACTGTTTAATTTGCACTTCTCTCTCTCTTTTACAATTCTTATAAACTTAACTATGACGTACAGGGTTATGGCAACTGAAGCTTTATCTTCATATCTTCACGACTCTTCCCAACTTGGACTATACTTTTATTTTTATATTTCTTGTCTCTAGCTTTCCGTATCTCTTTCATTAGTGCCCTCTTTTTCTCTTCGTCTGTCCATTTCGTACTTCTTTATTGCCTTTCTCTCTTCATCTTACTCTTTTTCTGTTTTACGTTGTCTCTATCTCTTTCTCCGCTTATATCTCTCATTTTTTAGACTTCTCCTCTAACTTCTGTCTCTCACTATTTCTCTTTATTTTTCTCTTTCTTCTCTTATTTCCCTTACCCTTTCTCTCCCTCTCTCCCTCATTTAATATTAAATAATAATCATATTCCATTCAACTTCACTTCAACGCTTCATAAACTCGCCAAGCCAACCTCGCTCACTCACAGCTTCCTCGAACTCGGCTCAAACATGTTCGCTGCGCCAGCTGATTGAATAGTTTTTACAAATTTCATTTCAACTGGCCGTCTGCCAGTTCTTATACGACAAGCGCGTTCAACGGTTGACCCGGGTTCCGAAAAACCAAATAGAAAGAAAAACCCCTAAAAATAAAACTGAAAAAAAAGCATAAAATTGAAACTGAAATCGAAACCGTGTGGCGTCGCGTGTTGGGGATCGTTTTGCATTTTGTCGGCTCAGCTCTTTAATTGTGTCACTAATGAGCCGCATTTATGTTAATCTCGGCACCCGGGCCGAGCCCATCTAAGCCTTTCAAGCGGTCGAGCCGACAACGATGCCGACGACGACGACGACGAAGTCGATGATGTCGACTCCTGCGGCATCTTTATCGCGCGCTGTGTGAATTAACATACAACATACGAAACACACTCACACGATACAAAGATTTCAAAGTGTCTCTTCCTCTCTCTCTCTCTCTTTGTCTACCTGCTGGATTCTTCGTTTTTGGTAGTTTTCACCTGCTGCGCCGTTTATGGTTATTGCCGCAATTTGGTTGTGACAGTCGGCAGGCGCTTTATCATAAATTAAAAAGTCGTGTAGTCGCAGAGTCGCACAAGTCTCTGCTGCTCGATCAGTGCGAGTGGTGCAAGTGATGTGAGTGGTGCGAGTGGTGCGTGTGGTGCTGATGCTGATGCTGCCGTTGCCGTTGCTGTTGCCGCTGATGAATGATGCGCTGTTAAAGCCAAGTTATTTTGCATGAATGAAATCGCAACGAGACGAGACGTGATAAACGAGCTGCTTCCACTCCAACTCAGCGCTCTCCGAACGATGACTTAATTTAAAACGCCGCTACACAGAAGGTGTTAATTAGCATATGAACAAATACATCAACAATAACAACAAAAACTATTTCGGCAATCTCAAACTGAAATTCAAACTCAAACTCAAACTCAGTCTACGATCTGCAGCTTCGGTTTGTTTATTTTTGCTGTCGTCTGCTCTTTGAGCTCAATAATAAAAAAAAGCTATCAAATGTCTGCAATTCATCAGTAAAAATCTATATATGTATATATATATAGACATATATATACATACAAACGATAATAACAAATATGGTGCAAAGCTCGACAAATTTTCTATGGCGAGTTCTTAAGTTTCCGAGCCGCGCATTTAGCATGAAAAGAATATGAAGAATTATTGTATTTTTATTTGTTTTCCTGTTCGTGTTCGTGTTCGTGCTCGTGTTCGTGCCTGTGTTCGTGCTTCTGCCTGCTCATTTTCCTCAACAACGTAGCCATGTGGAAAATACACAACAAACTCTTAATATACTTACTCTGGATTATGGAAATAAGGTATAGTACAAAAACCAACCTAGACAACAAGAAGAAGAACAAATCTTCCGATCGTCTGGCTTCATTCTTTCAATGAAAGCCGCCGCCTCAATATAGAATCGATCGACGATCGTTTTGTTCTTATGCTAAATAGTTTTCATTCTTATTTGTCGAGATAAATCGACAAAGTTGTGTTCCAAATAGCTTGAGAACTCTTTTATGGGTTTAGACAAAAGCGGGGAATTAGTGGGCAGAGAACAGTGGCTTTATTTTTGGACTAAGCATGTGATTCTTTTTAGACAAAGTTACTTTAGGTGGAGAGAATTATAAACAGCAAATACAAGTTAGATTTAAGGATATGTCCATAGTTATATTTCGTGTTATTAGTCGTAGATTACTGAGTTTTTCAATTCATATAGAGAGGGTCAGAGACATATGTCTATCACATTTCGTCTCTGTTTTTCTTTTACCATATGAGTTTCTATAATTATATAATTCTTGAATTGTATATCTCTCTTCTCAATTTCTGAACCTCTATATCTATATCTCCATTTTTCCGTCTCTCCATTCCCCAAATTTATCCACATCATCTTATATGTATCTGTCTCTATCTGCAATAGTAATTCAAGTACCACGATCAACATCTTAATTAATCATTAAAATCATCAGGCATCTCGAAAAGTCCAGGGTATTCGATGTGAATTAACATACTGTCACAGCTAGTTATGTTTGCTCTCTTTTTATTGGATTTACGGTTTTCTTTTTGCTTATCAATATCAAATCTTGCGCCGCTGTTGACAACTGTTTCCTTTCGATCTCAACAAAGCAACAGTTAAGATCTCAGCGAATCGCTAATTTTCATCGGTGTAAAAAGACGAGAGAAATCAAAGAGGAAAAGAGGGAGAGTGTGAGAGGGGGGAAATTACAAGGAGTTGTATGTAAATTGTTATCTATATACGCCCAAACACAATACGCCCAATCACAGCTCAGCTGCTGATCTCGTCGATCGTCGATCGTCGATTCTAGTGGAAAGCAAGCAATAAAAATAACAACAACAACAGCAGCAATAGCAACAGCAACAACAGCTGCAGAAAACAGCGGGAAAAACGCTGAAAAATCTCATTAAAATGGGCAATTAAATGATGGCAACAGCAACTAAAACCAACTGACAGACGGACAGCATGACAGACCGTCGGACAGACGGACAGACAAACGGGCGTGTGTGAGGCAGTTACGAGTGCCATTTTCCAAAGACAAACACAGTTTGCCAATCAAAAAACTTGGCTAAAGCAGGAGCAACGGGAGCAGCAACAACAACGACAACTGGAAATCAATTTTTGCCATAAACTCATCAACGTGCCCGACTCTCTGTGTGTTATGAGTTGTGTGTTTCGGCTGCTATCTAATTGCCTTGGCGCAGTCAGTTGCGAGTATCTAAAAGATACGGCGGCGTCGGCAGCCTCTCGACTTGGGATTGTTCCAGTGGGCTGGTCTTGTGGGCAGCTACGCCGCCGCCGCGGCGGCCAGCTGAACAACAATGCGCATCGGCAGTAGCGGCAGCAGCAAAAGCAGCAGAAGCAACAGCAGCAACAACAGCTATGAACAAGTAAGAGTGCTCTAGCAGAGAGAGTACCAGACTAGCGAATATCCTGCAGATAGGTAGAATAGGAAGTTAGCGGAAAAAGGCTGAGAAAATAAGTTGGTAGAGCGAGTAAAGAGGCAAATATAGAAATTCGATATTTATTGATTTTAGATCAAGTTTGTTGATATCATTATTATATTTTATTATTATATTATAAGCTTAGGGATGACTCATGAGAACTATTTAACGATCTCTGGGGATTTCTATAAAGCAAAAATAAAAATAAATAATCATTTCTAATCGAACTTAAATACAACAAGTGATCCCTTTGGTGTATGTTCTAATAGCTTAACTTCATTTAGAATGTATGTATATAAATATGTATTACTCAAATCACATTACAAATCATGCTCAACTCCTGCACACCCAGCTTTCTCCATATATGTAAGGAGTACAGGGTATACAAAGGCTTGCTGACCAGTTAACAGGTTGCCCACAAAAGGGTCTTAACCCAGAAAAAAATGCAGCATCGCTTGTAATTGGGGTTACTGCACAATCTTAAAGCGCTCCAAATGGCATGTTGTACAAACAGGAAACACAGACAAACAGAGAGTGAGAGAGAGGGAGAGAGAGAGAAGTGAGTGTGTACAAGAGAGAGCAGGAGGCTTGTTACATGCCTTGAACAATTGAAGCTCATGGGCTTGCAACGTGCAGACAAACGCTCAAATTGTGATCAAGATCGTCGTAAGTCGTTGCCAGTTACAAGTCCAAAAATGGCCTTTCGAGTGGTTCCTGGGGCCGAGCTGTCCGGCAGGCGCGGGAGCTGTTGGTGGTGCTCATTGGTTGCCAGGCGGATCGTTTTGTACTTTTAGATGAGTGATCGACTCGAGCACAAACAAAACTATCTGCGCTTGATCTGTCTGTTTGTCTGACTAGCAGCTGGCCGGCTGCCTGGCCGCTTGGCTGGCCGCGACTCTCATTTGGTCAGCTTGTTGTGGCTGCATTTGCCAATTGCCCATGACGAACGATACGTTTGGCCTTACCTGTTGCCATTCGGCCAGGGAGACCCTGGTCATACGTCTTTCGCGGCTCAATTACGTCGTTCGTCGTCCGTCGGTCGCCAGGATTGAGCACAATTGTTGCCATTTGCCGTGGCAACGACATATATTTTTTCTCTCTTTTTCTTGGCCAAGGCTCGCTTTATGCATTGTTGTTGTTTATTTTTTTTTTCTTTTTGGTTTTTTTATTGATGGCATGTTGAACAGCTTTTATGGGTTTTCTTTTAGTTTGGGCTTGACTCTGTGTGCTGTGCTGCCAGTGCCCCGGCACCGCCCACTTTACATTGCAGCTGGACACGAGGCCACAAACTTTCAAATGCCGTGGCAAAACAAAACCGAAACAGCACAGAAAACTAAGACCAACGCTGCATTTTGAACTGAACTCGGCCTCGTAGTCAGTCGCATTGTTTGAATTAATGTGGCTTTGTGGCTTCCGCCTCCAATTGGCGCTTTATTTTGGCTACACACTCGTAAATTTTCGGCCAGCGGGCAGAGCGCCACGAACATGTCAGCGTTCCATGTAATTACCCACGGCCAACGCAAGCGCCAGGTTCAGGTCCGCAACAACAAGAAGAATGCAGTTAAAGATGCAGATGCAGATGGAGATGTAGATACAGATACAGATACATATGTCGCTACAGATGGAAACACAGATACAGTATACAAGTTACAGATACAGATACAGATACAGATACAGATACAGATACAGATACAGATACAGATACAGATACAGATACAGATACAGATACAGATACAGATACAGACACAGATACAGATACAGATACAGATACAGATAGAAATGGAGATATGATTACGAATTCGCTGAGGACATAGCTAAAGATGCAGATTTAGTTACAGATCTATATATGCATCCAGATGATATATGTCCGCACTGCACACATAATTTGAGGCCTGCTTTAATGTTGAGCGGCTACCAGAGAGACAAACTAAAGCCCACCGCAGTTTTCAAGACAAGGCAATTGGCACAGCGGTGGGTCGCTTAGAGCTAGACGCTAAATATGCACATGAAGAAAATTTATGGGCCATCAAAATAGGTTGAAGCAAAAAAGGGTCTAAGAACCTGACAAGGGGTCTTCCTTTAAGCAAATATTATATTCTGATGAAATGTTGTGGAGAATGTGAAGTAAGCCTTGCTTAGGAATGAATGAAGTTGAAAGTATTTATGATTTGGATTAGATAAGTTTTCTACATTTAAAGATTATTTTATGGTATTCTAAGGGATTTTTGGGCATCTCGAGAACAATTATGGAGGAATCATTTTACTCTTGGGAATTAGTTTCTCATTTTATGCTGTACATATGGGACTATAGCTATAATAGCGAATTGATCGTTTTATAATCAACAGATTTGATTAGCTCTTTCTACGACATGCAAATAATGGCAAAATTGAGAGTTTACTTAGTATCTTAGGTTTCATATATGATAATTTATTAGTATTACAGGGTATCTATTGACTAGAAGGCTGAGCTCCTTCTACTATCTCTCAGCAAATTTACATTTAAAGTGATGATTTATCATTTTTAGCTTTTATTTAAGATTTCTGATAAATTTCAATTTTTTACTTTGTGAAATGCCCCAATTATTCTCTCAGTGTAGGCCTCGATGCCCTTTTGGGAATCACACGTTGCGCTGCTCCTGCGCCTGCCCATAGTTCTGCCAGTTTGCAGGCCCAGTTACGCGCTATATTTTTTTGCGTTTGTCTGCGCTCTGCGCTTTGCGCTGTGGTCTGCTCTGCAACGCCTGCGCGTGAAAATATTAAAGTCATATTTTTATGAGCCTCCAAAGTGCGCATTAAGAGCTGTTGTTGTTGTTATTGTTGTTGTTGTTGTCGTTGCTGCTGTTTTTTGGTTTCTTATTGACTCGCTGTGCGCGCTTAGGCATTTATGTTTATATGCTCGGGATACGAGATATAAGTGGTTAGGCATCAGGAGTCAGCTTCCAGCATCAACTTCAGCTCCAGCTCCAGTTGCAGTTGTTGTTGTTGTTGCCATTTGCTAATTGGCGCTGTGGCTAAATTATGCGACTGGCCTAATCCATTTTTAATGATAGCTGCCCCACGAATGCAGCAAATCACATATTCGACTCATTCAATGATTGGCCAATGGTTTATCGATGGCCCAAAAATATATATATGCGTATATAAACGAGTTTCGATCTTTTTCGTAAATGCCATCAATGCGAAAAGTAATGAAGACAATAAAAATGAAATACCAATAATAATTATTAACTGTATGGTTAGCGCAGAGGCGGAAGTCAGCTACTGGAAAAGCAAGACGTAAAACTGGAACTACGCTTTTTAGTCTCGATATATATGGGATTTGCATTGCTTCTTTGTTTCCCTGACATTTTAATTTATTTATTTGTTTAACTAATATATTAAACAAGTTATTTGGCAAGCAGCATTGACATCATGCATAGTCTCTGCCTTCATGATTTATTGTATTCAGCAAATATGGCAAAAGTATCAAATGTGATATATTAAACAAGATTTTCTCTTACAAAATTATAAGCTCAATATATCACAGTCCATGATGATCTCTAGGCATATCCCATAAAAGTTTGGCACTCAGCAAAATATTTTTGAACATTATCAAGATTTAATTTAATGTATGCAAAACAATTGACCTCAAAAATATTGGAAAGCTTTTAGATAGTAGAGCCTAATATAATACTTTTATTATTAAAGGGAACATTCAAAATTATAATGATCATCCTAAAGGCAATAATATTTACCACTAACTACAACATTTCTGTCAATAATAATGCAATTCCTAATGACAACCCGACTAATAATCATGTTAATCATAATTAATTGGCTTGTATTAAGAGAGTAATACAAGGCATCGCTCCAACTTCATGCAATTAATTGAGTTGTTTATAATTGAACCTCCGTCTATGCATGTTTTGTTTGTCCGCACAACCCTGGCAACTCTGGTGCCATATCATTGATATCAAGTTCATGACAGGTCCTTGCTCTCTCACGCATCACACGTTAAGCTGGGAACAAGAATCTAAATCGTCGCAACAAAGCCAAAACACAAAAAGCAACCAGGGAAAAAAGGGTCACGAAATGAAGGCGTAGACCCAAACGTGAAGCCTGTGCCTCGATCTAGAGCCGAAGATAAAAGAGACGAACAGCAGCAGGAAGAGCCGCATAGCTAAGGTTAGGGCAAGGTAAAGTAAGGCCATCTAAAACAAAAACATGAAGAAAAGGAAAAAGAAGCAAAAGCAAAAGCGGTGCAAAACACAAAGCACAAATCAAGTACACGTGACTCGGACGTCGGTTGACGCTGCGTAAGTGGTGCAGTGGTGCGGAGGCTCGGAGGCTCGGAGGATGGGTTCGGTTTAAGTTGATGATGAAATTGTCGACGTTGACATGCAACAGGCAGCAGGCAGCTGGCAACACGGAATGGAATGGAGCCACATGGAATGGGGCAGCAACGCGCTTCAAGTGGCAACGACAAATTAAATAAGGCTCGGCGGAAAAAACAGCGTTTGTGGAACAAAACTGAACAAGCTGCGAAAAAAAACGAGCCAGAGTGCTGTCTAGGCGGAAGTGCTAGACTAGAAGATACCCTGAAGGGGCGAACTTCGAGATAATGTGTTGGGAGTGTCAAAACTGTTCGATGAATTATTAGAAATTTGATAGCTGGACATACGTACTATTATACTTAAACTCGCATATTCTTATACACTTTTATTTCGTAGATGTATAAGCGGATATGAATCAGCATTATACTCTTATATTATTAAACATTTACGTATTTATATATATTATAAGAGTGTAGAACAGTATAGCTGTATAATATTATACAGATACACTTTTCTCTATAATATTGTACACTTAAACTCCTCGACACTCTTTTAAAAATATATCCTTATACACTAATATAGCTGTGTAAGAACATAATCAAACTTAACTCCTCTTATATTGTAATACTATTATAAACTCATAGACACCAATAATATAGATATATACTCTAGCCAATATACCCTTATTACCCTTATTCCAATAGGGTCAGGGTATATGAAAAAAAAAACAAAAGGCTTCGATGAAAAGAGAGCGATAGCTGCTGCCCATTTGTTGTTCTTGTTGTTGTTGTTGCTTGGTTGTTGTAGTTGTTGTTGTTATTGAGGTGGGCATGACGGTCACGCTGTGCGAACGCACGAAAAGCTATTGACTGACTGACAAACGGATGCGCTGACAGATCGATCAACGTAGTTTAACAAAGTTAAAGTTGAAGGTTGGCAACGGTGGTTTTGGTGGTTCGGTGGCTGGTGGTTCGATATTTTGCGACGGCCACTGAAGCATTGCAACCACACAACAGCCAGTGGCTCATTGTTGTTGCTGTTGTTTAAGTTGTTGTTCGATCTGCTGGTGATCGCATCCTGGCCAGCGCGCCGCGTGGTCGTGCCTGTTAAACGAGCCTAATTATTAGTTTACTACCAATTTTGGTCTTCGGGGCCTCGGCTGCATGTTAACAACATGTACAACAACCCATGAGCAACAACAACAGCAACAGCACTGAGCAAGAGTGTTGCAATGATGACTGCCAACTATGGAGATACCCTGTATATATACTATTAGTGTCCTGTGACAAGTCTTAGCTATGAAATTATTAAATTTAAGATTAAATTCGAGCAATGCAGTAATAGAGGCATCTCAGAAGTTTATTTAGGTATGGCTCTATTGATATCTGGCTTGACTGCTTCACTCTTGGTAGTGTATTATTGTCGATTGTCAACAATCGATAATTACAATTGGTAATCAAATAAAAGAAAAGAAAATTGTAACTCTTTGGGAATATTTAAACTAAATAAGATCTTTATAGTCCAACACACCTATACTAACTCATCATACCCTTTACAGGGTATATTACTGCAGATTGAACTGAAAACGATCGTCGATTGTTGTAGTTGGCCGTTTCCAGTTTCCAGTTGCCAGTTGAAGGGTTAATTTGGGTGAGCACGTAGACCGACTCCGTCTTCCCTTTTCCTCACTTTCTCCCCCCCCCCCCCCTTCTTCTTCTTCTTCTCTCATTTCTGTAAGCTTTGTAATTTCTGTAAATTGATTTAATTGGCCCAATTATAAATGCGTTGTAAACATGGGCGAAAGCATTGAACAAAACTGTTGTAGCCCATTGACAAGACAGAAATGGAATCGGACTGACAGCAGCAGCTCCGTGCCCAGAGGATATAATACAGCTGTGCACCTCGATATATATTTAAATACATGTATATAATGAATATGCATAGCTGTTCGTGTTTTGGGCGCCTGCGCAGCTGTTTGATTGGCTTTTTTGTGTTGGCCAATCGACATGCAGACAATTGCTCGTTATGCATCCAATGAATGCGGCTATGGAATGCTACTATATTCTATGTGAGAGTGTGATAATGTGTGTGTGAGTGTGTGTGTGTGTGTGTGTGTGTGTGTGTGTGTGTGTGTGTGTGTGTGTGTGTGTGTGTGTGTGGGAAGTGGCTATACGAGCTATACATGCCATTCACAAATGCTCTTCCTACGACTCCGTGAGCGTTTATTGCTTATGACTTGCTTAATCTTTAGAAAACGAGCTTAAAGAAATAGCTGTAAAGTTATTGTCAAAAGACAGGTATTAGACAGTCAAGCTAACTTCTATGAAATTATATGTAATTATAATAGATATTTAAAATATCCGTTAGATACATATCTACTGGTTAAGTAGAGCAAGTCAGACGAACTCATTTTACTTTCTATATCTGCCATTTACAGGGTATTACGTTTTATCATTGTGGGCATTCCTTATGTAATTTGATCCCTAGACTGGTCCACTATTCTCAGAAGACAAAAGACAATATAGTAATGCGATTTGATTCATTCATTTCTACTTCAAATTATCTTCCTTATTCGCCAATAAAATGCTGTGCAGTGCATAATTTGATATTTAATAAATAATTTTGCAACTACTCCTCAGCTATTTGCTGAATGCTGCATTAGCAGCCGCAAGAGAAACGCCATCGTATTGAGTAAACAATAAATTAAATATGACAAAATGGCAAATAAATGCACTAACTAATGTGGATCGATCGAAGGGTAAACAAATAGTTAAACCAGAAAACTGATGAGAGTGTATGACTAGGAAATACCATGAACTTTGAAAACAAACGAAAAATATATAAAATTTGATGACTCTTTATGGTTCAAGTTTGAGGGATTTAGGTTGTGTTTAAAAGAACAACGTTAAAATTTTTATTTTTGCTGAAATTGACAAAATCGATTGTCGTATCAAGAAAATATCAGTATAGCAATAAGAGTAATAATATTAATTTATAATATCCTTTGAAATCCAGATTGATGAGCTCATGCAGTCGGTCAGACAATTAGGCAGATGATTAGGAGCCTCAGATGTACAGAATGTTAGATTGATATACAAACAAACCAAAAAGCTGAACAGATAATTAGAGAATCAGAGGGACAGAAGAACTGAGAGACAGAAAGATAGAGAAACATATAAACATACAGATACAAATAGTCAGCTAGATCAATATTACTAGATCGACTTAGCTTGTTCATGTGTTCAAAAATATATATCTGCACTCAAAAACACCGACCACGCCTCTTTCTGTCTGTTCTACACATTGTCACTAAATCATGATACCCTACTTCTCTCTCTACCATTTTTCAATAGTATGAATGAAAAACAAAAAAAAATAAAAACAAAAGTCGTGCTTACTGCTCAATAAATGCCGCCAGCGATCAATTCATTTCCATTTCAGTTTGCCATTGCCAGGGAAATAGCAACACTAACAACAATAACAACAACAACAACAACAACAATTGAGAACTGGCCACGAGTCAACGTTTAAAAAAAAGTCGCAATTGGCCAATGGAAAAAGCAAATGTGCCGCACTCAAAGGCAAGATTAATGCGTTCAAATTGAAGCTGTTGTTGCAGTTGTTGTTGTTTTTTTTTTTTTTTTTTTGTAGTCAGGTGAGTGAGTGGCATGCTTTTAGGGGGCGTAGACAGTTTTACTGTCAGTTTTAGTCAAAATAATGCCGCCAGCTATATTATTAGCCATAATTACATATGCATCTCAAGCATCTAATCATGAGGAGAGAAGCTCAAGCCAAACCAAATCAAAAACCTCGCATGTCTAATCGAAGGCTTTAAATGCCAAACTGTTCAGAGCTGCTGACATAATCTCCAGTAATAAGCAACTAACGTTATATAGTTAATGCCTAATTGGATTAATGGAGTGCCCAATAAATGACTTGCAAATTGCGAGCTATGCAAACTCAGGAATTTCTCTTGCAATTATGAGAAAAATACTTGAATGAAGGAAGATATTTAGTTTACGCTTCGGAGAACTGGGAAGGGGACAAGTCAGGATAAGACATAGATATATAGAATAAATTAAGGTATTAAATAGAAGAAAGAAGAGTGAAAAAGAAGATGGGAGATGAAAGATATAACATAGAAGAAGATAAAAGGTGCAAGAGAGGAGATAGAAGACATAAAGTATGATAAATCAGACAAGATAGAAGACAGAAGCAAAAGGTAGAAGAAATAAGATATAAATATTTAGAAATATAGAAAACATAAAACATAAAATGGAAAATCGAAAGTATATTTTCAACATATCTATAATTTACAGGATATCTATAGTTTACAGAATATCTCTAATTTACACGGTATCATTAATATATGAATTTACATTCCGCTTTCTCGTCAGATTAGTATCCAGCTTTACGTCTGTCATGCTCTGCGGCCGTATACCCGGTCTAACGATGGGTCAACGTCAGCTATGCAGCGAGATGCCTGATGCGTTGATCGCACTAGGTGAGGGTCAACAGCTCGGCGCCCACGAGTGTCAGCATCAGTTTCGTGGCCATCGTTGGAATTGCTCGGAGGTGTGGCAACGCAATGTGTTCTCACATGTTGTACCAATAGGTGAGTAGAGAGAGAGAGAGAGAGAGAGAGAGAGGAGGGCGAAAGAGAGAAAGAGGAATTAAACTTCTATGATATAATTCAATTATATCTAAGATTTACTTCTTAACCTTCTATGAAAATACTCTAATACACATCTCTTCTTTCTCTCCACTAAATTTTCTCTCTCTCCCTTCTAGCTTCTAGGGAGGCTGCTTACACTTATGCAATAGCCAGCGCTGGTGCAGCCTATGCAGTAACTGCGGCCTGTGCGCGAGGCAACATCTCGCTCTGCGGCTGCGATGTGCGGCACAAGACGTCACCGCCGCCGGAGCCCTGGAAATGGGGCGGCTGTTCGGCAGATGTAGAGTTTGGTATGCGTTATACGCGCAAATTTATGGACGCACGTGAACTGGAGCGAGATTCGCGTACGCTCATGAATTTGCATAATAATCGCGTGGGGCGAACGGTGCGTATGCATAATATATCAAATATAAATCAATTTTCAATAATAATTCTGTGTAAACCCCCCACTCCCACCTGATCTATTAGCTGGTGAAGAAGCTGCTGCGCACTGATTGCAAGTGCCATGGCGTTAGCGGCTCGTGTGTCATGAAAACCTGCTGGAAAAGTTTACCGCCCTTTCGCCTGGTCGGCGAGAAGCTAATGCAAAAGTATCAAAAAGCCAAAACTGTGCAGGCCCTGAGAGGCAAACGTGGACTGAGATTAGTATTAAGCAGGTGAGTAGAGAGTGAAGACTACATATATATATGATAAAGTCCCCTCCTCATCTCCAACTCTCTTTCAGAAAGAAGCAGCAGATGGCGCAGAAGCCCTCGCTGATGGCGCCCAAACGCATGGAGCTGATCTACTTGGAGGCATCGCCCAATTATTGTGAGCGCAGCATTCAGACGGGCACACTGGGCACAATGGGTCGCATCTGCAATCGCACTGGTCATGGCCCACAGAGCTGTGATCTTTTGTGCTGTGGGCGTGGCCACAATACACAGCACATACAGCGAAGTCAGCAATGCAGATGTCAGTTCCATTGGTGCTGTCAAGTGGAGTGCGAGGTGTGCGACGAGAGTTACGAAGAGTTCACATGTAAATAGAAAATGGTTTGTCCAAAATGAACAGGCAGACGGAAAGACAGAAAGACAGACAGACAACTAAGCCAGTAAAAGACGCAAATGTTGCTAGTATTACTTAGTTACGAATAGTTCTAAATGATTCTAATGTTTCTAGTATTATGCGAAATATAATGTATTACACACACACACACAGACACAAATGCTAGCCATAAGACACACAGACATTCACGAATAAATAGTTTTATAATGTTAAAAAATGCGATTAAATGATTATTTGTTGTTGGATTTTAATTGAAGGGAGGAGTTTATGTCTGTAAAACTCTATATTTCAATGAGTAAGTATATAAATATATGAAGCTAATATACATATCATATATCTGAAATCTTTAAATTTTCGTTAAAGCTTAGTAAATTTCACGATGAGTAAATATTAATAATAATTAAATGTTTGTAATTACTTTTAACTTAATTTTAGATCGTTTCAATAATTTTAAATATCATATCTCTCTTCTAAAACCTGAGTTCAATAAAATTATAAGTTTTTTATTTATCTGATTTTTAAGTCTAGCTTCAAAATTAATAAATAAAATAAATTGAAGAAATTTATTAAAAATTTCTTTGTCAAAATATCTAATAAAATAAACAACTAAATATTAAAAAAAAAAATAGTTTTCTATTAATTTGTAAAAAACTTTTAGTATATTCATTTGAATTTTAATATTTATAGAAATAAATCTCCGAAAAAATTATATATTTGTCATCCAAAGCGCGTCAGTCTTTTCAAATGATGAAAAATCATTGCATACTTTTAGGATGTTGATTTTAAGTTGTAGCATTGCCAGCCAAAAGAAACTGCAGACCGACCAAACGTAACAATTCGAATGCCGTTACGTATTAGTGTTACAGCACACACACGGCGTAACGGCAGCAGCCGAAAACGTAACGGAGACCGTTGCAAAGGAATTTCATATTTTACTATTGGAATTTTCATTTAGCCGCACAATACGAAAAGCGAAAGACCATTAACCAAGAGAGAGTGTGAGAGAGAGAAGGAGTAAAAGAGAGAGAGAGAGTGGCAAAGAGAGAGAGAGAGATGGACTGCAAGAGAGCAAGAGTGAGTGTTGAGAGAGTAAGGGAAGACTGCGCGAGCGCGATAAAAATTCATTGATTGCAATCAGGAAATTCCGAGCGAACAAACGCCAAATGCCGAATCTGCTCTTCACTATAGTTGGCAGCAGCAGCAGCAACAACAATGCTACGAAACTCACCTCGCAGCGAAGCGGACTACGACTACGTTTACGTTTTTGGCTATGGCTTGGCTTATATGTGTCGACTATAACAGCGACTGGCACGAGCGCACAGCGCTCAGTACATTGAGGGTAGTTGTTAGTTGGACAACGGCGTTGCCGAAAAAACAAAATACCAAAAATTAAATTGCATATACATACATATATATATAAATACACATACATATATACATATGTGAAAAAACGGGCCCTACGAGCTGCCGCACAACACAATTTTTTGGGTTAGATTATACACACACACAAACACACACGCGTGCACATACACATGCTCATGTATGTCTGTGTGTGTATCTGTAAAAAGTATCTTTTAGCAGCAATACAAAAAAAAACCAAAAAAAAGCTAACTTAAATGCCAAAAAAAGGGCTAAATAAATAAAGCTACATCAAATTTAGTGCGAAAATAAATGTGAAAAAATTAATAGAAAAATTTGCAAAAAAAAATCACAAAAAATTAAATGTGTATATGTGTAGGCTGACATGTGTGCGTGAGTGTAACTGTGTGTGTGTGTGCGTGTGTGCGTGTATAGTAGCAATTCTGCTTTAGGCCGCAACTGCACCCTGGATACAGAAAACTGATTTCCTGCAAAATTGTGCGAAAAGAAATGATAAGGCCAAGCAAAAACTGATGTGCAAAGCCTACATCAAGCATACATCAAGCAACAAACAAACATAAATCAAACATTTATAGACTCAAGTCAAGCGTATAGGCGCAGCTATAACCAATATATTATATTGGACATGTTAAACGCATATCGATTGATGGAAGAAGAGAAAGAAAAATTTATTATAAATTGCTTCAACCTACATATAAAGCATACACACACACACGCACAGCTATGAGCTGTATAACAGTAGACACACACACTCACACATACTCGCACACTCTCTGAAGTTGGGGTTCGGTGCGCGGGGGCGTGTAACATAATGTAGCCAGCGGGGAGCACGGGAATGGGAGCTGGCGTTGGGAGGGGTAGGCGTGCTGGGGTTCTGGTAGCCCTTATGTCGTTAGCTTCGTTTAGTGGTTCGTTCGGTTCGTTACGCTAACGTTACGTAGACGCTTACGTTACAACGTAGCGCGCGCACACACTCCGGCAACTCCGTGAAGCGCACAACTCCCACTCTCACGCGCTCAACGCCGTGGCCTCTGTGTGTATGAGTGTGTGTGTGTGTGTGTGTGTGTGTCTGTGAGTGGGCGCAAATGTGTGTCAGTAGCCGAGAGAGAAAGAGAGAGGAATGACTGTGGGAGCGAGAGAGCGTGTGGCAGTGCTCTAGCCAACTTCAAAAAAACTTCGCACAGCCCTTACAAATCACTCGTTGAGCACGCAGCACTCAAGCAACAATGCGAGCATAAAAAATTAAACATAAAAAAATAGAGACACACATATATATAGATATGAATGAATATATATATATGTGTGTAATAAAGTGCTTTAATTAACTGTGTATAAAACATACATATATATTTTTATATTAAATTAAAAAGTTCAACAGCTTAACTCAAGTGCGGTTTGCGCGTGTTTTTTGTTCCAACCCAACAGCCATGTACATACATAAAAGGAATTAATAATTTATACATATATGCATTAAACTAACAAGCGGCTATTAACAAAATGCAATTAGTCAAGAAAAAATAACAGCAAAAGTTTAGAAAAAAATTCCAAAAAATTAAACAAAAGTGAAAAAAGTGAGAAAAACAAAATTTTAAAATTCAAATTTAGCAGAAACGGAAATGCAACCACAGCAACAACAACAACTGCAGCAGCAACAGCAAGAAGCCTACATACACACGCACACACACACACACACATAGGCAATGTATGTGTGTGTCAAACATAAATTTGCTAGTAGAAACAAATTGTTGAGCTAAAGGCAGCAGCAGCAGCAGCAGCAGCAGCTAAAGGCTCAAGTTGGAACTGGAACTGGAACTGGAACTGAAGCTGGAGCTGGCTAGAGCTAAAGCTGGAACTGCAGCTTATACATATATATAGCTAAATTATATATCAAATAAATTTCATACGCCGCGTGGAACTTCAAAGCATTCAAAATTCATCGTCTAAGCAAAGCGGGTGAGCAGCTCTTGCAAATATACATATCTCTATGCATAATATAAGAAATTTATGATCAAGACAAGACACACACAAACACACATACACAAACGCACACACACACACACACACACACGTATGCATTGTAAGCTCTATTGATTTTCTGCGATTGTCTTGAGTAAACATAAAACAAAACCAATAAAGTTCCCTAAGATCTACTAACTAATTATTCTCTGCCTGTGTATAACTCTCGTATATCTCGTATAACTCGTATAACTCGTATGTCTCGTATGTCAGTGTCTTATATATACCTATATATAGCTTATTTTTAATACAAACTAAACAATTTTGCATAGTTCTTTAGTGTTTGTTGTGCCTAGTTTTAAGCTATTCGCTCTTAGACTTAAGTAGTTCTTAGTTTAATTACGCATACGCCCCGTAAACTGTATTTATTTGATATATTTGATATATAGACAGACATATATATGACCATATAACTAGGCTCATATTTAGATTAGCTGTCAAAGTTCCTACACTTTTTCAATTTATTTTGATTTTAATTTGACTTTTGTATTTATTTTTATTTCACACGAAAAGCAATTTTCAAGTATTTTGCCCCCAAAAAAAACTCGTACTGCCCTAGGTTATAAAAGTGCCTGCAGCGGCATATGAATTGTCATGCGAGTATAGACACACTCACACACTCACACACACACATACATACAGAGAGACACGCAGACAGCGCATTGACAGCGCATATATATAATAAAGTATTTCGACTTTTTTTATATACATATAGAGATTGCCTACTGCCACGCCTACTCGCAAGGCTGCGTGTTTGTTTTAATGCTTAAGCGAGGGCTTAGCTATGTGTAAGTGTATGTGTGTGTGTGTGTGTTTGTGTGTAGGGTTGCTTGGCATTGCTTTGGTTTTAGTTACAAGTCGTCATATCGTCATTCGCTGCTTGCTTTTTGTCTTAGGCTTTTTCTGTTCTAATTTTAGACGGGTGGAATAATTTTTATTGATTTCAAATTTTAACCTTATTTTATGTGGCTGCGTGTGTGTGCGTGCGTGTGTGTGTGTCTCGCAGCATAGGCCACAAAAAAAAACTAAAGAAAAACAGAAAAGAAACGAAATGTAAGAAAGCTAAAGAAACGCCGCCAAATGCGGCAAATGCTTTACGATGACGCTATTGTTGAATCGTCACATGTATGTGTGTGTGTGTGTGTGTGTGAGTGTGTTCGCGTCTCTTGCTGAGCGCCGCAGCTGCGCAAGCGAGTGTGGTGAATAAACCAAGACGAAGCTGCAAGCTGCGAGCCCACACACAGTTTCAACATGTTTATGTGTGGCAGGGGGCAGCCGTGGGGCTGCATGCCACACGCAGCGATAACTCACAAGCTCAGAGTGCTGATAACACCTAGCTAGTGTCGACTGTAATAGCCGCGAGCATAGACACAGACAATTGCACGCGAATTCGTCAGCAAATGCAAGCCGGAAGTGAGAAAGGAAAAAACAACGAGCGCCTGAAAGTAGGCAACAGAAAGTAGAGCCAAAGAGCTGCATAGCTAAACAGATGCAAATGCAGTTGCAGATAGATATCGATGCAGATACTGATGCAGATTCAGATACACATATAGGTAAACAGATATTGATATGGATAGCTGTAGTTGTGCGCTTTGTTTGCTTAGCAAAGTGCTGAGCCAGGCTGAGCAGATGTGTAATCGAAGACGAGGTCCAGCTATAGCTATGACCTCATCTTGATAGCTGCTGTGTGGCATGTGGCACGTTGTTGTTGCTGCTGTCACGTAAATGGGCACTCAGGCGACACACACATACTTACACACACGCACACACTCGCACACACGCTCGCACACTTTTGCTGCATTTGCTCAGGCATGCAAGTAAACATTTGAATGGTCTTCCGGTCTGCTGATTCGTTTAGCTTTTATTTAGCCGCTGTCGCCATTGCACCCCAGCAAACCCTGCAACCCGCCCTCTCCCTCTTGCCACTGGTTTCTTTTTAAGCCATTGCTTTAGCCCATTCATAAAGCGACGCTGCCTGTGCGCGTCTGCACTTCATTTCTGAGCCCTTCCGTATTTGAGCCTGGCAAAAACGTGCAACTTGTCTTCTACCTTCAATGCAATGGAGAGTATCTTGTGCCTAGCGAGGGCTGCTCAGTAACTTATTGTAATTATTTGAAAGAGTAAACCAATTCTGTGCAAATATATCAAATAAGGTTTCCAGCTGTAGTTTATCAACGAACGAGATGCGGCATAGAGCATTATACTTATATATTGTAGAATACATTCACGTTTAATGTTCTATACACATTTAGTAATTGGATTTGAAGCATAGGCTATAGCAGATAGGTCTATTTAGTGTATGAAATATATATAAAATACAGAGTGTGCAAATGAGCATCCGCCGCATCCACTCACGCGATCCGCTCACGAGTGAGATCGAAAAAATGCACTCACCCTCGATCTCACTCTGAACAAGAATTTTTCGTTTTCGTACGTTCCAATCCGGATGGGATTGGAACGCGTTGAATCTTTTGCGTCTTGCTCTTTGCGCGAGCATCGCCTCGGGATTGAAACGTTTTTGCGTCGCGCAATGTTGCTCTGCAAGTGATGGAAAAAATTTTTGATCATTTGAAAAAGTCTTTGGAGTGTGAGCAAGAGCGCAATAGATCGCTCTTTGCATATATTAGAGCGTGAGCAAGAGCGCAATAGATTTGCTAGCGAAAACAACCCCCGAATGCATGTGCATGCATGCATACGCAAAAGATGTTTTGTTGTCGCGACTGCGTCATAAAAATCACGACCGGACTGAGACGAGAAAAACCCAACAAAAAATGGTTTCTGTCTGAGTGAGAGCAAAATCGCTGAGTGATCGCGACAGACGATCAGTCGCGGACTTTTTTTCGAAAGAGTCAGCGACGGGCGATCACTCGCAGACTTTTTTTCGAAAGAGTCAGCGAAAGAACATCTTGCGCTGACTAATCCGAAACGAGGGATGCTCATTTGCACACTCTGATAAAATATAATAATGCAAATAGTAATCAGTTCAAGTATATTTCTTTTCTCGGTAAAGACAGATATCTTTATATAAATATACTATTCTATCATTTCTGTTGAAATGAAGTTTACCTTTGAATAGCAGACATTTCTCAATCCAACAAATATAAGTGTACTATATATACCATATCCATAGATACAATTTCAATCAAATAAATCGAATAGAGTTGAAAGATCTACTGAATCTAATGGATAGATTGGATGCACCACCTTAACCTTATCATATCTATATAATGATCTAGACTATTTGATGAAACTAAGCATCTGCCTATGGTAATAATACATAGGTTCCTTACAGATATCATACTTATGCTCATGCAATCCATTGAACATAGTTTCCCTATCAAAACAATCTAAGCTATATATAGAATTTTAAACTTCTTACCGCACTTCCTAAGCTTTATTAGCTTTAGTTTAACCAAAGACTCTTTCTTAGCTCTGAGTCTAGCTCTTCCTAAATAGTCTAGATTGCTTCCTATAAACAATAAATATCAATAAATTATCAACATCTTGCTATTTATATTTATATAGATATGCCAATACAGATACCATTGAGAAGTACACTTATTTCACCTAAAGAAAAACTTTGCCTTATATAAAAGTACTTTAAAGTGGTTTACTAAAGCCACCCTCGTTGTCAATCATATGAAGCTCTACCTGCGAGCAGGTGAGTGTGCCGGTGTATATGTAGGTGTGTGCACATACAGCTGAGTGCGACTCCTCTTGGCAGCGACTTGGTCGAGTGGCAATTTGCATGCAATTTGTTTTTGTCTAAATAGAAAAAATAACAACAACAAAAATTTGCATAGAAAGCAAACAGGAGCTGCCATAATGCAAAAGCCACTCGACATTTCTCTCCTCCTCTCGCTCTCTCACTCTCTCTCTCTCTCTCTGTCTCTCTATGAGAGGCTGAGATTTAGGTAAAAAGGTTAAGGATATGCTAGTTGATGTAGTCTAATTTAAATGCAAAAAGAAACACGCTTAATGCTAAATGCTTAAAGTTGAGAAAGGCATAACGGGGCGTATGCGTAATAAATGTATGGCCAGAGGAGGCGTATGCTTAATATGTGTGCGATATGTATGAGCAGTTGGTGTGCGTGTGTGTATGTGTGAGTGTATGTTCTCTCTCTGCTCTATCTTTATTTTGTACCATGTTTGTTCTCTTTCACTTCTTACACTTGCAGATGCAGCCAATTGAAAGAATTTAACATAGAACCAAACAAAATCCAAAAATTATAAAAACTAAACGAACAAAAAGCCAATCAAAACGTGCATATCAAACGACAAAAAAAAACAAATAAAACCAATCAAACGAAGCATTTAACAGGACAACAGGACAGCAACAGCCACAACAACAACAACAACAACAGCAACAACAACCAGAACAACAATAGCAACAACAACAACCACAACAACTGCGTGGGTGCATGCCGCGGATCAGCCGCGGATTATGTCACGCGACGATTATAATCCAGTGAATAGCTCTGGTGTTCGCAGTCCGGGTCGCGTGCGTCGACTGCAGGAATTGCCAACAGTCGATCGGTCACCATCAAGGGATTACGGCGCACGCGGAAGTCCACTAGGTGAACAAACAAAAAAAAAAAACAAGCAAAAAAAAAACTAAAAATATCTATTAGAGTAATGCTTAAAATTAGTCGCAAAGACTAAGCACAAACGTAGCGAAGCACCTCAAAGCTAAAAAAAAATCAATTTGTCTATCTGAAAGATGCAAAAAACAAAACGAAGTACAACAACATCAAATACTAAACACAGCTACAGCTGCTCACGTTTGTGCCAGAAAGAAAAGAGAAAGAGAAAGAAAGAGCTAGTGCAACTCGCAAATTAGTTTTATATTTTAATGCAACTCAATTGGCTTTTAAAACTTATCCAAATTCATATTTATCTACAATAGTACAATTTCCTAGGCTGCATAAAAACGAAATAGGGAAAGTTCAATAAATGTTGAATATACAATAAATATATATAATTTAATAAATGAAAAATATTTAAAAATAATAAAAAATATAAAATATGATAAAAAAAAATGTTTAAAAATATATAATGAAAATTAAAAAAATTTTAAATATTATTAAATTACAAAATTCTAAACCATAAAATCATTCAATATTAAAGAGGAGAATATTATAAATTAATTAATATTATATTCTGATATTAAAAATAAAAATTTCGTTTCTATGCAGCTCAAAGGAAAATACAAATTGGCTTGAGCTATTTTTGCGAATATCAAAAATTTTGTCCAAATTGTCTTTTGTAAAGAGTTTCATGAAATGCTTTTTAGTTTGTGCTCTTCTTCTTCTTCTACTTGTAGTTCTTAATTACAACAAATACTAATCAAAAAAAAAAACCAACAAAAAACCAAAAATAAATTGTATACTAAAATCTATAATTTCTGTCGTTAACATCACACGCATGCGCATGTTACATTTTGATTTTACGTTTTCGCTTAACGCATCTGCAAAACAACAAATTCAAATTCTGTAAAACATTTTTACTTATTTCTTACCTTAACAACCTTAACAACAAACACATAAACAAACACATCTAACACACACTCACACACACACACACTCGATGAATTGAAATGGAATTGCATTAAATGTAAACGCATTTGCATACTGAACTTTGCAAAAACTCAATTTTTTTTTTATTGAATTACCTCGAGCAGCAGCTTCAGTTGGCTTGTAAATTGCATTGACCTGGCAACTCTAACGGGAGAAAAAAAAACCATGGCCAACAGTTGGCATTAGCTGCCCCCAAAACCCCTCAGCCTCGCACCGAGCAAGTTGCCCATCAGCATCAGCCACAAATCAAATTTTTAATTCCTGCTGAAGTGTTACACTAAACCAAAGCCTCAAACTGGATTACAATTATGGTTAGCAAGCAAATTCACTTTATGTGCCATAACATGTTCACATTTCCAACATGAAAACCCATAAAGTCTCTAACTGGCTTAGAGTCATGTTTAGCCAGCAAACAGTTTACAGCATTTGCTTAGCCATGTCGTGCGGATTTACATAAATGTAATAAAAAGCAAAGGATGGGGCCGCAACGACTGCATAATACTCGTTCATGATTTACATAAACAATAATATTTATTCAAGTATCGAGAGGTTATTGATTTTACCAGACATCAGCAATGAGTTGACTATATAATAAGTTTGTCTATAAAGCAGGTGAATCCTACTTCAAAAAAAGTGAGCTGAGACTTGAACTATAAAATTTATAGTTTCTTATAGAAGTTCGACCTATTTAACAATATGCAATATACTTATTATATATATAAAATACTTATATTATTAAAGAATATATAATGTATAATAAAAGATATAGGAATAACCCATATTTTCTATATAAGAGAGTATACATGAGTATTTCCATCACATTTTCAATCTTCAGCTTGAAGCAGTCACCATAAACCAATATACTCTCTCTTCCCTTTGCTGACTGAGCATAAGATTATCCTTACCAGCATAGAAAAAGTTCTCCAACTGGCTTCAATTTATGGTCAGCTCAGCATTCACTTTGTCGACATCCGTCCCATCGCTCTCGAACCTTTCAACAAGCCGAAGTTTTTTCTATAGTTTTTAGACACTTTATTTAATAGAAAACTGCTTAATTGACCATCATATTTCACACATGCTTAAATAATATAAAAGTTGCTAATTAGCGTTTTAACGTGGCTTAAATTGATGGCCCTTATTGCCCTTTGCATCTCGAGCTGTGGGCAGTAACTCACTATAAATAGTTTTTGTTTTTTTTTTTTTAGAATTTATGACTTAATAATGTCAACCTACAGAGCTGGCAAATAATCGCCAGCTATGAATTATAGCTGTTTTATTGTGGGTTACAGAAAATAGGGAATTGATATAATAAATTATACAAATAGTTGTATTTATAAGGAGGAAAAGGTTCAATGCCAGGCAAAAGTGTTCTCTGGATAATAATTCTTCATTATTCGCATAAAGTAATTAATATGTATAGCCTTAAAATTACGCAAAAAAAAGCTAAAAGCTTGTTTAGAATATGTAAGCAAACAGACATTTAGCTAAAGCTAAAAACTTCGTCTGGAAATACTGGAAAATAATGCATTCAAGATTTAAAATATTTTTTTTTAGCTATAAAAAGCTAAATAATTGAAGGTCAACAAAATTGTTAGAGAGTGCTTAGATAAAACTGAAAAAGAATGAAATATTTTTTAGCTTTCAATATTTTATAGCGATTTTAGCTAATCTTTTCTTACGTCATAAAATATCTTTCCAAACAAATATTTGATTTCAGCCATAAAACAGCTAAAAAGCCAAAAGAAAACTTAAAACTATATTGATTTAAACTGAATATTAAAAGAATTCAACCATTCTGAGAATATTTGCTAAATAGTTAGCTATTAAATAGCTAAAATGCTCAACAAATCTCAACACTCAAGCGCAAGGACACGGTACGAAAGCAACAAAAGAGCCACAAATTAAGTTTTCGTGTGGCTTAGCTTGGCTTGGTTACGTGCAGAATGTGCAGCTCGTGTGGTTGGCGAAAAAGTTTAGTTTATGCGCTGCACAAATCACACAACGCGGCGAAAGGTAGAGAGGGGGAAGTAGGGTAAGAAGAGTCGGCAAGAGAAATGGAGAATAGTCCACAAAGTAGCTACTTTATGAGCCATTTTATATGGCAAGTGGGGGCGGAGCTTAGCCACGCGCTGCGCGCAACACGACAAAAAACAAATTTTTCGTTGCAGTTTTGTCCATTTTATTTCTCTTGCGTTCCTTTACTACTAACCCGTACTTTTTCAACATCTTTAGTCACTGCATAATTCAGTATGAGCGACACAAATGTTAGATTTAGTGCAACAAGAAGAGCTAAAAGCAATTAAAAAACAATAACAGAAATCTTTCACTGCACTAGTTTTCACCAAAAAAAAAAAGTAAAAATAAATAAAACAAAAACTAGTTCAAGCTCTTTGGTTTAACATGTGAACCAGTTCATTTATGATTTTGCTTATCATTTCTATTCACATTCAAACAACCAATGAAAAGAGAAACAAAACGAAAACGAACCCAAAACCTCATCCTCATTTGATCATCGTCATGAATTCTATGTGAATTTCAGCAATGGGCAGTCCATACTACCGCGACATGGATGAGCCAACAAGTCCCGCTGGAGCGGGACATCATCGCAGCCGTAGCGCCAGCAGACCACCGATGTCACATGCCATGGACTATCCAAGTAATAACCAAAAGCCGAGCTGCAAACGATCATCCAATACTGCCTAACTATCGCCTATATTAATTGTTTATCTATATATTAACTGTAGGAACCCGCTATCAGTCGCTCGATCGTGGCGGACTTGTGGATCCGCATGATCGCGAATTCATACCCATACGAGAGCCGCGTGATCGCTCCAGGGACAGATCCCTGGAAAGGGGCCTGTACCTGGAGGATGAACTCTATGGCCGTTCGGCGCGACAAAGTCCCAGTGCGCTAGGAGGTAAGTCTATCTAAACTACCTAATCAATAAGAACTTTAGTTTGAGTCCTCTATGAGCTGAGAGAAAGTTTAGTGCTTTGAAGGAAAATATATGTTTCTTAAGATACAATTTATAAAACTTTAGAAGTATCTTCAATTTAACTATAATCCCAATGTAAATAAGAAAGAACTTACCAGATAGAATCCTTATATTGTCTGTAAAACAAAAAGAATATTTGGTATTAAAATTAATTCAAAAACAAAAGAATTTAACAAATAATACTGAATACCAAATATTAGATAACTAATACAATACACGAATTTTAGATACTTCATTTTAATTAGCAAATATCTGCCCATAAAAATTAAAAAAATTTAAAAAATTTAAAGCCATAAAACTATCACAAAATTTTAAAAATAATTCCTAAATAATACTTCCCCTAATCTACAAATAGGCTACAATACGGGCATGCCAACATCGGATCGAGCCTATTTAGGTGATTTGCAGCATCAGAATACGGATTTGCAGCGTGAGCTGGGGAATTTGAAACGTGAGCTGGAGTTGACGAATCAGAAATTGGGCAGCTCGATGCACAGCATCAAAACCTTTTGGTCGCCAGAGTTGAAGAAAGAGCGAGCGCTGCGCAAAGAGGAGAGCGCCAAGTACAGTATGATAAATGATCAGCTAAAGCTGTTAAGCACAGAGAATCAGGTGAGGCAATGGAGTACAGAGAGTGGATCAGTAAACGCCAACTATAATGATCTGTCCATGTGTATGTAGAAACAAGCGATGCTCGTGCGTCAGCTGGAGGAGGAGTTGCGTCTGCGCATGCGTCAGCCCAACCTGGAGATGCAGCAGCAAATGGAGGCTATATATGCAGAGAATGATCATCTACAGCGTGAGATTAGCATCTTGAGGGAGACCATCAAGGATCTCGAATGTCGAGTGGAGACACAGAAGCAGACGCTAATCGCACGCGACGAGAGCATCAAAAAATTATTGGAAATGCTGCAAGCCAAAGGCATGGGTAAGTCTAAGCTTCACTCCCACACTCTCTCGCTAATTGAGGGTATATGCATTCACATGCAGGCAAAGAGGAGGAACGACAAATGTTTCAGCAAATGCAGGCGATGGCACAAAAACAGGTAAGTGCTCTGACAAAACCCCTCTCTATTCCCCAACCACAAAAAACCCCACACACACTACTTATCTTGAGTCAGCCTAAATGAAAGAAATACCAGGCTCAAACTCAAAACACAAAAAAAAGAAAAAATAAACAACTCTAACTTTCGTTTTGCGGCAAACAAAATGCTCTAGTGACAATGATTTCGAAAAAAAAAAACAAAGAAAAATACCAGCGTTAAATACCACAACAACAAAAGAATATACAAAAAAATACCAATTTCTTTATATAAAATTTTCCTTTTTTTTTAATTTTTTCCTAACTTTTGCAACTGCAATTGCTTTTACTTTCGTTTAACTGTTACATATACTAAATACCAAAATATACCGAAATAATACTAAACACACACACACAAACACACACGCATATATGCTCTCTATATTGTAGTGCCTAGCATTATTCTAAAATAAAAAACAATTATACCAAAAAAAAACAAAAACAAATTTTTGCTTCGTTTTTTGCTTTTGAACTTAACTGCCAGTTAAACAAATTTAACATGAACTTAAATCTTAAATATTCAAACTCTTAGAATTGCAATTTGTTTGTAGTATTTTGTTTACGAGTTTTTATGGACATGCCAACACACACACACACACACACACACACACACAGACACACATACATATACTTTGTCTCTCTCTCTATCTCTCTATCTTTCTCCCTGTATCCTTTTGACATCTTTTTGCTAGCTAGTTTCTTGTTGTTGTTAATTAATTTGAAACGTTTTTCATTTTGTTCCCATGCCAAAGAGATAAAACACTGTACGTATTGCAAATGAGTCAGCTATAAACGTTCTTTAATACACTCACAATCACACACTCACACTCACACTCACACACAAACAAACACTCACTTATTGTTAGTCATTTCATCAGTTGCAATGTCTTTTGTATCTGATAATTCCCTTTCCTTCCTTTCTCACTCTCTCTCTCTCTCTCTCTCTCTCTCTCTCTCTCTCTCTGTATCATTCCCAACTTAATGTGGGGCAAGCAATAAAATTCAATTTGTTGCATACAATTTTCGTACATCTCACAGACAGTTGCCATTGTTTTTGACAATACCCTCGGCATTATGTCGCCCATAAGTTTCTCCATTTCTTCCATTTAGCCCCCCACCCATGTTGACCCTGTTTTTATGGCACTTTATTGGTAGCACAGTTATGCAACAAGCAAAATGCATTCGATTTGCATCATATTTCATACTCATTGACACCCTAACAACAACGAGCCAGTGAGTACTCGATTACCAGATACTCTGTAAACATGAACAAATTGTAAACATATAGATTAGACATTATCACATCTTCAATTATGTATCTATTCATGAAACATAATGAATGTCTGATTAGCAGATACTCAGTAGTTTGTAATTTATATGAGCTTTCTTTCATCTTCTATTAAATATCTCTCGCTTTTATTAGACAGACATATGTATGCACACAGGCATAAAGAAGAATACCCGACTAGCAACTACCCTATATATATATATAAACTAGGCTTTGTACTGAGTATATAAATCATACGGTGATGAAGTATACGTATATATAAACGCATAACTTACAATAGAATGAAAATACAGGGTGTGCTCATAACTCAAACTGTGAGAATACTCCCCTAAATCACTTAAATGCATCATTTTACTGCACGCAAGCTATGCAAAAGCCCAAACTGTGTGATTTATATGCACTCCATAAAATGCGACATATAGGGTATGCATAAAAAAAAAGGAGCTCAAACTGTGCAAGCTGGAGTAGCTAGTTGTCTGGCCCCCACTTTGGGATAGATGTGTCGTGCCTCTCATGGGAAATCTAACTGAAAATTTGCCCTAACCAGTTTGACAACAATTTCTGACTCATCTGTCCCCAAGGACGCGCCAAGCGGGGCAGCTGCTTATTATACACACACACACACACACACACATATGCACACACACTCTATAATTACTCGCATGCCAGGCCACAGATAACATGCGTATACATAATGCCATGTATTAAAGGACAGACACTCTCTCATTTCCCTCACTACGGCTCGTTCGTCCTAGTTCATACATAAAGGCTAGCCATAGTCCAGGGCATGTCAACAAAAGCGTCGGACCGTATAAAAAGCCTGCACAGCACGCACACACACACATACAAATACATATATATAACCTTGATGCCATATGATATGCTACTTATTTAAGCCAGCTCCACATTCGAACCATTTCCATCGCTCTTGGCTAGCTGCCCACTTGGCAATTTATTCCCATTTTATTCACGCATCAACTGGGAGCTTGAATGCTCGCATTCAAACTATTTCAATTGTATATATATCTATATATATATATTTTCTTTTTGCGCAAGTAAAATACAATAACGAAAAGCTATTGAAAGTCGGCCACGCCTTGGGGCGGCATTTGACGTTGCTCGAAATGAATTTGTCTCCGGTTTGGTATTTTTTATTTATTTTTTGACCAACACCAAAAACGAGCGAAATAACCAGAGACAGTTGTAATTAAAAGTCCTCAGTTCAGTACGACAATGACAACAAATGGTAGGCAGCGGGAAAAATACTGGAGTGCTCTTGGCTAAGAATGCATGACTATCAGATATCCAGTATTTGGGGAATGTGTGAAATTTCTTATCAATAATAATCAATAATAATAAAATTATGTATATCCTGACTTAAAAAAAGTGTAATCACAAGTTCAATATCGATATTTATCGATTTCAGCAAAAATAACAAATATCGTTGACGTTTTATACAAACTGAACTCTGAGAAGCATACAAATTACTCGAATAGACTTTTTGATAGATCTTTCTTAATTAGTAATCAACATATAATATTAGTAATATATATATGCCGTGCAAAAAAAAACGGTTATCGGTATTACCAAATGTATAATCTTTTCTGAAAATCATGAACTAGTTATGTTATCAATCTATATACCCTATATCCTCCCACGATTCTATACGATTTGTTAAATCTAGGTAAAAACGTTGCCAAAGATAAACAGATTATTTCGATTGCACATGCCTAACGGCCATAAAGAAAAACTAGGAAAATCCTACAAAATTGTACGAGTTTTGTGGGTGTTTGGTGTTGTCTTTTTTTTTTGTGGATTTTGATGTCGAACGAGTGGGCGAGCAATTAAAAAAGTTGACGTTGCGTATACGACGCGTGCAACAGCGGCAAAAGCGAGCAATCAGCGCCGTTAGCTGGGTCGAGGTCAGTTTTTGCTTTTGATGTTGCTCTTGTTGCTGTTGCTGTTGCTGTTGTCTCGATTCCAATTGCATTTGCTATATGCACATGTTCAGTCTTTTCAGCCTAGCACACAAAAAAAAAGGAAGAAGAAAAAACCTATGTCAACTTTAATTAATAGTTCTTATCTAGTACAAAAAGTTTGATGCACAGCTCTTAGCCAAGGCTGGCGTAACTTTAATGCGCTGTTTGAATATGCATAAAGTGTTGCGAGTACTTAATAAACAAAAAGTGAGCCAAGTAAACGGGGATAAGCAAACGACAAACTTTACGTCGTTTATCCAAAGAGCAAGCAAATTGATTTGAAGGAGACGGCTTAAAGCAGGCTAGGTAGAAACTACAGGGAGAGGATATTACATATAACAAAAGATACATAAGAATATGAATAATTAGTATGAAGACGAATATAAATATGAATATGGGTATGGATATGAATATGAATATGAATATGATTATGAATATGAATATGAATATGAATATGATTATGAATATGAATATGAGTATGAGTATGAGTATGAATATGAATATGAATATGAATATGAATACGAATATGAATATGATTATGATTATGATTATGCATATGAATATAAGTAGGAATATGAATATGAATATTAATATGAATATTAATATAAATATGAATTAGAATATAAATATGACTATGAGTATGAATATGAATATTAATATCAATATGAGTATAAGTTTGAGTTTTATTATGAGTATGAATATGAGTATGAGTATGAGAATACATATGATAATAAATATATAGAAAATATATCTATTGTAATTCAATATGTATCTATTGTTAATAATATCAATAGAGTGTAGAGTCCTCACATTTCTAATATCTAAAGTCTATACGATCATTTATGTATCTTTTATCTACGATCTATAAATTTCTTATATACATAAATGTTCATATTCATATTTTCATATATTTCATATCACTTCGTAACAACATCTCTAATATATTGACAATTTTTAGTCTATATTCCTTCATAAAAATTCCTAAACCCATAAGCATTTACAACTTTTCTTTCACATTTTAACTATAGTTTTGATAGCTTTTAGTGCTAGACATTTCTTGATCTGCGTAATATCTTTAGGTACTATCTTAAACATTTAAACCTTTGCTCAACTCATCTGCAAAGCCATCATCTCATACATAGTTACGAGCATTAGCACAGCTAGTTCCAAGCCTTGCGCTTAAGTTATTCCATTTGCCAGGAACCTTACATAACTTAAGCGCACGCATATTTTAGCTATTCTCTCTCTCTCTGTGTCTGTGTGCGTGTATGCGTGTGTGTGTGTGTGAATTTGATATTAACAACATTTATGGACATCCAACTGGCGCCACTTTGTCTGTGGCATACATTCGCCCTCTGGAGCGAACAAACATCCGAACTACAAAATACAAAAAATTTCTCAATTTCTCAATTTCTCTGGGCTAACAACAACAACAAAAACAACATCAGCTTGATTTGGAGCGTGAAATCAAGAAATACGCTCAGGAGGAGCAGGGGGTGAGGGTGAGTTGTTGTTGTTTTAATACCCTGTTTTATACAATGCTCGTTCACGATAGTGCTTATTTGGGATATATTGGTTTTGTAAATAATTTATAGTAGAGAATTGATATAATTTAAAATGCCAAACTATTTTATATCTAGGGTCAATGCTAAAAACTATGTCTTTAACAGCAATCTCGCACAGACTTGATGTCATCTTAAGTTGAGCATGACATACAATATATATTAATGTACCTTATTACAAGAAAAGAGATTTCTATGAAGATCATATCATATTAGGGGATAATGTTCAAACTCTTTTAAAGATCAATATCCTATATATATTATATTTAATTGTGAACGAGCATTTCCGAAGTCGGCTAAGCCCGATTGTAAACATGCCTATTTATTTGCTTTTGTTCTCTGCTATTTCGCTGCCTCTATCTCACCCTCTCTCCTTCTCTCTCTCGGTTGCTAGCGCCTTAGCCAACATTATCCAAACATAGCTCAAAAGACATTAGTCCACGAAGCAAAAACCAAGCCAACCACTGCACCAACCCAGAACCAACCGCCAGCCCAGCAACCCACCAACCGCCCAACCACCCAACCACCCAGCCACCTGGCATAGTTGCACGTAGTTGGCCTAAACTGTCGATGAATGGCAGTCACATTCAAATATTCATGCTGTTTGGCCCTGGCCAAAGCAAATTACGTAGCTATGCAAAGCGATGCCAATGCCTGAATTTTAATTAGCAAGCACAGGCGGGGGCGGAAGTTGGCGAAGTGGGTGTGGGCATAAGTCCATGCATACGCATAAATAATAATGGGGGTGGGCGGGTGTGTGTGTGTATATGCATGTGTGGGTGGCTGTGTGTGTGTGCGTGGGTGTAGCTCGTTTATAAACATGAAACGTTTTGCCTCAACTCTGGGTGTATTGTGGCAGGACAAGGCGCCGGAGCTGTGCCAGCTCCTCTGGCCATTCCTCTGGCGTTGCCAGTGCGCTTTGTTTGGCCACAGGGCATAAAATAATTACGCGGCTTGACGCAAGAAAAAAATTTAAATTCATTTTGCTGTCAAAAACTGAGAGCGAGAGAAAGAGAGGGCGAGAGAGAGAGTGAGGTCCTTGTCGTTGTGCCGCAATTACTAGCTGCGAAATACATTTACTTCGAGTTGCTGCTTGCAAATGAAATGAATAAAGGCGGAAACGGAAATGCGCAGTAAACAACGACAGCAGCAGCAGCAGCAGCCACTACTCAACAGCCAACAGCAGCGAGCACTAACTGGCACAGTGATAAACAAAAGTAAACGCACACACAGACAGACAGTCAGACCGACAGGCAGACAGCCGGCCACTGGCATATCCTGCGCATCCTTTTATGCACAGCCTCATCATTGGTCAGGCCACTGCCCACTCACCACGCCCCCCGCCCCCCTCCAGCCACTCGAAATGTCAGACTCTAAATTGATTTATCGATTTACATGCAATTGCATTTCAATTTTATATGAACAAACACACACAAGCATCAGCAGACCTCTGCTCTCCCACACCTATCTCTCCCGTCTCTCTCTCTCTCGCTCTCTCTCTCTCTGTCTCTGTCTCTCTTGCTAATGGAGTACATTGCGTTTGCTGCAGTTGTTCGGATGTTGTCCTAGTGATTGCGGTCTGTGCTTTGTGTGTCAGTTCCTAACCTAATACACACACACATACATACTCATATATATCTATATTGATATATATAGACACATGTGCACACTAAACTAATAAGCTAAACTAGGACGCTAAGAATAGAGTTAGTGGAAATGCAATTTAAACTTTAATATGAGAAGAAATTAGAATAGAGAGCTTTAATTTAGCTAAAAGTGTGATAAATACTTCAATAGATTTGTGAATAATATATATGAAATATTATGAAATAATTTATATGCAAATCTATGGCTTTTGAGATGATGAGATGAGATAACCGGACTTAATAGGTCAGAATAAATTCTTTAAGAGTTCTAAAAGTGACTTAAGCATATGTGATTCTAGAGAGGACAACCAAAACTATGATGATAAATGAATTAGAGATGATTATGATTATAGAGCCTACAGAACGCATAACTAAAAGTCGATAAATAAAAGTAATTATACAATAATTATATTGATATTAACATCTTTAATAAACTTCAAAATATTAGACTAGATATATTTGAAAATACATTCGATAAGTAAAACGTTTAGTTCTAGAATGTCAAACATAAATAATTTAAGATTCTTAAAAATACAATATCTTTTACTTAGCAATTTTAGTAAAAAATCGAGATATAAAATACAATTGGCCAATTCCACTGTAAAGACTTTACTAATCCAGCCAACAAACATCACATTCTTACTGAGAATATATGTAAGGTATTCGAGCACAAATTACCTCCAGCTCGAATTTAAGTAGAGCACCCTACTTGCGGGCTTATCAAGGGCATCCTCCACTTAAGGGTCTCTAATAGTCCAGTTATTTATCTAATATATACATACACCAAATTACCTTAAACGCCCCAGAGTCTCAACCATACAAAAGATAACGAGCTGTCGGGCGCACTTCATATTTGCCTTCATCAGTTCCCCAAATGCAAAATGCATATAAATAGAGTTGCCTACTTTTGAGCGCATTGCTGCTTTGCCAGATAATAAACCCAAATAAAAACGGCATAGAATTCGGTACGTGTTGCAAGGACTAATCGAAAGGACGTCTCACTTGCGCTTTCATTTGCAACGGCACAAAAACAGCTGCTGAACGGTGACGGCTACGACGACGGCTACGACGACGGCGACGGTGACGGCGACGTCGACTGCAAACCTGCATTCATGTCAGACGCAGGCGCTGCTGCGTACATCAAATGCAGCCGCAGCAGCAGCAGCCGTTGCAGCACCAGCTGCAGCTGCCACTGCAGGCCTAACGGTAAATCACGAAAACTTTTATTTGACTGCTTAGCGAAATGCTAAGCATGATGTCAGCTCACGACGCCGACGCCAATCAATAAAATGGCAAAGCAGCGCGAACGCGTGGCCCACAGCTTTTGAGCGTAAAACGTAAAAGCTTTTTCCCTGTGCGTTAGCAACGGAGCCAAAAGTTGTAAAGCTTCAGCCGAGTGACAAAATGCCGAAAGCCGAGTGTCCCGAGTACCGAGTGCCGATGGCCGAGTGCCGAGTGCCGAGTGCCGAGAGTGCGCGCACGATACGACGTCACACACAGAGGCAGGCGAATGCAGCCAACCACATGACGCCTCAACTTTATTGTTGTTCTTTTTTTCTGCGTTTGAGCTAAACCGAAGCTGAGCCGAATTTGATAGCTCAAACGAAGCTTTGCCGCTGCTGCTGCTGCGACTGCGGCTGCGGCTGCTGCTGCCAAATTGTCTCAATGGTCGCTGGCCTCGTGGTCGCGAAAGCTTTGCAGGCGCCTTTAGTTGTATACGCAACGTTTCAGCTAACAAAACACGAGACACGGAACGAAGTGTGGAAAGAAAAGAAATAGAAAAGCAAAAAAAGAATTAAAAAAGCGCGACGCGTACGGAAATTGTGACAAAAAAATTAAATAATATAAAAGAAATTAATATATTTAAATATATACAAAATATATATACACAGATATATATATTATAATTCAAAAATAAAGTGCAAACGTGCAAAGAGCGCGAATCATTGAGAAAAAAAAAAGAAAGAAAGAGAAAGCAAGAGCAGCAGCAAGAAAAATCCTTCAAAAGGATGTAAAGCATTTCAAATTGTGCCTTTAGCCTGTATATATTACAACTACAACTGTGTGTGTGTGTGTAAGAATATGCAAAATAAATAAAAATATATATAAATAAATATAAATAATATTAATAAATTTAGCTAAAAGTGTGATAAATACTTCAATAGATTTGTGAATAATATATATGAAATATTATGAAATAATTTATATGCAAATCTATGGCTTTTGAGATGATGAGATGAGATAACCGGACTTAATAGGTCAGAATAAATTCTTTAAGAGTTCTAAAAGTGACTTAAGCATATGTGATTCTAGAGAGGACAACCAAAACTATGATGATAAATGAATTAGAGATGATTATGATTATAGAGCCTACAGAACGCATAACTAAAAGTCGATAAATAAAAGTAATTATACAATAATTATATTGATATTAACATCTTTAATAAACTTCAAAATATTAGACTAGATATATTTGAAAATACATTCGATAAGTAAAACGTTTAGTTCTAGAATGTCAAACATAAATAATTTAAGATTCTTAAAAATACAATATCTTTTACTTAGCAATTTTAGTAAAAAATCGAGATATAAAATACAATTGGCCAATTCCACTGTAAAGACTTTACTAATCCAGCCAACAAACATCACATTCTTACTGAGAATATATGTAAGGTATTCGAGCACAAATTACCTCCAGCTCGAATTTAAGTAGAGCACCCTACTTGCGGGCTTATCAAGGGCATCCTCCACTTAAGGGTCTCTAATAGTCCAGTTATTTATCTAATATATACATACACCAAATTACCTTAAACGCCCCAGAGTCTCAACCATACAAAAGATAACGAGCTGTCGGGCGCACTTCATATTTGCCTTCATCAGTTCCCCAAATGCAAAATGCATATAAATAGAGTTGCCTACTTTTGAGCGCATTGCTGCTTTGCCAGATAATAAACCCAAATAAAAACGGCATAGAATTCGGTACGTGTTGCAAGGACTAATCGAAAGGACGTCTCACTTGCGCTTTCATTTGCAACGGCACAAAAACAGCTGCTGAACGGTGACGGCTACGACGACGGCTACGACGACGGCGACGGTGACGGCGACGTCGACTGCAAACCTGCATTCATGTCAGACGCAGGCGCTGCTGCGTACATCAAATGCAGCCGCAGCAGCAGCAGCCGTTGCAGCACCAGCTGCAGCTGCCACTGCAGGCCTAACGGTAAATCACGAAAACTTTTATTTGACTGCTTAGCGAAATGCTAAGCATGATGTCAGCTCACGACGCCGACGCCAATCAATAAAATGGCAAAGCAGCGCGAACGCGTGGCCCACAGCTTTTGAGCGTAAAACGTAAAAGCTTTTTCCCTGTGCGTTAGCAACGGAGCCAAAAGTTGTAAAGCTTCAGCCGAGTGACAAAATGCCGAAAGCCGAGTGTCCCGAGTACCGAGTGCCGATGGCCGAGTGCCGAGTGCCGAGTGCCGAGAGTGCGCGCACGATACGACGTCACACACAGAGGCAGGCGAATGCAGCCAACCACATGACGCCTCAACTTTATTGTTGTTCTTTTTTTCTGCGTTTGAGCTAAACCGAAGCTGAGCCGAATTTGATAGCTCAAACGAAGCTTTGCCGCTGCTGCTGCTGCGACTGCGGCTGCGGCTGCTGCTGCCAAATTGTCTCAATGGTCGCTGGCCTCGTGGTCGCGAAAGCTTTGCAGGCGCCTTTAGTTGTATACGCAACGTTTCAGCTAACAAAACACGAGACACGGAACGAAGTGTGGAAAGAAAAGAAATAGAAAAGCAAAAAAAGAATTAAAAAAGCGCGACGCGTACGGAAATTGTGACAAAAAAATTAAATAATATAAAAGAAATTAATATATTTAAATATATACAAAATATATATACACAGATATATATATTATAATTCAAAAATAAAGTGCAAACGTGCAAAGAGCGCGAATCATTGAGAAAAAAAAAAGAAAGAAAGAGAAAGCAAGAGCAGCAGCAAGAAAAATCCTTCAAAAGGATGTAAAGCATTTCAAATTGTGCCTTTAGCCTGTATATATTACAACTACAACTGTGTGTGTGTGTGTAAGAATATGCAAAATAAATAAAAATATATATAAATAAATATAAATAATATTAATAAATAGCAGGGCAAAAGTGCATTTGCCATAGCAAAAAGTCAGCCTCTGCAAAAAATCAATAAAATTTTGCCAAAAAAAAAAAAAGGAAATCTGCGACAGCAGCAGCAACATTAACTAGCAACAACAACAACAACAACAACAACAACGAACAACAAACCAAGCAGCAGCAGCAGCAACTTTTTTTCTTATAGCTTACGCTGACGTCGCAGTCAACGTCGCCGTCGTCGTCGTCGTCGTCGTCGTAGTCGCCCAACGTCTTGTACTGTATTTTTATAATATATACACACACACATGCGAAAGTGCCTGTTTATGCGTGTGTGCCTGTGTGTGTGTGTGTGAGCAGCAAATTTACATTAAGCAGACAGCTAAGAAGCAGGAAACGGCGTCTGGCAGACAACAGCAGCAGTGGCAGAGGCAGTGGCAGAGGCAGCCGACAGCCGACAGCAGTAACTAGGAAGTCACAGCTAGCGGTTTATTATTGTATTACTAAAACATACACACGCACACACTCACACACACACACACACACATACGTACAACTTGGAAGCCAACTCAAATTACATAAATAGCAATAAGGCCTCAAGCCGCGGCCGACTCAGTACAACGAACTGCAGCTGCAGCACAATTTTGCATAGCAGCGGCAGCAGCAGCAACAACAGCAGCACCAACAACAACAACAACAACAACGAAACCAACAGCAACAACAATTGCAACATTTTAAAGTTCAGGCATTTAGCAACAGCGACACAGAGCAAAGCCACAAACCTATGGACAATGCCTATGTCTACTATAAGGTATTGTAGTTGCCTGCAACAGCAACATCAGCAATCGCAACAGCAATAACAACAATAACAGCAATCAAAATGCGCTCAATCAGTCAATCAAACAATCAATTCATCAATTCATCAATCAACATCAAATCAAAGCGACAGCAAATCAAAACAAATCCAAATGTCAGCAACATCAATCGAACAGACAAGCACAAATACATACAAAACATGTCTACACACACATATACCTACTAATACTACTACCACTACACCTACACTCCCACACTTCATTCAGTTCATCAAACCGGTTTTCTCATTACATCATTGCACATCAAAGTCTATCAACAACTGGCAACTGCAAAATGTACCCCAACAACAAATACACTAAGTCTATCTATCTTCTGTCTCTGTCTTTCACTAAACATAATACTCTCTAACTTACGCATAGTTCACCCTGCCCCTGCCCCTGCCCCTGCCCCATCTATTAATTGCCCTTCAATCAAATAACAAAAAAAAGCAAACGCAGCAACGCCTGCATAATATATGCGACGCGCTAAAAGAGAGCGGAAGAATGGTAGAGTGGAAGGCAGAGCGAGAGTGTGGGAGTGGGAGAGAAAGAGGACGAAGCGCGTAACGGTTGGGCAGGCAACTGCAACCCTTTGGGCAGCTCAGCTGCTTTGCTTGACTAAGAAATGCCCTGTTTACGAACACTTTGAGGCAGACTAAGAGCTTTTAGTGAGAAGTTCTGCTTTCAATAAATTCAAATTCTTTAAAATATATTCATTTTCGATTAATTTTAAAATCTTTTAATATCTTTTTATTTTATTATGGTATAAAATATTGTTATACAAATTTGTAATTACTTGAGAAATATTTTGAGTTTTTATACATTCAGAAACTGAACTGATATTTTAGCTATTTCTTCAGATAAATACACAGCTGTACACTAATATACACCGATATAACAAACATTCCAATTTCTATAGCCCATATTTAAAAAAGAATTCTATCTATCTATTGTTCGTCATTTATCTATCTTTTGATATTCAATCTTGAAAACTAAAATGCAAAGTTTTAAGTTTTAAAAGCTATGATGCTGAAGATAATGTGAGGGAATAACTTCATCAAAGAGATAATATAAATAGTATAAAATGTATATATAAATATAATGTTCAGCTCACATATCATAGCTGTTTTTTAAAGTTTTTCAATTTCCATAAAACCCCAACTAGAACTAGCAACTGAATATTTAAAATATATGAAGTTAATATATAGCATTTACAAAATCATTTCTAGAGCATACAGACTCGGCTTTTATTAGCCTATCATACCCCTTGTTGCAAGGCATAGGCAGCTGCTGCTTATCAAGTCCATTTGCATATATTTCAGATTCATTGACTCTTAAGAGCCTGCTTACATTAGCCTAATCCACACCTTGAATAGCACTTCGAGTATAGGGTATTCAGTTTCCTATTCAGTATATATATACAATATATATTTATACCTTATAAACTTTGACCTTTCAGCATGCCTTCCAGAACACTTTTAGTGCAGGGCATAAGCTGAATCGGAATTTTGATAATATATGGCTTCCTATCAACAACACACATATATATATAGTATATATACTATGAATGTTTAGGTACCTGCTTTTAATTACTTAATATACCTCTTTCTGCAAATACTCACTGTAGGGTATCTGCAGCAGCAGCATGCACTAGACTTGCCTCGAGGCAACTGTGAGTTAAAAAATTATTTACGAGCAGATTTGTTTTTGCAGTGCACGCAATGGCGCCATAGCAGAAGAAAGAGCGAGAGAATGAGAGAGGGAGGGAGAGAGGGAGGGAGAGAGGAGTGTAAGAAGTGCAAGCATTAAAGTTCAGTTTTTGCTTGCTGGCCATAAATTGTGTTTCAATTTGTGGCCAGAAGAAAAAGCAAACAAAAAACATAGCATACTTTTATGCTAATCGAGTCGTAAAACGATAAGCAGCAGTGTGTGGGCGAGCATGTGTGTGTATGTGTGTGTGTGAGCTTACAGCCAACTGCGTGTCTGTGTGGGTTGTGCCTTTTAAAGGTCAGCATGCGTAATTAGTGAAATTTGGCATCGAGGCTTAACAAATGAAGGAAAGAACGTATAAACGAATGAGCTCAAGTGCATGCTCAGCAGGCACACACACACACACACACCAACAGTGTGTGTCTGTGTGTGTCTATTCAAAATGAGAAACGTGCAGACATGCACAGCGCTCTACACAATGCAAGTCGTCCGTGACGTACGACCATCCGCTCATTAGCAAAAAGCCAAACCCCTCCTCAATTGTTCCAAATGCGACAGACACAACTGAATGTGTCTGTGTGGGTGTGGGTGTGTGTGTGTTCGTCTATGTGTATGTGTTGGTGTGTTGCTGAAAATGAGCTTGCAATGTAAGAAGACACCTTGATACCCAGCATAACTAGTTTAATGCAATTGAGATAAAGTGTTTGAAATCAAAGTAAATTGTTTTGATTTCTCGAAGGAAAAATTTGGATAGCTAAAGAACCGGATAAAGAGAGAGAGAGAGAGAGATAAAAAGAGAGGGAGTGATATAGAAAGAGGGAGAGAGAGAGAGATAAAGAGAGGGAGAGAGACAGAGAGAGAGAGAGAGTGAGAGAGAGAGAGAGAGATAAAAAGAAAGAGAGAGGCAGAGAGACAGGGACAGGAGTTGAAATAGATCCTTAAAAATGTTAATTTAACACAGTTAGCTTAATATAGCGTTATATAGAGACGTTGAGCCAAATAAAATCAAGAATCCGATTTAGAGCTTTAATAAAAACTTGACCATGCCTTTTATAATCAAATAATAAATAAAATACAGCAAATATAAATAGAAAATTGTTACTTTCTATGTTATTTATAAGAATTGTTCGAGCTGATAGATAAGAAGTAAGTCCTTAAACCAAACAAAGCTCTAAGTTTAGCTACTTTTTCCTAGATTAATAAATATAATTCGACAACAAAGTCTTCTGAAGTCCAAATAACATAGACTTAACTAATTAGCCTATTTGAGGCTGAGCTGTCAGGCAAAGGTTTCCAGAGCTTCCCGGATAAGTTGGCAATGATAATTCAAAAAGTATGCTTTAGGTACAGACAAATGCTTCATATAACACAACAGATACCATTGTAGACTTCTTGAACTGAACAGATATCAAAAGGAAGTAGTAAAAAAACAAGCCAAATTACAGGGTATATTTGAAACAGCGTAGAACTGTGACTTCTAAATGCCAGCACACCAAATGTGCTCTGCACTTCATAAACAACACTTGAAATACTTTCATGTCGGAGCAAAACACACACACACATACAAACAAAGCCAACTGCAATCGCACGTGCGTGAGATGCGACAATTGAGAGTATGTGACATTAGGGTATAGGGTATATAGAATATATAGTAAGAGTGAGAGTGGAGAGTCGAGAGTCAGGAGTGAGGGTGGCATAGCTCAAACGAGATTTCGTCTGGCCTTGTCAGTGCGCTCGAAACGTGATTATTTTGTGTTAATTGCAAAAAATAAAGGGAGCTGAAATATATGTACGTATATATAAATTTATATATATATATATCTGTGTATATATGTATTTAGAGCCTGCCAAATGGCATGGGCGTGGCCATTGAGGGGGCAGTCATAAAAAGCGTCTGCTGGAGCCTTGTTTTACAATCTCATTTTATGTGTTTATTTTTAATTTTCATGATTTGAGCCAAACACGCAGGCAAATGAAAATAGCAAAACTCAGAGTCACACACACACACCAACACCAACATACATACACACACACACATATACACACTCTACTACATGTGTACTTTTGCACTTAACACACTTATTGTTTGGCATTTTTTGTTCTTTTTCTCTGCCTCTCTTTCTTGCCTTTAGCTACTTCGCTTATTTTCGTTTTGTTTTTTTTTTTTTATTGTTTTGCCTGTTTTCATCTTCTTCTTCTTCTTTTTCATTTGCTTTGCCATTTTTCTTCTGCTTTGTCTTTGTGTTTCATTTCATTTGTATTCAAGCAGCGCCCCCTTGTCTGGCCGCAGAGTGTATGCCGACTCTCTCTCTCTCTCTCTCTCTCTCTCCTCTGTCTCTCCTCTCTGTCTCTCTCGCTCTCTAGCTAACATCCCCCTTGAGCCTTAACAGTGAGACTTCGTTATTGTGTTCTCTGTGTATACACTCACACACACACACATAGCGAGAGAGACGCCCACAAACAACACTTACTGTTAAGCACACCCACACACATAGCGACACACATGACGTATACGTAATAACCTTGTAACCAAAAATGTTGTTATTTCGGGCTGCATGTGGGTGTGTGTGGGTATGTGTACGTGTGTACATCTGTGTGTGTGTGTGTCGGTTTTTTATTTTGCTCTGTGTGTGTGCGGGTTCTTAGTATTATTTGAAGTGTGCAAGTCACTTTACTTGCTCACCTGCTCTACCTGCCCACCCACACACCTCAGTCTCTATCTCTCTCTCCCACTTATGCTGCGTGTGGGCTGGCATAATTTCTAAATTTATACTTTAAACTCGCAATTCTAAGACGTGCCTTTAGTAATACCTAAAATACACACGAATACATCTACACACACATATATATATATTCTTACAACAAATTATTTTCTAAATGTTGGTGTTTATTATCGTGTGTATCAAATTAAATGTTATATATATATATACGTATATATATATATTATTCGTTCTTTTTATATTGCATATATACAATATACTTCACAGATTTTATGATCTCGCAGGCAAATATCTTTTAATTTGATTTCATTTCATGTTGAGTTTAAAGTGAGAAACTTGAATCTATATAAGAATTTTATGTGTAGTTCTTTTTGAATTTCTAGCTGTGAATATTTTCTTAAAGTATTTTAGAAATTAAAACTTAAAACTGATTCATATAAAATTCGCTTTACTTCTTTAAAGTTTTGTCTATATAGTTTTGGTGCATAACATTTGGATGATCCAAATATCTCTATCTATAGTTTAGAGTTTTTCTTTTGTATATTAATTAATAATAAATAGATTTATATGTGAGAGTGTTTTTCTAAGCATTATTTATTCAAAACTCTTACTTATAATAGAAGAATGCGATACACAGTCTGAACCTTTATGCTTTAAGCATTAAAAATATTTTGAGAGAATGAGTATGAATGCGAAAGATCTAAGCTTTTACGTATAGGGAACCTATTAAGCTTTTCAACCTATCAGAGAATACAGCATATTCAAAAATTTGAGAGATAACTTGACAGAACCTAAGATAAACAAGTTTTAATATATTTTTATTTTTGTTTTGTTAAACAAATTTTTAGGATTTAACAGAAGCTTTATATATAACAAATATTTTAAAAGACCGAAAACTATTATAAAATATATATGTATGTTTTGAGCACACAGACTAAAGAAAATTCAGACTCTTTTCAGTGAACTTTTTAATCGTTTTCTAGACAAAAGCTTTAAGCTTTCAATACATTAGTGAGAAATCTGCACACACAAATTTTTGTATAGAATCAAACAAGTGCCACAAATTTGTTGTTTTAAAATTGCTTTTTATAAAATATTTAATTGCATCAAGCTTTTTTTTTAGTTACTTGAAACCTTTCTACCTTTTCTCTAGCTAATTGTAGAGCTATATTCCAATTTCAATACAGTTTGCAACCTTTTTTAATTCTTAATTAGCATTTTATGGAACGTTTTTTGAATTTCTTTTCTTGCTGTTAAATCCCAAACCAAAAGTAACATATATATACATACATATCTATATATATTCAAATATATATATAATATATACATATATATATATCTTAACTTAAATACACAAACTTTACACAAAAAGCAATCTAAACAATAACCAAACAAAAAACCAAACAAAACCAAAAGAAAATATATAAAAAATATATATATATAAAAAAATTAATACTAAATTCTTGAAAATTATTTAAATGAAAAACAAAAACAAATTAGTGAACTGTAATTTATTTATATAGCATACAAGTATAATTCTTTTGTCATTTTATTGCCAAAAGATACAGATTTTTTCACGAAACTTATCGATTGTAATGGCTCCAATAATTGGCTTTTTTATATATACGAAAAAAAAAAAATACCAAAACAAAGAAATGAAAAAATATCAAGAAAAATAATAACTATTGAACGCATTTGTTTCCAGAATTGAACAAATTTTCAATTTAAAATATCAACTATAAAAACTGAAAAAGAAACAAAACTCACATATTTTGTTGTTGTTCTAAAGGCAAACACAAAACGAAGCAAAAACAAAATCAAAAAAAAAAAAAAAAAGAAAACAAAAATTTGACAACAAATTAAAAAAAAACCGTATGCAACTATTTACAATATGCTTTTGTAATAATTTTCGCACCTAAAAAAAAAACAAAATAAGAAAAAAGTCAAAAGCTAGACGAAAGGAAAAAACGAATCATATTAATCTATATATAAGCAAGATATTCACTGACAAATCTCTTTGACGATAAAATGATAAAACAATTATGGCGTGTATATATACTATACTCCAAATAGGTACCTATTCTACTCTATCTCTATATATATTTATATATATAAATATTTATATATACATATATATTTGATTATATAAACACTTTCTCTCTCTATCTCTCTCTCTCTCTGTCTCTCTCTGTCTCTCTGTCTCGCTCTCTATATATATGTTATATATAAGTAAATATATATGATCAGTTATATATAACATTTACTCAAGTTTGTTGTTTTTATTGCGTTACTTTGCTTATCAAACAACAAGAACAACAAAAACGTCTAACCGCTGTCTAAACCACACTTCTAACCCCCCTTCAAAGTACCCCTACGAAATAATATCTATTTTAGTTTATTTTGATTTTTTTTTTCTCTTTTTTTTTTTAATTTTTTTGTAAATATGCAATACAAATTGTACAACAAATTGTTATTTGAAACAGAACACAGATACACACACACACACACACACACACGGAGAAACACTTACACACACTCGTTGGGTTCTCGCACACTCACATAAGCTACAAAAGTTTCTGCATTTCATTTTGAAACTCAGCCGCAAATTCTCTTAAGAACAAAGAACTCTCTTACACTCACACTCTTGCTGTCTCTCTTTCTCTCTAACTATCTCTATCTCTCTCTCTCTCTATCTCAATGTCTTTGTCACACTCACTCTGTCTGTTAAACAAACAACTCAACTTACTCAACAATATACGATATATATATATTTATATATATTTATATATCATGTTTTTTTTACACAATACCAAAATAAACATATATACATACATATACATATACATATATATATTTATATATATATATATATATATACCACATACATACAGAAACAATTGTTTACAATATACTTTTGCACGTTATTTCTATAATGCATCTGAACTATATATTGTTATAAGTAATTTATGTTTCTTTCCTGCGTACAAGAATAAACCAACATAAAAGAAAAAATATATATATATATAAATATATATATATCTGTATATATATATACCACAAAAAAATAAAATAAATACAAAAAAAAAATTAAGAAAAACGAAATCAGAATCCAAGCGCATTTGTCTGCCACGTCAAACATGTCGTATACGCAATATTCATACATAAATAAACCCCAACAACAAATTGAATCAACAGCGGCCACACACACACACACAGACACACGCACACGCCCCCAAAAAGGGACGTAATGCAAGTGGCAAACGTGTGACACATACGAATACACACACACATACTCTACACACATACACCCACAGAAAACCAGCCGCCAGGCTCTCTCTCTCTCTCTCTCTCTCTCTATCTCTTTCTCTCTCTGCCTTGCTCTGTCTCTATCTCTCTCATACACACAAAATGTGACACACATTTCATATTGCCCCGCCACGCCCCCTTCAATACGCCGCCCTCAAACACACACACGCACATTCTATCTATACAAACAAACAAACAAAAACCTTGTTGAACTTTTAGGTGCAGTTCGCCAAAAACTACCAAAATTAACTATTTTAAAAATACCAGCAGAAAGTCTTTTAAAAACTTAAGCAAAGCTCAACTAAACTGAAAGAGAGTTCATTTAGAAAATATACTAAAAATACTTTTTAAATACCGAAAATATTGAAATCAAAATTAATGCTATTACAAAACCTTATTGTAAATTAAGCGCAAAAAGTGTTGAATTAAGTAAACTTGTAGAAAAACAACAAAAAGTCAGAAAAATATACAAATTATATGTATGTATATATATATATGTATACATACATATATATCTCTATATATATATGGGGCCAAAATAGTCCGTAAGTGTTCGGGCAAAAATCGCTTTGGTTGCAAAAATATTTTACAAACAAAATGTACAAAATGAATTGTTACTATCTATCTATATATAATATCTATTTTAAATAATATTCTAGATATATATGACTATATAAAATATCAATGAAGTGCCTAATTTGTAGAGAACTTATGAGAAAAACACGCCTTAACAATAATTAATATACCAAAAATATACCAAAAATATACCAACAAATTTTTAACAATATAAAGTAAAACAATTTAAATAATTACAACAAAAATATACTAATTTTTATATACAACAAAAATACTATAAATTAACTATAGGTATTACAGAAAAATATTTTATAAAAATACCATAAAATATACAGCTATAAACAATAATCAACATAAATTATAATTAAATATTCAAAAATACCAAATACAAATACAAGCCACAAATACTTAAACTTATATAAAAAATAAATACAATTATAACAAAAAAAAAAAAAAAAAATGAATACAAATCAGTTTATATAAAAAAATACTATATAAATCTGCAATAAATAAATTTAATGCTTGAATACTTAAAAATCGTTTAATAAATTAAATAAAAATTAAAAAAAAAAATAACAATTAAAGTTTTGAAAAATATAATAAATATATTAAAAGTATAATAAGAAATAATAGTATTATTTATTATGAAGATTTAAAATAAAATAAAAACCTATAAAAATTAGTTATAAAAAATAAATGATTAAAGATTAATTTATCAAATAAATAAAAAAAATACCAAACTATAAAAACTCAAATAAAAATCGACAACAAAGAAACAAAAACACAAAACGTTACAGTTACAGTTAGAACGAAAACCAAGCACAACAAACAACAATAACAAACAAACAAAAACAACAACAAACCAAAAACATCAACAACAACAACAACAACAAAAAATCTCGCAATCGCCCATTTCAGATGTACAATAACTACTCGGGCATCAGCGGAAGCAGCCCCCCATTACCAGATATCATTGGACAGTATTACGGAAATTTAGGTCCCGGCTCTGGTTATTTGCCAACGGCATCGACATTGAACGGTCACCTGGGCTACAGCAATGCTGGCTACGATCTCTATGGCCCGTCGAGCTCAACCGGCTACCTGTATGATCCAGCAGGAGCAGCAGCCGCTGCAGCCGCTGCCGCCGCGGCGGCACAGTTCTATGGACAGACAACGTCGCCAATACGCCGACGCCGCTACAGCATTGCCGGTCTGCCATCGGCGACAATGTACAACGATATTTACGGCTATCCGGCGCCGCCGTTGCAACAGACGAGCTCATCGAACATTGTCAATTTGCTGAACGAGGCACACAAATCGATATCGCGCTCATCACAAATCTTGAATCTGAGCCACCAGGCCAGGCAGCTGGGCCAGCCGACTTTGGTCACGACACCGCTGTCCGGTCGTGTGGTCTCCAGCTACCCAACGCTGCATCCGGGCGACACAACGTCGCCGACATCATATTTAAACGATAACCTGCTGCAAATGTCGACGAGCTTCTCATCCCAACCGAACATGTACTTCCAGCCGCAAACGCAGCCGACGCAGCTGACGGCAGCGCAAAGCGCCGCTGCGGCAGCTGCGCGCTTACGTCCCGCCTATTCCGTATCGAATCTTATGGCTGGCTATCCAACAACAGCCAGCTGCAAGTACGGCACAACAGGCTATGCGAATCCCTATCAGAGCGATCTGGGCGGCTATGGCATGGGCTTGGGCCTGGGCCTGGGCTCTAGTCTGGGCCTAGGCATGGGCCTGGGCCTGCCGCCATCGTCGTCGTCGTCGGCGGCCCTTGCGCAGCAGCGCCTCATGTCACACTCACTGCATGCCTCAAATCCCGCCATATCGCAGTACTATCAGCAGCAGCAGCATTCTATGCCACCGCCGGCCAGCTCGTCGCTATCTTACAATTTGCAACAGCAATTCGCGGGCACGCAGCAACAACAACAAGCACAACAACAATCGCAACAACCACAGTCACACATACAGGCCTCGGTGCAACAGCAGATGAATCCGCAGTATCAATATCATGTGCACTCGCACCAGAATCATCTGCAAACCCATCCGCTGGCTGCGCTGGCCAATACGAGCGGCCCATTTGGCGGTACGCTAGCGAGCAGTGCTCGAGATGTCCTTGGCGCTGGCTACGATTCGCTGCAGCATCCGCATCCGCATCCGCATACGCATCCGCATTCGCATTCGCATCTACATTCACTACAACAACAGCATCATCTACCGCTCGGACTGCATGCCTCGTCATATCCGCACACGCACCACCACCACAACCACAACCATCACAACCACCATCACCACCAAAGCCACCAACAGCAGCTGCAGCAGCAACAACAGCAACAACACCATCATCATCTACATCATTTGCCATATTCGAAACTAGACTTAGATTATCCGAAACTGCCGCAAGAGCATAAGCGACAAGTAAGTTTTAAATTTGACGTAGACACGCTATCCCTAGATTCCTAGATACTTAACGATAATTATCGATACTAATCGATGCTATCGACTCGTTACTACTCGTTACAACAGCCACATTCAAAACTATCGTATCGTACATGCCCATCAAAAAAGAATAAGCAAAAACGTAATCTGAAGACAAACTCAATCTGAATCTATATATAAACATACATATATATATGTACATACATATATATGTATGTATATATATTCTAAAATGAAATTTTTATAAACTAAATGATGCATTTTACGCTTTTCCCCCAACGCTCCCCCCTACTAACAAAAAAGCCCCCGACATTTGCAGTCTACGGTTCTCGAAGCGTTTAGAACTAAACAAAAAAAAAATACCAAAAATTAAAAAACACCAAGTATTACACATACAATATACATATATATAATATATATACCACATAGACATATATATATATATAAATATATGACTTAAGCATTAGTTATAGCCTAAGCAAAAGTTCATCAGAGTAAGAAGAAGCAGCGACAGCAGCAGAACTTTTGTTTCATGTGCCATTTTAAAGTAGCGAAAAAAGATTTAGAATAACAAAAAAAAAAAACAAAAAATAATGGAAAACAAACCTAAAGAGCTGTAAAACTTTTAGTTTAACAAATTTAAAGTTAGCTTAGCTGTTTTCTTTTTCGGTATTTATTTTTAGCAAAAGAACTTAAAGTTAAAAGAGCTAAAAAAAAAAAAATTAAATTCTTTATTTTTTGGTATTTTTATAAATTCTATACGCTGTAAAATTATTTTTATTTCAAAATATTTCATTTAAATTGTTGGCTTAATTTTTGTTTTTTATTTTTATATTTTTTTAATGATTGAACTGAATACAAATCAAAAATAATTTTAAAGCGCTGTAAAAGTTTTCATTTATAAGACTTCTTTTCGTTTTTTTTATAATTTTTTTTTTAATATAGTTAAAATATACTTTTAATACAAAATATGTAACAAAACGATATAAAATCCCTTTTCTATTTAGCTTCTTGGTATATATTTTAGTATTTTTGTTAGACTTTTCTTAAGTTATGCATAGAGCACTCAGGGCAACTTTTCAGTAAGGAAAATTGTTAAAATAACAAAAAAAAAGCAAGCGAAGTTTATATTTATAAAAAAAAAGAAAACAATTTGTTTGAAATTTGAACCACTTTGCTCTTGACTCTCAAAAGTAAAAGACTGTAAATAAACAAGAACAACAAAAAGAAAGTGAAACTAAATGATATTTACTCATGAAAAAGAAAAAAACCAAAACAAAAATGTAAACCATTTATACAACATATATATATATAAAGAAAATATATATAGCTATAAATGAATATTAAGAGAGAAGATTTACTTTACTTTATTTGGTATACTCCCTGATAAGAAAAAAGAAAACTTAGAAATGATGAAGCTTAAAAAGTTATTATGACAAGTAATAAATGAAAATACCTATAAAGTACTCAAACCTAGTCTTAGAAAACAAAATTGTTAGTGCAACTCGCTCTCGCTCTTTGAGGCGCAGCATGAAGAAGAAAAATACCTAAATACATGTATAACTAACGTATGTATATGTATATGTATAAGTGAACTTTGCATAGTAAAGAGTAAGAGCTACCTTCTCTTCCAGCCCAGACCCCTTCCAGTTTTAGCCAACCCAAGCAATCCCTATATGCAAGGACCTCTATAATCAACCTACTAACTACCTAACAACTAGTAAATTACCTAAACTAACTGAACCCATTTGCATACTAGATTGTGTCTCTCAATTACTTTAAAAGCCCAATCTTGTTTTGGTTCCGATTAGTTCATCAACTATATACCTATATATACCTATATATATACCAGTACTCGTGTTACCCATTAAGGTACTAGCGTGTGTGATTAGAAATGAAGGTCAATTATATGTAAAGATGAAATTTATATGCAAATCCAAGAGCAATGGATTGTAAATGAAACGAATGTTGAATGAATTATGATATATATATACCTTATATATAGAGAGAAAATATGGAAATGTCTTGGTAAACTGGGTATATATTATTAACATCTGGCAATGTGTCTAACACAGCATTTGGTTGCAATTTAAATAAATAAAAACGATTTGAATCGAAATGAAACGAAACGAAGAAGCATTCAAAATGTGTCTATGCAAATATTATATACAAAACGAAAAAACAAAATTAAAAGAAGTTCTTATATACATCTATAAACTATACTTGAAACTAAAAACCTACTTGTATACATCTATATACTATATATATATACATGTATCTAGGTGCTTTTTTATTATAAAAAAAAAAACTTGATTCGTCTTCAAAAATCTTATTATGGTAGTTCGCGAAAAAAAAATTTAAAAAATACCAAAAAATGGTTCGGCTTGCAAAATTGAAACTTTTTCGACTTTTTTCGAATAGAATTTTTTCTTAAAGAAAGTAAAACCCAACATGTTTGTTACAGCCTATATAGTAGTCTAATCAAAACTAAAATTAACTGGAGTTACTCTAATTTTTGTCTTATATATGGTATATATACATCTAGTAGTTGTGCACGCTCATCCCCAAAGCGGAACTAGTTCATTGGTGAGCGTGTGTGTGTATTTACGTACGTATGAAATACGTTAAGAGCAATAAAAACTTGCGTTGTGTTCAGTAGATAAACTTTAAAGATAAATCAAATGAAAAATCGAAAGCAAAATTTTATTTAAAATATATGAAACTATGAAATTCTTTGATTTCGTCTTTAGTCCTTGCCCTACGAAAAAAGTGTGTAATCGCGCTATCTATCTATCTCTCTCACACTCTCTAACTCTAGACGTAAGAAATGATAATAAGTATATATTAAGTATAATAAGCTTAACACTAGCCAATTGAAAGCATTTACGACAGCAGTTGCTGTCTCTATGTAAAGGACATAAAGTACATAAGACAAACATAAATATACGTAGTCGACTATGCCACAGATAATAAACTATATAACTAACAATAGATAGTTTTTCCTATTTTTCGGTTTTCTCTCTACTCATTTTGGACTATTTCCTGATTTTTTGGTCACTTTCTTTTGTGAGTACATCAATAAGCAGGCATTTACTTATAATATAATTCTTATATTATATTGTATTCATAGTTCTTGAAATATTTATACTTATATATACAATACCGACAACAACAACAACAACAACAAATATACTTATTATTAATTAAATTACTACTCCGATATACTATATATTATACATATATATATATTTATACACTGATTTGTAACTTAATTAAGATTACTTCAGATGAAAAACTAATTCTTGAGCTCGAACTCTGAAACTCGATTTCTGTTAAACTTAAAAACAAAAGAAAACAAATACAAAAACAAAATAAACCTAACTCTTAAGCATTATAAATGAAACATTTTCGAAAGCAAACAATAAAAATTTAACATGCGACAAAAACCGAAATGGATAAGCTATGCCTATCGTCTATAGCTATAGCACAGGTTAACAGTATTCAAATCCAACACCCAACAAACCACGCCTCCTCTCTATCTCTCTCTCTCTCTCTCTCTACCCACTTTTATAACAATCTACACACACAGTTACACTCTTACACAGTTTTGACCCTCAGCTCTACAGTGGGTCAACGACTTTTGCAGCCTTCATCATTCTATTCATCCTCTCACTTTTACCACGCCCTCCTCTACACCTACAAGCCGCCCACTTCTATCGCTCATCTCTCTATATATATAAACTACAATTCACACATTGCGCCGCAATTTGCACTCACCGTAATAAACATTTCGACACAAAAAAGTACTTCTAAAAAATACTTTAAAAATACTGAAAAGAAAAAAGAAAAACACCGAAAAAAAAATCCCTCCAATTTGTAGTCAAGGCAGCTGCATTTGCTTTGCAGTTGTGTTTAATTCATTTGTTTTTTAAAAATCTGCTATGTCTTGTATCTTATCCTCCTTCCACCCAAATTCCGTTCATGAATCCACAACGAAAAACAGTTGGACGAATTCCGTCTTGAAATACAAAGAAGGGATCAAGAGATACTGGCGATGGCGGCCAAAATGAAAACGCTCGAGGAGCAGCATCAGGTAATTTGATTAGTTCACAACTTTGCGCTAAATCTAAATTCACAATGAACAACCTGACTACCTGTAACTAGGACTATCAGCGGCACATAGCGGTACTTAAGGAATCGCTATGTGCCAAAGAGGAGCACTACAACATGCTGCAGACGGACGTGGAGGAGATGCGCGCCCGGCTCGAGGAGAAGAATCGCTTGATCGAGAAGAAGACGCAGGGCACATTGCAAACGGTTCAGGAGCGCAATCGCTTAACCAGCGAACTGACCGAGCTCAAGGATCACATGGACATCAAGGATCGCAAAATCAGCGTGCTGCAGCGCAAGGTCAGAGCTGATAAGCCAGCAGCAATCACATAACATTAGCTAACACAAACACTTCCACACAGATCGAGAACCTGGAGGACTTGCTGAAGGAGAAGGACAACCAGGTGGATATGGCGCGAGCCCGCCTCTCGGCCATGCAGGCGCATCACAGCAGCTCCGAGGGCGCCCTGACCAGCTTGGAGGAGGCCATCGGCGACAAGGAGAAGCAGATGGCGCAGCTGCGCGAGCAACGTGATCGGGCCGAGCACGAGAAGCAAGAGGAACGCGACCTGCACGAACGCGAAGTCGCCGACTACAAAATGAAGCTGCGCGCGGCCGAAAGCGATTTGGAGAAACTGCAGACGCGCCTGGAACGTGCCGTCAATGAGCGGGAGCGCCTGGAGATCAAGCTGGAGGCATCGCAGAGCGAACTGGGCAAATCGAAGGCGGAGCTGGACAAGGCCACGTGTGAGATGGGACGCAGCAGCGCCGACTGGGAATCGACGAAGCAGCGCATAGCACGACTCGAGCTGGAGAATGAGCGACTCAAACACGATCTGGAACGTTCGCAGGTACTCGTGCATTATCACCAGTTTATCGGACAGTTATCGAACTTGCATTATACCATTTATCATAAATATATATATATAGCTATATATCATATACCTATGTACCCATTATGTTCCTCTGTGTGCAGTGTACATATATATATTGAAACCAAAAAACAACAAATTAAGATAAACTTAACTATTATTCAAATATTTAAATATCGATAACGATAACGATATCCTACTCAATATTCTTACTATTATTACATATTACTATAAAAATATGCCTCTATGTGTGCCTATATATTTACATGTACACTTAACAACAACAACAACTATGTACTACAACAACAACAACAACATCTCGCATCCCAACAACAACTTTATATATATATCTATATCTATAAATCGATTAATCGATAATACATTAACCAACAAATAGCTGCAGCTAGAAGAACAAACCACACTACACAAAGTAAGCCTAATGCTAAAACCTACCTATACCAACCCATCAATACTCTGTAGTTCTACTAGTTACTTTTTCGTTTCGTAGTCTCCTCACATATTACTAAGCATAAACACCCTGTAGTTAACACCTGTACACCCTGTATACCCAGTATACAGACATGAGTTACTTTTATTTTGCATCTAGAGCCAGCAGTTTGTTGATTTTGGTTTATTTTTTTTTTATTTATTTATAGTTTTAGCTTTAAGATCAAAGACCAGCAAAAAGGCAAACCCAAAGAAAGTCTTAAAATATGATCACCAATCATAAGATTACCAATATATAATAACCAATTGACTATTGATCCAGTAGACATAGCTATTAGTAATTAATTATAGTCTCATATATCAATTTCGTTCGCAGACATAAAAACTTTTTTTAACTCAGGTTTCTTACATACATTTATCATATAGAGAGTCATTATGTCATTATGTTTAGAAGAGCATGATTAAACGCGATTAAGAAAAGTTAAGATGAGTTTAAAAAGAAAGAAAAATCTGTAACTGAAGGAACATCTATTTATACAGTTGAGAATCTAAAGAGATAAATACTTGTATCTAAGTATCTTAGATGTATGTGAGGCTAAGGAACTTCTATATCTTCGGAGTTGTCATTGAAGAAACATATCTGTTTATAAAGCAGAAGAGCAGTAGACTATATAATATATTTGTGTTGAAGCAGACTCTAACATTCATATAGCCTGTATGTACCTTTGACAACTTTAGCTTCAGGCTTTTTCTAAACATTTCCTAACCATATTACAATGCCTACTTCCCATCTCAATATGAAGCTCTTCAATTTTCTGTAACGTTCCGCTTTAATCCAGCAATCAGTCAATCAGAAAGGAAACTTAAGTTTTCTAGCCAACTTCACTGAGCTCATTAGCCACTCAAATATGTATGTGGTTCGTTGAGCTAAGCATGCACTGCTGAGAAATTGCCGAACGATTCATTAATATTGAAAATTTAATAATAGTTTGTTTATTGTTTACGTTAACTTTGGCTAACTGAAAACTTATTCAGGGTCTGCCTATTTGCATATGAAATGAGTTGCGCTGCCACGTTATATACAAAACACGCGCACTCACAGCTAGAAAGCCGCACCTCTCTTTAGTCTGGTCAAAGCACGAAGCACAACTTCACACACACAGGCACAGACACACTTACTCACATACACACACACACACGCCTTAGTTAGTTACAAGGATTACAAATTGTTTGTACATAATTCAAGCGGCTACAATTACAATTATCATCGCCTTTCAATTAAGTATGCCTCATGCAATGTCTATTAATTGTTGCTGAACATGCATATATGTCTATCTATATATCGTATATTGTACTTTACAGAATGTACAAAAGTTAATGTTCGAAACGGGCAAAATATCGGTAAGTTGGCAAACGAAGCCAGCCACGAAATAGCGTTAGCTCACAGTGTTATGAAAGCTAATTGCTCGAAATGAAGTATACGCCTCGTAGTCACGTCTTAAAGCGCTTCGTTAGGCAAGACAATTCAGGCTTGTTTATGTTACTTTACAACACTGAAATATGCACAGTTTTTAAGTGCAGTGTTGAGTAGTGAAATGTAAATATATCTATTTTAGTGAATATAAAATGTAGCTAAGTCCTTGAATTATAAGAACTCAATTTGTGAGAGCTTAGAACAAGGCTGCAAAATATAGAATATACCGAAATTTCTATATATTTTTATGATAATCAGACTCGATTAGAAGAAACTCAAATTTGTTAGGATTTGCAGCCTTGATCTATACACACACATCTACACACATTATGTACATTTATATATATATGAATTATAAAGCAAATACTCTGGTGTACACAGAACAAGTGTTGAAAGCGTTAAATGCACCCATCTAAGAAAATCCCAACCAAGCTTGATGATACAAAATCCCCCAAATCGAATCTCATGTTCATTTAAACACATTATGCTGAAGTTGTCGGGTATTTGATATCTATTATATCTAATATCAATTATATCAATAATATTTTATCTACGATGTATACTCTATTATCTATTATTTATTATCTATTATCATCTTTTATGTATTATCTATTATCAATAATATTATTTAATATCTATTATATATAATCTCTTATATATTATCTATTATTTATTATCTATTATCGATCTCTTATATATCATCTTTTGGCTATTATCCATATCAAATACCCGTGCAACTTCAGTATATACCAACTTAACACACATTACGTATACGCATCGTATGCCTTATAAATTGCTTTGCTGCTGGACAATGTTTTGCTAATGTTTTAAGTTTCTGTTTATGCTAACTGTAGTTGCACCGTTCTGTTCTCAACAAATATACTCGTGTATATATTTGAATAGATAACTCTGTCATAGCTATATACTAATTATCCTGTTTCGCTCTCCGCCACTGAAGACCACATTTGGCCGCACCACAATGACCACATCTCAGGAGCTGGACCGAGCGCAGGAGCGGGCTGACAAGGCAGCAGCCGAACTGCGACGCACGCAGGCCGAGCTGCGTGTGACACAGGTACAGTTAAATGTTCATATAACTCACAAGCGCTGCATACATACTACTACTACTACTACTACTACTATATACAACTATATACTACTATATATATATATATAAACATATTCGTTTCTATAACTATGCATAACTATGCTCTGTTAGCTAGTTGTCTGTGCGTCATAAGTTTTCTCGCAACAAAAGTCTAAGCTAAAATACTATATTTCATGTCTATGTGTGCGTGTGCTACAACTACAACCACAACAATAACAATTCTTGTTGACTCTGTGATTCATGAATGAATATTTTCTACTATATAATCGTACACACTCTCTATATACTTTCAACACTTGCTGAACTATTCACACATTCAGCTGTCATTCAACTGCAAAAGCAACAAATATACTTTATATACACACACATACATATGTATACACATGCACAACCACACACACACACACATGTATATATACATATGTATATATGTATATATATATATATAAAAACACGCGAACACACTTTTGCACCTGCAATTCAAGTAAAAATTTAATCGTGTGTCAACAAAATACAGCGGATATATTTAAATACTGAACATTTTATTTCTTGAAAAATATACTAAAAACTAGCTTGAAAAACTACTAAAAAATAATTGTTAAACTAGCAAAGCTTGAAAAATATTTAAATTTAAATTTGTCAAAATATAAAATCTAATATTTGATCAAAGTTCTGTGCAAAAGCTAGCTCAATTTCTTAAACTGTTAAATATTGCTTAAAAGTTTTACCAACTCCCAGAAACTTAAAGTATAAAAACTTCAACTAGAAGATTTTAGCATAATATCTATAAATAATTGTTGTTTTTTTTGAGTTAATCTAAATGATATTGTCTAATGTAATACTAAAACCCAAACTCTATCTAAATCGTTGTGCTTACATTCATTTTCTATATAGGGCGAAACTGAAAAACGTTTTGTGAGTAAAATGCTTATAAACAAACAAACAAACAAACAAACAAACAACAAATACCACCAAAAGATAGTCGTACAAGTTTTTGTTAGTAATATTAACTAAAACATTTGATGAGCAAGACAAGAAAACAGAAAAGAAAAAGCAGATCAACTTGTCGAACAGCTGCTCATAAATCAAATGTTTTACTTAGTATTATTATTCTAAAAAAAATACTAAAAAATACTATACATAACTTGCATTGCCTCACATACTAACTAACTAACTAACCAACCTACATATTAAATACTACATGCTTAACACATTTATATACTACTATATATATACGATAAATGACATTTGTTCAACCTTTGACCCATGTATATTCGCCTTGATCAATCAATCCATCTCTCATCGATTGGATTTCTGTGTGCCTTGAGTGCGTCTCCTGCATGAGTTGTGCATAATTGTTGTCTAGACTCCAACTGAACATCATCTGTGATCATTCGTCTACCATACATAACCTCAAAAGACTATATAGAAATAAATAGGGAAAAGCATTCGGTAGATCTAGAATATATTTATAAAAGAATATTGATTGATAGGTAATGCTATTGAAAACTCTTCACATTGCTTTGAAGTGAGAATATAATTCTTAATCTTGTTATTGGGAAAGTTAAGATCTTAAGATCTTAAATATCGTTTGCATTATAGACAAAGCAAATGTCTCTTACCTATACAAAATATATATATATATTTTGGACAGTTCTTGTAGGACAACTAAATCTTGTTAAGGAAACTTCTTGGAAGACTTGATATCGTATACGATTTATATAGAAGAAACTACATCTGTATAGAAAAAGCGCGTCCACAATTACGTTTTGTAGACAACCCAGATATTATATGTGGGAAATTCATAATTTTGAAATTGAATATCGTAAAAATTGTACACCGTTAAAACTATTTATTTATAAATATATTGTGTTTTGTTATATAAGCTAAAAATATTCAAATTTTGTTTATTTGAGAGGATTTTGTTAACAATCTTTATATGCGAAGATATAAGCAAATATTTTGATATTGAAATCTCCATCTATTTGAATAGGTATGTCTTGTATATATCATTGACAAAGCAATTATTTTCCTTCAAATTTAAATACGAGCACATTTCGTGCACTGAAGTTTGAAGCAGATTAAAGTGCTTCGCATACTACATTCTTACAGCCCAACCATTAGTTAATTCAACTAAAATAATTACAGCCCATTCACAAATGTAACATTAAAAGGATTTAGCTACAACAGTAGACCTTTTCTTAGCACCTTTCTCAAATCTCTCGTGCACAAAAGACAATCTTAAGTTCAAAAGTAGCGGCAAGTACATCACGCATAACCCAAGAGTATTAAGCTAGGTAGCTATTACATAAACAAAGCCACACACACACACACTCCACACACACTCCACACACACACACACACGTTAACAAAAGCTCAAGATGTGAAGCCATTTTGCAACGTGACTTTGGCAGTTGTTTTCTCAAGTGAGGAGCTGTTGGGAAAGTTGCAAAAAGTTGCGCTTGATTTCGCTAAGCTGTTAATTACGCACACATTCACTCACTCACACACACACTCACACTCACTCACTCACACACTCGCACACTTGAAAGTCTTAAACTTACTTTTGCCTTAATGCTCATAGCTTTAAACTCTTCAAGCACACACGCTCTCACATCTTTTTTGCACTCGAGCGCCATCTATTGCTGTTCTTTTGCAGCCTCATTGCCTGCTCTATCTCTCTCTCTCTCTCTTTTTCTCTGTTTCGCTCTTTCTCTCTTTTTTCTGCCATTTGTCATTCACTGTTGTCGAAATTTGCTTTTGTGCTCAGCCTCGCTCGCTCTAGACTTTGTTATCGTATTCGTAAACGTAATCGTAATCGTAATCGTTATCGTAATTCTAAGTACTACTTGATGTTATACCTATGTTTCGTGTCTGACATGACAGACAACCAATCAATCAACCAGTCAATCAATACAGTCAGACAGTCAATCAGTCAGTCAGTCAATCAGACAGTCAGTCAGTCAGTCAGTCATTCATTTAAGAACCATCCTTTCACATGGTGCCTGTAAATAATATCCGTATCCACATCCAATTTACCCCCCCGCCTTTGCCCACCGATTACAATTAACCATCGATAACCGATAACAACAATGCCAACGATAACGTGCAGTCGGATGCGGAACGTGCACGCGAAGAAGCCGCCGCCCTGCAAGAGAAACTGGAAAAGAGCCAAGGCGAAGTCTATCGACTCAAAGCGAAGCTGGAGAATGCCCAAGGCGAACAGGAAAGTCTGCGCCAGGAGCTGGAGAAGGCGCAGAGCGGTGTCTCCCGCATACACGCCGATCGCGATAGGGTAGGCAAACGAAAAAACACAAAAAAAAACAAAGTTTTAGCTAGCTAAATACCCTGTACAACAATCACGCACTCACACACTCGCACATGAACCACTCCTCGTCCTCCTTAGGCATTCGCTGAGGTGGAGAAGATCAAGGAGGAGATGGAACGCACTCAGGCAACATTGGGCAAGGCGCAGCTGCAGCATGAGAAGCTGCAGAACACGCTGGACAAGGCCCAGAATGAGGTCGATCACCTGCAGGATAAACTGGACAAGGCTGGCGCCGAAAATCGTCGTTTGGTCCTCGAGAAGGAGAAGCTGACCTACGACTATGATAATCTCCAATCCCAGCTGGACAAGGCGCTTGGACAGGCGGCGCGCATGCAAAAGGAGCGAGAGACTCTAACGCTGGATACGGATCGCATACGCGAAAAGTTGGAGAAGACGCAGGTATGCGATCGACACTATCAAGGGTGCCACAATACATACGCAAAACACACTCTCACACGCACTCACACACAAACTCACACACACACACACACAAACACATGCGCACACACACACGAAAGCCAAAAGTCATGCAAGAAACGTAGAAATTGTTGAAACTGTGCCTAAACGTTGTAACTGTAAATGTGTTGTGTGAGATACTTGAAACCTGATATCGAATCTCTTAACATACTAAACGTAATCCCAAAACCCTTTCCCCATCAACTAACTGTACATAGCTAACACTATTTATACACTCCTACGTATCTACTATATATTCGAAATACATGAGTTATATGGGCATTAGATCTTTTCGAATATCTTTAAGAAATCTTAGACTTAGATATGAGAAATCTACAAATATCCTCAGGCAATAGATTTAGACATAATATTCAAAAGATCAAAAACTCCAATTTTGAACTACATATTTCATTTTGATTTGGTTTTAATAGAAGAAATAGTTCATGATTGATTGAAAATCATTCATGTATGTAAAAAGTATCGAACGAAAATCTTGATTTTTTTTATTTTTTAGTATCGAAAATTCTATCGAAATTTAGTAAGCTTGCCTTAAATACAGCTGGGCTTTATATTTCATATATAAATATTATACTTTATATTGGAATTAGTTGCTTAAAGCAGAAGAAACCTCAAGAAGGCTTTTTAAATAAAAGATTAGAGCTCTTGCCAACTGCCCTTTTTCATGCCTGCTAATGCCCATATACATATATATCATCTGAAACCCATCTAACATCAGCCATCATTCGTGCCCTGTATTATACAAATATATATATCTATATAACATACATAAATATCCCTATATGTACTGCCTACGCATATATACGTATATATATATATCTATCTTTCAACTATCTATATGCTATGTGTATGTAACAAACACACAAACACTTAAAATACACTGAAAAAAAAAAACCAACAACAACAACAACAATAGCAACAACTAGCGCGCATACAAAAGGAAAGGGATCAGTTCTCTGATGAACTGGAAACGCTCAAGGAGCGCTCGGAGTCCTCACAGACGCTGCTGATGAAGGCCGCCAGGGATCGTGAGGCGATGCAAACAGATCTTGAAGTGCTTAAAGAACGCTATGAGAAATCGCATGCCATACAGCAGAAATTACAGGTAATTTTTCAGAAAGACACAAAGAGAGAAGTATCCAGAATTAAAACAAAAATTGGCTCTATGAAAAAAATATATATATACCATATATATAGATATATATACACTAATCGTAACTAATCCAACAAAAAATCGCATGAGAACTGAGAAGTACGAGTGAATTGGCTGTTTGTAAATTTGTAGCTTTCTAAAAACACTGCTTGGCCCAGCTAAAAAAAACCAAACCAAACTCCGATCCTCCGATCATATCTGATATAATAGCTAACCCCAACCCCTCTCCTCTTGCAGATGGAGCGCGACGATGCCGTCACTGAGGTGGAAATTCTGAAGGAGAAGCTGGACAAGGCCTTGTACGCCAGCCAGAAGCTCATCGATGAGAAGGACACGTCGAACAAGGAGTTCGAGAAGATGTTGGAGAAATACGATCGTGCTCAAAACGAAATCTATCGACTGCAGTCGCGCTGCGACACGGCTGAAGCGGATCGCGCCAGACTCGAGGTGGAGGCGGAACGCTCTGGCCTGGCCGCCTCGAAGGCACGCGAGGATCTGCGCAAACTGCAGGACGAGAGCACGCGCCTGCAGGAGGCGTGCGACCGTGCCGCCCTGCAGCTGAGTCGCGCCAAGGAGTGCGAGGATAACGCGCGCAGTGAGCTGGAGCACAATCGAGATCGCTTCGACAAGATGCAAACGGACATCCGACGTGCCCAGGGCGAGAAGGAGCACCTGCAGTCCGAGCTGGAGCGCGTCACCTACGAGCTGGAGCGTGCACATGCGGCACAGACCAAGGCGGCCGCCAGCGTGGAGGCGGCCAAGGAGGAGGCTGCGCACTATGCCGTGGAGCTGGAGAAGCTGCGCGAGCGCTATGAGAAGAACCAGGTGGAGCTCAGAAAGCTGCAGGACACGGACACCTTTGGCCGTGAGACGCGTCGCTTGAAAGAGGAGAACGAGCGGCTGCGCGAGAAGTTGGACAAGACGCTCATGGAGCTGGAGACGATACGCGGCAAGTCGCAGTACGAGTCGGAGTCGTTCGAAAAGTACAAGGACAAGTACGAGAAGATCGAGAATGAGATACAGAACATGGAGTCGAAGCTGCACGAGACGAGTCTGCAGCTGGAGCTGTCGAAGGGCGAGGTGGCCAAACTCTTGGCCAACCAGGACAAACAGCGCAGCGAGCTGGAGCGCGCGCACATCGAGCGGGAGAAGGCGCGCGACAAGCACGAGAAACTGCTGAAGGAGGTCGATCGTTTGCGCCTGCAACAGTCCTCGGTGAGCCCCGGCGAGCCGGTTCGTGCATCCGCCTCGTCGCTGTCGATGACGGCGGGCGAGCGACAGGAGATCGATCGGCTGCGCGATCGCCTCGAGAAGGCGCTGCAGTCGCGCGATGCCACCGAACTGGAGGCCGGTCGCTTGGCCAAGGAACTGGAGAAGGCACAAATGCATCTGGCCAAACAGCAGGAGAACACCGAATCGACGCGCATCGAGTTCGAGCGCATGGGCGCCGAGCTGGGTCGCCTGCACGATCGCCTCGAGAAGGCGGAGTCCGAAAAGGAAGCCCTGAGGCAGAGCAGTCGAGGCGGCGCCCAGGCGGCAGCTGCCCCCAATGCGCAGCTGGAGAAGCACGTGCAGAAGCTGGAGAGCGACGTCAAGCAGCTGGCCATGGAGCGAGAGCAGCTAGTGCTGCAGCTGGAGAAGAGTCAGGAGATCCTGATGAACTTCCAGAAGGAGCTGCAAAACGCCGAACAGGAATTGCAAAAGACGCGCGAGGAGAATCGCAAGCTGCGCAACGGCCATCCCGTGGCTCCGGCCGCACCCGCCGAAATCCAGGCCATGCAGAAGGAGATCCAGACGCTGCAACAGAAGCTCCAAGAGTCGGAACGAGCGCTGGCCGCTGCCGGACCGCAACAGCAGCAGGCAGCCGCGGCGGCTGCCGGCGCGAGTCGCGAGGAGATCGAACAGTGGCGCAAGGTCATCGAGCAGGAGAAGAATCGCGCCGACATGGCCGACAAGGCTGCCCAGGAGATGCACAAGCGCATACAGGTGAGTGGAAAGCAAAGAGATGAAAGTGAAGCAAGCGGAATTTAGCTCTAACTAAATCCGAATATCCCTGAACAAACGTCTCTATATTGATAAGGCTTCTATCCAATATCCAAGCAAAGCTAAACGTATGGTAATCCGGCCGTATCCTGCGAGGTTCAGCTCTATCATAATACAAGCATTTTTCCGAAGGTTCTCTATATTGATAGGACTTCTATCGAATTTCCAAGTAAAGCTTATCATATGATCATCCAGCTGTATCCGATGGGGTTTATCTCTCTTATAATAATATAAAAGAATTCTTCAATCAAATCAATACAATCTCTTCATGCTCCTCTCTCCCCTCAGCTTATGGACCAACACATCAAGGATCAGCATGCACAGATGCAGAAGATGCAGCAGCAGATGACGCAACAACAACAGCAAGCGGCGGCGGCGGCAGCGGCTGCAGCGCAGCAGACAGCTACAGCCGGCGCAGCGGGCGGCGGCGTCGATGCCAAGGAGCTGGAAAAGGTCAAGAGCGAGCTGCAGGCGGCGTGCACAGAACGAGATCGTTTCCAGCAGCAGCTGGAGCTGCTGGTGCAGGAGCTGGAGAAGAGTCAGGTGAGCGGGCAGCTGCAGCAACAGTTTATATAAGCCAGTCAATTTATATATCAATTGCTCTCCCCCTTCCCCTCAAACAGATGTCCAATCAGGAGCAGGCAAAGCAGCTGCAGGCGTCGCAGCAGCAAGTGCAACAGCTGCAACAACAAATCCAAACGCTACAGCAGCAAATGCAGCAGCTGCAGCAGGCGGGCACTGCCGGCGCCGCTGCCACCGATGTGCAGCGGCAGCAGCTGGAGCAGCAGCGACTGCAGCTGGAGGAGGTGCGCAAGCAGATCGACAACCAGGCCAAGGCGACCGAGGGCGAGCGTAAGATCATCGATGAGCAGCGCAAGCAGATCGACGCCAAGCGCAAGGACATCGAGGACAAGGAGAAGAAAATGGCCGAATTCGATGTGCAGCTGCGCAAGCGCAAGGAGCAAATGGATCAGCTGGAAAAGTCGCTGCAGACGCAAGGCGGCGGCGCCGCAGCAGCGGGCGAGCTCAACAAAAAGCTTATGGATACGCAGCGACAGCTGGAGGCGTAAGTGCAAATAGTATAAGAACTTACCGCCAACAATTTACACAATATTTCGACACACATAACACAGGAAAAAACAAAACAAAAATGAATTTGCAATTATTTTTATCAATATGGCGCACGCGGCGCCATTTTATTCACAGTGTGACCAAATTGCACTAATGTCAAAATACTAGTGTCATAGCAAGCAGCGATCGGCTGCTAAGCTTAACAGCATCAAATGAGCTTAACATAACAGCAGCTTGTAGCTTAACATTGTAAAGCTGCGTTTAACTGTGGAGAATGAACTTGACACGAAAGCAGCTTAACATTAACAACAGTTGCTTAAGATTCTAAGTAGACTTAACATAACAGCGAAATGATTTGAATGTAGATTTATTTAACTCTTATACTACACATTCTAGAGTCATAGAAAGCAGCGATCGACTGCTAAGCTTAACAGCATCAAATGACCTTAACATAACAACAGCTTGTAGCTTAACATTGCAAAGCTGTGTTTAGCTGTAGAGAATAAACTTAATACAAGAGCAGCTTAACATTAACAGCAGTCTCTTAAGCTTCTAAGTAGACTTAACATAGCTGAAGCTGTTAATCGCTTCGCTTAACATAACAAAACTATTCGAATGCAGCCTTCACTCTTATACTTCATATTCATGTTCCCCTCTTATATATTTCCCAATTGCAGCTGCGTCAAGGAACTGCAAAACACAAAAGAGGAGCACAAGAAGGCGGCAACCGAAACGGAGCGACTGCTGCAATTGGTACAAATGTCACAGGAGGAGCAAAACGCCAAAGAGAAGACAATTATGGATCTGCAACAGTAAGTAGAGCACAAATTTAGAAAAACAAAAACTCTTCTAATCACACACTCTTCTACTCACGCAGAGCCTTAAAGATCGCTCAAGCCAAAGTCAAACAAGCACAAACACAACAACAGCAGCAACAGGATGTAAGTACAGAATGTTAAGTAACATAGTCAGACACTGTTAACACCCATCTCTCTCTCTCTCTTGCAGGCTGGGCCCGCTGGCTTCTTGAAGAGCTTTTTCTAAGCCACAGTATATGCGTATAAGTACTTATACAAGTACAAGCCTAACATAACAAATAACAGCACTGTCTACTATTTTGTATACTACCGATTACCGTTACCGACTATGCAGTATTTCTTCTACTAATACACACACACACACACACATTTGTAAATGACATATGTAAATGCAAGAAAATTATTTGATATTTTATTATATTGTAATTAGGTTGCCGCTATACTCAAATTATGAATGCATTTATGTAAATGTCTCTCTCTCTATCTCTCTCTGTATCTAACTTGAATCTTGAACTCGAAAAATTTCAACTTAAAACTAAAACTAAAAACTCACTTCACTTCGCCCTCTCCCTTTCTCTCTCTCTCACACACACACACGTTCTCTCGCTGTCTAGTTAACTGTTGAAGTTTGAATCTTTCGTCTTATACGCTGTAAAGTAGGCAACACTTACCCAAATTTGTACTCGAACTGAGCTTACACGACGCCTGAGATACCCTGTAAATGGAAGAAAACGATTTTATAAGATTTCAGCGTCAACTCAAAATTGAGTTCATTTCTCTCTCTCTCTATCTCTCTCGCTCTCTCTTTCTAACTACGCACGATTCTTAGTTTTTCTTTTGCATACGGCGCGAATGTGATTCACAACAAAAATATGAGAAAAAAAAATACTAAGAGCAAAACAAATTAACAAATAATAATTATTAAATATACAAATTAATATACATATACATATATATATATACTACGTATAAATTGTTAGGCGACGTATCGGAATAATATATATATATATATAGATATAGATATATATCAGACACTGTATATACAGCATCTATCGATATGACAAAGCATACAAAACTAAAGAGTAGAGCAATAAATTTATATAATCCCTATATACATACATTATATATATATATACATACATATATATATATATATATATATATCGAATATCGTATATATGCGTAGCCTTTAGCCGTGTACCAAAGAAAAATACCAAAAGCAAAACAAATATGCCTAGAGAAAACCAATTCAAACTCAATAAAAAAAAACTAACAAAATATCGATAAATCGGAGCTCTATATATATTTTAAATTAGTTCAAATATACATCTACGGCATCTAACTCATACGAGAATATCCCAAATGCACAGCCAGCAGCTAGTTCAATTTCAAGCGGAATAACCCTAATGTTCACTTTTGATTTAAGAAGACATTAGATAAATGCATAATGCTGTTATTGTTATCGATATATATATATATACATATATACATAGCATATATCGTCTATATGTATGTGAAACGATTTGCTTTGTTTTTCCAAAATTTCATTTCAAGCCAAGATAATGAATATTTAACACTGCCAATTTTTCGATTAATCTTAATTTAATTGTGCGATGAATCGATAAATAAAATTCTGTTTGAATTTCAAATTGAAAACATTCAAGAAAATACCATATTTGCGGTATTTTTTAGTTTCAGTTTTTATTGCTGATGCTGCAAAAAAAAAAACATGTAATTATTTGCTGTTTATCGATAGGCGGGAATATCCTTGTTGTCCACTCAACAAAGCCCATGACATTCAGTATATAAACAAACAATCATATCATACAACTAAATATCATAGCGACAACTGCGAAACATGACTAAGCGTTGAATTTAATAATACACAACCGACACATTCTATAGTTATCGATAACTAATCTAAATTTAGTGGGAAACGTGCACTGACAGAAGACAATTTCTATTTGACTTTACCGCTTTGGCGTGTCACATGCCAAGTTAAGCAGGATAAAAATCGGATTCGATCAAGATTTACAAAATCGATAAATCGATAACACAGTCAAAGGGAAACTTAGACATTGTCTATATTATTAAGATCAGGGATTCAATACAGCATAGTATTTCCAAGCATATTTTATCGATAAATTAGCACATTGTCATGATATACATAATCGATAGGTCGAGACGATACGAACATACTTCAATGAGCGATTGCAGTTACTTACAGCATTGTTTTGATCAAACATCAATCGAACATAATATTTATATAAATTTTTATCGATAACGAATAAGCCGATCATGATCATGATCATAATCGATCAGTCGATAACTTGTTCTAAAGAGCAATTGCATTTACTTTTTATATTATTTTGAGCATAAATCCAGCAAAACATAGCAAAGCGATATATTTTCTGTCAATATATTAGCAAAATATCACGATTTACATAATCGATAAATCGATAACAAGCAATTTTGGATTATTTTGATACAACAATGTAATATTTCTTCATTGTTATCGATAAATACTCAAACATTACGTTAATCATTATTGCTGTTTATCGTTAAAGGGCCATGACTATCGAATATATGTACATATGCATTCGATAGGTATTCGCCTTGTGTACATAAGCAAACCCCAAAAAGTTCCTAAACTGGGAACGACGGGTAAAATAACAAAATGAGAAGAACAAATCGAGTTACAAGTCAAGTACATTTTTTGGTAAACATTGTCAAATGTGTATATAATTAGAGGTCAATGCGGTCAAGGAGTTCAGGAGGTCAAGAGGTTAAGCATAACACAAGCTGTAATATACTAATATACATACATATATATATACTATATAAATATACTATATAATTAACTAAACTAAATACTTACTTAGCATCGATATTTGAATAATTATAAAACCACAAAGAATAAGTACACTGAGAGAAACAAAAGAGAAGTAAATAACCTTTAAACAAGCAATTAAGGACAAATCAACAGAGAAACAGAACGAAAGTATGAATTGTTGGAACACTTTGCGTATACACAACATTTGACAATATATATATACACCTATATATATACGACTCACACACATACACTGCAACAAACATTTGAATTTGAAACTTTGTGTTGAAGTACAACATATCCCCGATTATATAGCACCAAACGAGATATAGAACTTGTACATGAACCAGACACAAAAAAGCAACTAAAATCTATATATATATCACATATATATATATGTCTATCTCTTTCTGTAAACAGTTATTCAAGAAACAAGTAAGAAGAGGAAGAAAGCGCAAGCTCTTTGCCTTTAAAGTATCAAACAAAACAAAAATTTCTTATTATAAATATTATTATTAATAAATAAATTAGTTTAGATAGTTGAAACAAAAGGTAAAATAAACTAAATATATAAATACCAAATAATACAAATATAAAGAATATAATAAATATAAAACTAACGGTACATTGTCTATATACATATACATATATATACATACATATATATATAAAAACTTAACTTTAGCAACAACAAAAATAAAATTAAAAAATAATTTAAAAATAATAATAAAAACACACTTTAATCATATTATCCCCGCCGTCGTGTACCCAAAATTACAAAAATCGTACAATTAATAAAAACATAAAATAAATAAATAATAATAAATAATAATAATAATAATATATTACAAAATAAAATATGACAAATGGACAGCTTCAAATTTTTCTATACAAAAAAAAATAAATAAAATAAAAAAGAAAACTAGAAATTTGAAAATATGTAATTAGGAAAATTTGTAAAACTCAAACATTTATATAGACACACACACACACTCACACACACACATGCATACAGAGACATACACTTAAGCAAAATAAAAACAGTTTTCTTTAAGTTTACATTGTTTTTCGAAATATGGTCACCCTAGAAATAAAAGCTAACATACACACACAATAACTTTATAATATATATACTTTTTTGTCACTTTGCGTTTTCATTTGCCTTTTATTTTTGACAACTGGTCACCCCAAAAACAAGTGGAACAGAAATGGTCACCTTAGAAAAAAAAACAACACTTTACAAACTTAAATAAAACAAACAACAAACAAATTGAGCTTTACTTTCTACTTACTTTCCGCCTTTCCATTTTCCTGATTTTTTCCCACAAATGGTCACCCTAAACATCAGTCACCAAACGCAATAGCTAAGCGTATAACAAAGTATAGAAAAATAATATAAAACAAAAACCTAGCGCAAATTATATAAATATTTATACAAATATATATGCATATATATATATATATATTGAATTATATATATGTATATGAAGATGAGAAGAAAAACCAATAGCAGAGTACAGTGGGTCAAGAATGTCAAGTATGCGATAAAACAACAAAAAAAAAAAAGGGCAAGCAACAGTTAACTTGCTTCAAACCAACAACAACAACAAAACGAGAGCAACATAAAAACAGTTTTAAAAAAATACTAGAAAAAAAACAACAACCAACTAAACAAAAATACCATAAATACCACAGAAAAATACCATTTTTTAATGAAAAAGGAAGAAAAAAAAACAAGTTTTGGTGATCTACGATATTGATTATTGAATAAACATATATATATATGTATATATATACATATATATATACATATACATACATATATATATATATATACATATAGATATATATATATGAACTAAATAAGTTTACAAGGTATATGCATTAAATAAAAACAAAACAAAACAAAAACAAAAACAACTGCAGCAACTAAATATAATATATATAAAAACAAAAACATAAATAAAAAGCGATATGAGTAACAACAAAATAAAAATAAATAAATTTATTATATACATACATAGAGAACTATTAAAAAAACAAAAGAAAACAAAATATGAAAATATGAAAATGAGATTGAAAATGGTATGAAAAATGAAATGATTATTTGAAACATGTTCATTATATATAAATGTCATTACAAATGTTCTTCAAAACTGCCTACCAATAAAATATATTTCAAATAATATGCAATTTCGAGTGTTATTTGCTGAAAAGAATATATTCACACGCTTATTCTAATCTTCAGTTTAAATTTGGCGCTTCTTAGCAGCAAGTGCGGCTAACTTCACTTGACGCAGTTACTCTGCTCCAATTTGCGTTAACTGCAGCTCTTTGTTGCGTTCAGCCAGTGACTGTTAAAAATTTGTGTTAACATAAGCTCAGCTGCTTATTTCTGCCTGTTCAGCCACAGAATGTTAAAAATGTACGTTAACATAAGCTCAGCTGCACTGTTAAAACACACCAGGTTATGGTCAGCTGCTCATTTGTGCGCTCAACTCACTGTTAACTCAATCGTGCGCTCAACTACACGATTGAGGGACTTTTAACAGTGGTGCAGTCGCTCACATTACAGCAACGGTAAGTGTATTTAACAGTGCTGCTTGCTGTTAAAAATTACTGCTCACTTTTGCGTTAACATATTAATTGGCGCTCAGTTTAAAACTAACATTAAATATGAATATATGAATAGCGCATAAGTGTAACAATTTATTAGTTTCTGTAATTTGACTTTTAATGATAATTTGTTTCAATTAAACGTTAATATATGCTAAAAATATGTTAAAATTGTATTATTATTGCCATTAAATTTTCCTCAAATTGACTTGAATTTTACTGCTCATTTTTGCGTTCGTTGAACTGCTTACAACACAAGCATACAAGCAGTTTGCACTGCTTGCAGTTAGCTTGCACAATTCTAATTAGACGCAAGCCTAAACTGATTAGAAATCAAAAATTTGTATATATTCCAAAAATTTAGGAATATCTTCAAGACATTTCGAGCAAATTAACTCTTTTGGCATATTTTATAAATATTTCATGTTATCTATAAAACGTATTTCTAAGTATTTCTGTTCTGGCTTCGCATCCAATTAGATTTTCTTTTATGTTGCCTTCAAATTGGAAAGCAACAGCAGCAGCAGCAGCAGCCAACGCAATTGGAATCGCAGTGCCAGCTGCCCTATAAAATATTAAAAGTCACACACATACATATATATATATATATATACATACATGATGTAATCATATATATACTTATATATATAGGAGCTGGGTCATATCGGTTATATACAGTCTTTATGTACATTCGCTTGCCTGTCTTCGTATATACAGTTAGTTATTACTGTCCAATTGGATTACTGCTCGAGCGAGCTTTGAGCTTTGCCACCCGCTTTGCGCTGCGCGCATGTGCTGCGCAGTCGACGCCGACGTCGCCGCTGCTGCTGCTGCTGCTGCTGCCTCTTTATCGATTGACCCAATTCTTGGATACATATTTCCACATAGTTGAATTTTCTTATCGCTGCTGGTTTTTTTCTCCTTCTCTGCCTCTCCCTCTCCCTCTTCTTCTTCTTTTTTGTCACATTCCAATGGCTTCGTCCTTTCAACGTCCTTTCCACAGCTCGAAAGCTTTTTGCAAAAGCCTTGGCATATGTATATATGTATGTATGTGTATGTATGCTTGTATATGTATCATTTTCTTATTGGAGGTGCGGCTCTCCTGGGTTTTTTTTTTGGGGCTTGGTTATGTTTGCTTGTTCCTATTAGAATGTCGCCCACTCGCTATTAATATGCTCATTATGTCATCAACAAATATCTGCGAAATGGGAAATTACTGCAACTAACGATCCAATAAGAATGGGCAAGGAGACGGATATCCAATTGGCATGCGAGTTTTATGCTTATAAGAAACAGTTGAATGAGTACAGATAGAAATATAGGAGATTTAGCCGAAAATATAAAATAGATTTCATATATCTATTTAAAAGTAGTTTATATAAGCTTTAGTTAGAGAAGTCGGAGAGAAACGTATGTTTAATCTAATAAGAATCATTCGAATTTCAATCAAGTGCATAAATTTCTTATAGTTAATTTCCTTATTCCAATCGGATATCCAGTATTTCCTACATTAATATAAAATTATTTAGCTAAGAGTTAAGTAGTTTATAAATATAATAATTTCCCACCATTAGACCATTCCAAGTCCAATAAGATTATTGTCATATGTAGCTTTTGCAGCCTTTGCTGATTGGCATTCGTATATTTTCTAATAAGCTTTTTGCCACAACAAATAGAGCCGCAAAGCTGCAAACCTATTTAGACTCTGAGTTGAGCTGCTCGAAATTTCCCTAGGGCATATTTAAATCTAGTTGGACTTACAGTTAGTCTCATAAACCATTAGCTTAAGGGCATATATGCCTCAATATATTGAGGATAACCATAAATCTGCTTAGACTTAGAGTTGACCACATAGAAAATTTAGCATTCATTCAGATTTAAGTTCTAACCTCACTTTATAATTTTCATTAGATTCCCAAAAGTCCACTTAAAATAAAATACCAAATCCAATTAGATTTAGTTACATATTATAGAAAAATATGCCTAGAGGAATTATAACAAAGTTAAGACTAATTAAATTATATTTGAATAAGAGAGAAAATGAAAGAATCGAAAATTTCCGAAAAAAAATTATATTCCAATAAAAATCCAACTAAATTACAACAAATTACGCCAAAGATTTATCAAATTTGTACAAAAAATTAAACCAAAATCGAAATACACAAATATCTAATTGGAGAATACGATTTACATATGTAACTTATAAGAAACCATTTACATTTATAGATTGTGGTTGTATATTATGATATCCAATTAGACTTCATTCAAAACCCAATTGGAGTTGTTGTCTCTTAGGTTATCTAAGTATCTTTTCACATTATGCAAAATCTTGAAAATATACATATAAACTATGCTAACATTATGTAACAAATATATATATAAATATTATGCTAAATTATATTAACATTTTATAACCAAAATGTTATTCCTTTTGCTTTCAAACTGAAAATCCAACTAGATTTTCAAACATATTCCACTTATGTATATATGTGCGCATCTTCTCCCAAAACAAACCGTTGCTCTCTCCCTCTCTCCCTCTCTCTCTCTCTACCAAAGGCAAATAGTGGCCCATTTATCAAGCACTTCAGACAATGCAAGTGTTTGTGCGTGTGTGTGTGTATGTCTGTGTGTATTTGTTTATTTTCTATGTTTGTTTTATTTGAGACCGCATAAACAAACGATTATCCGGTCGACCCAGAAACATATTTGTGCATAAAAAAGAGTTTCCAAAAAAGAAAGAAAAGAAAGAAAAATGAGCAGCAAAATAAAGTTTTTTTTGTTTTTTACCGCTCCACACACACACACACACACACACAAAAATAATGAAGCAAGCATAAAGTGAGGTTATGTGCGCATAGATAAATGTACAAACACACACACGCACACAAGCATACATAGAGTGGTATACAAGTACTCGTATATGACACGTGTAATTGACCTACTTTCCCTATTCGACACAAGCAGCGCACAGTAAATGTACAAACAAAGCACACACACATACAAGCAAATACATAGCATAGTTACGCATAGAGCAAAAGTGAGAGAGTGAGAGCGAGAGCGATATACATACATACATACATGTGTATATGGCAGGTAGCCAGCCAAGTCAGCCTGCCTGTTCGCCTACATACACAACAGCTGTGCAAGATTGTGCATGTGCATGTGTGTGTGTGTGTGCGACTGCATTGATCAATGTTCTGTGCTATTGACATGTTAATGGCTCGCAATTTGTTTTCATTTAACGATCAAAATTATGCTATCACACACACACACATGCATACATACATACACACAAATGCATGCACATGCCTGCGTATGAGCAACAAAGCTTTTCTACAGCTGCAAAGCTCGCTCTCGCTCATATTGCGCGCTCGCTTGCGCACATTGGCTGGCTGTGTGTATAGGCGCAGCTTTGTCGCTTTGTCGCCGCGACAAATAGTTTTTTTTTTTGTGTGTTTCGTTTTGCTGTAGCCGACGACCTATTTATTGCTGGCGTTGCCACACATTCAGCAGTTATGTGTACAAAGCGCGAAGATGGCTTGAAAAAAATGAAGAGAATAAGTGTGTATGTATGTGTATGTGTGCATGTATGTATGTGTGTATGTATGTGTGTATATGTATGTATGAGTGCATGCATACGCCCCTTTTGTGCAATGGAATGCATAGGCAAGAGGCCGCCCTATTTCGATGTACTTTTTATCAGTCATAAATGAACAGACATACATATGTATGTATGTATGTACACAAACTCACACACACACATACAATGCGTATCTGGCTGATAGTTTTGTTTGCTCAGCGATAAAGTCAATTAGCAAAAAACAACTCGAGTGCAAAAGAGTTCGGAAAAAAAGAAGCGAAAAAACAATTGAAGCGAGTAATTAATTAGCCAAAGAGCTACCAGCACCCACAACCACCCACCACCCCCTCCCCTCTGACAAACTTTCAAATATTGTCTTTCTTTGCCTTTTCAATTAGATTTTGCTTTGTTTTTTGTTTTTTGACTCGGCAACATTTACAGTTATTCGCGTTTTGTAATCTAATCGATCGCTGTGGTATTAGAACTTGGCCAATTGCCTATTTTAGCAGCGATGATGATGCAATCGCACAAGGGCGTGTTGGAAGTACAAAAAGTATCTGCAAGATACGCCATACAAAAGCCATAAATACAAAAGTATCTATCAGAAACAATACGACAAGAGTGATGGATACAAATGTATCTATAAGAAACGAAACATAGGTAAGCGTATTTAAAAGTATCTGCAAGATACAGTATAAAAGATACAAAAGTATCTATAAAATATAAGAGTATCTAAGGCAAAAGTATCTATAAGATACAATATTAGAGCCATAGATACAAGAACAACTATAAGATGCAAAATACATATGTGTCTACAATATACAACAGAGATAGATACAAAAGTATCTTTTAGTATCTTTAAGATACTAACTACAAAAGTATCTACCAGATACAAGGAAGTATCTGCCACAAAGCTAACATGGGTACAGATCCAAGAGTATCTATAAGATACAAAGCCTATAGCTATACCCAAAAGTATCTATCACACAGCACTCATAGATACAAAAGTATCTTCAAGTTATTAAAGCTATAAATCTCCATGCGAACACCTTATGAGATACTTTGTTGACTTAAGCCCTCCCCACCTTGAAATCTTTGACAAGGCAAAACACTCGTGCAATTGTTCGTTAAGGCGATTTATCTATCTCTCTCCTTCAGTTATTCTATTTCTCTGTCTCTCTCTTGCACTCTCTCTCTCTCGCACGCTACGTGACGGCCAGCTCACCGCAAAATTGTGTCCAACTGTCAGTCGTATCTGTGATTTATTTCTGTACGTGTGCAAATCTCTGCTGACAGCACCGAAGCGCTAATACCCTGCCGAGACCTTAGAGGGGGAGGATGATTAAGCATTATTTGGAGGAGAATAGAGAGGACTTCAAGAGAAGTTAGAAGAGTTGAGTGTTTCATTAGAGTTGAGTATTATGCAGTATAAGATTCGTTATAAGAGCTAAATTCAGTTAAGATCTTACAAATAAGTGTTATAAGAGCTGAGATAAAAGATGTATAAGATGAGCATATAAGCGAGAGTATAAGCATTGAGTGTGATATAAGAACTAAACATGGTGTAGTATAAGAATAGTATAAGAGTTGAATATACTATAACAGTATAACAGTATTAGCACACTTTTTATTAAAAAAAAACTATCAAATCACAGTAAAATTCGAAGAAAAACAATGATTTTTATTTTGGGCAGAATGTACGATGTGTTCATATCTTTATTAGATATATATCGAGTACATATATATAGATTTAAATAGGCGTAAGCTAGAAACAGTTACAACTTTCATATTGCTAGAGTAAAATTGCATTAAAATCGAACAAAAAGTTTCCAAAAAAGAAACTAGATGAGCTTACATGGATATATGGAATACGTGTGGTGCGATCGATAAATAATCATAAAAGTAATCGATAAATATAAATATATAGATGTAAATTATTTACACAATTTAAAAAGAGAACTCATTGCGCACTTAGGAAACGTTAAAATAGTTGAACTCTAATTGACTTAGGACTAAGTTTAGCTCAAAGCGACATATTAATCTGATCTCTCCGGACTGGACATGGTATCGCCGCCAAAGGACACCTCCTTCGGGACGAACGTCATGGGCGGTGGCATCGTCTCCTCGCGCCGTCGCTTCTGCTCACGCAACGTGCCGAAGCGCTTGTTCCGCTTCATGTTCGTGAACCTCACGTAGATCTTTCCACGGCGCTCGGTGCGATAGAAGTTCAGCTGCTCCTTGGGATAGAGCCGGAGGATTTCGCGCTCGAGCAAGTGACTTCGCTGCAAGGTCAAGTGCATATGATTGTCCTCGTAGTAGCTGCAAATGAGCTGGATCAGGAGCAAGCGCTGCACTGCATCCAGCTGTTCGTTCTGTCCGATCCGCTCGAGCAGCGTCTGGGCCTTGACGGGCGTCGACTGCAGTATGCCGAGCACCGTTACGCCGCTCTCCTCGGTGCCGTCCGCATCCGTCAGTATTTCCGGCTTAATCAGATCCTCGGTCACCAGTTCCGTGTGAACCAGTTCACTGTGATCGCCCAGCGGCAGCGGCACATTAAATGTGCCCCCGTCCATCTCGTTGAGCGTAACAAACGGTTCCGAGGGCAACTGCTTCGCTCGCTCCTCGTTCAAATTGCTCTTGGAATGACTTTTCGTTAAGTTCGACGCGCAGTTGCAGCCGACGCAGTGGACGCCGCTGCTGCTGCCGGCGGCGCTGCTGCGGCTGCCACCGGCGCGGCTGCCGCACTGCAGCTCGTCCTGCAACGGCACATTGAGCCAGCGACGCCAGCGCTCCAAGTGATGCTCAAAGCGAATTCGCGTGCCGTAACGAAAGTTCCGCAGCAGCTCGTTCATATGATGTCGCTTCAGCATCTGCAGCTCCTGCATGTTGATTGCCTCCTCTAGATTTGTGTTCGTATAAGAGTGAGAGTATAAGAGTCTAATTCATTTTCATTTTTCTTGTTTGTTTTCTTTCTTTACCTTGCAAATATGGAAACAGCTCGCTGACGTTCCATGACTTTAACAGTTGCGACAGCTCCTCGTACTCATTGCTCTTTGGCGTATTATCCGCGTACATGTGTGTGTGCATGTCGAAGCTGTGCATGCTTATGCCTGTGTATGTATATGTATAGCTATAATAGTGTGCGTGTGTATGTATGTACGGCCTACAACCGGGCGTACATCCTTTCGTCACGAACGAAACTGCGGCACTGAATTTTGCAACAGGCGCGAAGCGCGTACATACCCTCCGCTATACCTGCATGCCATACACACAAACACACACACATACAAGCACACGCACACTAATGCAGCAGTCACTTTATGCCTGACTCTGTGTGTGTGTGTCTGTGTGTGTACGTGTTTGGCTGTGTAGTCGCTGTTAGCTATACACGTCGCTATGTATGTAGTTACATACATACATAGTACAGTCATGCCATCGTTTGTTTCATCGTTTCGTCGTTTCGTTGCTGGTTCGCGTTTCGTAGTCGTCGTCGTCATCGTCGTCGCTGTCGTCGTCGCCGACATCGCTTCAACGTACTTACTTATGTATATGTATGCATACCAGTGGCGTAGCTACAAAGAGGGGTTTTCGTTGTTACTGTCTTTTTTTGTTAAGCCATGATCTTTCTATTAAATTAATGAGTGAATTTATTCATAATATACAATTTTAATATATAATTATAAATTTTTAAATGAAATTTAATTTTAATACAATTATTTACTAATTATATATATATAACATTTTTTTAACTATACAAAATTCTGCCTAATTAATTAATTTACTTGGCTTCATTTTCATTAACCCCTTTCAAAACTCGTTTAACTACGCCACTGCACTAATGTAAGTATGTTTACATAATACTCAAACATGTGTTATGTATACATAATACACACGTGTACTGCATATATACATACATACATACAAAAGTACATATGCATATGCACACATACATACGGCACTCTGCATTAGTGTTGTTGCTATGTAAATATCTACATACATACATGCATGCATAATGCATGCAAGCACACGCACATGCACACATGTATACATGCATATGTATGTATTGTTGATAAAAAGCTGTTTAAATATTCGCACTAAACATTTGAAAAAGAAAACGAAGTCTGGCAGGCAGCAGAAAAACAAACTCCGGTAACTCTGGCCACAGTTAAACAGTTGCTGCTGCTGCTGCGCTGCGCTGGTGCTGCTGCTACTTCTGCTGCTCTTCGTCTTCGTCGATCGCTTATGCGTGGCGGCGAATTGAACTAGTGAACTGTTCACTCACATGTCTTTTTTAACGTCTCTCTCTTTCTTTCTCTTCGTGTTGTCTTTCTTTTTTTTGGCTACCACCTTTCAGCGCTGACTACTGTGCGCCCCGCCCCCTGAACAGCAGCACGCCCTTTTGTTCTAATGCAATGCCGTTGCCGTTGTTGTTGCATTTGCCTTTAGCCTGTTGCAGCTGTGCGCGCTCTCTCTTCGCTCTTCGCTCTCCGCTCTTAAAACAAAATCAACTTGAAGACGCTGGGAATTGGAGTTGGGCAAAGGGAACGTCCATTGGATTGAGAGAGGAACGCGTGTAAGGGGCGGGGGCGGGGCAGAGGCAGCATAGCCGGTTGCTGCTTGTAAAGTAGCCGAGCGCTACGCAGGTTCAACGAACTTCTTTTGTAAATGTTTTTTCTTGCGTTTCGTTTTCTTTTTCTTTTTTAATTTTTTTTTTTTGGTTTACTTGGCCTGCTTTTTTTTTTTTGGTCGCTGCTGTTGTTGTTATTGTTGATTGCGCTACAAAAGACTTTGTAGTTGCTTCACCCAGCTTCGTCGTTGTTGCTTTTGTTGTTGTAGTTTTTTACGTCGTCTTCTCCTTGTGTGTTTGCTTATGGGCTTGGTTCTTATGACGCGACGCTCAGGCAAAGCGCGTTCAAATGATTTCATTATCTTACGCACACACATGTAAATGCAAATATACATATGTATGTGTGTATGTATATTTGCATGCATGTAAACGCAAATAAATCCTCAACTTAGGAATTTCCCTGCGACTCACTTTCGTATAACAAATTTCCCAGCAAATCAAACAAAATTCCCTGTAAATTCACTTTTGCTTGCTTTTTTTGGGGCATTTCTTTGCCCTTTCTTTTTTTCCTTTTCAATTGGGCTGGGAAAGTCTTTCAACTGATGAACCCTACCCTACCCAACTCGTTCATTAAAGTACATACAATATCTCTTTACCTTTTTTTTTCCGCATAAAACACTAATGAGCTCGTTTTTTTCCTATTCTGGAAATCTTTCGAGTTGAAATTCAAGCGCTGCTCATTAATTATTGCTGCAATGCGTTGGCATCTTTTTAGCAGGCACTGTATTCGGTTACCAATTAAGAGCAAGTTGTGGAAAATTGTGAAAAATTGTGCAAACGAATGGAAAATCAAGTTAAAACCAAGTCAGCGAGCCGCCAAAGATACTAATTAAGTTTTTTCGAAATATCAATTTCGTTGATTAATCGAAAATGAAATACAATGCCAAGGGGAAGTCCAAACAGTAATGAAGAAGTTAATGAAGAGCCGATTAAATAAGCTGTTTACATTGAAAATAAAGAAATCGAAATCGAATCCAAAGCAACAGATGTTGGCATTATAGCTGAAGGCCCTCTCTGCCAGCTAGCTTTATAAGTAATGTAAACCATAATAAACTAGTGATCATATTTCGCAAACTAATTCCTTCAATTTACATAGAACCACCAACTGTTATACCAATTATAGCTCTAAATGGTATTTTGTAAACTAATAGAACCTTTTTTGAATCAGTTTGAGCTAAGATTGTAGTATAATCTATAATGGTATAACAGTTACTAATATATAATTTGATAGTTTATTTGAGTTACGAATAGCATTGCAATATTTGCACTAGTATAACAGTTTTCCATTTACGAAATTTAACTTTGGATATTGTATAACAGTGATAATATTATGTTACTTTAATTTTAGTTACAAAGCTCTTCGTTTCATACTAAAGTAAAATATTTATCAAAATATAACATGTTATAATTACAATATTCTATGATTTATGCTTAAAAATCACAATTTTCTTTTATTATAACTCATTATACCAGTTAGAAATTAATTCGATTTATGATATAGTATAACAGTTTTTAATTATACTTTAACAGTGTATGACTGTTCGATTTATGCTGCGGTATAACAGTGTTTGATAATATTATAATAGTGTATACCAGTTAGTAATCAGTTCAATATTTGATTAGTATAACGCTTACTTATTTGCTAGACTTCTATTGGTTAAACTGTTATACTATAAATAAGTTCGATTTATGATATAGTATAACAGTTTTTAATTACACTTTAACAGTGTATGACTATTAGATTTATGCTGCATTATAACAGTTTTTGATTATATTATAATAATGTATACCAGTTAGTAATCAGTTCAATTTTGGATTAGTATAACGCCTGCTTATATGCTTGGTTAAACTGTTATACTATATCTCTTCAAAAGGCATAAATTAATATCTGAATGTTTATTATTTTCAAACTGATACAGTATAACAGTTTAAACAATCGATGTAGAGCCGTATATGATAAGTGACAATTGGCATCGGTTATAAATCAAATCCAATCAAATGTAAACAATGCAATGACTTAATAAACCTGAATAGCTCAACTGATTTGGAATGGAAATGGTCATGAAAATACATCAAGTAACAAAAGAAAGAAAGAAAGAAAGAAGGAAAAACCCCCCTTTGTATATGCATATGTATGCGTGCATGTAACTTCCTTTGCAAACTGGTTTTGCGTGTGCTTCAGATATGCATAGATATAGATACATCGGCCCACCCTCCCTGGATATATTGCGTGTGACGCATAAACCAAATGCGACTGCGATTGCGATTGCGTTCTGCGTTCTGCTTCGCATTCCGCTGTAGGCAGCCGCGATAAGACGCAATATTTATATGGAAAAATAACTTCAGGTAGCATCGGAAAACGAGACAAAGGCATGCCACACACACACACACACACACACATACACACACTCAAGTATGCATGAAAATGTTACTGCTAAAAACATGCGCAGTAAAATCAGCTAGGAGGGGTTGCACAGGGTGGCAAAGTAAACCCAAAAAAAAAATAAGAAGAAAGGAGTCAAAAACTTGCAATTGGGATGCATGGGAAATTCATTTAAAATCAGCTCACTGGGTCGTTCGCTTAGCAACAGCGCGAGCGAGAGTGAGAGCGAGAGGCAGCGATGCAGAGATTATGCAGCAGAATTCGCCGTAATGAAATTTGTGCAAAGTTGATAACAAGGCGAAGCTGCTAACAAACACCAAGAGTAGGACAAAGAGAGGGAGAGAGAGAGAGAGAGCGCGCGAGGAAGTGCTCAAATTCGCTGAGCGAAATTTCGCATAACCGATAACGACTTGCGGCGAGTTTCCTAATCAAATTCATTACGGAAATAAGCAGCGCAGTATAACAAGCCACCCACACAGATACACAGACATAATGTGCATACATATATACATACATATTATGCATACATATGTACATATGTAGATACTCTGGCTGCCCCTTGAGCTCTTGTTACATTATCAAAAATGCTAACTGCGCAGCTTTTTGCTTTTCCGCAGCGTCGCAATTTTGTTGCTTTTTTTTTTTTTTTCTTCTTTGGTCTCTTCCAAGCAAATTTCCTTCCAGCGCGCTGATAACGGCACATGTCCAAGGCGAAACGCTTGCGCTGCGGCTTAGTCCAATAAGCGTGACATGCTGCGACTGCAGACATTTTTCGGGGCGGCTTAGTGAGCTTAAAAGCTGCGTGACGACGACAGTGACGGCAGCGACGACAACGACGGCCACCGCGACGGCGACGGCGACGGCGACGGCGACGGCGACAACGAAGGCATTGTGTGTAGCTGTAGTTTGTCTCTCTGGGTGACCTACACTGGCTTCCCCTACGGCAGCATACACAAAACAAGCACACACATGCATACACACACATATGTATGTACGACAACTGCATATAAAAAGCACATGTGTATGTATGTACGTTTGTGTGCGTGTGTATCTAACGCATTTTTCGGTTGAAAACTGGATGTTCGGTCGCTGAGCGAAAGGCAAAGGCTGCGCGCACCATTCGCCAATGATTGTTCGCTGGCATTAGACGAGGCGCATATTCCAACAGCTGGAACGGAACGAGACGAAACGAACAGTTAGCCAGGCAGGCAGTCGGCCAGCCCAACTGGCAATTGTTTTGTGGGGTCAGTCATTAAAATCATTCCCAACAAGGCGAAACGGTAAAAGTTCAGCGGAAAGGTTTTAAAAAACTATATATTGAAAAAAAAGAGTAAAAACATATAAACAAAAAAAAGTGAAAAAAAACTCAACTACGTTTATGCGAAAATCCCTAATCGTGATAAATAATTAACCTATGAATTATGATGAAAATAAACATATATTTATATAAAATAACGGGACTGTTACGACATTGAAACATATGAAAGCTGGAATGTTGTTTGATTTAACAAAATATCTATCACGATTAAGGAATTTCATATAAAAGTATAAACTGATGAAAAATTAACAAAAACAAATAAAATTCTGTAAGTACAATTGTGTTATACGCCGGAATTAACAAAAATTTTAAATGAAATTTCCAGCTAAGCTCAGCTAACACTGAGTGTTATACATTTTTAGAACAGTGCAAATCAGCTGAAGGTTAAGCTTGTATATTTTGTTATACACTCGAGTAGATTTGTTTGAAATCACTTTCAGTTCAGTTTTTCTAAAGCAAAAGTGTTATAAACTCGTAGAACAGTGCAAATCAGCTGAAGGATAAACTTGTATATTTTGTTATACACTCGAGTAGAACAGTTTAGAATTTGTTTAAGATAATAAATACTAAAGGAGAGTGTTATAAACTCGTAGAACAGTGGAAATCAGCTGAAGGTTAAACTTGTATATTTTGTTATACACTCGAGTAGAACAGTTTAGAATTTGTTTAATAAACATTTTCAGCTGAGTTTTGCTGAATCAGAGTGTTATAAACTCGTAGAACAGTGGAAATAACCTGAAGGTTAAACTTGCATATATTTGTATAACCTGGCGTAGCACAGTTTAGCACACTTTGACCGCAGACATCTTCCGCTAATCAATTTTCTATTATTATTACGTTGGCATTTCCTTTTTTGTACAACAACACATTTCCCATTATCAAACAAAAAACATGATTGAAGCTTGTAATTGGAATTTGAACCTGAACTGAGCTTCTCAGCTGCCCGTCTAATTAGTCACTCGTGCACATTTCAAGGTTTTCCAGTTGTTAACTATATATAGAGGAGTATATATGTATGTATGTGCACATATACCCATACTACAGTCAAGCGATAAATTAGAATTTTAAAGTTCAACAGCGCAAAGCTGCGGCTTCAATGTAAACCCAGTTCCAAACTTCCCCAACTACAAATTACAAGCTCTATGTGTGAGTGTGTATGTGTATATATGTTAACACACACATTCGAGCAGAACTAGAGAAGCTCAATTAAAACGAACGGACGTGCACGAAAACATGTTTCCAGTTGCTGTTTTTTATCATATTGCCCTCTCTTATTATACCCTGTAAACCATATAAAGTGGGGTAGGAGTCGTCGAACAAAGATACTAACATTAAAATATCATGGTTATATAATATAATACATATAAACAGAGATATATATCTCTGACAACTTAAAGATGATTAGAAGTAATGTCAAATAGGCTTTATTATGACATACTTACTTAAAAACTAAAAAAACACAATTACAGGGTAGCGCCTAGTCGACTACACAGCTTCAACACTCGCTGCCTGCTGCCTGATGACAGTTATCATTGGGGAAAACTCAACTGGGCAGCTGTAAGCGTGTGTCCGACATACAAACGTATACTACATACATACATAAATACATACATATATATGTATGTCATATACATATCACATTGGATGAATAGCATTAGCTTTTATGCACTGCCAGCTGATGTGACAACTCGACTTGACGAACAATGAAGGTTTTGTGAAAAAAAAAAACTTTCTAAAAATACCAGCTGTTTTTCTTTATGGTTTTATAGTTAGAAACAGGAAATATTAGAATATATTGCATATAGGTCAAGTAGAGTCAGAGATAAACAAAGGCCTGACATCATTTCTGCTTATTGATAAAGAGAGAGAGAGAGAGAGAGGGCGTATGTATAGCTATTTATAGCACACACATAATCCAAATAACTGCTAAGCTAAGAGTTTTATAGCAAAACTTACCATAATGGATTGAAAAATTCCCATTCGAATGCCTTAAATCCATTAAAAGCATTTCATACGCTGCATTTGCGTATAGAGCTTTCAAACGGTGCATTAAACAAAATTACCACGCACATCACAACGGTTGTTAGACGAGAGAGAATGAAAGAATGAAAGGAAAAGGAAGAGAAGGGGCGACGCGGCACTGAGTATAGATTTATAAGTGAAAAAAAAAGATAGCTGGGGATGCAAACAAATGCGAGATCGTGCTTGCAACGCATTAACTTTTAACCCAAAAAAAATTAACAAAAAAAAAACACACACACGCACGCACACACGGATTTCTTTGTCTTTGCATTTGGTCAGCTTGTGGTTAAATGCAAACTAAATGAAATCACATGCAATACACGTTTCGCTCGTAAAGGCGGCAAAAGACTAAAAGAATGAACGAATGCCGAAAATGGGAAGGGGGAGAGATGGAGAGATGGAGAGGCAGCAAAGCGCATGCAGAGCCATAAAACATGCACAGAGGCGTCGTAGAAAGGGCAGGGGTGCAGCCAAGGGGGGTTAAGTAGGGGTCAGCTTTCTTTCGTTTAACGAGCGTGCGTGGCTTTCAATTTTTCGAGCATAAAACATAAAACGCAATAAAATCAACAACACTAACAATAAGAAGAAGAAGAAGCATACAAATATTAATAATGGCAGCTGTGGCGTCATCGCCAAAAATTTTATATTGCGTCTCGTGGAACTGGTTTGATGTGACTTCGCTTCAGATTTGATGTCGTCATCATTAAGCAAAGTGCAAGAAGAAGAACAATGAAATTAGTCATTTGATGCAATTTCCGCCCACTTGATGTTAGCAGAAGCAGAAGCAGCTGCTGCTGCAGCTGCAGCTGCTGACAAGTGCAACCAACAACAGCAACGTAGGCGAAGTTAATAAGCGGCAGAGAGAGGGGTGGCCACACAGTCAGAGAGTGAGTGAGAGAGAGCGAGACCAAAGCAGGTTGTAGAAGAAATAAGAAGAAAAAGAAAAACGCGCGCGCATTTGCACCAATAACCCAGTTTCTGTTTCTAGTTTGCACTTAGCGAGCATACAAAAGCTTTGTCTCTGTGTGTGTGTACGTACATACATACATACACATGTGTGTATGTGTATAACATGTGCAATGTGGTAGGCACAAGAAGTGAACACGAAACTAAGAAGAAGCAGAGAGAATTGCAATGCAGCGAAAAAGCAAAGCTGTTATTGCTGCCTTTCGTTGAGTTTGCTGTTGTAAATAACAAGTTTTCTAGTAGTTGTGCAAAGTGATGACACACTTTTTACAAACACACACACATATGCTGATTGGCAACTATATATGTACATATATGTATGTATGTACATGCACACAAATATATACATATGTACATATGTATGTATATGTACGCTGAGTGCTTCCTGCGGTCAGCCATTAAACTAATCAGAGCCACTCGCTGGCACACTTTCTACCACACACAACTGCACGTTTTCTAATTAGATTTTGTTTTCATCGTGTTATTTTGTTTTTTTTGCATACGCCCACTCTGCGGTTTATCTTTGCAATTTATCTAAGCATAAAAGTCTGCATATATTTTTTTTCATTTCATGACTCTCTACTTTGATACAAATCTTTTCATTGCGTTTCAATGGAAAACGTCAAAGACGGAAAATTTTTGTTAGCCAAGTGGCGCGTCAAAGCTACAAAGCTACAAAGCCGCAGCAGGAGCAACAACAAGAAACAACATAAAAAGAGCAGCAGCAACAACCACAAATTGAATGTGTGTCAACGACAAAACTACACCAATACATACACACGCATATACGACGTTCATACATACATATTCTCTCTTATGTACAATTGCAAAAGCTTTCACGAAGCTTGAAGCGCTACTCTCGCACATACACACACAAAAGGCACACAAATATATATGTACGCACACTCACACACAATATAACACATACATAGCTTATATTTACTGTACTTACGCGCGGGCTTATATAAAACTGGTTTGTCGCCGTGTTGCTGTCGCTGGCGTCGCCGTCGATTCATTCGTGCGTTGAACGTTGAACCGTGCGGTTCGTTGTGCGCTTGTAGCGCCTTAACCAAAAAATACAAAACCAAGTGCAAAAGAATAAAAACCAAAAAGGAGAGCACCGACACAACACTACAAAGAAAAAAAAAAAACTAAAAAGAATCTGTTGTTGCTAACGTCGAAAATAGTCGAATAGTGGCGCGGTGGTGGTGGCTTTGTTGGTGGTGGTTTTTTTTCTAAAGAACTTTGCCTCAACAGACTTTCATGTACATGTGTATGCATATGTGTGTGTGTATGTACGATTTACACCATGTGTATCATGTGAGCAATAAGAACTGAAATGAAATGAAAAAGTAAAACGTGTACGCAAAACAAAATTCAACAATAAGAAAAAAAAAATGAAATAAAAAAAGCCCGCGCATTACGTAAACTCGCGCGCATTTTGCAAAAAAAGAAAAAGAAAAAATGAAATAAAATAAATAAGAAGATAGAAAAATGAAAGGCAAAAGAGAAGTGCCGTAAAAGCTGCTGCGAAAAGAACCAGGAACTTGAATGACACATTTTTGAATCGACTCGACAATTACGCAACTTGCAAATGGCGGAGAGTAAAGGGGAGAAAAACTGAAAACGAGGATTGCTATCTCGCTCTAATGTCGGCAGCGTTTGCGTTTGCTCGTTGATTAAACACATTTCGACATGGTTTGAATGGCCTTTGCATGTGCTTTTTTATTATCGGATGACGGCAAGTCTGAAAAATGTGTACATGTGTGTGTGTGTGCTTGTGTACGTATGTACTTGATTACATATTTCTTCACCTAAATTCGAAAGAGAAAAAGCTCCGGGCAACGTCATAATTTATAAAACACCACACACGCATACACACACTCAGCCACACAAACATAACACTCTCACACACACACATATACGCGAATTCTAACGAAGCGCTTTCGGTTCGTTAAGTTGGCGTTTCGTCGAGTTTCGCTCGTGTGCGCGCCGCTGCTTTCGGCAGTTGCTTTGTGTTCGCTCGCGCCATTTGCAGCTGCAAAGCGAACAAAGTTGGCCGCGTTTTTGGTATCGGCTACGAACGACAGCGCACAGGGCGAACGTTACAAAAATCTAATGGAATTTTTTTTTTGTATTCCACTCGCCTCGCGCTCACTCGATTCGTGTATATTTGTTTTACAAGTTTTCCACACAATTGGTTGGCGCGCCTCTGCCTGCTGTCTTGTAGCTTGACGAGCTGCGAGCGGTTTATTATTTGTATATTTATTTTTTTTTATATCAACAACGTACTGCAACCTATGTGGGAGCGAGACGGGGACTCACTGTGCTTTTTATATAGTCAGTCTTTTTCTCTCTCCTATACAAATTGCGGGCGTATCAACAGTTAAACCTCGAAACTTGGAATTGTGTCAAAAAGTTAATTAAAAATGTGTGATACTAGTAATTAAAAAAACTATCTTAAATTAAGCTGGAATATGTTTGTAAACCTTGTTGTTCACTCCGAATCGAAATAATAATAAAAAATAAATGCTATTGAAATATTTTCTTTTATTACACACGTTTTATCATTCCACCAAAAAAGCACACATACACACATACGACCAAACGCATGCATATTTCTAGCTCTGTCGCACGCATACGCTTTATCAAATAGTGTGTGTGTGTGTGTGTGCGCTTTTTCCACGAAGAAGGCGAGAGAGGCAAGCGCTGAAACCGTTACGACGCGACGACTATGAACAGAACAAACGGTCGCAGTCTGTTTCTGCTGCTGCTGCTTGGTCTTGTTGTTGTTGTTTTTTCTTGTTGCTAAGTCTGCCAATGAAACAGACACACACACGCGCACGCATGTGTGTGTGTGTGTGTGTGACGCATAAAAACTGTACAATGGGTAGAAATAGGAAATAATAATATTTTTTCTAGTTTCAAAGAGAGCAACAAATAGTAGGCCGTAGAGGCAGCGAGAGAGAGAGATAGGTAGAGTGAGAGAGGGGAGAGCAGGCGTGTGTGTAGCTATGCATGAGCGTGTATAAGTATTTTATCGTTGACGAAAGTTGATTAAGAAATCAATTGGAGAAAGCTTTTTTATGTCTTTGAGGGAAGTTGATTTTAACACCTGGCCATTGTCCAATTAGCAAAATGCTGCTAAAACCAATTCGAATTTGAAACTGAAACACAATCTTGACGATCTTTCGATTTAAACTAAACAAGTTTTACAATATGCCATACACACACACTCACACACACACACATGCAGGCAGTCAAGGGCTTGTGGACAGGTGAGATGTGTGAATAGGGAAATTATTGTGTTTCTTAGGGTGTTTTTTGTTTTCTTCTCACTGATCATGTGGCCAAGAGGCGGACAGCTATTATAAGGAAAGTATAATAGATATATGTATATACAATATATGTATTATTTCGTCTATTCCCAGCAATTGTTAAAATGACTAAGAAAATGCATTTGAATAGGTTTTTTTTTATTGTTATTGTTGTCGGTGATGCAATTTTCCTGTTTGCAAATTATTTATAAATTATATAAAAGTGCTTTGTTTAGGTTTTGTTTTGTGGGCTAGTCAAAAGGGGACAAATCTGGCGGACACGGGCGGATCATTAAATAAAGCATTCAAATGGAACCGATTTGCACGATATGTTGTGGGAGAGAGAGAGAGAGCGTGAGTGAGAAAGAGAGAGGGATATTGAGTGTGTGAACAAATTGTGGGCTTTTGGGATTAACATAGAATATGCCAAGAGTTGAGCAAGATGAGCTTAACTTAGGGCAGCTCACATGTGTGGGCGTTTCTAACACTGGCAGTCAGTATTGGGTAACTGCAAAGCAGTTTGACCTGATGTCACACTGTGACCTTCAATTTGGTTAAAGTTAATTTACTAATTGTTCATTAAGAAATCAAATAATATTAAGAGTTTCTAAATCAGTATTGTACAAAAAATAGTGTTGTAAAACATGAGAAGAGCTTGTCACTTTGTGGTACAGTTAGGTTGAGATATTTTTGTGACTTGGAAATGCAAATAGAATAGGATGAGCGTGACAAATCTATAAGATAGTGTTGAAAAACGTATAAATTAAGAAGAAAAATATAATAATTGTAGAAATAGAAACATGAAATAAGCTCAAGCTTTGCTTGCTAAGTAAAATGAGCATAGAATTGGATTAAAGAATAGAAATAGATTAGTGTTGGCGAACAACAATCTAAATTAGTGTTGCATAAGGCGAATAAAGAAATAAATTTGTTGGGTAAAGAACTAGATGCTGTAGGCTGTGGAACTAGAACTACTTAGATAAATCTATGCATGGATGTCTAAAAATCCTCTAAGCTAGTGTTGTAAAATATTTGCTAATATTGAATGGTAAGCATTGCAAGTGTTGGTTAACCGCAGAAACAGGTAATTCAAGGCATTTTCTTTACGAATTCATGGAATCTATAGTAATACTATCAACTGGCAAGATCAAGTTTTATGCATTTTAAACAATTAATTCATGGTAAAAAAAATTAGTAATTGGAAAAATGTTACAAACAATTAATTCATGGGAATTGCAGTCAGATAAATTTAATTGCACCACAGCTGTACATAGAGAGTGTGTGAGTGTGCGTGTGTGTGTGTGTGTGTGTGTGCCATACGATATGTTAGATATAGACTTGCATTTGATTTGAATTATTATACAAGTTTTGCAGTCGAGAGAACTGCGAACAAGTTGCCCTCAAAGCACGTACAACGCTTCGACGATATATGTATAAATTTTGCATTGAAACTTGAAGTTTACTGAATTGTTCAGAGATTAACGGGCATGTATGTATCTAAGGCCTTCAAATAATGATATATATATAAATATATATGCATGCATATGTGTGTGCATGAAAAAAAACCCACACACGCACACACACACAGTGGGCCCTGACTAACAGCGACGACAGTCAAACAGTTTCTCAGAGCCAGCCAGCTGACCTTGGCGGCAGCAACTTTAGTTAGACGACGGCAACGACTCTGAATACAAACGGACAGATCTGTCTATATGCATAGCCACACACACACACACACACACACACACACACACACACATACACTCGTGCACAGCATATATGTACATATAGACATTCAGTTACTCATTAGCAAAACGCGTTCGACTCCAAAGTACGTTCTGCAAGTAAATATTCAACCTATTGGCTAACAGATGACGCCATTTTGTAGCTGTAGCTGCAAAAAAAAAAAAAATAAATAAATAAAATATATATATAAATATATCTGTGCCAGGTAACTGTGTCTCAGAGAATGTATCTGTGCCAGGCAAATACATATGTATCTATATAGGGTATATAGAAAGTATCGAAAACTTCGATTTGTAACTGAGCTTAAGTCTACATATGGAAATCTATTTCACACGGTATCTGAGAGTGCATCTCATATATGTATCTCGGCTTCTGAAGTTCTGTCTATATTTTAAATATATCTCTGTAAACAGCAAGATTCTTAGATATAGTTTGAAATAGATTCATCTGTACGTATGTCGGTATATGTATATCTCTTTTAGAATATATTTTTATCTATGGTTCTTTCTTGACCAAAGTCTGTATATATAGCCTAAAGTCTATTGTATCTGTAAGTATCTGTATCTGCAAATCAGTTATTTGTATCTCTAACTGTATCCATATGTAACTGTGTCTATTCCCAATGCATCCATGGTGGGTATGATGAATCAAGAAAACTTTTATACGTGTCAAAGTATCTACAGCTTCAAGCTGTCTAAGTGTTTGAATCTGCATAAAAATCTATATCAAAATGATTCTTAGAATGTATCTATATAATATAATAATATAATCCATATAATCCCTAACTGCTTTTATATGTAAAAGCAAACTGTCTATCTAACAAAATGTGTCAATGTAAGTATTCGTATATGCAAATTTATCTGTATGAATATCTATAATGTATAGTATGTAATGTATGTATCTTTGTCTAACAATAAATAGCTAAGGTTATTTGTGAATGTATTCACAAATGTATCTGAAACACCGCACATCTCAAAACCCTCTTTATTTGTATCTGGAACTACAGATATTAATGTTTTCATAGATATATCTCAAGAAATATATGTCAATCAATCATCATTATGTATCTATATATATCTGAAAATGGATATGTATCAGTAATTGTATATTTATCTGATTCTGGAGGTACATCAAACTGTATACTCAAATGTTTCAATATATGCATATAAACAATGTTATTTAAAAATCTGAGTTTGTGTCTGTGGATGATTATATATCTGTAACAGTATCTGTATCCGTATCTGTTTCGGTATCTTTATCGTGATCTATCTATAGCTGGAAATGCTTTCAGATATTTATCTTAATAAAGATATGTCAATATAACTGTATCTATGTTTTATATCTCTAAACATAACACCATCAGTATCTGTATCTATCTGTGTATCTGCAAGTGTTTCTATGCCTCCTGCTGCACATGTTTCTGTATCTGTATCTATTTCTAGACCTCTATCTCTAACTGAATCTCACGATCTCCAAATCAAAGTACACACATTCTTATCGGAATGCCAATCAGACACTCAATACCAAGAAGCTCTCTCTGCCTCTCTCTCTCTCTCTCTCTCTCTCTCATTTCAGTCGCTGCCTGATGTAATTATAATCCTGCTCTCAGAGCTCAGTTTTCTGTTGGCTTAAAGCTGAAGCCTCAAGCAAAAGCTGCGTATGCTTTGTAGCTTTAGCTGTTGCTGTGGCTGTCGCCTGTATCTGTATATGTATATGTATCTGTATCTGTATCTGTATCTTGTAGTTTCTCTATTCCATACAAACGCTCACATTTTGGCATTTAATAAGAAGTTGGCCTTGAAGCGACGAGCTGAGTGTGTGCGACTGTGTGTGTGCGTGAGGTTTGAAGCGCCTTCAGTGCGGACTGTGGGATCATTTGCATATATGCACATAGAACGTGTAGAATAAACATACATAAATATATGGCCAGCAGCGTCTAGACTTTGATAAATGGGATTAGATGCCCGCAACTGTAGGAGTCTAGCAACCAGTTGAAGCTTAGCCAAATATATGCTAAATCTGGCTCTTTGTGTGCGTCACAAAACTTTTTGGTGGAATCCATTTGGATGGCATTCAGTTGGACTAATCAAGTTTAGCTAAGCCTTTTACAACACTAGTCAAAGTTTGTAGATCTTAAATCCATACAGAGAAATTTGATAACCTAAGGCTATGTGGACATTTGGCAAACATTTGCTTAGACTATATAGTTTTGTTGTCATTTACAACACTAGTCAACGTTGTTTTACAACACTAACATTATGACAACAGCTTGTACTCGATAGTATAATGCTTAATACGGGTTGTGGAAATCATTTATCTAGCTTATAGTAGGACTATGCACGTTTAACTCATTTGTTGTCTCATTTGTATGGAAAGAGTATTGTACTACACTACTACTACGCATACTAAGCCTTTACCAACACTGAAACTTCAATATGAAGAGCTCAAATGCTGTGGATGTCATATAAGAATATATAAAACTGATATACGTTGTTATTGAAGCAAAATTAGATAAATTTTATGTTATAGCCATATGCCTATTTATATCTGAAGATAAGAACTTGAACATCCCCAGCAGAACATGCCCATTCCTTCACACACAAAATATGAAAACTATTTAAGAATTTTATTCACAAGCATACTTTTAGGCTTACAGGCTCGAGGCAACCTTTGTCAACTATATATATCATATATATATAGTCAATGCTTAACGACCCCAGATCTCAACCAGATCCTTGATGCCATAGCCACGCTCCGAAGTAAACTGAATGGTGGCGCCCTTCGAACCAGGTCCACCAGCAACAAGTACAGCCGTAGCTCCATGGCTTTTCTTCTGGTCGGTCACCCTGATGGCCGTAATGGTCAAGGCATCCAGATTATCCTAGACGGAACATAGAGAATCTTATATAGAGATAGATCAGCGTGAGGTTGTCTTACTACGTACTTTCTGCTTGAACACATATTTCTTATTCTGCACTAGACCCACAAAGAAGGCCTTCGACACGAGTTCCTTGGCCAGATGATAGTCGTTGGGTCCTATTTCGCCCCAGAGATAATTGTTGCCAGCATGAACCGAGGCGAGGCCAACGGCGCAGAGCAATAGAGCAACTAGCGTTACGGAATTGAAACCCATCTTTCTAGCAATTGAAGAACTTTTGTGCGGAATGACTCGACGACGATTCGCTTTGGCTCTTTTATTGCAAAAAAGACAGTTTCCTATCGCTTTGATTACCCACTCAGGTACTTAAGGTATAGACCCAACGAAAGCCAATTAAAGGAACGAAAGCAATTGCGTAACACGAAATATATTTGTTTTATCTGCTATCAATGTATCTAGACCATATGTTCAACTGATATCGGTTAAGCTATGCAGTCGTATATGTAAGTTGTTTTTGCCACTGTTAATAGCTCTTACCCCCTAGCTATAGATATTGTACAAATTAATTAAGTACAACTACGTCAACTCTCCACCTCTATACACCTCTCTCACTCTCTCTCTGCACAATAGTAGCTATATTATCTAACTATAGCAGCTGTAGAACAGTTTAAATTAAGTTTAAATTTAGACCTGGCAAAATTCCTATCACAAATGTTTACCAATTCCAGAAATGTACAAACTGAACGTAAACAAGATGACAGAGGTGGGTGGGAGGTCTATGTATGATGGATGTACAGCGAAATGAAACTGTAGATGGCGTGAGCGAGGTGGTCATAAAGGAAAATATAATAATAGATCTCCTACAATAAGAGGTTCTTAATAGGAACTTACATGCTAAATATTGGAATACTAGCTCTAAAACTATGATTCCTTTTACAGTGTTGTACAACGAAATAGGAGTGAAATAAAAAATACGCTTTGTTAAAACTAGGGTTAGACTCTCTGTTAGTTTTGGCAACAAGTTGAACAGAATCATTTGTTGCTGCTGCTGCTGCTGCTGCAGTTGAACCAGGAAAATATGTTTTGTATAAAGTTTAGAAAACTCAAATGAAAATGATTTTTGTTTTACTCATTGTAGACACGCGAGGGTATAAAGTTTTATGCGAGTGTTGCGCCAGTTTTTGAAGCCATTTGTCGAATTGCCAGGCGTCATGCGAAATACGAATATGCGACATGCGACATTCGACATGCGACAAGCGACAGAGAACATGCGACGGGCCGAGCTGCATGCGAGATTTATGGCGCCAAAATGAAGGAGAATCCAATTCCTAGCCAAGAGCTCAAATGTTTTGAGAACTATATGAATATGTATATGCGAGGGTGGTTTGAAGAGTTTGCGATTGGAGAAATGTGAAATATAGATTAAATTAAATAAAATACTAAAATACTGGGAAGGCAAAAATATATTGGTTTTATCCAGAATCAACTCTAAGTTCGAATGTCTGCAAGTCTAACTGGTTCTATAGAGATTCCTTGGACTATAGGTGTCTAGCCTCGTCTTATAGAGTATGCCTCGTCTTTGTGTACGCTCGTCTTACGGAGTCGTAAGATAGAAGACACAAGATTTACCAAATATTATAAATTACATACTAGATATACTACATACTAGATATACTACATACTTGATACTAGATACACTACATACTAGATATACTACATACTAGATAAACTAAATACTAGATATACTACAAACTAGATATACTACATACTAAATACTAGATATATTACATACTAGATACTAGATATATTACATACTGTTTACTACTAGATATACTACATATTAGATACTACTAGATATACTACTAGATACTAGATACTACTAGATATACTACAAACTAGATACTACTTGGTTACTACATACTAGATATACTGCAATCTACATACTACAAGGTGTACTACTAGATACTAGATATAATAGATACCAGACGTATTATATAGTATATATACTAGATACTAAATATACTATATATACTAGATGATACTACTTATACGCCTAAGAGCGGAATTGATTCTGTTTTATATAAGATATACTACATATTAGATACTGCTAAATAAACAACAAAGTACTAGATATCGTTGATACTAGAAATTTTATATACCATATTAGATACTAGATACTGGATATATCCAGATGCGAGATACTAAATATTGAAGCGACCTATAGAGTGGCTCCTAAGTTGAATTGTTGTTGACATTTAGAACATCTGCAGGCTATCGCAGCAAAGGCTTAATAAGAGTCTGTTGCTGTGGCTTAGAACTTTTCTTAGTCTTAACTTTTTCCATTATCATTTTCTTTACCATTAAGACAGCCCTCGCAAATATATATAGTTCTGGTATGTGCTATATTGTTGAGCACTAGCTGAATTGCTGGCGTGACTTGTCGTCTTCACTGTTTGCGTGCTTACGATTTGCAACTGCAAAGTTAGATGTATAAAGATATATAGAGAGATATATAGAGACTATATACAGAATATATATGTGAATGTATATATGTATAATAAAGTGGGCGAGTCCTTAGACAATAAAAGCTGTGGCTACACTTAACATAGCTGAAATGTGGAGCACGTAGATATATATCACAATAAAGTATATACTTATGTGTATATGTATATATATAGTATATATATATGGAAGCCACTGCTAATTGCTATTAATCAGTCGTAGGCTGACGTCAGTTGACAGCCTCATTCAATCAGCAATTATGTCGTGCACTATTGACCGCAGCTGAAGCTGTGGAGGCAGCAGCAGCAGCAGCAGTTAGTGTACTGTATGTATTTATACATATATATTGCCTATTCGATTTCTGTGTAAGATCTGCCACAGGCAAAGCCGCAACCACATGACAACTGCTCAAAACGCAGCCACTTCAATTAGAAGCCACAGCAAAAGCCTACAATGAGGTTTATTCAGATCGAAGTTTGAATGCTCTACAGGAATCTGAAGAGATGTAGATATATAGATGATAGATGGATAGAGAGATAGATAGATAGATAGATAGATAGATAGATAGATAGATAGATAGATAGATAGATAGATAGATAGATAGATAGATAGATAGATACAATGAGGTTTATACAGATCGAAGTTTGAATGCTCTACAGGAATTTGAAGAGATGTAGATATATAGATGATAGATGGATAGAGAGATAGATAGATAGATAGATAGATAGATAGATAGATAGATAGATAGATGAGTAAGATTTAGTTGATTAGATATAAAGCAATGAGAGAATGATATAAAATATATAGATTTGACATATAGATCAATTAATAAATATTGAATATATATTATTATAGATATTAGATATAGTTCGATTATTAGTAGGCACATCTATTCTCATATTCATAGCATGCGCTGTTAGGGCATAGAAACTAGACTTTAACAATAATACGCCAGCTCAATGCTATGCAGTCATTTGTAAAGCGATTCAACAAAAATTTAAAACAATTTAGCTTAGTCACATTACGATCAGGGAGAGAAAGAGAGGGAGAGCGAGAGAGGGAGAGCGAGAGAGGGAGAGGGAGTGTGTGAGAGAAAGAGTGAGAGACAGAGAGAGGAAGAGAGCGGTATCGAGAGCTTGGCAGCACAAAGTGCCGCACAGTCAACACACAAAATTGTATTGTGTCATGCTTGATCTATGTACCATCCATACACATATATCTATATCTATATATATGTATGTATATAGCAATATAGATATATATTTACAGCGCGTCTATGGCCCTGCTCGCTATTTATACATGCACATATTTGTTTAGCTCAATAGTTTTAATTATAATTAACGCCGCATTGCAAATTAAAATTGCGCTCGACTCGACTTTTTTTTTTGCAATTTAATTGCTCGCTGTAAAATGCTAACAAGGACGTTGTCGGGGCTGGAAAAGGCAATTCAATTATATCTATGCATATAAAATATATAGATGAGAACTTGTTCATTATAGTTAATAATATGATGCCTCTCTGAGCTACGTGAGACTAGTTTTCAACTCTAGCCTTTTACCTGATGTTCTCTAAGCTGATTTTGCTTGCTTGAAATATGCAATTCCAATTCAGCTCATAGAGCGGAATGCCCACAATATTTCTCGCTAACTGGTTAAGCTGTAGAAGGGCATACCCTTAACCTTCATGTATAATATATCTGATATATATGTATATAGAATATATGAAGAGATCTCCAATTTCTTTACCTTTCGATAACAGTTTTAATTTATTTTGTTGTCTAAAGGAATGTCCTTAATAGGGTCTAATTTATGTTATACTGTTAAAATTCTTCCTAAGCTGCCCTTGAGAAAGGGAATACCCATACTGCTTGACAAAGAGAATACCCATACTATACTTTTAATAGGTATTACTATTCAAACTCTGTATCCTCAGATCACCATATATTTCTGCAATGTATGCTATTCCCTTATTACCTTCCATACGATTGGTTATACTAAATTCTTATTCGTGGAATGGAATACCCTTGATATTTTGAATATTCTTTCTTCACCTCTGTTTACTCAACTTTGTTTACTATATTTATCCATAAGTTTTACTTTCATCATTTTCTAAAATTCTGTTTATCGAAGTAAAGCTTTTATCGCTCTTTCCTTGACGTTCAACATAAATACCTAAATTCCTAGTAATACTCAAGAAATACCCTATAAGAATTCGACTCACGATAAACTTATATATACAGTTTTAACAACTTTATTATCAGGCATTAATGCATATGTCCAGCTGTATATATTTGTTTCTTGTTTAGCCCCCTTTTTACATAAGCTAAAGATAACGTGACATATTGAAAATTGAACGAGAATTTCTACATAGAGCAATTTATCGAATGTGGCACGTACTTGTTCGGTCTGTTGCGGTTGCTGTTGCTGTTATTGTCGCTTATCGCAATGGACATTAGCATGAGGCTTGTCAGCATTAGTTTAAAGAACTCGTTGCCCTCGTTGCTCTCGACTTCCCCTACGACCCCTCCATAGATATATGTGGGTCAGACCAGAGTGGAATGTCACCAGAAATGATGTGGCAACGGGCGATAAAGATAAAATGCAGACATGAACCGGAAGGGATAGAGAGAGGGAGATGGAAATAGGGAGAGGGAGAAAGAGGGAGAGAGAGAAATAGAATGTGGGGAAGAGATGGGTAGAGTTAGGGAAGACGGAAAATTGTTGTGGAAGAAGAGCTGAAATAGAGGAAGAAAAATTGAGAGAGGGAAGCTTATTATGAGAGTTCAAGAGAGACAGAGAGACAAAGAGAGAGAAAGAAGTGTAGAAAGATAGAAAGTAATGGTAAGAGAGATAGAGGAGCAGTTCGGTTAGAGAGAAGAAACCGAACTATAGGAAAATAAAGAAAGAGCGAAATGTGCGTGGGTGAAATAGGAAGTCACAGGGAGAGAGAAGGGGTAAAGAGATGGAGCTGTGGTAGGGAGAAAGCTTTGGTAGAGAAAAGCTGAAATAGAAGAGGAGTGAAACTCATAAAAAGAGGCAGGAAATCGAGTTAAGAAATTTGTAAACAAGTAGAATATATAGGAAGAGGTGTAGGAGATAGTGAGAGAGAGACAGAGATAGTGAGTAATAAGGCCAAGGAAAATATAGGTTAAGTTACGAGGAGTTAAAACAAAGGAATAATTATACTAAAATGCCAAAGATGGGATATATAAGGGAGTAAAACAGAGATACATAAGGAGAGGTGGAATAGCGAAAGAGCTAAGGCAAAGGGCAGAGGTTAAGCAGAATAAGCGAGAGTGGGAGCGAGACATGGAGTGGAGTAAAAGGTTCTGTTGCGCATCCCAAGCGGATTTATGACACCAACCAAAAACCAAAAATAAAGCGCTGCAAACTGAGTGAGTTTTAATAATTGATCAAGCACGGCCATAAAGAGAAGTAGGAGGGTCTCTACCCAAAGGAAACAAGAGTTGGGGTCAGGGGTCAGGACAGTGGCGTGCTAAACTGGCATCAGGTACCTTTAGCAGCAGCAGCAGCAGCAGCGGCAGCGGCAGCTACAGCAACTGCGCCAAAGGAAGCGTGTGAAATCCCATTTGGCTAATGGCCAACAACGTTGGCGCTGAGCGAGAGTCGCGAAACAGGAAAATCAACCTGTTTTATCCGAAAGCCTAAAGCGCCCAACCCGGTCGGTAGGGTAAAAGCTGGTTACGCTTTTCACGTTTCGCTTCACACGTTTCACGTTTCGCATTTTCCGCGGCCCACTCAAAATTGGGGGCACAAGTACGAATGTCTCTGCGTCAAGTAAATATATATATATATATAATGTATATATAAAATGAAGTCGGAAAACTGGTTTCATGCCTTGTCGGGCCTGGCCTGGCCTGGCTTGGCCTGGCTTGCTGTTTTCCACATGACACGTTGGCCTGCTTTTCCTGTATTTTTTTTTCTGCGAGGCGCCAGCTGCAGGATCATCAGCAGCAGACGAAACAGCAGCAGCGGCTGTGCCTCTGGTAGGGGTAGAGGCAGAGGTAGAGGCAGGAGCACATTACACAACAGAATCATTTCCAGGCCCCGCTTCCAGCTGCGGGGGTGGTTACTGCAACAGGGTGTGTCAGGCCGTCGACGCCAACAGCTATAAGAAGAAGACCGAAACTTAAAGCGCTCTAATTGGGAGCGCCCGACTAGCTAGATACCATGTAAAGCAGAAGTCAAAGAAAAATGGAGAAAATCGAAGGATGAGCATCGAGCTAGGAGTGCAATAATACCCTGTCGGTATATAAGAGTCTGAAATAACGAACTAGTTACAGTACTTAGTACTGAAAATGCGTGACTATAAGATACCCTATACCTATACATATACGATACCCTATAAGACAGCAGATTATAAAGTTTTTATTTGCTTTGGAAAATTTAAAAGATAGTTTAGACTGAAATCTTAATATATAAAGGAAACCCGAATCTAATAATACTAAAACGCACGACTAACAGTTACTCCTTAAATTGAAACTTCTTCAGCGTTTCTCTGACTTATCAACTAATTTATATGCTAAGAATGCACGACTACTTGATACTCTGTAATCTAATAACAATAGAAAAACCAGCGGCAAACCTTCAGATACATGACCTGTAAAGCTAAATCTACAACTCTTGCTTAGGCTTGTCAACAAGAGTTTATATCTAGTAAATACCCTCTAGGCAAAAAGCCTACACTCTGCTTTACTCTCGGGTCAATAAGTGGAAAATACATTACAATGTTGAAAACTTAGCCCGAAGGCACAAAATAGACCAAGTTATGCTTTACCTAGGATATACAAACATGAAGAAGAAAACCCAATTGAACTGCTAATAATGAACGACTAGTAGACATCGTATAGTCAAATATACCCTGTACTTTCTGAAACTGAATTAAAGTGTTGAAAGTGCTCGACTAGAAGTTACGCTATAGGCCCAGAGACTTCGGAGTTAGTTCTTAAGAAAATTAAAATTGTAAATAATATTTGAAATGATTCAAAAAGCCTCAAAATGTATTTAAATACCAAAACTTTGGCCTATTCCTATTTTTTTGTGGTTTTTGTATAAGCTCACTCTTAGAAACTTTCAATGGGTATAGAGTATGAAGAGAAAAACCATGTGAAAGCATTCAAAAACATTTTTAACGCCTCGAGGGTTGGCGTCGAGTTGCGTGTGTGCGTGGGTATCGCTGTACGTGTGTGTGTATGTGTGTGTGTATGTGTGTGTGTATGTGTGTGTGTATGTGTGTGTGTGCGTGTGGGTGTGCGCGTGAGTTAGTTCGTTTATTTGTTTGTTGTCATAAAAGTCAAACAGAATGGCGACTGGATGGTTGGGTGGTCGGGTGGCTCTGTGGCCTGGTGGTTGAGTGGTTGCGCTGGCCTCGCCTGTTTATTTTGGGGGTAGAAAGTATTTCCAGGCGATGATATCAGCGAAAAGGAAGCAGCTCGCCTGCATATTGGCCATCAAGGATGTGCGACTGATATCTCGTGTCCTTATGCAAAATCAATAGGACGCCCGCGCAGCTGGCTGCCACAGCAATGAAGTCACATATTTTGCACTTGCAATAAATGCTCCAAATCAATAGGCTAACATTTTTGATTGCGTATACGCAGCGTGCTGCGAGGGCATGGGGCAGCTGGGGGAATTAATTAAAAATGTATGCAGCATGGCAACTGCTGCAGGTCGACGATGACGATAACACGATGATGTTGACGTTGACGTTGAACAGTGACAGCATCTGTCAAAATGTTCAATTGTCAACAGAAATTTCGATTGAAAATCAATTGCCTAAAAAAGTCCCTGGAGAAACTAGTAAAGGATTGTGTAGAAAAAAAAACTAGATGAGAGAGATGCAAATATAGTGGTTTTCGGAAATTTCAGTATAAAATAATCTTGAGAAATATTTTCCCGAATCTGCATTCACCAGCATCTGGAACAGAATCCCCTGTATACAATAATATATCAATAGTTTCAAAAAACTATCTATAACATACTATAGAATCATGTAAGGTAAGACTCAAACACCGATTCTCTTCGCCCTTATCGAATCTATAAATAAACCCTACTCTTAACTCAACCTAATTACAATATCTCCCATCAAACTCATTTCGGTTTGTTGGCGATGCATGCATAAATTCCAACCTCCAACCAATTGATATGCGCAGTAATCAGCATAAATCAGAAATGTAAGTATGCAAAATCGTTCGTACGCAAAGAATAATGAAAAGGGCAACAAAAGCATAGTGACCCACATATAAAGAAGAAATAAACCTATCTATATATATACATATATATGTATATGGAGTGAGTGTATATATGCATGTGTAAATCGTGAAATGTTTGCTCGTGTGGCCACATTTAAAATTCCAATTGCCTGTTCGCACATTCGCAGATGATGTTCGAAACTCTTCCTCTTTTTCTCATCTATATGTATATTTGGTAACTTTTCATGTTTGTTGTATTTTTTTTTATTTCTCTCGATTTTCAGTAGAGTTCAAGAAACTGCAGATTTATGCCAAGACATGCGCCTCAATTAACATTGTGGGAATAAAATGCGTTTGCCAACGGAAATTCAAAATTCAAATAGTCAGAAATTACTGATGCGAAATAATTTTGTTTAAATTTAAATTGGATCTACAAATTAGGTTATGTATATATTGTATATACATGTATGTGTGTCTCTTGGTATATAGTCAGATATGTAGCTAACTAGGCATGCATGAATTCTTAAATTAAACCTGGATCAAGCAAATATTAATTGTAACTTTTCTATAACAAAAACTATTTTTAATCCACGCCTCTCTATGCAATTCTCATATATGCAAGTAAGGTCATAAGGCTTAATATTATTTAGAGTTAAGACTAGCCTTAATACTTATTATTAAGAATAAATATGAGTAGGTCAAACAAGCTTTTCTAAAGTATTTTTTGAACAACGCCTCTATATGTAATTCTCATGGCCACTAATCATTTTAAGGAACTTATATGCAAGCCTAATGTTTATGTACGTCAGGCTAAATTTTTGTTGCTCTTCTTATCATATAATCACTTTTTGAACAATGCCTCTCTATGTACTTCTCAAGAACAAAACGGTAGTCTTAAAGGTTTCATCTTTTGTATACTTAAAATATTTAATATATTCTGACTCTGTCTCTATAAAACCCTTTGCTAACGCATTGGTTCATATCTAAACGTATTATTATAGCAAATACGAATACGATAAACAGCTGCATGGTAAGTAAGTGTTCCATTAGGTAAGTGTTCGAAGTGTTCGATCCTCTTGCAAAGCCCCTAATTAAGTCATTTATTATGTGGAAACAGGCATCAAAACAAACGCCTAATTAGTTAGACAAACATATTATTAGCCGTACGACGACAATAGCTCATAATTGTTATGACTTCTCATATCGGCTATATAAATATGAAAATCCTTTGAGTGAAAGCAATTAGTTGAGCGCAATGTATCCAAAGTATTTGAGCAAAGCTTATCCGCTGGACAAGCATTTGTTCTTTGTCACCAGATATTCATTTGGCTTGCTGGGTCTGCAGTTCGAGCGCTTGCCCAGCTTTTGGTCCACATGTTGGCTCGTCTTTAATTTTGCGAATTTGCTGCATTGCTGCCAGGCGGAGTTCAGCTTTGGCTGGAGCTACATACACACCAGCCCAGTGGATGCCATGGATGCCTTCTGCCCGCTCGCCTGCAGCCTCACCACGCTCTTCAAAATGGCCTGCATGTGGTCGAGTCGTGTGGAGGTGGCGGCGCTCATTCAGCGCATAAGACAGCTGACAGAGCAGCAGACGGAGGGCAAGCGAATCGAGTTGAAGCGCGGGTATTACAGACTGGCCACCCTTATATGCATGCTAATCTTTACGCTGGGCTCCATCAATACGGCGGCGTTTGTGCTGAGATCTTTCTGGGAGATGTGGATGCATCGACAGCTGCCCTTCAAATACGATATGCCTTTTCGCATGCTGTAGGTGAAAAAGTATCTCAAAGATGTTTGATTTTGTACTGTAGCTGTATGTGATTTGGATATGTCTCAGTGTCTATATCTGTATCTGCATCTGTATCTCTATCTCTATCTCTATCTCTATCTCTATCTCTATCTCTAAATCTAATTCTAATTCTATTTCAACCTTAATCTATTTATATCACTCTATAATCTTTTTTTCTCTCTGTCTCCCTGTCCGTCCTTTAAGCTTTCCATCTATAGCTCATCGCATGCCTCTCTACCCTCTAGCCTATCTCTATTCCACCTGGAGCGGCCAGGTAACGGTCTATGCCTTTGTAGCTACCGATGGTTTCTTCTTCAGCTTTACGCTCTATGTGACATTCCTTCTAAAAGCATTGCAAATGGATCTACAGCGCGTTCTACGACCCATTCATAGTAAGTTTCCTCTAGAGTCTCTTCTACTTAGTCTTCCTTGCATCCTTTAGATCCCACGCCACGCGAGTGCGAACTTTGCTGCCAACAACTGCGAATTATCATTGATCGTCACAATGATATCGTTGGCATTGTTCAACGTTTCTCCGTGATAATGGCTGCGCCTACTTTTGCGCAATTTCTATCCGCCAGCTTGGTGATAGCTACGAGTGTTATCGATATACTATTGGTGAGTAGTATTTGATTATCTTTACTATATACTAAATTTAGCTAGATTTTATGAGAAAGATTTATATTGCATGAAGGCTAGGGTAAAGTCTGATGGCTTTCCTTTGAAATTCATCAATCTTTTCTGATCTCAAATAATTTGTATTTGTTTATACTGTGAGCCCATTGAAAATGGGAAATCAGGGTATAATGGTTTTGTGAAAATGTATGTAACAGGCAGAAGGATGCGTGGCAGACCCCACAAAGTATATTCTTGATCAAGGAGACAAACAAAGTCGATTTTTTTATTTACGATTTTTAAGGCCTGCTTTGTACATCGTTTGAGCTAGACGTTTCAAATTTAGTCAATAGACCAGAAAGAAGAAGAGCTGAAAAAGAGTTTGGGTTCTGAAGAGGAGATGTTAGTTTGCATATGTGTGCAGCAGAGGCAGCAGAAAATACTTTGGTTGCTAACTGATAGAGAGTTTAGCTTACGCCAACTCAGAGAGGCTTAACAGATGAGCTGACTTTGACTTTGAGTGGTAGGCTCGCTGTCCTATATAAAGGCAGCTGAAGATCAGAAGAGCTGCTTCTTGCAGCAGCAGAAAGTGCTCTGATTGGTCGCCTAATGATCGACTGTGAAGACTGACTCAGAAAGAGGCTCAAGAGTAGAGCTTGACATGACTGGAGCTGTCGCTGCCCAATATAAAGGCAGCCGAAGATCAGAAGAACAGCAGCAGCAGCAGTAGTAGCAGCAGAGAGTACTCTGATTGGTCACCTAATGATCGAGTGTGAAGACTGACTCAGAAAGAGGCTCAAGAGTCGAGGTTGACATGAGTGGAGCTGTCGCTGCCCTATATAAAGGCAGCCGAAGATCAGAGGAGCTGCTTCTTGCAGCAGCAGTAGCAGCAGAGAGTGCTCTGATTGGTCACCTTATGATCGAGTGTGAAGACTGACTCAGAAATAGGCTCAACAGTTGAGCTTGACTTCAAGTAGAAGAAAGTCTCGCTGCCCTATAGAAAGACTGCCGAAGATCAGAAGAGCAGCAGCAGCAGAAGCAGCAGAAAGTGCTCTGATTGGTCGCCTAATGATCGAGGGTGAATACTGACTCATAAAGGGGCTCAAGAGTAGAGCTTGACATGACTGGAGCTGTCGCTGCCCTATATAAAGGCAAGCCTGCAGGAGCGCAGCTTCAGTCGCATTTTTCAACTTCTGGTGGTCAGTCGTCCAGTGCAGCGCGGTGCTTCTCCTCCTCCTCTTCTTCTGTCTGTTGGTAAGTGTTAGAATTGTTAAGTATGTTAAGTGAAAATGTAATAGTTATACTTTTAATGTATATTTAATGTAAAAATAATGTATTTTAAATTTAAATATTATTAATTATTATAACGATCATTTAACAAATGTAAAGCAGGTCTTTATATATACAAATATAAAGGACTTTGGCAGTCGGCATATGCGTTAAGGCTATTTTTTAGTCAGGTAAGCCCGACTAGCACTTCGACTTTAATTCTAACTCTATGTTATTTAAATATAGCTGTGCTTTCAGTAATTTACAGTTAGGTATATAATTTGTATACATTAACTAGAAAACATAATAAAACGCTATTTACATAGCGAAGTTTCGTGTAATGCATACGGAGATTACGTAATCTTTAGATTTTGGATGCTACGCCCCATTCGCTTCACAGGGCTCAGGGTATCTCCTAGTCGAGCAGTCTCGCCTGGAGCACTCTTACTTGTTATTATTGAGTTTCTGATGCAGTTTTTTAAGCTGTTTTGTTGGATCTATAAGATCTGGTGTGAAGTTTGCTTATAAACTTGGTTTATGTTATCTATTAATCATAGTTTTCTATCGGGAAGAATCAAATATAATGATTTGACCTGTTAAATCTATGTAAGTCTTAGCTGATTATTAATGGACCTTGTTTCTACTTCCAGATAACATTCCCAAATATTGTTTATTTGAATTTTGTTGATATAGTTTTTTCTTGATATTTTTCAGTTTTCTGGCTATAATATCATACGCTATGTGGTCTATGCTAGCACAGTTAGTGCCTGTTTGGTGCAGTACTGCTACGGAGGCACCGAAATGTCTTTGGCTGTGAGTTCGATTTTCTTATAGAGCATAAATAGAACACTATTATATTAATGTTCACATATATTATATATCTTCCAGAGTCTGGAGTTAGGTGAGGCTGCCTACAATAGCTATTGGTATCTGTGGAATCGTGAGGTGCGACAGCGTGTCTATCTGCTTATCATGCGTGCACAGCGACCCATCACAGTCCGAGTGCCCTTTTTTGCACCATCTCTGCCCGTCTTTACATCGGTACGTATGTGTGTGTGTGTGTTTTTGTGGGTTTAAACAGAATTTATAGCCAGGAGCACTCACTGCTTTGTTTGTTTCGCTCTGCTTTCTCTGTTGCAGGTCATCAAGTTTACGGGCTCCATTGTGGCGCTGGCGAAGACAATACTTTAGTGAACACAAAGCAATTGAGATTTTTCGTGTTACAAAACAAAATTGCCAAGGGGGAGTGCTCACATATATATATCTATATATATAGACATATATTGGAATATATGTATGTCTATATGTTACACATATCTACACTTTATGTTTGTCCTGAAAGTATGCAGCAGTCTCTATCTCTCACTAGACTAAGCTTAACGCGAGGTTTACTATACATATAAGGATATATTTCATATAACGTTTCGATCTTGAAAGCAATAAATAAATATATTTTATTTTAACATTTCTTAATTATATTAATTTTTTCTTATTTATATTTACTTTGTTTTACTTTAACATCTTTTCTATATTATAGACATATGTATAAATGGATTCTTGTTCAACATTATTGTGGGATATTGAAAAATAGAAAATATATTTCGATTTTACTTATTTTACACAATAAATGATCGTATACCTAAGGTGTGATCTTATGATATTTCCCTAACAACATTAAAACCTACTTTAAGTCATTGATTTCTTGATCATTAATCGAAAACTTTAAGAGCTGTGACTTCAGCTACCTTTCCCTACATCCCCTAATATTATCAACAATATGATATCATTATGCCAGTAACTGAAACCTAACCTCCCCTTTCTCAAAACAAACAATATTAGATTTCTTCTTCAAGTCAATTTCTTGTCATACAATCCAAGCCCAAGCCCTAGGATAGAATTTTCTAGTGAAAGGAAATGAGTAGGTGCTCAGCTAGTCAGACTGGACAGCTGGTTTCATTAAGCTCACAGCAGGTGGGCGAGTTCGTAATTTGCATTTGTTCAGTTCATATCAAGGAAAATTTGCATATGGTTATTCGATGAGCAACAACAAGTAAAAACAACAACATCAACAACAACAACAGCAACTGCAGGTGACGTCAAAAGGCGTCACTAACGAGGACAAAGCAGAGCACTCCATGTGAGCTGCTTGATTAAAAGCAAAAAGTCAAAGGCTGCTCATATAACAACAGAATCAAGGGGATGCCATTTCGTTCAATGGCCATACGGAGCGTATACGTAACGTGCCGTACAACAGGTAACAAGTGCAACTGCATGCTGTGGGAGAGAGAGAGAGAGAGAGAGGGAGTGTGTGCCTCAGCTCTTTGAGCACGTGAATCGGCTTTAAGTTCAGATAATTCCTTGACCATAAATTGAATGTGATTTTAAACAATTTTGATTACTTGAAAATGTTTGCTGATTAGATTTACGTGTTTTAGATTAGGCAAAAGAAAAAACCCCGAGGAATGGTCAGTCTGCACGGGTCTCGAACGAACTCTTAATTTAGTGCACTTACGCGAGCTGATCTGGACGGATCGAATATAAATTCCCTCTATATATAAGTATATATCGGGAAAAAGTCAGCTATGGGCCAGTTCTGTGGTTTCGTTCGACTGCTGTTGGTCAGCTTGCTTTTGTTGGCTGTAGTCAATGCGGAAAAAGGTATGTGAAGGGCATCGGAACTGTGTTATAAAAGATTGAGTAGAGATTATATAATATAACATAGATTTAAATTAATGATATATAAAGATCATGGAGATCTGGAGTGAGGAGAGAAAAATGAAAAGCAAAGGAGGCCTGTGGATTAGTGGAAAAGCGAGGGGCAGAGAGTGCGAGAAATGGAGCAGAAGATGCGCAAGTCAATTTTCATTAAAAATACATTTAAACTTTGGGTTATAATTCGCAATAGGTTCAGGGTATACACATTCGTTAAGAATTCGGATTGATAGACAGTAAAATCGAGGAAAGATTATTTAATACTAAAATAATAAGCATGTTTCCTGAATAAAACTAAAACCAGATGCCAGATAAATATACGCAGTTAGCTTTAGCTTAATGATACTTTAAGCTAATCAGAGATATATATGTGGTTGTTATTATAAATATGGCCTAATCAATGTTCACTTTATAATGCCATTGCTTACTAATCTGCGACTTCCACAAGTTTCTATCAATCAAAAACTTTGATTATATAGATCGTCTTTCGCTGATAGCTAGAAATCCATAATATATTGAAGACTAGACTTCCATGAAATATAATACATATATAGAGCTATAAGCACCTGCGATAAGCAACAAAGAATTAGAGATTAGTTAAAAGTCAACTGTAAATTTCCAGACCGTCAGCATGGACGCACCATATCAGGGCCGGCGCCAGCCGTTAAATATGAGAAGGAAACGCAGAGCAACTACTGGCGCGAGGATGCCCAGAAGACCTTGAACGACAAGCTGAATGCACTGAAGCAGTTGAAGACGCAAGGAGCAAAGAATGTGATCATGTTCCTGGGCGATGGCATGTCCATTCACACGATAACAGCCACCAGAAATCTGCTCGGGGACAGCTCCGAGAAGGTTTACTTCGAGAAGTTTCCCTACACAGGCCTATCGAAGACCTACTGCGTGAACCGTCAGGTCGCCGACTCCGCCTGCACCTCCACAGCCTATCTGGGTGGCGTGAAGGCCAACTATGGCACGATTGGCGTGAATGCGAATGTGCCGCGCTACGACTGCAAGGCCGCCTATGTGGAGCAGAACCAGGTGGACAGCATTGCCAAGTGGGCGCAGGATGCGGGCAAGGATGCGGGCATTGTGACGACGGCCAGAGTCACCCACGCCTCGCCGGCTGGCGCCTATGCGCACATCTCGGATCGCAACTGGGAGAACGATGCCGAGGTTAAGGATAAAGGCTGTGATCCAGAGGAGAGCATAGACATCGCTCGCCAGCTGGTCGAATGGGACGTGGGCAAGAAGCTGAAGGTGATCCTTGGCGGCGGTAGACAGATGTTCCTGAACGAGACGGTGCGCGATGAGGTGGGCCATCCAGGCTATCGGCAGGACGGACGCAATCTGATCAAGGACTGGCTGGCGGATAAGCAGGCGCAGAATGTCTCGGCGAGCTATGTGTGGAGCCGCAAGGGTCTAACCCAAGTGGACTTGGACAATACGGACTATTTACTGGGTCTCTTTGCCAACGGACATCTGCCCTATGATGGCGATCGTGAGCGCAATCCTAAGAACAGCCACTTGGCTGATCCATCGCTAACCGAACTAACGGAGGCTGCCTTGAAGGTGTTACGTAGGAATGAGAAAGGATATTTCCTGTTTGTGGAAGGCGCACGCATCGATATGGCGCATCATTCGAACTACGCGCGTCGCTCGCTGGAGGACACCGCCGAATTCGCGCGCGCCATACAGAAGGCACGCGAAATGACCGACGTGGAGGATACCCTAATTGTCGTGACGTCCGATCATTCGCACGTGATGACCATCAATGGTTATCCGGTGAGCCAAAAGACTTATCCGGTTATTATGCAAATCTAATTCCTTTTCTCTCTTCTATAGCTACGTGAACAGGAGATAACTGGATTGGCCAATAGCTTAGCCGACGACGAAAGACCCTATAATATACTCTCCTATGCCAATGGACCTGGCTATGAGGGCACCTACACCAAGGCCGACGGTCGCAAGCCGATTAGCCAAAAGCACACCGAGCATCCGCTCTTTGTGAGTCCGGCAATGGTGCCCCTTTATGCCGATACCCACGGCGGAGATGATGTTGCCGTTTTCGCATCGGGTCCATTTGCCCAGTATTTTAGCGGCAATTACGAGCAGACCAATATTCCAGCTATGATGGCCAGAGCTGCTGCCATCGGACCCTTTGCCAATGTCCAGCCTTAGGTGTTCCCTCTCCATCTCCCTCTCTCTCTCTCTATCTCTCTTTCCGAATGATATTTTGTCAATTCAAGTTGCCAAATGCAATTAAAATGTTAGCGCAATAGCTGCAGCTCATGACAGTTTTTGGAATACTCTAATATGGGGTATTTTATTACAATGGTCATTATGTAACAGATAAATGTTTTTACTGATATAATGCATAAAGAAACTATTGTTGAAATATATTCAAGTTTTTTCTTTATATTCTATATTATGAAAATCTAATTTTATTTCTGAGACTTTGAGCTTTTGATATCGTATAGCTCTAATAATAAATTCCATTAAAATACTGTAATACTCTTAAAATCGTCTTCAGATATCAAAAGACAATGAAATGTATGTCAATCATATACCTCTCCCAGAAAACACCCCCCGCAAGGACTCGCATTTATAGAGTATACAATTGTCGTCTTGCCCAGAATCAATAAACCGTTTTGTTTGTTAGCCAAGTTCTCGTAAATGGAATTGGTTTTAATTGAAAGCCAATTGGTTGCGACAGCAGCACAATTTCCTGTCAATTCTCGCTCATAACAGAGACACACCGATTTCGATTCACAGGTGAGTAGCAGGTGCAGGTGCAGTTGCAGCTGCAGCTGCAATTCAATTAACAGACGGCTTCAATCAATCCAAACAGAAGTGATTGATAATAGTTAATGTCGTGAACTGAATTTATTGCCTAAAAAAGTTTTGTTAACTTAGTTCGAGTTGGTTTAACAACAGCAATAACTGTGATTGATACTTTGCGCATTCACGATTAATGACTAAATTAAATATTCATAGCTTAAGCGATTAATTAGTGTGGTTAATTGACTTATCGATTAATCGGCTTATTAGATTATGCCCCTGCGCTCATCCCTATTGCAAATTGCCCATTGAGATTGTTAAAGTGAATAACTTTTGCTAGAGCATAAAACATGTAACATATATTTATATCTATATGCAGATACAATGCTCCAGTTGCGCCCGCTTGCCATGGGGAATTACTAAAGTCCCGCCCCATCTGGGGGCAGGTACTGCGGCTGCTGCTGCCGCTGTTGCATGCAATTTGATCACTGGGCCACAGCCGCAACGACTAACCACACTATTCCAACCGCCCCTTGTCGCTGCCACGCCCCCTATGGCCAAGCTGTGCAAAATCTCGCACACCTGTCTCTGTGCGGTCTAGCGGACATTCCAATGAACTTCTACTCACCAGCAGAAATGCCAACAGCAGCAGCAGCGGCAGCAGCAACAATTTGGTCATTGTCACCCAGCGGGGTTTTGTCATGCTTCGCAGCACACAAATGTGTTTCACACGCACACACACACACACACACACACACACTGGCACGCACACATACACTCGCACGTGAATGAACGTTGACAATTTAATTAAAACACGCAACTTGTCGCGCTCAACCGGCAAATGGAGCAGCTGCTGCCCTGAGCGCCACGCTACTCGATCCTTTGGCCTTATTATTATTAAATTATATAATTTTTCAATTATAAATAAAACACATTTTGCTTTTAGCATAATTAGCTAGTTTTGCTTTAAAGTCTAATTCACGCTGAGTTTTGTTTTTGTTTTGCTTTGTTTTTAGTATTTCAAAATGCCCGAAAAAATCCTTGACTATCGATCTCGTTTGAAGCACGATAGTTGCACGCTCAATTAAACATGGCCACTGCACAACTCTCCTCACTGACAGAGCGCAATGTAAACAAACGATATGGCGTGACAGGCAATATACGATATGCAAGCGATATTTATTGCATTGACGGTATTTGGTTGAAGCACAACAAACGATATAAGGCATATCGTAAAGTCTCTATATAGTATTTTGGCATGTGACAAATATCGTAAACTGTTTATGTATATCGTATTCAGGCGTTTACATTAGAAATATATCAAATTTCAGATAAAAATGAATGAAATAATAAATATATACATATGTAAAACTATAATCCTTTTTTATATTTATCAGTTAAATTGCGTATTCGCAACGTTTTCCCTTAGGCTAAAACACATATTTAGATTGGGATCCGTTTGATGGATAAAAAGTCCAATTGAAAGACATTACGTTGATTAATAATGTCAAGTTCCGCCGTAGAGCACGCTCTATTAGCTAGTCATGTCTTGGCCGCAGTTGTGCATCGTTTCCTTTCTGGCCATAAATGGTTTAAGCCATTTTTATGCCGAGCTGAAAACGGGTAAACTTCATCGTACGATATACTTAAGGGTTTATAGCTTCTGCCACAATTGCTTGATCGCAGCTGGAATACCCGTGCTATTATGGGATCTGCTAATAGATAAATCTGTGCTGCGAGCGCAGCTGAATTCCAATCAGATTAAGCTGGCCAACATTTTCTTTGGCAGCTTCAATGTGGCCTTAATCCTAGCTTGCATCCATTGCGGGCAGCTGCTGCAGGACTCTATACGGCGGATGTACGAACAGTTGAGGATGCTGAACTGTGTCAATTGGAGGTCAGCAGCTGCTCCTCTGAGGCTGCTGCTCCTGGCTAAGCTGCTGCTGCTGCTGCTCCAATTGGTGCTGCAGCTGTATTACCTGATTTCCAGTTGGAATGCTTCCAACGCCTTCCAGTGCATGGGCAGCTTTTGGAAGTTCTGCACTTCCAATATGATTTGCGCCGCTTCGCTGCTGATCTTCGCTCTGCTCTGGCAGCTGACCAACTGCCAATTGGCAGTTCAGCTCCAATTGGAACAGCTGCTCAGTCGACGGCCAAAGCAGCCGCAGCAGCTGCTCCAACTGCAGCGCCAACAACAACAACTCCTCAATATCGTATCCAGCTTCTGTGCCACATTTCGTCACTTTTTACTTTGGTATTTGCTGCGCCTCCTGCTGACTGCCGTACAAAGTGTTTACTTTCTGATAAGAATCCAATTTGGCCAACAACATTCGTATTTGAATTTGAGAGCCGCTCTCCTCATTTCCGTTGTCACTTTCCATTCCCTCAGTGAGTTTTATCTATTGAATTTCCTGGCTGGTTTCATCGAGCAACGTCGATTGAATATCCTGCGCATCCTGCGGCGAGCCAGACCGCAAATGCAGCTCATTGAGCGTATCGTAAGTATGACTCTGATTGAATCGGTTAATATCGTAATGCGGGCTATCTTACAGAACTCTTGGCTGGCGCTGCAGCTGAGCTTTCAGAGCAGCAGAATTCATATCTTTGGCATTGCGACGCTCAATCACTGCCTGGTCTTCTACCTACTGTCACAGACTGTGGAGCATTCCTTATATATGATACAAAATGATTATCTAACTGTTATGTAAAAGGGAAAAGTTTAAAATTATATACAAATCACAAAACAAAGCAAAAGTTAATTTCTATTGCTCGATAATTAGTTTCGATAGTTTGCAAGACTGCTTAGTATTGTAAAGTGCCAGAAACTCCTTCACTATCGATATCGTTTAGTGCTTATGTTGCAAACGCCATTTTTTCTTTGCTTCTCGCTCACTCTACAGTATTTACATATGTTGCTATTTACTAAGTTAGGATAAATGTCAAACTCATATGTATATGTGTGTGTATATATGTATGTATGTCTAGTGAAATCATAACTAAACGATATATTTGTTATTTGTGCATTGGTATATATGTATGTATATGTGTATGTATACATATATGAATGTATGTATTTATGTATGTAGATTTATATGTATATATGTATGTATGTTTAACTCTGCAGCATACGCTGTTCTCTTTTAGCGATTTAGTTGTGAATTATATCGTAAATTAAGCTGCTTACGACATGCTAAATATAAACGAAAAAAAAAACGATATTTGGCATGCTCAAATATCGTAGGTTAAGCAGTATTCCATTAATGAAGTCACTCATATGTGTGTATGTTTGCGTGTGTGTAGGAGGAAATATTCCAGCAAGTGAAACTGTGTATGTATGTGTGTGAGATTCTGTTTCCAGCATGTGTGTGTGTGTGAGTAAACCCTTTCAAAAAGGACACGTTTTCTCATTTGTAGCAAGCAATCTATTTTCGATTTCGTGCTGTTACCAAGATTTCTGTTCTTTTTTTTTTTTGGTAATTTCCGTTTTCCATTTTGATGCTAACAAGATTATATTTTAATTTGTGCCATTAGAAATGTTTGGTTAGGGACATACACACAACTCCAATTGGACTCCAATTGGATGGAAGAGAGGGAGAGAGACAGCGAGAGAGAGAGCGAGAGCAGAGGGCCAAAGGTGGGTGTAGCTGGCAAGAAAGTTGTGAAAGCCAAAGCGAAGCCCAAAGCTGAGAACCCACTAGGAAACTGGGTCAGCAGTCAGCGTCGAGTGTGTAGAGCGCGAAAGTGTGGCGAGAGAGGGAGATGGAGATACACACATACATGTATACATACAAACACACTAATACCAACAGCAGCTGCTGGCAGAGAGCGGAGCGTGTCAGATAAAACGCAATCCAGTTGTGTGGCTTTTCGTGGGAGCCGACCACCAAATGTTTTTTGTTAAGGGCCACAGCATTTTCCTGCATTTGTATCTGTCAGCTACTGGCTGCATTAGAAACAAGCAGCAACAACAATTATGCGCCAAAACGCTGCCAGATGAGAAAGAAGAAAAAGACGCTAGAAAAAAATGACTTCAGCATACAGAAAATGTGTTCAAACTAATGGCGCTGACTCAGCCTCAGTCGCGGCCGCTGGCAGAGAGAGAGAGCGAGAGCGAGAGAGACCGAAAGCTTTGCTGAGCTACACAAAACTACATATGTACACACTCAATGTACATACAACAAATACAGATACATACACAGCGGCCAAACACGAACACGTGACAGCGCCTGTAGTTGTGTGCGTTGAAGCTGTCGCAGTCGCAGCTTTTTAACGAAACTTCTCGCTCGCTCTCTTTGGGCAGAGCGCGCGCGCACTTCTAAGCAAATTCAAATTCGACGCGCTTTTTGTAGCTTTCGCTGGCACATTATGTACAAAGAGTCGAATTGGTGTGTGTGTGTGTGTGTGTGTGTGTGTGTCTGTGTGTAGGGGTGTAACATACAGAGAACAGGGGAATTTTTCGCGTAGCGACTGCGACGTTGACGCAGCATTTAAGTGTGCCACATTTTTTTTTATGTTTGCTGCCTGGTTGCCAAGCGCGCGCACTCACACAGTTACAGCTACAAAATACATACCGACATTCTGTTTTTTTCTTCTTTTCCTTATGTCCAAATTTATGTGAATTAACAGCCAAACGCTAGCGTTGACTGCAGCATTTCAATTACAGCCAGAATTCGTGTCAAATGTATATTTACAAAAACACATACATATACATTTCAATTGTTTTGTATATCTGTCGCTGCAAACAATGAGAAAACTATTTGTCGTTTATCGACATTTCGTCTGTTTACTTAACCTAAATGCGCGTCTCATACCGTCCCGCTCACCCACACACATGTGGCTTGGGGCTTATGTAAGGCTGGGTGCGGAAGTGGGCTACATATATACAGCAAGCATATGTATATAGCAAAGAGGGGGGAGCGAAAGAGACGAAGAGAGGTAGGCGAGAGCGCGCGCGCAGCCAGGGGCCGCCCTTTGCTCTAATAAATACGAGCTTTTTTAAGTGTACGCCTACACACAACTGCAAAACAAAAAGCTGTAAACGAGAGAAGAGGGCGAGGGGGGCTTGAGAGAAACGCAGCATGTGTAAAATTTTGCCATTTATACATATATTTTTTATATTATTCCACTTAATGCATAAAGTTACTTATATCGATTTAAATGGGTTTACATACATACATCATTTTATATATGTATATACTTATTTGTTTTTCTGCATGTACACAAGAATGGAAAAATGTTAGCATTTTTTGTTGTTTTCATAAATTGTTGCATAATTCAATTATCTATAAATGAATTGTGGGTGTGGATGTGTGGGTGTGTGTGTGTATGTGCCCCGCCTTGGCCTATATTTGCCTATTATTATTGTACACAATTTACTTCCATTCAAGATACATCAGATATATATATATACATATATATGTAAACTAAAAAGTTGTTGCTGCTCGCTTTAAACATATTCAATTAACTTTAATAATAGACTAAAATCAAAAGTGCAACTTCCACTAGATATATATATATATATATGCCTGATCTTTATGCATGTAACAAGGTATGGATTTCAATGCCAATTACAGTTAGTTTTTAAAAATTAATAGCAATGTGTGTACATTTATTTATATATAAAATGTTTTAAAGCCAAGCGAAAGCGTTTAAAATGTTCTTCTTTAATGTATACAAAAAATTAAGCGTGAATTGAAAATGATTTATAAAAAATTAGATGTAACTATACATACACATACATATATATATATATATTTGAAGTCATTACATATACATATATATATTTATATAAATTTCATATGCGATTTGTTGCTGCTGTGTTCCGTTATCAATAGTTAATTAATTAATTGTTGTTGTTCTTTATCAATTTAGCAACAACAACTACATATTTACATCAATTTTCTTTTTGTTTGTTTCTTTTTTTACATTTTTTTTTGTTGAAATTTCTGTTTTTTTTTTCCCTGACATAGAGAGCTATGGGGGGGCGCGTGGCATTGCCCAGGTATAGAACCACAGGTAAATACAGAAATTCGCATTTCTCATTTTGTTTTTCTTTCGTTTTCCATTTATAATTATAATACAACTGAATTAAAAATTGTTGCTTTAACATTTGCTGGCATTTAAAATGTTTTCCTTTCTCTTCTTCGTATCGGTTAATATGTATGTATGTATGTATGTATGTTTGTTTGTTTGTTTGTATATATATATATATCTCAACACAATTAGTTACTACTAAATACAGTTCGAATTTATCGTATATATATATATATCTCGGTATTTAACAGCTGACTTTCTATATATTTTTTTTTGCTTTTTGTTTTTCGTTTTTTTATGTTTTTTGTTTGGTTTTTTTTTTGTTTTTTTGTTGTTTTTTTTTTGTAGCTCTTCGCTTTTGTAATTTCATTGTTTCATATTTTGCTTAAAACGATTTACTAAAAACTAAACACATCTCGTTAGTATATATATATATATAATTGATTTTATGATGATTTTTGTTGCCCCGGCTACGGCTCCAACTACGGGCACGGCAACGGCAACGACTACGGTTACGACTTTGATTACGACGGCTGTTGGCAGCTGGAACTGGAGCTGGATGATGCTGATGCTGGTGCTGCTGCTGCTGCTGTTGTTCCGTCTGTTCGCATCTCTTTTTTTTTTTGTTGTTTTACTTTCAACTGCTCGCAAATCCGTGCGCTGCATACACTCAGTTAATGTTGACCACCTCCTGGCTGTCGACGACGACGGCGCCGCCACCTCCACCTCCACCACCACCTCCAACTCCGCCACCAGCTCCGCCTGCTCCACCATCAATGGCCATGTTCAACTGTTGGGTAACATTCGACTTGGCCAAGCAGGAGCGGGCGACTGATTCAAAGAGTCTGCAAAGACATTAAAAATCAATTTGTAAATAAAAATCGTTAATCAACAAATTGGCTTAAATTAACTTTAAATATGCATAAAAAACTTACAAATAATATATAGAGATATATTTTTAATATAATTTTTTGATTGTCAAACGTTACAAGTTTGTAATGGATAAAATGATTACGAATTTGTTCTTTTTCGTTTGTACAGGGAATACATGAAAGGGGAGGGCGAGTGTGTGTGTGTGTGTATGATGGGGTATATACAGTTACATTTCAGATAATCAGTTTTGGCTCTTAATAAACTTAACAACTCTTGCTCTATATTATTATGCTGCACACTGAATGCTGTTCAAAGGCTCAAATCGATTAAATACAATCAGACATTCATCAAAATATCTGAAAGCAAAACGAACGATAAAAACCAATAAATAATCACGCAACAGGTGTCACAAAATCAGCTGTGCGTGTGCAGGTGAATAATATACAAATATATCTACATATATACTAACTAACAAACTAATACTTTCTAGCTCTAGTCATACTCTATCGCTTACTTTGTTATCTCGGGTGCACAGTGCACGAAATCGTGATCCCAGAACTTATAGATCGGATTCTTGATCAGCTCAATGAATGTGATCAACAGGCCCCATGGATGTGGACGATTTACAATCAAACGCTCGAGCAGAACACGCGTTATCTGCTCCTGAATGGCCTCCGAGTTGGCCTCGGCAAACAAATGCAAAACGGCACAGCTGAAATAGTGTGTATGGCTATTCGGATAGCGCAGCTGATTGGCGATCGCATTAAGGAACAGATAGCGACCCTCTGTATCCAGATCCACGGCCAAGTTCTGGAAGATGTCCATGTGAGCGCTGTGCGCTATGTTCGAGGTGTTGGGCACAAAGTTCTTGTTTCTGCAGAAATGAATAGTTAAAATAGAAGACTATATATATGCTGATCCGTTGCTCTTACCTGATCAGTGCAATGGCCTGGGTGCCAACATACATGACCAACGCGTTCATCAGGGCCATGTTGTAACGTGTGCCCGGCTCTGTGGTTACCTGCAAATGGCCGCGTAGCTCTGATAGGAAAGTGACAGGTGCGCGCGCCTTTAGATACGAATCGAGATCGTTGCGGAAATTGGCTGGCTGTATATTGTTGATATAGCTTTTGCACACTTTCGGCGCATTGCTGCTGTCCGAGAGCATGTCGACCTTCAAGTTGGGCGTAAACGGATCCGGCAGACGCATGTTGCGCGGGAATGCGGACAATATGATGTTACGCATCTGCACACAATTTGGGGGAATTGTGTCACAGAAGCCAAAGTGATAGTCGCAGAGGAATTCCGGGAAATCGTGCAGCAGCACGAGCAGGACACGCAGCGTGCCCTTGTAGAGCAACTGAACGGGCTTGCCCAGCTCGGTGTTGCGCAAGAATGGTGCGAGATATTTGAAGAGATCCTGCAATAGCTGTGAGTATAGTGGCCAGCCCTTCTGGCCAGGTATCTGGACCAGGATGCGGCCAAGGAAGACGCGATGTGAGATTAACTCCAGCCAGGCGAAACAGAAACCGGGCGCCACGCTCGGATTGAGCAGATGATATGTGTAGGCGAAGGCCGACACAATGCTGTGCATCAGCGATTCCAGCGAGCTGTCCGCAGAGCACAGCTCCATGAACAGCATCATGAAGAAGCGATGGTAGCCCACCTGCTGGAAGCCAACGCCGCGCATCTCATGATCCTTGATCAAAGTGCCCAGCACAATGCCCAGCACCTTGTTGAGCAAATTGATCTTTGTCGTCGGATTGCCCGCCTCGCCCGAATGCCTCACCAGCATCGCAATCAAATGAACAAATGCATCGATCCACTGGAATATCTTGTTCTTCGCCTGATTGATGGGCAGGTTGGGATCCCCGAACATGCGGTAGACAACGTCCGTGCAGATTTGCGTCGCCTGCCGGAAGAAGCGCGTAATCAAGTCATCTGTCTTCAAGATGCCGTAGCTGTTCATCTTCTGCACGAAGGCGCTGAAGTTGCGCGCATCTCGTGTCGTCTGCTGATTCTGTTGTATGTAGAGATTGACCCAATCTTTGAGCAGAAATTCGGTCTTCTCCTGCAGGCCAGGCGGATCATCCATCTCGGATGACTGCAACAATGGGAATATGCATTAAATATATATATTACATAATATAATAAATATGCCCAACTTACCCGCACATGGTGCATGCCAGAGTGTATGTAATGTGATGCTCCGGTCGGATAGCGTTCGCCCGGATTGAATGAGCCATAATCACTTGTGTTCAGATTGCCCGACCATAACGTCTCAATGGCATTCGCAATGCATTCGGGATAGCGATGACGATGTTGTGACAGCCGTCCAAGCACCTCGACCGTTGCCATGAACTCATTGTCGGAGACAACGTTGATCACACGATCCTCCATGATGAGCCGCTCGAGCAGCGCAATGCCAAACGAGATGGCCATGTAGTTGTTGCCATTGTCCATGCAGTCGCGCAACATGCCATCGAATTGATTCAGGTTCACAAAGTGTGACGTGATCAGAGCGCGTGCAGCTTCCACATTGTAGCGCACCTCCTCACGTATATCGAAGAAGCATTTGGTCACCGCCCGCTCCGTGTTGGGTGCCCCAAAGCTGTTGTGCAGCAGGCTCAGGATACGCAAGTGTATGTCACGGTAGAGTTTCATCTGTTCCATGTGATCCTGCACGTTGATCAGGCCCTCGGTCAGACCCTCCACGGCACGCGTCAGCAGATTGAAAGCCGATTCCTGATCACGCAAGCGTCGCGTGGCCATCAGGGCATTGAGCAGGATGTGCATCTTGCTGGCCTGCAACTGGAGCGTCGGCACATTGATGGCCGTATTCATGAACGCCTCCATCTTGCTGGCCACCTCGGCATAGACCATGCTGCTCTCATCGTTGGCAAACACATTCGGCGGCTGCAGATCCTGTGGCTTGGGCACGAACAGAGTAATGTCGCGATCGCTCATCTGCTGGAAGCCGGGAATGCTGCGCGCGAACTCCGAGTAGACTGCGTACAGTGTGGGTGGGGCTGCACCCACCTTAAGACGCACTGGCTCCGGCAGACGGTCCTGCTGATAGCTCAAGATTTGCGCATCGACAAATCGGCTGCCCTCTTCGCGTGCAATTTTTCGCGTCTCAAAGTCGGTCGACAGTCGTCGATCGATCTCGAGCGCCGACTTCTCAGCCGAGGTCTTCTGTATGAATGCACAAACCAATTCCACGTTCTCGTTGGCCAGCTGCATCGATGCAGCTTGTATGTCGGCCATGCTTGGCACACCCGTCAGGGCGGACATGAATGCCTTATGCAAGTTCTGGCTGATCGCCCGCGCGATCTCGTCCTTTCCGGTTATCATGGCCATGCCCGCGGCCAGATTGCGCACCATCTGATGGGCGGCTGTGCGCATACGATTCTCATCCGCGTCCAGTGCGAAGTCCTTACGTATTATCTGCTCAGTGGTGGCGCAGGCAATGCGTATGCTGCGATCCACCACCGGCTGCAGCCAGTCGGTAATTGTGCGTTCGATGGCATTGACAACGATGTGCTTGATGCCCGGATTGGCGTGCAGGAATGGAATATTGTTGGGCATCACCAGCTGTTGGCCAATCAATTGGAAATTATTGACATTCACTTCCAGATAGGAGTAACGTGGCTCTGGTGGCGGCAAGACCACCTGACTGGGATCTGTTGGCAAGTTGGGCGATGAGACCGAACCGGATGCATTCGCATTGGTCATCATCATGGCCTGTGCATCCACTTCAGCGGATGGTGGTGGCTGCGGTGGTTGCTGCTGCTGCTGCTGTGGATGTTGTTGCTGCTGCTGCTGTTGTTGTTGCTGCTGCTGCTGTTGCTGCTGCTGCTGCTGCTGTTGTTGGGGTGGTGCTTCAACCACCTTCGGCTTCGGCTGCGACATTTGCTGCTCGATCAACAGCGCACGCGTTGGATCCTTCAGGTAGATAACAGGTTTGAGCTTCTCCAGTTCCAGGTTCAGCGTTTTGCACAGAACTTCAATTTCGAACTTGAGATTGAGCTTGAGATCCGGCTCCTGATGCAGCTCACCCAGCACATACATTATGCCCATTGTCCAGGGATTGGGAGATTTGAATATGCGCGATTTGGCAGATGATTCCAAGATCTTTGCCACGAACGGCACCACAAACAACAGCTCTTGCTGCCCCTTGTGATACGCCTCGGCCAGCAGTGACTTCAAATCCAAATCCAATTGCAATATGGGACGATTGCGACCAAGAGTCATCATGCCCAGCCAGTGGCCGAGATTCTTGAGCAGACTGCGATCCGAGAAATTGATCACACCCTTATCAGAGCGCAGCAACACCTTGATATTACGCAACGTCTCCTTGGTCACATAACGGTTAATCTCAACATTCTTCAATGCATCCAAAAAGTTGTAGTACAGCGTGTGAAAGTTGAACTCCATCGAGGCACGTTTGAGTACCAAATATTGTGCTAACCATGGCCAATACTCTTTGGTCATGATCTCTTTGATCTCCTCGCACTTTTGCGGAATATTCAGCTGGCTGAGATTGTTGAAGATGAAGGCTGTCTTGTCCTGTACGGGCTCTGGGGGCACTGTGACCTTCTCTTCCTGGTTGGCCACGAGCAGGGTATCGATATTTGTTGCATTCGCAATGGACTTCATGCGCGTGGCATGCGACACAACAACAGGCGGCTTTTGTACATTTGGAGCTGCTGGCATGTTGCCTGGAAAGCAATTTCAAATACAGTTAGATATGGCAAAAGGAATTGAATGCATTGTGATAATCCTACCTGGCATTGAATTGGCACGATATAGCGGTTCAGTTGCTCCTTGTGCTATAGCCGACGAGGGTATTGTGTTGCTCAGCCCAATCAGTTTCTGTGGCGGCGGCTCCTGGCCATGGATGCCGAATTCCACATATTGTATCAAATGCTGTGGAAAGTCGTTGAAATGCGGTATGGAGCGTATGTGCTCACAGTATTTGTTATAGGTGTGAAGACGCGTCTTGAATCGATCGAGTGCCGTTACGCCAAAGTAGTAGAGCTTCGATCCCTCCGGTTTGCGCAGTGCATCCAGAACGCAGCGCAGCGATAGACCGAGCGCCACAAACGTGGGCACCAGATTGCGATCGATGATGCCGCCAAACAGTTGAGCGGTTATCTGCAGCTCCTTCTCGGGATAGTGGGCGAAGAAGCGATACTCCTCGAACAGATTGCGCAGCATGCAAAGGAAGACCTCTTGCTCGCGTCGGTGAGTGGACTCCTTGAAGCGTTGCAGTATGTCGAGCACTTCGTCAATTGAGAGCGTCGGATTTGGCTGATGATTGTAGATGCGCTGAAAGTACGAGTTGGCCTCATCTTCCACCTCCTTGGAAACGGGCATCTGAAGATCGGCCATGACTGGATTGTTGGGATTTGGTGGCGTCGGCGCCGGTTGCGGTCCCGCTGGCAGCATTCGTCCCAGATTCCCAACATTTGGTGGCGGTTGCGCTGTGATTTGTATGGGTATCGGCGGATAGGGGTTGGCGCCGCCCGTCATGAGACGCGATGGAGATGCTGGAGTAGTAGAAACCAAGTTGTCTGTAGCCATTCATAAAGATACGTGTTCGGATAAATGTGAAAATTCAAAATACAAAGAGATATAGCTGTCGTCTGCTCTACCAAATAACCACTCCCCCTTTCCGCCCTTGTTATATACTTACTCAGCATGTTGCCGAAGTTAAAGGCGCCGTTCGGACCGCCCAGATTGAGGCCAGCCAGATTGTTGGACATGTTGGTCAAGGGATCCATGCCGCCCGGACCAAACATTTGCTGTGCATTCAGGTTGCCCGAGAAGGGCTGCTGCTGCTGTTGCTGCTGCGGCGGTGGCGGCACTGAGCCAGGCACAATGCCTCCTCCGGGCAGATCCATGCCACGATGTCCACGCAGAATACTTGGTGGCGGCGGCACCAGACTCGGTGGCGCCTGCTGCTGTTGTTGCTGTGCGGCACGAGCTTTATTCGCCATGATTGCCACGTTGCCTGCCATTTGCATAATCATTTCGGCTGTCTCCGGCTGCATGCAGGTATTGATGCACGCTTGGAGGCAATTGATCATCGTGGTCACCGTTTCGGGCAGCAATTGCGCCTGCTTGGGCGGCAGCTGATCTTCGGGCAGCTTGGAGTTCGTTACTTGCGGGCAACGGCGTTGCAGCACCTTGATCATTGCCTGCATAAAGGGCTCACCATGATCCCGTATCTTGTCGCTCAGCCACTTCTCGAGCTTCAAGTACTCGCGCCTCGATGCCAGACATGCCAGATCGATGATAAACAGAAACGAGCGCGCATTCAGCAGCGAGGATAGTGCCTTTAGATCCTGTGCCAAGTCGAGAATCCGCGACAGCTTCACCTGATCGAATTCGCTGCCACGCAAATACCATTCGGACATCGCGTTCATGATACTTGGCCGCAACTGAAAATTGGTGGAACTCCAGGCGCTGGCCAAAATAACATTCGAATTGGGATGATTGCCCAGAAACGTGGGTATTAACTGAGTAAAGAGATCCTGACGCAACTGTGTCAAAGGCGGATTTATGTGCAGCAGAGCCAGGAATAGCACGTCCGGACAGTTCTGTGCTGGGAACTTGAAGAGCTCGTGTACCTGACTGTAGTAGCCCTTGTCCGCAATCGACAGCAGCACCTCAACCAGGTGCAGGGACTTCCACGCAGCTATCTCCTTATTCTCAGCATCGGGCGGCGTCTTCAGCACATCCAATGCCGGCTGCGTGTATATGTAATCGGCAAATGAGAATAGATCTGGATTCTGTAGCATTGTCGTTATCAACGACAATTGACCCTCTGTGTTAGACCAGTGACGATAAATGCATTCCGGTTGCGGAAACAGATTCGATTGCGTGGACAATCTCAAAATGGTCAACAGCAAGTCCAGTCCAATGCGATCCTTGAGCACAAACTCTGGATGGTCGAGCTCTGTAAGATGTAAGATTGATAATTTTGAAATTTTTTTTAGGTAGATTATATGAATATATTTAATATTTTTATGTTTCTATCATCACTTGGTCTACAATTTCTGTCGATAATTTTTTTTTTTTAAATCTATTGATAGTTCGATTCTGAAAACTAAAAAAAAAGAGAAAACAAGAGTTGAATTTTATTTAAAAAAAAAAAAAAAATAAATAAAGAAGAACATTAACACATTTTTCCTCTAACCAAAATAATTCAAAACTATTTAAACTGACAGAAAATAGAGATATAACTGAGACTTCAAGAAAACTATTAATGTTTCGATTTGAAAGATACCCTGTAAACAAGGATATAAGCAGGCAAGAGATAAGATACATGATAGTCTGAGTGAATCTAAGGTTAATACCAATATTGTTAAGCCGACTGTCAATTCGATATGCAGATACCCTGTACATAATTTTGGGCTAATAGTAAAATGTAGTTGGAATCTATATAATACATAATATCTATCTATAAATGTTATCTACATGAGTTGCATGGTTTATAATGCATGTTTATAATGTATGTAGAGTATATATAGAATATATATATATATATATGTCTCTTGAATGCCAACACTTACCCATGCAAACATCCTTCCAGTTGAGCTGCGGCGCCAGCTCTTTGAGCGCTTGCACAAACACCTCTGGCTTCCATGTCTGTGTTGCATCTGTTGTCTCCTTCTTATCCTTTTTCTCGCTGGCGGCGCTGCTCGATTCGCTGCTGCCATCGTTGTTGTTGTTGTTACTGGTCGAATTTTGCTGTTGTGCTGATTGTGAAGCATTGGAGCTGCTGCTGCCAGCGCCCTGCTGTTGGCCAGGCCAGAAATTCGCTGGCGTTGGCAAGTTTACATTACAATCGAGCAGCGACAGGTGTCGCCTACACATGAGGCCAACAATTTTGGCAACATCTTTGGGCTGCAGTTCGCGTGATCCACAGCCGCAACACAAGTGATTTCTGCAATCTTCAACGCTCGATGTAAATTCATAACCGATTTCAAGGATTAAATTAATCCAAGATGTGTCCATAATATTATTTTTGCCCTGCAATTGAATTAATATAGAATTAATAAGAGAATCGAAGAGGGGATTCACTAGACAATGAGTCGTACCTGATTTGTGTATATTATCTCGGATAAATGGTCATAGATATCCTCAATGCCAACTTCATTCAGATTATCTGCATTTGAGCTGCTCCAGCTGCTGGTGTTCGTCGTGTTCGTGTTCGTCGTTTCCTCCTCTGCATCAGTTTCGTCGTCGTCGTTCGATTTGGCGGCCGTCGTCGTCGTCGTTGCTGCTGTTGTTGTTGTTGGCGTCGTCGTCGTCGTCGTTGACGTGTTACGATACAAAAGTGGCGCTAAAACCAATGGCACCGCCTCACGTGGAAACTCCTCGCGCAGCTTCCTCAAAAACTGTGCCTCCAGCTGAGGCGTCACGTACTCACGCAAACAGCACAACAGATATTGTAGCAAATCAAAAGAGATTTCGTGAAGACCACTAGCAGCAGCTGCAGTGGCCGAATTCTGACCCAAATACGAATCAAGTAGTTCTGGCAAGGAGCTACGCAAATTCTCTCGTGCGCTCTGCCTGAGCTCTGGATGTGAGCTGTGGGTTACCGCTAATGCGAAAATGCACTCGCAAAGCTTGTTAATGCCAGTTAGCTTAGCAACCTGTCCAACCAACTCAGCAAGTGCAAATGGCTTCAGGCTCTGTCGGAGAGGACAAAAATATATAATGGATGAGCAACTGCTTCTCGGGGTTGGTTGGTTCGTGGCTCTTGTTTACTTACCTTTTGTTTGGCGAAATGCTGATCGAAGGCAAAGCATATGTTTGTGACAAACGATGAGCACTGCAGTTGCCGCTGCAAATGGGCGCCCAAGAGCTTCGCCTGCAGCTGTGCGGTAACGTTCGGCGACGGATCGTTCAAGTTAAGTACCGTGAACAGATATCGCAGACAGCTACGATCCGCTTCGAGGGCGTAATCTTGGATAAACTGCAAGAGAAATTGTAGAACGAAAAGAGATTGAGGGAGATTAGTTTGGTGTCGCTTAGCCCCGGTTTACCTGAGCATGTTGCCGTGCCCGGGCAGCAGAAGTTAGAGATCGATAACACATGAGCAATTCATCAAAAGCGGTCACACAATTAACTGAATAATAATTGATGCAACTATTTATAATTATCTTCTTTTTCTTCGATTTTCATTGCACACTTTGAAATTTTGACAAGTCACAAAGAGAAATGTGAAGCGTAGCTAGCTCCACAACGATCATCAAATATAAAAAAAAAACGGCACAAACAAAAACTCAAATGTGAAACTCAAACGAGTGTACGCAGAAGCGAGACAACAGCTGTAGCCGCGCAGCTGCTCCACAACAAAAAAAAAAAATAAAATAAAATAAAAATGCAAAGCGAAAAAAAATGACATACAAAGTACTCAACGCAAATTTTAGGCCTACACTCACACACACACGTAGGCCTCCACACATACACACAATCATCGCAAAAGGGTGAGCAGGAAAGCAAGAGGGACTTTTGGTTCGTATATTGGTGTTGGTAGCCAAACGAATTTTTCTTTTATATATACGCATTTAAAAAGAAAGTAGTATTAACCATATGCCTTACCCAAATCTAGTCCTATTGATGATTTTGTGTATACAATATTCAAGTAATGGTAGACAGTAAATGTTCGTACACTGAATTTCAAGGGCTGGCGGCAGCGCAGCTGGTAGAAAACTTTGTACGCTCTCTTTTATACACTTTTTTTTTTGCACAATTTCACTAGAGCTGATACACTAAGTTGCACGAATTGGCGGCGTGCACAGTTTATAGTTTGTAATAATGCTAGTTTTACACATTCCAAATAACTTGCATCTTGAGGCAAGCAAGGTAATTTTTTACAAGAAACTCGCGCAGAGAAATTTTCTGCCTTTACAGAAACTGTAATGGCGTCGGCGAAAATGCATGTGCGAGCGAAATGGCAATATAGCCACTGTGCGATTAAGTTGGCAGCTCTATCTCTGTATTTGACTCACAGCCGATATGTGCAAAATTTGCCAACACTAATTGTATTTTATTGCTACTGCAATTGCTCATGTGTTGTTGTTGTTGTTGTTATTGTTTCAATTATTTGGTTATGTATTTTAGAAACAAGGTTAAATGTGAAACGTACCTGCTTTATTTGTTCGTTGCTCTCATTAAAATTTCGTTTATTCACGTGTTTGACCAAATTACGAATCTGCTTTAGAGGCGTCAATTGGTTCTCTACGTTCATAATTCTACGTATCAAATATGTTGGTTCAGTGTTCGGTGAGCTTTTTCTTTTTCTTTTGCTTGGTTTTCGATTTAATTATTTTCTTATTGTCGTTGTTTTTGTTTGGGCTGTGCTCTGCGTTCCGCTGTGCTTCGGACGACTGTGCCTTGTGGTGGGTGGTGTTGGTGTTGATAACGCCGAAAATATTGTCGGAAATACTTTTTTTTTTAATACGTATAATACGTATTTACCAATACTTGGAAACCGTCTTCGTATTGGTGCTTGACGTATTTGTTGCTTCTTCTTTAAACGTAAACGTAAACGGCGCAGCGTTTCTTTTTTGTCGTTTCAATATTGCGGCGCAAATATCAATATATATACTATACATATGTATATATTTAGTATATTTGGTCTTTTAGAAATGTTTTTTTTTTTTTTTGTTCTTTCTAGTTTTTGCTATTTCATGGCATTTGGCTGAGGCCCCCCTTCGTAGGGGCCAGCAGCAGCTCTACATTTCTCGGGTCTATGTTGACAATTGAAACAACAATGAAATTGCACAAGTCATTGGGCTAACTGTTGCTTATATTTGGTTAACTGAAAAGACCGTCCGAAATTTTGCCAGCACACACGTAATTGGAAATGAATGAATCGCACGTACACACCGACACACACACACACTGACAAACGTACTCACACACAGGCAAAGGCACCAAAAAATTTACTTGAATTTAGATTGTACGGTCGAAGCACCGTCTATTTTTTGTTTCGCTAAAAAAATTACTGCAAATTTCCTGTATAGTCGACCAAGTTTGTTATTTACTCTACTAGTTGATACTGTATTTACTTTTAATTTGGATTAATTTAATCGCTATTCGATCGCTTTAATTTTTTGTTCGTGTCTGTTCCACAACTTTAGTGATGTACAGGAAACATCGCGCACTGTTGCTATCGATATGGCCACATGCACGAAGTCTGTCAGTGCTGCACAGCGCTCAACATGTGCAAACAGCTGTTGCATGCTGCTAATTAAATAGTAATTAACTAGACTAATTAAATGTGAAGTTGCAGTTTTTACGCAAAACAGTTGAGGAACTAAGTAGATTTAATAATTGCAACCATTTAGAATGGATATATGCAGTGAAAAATGGGAAATCAATTGAACATCATGCAGTCTGCACGTGTATGGGGGTGTATTGAATTGCGTGTGTACATAACAACGACTTGAAGCACATTTAACAGTTATAACGAGGCCAATTACAGTTAAATGTGTGCAGCGCGTAGAAAAATTGTCAATGCATTGCTTAAACAAAATGTGTGCAGCAGGCTAACGGTAACGCAGTTCCGTTACTTGAGCAGCAGCCGCGATGCGGGCACAGGAGCAGCAGCAGCATCAACGGCAACAGCAGCCGTTACGTCGCACGCTCTAATTAATCCACGAAAAACTGTGAGTGATTTCCAAGAGCTCTACGAAGCAACAAAAAAGAAATTTCAATGTAAGCCTTATAATCAGTAGGCACTCTTATACGCAGTCAATCTCTTATAAGATGTTCATATTGTGTGTTTATTACAATTTCCATCTTTTGTTATTTTAGCTAAGAAATTGCCCGTAGACGTGCATCCAGATGCAGTTTTCGCTTGCAACGAGCTGGACCTCAGCGAGGTGCAGGTCTATGGCTTCGACTACGACTACACCTTGGCCTGCTATAAGCCGTTGCTGGAGGATTTACTGTACAATTTGGCCCGCGAAATGCTGGTCAAGCGCTTTCGCTATCCGGAGGATATTTTGGATCTGGAGTATGAGCCGAACTTCGCTGTGCGCGGCTTGCACTATGACGTGGAGAAGGGTCTGCTGGTCAAACTGGACTCGTTTCTGCAGCTCCAGTTGGGCTCCGTCTATCGCGGGCGCACCAAAGTCGAGGCGGACGAAGTGCTCAAGCTCTACCACAATCGATTGTTGCCAATCGCTTATGTCGAGGGACCCAATAATAGCTATAGAGTAATAATCCGAAAAGAATCGAGATTTTATCACTTTGTTATTCTCATCTGATTTCTCTATTTCAGCACAATACCAACTCGAAAATGGTCCAATTGGCGGATCTGTTCTCAGTGCCCGAGATGTGCTTGCTGTGCAATGTTATCGAATATTTCGAACGGAATCGAATAGACTACAATCCGGAGATTGTATTCCACGACACGCGAACAGCCATGGGCTCCTGCCATCCCATAATGCACGCGACGGTCATGAAGAACACCGAAAAATATATCGAACGCAACGCAAAGCTGCCGAAATACTTTGAGAAGCTGCAGCAGGCGGGCAAGAATCTCTTTCTGGTTACGAATAGTCCATTTTCCTTTGTGTAAGATGAACCCTAACTAGCTGTAAATGAATGTTTAAATAGCACTTCTTATAGGAACTGCGGCATGTCCTATTTGGTGGGCGAGAATTGGAGAGATTTCTTCGATGTTGTCATCGTTCAGGCACGCAAGCCCAAGTTCTTCACAGACGAATCTCGCCCAATAAGGCTGTACGATGAGAAGACTCGATCGCATCTCTGGGATCGCGTGTTCAAGCTGGAAAAGGGCAAAATCTATTATGAGGTATATAGAGAGGGAAAAGGGAGAAATCCATTACAAGTTATATAGATAAAAGATATAGTAAGAATGAGTTGAAAGAGCGTAAATAGTAAGAACAAATAACATATGTTTGTAATTCGAAAACTATACATTCTTATAAGAAACGTAAGTTTGTTTAGCTAATGCAAAAGCTGTACGAATGTCTATTAGAAATCTAAATTTGCATAACACGTTTAAAATTCCAACTAGAAATGTGTTTAACGAGGAACTGGCTATCGCTAAAAGTCGAATAAGAATGTTTCGCAAACAGCTGTTGGAATTTTTATGAGAAACCTAAGCACACCTGTTGAAGATCTTAATGAGAAATGTGAAATAATACAGTGAGAACTCGATAGAATGAATATTTTTGTATTTTAAAATACTAAATCCATGTTCTTCAATTTCGATAACTTAAACACTTCAAGATCTTAATGGAAATTGTAATATAATACAGTGAGAACTCGAAAGTAAGAATTTTTTTAAAATTTTAAAATATTAAATCCATGATCTTCAAATTTGATAACTTAAACATTTCAAGATCTTAATGGGAATTGTATTATAATACAGTGATAACACGTTACCATGATTCTTTTTAATTTTATTTATTTTTTATATTATTCAACTTTGATATCTTAACACACTTCAAAGAATACCTCATTTATAGATCAATTTATGCTCTTATATATTTTCATTAATTAATATAAGCTTCACTGTACTTACCTCATCAACTCCACAGGGCTCAGTGCGGCAGCTGCAGGAGCTGAAGGGCTGGCGCGGTCACTCGGTACTCTATTTCGGCGATCATCCGTACAGCGATCTGGCAGATGTTACGCTGAAGCACAGCTGGCGCACAGGTGCAATAATTAGCGAGCTCAATGTGAGTGTGACCTATATATATATTCATCATATATACATATATCTGTATAATGTATCAACTCCCTTTGCAGCATGAGATCAAGACGCTGAATCGTGTCGATTTCAAGATGAGCGCCAATTGGCTGCAGATGCTGACGCAGCTGATTGAGGACACGCAGGACGATGACAGCGAGGCAGCCCAGGAGTGTCTGCAGAATTGGATGAACGAGCGGGATCAATTGAGGTTTGTTTTACTTTGAAATATACAAAATATATATAGAATATAAGATATATATACATTCCAAGAGATATATGATTATTATATATGTATATATATGCAGTTGAGATCGAATGTTTAGTGGTTCGATTCTAAGCCATTCTCTCACATTCAAATTTCTTTTTCTCTTTTGCAGGAATAAAACGAAAAATGTTTTCAACGAACAATTCGGCAGCGTCTTCCGGACGTATCACAATCCGACGTATTTTTCGCGTCGTCTGTTCCGCTTTGCGGACATTTACACGAGCGACATTACGAACTTGCTCAAGTTCTCGACATCGCACACATTTTATCCACGCCGCGGCGTCATGCCGCACGAATACGCCTCACATTTTATATAAACAAACCGAAAATATTACAGGGTATCATCAGGCGCACCCACCCACACACTCGATTTCTCTCTAAAAAGCGTAGTTTAAGCTAGAAAATGAAACAAAAGTGCCAGTGTATTTGTTATTGTTGTTGTTCTTAGAGAATTTATTATTGTTGTTAAGCATTAGCGTTAGCATTAGCATTAGCATTACCATTAGCTGCACTGCGCTGCTCAATAAAATCGTTGTAATAGTTGACAAAAATCCGCCTCGTATCCGTGGGCAAATAATTGAAGGCAGCGCGCATTGCCTTCAGCTGCTCGCTGCTGCATTTGTATTTACCAAGAGCTGCTAAATCCATTAGATAAGTTAAGTGGCTAATGTACGTCATGGAGTCCGCGCCATGCTGTGCTGTTACGCCCGCCAACAGGTAATCCAGGATGGGAGACAATTGCTTGTAATCGTTGTTATCCAATGTGGCGCCATCTATGGGTGAGTAGATATGATGTTTCGGAGTTGAAGTCATAGAAGGAAATGAAAATCGACTTATTTGTTCTTAGTTTTAAAATAATATTTTAATTATTAAAGAGTTTTCTTATGTCAAATGCTAGAAAGTGATTACAGGCTGGATAACCCCTCTTGGTTTTGATAGGGAAACTCATATATGGCAACTTCTTAAAGGCGATTCATAATCTATGATCATGGTAGTCCCTGAAGGGCATACTCGCTTCCTTTAAGTACCTGTCAATTATATGATGTATCTATCATCAGCTAGAATACTTGAGAAAGTCCATGGCCAAGGATTGTCACGTCCAACAAGAGATCTCTCATGCCAGATCTTACCCCAGAAGTCATCTTGAAACTTGAGAGGGCTGCCTTTCCTCTCCCTCTCCCCATCTCTCCCTGTCTTGACTCACTCACCTGCTCTGGCTGCCAGACAACCAGAGATTAGCTGCTGTGCCAGTTGTAGTCTTAAGCTATGGTAATCCAGCAGCCAAGTGCCAAGCTCTGCAAATGCTTTATAAGCTTTGCGACGCTCTTGTTGCTCCACACAAAATCCGAGTATATGCTGAAAGAGCTCAAACCAGCTGAACAGTTGTTTCGCCTGGCACTTGGAGCAGTGAATGGTCACCGTCGTCTCCAACTGCCACCACTTGAGTTCGTCTCGCTGGGCAGGCACAAAGGTTTGGGCACAGCACTCGCAGCGATAGCGATGAAAGGAGAGCTAAGGAGCAGAGCATAAATGTAAGATTAAGCTCATCCAGACTAGATCAAATGCCAGGGACTCACAAAATCCTCATCTGGTTTGCTGCGACTACATTTTGAGCATTTGCAATGAAATTTAAAGGTCTGCTGCAGGTGCTCCTGGCGCATGGCGCAGCTGGAGTTCCTGTAGTCCAAGGTATAGCAGTTGAAGATCTCTTCATCCGGCTCAATTCGTCTGGCTGCCAGGCAGTTGACTGCACGACCATCGCAATGGAGGCGAATCGATGGGGCACACGCGTGATTACACAGCGCCAAGTATGGCAAATTGAGCGACGTGGTCAGAGCAACTCCATCAAATTGATGCATGTGACCCAAGTCTAAATGGAAAGGTTCCCGCCAGAGCTTGGCTTCCATCGCATGCAGCTGGGAGCGCGACACAATGGTGTCGCCGACATGCCCATTGCAGAGCAGCTGACCAGCAGAGCGTAGAATTAGGGCAGCTATCAATAAGTCCCAATCCTCTCGAGGAACTCTAGTCTTGTCACTCTCCACTCTGAGCCGCTCGTAGAAGTTGGTGCATTTGAGTAGATAAACTTGCAAGAGATTTGCGCAGAGCGCGTAATATAAGAGCTCCTCGGCGGCTGCTTTATCCAGGTGGCTCGTCATGCATAAGCTCAGAAGATCCTGCGAAGCATCTGGCCAATTGTGACTGTGATTCGCCTTCTCCATTAGCAACTGCCAGAGCTCCTGGGTAGTTGAGCCGTTGCTCAGCTCTGCCAGCCACTGAGGCATGTAGCAGAGCACCATTCGGAGCGCTAAGTGCGAGACGCCCACCAAGGTGAATAGATTCTTCCTGTAGCCAGCACACTCATAGCTATGGATCTGCTCATGCAATTGGCGGCAGCGGCGCGAACAGTAGACCACGCGCTGATGGCACTGGGCACAAGGTATGGGCGTATAGAGACAACTTGTAGCGCATTGCTGGCAAACCAAACCCGGCTCGATGGGCACAAAGCACGCGGTTTGCTCCTGGAATATAATGTCACCTGGGTGGATGAGTTGCGTGGCCACCATGTGGCGACCCTTGGAGAGGGCGCTAGCTGAGCAAGAAGACATCTACATCAATCTTTTCATATTGTATGTATTCATTAATTACTCACATTTTGTGATTCTTTCCCTGAAGCTGCAACGTTGGCGCCTCTGGTTGCTCCTCTGTCAGCTCATTTACCGGCTGCTCTTGTAGTTTTCTTAGCTCCTCCTGCAGCTGCTCCAATTGGTTCATATAGCCCGCATTCAGCTGCTGCTCCTCCAGCCAAGCCAAATGCTCGCTCAGTTTCTTTTCATCGCCCAGCTGCCAGGCGCAGTGGGCCTGCCGCATTCTTAGCTTATGCTGCAGCTTCTGTGGATAGCCGTACTCAAGTGCACACTCGCAATCATCGTATGCTTCCCTGTACAAGCCGAAATCCTGCAAGGCCATGCCTCGATTCGCATAGCCCAGACAGAGCTCCTCGTGGGCATCCTCCGCTTGCAGTATGGCCGTTGTATAGAAGCGACAGGCAAGGAGCAGAGCGTCTTTTCGATCGGTGGCATTTGTCTTGGATCTGTTTGTGTACACTGCATTACCACGCTCTCGGCTAGACCGCGAGCGTGCGGCGCAGACTTTCGTATCGCGGGGATCTTCTAATGAGTCGAGTAATTTGTTGGTTAACTCATCGAAACGTTGTTGCTGTGCTGCCGGCAGAGTGTGCAATATCCTGATAGTCTCCAGTTCATTTTGATAGCTCGCAATAAATGGAACTAACTCATTTTGTTCACCAAAAACTTTTGATAAAGCCAACATTTGCTTTAAATTCCAATACCTAATTTGCTGCCGGCTTTCAAATACAAAATCAGCTGTTTTAATCAAGTGATGCCCATCAACTATCGATATCTAAAAATTGGTATCAGCTGTGCATCGCCAGTGTTGACAACTATCGATAGATGCATCAGCCAAAACAGCTGTTCAGCTATCGGTGATTTAGTTATTTTATTTTTTCAGTCGGAATTGGTTGTAATTAAAGTTCATTTCAATTAAAAAGGATATTTTAAACAATGGATTTGCAACAATTGGAAGACGAAGCGCGTCAGGCTGCGCTCAAAGATATACAAAATATGCTGCAGCGTCCCGGGCAGTTGGAGAAAGTTGAGCAATACCGTCATCGCATCGCTCGCAAAAAAGCATCCGTGGAGGCGTTGCTAAAGACGGGCATGCAAAATCAATTGGAGGGCGTGCGAGTGGGTCTCAAGCAGCTCGAGACGTGCATGCAGGATGTGCGTGAGGTGCGTCGCCGCATGGTCGAGGTAGAACGACTGCTCAAAGGTGTGCCCGAGATCTACGACGCCCTGGAAGTAGTTCGCGAGGAGAACACAAAGCATTCGCAATATGCGACGGCCATGGAGAATCTGAAGCACATCTTCAATGTGGATGCAAGCGTGCAGAAGACCATGGCACTCATAGACGAGGACAAACTGCTGAATGCGCATCAGTGCCTGGCCGATTTGGAGAACTCCCGTGATGATCTGCTCTACGAGCTGCACAAGCAGCCCAAGCAACATGCCTCCGACAAGATCACGCTCAAGCGCCACTTCGAAAAGGTCGACCAAGTGTCGCAGGCGCTGGAGAAGAAGCTGCGCCTGATCATCAGCCGCACGCTAAACACGGTCCGAAAGAAGCCGACGGTCATTGTGACTGCGCTGCGAATCATCGAGCGCGAGGAGAAGAACGATCAGTTTGCGTTGCAGCAGCAAAAGGTCACGAACTTCTTGCCGCCTGGCAGACCAAAGGCATGGCGGGCCATGATCATGGATGTCCTCCAAGCGGCTGTGATCACGCGCATCGAAGGCTCCAAGCTGGAGGAGCGCGCTGACAACAAATTGTGGCTGGTCCGCGACTTGGAGATATTACGACAAATCATCCTGGAGGATTTGCGTGTGGTTAAATCCCTATGCGTTCCCTGCTTCCCACCTCATTACGACATATTCAATGAATATGTGAGGTTCTATCACGAAGGATTATCCAGCTATGTGAGTCGTGAATAACCCTTTTCTCTGCCTAATCCTAATCCAATTCTTCTTGCAGCTGGATAACATTGTCAAATCGGGCCTGCAAGGCAATGAATATGTCTCCATGTTGGCCTGGGTCATGCACACATATCCGGGCGCTGATCTAATGTCTCACGCCGACCTGAATGTGGATGTACTGAAGCTCTCGCGTCCACTGCTGCATCCGGAGCACTTGAAGTCTCTAGAGGATGAGTATCTGCAGAATATGGAACGCAATTATCAGGATTGGATGACAAAGACAGTGGATTCGGAGAAACAGGAGTGGTACTCCGAGCAGCTACCGGATCAGCGAGATCATTACTACAATAGTGCGGGCCCAGTGATCATCTTCGAGATGATCGATCAGCACCTGCAGGTGACAAACACCATACACCAGGAACTGACATTCAAGGCCTTGGTGCTCAGCATTCAACAGGTGGAATTGTTCGGACAAACTTATTTAAAGAACGTCATTGAACTGAAAGAGCATCATTTTCGGAATCGAGATCAAATCAAATACTTTACCCACTACATCATAACAATTGTGAACAACAGTCAAAATGTGGTGGAGATGGCACAGCAAATGAAGCATCTCTTCTGGCCCAAGTCGAGGACGGAACATTACGAGGATTTCGAGAAGCTTTTGGCCACGTTTCAGAGGATACGCGCCCATGCAGCCAACTATTTGCTAGAGGAGGCCTTCCTCGACATGGAGTGCCACTTCAATGATCTCTTCACGATCAAGTGGCTCGGCAGCAGCATCGCTGTGGACACCATTTGTGTTACGCTCGACGATTACTTTCAGGATTATAATCACTTGCTGCCCGCCAACTTTGAGATGGTGATCAACGAGGCACAGAAGTTGCTGGCGAAGCGCTATATAAGAGCCCTCCTCTCGAAGAGACTTTCGAAGACGCGCAGCGAATGCGATGCGATTACGAGAAAAATCAATTTGGAAGCGAAGCGCATTAAGCAGTTCTTTGAGAAGATCGCACCGAAGATATCGCTAAGTGATTCCCCCTTGGATTTGATCACAACTCTGTCGGCGCTCATTGTGGCGGACATCGAGCTGCTCGCATTAGACTTACATACGCTGCTGGGCAGCTATCCTTCGTTGACTGAGGATCACTTGGTGCGCATCTTTTACATACGCAACGATGTGAAGGCCGCCGAGGTGCGAGAGAAGGTTCAGGATGCGATGAAGTCCAAGAAGTCCATGGTCAGCATTGCCAAGCAGGACTGCATATTCAAGGAGATCGTATTTAGCGATAAGCTGTGGTAGAACAGCCAGCAGTTTTAAGAGTATAAGTATGAGTATAAGTTACATATGCAACTTATAAAACTGTGCAGCAAATTGTATTTACGTTCGATAAGTATAAGTCGATCATGTCATACATACTTATTTGTATAAGGATATCATTTCATACATACTTGTACGTATAAGTATGTCATTAAGACTTATACTTGTGCGTGTAAGTATGTGATTATAACTTATACGTATAATACTTATATTAAAAAGTTGCACAGTTTTATAAGTTCTATATACTATTTATAGTCATTGTTTTAGTAGAGTATAAGATTAATACTTATGCATAGCAAGCATAGTCTTATAATACTGTATAAGACGTCATATATACGTGGCAAACATAGTTTTACATTCTACTCATTGAACACTCATATATATGTTGCCTATAACATATACCAAGTTCGCTACGTATACTCAATCATAAGTCTTATACACTACTTATAAGACTAGCCAACAATTTACCTCTCCCCCTACCCCGCATTCACCTAAGTGCAACAGCGCTCATTCATCATCATTCCATTCCAAGCCCAAACGCCGGTCAGCTGGTTATTTGCCTTGGCGCGCTTTTGCTAGACGAGCTTTCATGCCGACGAAAGCTCTCGCTCTCTCTTGCTCTCGCAGCATGTGCAGAGCACGCACAGTGGCGTAGCAGTGAAAGTTTGTCTAGCAGAAACTTTGCCTAGGCAGTGTGTGCGGTCCGGTTGGGAGCTGTCTGCCTGTCTGCGTACGCCACTGGCGCAGCATAAGCATTGTGGAGCAGCACGTTTCCATATGATTTTCAGTTTTGTTTGTGCGCTTGACTCTGCAACAGAGCGCAGAGCTCGCAAAGTAATTGTTAATGTTAATGTGCAGTGAATTTCTTAAATATATACATATGCAATAATATAAATGCTGGATTTATAAAATATAGCTTATATAAAAAAAATAATAATAAAAAAAGAAAAATTAAAAATTTTTTGGTAAGTGAAACCCGAAACAGCAGAAAGAAGTGAAGCTTTTTATGTGGCTACATAAACACACGCATACATACATACATAGATGTTTATGCCTGTGTATACATGAGTTTATAAGCAAACGTTTGCAGTTTTGTGTTTTTGTTATAATTTTATGCATTGCTCTTGCTCTTGAACCTTGAAAAGTTTTTGGTCATTTTGTCGAATCTATACTACATACATATAAAATCAATGCTGCGCTCTCTTTCTAACAGCAGTCGTCAAGCAGCGCGTGCTCCTCTGCCTGTGCGTGTGTGTGTGTGCGTGTGCTGGCATTGTATAAGCGGCTATTGGAATTGTTGCTGCGAGGGGGTTGCTAACTAGAAAACTGGCTGCCTGGTCCAGGCTGGTCAAGCAAGATGCATAAGCTCAAGCATTTCCTATGTGCCGCCCATCCACACACACACAGACACGCACACTCTCACATGAGAATGTTTTGTTCTATTTATAAATTCATGTTGAACTCTGTGTTTGTTTGCATGTGTATGTGCGTGCCATGCGGTCTCTCGCTCACTCTCACTCTTTGGGTCTTATCAGAGCACGTTACGCGCGGTAGTTCTTATCAGCAAACAGCATTTCAAATAAGTTCTTACAGCTGTTTTTGGTTGCCGTATTGTCATCGCGCCATCTGCAGCTTGTTTTGCTTATTTTCTTAGACAACTAATACCATTGCAAAAGCAACTGCATAAGCAAATAGACAGACGGAATTCCCATCTAACGGTATTTGCTGGCGCACGTGTCGCACTGAGACGCACACTCGCAGCAAAACAGAAAGGCAAATAAACACAGACAACACAGACAACACATAAATATGCAGCCGGCTTTTAATGGCAAGTGAGGGCGCAGGGTATGATGGGTTTTAGAAAACGTTTGTAACGATTTAGATTTTTGAAGATAATTTCATGATGGGAATTTCTAAAAATATTGTAATATATTTTAAGATAATATAATATATTTTTAATTAAATTAGAAATTTTCTTAATACATATTTTGTTTATAAAATCTTTCATGTTCGACTTCATATTAATAATATGATGTTTATGTGCCTCAAGTTGGCCTTTTGAAAATTTATTACAGTTTTTCATTTATACTTAAATGTTTAAATTTACATCCTAAATTAAACAAAATTATTAGTTTTTTTTTTTTTAAATTAAACATTTTAATAGAGCTGAAATGGAAGTTTAGGATCAGGTTCAGTTAAAGCTCGGCATAAACGTTTCTTTGGGTTAGTTAATTTACGTGCTGTTTAATTCTATGTTCTATTTATGTACATATTTACAACAGACTATTTGCTATGCGTTGTATTCGAACATTTATGATTATGATCTTTAAAATATTTACAGGGTATATAGACTGCGCTGATCAAGTTTAGGCCGAATATGCTAATGTCATTCCCTGTCGCTATTTCATAAGATCTTTCACACTACCTCCGCTACTACCCCTCACCCAATACCCCCTTCTAGTTGAGTCTAGTTTTCCAACACTTACATTCATTTTCTTTACAGATCTTGATTGCTTGATTGATATATATAAACAAATATATATATAGTAAGCTATGAGTAAATCGCATCGGGATCTAAAGATCGTTGTCGTCGGCGCCGGCGCATCAGGCGTTGCCTGTGCTACGAAGCTCCTGGAGTATGGCTTTCAGAATGTGCTCGTCCTGGAGGCCGAGTCGCGTTTAGGTGGTCGCATACACACGATCCCCTTCGGCGAGAATGTGATTGATCTCGGAGCGCAGTGGTGCCATGGTGAACAGGATAATATCGTGCATCAGCTGGCCAGCCAGAAGGACTTGCTGGAGTCCACCGGCCCTGTCTATGAGAACTATCAGTGTGTGCGCAGCAATCGGGAAGTGTTACCCGATAATGTGGCCAGCAGGCTAAAGGCAATCGTGGGCGATTCTCTGGTCAGTCGCCAGCTGGAGCTGCAGCACTGCAGCGGCTCCCTGGGCAGTTATCTGACCAATAAATTTTATGAAATGCTACGGCGACCCGAGAACTCCGACATAGATCGGGTTTTGGCTAACGAGTTCTTTGACAACTATCAGAAGTTCGAAAACTCCGTGGAGGCATCCGACAATCTGGAGGAAGTGTCGGGTCGTGGCTACTTAGACTATTGGGAGTGTGAAGGCGACATACTGCTCAATTGGAAGGACAAGGGATTCGTGGAGCTGCTGCGCCTGCTCACACGCAGTCGAGAGCTCGGAACGTCCACGGATCTGGGTGTCCTGGAACAGCGAGTGCTGTTCAATCGCAGTGTGAAAAAGATTCTCTGGAATCGCAACGATTCCCGCGTGGAGCTGCAGCTGAGCAACGGGGAGTGCTGCCTGGCGGATCATGTGATTGTGACCGTATCCCTGGGTGTGCTGAAGGCGCAACATCTGCAGATGTTTGAGCCACAGCTGCCCGTGGCTAAGCAGCGCGCCATCCAAGGCCTAGCCTTTGGCACGGTCAATAAGATCTTCGTGGAATTTCCGGAAGCTTTTTGGCCCGAGGACTGGACGGGGTTCACTTTGCTGTGGCGAGAGGAGGATTTGGGTGACATAAGGAATACGCCACGTGCCTGGCTGGAGGACGTCTTTGGCTTCTACAGAGTAAGCTATCAGCCGCGCGTTCTGGCCGGTTGGATCATCAATGCGAGTGGAAGGCAAATGGAGTCGCTGGATCGGAAGGAAGTGCTCGCTGGCTGTTTGTATCTGTTTCGACGCTTCCTGCATTGGCATATACCGGATCCGGTCAGCTTTTGCACCTCCGCGTGGTATACGAATCCGAATTTCCGCGGCTCCTACTCATTTCGTTCCATGGACACGGAGCGCTTGGGCACCGGTGCTCAGGATCTAGCACAGCCCTTGACAGTGGTGGCCATGACACCCCAATCGCCGAGCAGAAGCCGAAGCCAAAGCCGATGTCTGCCACAACAGAGTCGGTGCGATCGACCCATTGTCCAGTTCGCTGGGGAGGCGAGCAGCGCGCATTACTATTCCACAGTTCATGGAGCTGTGGAGGCCGGCTGGCGCGAGGCTGAGAGATTGGCGGAGTTCTATGGCCTTAACGAAGCGACGACCAAATCACAGCTATAGCAATCGCTGCATATTTCGTTTGGCTGATTGATGATGATTGACTGATGACTGACTGATGATGAAGTCCTTCCAGGCAACTTCTGTGACCTAAACGAAGCAATGGTTAGCTATATTTAGCGTTTCATATTTGTGGCTGATCGACTGACTCTTCCTGGCTGATTGATGGTGATTGATTGGCAATGTCCATGGCCCAAACGCAATTCTGCGATCACAAAGTGTTTCCCTATTACATAAGCAACTGTGCATAACTCATGTAAAATATAAAAACAATCAATCAAATTTAACTGAACAACACATCCTGAATAGACTATAAGACATATGTATATTGATGATGATATATATATATATATATCCATGAGCATGTAAAGAGCTTTAAATGTTTGACTATGCACTATTTGTCATAAATATAAATCTATGACTAACAGAAATATAAAATACATTTTTAATGCGGATTGATTGATTGATGTTAGCTAGATAAAAGGTCAAATCCTTTATAGCAATCTGTAATTGACAGCTAGATAGAACTGGATTGAGTGGCTGATTGATGTTGAACATAAGGCGGATGCCCAAATGGTTGAACGGTTCCCAGACAACTGATTGCTCTTACCTGATAGATGTTTGATTGATTAGTTATTATTTTGTTTGGTACAGTTTCGACATAATCGTCAAATATATACATTTAAATTATTTATTTATTTTATAAATATTTATATGGGAAGTGTAAGTAAATCGCGATTCGAACCCAATCGCAGCCAACTTAAGTAGATAATTTCAATCGTTGCAGTTTGGGTCAAAAAACAAAAGATTAAGAAATTCGTCACCTGAAAGTCCGCATGCACCCAGGAATTCCAGCAAACGAAAAACTTCCGTATTTTCACAAAATGATCCAAGAATTTTGATTATTGGCGCCGGTGCAGCGGGCCTTGCCTGTGCCATAGAGCTGAAGAATAACGGCTACAATAATATCAGAGTTCTGGAGATGTCCGATCGAATTGGCGGACGTATCAAAACCATGAAATTTGCTGACAATTACATTGATCTGGGTGCCCAGTGGGTCTATGGACAGCGGGGCAATGTGGTCTATCAGATGGTCAAAGGCTTGAATCAACTGGAAAAATCAGCACATATGATTATGAATATGCAGTGGATACGTTCGAATGGAGATGTAATCTCTCAGAATGTTGTCGAGCAGATGCTGAAACTGATAACTACCATCTACACTGAGATGCACGTTGAGCAAATAGATCCGGAGGTCACCTTTGGCGAGTACCTGTCTAAGGTGTTTGACAGGGAGGTAGAAAGGCAGCATCTCAATCTAGACAAGGAGTTAGCCAACGAGTTTTTAGCGACTTTCAAGAAAATGGAGGGCAACATGGCGGACTCGGATATGTCGGCCTATGATTACTGGAGTTTCAAGCCTTGCGGGGGCAGTGGCCTATTGAATTGGCGGGACAAGGGGTAAGGAATGAGGGATAAGGGACAAGGGATAATGGGTGTAAAATAATGGTATGATATGATGATAAGAGATAAAGTATATGGGATAAGTGATAAGGGTTAAGGAAAAATGCGTTAGGGTAATAGGTAAGCTCGAGATGTCCATCCCCTCCCTACCTATAGTCTAGTCGGTCACCCTCGACTAAAGTCCTCTTAATTGCCTTTATTAGCTAGATCTTTTTGCAGTTTTAAGCAGTATTTGCGCCATCTTATCAAAGGCGATGAGGAGAATGAGCATGGCATACTTAAAGGCTACATCGATTTGAACCAGAAGGTGCTTCAAGTCGATTGGGATTGTGGAGATGGTCTTGTGGTGGTGAACTGTGAAAAGAAGAAGTATACTGTGGATCATGTGGTGATCAGCGTCTCTCTAGGCGTGCTCAAGCATAGCCCGTCGCTCTTTCAGCCCCATTTACCAGAGTCGCACTGTAAGGCAATCGATAGTATTGGATTCGGCACCGTTTGCAAGATATTTGTTGAGTTTGAGGAAAAGTTCTGGCCAGATGACTGGCGCGGCTTCAATGTGCTGTGGAGAGCAGAGGATTTGCCATCTCAGCCCTGGCTAAGGGACATTTACGGTTTCCATGTCTACGCCTATCAGCCACGCGTTCTGCTAGGCTGGGCATGTGGCACCCAAGTGGACGTGATCGAGACCCTTGACCACAATGCTTTGCTGGCTGGCATTGTTCATTTGCTGCGGCGCTGCCTGCCCGACTTCAGGCTGTCGCATCCCAACAATGTGATGACCAGCAAATGGGCCGTTGATCCGGCACATTTCGGCTGCTACTCGTATCCATCCGTATTGGCCACTGAGAGGGAAACGGGACCCGCGCAACTCTCTGAGCCGGTCAATTTGCTAGTCCATGACGCACCGCCCGAGAATCCTCTTCCCAGAGAGAACCAAGTCAAGCAAATGATAGTGCGACCCGTTTTATTTTTTGCCGGCGAGGCAACCAGTTCCGATCATTACTCGACGGTTCACGGTGCGGTAGAGTCGGGAATACGCGAGGCTCACCGCATTATTTCCTTCTACGAAAGGAGCTAAAGTTATTCAAATGCAAGTAAATATATATTTTTACTTGGCTACTACCAAAATTTCAGAAGGAACTGGCTACAATAGATAAGCACAAAAGACTCCTGTACAAATGTATATCAAATTTAATATATAGTAAATGTTTTCTTTTTTGACTACTTCCACAAGGTTTTTTGATTCTATTTCTCTCGCACGATTTGTGGCTGGAAATCCAGTTCGGCTGCCTTGCTCAAGGACTCGGCGTAGAGTGGTAGCCGTTGGGTCATACGGAAACCCCAGAAGTCCTTGACCTGGCGGCACAAATTCAGATCTACCTCAGTGACCAGCAGACCATCCTCACACCGGGACAAGCTCTATAGGATAATTATATATGTATATTTAGCTTCAATTATTATTTTCATTCAGAGTCTTATTGAAAAGTGAACTTACGGGAGTTCTAGAACCATCTGGTGCCGCCACATAAGTGGAGCCGTAGAAGGGTCCAAATTCTTTGTGCGCTGCCTTGCCATCCCCTGAGGTATATTCGTTAGGAAACTCCTCGGTGCCCACCCGATTGATGGCCACTGTGAAGTAGCTGTTCGCTATGGCCGCATTCCTTGCCTCTATGCTCCACAGGGGCTCCGAGAGACGTCCAATCGTGGCCGACGGATTGAACACGATTTCAGCTCCATTCAGACCAAACATCATCCAATTCTGTGGATGATGCCGGCCATAGCAAATGTTGATCGCCAGCTTGCCGAACTCCGTCTCAAACACAGGATGTCCCGTGTTGCCCTCTATGTAGTAGGTGGACTCGTTGAAGTCACCCACGCGCGGGATGTGATTCTTGCGATGCTTGCCCATGTATCGGCCACTGTTCGAGATGACGACAGCCGTATTCCAGATCGTCTCGCCGTGCTCCATATCCCGCTCCAAGATGGAGTGTATGATGACCATGTTGTAGGCCTTGGCTAGCTCCGACAACATTTTGGTCGTCGGGCCATGTTCCGCCTCCTCGGCGAACTCACACCAGGGAAACTTTTCACGCGTGCAGAAGGCAAAGGGCATTGCTGGAGGAAGGGGAAATTAGTGTGGAATCTAGCTATAGCTGCATTTGGCTGCACTTACTCCACGCCTCCTGCGTGCACAAAATATTGCAGCCAGCCTCAGCCGCCGCCTTGATCATGACCTTCACTTTATTCCAAATGCCCTCGCGTTGCTTCTCAATAGGCGCCGTAGTTGGCAGAGCTATGGAATTCTGTATGGCACCAATTCGAACCAGGCGCGGCTTACGCAGCTCCTCGGGACGCGCCTCAAAGCTATAGCCTTTGATCTCGAAGCCATTCTCCGCTGCGGTCTGGTAAGCGCTCTCTGGCAGTTTCAAAGTGTGGCTAAGGAAGAGAGAATGTTGAGAGTGAGAAATATAGGGAGAGTAGAGAGAGAGAGAGAGAGAGAGAGAGAGAGAGAGAGTGAGTTAGATTAGGTGAGAGTTGGAGTGAAAGAGTTGAAGATCTATAGATAGGGCGATCGAGAATGATGAGCGAGTTTTACAGAGCAAAAGAGTGAAAGAGAGAGAGGATTGTAGAGAGGAGGAGAGTGCGAGGGAGAGAGATTAAGAGTGTGTATTCCAGAGAGCATTTGAGAACAAAGCTGAGATGAGAGTGACATAGAACGACAAGATGTACTCTTGATCTTTCTCTTATCTTCTCCCCCATATCTTTTTTGTCCTCCTTTGTCATTCTCATCAGTATATCTGAGATTGAAAAATATGGAACTGAAATAGATTAAAGATGATCGGAAGAGACATCGCACCACCCAAAAGAAAAGAAAGAAAGAGAGAATGATAGTGATAGAGGAAATGTGGAATATATCAACAAGTGTCGGAGCTCTCTTCTCTTCTAAGGGAGAGAGAGAGAGAGAGCCGTTGACAGAGCGTTCTTCTAATTTGCATTCACACTGCTTCGTAAACAATACGCGCAACTTGTTATGTATCTGTGTTTGTTTTGCTTGTTCAGACTTAAAATATTTTCTACACTCTATAAAGAGTCTTTCATCTAGCTAACAAAAATGTCGTATATAGAAACATATGCGCGTAACATAATATAGAATCACCCTTGTAGGTATATACTCTCTCTCTATCTCTCTGTCACTCTCCCTCTGTCTATCTCTATGTCTATAAGTCTATATAAATCTCAGGCTGAGATTCTCAGCAAATATTGAGTGCAACGTTCGGTAAGGGCACTTAAACGTCATCACTGTATAGCTAATTTTTCTACTTTTTCAAGACTGCGTATACTTGATATACATTCACACACATATATATATATATATATATATACATACATTAAATCTAAATTTAATTTAATATATATGTAAATAATCCATATAGATTTTATTAACTTGCCGTCCAAATATTCAACCTGCTCCAAGACTTATCTCCGCTACGAAACTTTGTTGCCTTATCAGCTCGCTGTGTGGCCTATTGTTAAGCTCTGATTAGCACATAGATATACTATCTATGTATATTATATCAGAGGCAAAACATACATATATTATATATACCATGTATAGTGAGGTATTTCTACTCACTCTTTCTCCACGCCATAGAGTATGCGCTTGACTTCTTTTAGCTCCTCAGCAGGCAAATGCTTTTCCAGACATTCGTCCAAATTTTTCAATTCAAATTTCGACATAATTTCCGGCTGTATTCGGTTTGTATGCTTATTTCGTTGAATGGATATGTGGAGGGGAGAGCGCGACGAGCTGTGCTTCTTCTTATTCTTGATATAGACGAACGCTTGGTGGAGAGAGCAACCACTCGCGTTGAGCGTTGATCGCGGAATGATCATGGCGAACGATCAGCAGTTGATCAGCCGTTTCTAGAGTTGAGGGAAAGCAAATACAAATCGTTACACATACGAGGTATTTAGCAGTTACTTGTGATAGTCTTAAAATTTAAAGTAAGCAGATGAAGAAAAGGCTTATTGATGAGCATAAACAGGCGTATATTGTTGAATTATATAATAAATATTCGATAGGAAAATAATCATAAAAGTTAGAATATATTATAAAAAGTATTATTCGTTGCAGAAACTATAAATTCGAAACTGAATATATAGATTTTTAAATACATTTTTAAATATTTTTCAAATATTTTCTTTTTTCAAAGTAGTTCCTTACAGTAACTGCTACTTGTCACAGTGACATTTATCAAATATCACTATTGCTCATCCCTAGCCGGCTAGTTCCACATCCGCCCCTTGCATACACGCCCCTGTCCCGCTTGCATTCCAATCGTTATCTACAGTCCGACTATGTTGGGGGCGCGCGCGCCGATTGACCTTATCACACTAAGCAATAACAACTAAAGAGAGAGGGAGACGGAGGGAAGATAGAGGGTACTGATCAAATGTAGTTTTTTATAGCTAACAAGCTAAATAGATACAATCATGGGTTCGACAAGTTATCCAATTTAAAAGTAAGAAATTATATAGTGAAAGCAAACAGGAAAATGAATTATGGCTTTTTTTTTGAGAATATGCGACTAGAAGATATCCATTGAAAAACCTCTTGTCAATAATTATTTTTCGAGAGTACCTAGTATTTCAAATTTGATCCAATGATAGAAAAGTGCGCTATGAGTACTTTATGCGATGGTATCCGACTTTAGAGTAACGTAGAATAATTAAAAATAACTTGCTACTTACATTTACCTAGTGACATATATCATAGCCTTTAAGTTTGCTTATCTAAGAAACGGAAGTTTGATATCTATATACTTGGCTTTATGAGAACATATATAGATAAGTTTTAATTTATTATACTCTGAGCCCATTGAAAATGGGAAATCAGGGAGATGTTAGTTTGCATATGTATGTAGCAGAGGCAGCAGAAAATACTCTGATTGGTCGCTAACTGATAGAGAGCATAGCTTAGGCTAACTCAGAGAGAGGTTTGACAGTTGAGCTCAACTTTGAGTGGTTGTCTCGCTGTCCTATATAAAAGCAGCTGAAGATCAGAAGAGCTGCTTCATGCAGCAGCAGCAGCAGCAGAAAGTGTTCTGATTGGTCGCCTAATGATCGAGTGAGAAGACTGACTCAGAAAGAGGGTCAACAGTTGAGCTCGACTTCGAGTGGAAGTCTCGCTGCCCTATAGAAAGGCAGCCGAAGATCAGAAAGCAGCAGCAGCAACAGTAGTACCAGCAGAGGGTGCTCTGATTGGTCACCTAATGATCGAGTGTGAAGACTGCCTCATAGAGGGGCGCATGTGTTGAGCTTGACTTGAGTGGAGCTGTCGCCCTATATAAAGGCAGCCGAAGATCAGAAGAACAGCAGCAGCAGCAGTAGTAGCAGCAGAGAGTGCTCTGATTGGTCACCTAATGATCGAGTGTGAAGACTGACTCAGAAAGAACTCAACAGTTGAGCTTGACTTCAAGTGGAAGGTTCGCTGCCCTATAGAAAGGCAGCCGAAGATCAGAAGAACAGCAGCAGCAACAGTAGTACCAGCAGAGGGTGCTCTGATTGGTCACCTAATGATCGAGTGTGAAGACTGACTCATAAAGGGGCGCATGTGTTGAGCTTAACTTGAGTGGAGCTGTCGCTGCCCTATATAAAGGCAGCCGAAGATCAGAAGAACAGCAGCAGCAGCAGTAGTAGCAGCAGAGAGTGCTCTGATTGGTCACCTAATGATCGAGTGTGAAGACTGCCTCATAAAGGGGCGCATGTGTTGAGCTTGACTTGAGTGGAGCTGTCGCCCTATATAAAGGCAGCCGAAGATCAGAAGAACAGCAGCAGCAGCAGTAGTAGCAGCAGAGAGCTTGACTTGAGTGGAGCTGTCGCTGCCCTATAGAAAGGCAGCCGAAGATCAGAAAGCAGCAGCAGCAGCAGTAGTAGCAGCAGAGAGTGCTCTGATTGGTCGCCTAATGATCGAGTGTGAAGACTGACTCATAAAGGGGCGCATGTGTTGAGCTTGACTTGAGTGGAGCTGTCGCTGCCCTATATAAAGGCAGCCGAAGATCAGAAGAACAGCAGCAGCAGCAGTAGTAGCAGCAGAGAGCTTGACTTGAGTGGAGCTGTCGCTGCCCTATAGAAAGGCAGCCGAAGATCAGAAAGCAGCAGCAGCAGCAGTAGTAGCAGCAGAGAGTGCTCTGATTGGTCGCCTAATGATCGAGTGTGAAGACTGACTCATAAAGGGGCGCATGTGTTGAGCTTGACTTGAGTGGAGCTGTCGCTGCCCTATATAAAGGCAAGCCTGCTGCAGCGCAGCTTCAGTCTTATTTTTCATCTTCTGGTGGTCAGTCGTCCTGTGCAGCGCGGTGCTTCTCCTCCTCCTGTTCTTCTGTCTGTTGGTAAGTATTAATATTGTTAAGTATGTTAAGCGAAAATGTAAAAATTATACTTTTAATGTTTATTTAATGTAAAAATAATGTATTTTAAATTTAAATATTATTAAGCGAAAATGTAAAAGTTATACTTTTAATGTATATTTAATGTGAATATAATATAATTAAAATTTAAATATTATTAATTCTTATAACGATCATTTCGAAAATGCAAAATCAGTTTCATATGTAAGGAAACTAAAAAATATATTAAATGGTAAAATAATTTCTGTAACATAAAAAAGCATAATATTATTTTCAAAAACGTTTTAAAATAAAACAAAAATTCCTAAAAATATTTTAGAAAAAAACTCGTGTGGCTGGAATTTGTAACACATTTATAAGTTTTTCGCATTTTATTTATAAAATTTAAACATTTTATATCTTTAATATAAGGAGTTTTTGTTTTTTGTTTTTTATTTTTATGGACAAACATTATTTAAGTGAAATAATTGTTGTACAACAGATGACGCATAAATTTGGTTAAATGGATTTAGTTTTGTTGTTAATTTCAATTTCAATAATTTCTCTTTAATTTTCTTCTCTCTCTCTTCGGTCGTTCTTTACAATTTGCAATTTCTTCTTCTTTTTATTGTATTCTTTTCATTGTTTTCACTTTTACGCAAAAAAAGGTACATGTTGTGAAAAGGAAAGGACGCTGAAGAGTAGCGTCTAAGGGTAAATAGTATATATCTCTCTATATATAGTATATATATCTTTCTCTTTCTCTTGCTTTTCTCTCTCTCTCTCTCTCTTTCTAACTAAATGCCGTGCAACATTGGCAACTAACTTTTCATTTAGCTTAGCAGTTTCTTGTGTTTGTTTTTTATTTAGTTGGGCTAAATTCGTATGGCAAATACTTTGGTGTTTGTAGGAGTGAGTGGGTGGTTGGAGGGCCGTGGCCACGCCTATTGCACCCACATGGATGGCGCCCAGAGCGGCTCGTTCTCCAGCCTCTGGACGTGTTGGACGAGCTGCTCGAAAGCATTCACCAACTCCGCATTCACAATCTCCACATCGAAAAAGTGACCGTAGACGAAATCGATGCGCTCCGCCGATTTGACCATATCCTCGAATTCCTCATCCGTAAAGCTGCGCGCGTTGGCCTCGTCGAACGTGGACTTGGCCCGCGCCTCTGTGCGCGTTGCCTTCAACACACTCAGCTCCGGCGGCTTGATGTGTATGAGAAACGGTTTCAGCTGGGCTGTGCGCAGCGTCTTGATCGCCTGATAGTGCGGACTCAGCACACAGACGCAGCCCGCATTCACAATGGACTTGACGCTCTCGGCCGAGGTGCCGTAGAGGTGACCCTTGTACTCGCCGTGCTCCACAAACTTGCCCGCCTCGATGTCAGCGTCCATCTTATCGCGTGCCACAAAAATGTACTCGCGTCCAGGCACCTCGCCTGTGCGCATGGGTCGCGTGGTATCTGAATAGGAATATATATAATTATCCATATATATTCTTTATATATAAACTCTATTTGTCGCTACTCACATGGCACTGGACTGCGAAACTTTTCAGGATCACGCGCTATCAATCTGCGGCGCAGCTCGTTGCGACCCACGCCTGGTGCTCCAATCAGTACAACGGGTCGATAGATGCCTGGACGTGGATACAGCTTGGCCACCTCCTCATAGGTTGCAATCAATTCCCGATCGAAATCGTCGTTCTCTGTCAAATCGTACATTATCTTTTTAGTCTTGGGCTGCCGGCACGAGGAGCTGCTGCTGCTCGTCTGCAGGCGCGGTGAACCAGGTGGCGTGGTGCAGAGCGAGGCGCATGAACCGGCTGGATGACCGAGGTGGATTGCGGATGCAGGGAGTCGATGTGAGGGTGAGTGAGCGTGAGATTAAAATGAAACGAATGAGATACATGCGAGGACGAGATTAGTTAAGGTCTAATTGGGTTGATTATTAGAAGTTTAGATAATGAAAGAGGCATTAGAGGTATTCCTGCAATTTTCAGCTTAGGGCTAAATATTCTTTCAACATAGAATTTAGTTTTAATAAAATAAAAATTGATTTGAAATTCTATTGCCAAATCAGATTATCTGAGATATATGTTATTTTTCATTTTTAACTTTAGGGAATACCACTAATATATTATTATATAGAAGAAAATTGTCGTTTAATTTAAGATGAAGTTATTTTGGATAGGATTATGATATTTGTTGTTAAGCTTAAGAGTTAAAGTAGGTAATTTTAATGAAAATTATTCTTCTTTTATCGGAATATGAATGAATGTTGCAATGTCAATATATATGTATACATATATAACATATATTCCTAGTATATACACCCATATACATCAAATATCCCTACTTACGCTTCGAGTCCAGATCATTCGATTCGCGTTGCGTTCGCTCGTGCAGTATGCGACGTTCCTGTAGAGCACGACTTGGTATGAGGCCGGCGCGTGCCGAACGCTCATGATCCTTGCGCGCCTGCCACCAATACGCGTCGTCCTGGGCGACAATGTGTAGGACGTCGCCACGCTGAAAGGCCAGGCCAGCCTCCTTGCAGGGTATATAGGGATCCACCTCTGGATTGTAGTCGAAATGCGCACGCACGCGCACCTTCGACTCACGCTGAGCACCTTTCGTATCGGCGGGCACCAGCTTAAAGGTAATTGTGCCCTCCGAATTTTGCTGCGAATTTCAGATATATAGATTTAGATATACATAGATTAGATAAGTCGGGGATCGTTGGAGTAGTCTACGTACCAGTATGGTGAGCACATCGCCTGGCGTCTTGCCCTCCACATTGATGCTGTTGACCTCGATGACCTCGTCGCCAACATGAATTAGGCCAGATCGATCTGCTGCGCCGCCGTGCATGATTCTGGCTATAATTATTTTGCCCGTCTCCTCATCCGTTTTTATGGTTGCGCCCTAAAAGTAGGCAGTGCCATTTTTATAAAATCTGCTAACAAACTGTGTGTGTGTGTTGCGTGTGTATGTGTGTGTGAGTGAGGCATGTAATGTGTATGTGTTTATGTTTATGTGTATGTATAGAGTACAATTTGTACAGGTTTTCTTTACAAGACGAGAAAAAGTATAAAATATGGCATAATTTAAAAATAAAATATAAAATGATTTAAATTATAAAATATAAAATAAAAATAAAATAAAGTGTAAAATTGAAAAAATATAGTAAAAAAAATAAAATTATAAAATATAAAAAAAGAAATTTTAAATATATAAAAAACACATAACTAATTTTAAATAAAAAAGAAACAAATTTGAAACATAAAAAAAATATAAAACAAAAATTAAAAATATATTATATGAAATATAAAATACAAAAATAACAATAAAAAAAAATATATATTAGACTCAAATTAAAATTTTTAATTAAAAATTTAATATAAAAATGTATAAAAATATAATTATATAATAAATATAAATATATAAAAAAATAAATATAAATTTTAAAATTTCTAAAATATTTTTAAAAATAAATTGAAAAAAAAAAAAAATATTTAAAAAGTAAACAAATTATTTGAAAGATGGAACTTTAGACTGTTTTACATTGAAGTACATCAAATTGTTTTGAATATTACATAAGTTGTTGCTGTATTTAGTTGTTATTGTGCGTTTTGTTTGTTGTTGTTGTTGTTGTAGGTGCCAAGTTTAACATCCGTCTTATCTAATGCTTTTCACTATACAGTAAGGACTTTTTACTTACAACAATTGGTTCCGCACTTTGTGCTCCTGTCTGTTTATGTTTTTATATATATATTTTTTTTCAAACATTTTTTGATGGGCGAATTTTGAAATAGATTTCGATTGTATTCGATTTTTAATGTTTTTTTTTTTTGAGACAAAAGCAAAAATTTACAATAAGATTTGTTAGCATTGAAAAACAAATATGAGTATGAGTTTTTTAGATGAATGAAGAAGAAGAAGCGAGACGATTGGATTGGCAAAGGACATTTGAGAGACTGTGAAGATATGCGAGAGGTATGTATGTATATGTGGTCTGGATAGTTAGACAGTTATAGCATTATATATACGATAGACATGACACAATATGGGGCATAAGTTAATGGACATGAGTTGGGAAGGCGGCAGCAAAGGGAGTTCGATATTTACCAGCGGCTCATTGCTTTTCACAAGCTGAACAATCTTGATGGTCTCCTCGTCCTCGTCCATCTCGATGGGCACCTCCGGCAGATGCGGATAGAAGTCCTTTTGTGCAATGGCATCGTGAGCAAAGAGCAGGTGCTAATTGGAATTTACAGTTAAATGAAAGTTATATTTAACAGTTATATTTGATTAACTTACCTGGATATGCGAATCCTGCAGCAGATGGAATGCCTCCTTGCAATCTTCGTTCAGGTGGCAATGCTGCGACAGCTGCTCGAGCACCTCGTACAGCACCTGCGACGAGGTGGACAGCACAGGTGCCAGTCTTTCGTCACGGCCCACCTTGGCCACCTTTGTGTGCACATTGACCAAGGCATTTAGCTCCTTGGACTCGAGCAGAGCTTTCAGAAAATCAATCTCCTGATCATTGGACAAGTTGTCCGATTCCTTCAGTGTGGTTATCAATCTTGAAAGCGCTGCAAGGTGAACATTTTTGTAGTTTGTATAATTGGAGTGTGTGTGTGAGCAATGCTTACCTGGATCCCAATTGATATCTGATGCCATAACTGCAGCTAGCATGCTACAAGCAAACACTCAGCTACACCTACAGCTCTGACGGTTGAATTGGACTACCTTAGTATTGTGTTGCTGTAAGCATGAAAAAACTCTTTTAAAATATTTAATTCATTTTTATTTTTATTTTATAATATGCATGTTATTGTTATTTTCTGTAAGGAAAACCAAGAACAATGGCTGTCTGTCAGTCTGTTAAACAAATTCTTGATTGTGCTTTGATTAAGGTATTTGTTTACAAGAAAAGTCTGTCTATTGTAATCTTGTGTGAAAGCTTTGTCATTTGATATACCCTAATTTGCTGCCTGATTGGACTGTATACAATAAATTCATGAAAGACAATCATTAAGTTTGTTGACAAGCCCAAATTTTTGTATTTCGGCTTAAATTGAGCTACTTTATTGAAAGATAAAATGAAAAAGTTTCAGAAGGGAGGACAGTTTAATCTTTCTCTATGTAGTAATTAGCTCAGAGTTGGAACAAGGTATTCATTAAAATGAGGTTGAGAGATACAATGCCATATTTATGCTTGAATTCAGCTGGAAAATTAATGATCTACTGTCATTAGGCACATTTTTCTTAAGCTGTTGAGGGGCCGAACGAAAAGTTAATTGGAAATATAGCAAATCCAATGGGAAACTCAGCTCAATAGCTCGTCCTTATACCCAAATACTTATAATATACATACCTATCTACCTAATATATATATATCTCTCCCCCAACAACTTTTTGAATAATCAAAATCGATTCTCAATTTGGTCGCAAACTTTTTCCATTTCTTTGAAATTTTTTTTTGTAAATTTGCTCATAAACAGGACAATAACATCATGCGACATTGAAATATACGAACAACAAAATGCTGATGCGTGCTGAAAGTCAATTTTCAATCACTTTGCGCTTCCCTTGTCTGTGGCTCCACACGATGTCCCAAAAACTGAATTTGGCAACGCGTCGTTTCGTTAGACGCAAAATGATAAAAAGTTGGCTTCAATTGGGTCTTTAGCTGGCGTCTGACTGGCGCACAATAACTGGGGGCCCCTACTCCACTTACTTTGTAGTTTGTGGACCCTAAAAGGGATTTAAAGTGCTGTCTGCTTGTGACATACACTGAAAAACGTAGGGTAGACTGATGAGGTAGAAGTGTTTGCAACTGTTGTATATAGCTGAATCTTTTTATTCTCATAGTTCTTCTCTTATGTTAGGAAGTCTCCTATATGTGATAGAACTATCCAAGTTCTGGATTTTTTTTGTTTTTCTATATGTCGAAAAAGTATTATCTTTCGCTGAGTAACGCTTTTCATTTATAATAAGTTCCATAACTAGAGTTAGATGTCAGATTTCTATTATTAATAAAACAAAAATAATTTTAGATCTGAGTTTCTCCTGCACAGCTCGAGAACTTTGAGAGCTAGAGCTATCAAATCTGGTATCTAAACTATAAGCAACTTACAAATAATTAATTTATTTGAATATCTTACCCATTACACCTATTAGTAACCTTAACTTAGGGTATCTTCTAGTCATTCTCTTCCAACCCAATTCACTCTAACGTTGTTTGCTTTGGCGCAAATGCAATTAGTTGCCATTAAGTCGGAGCCAACAAGGCTGCTGCTCCACTTGTCGCTGATTTATGAGAAGCGCTAAGAGAGGCGGACTGGGCGAGCCAAGCTGATTAGAAGAGGGCACAATTTATGGCCACTTGCGCTGCGAGTGGCGCGTGGGCTGCAGCTTTGCTGAGCTGAGTTGGCGCCGGCCCCGTTTAAGTGACAGCCATAAATTAGTTGAGCTAGTGGACAAAGGCGAACGTTGCAACGCTTTCTTTCTGCTTACATTAAATGTTCAATGGCTGCGCTTCCTGTTGCTGCTGTTGGCGGCTCCTTTGTCCAGCCAGCTGGAAAACGAGTCCTGGACAGCTGCCAAACGGCCAGACTGTGTCACAAAAGTTCACTAACACTTTGTGTGCAGAGCCCCTATTGCTATTGTTAGCTGTGACCCGTTAACACTATGCCAGCCCATTACCTCCAGCTCAGTTTACGGCCAACTGACCGATAGCCCAGGTGGACTTGGCGTGCCTTCAAAGTGTGCCTACTGTGTCATGCGGTATTGCAGTACTATTGTTATTCTTTGCATAATTTATGAAGTTTTTTGCACTAGAACTGCGACGGAAGCTTAAGAATTTGATGACTTGCTGATTTTTTGCTTTACTAAGCAATTCAAATGACATAAATTTGCATTTTGCGTTTAGAAAGTAGGCAAATTAGATATTTAAAGGGTTTTTATTATATATTATAGTTATATTTTCATATTACACTTGCTAATTTACAGTTATAAAGCAGAGAGTAGATAGATATTTTTCATTTTAATAGAATTCTTTACTGTTCTTAAGTTACAGACTCGACAGAGAACGTCTCTAAGTTTATTTCAGCTAGTTTTTGTGGAATGAATTGTTAAATTTATACAGAAAATTACAGTATTTTCTCATTTTTTTTTTTTTTTTGCTTATTTTCAGATCTTTGCTGTAAAATGTACTTACATGTTATTCAAACACATGATTTTAATGCATCCAAAGTACTGGAAAAGGAATGACATATTCTAAATACCTTTCTAATAATATATTTTCATAACTAACTAACTCCTACTGTAACCGCGATACCTCATATATAAATGTTTCCATGTTAATGAACTCTTAATGTTATTTTGGACACTTTTTGAATGATGACAGTTTTCGCAGCACGAATAAAAGTAATCAACTGGCGCAAAGAACACGCATGTTTTTTTATATACTATAAATTCGTTTCGCCGTTGCCCTTGACAATGGTCAGCGAGCCTCCACCCTCAGCAGCTACCCAATTTTGATGAACAGCTTATCCCTGCTCCAGTTTCGCGCTATCAAGCAGAACTTTCGAATGACCTTGAACCAAATACACAATATGTCAAAGGTGGACGAAACAAACAACATATAACAGCTGACATTGTCAGGGCTACAAATGCAACGACGTCAGCAGCGTGGGTGGTGGGTCGTGGGTGATGGGTGGTTGGTGGGTGTCTTTTAGAAGGTTGGAGCTACGTTTGGGCCTGATAACTATTTATAGCTTTGGGTGCAGTTACAATGTAAACTTTAAGCTTAACAACAGGCATTAGGGGAGAGTAGGCGAGGCCAATTTGAAATTGCTGTAATCAAAATTCAACAGGATTACCATAATAATTCAGATTGCAAATTGAATGTAATTGAAGGAGCTTGTTAGGCATTGGCAAAAAGAGTGAACATTTCTTGGCATAATAAATATCTATTATTCAGTTTGTAGTTTTTGAGAATCTGAAATAGTTGTAGAACTTTCTTGAATTAACCATATAAGATAATTCTGATATAAATTATATATGAGCAAGTCATGAATTTTAAAGCAGTTAAAATTTTTTTAAAATAATAAATTTTACAAAGAAATGCTAGCTTTCATGAGACATAAATATGTTTAAAAACTTTTAATGTAACAGAAATGTTGTTTTATGCTGAGAGCGAGAATACTTATTCTATACTAAATGAAAAAGATAAGAGCGAAATCTTAAATGATGCATTAAAAGACTAAAGATTCGTACGAATAGTATCATGACTCAGCATTAAGTATACGCATTAAGCATACATAATTAGCGACAAGCAAAACTTTTGGTTGGGGTGTACATAGAATATTTGTGTACTAGATTTAGAAACTTAAAAGAGGAAGAGAGATAGAGATAAATAGTTAGTGAGACAAACAAAAAGAAAAAGAGAAAGAAAGAAAGAGCTCATTTTGTCTTTCTTTTTCTCTCTCTTTTTCTATGTCTCTTTCTTCTTCTCAAACAGAAAGTGATATATGTATATTTATAAGAGATTAAAAATGTTGGAAAAGAAAACAAATTCTAGTGTTGTTGAAGAAATACTTTAGACTCTATACTGAAAGAATAACATTTATTAAAAAAAAACGCTATGAAACTTTGTGTTTAGATTTTATAACGAAAGAATAACATCTTTTTAGAAAATATTATGAAATTAGTTATATAATTATTTTAATTTTATTTTTTATAATTTGTTTATTAAAGAAACTAAAATCTACTAGAAACAGCGCGTAAAATCTGCTTTCTTTAAGAAATTGACGCTGTCATTTGACACCAACAGCTGCATGTGTGCGTGTTTGTGTGTGCGTGCGCGAGTGTGTGTGTTGAGCCGCAATTACGCTAATTGCAAGCGTGGTGTCAGAGGACTTGAGACTAAGACAAGTGCGTGTTTTCCGTCTTATACATAGTATAAGTAGAAGAGTGCAGCCGTTGTTGTTGCTGTTGTTGTTGTTGTGCATAATGATACGTGCCAAGGGGCGGCAAGCAGGCAGAAAGGAATGAAAAAGGAAGTATGCGCATAAGATAAGGCAGGTAATAGTAAGCACAAGTAAAAGAGAGGGAGAGAGAGAGTGGGGAAGGGAGAGTGTAAGTGAATGTGTGAGACTTCATAAAAAATAACAACAAAAGTTCGCACACTTGCTGAAATATCAATGATTTGATCAGCTGCAACTTAGTTGAACTACAAACAATATGTGAGCAGTCTGGCAACGCTGTCAAGAGAGAGTGAGAGAACGAGAGCGAGCATAGATAACGCGCTGTCATGTATGCATATGTGTGTGTGTGTCTAAGCAAAAGAGAGCGAAAGAGCACGAGCGCCGCAGCAACATTTGCAAATTTTCGTTTTTTGGCTTTTAATTAACATTGAAAGGAAAAACATTGAAAGGAAAAACATTGAAAGCGCGCAGCAGCTAAACATAAATCAAATGCATAAAATACCTGAATGTTTGTCTCTTTTTGCAGCAGTATTAACAGTTGTTGTTGTTGTTTACAGTTATGCAGTTATTTTGTTATATTTTGTTCACTTCTCTCAGTTGAAGCTTTTGCCGTTTGGCGTTTTTGTTTTATTTTTAAACAGTTTTCCACTTGGCGCACACACAGAAAACAACACAGCAGATTTAGCACTCATATATGTATGCGTATATATATATAATTATGCCCGATTTATAGCTCAGATTTTGTTGCTATTTTTAGTTGCGATTTTTTTGCTTTTGCTTTTTGCCGTTTTCATTTAACAATTGACAAAACGTTCGACCTGCTCACAGCGTGTTGCAAGTGCGGCTGCAGCTCGTGCAACTCTAACTAACTGTAAATTCCAAGCAGGTGAGAGAGTATAGGAGACAGAGAGAGAGCGCGCTGTCAGCGTCCACGACGAGCGACTGCAGCGAGCGACTGACTCGAACTGTGGCCAAGGCGCCTGGCCAACTAAAACTGTCTGCCTTGGCTCGCTGGCTGGCTGGCTGGCTGCCCCATTCAGAAAAATAAAAAATTATATAGACCCGCTGCCGCACCACCGCCACCACCACCACCATCAATACCCAGCAAAGGCGACGGCAGCAGCAGCAGCAGGGTTGAAAATGCGCATGTCAGCAAAATGCGTGAGCATAACAACATATACAGGGTGCATTTCTTTGTGCTTGAGCATAATCCAAATACAGACTGATTTTGATTCTGATTGAGCGTAACGAGAAATAATTGGGGATAGCAAATAACAGGGTGTCTCGTGGGCAACAAGTCAACAGGAAGTAAACGGACTTTACTTGCTTGATGACATTAGTAAATACAGGGTGTCTGATGTTTTTAGATATTGCAATATTGCATGATACGATATTTTACCTCGACCTTATAGACAGTTTGTGCCCAAACAGGGTGTTTTTTGTGATATAAAATCATAACAGGGCGTCTCTTGTGTTAAAAAAACACTACATAGTGTCTGCTTAAGGTTTGTTTTTATTTCATAAACTAGACATAGCACAAGTTACAGGGTGTTTAATTAGCTCGAACACATCAGGCACGGCAGTGTATCCATCTTTTCACTTTGGCTTTATTTCATAAACATTAATTTCTCATTAATACTATCAATAATATATCGTTATCCAAACAGCGCTCCACCTCCTGCACCGCCCAGCACGCCAGCACCACCAAATCCGCCCACCACTTTCTTGTCGTAGCGTGCGCGAAAGCCGCCGCCGCCGAAGCCACCGCCGCCAAAGCCGCCATGTCCGAAGCCACCTTTGAAGCCGCCACCACCGAAGGCACGTCCCCTCACACGATAGGTTTCGCGATAGCTGCCGAAACCACCGCCGAAGCCGGCTGCACCACCACCCAGAAATCCACCGCCCAAGGCCAGCGCCTGCGGCTGCTGTTGTACTATGGGCACCTGCTGCACAATGGGCACTTGTTGCACCACCGGCACTTGCTGCACCACCGGCACCGTATTGATGCCACTCAAGCCGTAAGCCTCCAGCAACACAGCTGCACCACAAATCAGCAACAATTGGAGATAACAACTCATCTTGGATGTCGTGTTGATTACGTTCTGTGACGCCGGCGCAAACGTCGCAACGTATTTATGCGACATTTGAGTGGTGCGTCATGCAGCACCACAGCAAAAAAAAAAACCCCACCAACTTAGTTATGTTTGCATACGCATTAACTAAGCATTGGGTGGGTCTTCACTTACGCGTCTCTATGCACGTGGCTGGCAACCAAGACTGACCTTCACTCAGTTGTGATCGATGTGGTTGATGTGTGAATTACACTGAGAGAAATTATGCAGAGATTGGTATAGATAGATAGATGATTGATTGACTGATACTTAAAAGGTTAGGTTACAATTTTCTCTCAGTGTAAACCAACCTGCCGCTTATGAACATATTTCGAGCTGTATCTAAATGGAGTTAGCTTTCAGTGCTTGGGGAATTTCGGCATCCAGTTATTTGTGAATTGCTAAGGTAAATAGGCCTGCCACCATGCTGTGGGATGCGAACAGACGTGGCCCACTAATTAATTTGCATAAATAACGAGGCTGGCGGTGCTATTCCAATCAGTTGAGGTTCCAAAGATGCTGCGTGAAACGTTTTATTCGCTGATCTTCGCACTTGCCGTTGCCCAGCTGGAGGCCACGCCCATCGTTCACGAAGGCAATGAACTTGTGCGACAGACGCGGCACATCGGAGGTGGTTTCATAGGCGGTGGCATTGTGGGCGGTGGCATAGTGGCTGGTGGCGGCGGTGCTGGCGTTGGTGGTGGCTACATTGCACCACCCGTCATACAAACTGTGCCCGTGATTCAAACTGTGCCGATTATTACGACGGTGCCGGTGGTCTCCACTATATCTGCGGTGCCCAGCTATGGTGGTTACAGTGGTGGTTATGGCGGTGGCTTTGGAGGTGGCTTTGGAGGTGGCTATGGAGGTGGATACGGCGGTGGCTATGGTCGAAGTCTAGGTGGTGGCAGCTTTGTTGGAGGTGGCATTGGCTTTGCCAAGTTCAAAGGCATTGGCTTTGGCGGTTTTCTGGGCTAAATGCGAAGGTATTGAAATAAAGCTAAAAAATATATACATTGTATAACATATATACAATATCATATATTGATAAAAAACATATATATATATTTTTATGTATTTAAAAAAAGTGCTTTGTTTTATCATTGTATATTTTTTAGTTAAGAAACATGTGATTTATAAAGAAAGAAAGAAATTAATAAAATTAAAATTAAATATAATTGATATACATATGTATATTCTAAGAAAAATATTTTTAACTTTGTACATGTAATTCTCAAATTCTGAAATCTGGAATCTGGCTTAAAGTGGGTTCACTTTGTTGTTGGGCAGTTAGAAAAGAAAAGTAGAAAGCTACTTGCTAGAGTTGAAAGTGTGAGGTAATCAATTCTAGAAGATTTTAGAAGAACTCAAAGTTGGTTAGGGAGACTTTATCAAAGATTAGTTGGCAGTGCATCTTTAAAAGTGTGGAAGCATTGTGCAATTTTAGGTGTCTTAAATACATTCAATGTCTCATTCCATTCGTACATGATTTTGTTCTATTATTATTAATTAGTTATTATTCCTCTGTATGCAATTATAAGACTTAAACTTCATCAGCTCAGAGCATTCTAAAGCTAGATATTTTAAAATATAATCCACATATATATCATGCACATTTAAAAACCATTATATACAGATATAGATCTATATATACCCACATCTTCGAGCTCTCATTACTTTGATGATGCTGCAGTTTCTTTTAAGCTTTGCTGTTGCTGGTGTTGCTGTTATTCAAGTTTCATTTTATGTTTTCAGCTTTATTTGTTCGCTTAGCTAAATAAAAATACACAAATAACGCAACAACAACAACAAGCCTCATATGAGGCCATTCGTTAAAAAACAACTCGAGTCTTTTATGTGCAGTCGCCAAGTGCTGAGGCTGAGCATTAAATCAGATCGGCAGCAGTGCTTAAGAGAATGGTAGAAAAAGAGAGGGAGATTTTGGAATTTCAAGTACTGAGGATGAAAAAGAGGAAGAGAGAAAAAGACGAAGAGGAAAAGAGAGAGAGAGAGAGAGAGAGAAGATGATCTTGAAATTTAGAGTACAGAGCATGAATGAGAGAGCGTTAGATCTTGAAACTTCAAGTACAGGGCATGACAGTGAGAGAGAGAGAGAGGGGTTGCTAGAGAGAGATCTTTGAATCTCAAGTACTGTGGACACATATATAAAATTTCTAGAAAAACATCAATTGTGAGGGAAAAATGTATATATAATAGTACAAAAATATTTGAAAAAGTTATACTTCACTTAAAAATGCGACCAATGTATGTTGGCCCATAAGTATACCAATATCTCTTTAAATTTCATTTTTATAACACATATTCAAATCATACTTTACTCAAAAAATATCAGAAATTCATGAAAAGCCACGCATAAACATCAGAAAAAAATTTACAAATTGATTATAAGCCACACAGAAATCCCATTCTTCACAGCTGCCCATGCAAAGGTCGTTTAGTGTGGCACACATATGTAGCTCATATATCAGAGTAATACATCAAGTAACTCAGCCGCTGTCTACTCTACTGTTCTATTAAAGCTTCCGCATCCAACACCAATTTCTGCAGATTGGCTTCATTTCAAATTCAATTCAAAGTAAACAACTTAAAAGCCAAACACAACCCTCATCTAGTGGCTTTTAAGCGTAATTACTCTTTGGCTTTTGGTGGTGCGGAAAAAAAATAAAAAAACTAAAATATTAAAAATCCAAAGAATAAAAAACCTTTCAATGACAGTCAAGAAATGTTATTGAACCTCTCCTCTTTAGGTAATTCTCCTAATATTTGACTATAAATTGAAGCTCGACTCGGCGCGCAGTTTTAGTGGTTCATCGAATTCGATATGGAATACTTGAAGATTGGCCTGCTGCTGGGCATTTGTGTGCTACTATGTGGTGCAGTGGAACAGCAAGAGGTGCTGTCGCAGGTGGTGCAGGATCCGGAGGTACAAGTGGTGCAGGAGCCACAGGTGGAGCTGCTAACATCTGGCGATAATTCTCAAGCGGATGTGGTTGCAAATGCTACTGCGGATGCTGATAACACTGAGGGTGGTGCACGCAAAGTACGTCAATACTTTGGACCACCACCGCCGCCTTTCTATGGCGGAGTACCGCCACCCTACTATGGAGGCGGTGGCTACGGCGGCTTTGGCGGTGGCTTCGGCGGCGGCTACGGCTTTCAGCGCACACGTGTGGTTACGCGCACTCGCTATCGCGGTCGCTACGGTGGTTTCGGTGGTGGCTTTGGAGGCGCCGGCTTCTACGGCTAAAGTTTGCTCATGTCTATAGATATATATTTGATATTTGTGATATTCCATTGTGTGCGGCACAGCGATTGGCGTTGCCTCAATAAATATGTGTGATTTTTTATTATTTGTTTTTCGGCAAGTGATGTACGTTTTGATACCCTGTATTATATTTAAATTTGGCAAAGGGAGTTTTATGTGGGATTTTTAATGGAGTCATTAGAGAGGAAGCTGGAAGTATGTTATTATTATTTTAGGCACATATTTTGAGGGATTATAATATTCATTGATTTACTGAAACACATAAATATATACATATATATATAGTATATTGTATATTTATAAATATACCCGCTTATAGGGTATATACCAGTTCCCCTCTTTCATTCACTTGCCAACCCTATACTTGTTATGTTTGGCCTAACAGTTATGATTGTTCGCGATTTTATGATGAGAAAGTGGCCAAGCGCCATCTGGCCAGAGACGCGCCTATATAAATTTGCGAACGATTTCGACTCAGTTTTGATTCGAGCTTAAAATGTTGCGTATGATTTGCCTAATGCTGTTGCTGTCGCTGTTCCTAGTCGGCGTTTGCTGCTTAGATGAGCTGGAATACGATGCACAGGTGGCGCCTCCACATGTTGAGGGTAAGCATCAGTAGAAACCTCTCTCAATTTTAAACATTCTCTAAATTTCGTTCTAAATCTCTTTTCGTAGCCCCTCAACCACCGCTGAATCTGTGGCGTGGCTTCGTCTCTCAGTTCCATGAATTGTTTCGCAGTTGGCGCACCACCAAGGCACCACGCGTTCAATTGCGCAGCACCACGCCCGAAGCTGATGTGGACTATGATGCTCAGCCCGAGCTGCAGTATTATGGAGCCTTGAATCCGATTTATTTAACGCAAAATTTTTAGTTTTCCATTTTGCAATTTCTTATTTATTACAACTAGAATTTGTTATAAAATTTGATAATAAAAACTTATATTTAAGCCTAGAGCTATTAGAAGTGTTTGCCGAAGAGTCCCTTGAAGCTGCCTAGGCCGCCGCCGAAGCCATGTCCCAGTCCGCCGCCGAAGCCGTGACCGCCAAAGCCACCGCCAAAGCCATGACCCAAACCACCTAAGCCACCGAAGCCACCGAATTTGCCGCCGAGTCCGCCGCCGAAGCCACCGAGTCCCAGGCCACGTGCCACACGCTCGCTCTGCGGCTGCAGGTGCTCCACCTGCAGATCGCCATCCACATCGAGCAGATTCAGTGGTTCAAGCTCCAGCTCCACAGGCGCCGCCCAGCAACAAGCGATTAGGCAAAGGCTCAGCACGAGAAGTTTCATCTTGGTGGAGCTGTTAACTGATTTGTACTTAATCTGCAAGTGACGGAGAGCCGTGCTTATATATGCACAGCATTACTTCTGGCTGATCTATGGGCGGCTACGGCAGGGGCGTGGCTCGTGCGTGTAGCCGCTAATTGCGTGTGTCCACATTGCGACTTTATGCTTGCTTTTCATACCCAAATGTACTTTCATTCATTCATTCATATTTTTGACAGAGTCTTGAGCTCGCATCTTCTGTTAACACTGAAAAAAATTTGATTGTACTAATATACAAATTTAATCAAATTCCATGGAAGTTTGTTGGACATCTGTGGTATCAGAATCTCATTATAATAGTTTATTATTATATAAAATTTATTTATATAATTATTAAACAAAAAATTTATTAAGAAATATAAAAATAAATTTTAAAATATATAATTTTTTATTACAGTAAATATTTTACATACAGGTAGGTAATAATTAATACAATAATCTTAAGTACATTTACAGAGCATCTCGCTGTCGTCAAGCTCGGAATGGTCTCTAAAAGTTGGTGCTAAACTTGGATTGGGTTGGCTTAGCTTCTGGCTGTGGCACTGACTCTTGTTGTAGCTCTTTATCTGTCTTTGCCTCTGCATAGTTTGCTTAGGTCTTTAGCTGGTTGTCTGGCGTTTGGGGTTCGCTTACATCATGTTTGCATATGTTTTTACCGCCTGCCCATTGGCGGGATTTGGTCTTGAAACGTAATCCAATTGACCTTAGCCACAGTTGTGTATTTGATTAGATTTAGTAATCGATAAGAAGTGTTGATAAGGGGTAGAGAGAGAGAGATAGAAAGAGAGTAGAGCTATAGTTGATGTAGACAACTCTCGGCAATACCCTGGAATCAGTCTGGAATCAAGTCTTCCACTCTGCCTCACTCTTACCACATGTGTTGTAAATTGAAAGTTAAGCAGCTTTCTTTAACACTTTTATAAATTTATATATATATTTCAGTTTTAACATAGTTTCTGGCTAATAATTTATTACGCTAATTGGCAGTTGAGTTGCTTAACATCTCGTTTGGCGCAGCATCAGACGCCTCTTACGATGTCGTCGCACGAATTTCTTGTAGCCGTTCTTCCTCTTGTTGCTGTTGTTGTTCGTGTGGGATCTGCTGCTGCTCCACCAGCTGAGTCGGTGCTTCTCCAGGTGTGGAGTTAGCATCTTTTGACTTATGCGCGGTCTGCGAACTTGATCCTGAACGAAAGCACGAGACCAGGCAACGGGATCCAAGCTGGCATCGTAGCCAGCATCGTTCCGCTGCCACCAGGGCATGGCCATTCCCATTCCCAGTTGGAGCAGCAGCATTAGCAGCAACAGCAGACAGCTGCCAACGGTCGTCACTGATGAGTTGAGCATTCCAAGTGTGTGAGTGCGTGTCCTACTTGGCTGGCGTTGAATAAGAAACTGTTGCACGGCAGGCGGAACGAGTTGCGTCTTATATGAGCCGCAGCGCAGCCGAAATCCACTCCAGACTCTGCTCGGGCTCTACTTTCCTAGGCAAATGCTACAAAGTCTTCTGCAAACATACCTTTTGCATGCTGCACATGGCTTTCGAGCGCATTTACAGATTAACTGTGTCATACCTGAGTCGCACACATATACACACACACTCACTCACACACACACACACCTGTATAAACTCTCTGCTAGGTAAAATTGTTGCGCAGGTCAGAAATGTGTTTGGTCTCAGTTTACAAATCTCCGTCAAATCTGTGCTGTAAATCTCCTTCAATAACTCAAGCTGTTATAAATCATAAAAGTAAAAGACAAAAATCTGTTTTAGAGCTCAATTAGGAGTCGATTTAAGTTGGGGCATAAAAGAACAGCTGGAAACTCGTCTGCAAGGCTGGGAAATGAGCAAAAATTGCATTGAATGAATTTTTTTGAATTTCTTTTTTTATGGATGGCAACAATTGAAAGTGGGTCACATGAGGGTAGAGGGTAGATGGGTTGAGTGGAAGATTATGTTACGGGCATGGGTAGAGACATGTGAGGTATATAAGGAGAATATAATTATATGTAGTAGATAATACTGTTGCTTGGAGTAAATTTGCGAAATTTATAGAGTCTAGGGTAAAAAGTCTATAGAGTTTGTGGAATTTACAGAGTCATTGGGTACGCAGTGTCGATAAAGTCTATTGAATTTATATAGCTATTAGCATCTACAGAAGTAATGCTAGTTCTTATTGATACTAGAGTCTCATATCAGATTTACAGGGTATCTCTAAGACGCATATACTCCATAGGTTAGTTATTTTTTACTTCAATCAGTTGAAATTCAGTTTGAACTTTGTTTACTTATTCACTCTTCACTCAATCAGCTTTGTTTAGGGTATCTCTTAGTCGCACAGTTCTAGTTACCACAGTTTTCTATGCCATCTCTTAATCAAAACCCTTTCTGGAGACACTTTCATTCATCCCGATGCCCGCTTACCCTTAGCTAAATGCCGTAATAAACCACAGCAACAGGTAGCACAACCTAGCCCAGCTACATTCTGCCCATTGAAAACGGTTAAACAGGGTATATATACAAAAACGGAACGGTTTATAGCTGCTAATGTTTCCATGTAAAACAACATGTGCCATTGTGCCCAGCTGAACAAAGGAACTCTAAAAATTTCACTTTCTAAAGAGCCAATTGCCAAGTGACTAACAAATTAGAGCTCTCTCTTTCTCTCTCTCTCTCTCTCTCTCTCTCTCTCTCTGTGTGCCTGCATTGAGTGTCTTGGTCAACACTTCTGCCACATCTTAAACTTGGTTTTCGTCTTGCACTTGACACTCAACTCAACTCAGCTAGAGACAACCCAACCTAATCCAATCCAACTCGACTCCACTCGGCTGTCAGCACAATTAGCGACTCTTTGCCTTTTGGGACAATTGTGAAATATGCCCGAGTCGCGAAACTAGTTAACGGCGACAACAACTCAACTGGACAGGGTTTAAGCCAAGTCCCAGTTAAGAGCAACTACTCCAAAGAGTCCCAATTAACCAGCAACCGCTTGAGCCCCAAGTGCCCGGTTAATCCACTTTCCAGCTTTCCAGCTTTCCAGTTGTGGACAGTTGCATAAAAGCAGCAACTGTTGCCAGTTGCAGTCGCAGTGAGCGAACAAAGTTCTATACACGATGAGCTGCAAGTCTGTGCTGCTGCTTTGCCTCAGTCTCTGCCTGATCCTGGCCAGCTTTGCGGCGCAGCAGAGACGCGTGGGCGTGCTGCCCAATCACTTTGTGGGCAAGGGCGCCTACACGCTAGCTGCCAAGCGACATCAACCACTGCAGCAACTGCAGCAGCAGCAGAAACATCGACAACAGCAACAGTTGCAGCTGCAGCAGCAACAGTTGCAACAGTTGCAGCAACGCCGGCAACTCTTCCAGTGGGCAACGATGTACAAGAAATTCCATTAAATGTTCGCACTTTATATATTTTAGCTAAATAAATTAAATAAATAATTGGAAGAATTTGAGTTATTTGAGATTAAAAGTGCATGGCCATCGCATCGCCGCCGAAGAAGCCCTGCATGGGTGCCAGGCCGAGGGGCGCACCTGGTTGGCCGTAGATGCCAGCCTGAGCTGGGACTAGGCCGGGTGCGTTGGCCACGCCAATGATGTTGTCCAGCGTCGACTGTGGGCCAAAGCCAGGCATGGGCTGCGGGCTGCCGTAGAACGGATTGCCGTACATGAAGCCAGCGCTGGGATAGCCGCCAGATACTGCTCCGAAACCCGCGCCGAAGCCAGCGCCGGGCATAGGTGCGCCCAGGCCGGCGCCAAAGCCAATGCCAGGCGCAGCTCCAATGCCAGCGCCAATTCCTGCTCCATATCCAGCGCCAGGCATGATGCCAGCTCCAAAGCCTAGACCAGCCCCAGACAGACCCAGACCCAGGCCCATGTTGGCATCGCCGGGATAGCCATTGGCAATGCCCGCCTGCAGGCCGAAGGGCGACATCAGGTTGGGATAGTTGGGATAGCGTGCCAGCTGCATGTTGCCAACCATGCCCAGAGCCATCTGATTCATGGGCAGCGCGCCGCCCACGCTCATCGAGGCCGGCGTCATGTTCGCTGTGCCCGCCGTCGCCATCATCTTGACATCCGCCTCGGCCTGGCCTGGCGTCAGCATCTTCATATTCCGCTGCTCACGCGCCTCCTCCTTGACGGGCACAGCCAGGCAGCTGCCCAGCAGCAGCAGCGCTAGCATCAGCAGGGATCTCTGTGCGGCAATCGACTTCATTTTGCTTGGCTTCGACTTGTGTTCGACGACTGTTTGCTTCCGGCACGGTAAAGTCGCTTTTTATGCTGAGGGGGCGCTGAAAAAAAAAACTTTCTATTGCAGTTTTCAGTTTTCTATTTGGCTCATAAAACGGTTTTATGACAGTAGCAAAATATATACATATATATCTCTGTGTATTACTGAAGTTCCGCTGAGAGCAACTCTGACTCTGTCTCTGGCTCTGACTCTGGGTCTGCGTTTTGTAATCTCTTTATAAACAATTCGCACATTTTGGCTAATGGCAAACGCAAATAAGGTGCTAAATGTCTCAGTCGATGGCATAAAATTATTACGAAGCAAAGTGAAATGCGCCGTGGCCTCTGTTGAATGCTTTGTAAACGAAAGACTTAGGCAACGAACTTGACTTTTTTCTGTTGATTTCCTTACCTAGCCTGAAAGTATGTCATGATTTTTAGCTCTGATTTTGTAGCTTGTGATTCATGAGTTTTAATTTCCATGCAAAATTTTTATGACTAATTTATAGTTTTCTGTTTAGGGTGATTTTATGACTGACCGCGAGCATCGTTAGCGAAATATAAAAATCTTTAACTTAAACTAGATTTTGATTTGGCAGAAAACAATTGGAGCGCTTTGTTCGTTGGATGTTTGCAAAAGTTATCGTGTTTTAATTGCATTTTGAGGTCCATATAGTTCAAGTTTGTGGAGTTTAAGAAGGTTGAATTTGATATTAGAGCTTAGAAGATCGTATATGGCTCTGCCTATGTGGGACATGGTAAGTGGAGGAGATAATCTCTGAAGTCTTTGGCCATGAATGAAATTTGGAGTAGATTTTTTTTTATTTTTCTTATAATTTTATAATCTTTCGTTGTTTTATCATTGCATCTATAGAATGCAGTTGTCATATGTTAACAACTGCAATACAATGTATAGCAAGGCAGACCACTTGTTTAAAATGTTTTTCTCTCAATAATTTAACACTTAACTCGACTAAAGTGTTTAGCCTTTCAGCTTCTTAGAGATCGACGCGTTCATACACACGGACAGACGAACACCGATAGACAGATAGACGGACGGACAGGCCGACAGACAGGGCTCAGTCGACTCAGTTTGTCTCCTTGATGAAGAATATTTATACTTAATAGCCTCTGCCACGCCTCCCTCCTTACATATTACAGCCTGATTTCCCATTTTAAGTTATTTTAATAATGGGATCTAAAGTTTCTCGCAACATGTAGTCTATCTGCATTAATTTTTTTCATTTCATAGGACAATGGATGATGCAACATAGCATCGTGTACTTAATAGAGAATCAGCTTAAGTTACTAAGGGCAATGACAACTTACTAAGGTTTAGTCAGCGGCAAGCTAAGATGTAGTCGAGCTCTGTTGCTCTATTCTCTGTTGTTAGTTGCTACATAATCTATGTATGGCATCTTGAAGGTTATTTGAAGGTAATTTAATAAGTAAATAAGAAATTTCATGTGACAATACAGCTACTGTCTAGGAATGTCGCCTGAGCTCTTATTGTAAACACTGTACATTGATCATTGATCAGTCATCAATCAATGACTCATGTAGTCTTCCTTTTACTATGACTCAGAAGAACACTTGATATCTATATTATAAGACCTTTTATTTATTTTTAGAACTAAAAACTGAACACTTCAAATATTTCAATCAGTCCCTAATCGGACTAGCTCTATCATTTTAATGATCTCTTTCAGGGCTCAACAGGTAAAGCAGAGCAGGCCACGAAAAAGGTTTCGTAATTCAATATTTAGCTACCGAAAACCATGTCCCCCCGTAGAAAAAAATTTAATTTCCATTTAATTTAATATTCTTAATTTCTTTATTTTCATATATTACACATAATAATAAATAAATAATTGTCGTATTTTTTAGCACCTGCACGAATAGCTTACAGACTATAGGTATTACTTATATATCAACTACATCTGCTGTCTCTTATTCAATCAGGTCTTTGAATTATTTGCCAAAGTAATCTCTTTCTTCCTCGGGCTCTGTATCCTTGCGAGCATCGTAACTGTAGTCATAGCCCGAATAGCTGCGACGATGTGCGTCCAGGGAATTGGGATTGCTGTGATAGCTGTAGACCACCTTGCTGGGATAGCAGATATAATAGTCTCCATGATAGCTGGCGCGCTTCTCTCTCACAGGCTGCCCACTGAGATCGTAGGCAGAATTGATGGCCTGATAGGGATTGTTGGCAGGTGTGGCTTGGATAAGGCAGACTGTAGCCAGAACAAGTGAAAGGATTAGCGTGCACTTCATCTTGAGTTGTGAATTTGTAGAGTATGGGATGTGGTTGCTGCTGTTATTGCTGATATTGCTGGTGTGCTCCAGTTGAGGCTCCTTTTGTTTCTGTTGGGCAGCTGTCGGCGCTCAACTCATTTTATACGAGCAATCGCTAATTTTTGTGACAGACCGTCGGACGGAGACGCCTCATTCCGTTTGATTAGCACCTGGGTAACATTTCCGTCCAACTTTAAAGGGGGATGTTCGAATGACGTCGAAAACTGAGCTGAGCGAAGCTGAGCTGGAAGTTGATCCATGAGTTTGGTATTTATTAACGCCCAATTTGCAGCTTGATTGTTTTTTATGACTGTTGCGGTAGGCGCTGTGAATCAACAGATTTTCAATAGTATTTTTATCTACTGGATCTTTACAATTGTGATAAATAGGAAATGCTTTTTTATACATGATATTATAGAGAATGATTAAATAGGTAAACATAGAATAGGCGTGACAGGTTGCATTAGGCATATACATATACATATATACATACATCTTTCTTGATGTCCTCAGATGATTTGAATTGATCTAGCTGTAACTATCTGCGCATTTCTCCTTCTGTCTAGTTATATAGTTGTTTATTTGTCCGTCTGTCTGCTTAGCTTCTGTTTGTCCGTCCGATGCTTCATCTCTTCAATTGTCCGTCCTCCGTCCGACCGTTCGATCGCCCGTCTGTGACTGTCCGTCTCTCTATCCGAATGTCCGTCTGCCTGATTTTCCGTCTCTCCGTTCGATCGTCCACCTTTCTATCCATCCACCCGTCTGATCGTCTGACTGTTCGTCCCTCCGTTCGATCGTCCGCCTCTCTATATCCACCCATCTGATCGTCCGTCTGTCTTTCCGATCATTGCCCTTGTCCATTCATCCACTCGACTTTCCGTTTCTTTGACCGACTTTCCATTGCCCTAGTTATTTGCACACCTGCCTCTCCGTCCTCCATCTTTCTGACATGTTTATCTACTATCGCTCAATGAATGTTCAAAGGCACCCTCGACGACAGCTCTTTACAGATATCATAGCATCTCAGAGTCATGTACTCATTCCCAGAACACTTACTGACTTGTTTTCAATATAGAACCCAATTCAGTGACCGACTCTAAGTTTAGCTTGTGTTTATTTGCGTTTGCTGTTGTTGCTCGTTAAAAAATAAATAGATGCTAATTGGTTATTTGTCATTAATCACATTTCCGTGTAATTTTCATATTACAGCAGATTGGAAAATATTTGACAATAATTTGAGAATTCATTAGTCCAATGAGAGAGGAGGCTGGGTTGGGCTAGGCTCGGTATGTCGTAGCAGCTTGGCTGCATATTTGTTATAAATATTTACGAATTCTGAACTTAAGAATTTAAACAAATATTTTGCAAAAAAATGTGTGTTATCAATCAAAACTTTGATGTGTGTTTTATTAATTAAATTGATTATATCTGGTTACAGACTCTGCTCGAAAGGAAAATAACTTGATAATACGCGTTAAGTTCAGGTTCAATAAACCAGATATTCAGGCTATAAATATATAATACATATGAATATAATATATATAAATAATATGTGTTAATGTATATACATATATTTAATTGTTATTTTTTTGTAAAAATTATTAAATTTATTATTTATTTATTTAATTCACAAATGTCAACCGCAATAACATTTTTAACTTAACCCTAACAAAAAACAATTATTCATGATTAATTTATAAATCATTTATCACTTCCTTTTTTTTTGCGAAAAATTTCTTGACGTCAATTTCGATTATTAATTTTAAATAGTAACGAATGCAAAGTCCAATTGAAATTCGAAAAAGTCCCTGAAAATTACAGAGTCCAAGTTTCAGGTATATATAGTCTGTATATAATATAAATAATACATATATATCATACATATATCATAATCATAAAGTCAATTAATACAATTTATGGAATATTTTTTGGTACTTTTCTATTTTTATTTTATCATAATTTATTTTTCTAAAAATATAATCTTCAATTCGATACGATTTTTTGTTTTGTTTTTTTTTTTTTGATTAATACTATTATTGTTAATGGCAAAATTTGTTGTTGTTGACTCTGTTTATTTTTTGTTGTTTGGAAACCGGTTTGTGGAAGGCGTCAACAGCTGAGCTATATATTTAGCATCTTCCCAACGACAGAAACCGTGCCCCCTTAATCTTCCATAACCGTGTTAAGCTCTTTTCACGTTTTGTTATCTGCTCTTTGTTAACCCAAAGTGTAAGGGGTGTATTTGTTTTACATACTATCATAAAGTGAAGAGTGTAAATAGGAATTCTTTGTCATGTTAACTATGAACACGCCTGCCGAAGAGTTCATAAGAGTATATTGGCTTTCAGATTTTTTAGCTTTGTTGAAGATAGATAATTGATAACAACGATAATTAATTCATTTAATTTCCAAGGGAATATCTGTTATATTTGCTACGAGCGCGCATTACGCAATCATTTGATCATTTTCATTTTCTAAGTTTAAGTGTGAGCATGTTTTACAGCACTCTTCAAACTCTTTTGAGGATTTCATAAACTGATTTTAAAATAAATAAACTTCTTCTTCTATTTGTTGGCCCATGAGCGAGTATTGCGCAGTCGGTTTATACTTAATGTTTATTAAATTTAATTTCGTTTCATTATACATTAACATTCGGTTTTTTTTATTTGCCAAGACCTAAACCAAAAGAACCAGCGCTGGACGAGGACATTGCATAGCTCCCTCCAAAGCCACCGCCGTACCTGCCTGGATAGCCACCGCCGAAACCGCCTGGATAGCCACCGCCGAAACCGCCTGGATAACCACCGCCGTAGCCGCCTGGGTAGCCACCGTAACCTCCGAAGCCACGTCTGAAACCACCATAGCCGCCATAGCCGCCACCTCCGAAACCACGACCGAAGCCACCGCCGCAGCAGAAACCACGAGCCTCACGTCCACCATCCGCATCATTCACGGGCTGAGCATCCACCTCTCCGAGCGTCAGCTGCTGTGGCTGCTCCTTCTGCTCCACCTCCGGCAACGCTGGATGAGCCCATGCCAGGCTTAAGGCCAGACAGTAGACGAGCGCCAAAACCACAAATTGTTTCATGTTTAGATCTGCAATTGCTTCTATTTGGGTTCTTTCGATTGCCGAGATCTTTTATAGTCGACGATATTTGAAGCGGGGATGCACCAAAAGAGAACAACTATGCAAATCCGATTGGTTCATCCTGCCAGACGAATCATTAGCTTCAAGCATCTATCATTATTTTTGTTTTCGAATTGTTTCTCGTTTTTCGTTTTCGATGATTTCATTAGAACTTGTAAACGGAATTCCCAGACCCCCAAGGCACTTGTTTCGGGTGCCCCCGCATTGGGAGCTCACTTTGGACCCCATTCATTAGCTTTGGCTAGCGCCAAAGATCTACATTGTTGCAAAGCAATAGCTTCTCACACAGTTTCAATAAACAAAAATCCTCTTCAGCTGGGGACTCACTGAAGAAACACCCTATAAAATTGAAATGCTAGAGAGGTTGTTTAACTTGCTTAAAATTGAGTATGGTTATCTAGATCAGAGCTTGGACAAAGTACTACTGTTAAAGAACATAAAATGTTTAATATAAAAATCTTATTCTCATAGGTATTTATTTTGTTAATACCCTGTATTTAAAGGAAATGAAGACGTAGTTGAAGTGTAGAAAAAAATCTAGAAACAATCATACTAGTTTTATCTTGGTTATCTAAAGTTTTCCTCTATCTTTGTCTCACATTTCTTTTCATTATATTTTACAGGGTATTTTGCCGTAGTACACTATATCTTTCTTTTTTTTTAGTTTAATATTGTTTTTACTCGTCAACACTTAAAACACCGTCAGCGATAATCGAAAATAATTAAAAACTTGTTGAGACTTCTGATCACTGACCTTTCATATTGTTTGCAGAACTGCGCAGTTAGGAGATCTTTTCGACGTCTACTTGTATCGATAATTTTTGTTGTCTATTATTTTTCTTTTTATGGCATGAAATACCAGTTTTTGTTTCTAGATACATTTTTATTTAGAGTGTTCAATTTGTTTTTGTTTTCTTGTCTCCCAAAACAAGTGCCGTGAGGCGTTATGAACTTATCTAATTATCTTTTAATTACTAAGAACTAGTGAACATTTAATAGATTATTTTTATGTATTTAAATAGATTTAGAAATTGGAAAGTTCAGTTACAGTTTTTTTTTTTTTAATTTGTTTATAGAATTTTAAACAAAATCCGTGAAATATTTTTTAATAGCATTGAATATTATTTTTACAAAAAAATCTATATCCAAAGCATATTTTTAGGCTTCCGCAAAGTTTACACCATAAATTTTTCTTATGTAGCAAATATGCTTTCTGGCATATGCATGTGTTAGCACACGATCTTTGTAAAGTTTTCGCTCAGTGTACATCAAATTAAAAAAAAATTATATTTCAACAAATATTTAGGCAAAACATGAGTCAAATTAATGAGACAACAAAATGAGAACCGGTTGATATATAGCTACTCTGCCCAAACATCAACTGACGCTGAGATGACACAAAAAAAAGAGAAAAAGATGATTAAAAATAGAAGATAATTGTAGGATCACATGATAATCAAGTTAGATTGCACGTGATAATACATTCATTCAAAGCATTTTCCCACAGTTGCATTTTTTCTACAACTCGGTTAACGAACTCCATATAGAGGATATTTTATTAATTACATGCAAAGCTTAAATGATTTATGAATTAACTTTGGTTTGATTGGTTCGGGCATATAATTAAAAATAAACTGAAACTTCCATCTTCTTTATATATCTCATCTAATATCATAATATCATCTTTAAGTCAAGTACTTGTTTTGTTTACCCAGTTTATGGGATATTTCTGCTGAAAGTAAACATAATTTTAGAATTATAAAAATACTTTAAGTCATATTTCATATTATTCTGGCTCATCCACAATGCAAACAAGTTCCACAAACTTTTGAAAACCCCGCGGAAGTGAGCAGAAAAAAACAATAATAACACATTAACGGTGTGAAACAGTTTTTGTATGCCCATTGAAAGTGATTTGAATAGGGTATGCTGATTTTTGATAAGCCGATAAGTAAGAGTGTTAAATATAAGATGAAGGGTACATGTGTGAGTATTTATGGTTAAATAAAACAAATAAAACATAACAAAAAGATCTCTTTAGATATATTTAATAATATATACATCATAATATTAAGTATTTCTTTGCTCTATACACAAATTTAGGTCAAGTTTCGTTATACCTTACACAAATTTATGTTATCTAAGTCTCAATATACTTTACAGAGTTTATAAACTGAGCAAAGACCTCCCACACATGGCCTCAAATCAAAGTTTGTTCACTTAAATCCACATTTGATTAGCTTTAAGTTATTTACACAGTATCTGTTAGTCGTGTTTTGTTAGTTTTATCTTTTTTTCTTCATTGTTACCCATTTGGTCAATATTTGCTGAGACGTGTAGCAAGGTCAATGTCAGTCGGCGTCTGCAGCCGTTGGAGCATGCGTGAAAGCATGGAAACCAGTCCATGACGCGATTTCAGCGCGTTTCCGAAGCGTTTTGCGCGCGTTTCTTACTTTGCGTGTGCGTAAGGCGAGTTTCCGTTGTGAATTTTGGCAACTTTTTGGATGCGCCGAAGGTCTGCCAGTTTCCGTAACACATTTGGCCAACAATAGTTGCTATGGGGCGTGGTCGTCTCTATATCTCTTGTGCATATATAAAACTACATCAGCTGAAGTGCCGCAGTTTTAGTTTGAATTCGATCGTCGCCTGAGTCAAGTTTGTAGAATGGATTTGCGTTCGCGTTTGTGTCTGCTGGTGATATGCCTCGCTCTGGTGGCGGCTGAGAAGAGCAAATCGAAGGGGGATCGGCCTCAGGGACGCACTTTGGGTCTGTTAACGCCGCTGCTGCTCGGCGCTGGGGCGGCTCCCCTCTACGATGTGCCAGTGGTACCCGTTGGCGGCGTAAGCTCCGGAGGCAGTGGTGCAGGCACACAGTCGGATCAGTACTATGGCGGTGGAGCTGTAGGTGGAGGCGGCTATCCGGGCTATGGCAATTACTATGGTTACAGGCCAAGCTATGGCTATGGCTATCCCAACTTTGGCTTGGCCTATCCAGGCTATGCCAACTACTTCGGCTATCCGGGCTACGGCTACAATAGACCCTACTACAACTACAACAACTATGCCGGCTACCAGCGACCCGTACAATATCCAGGCAGCTACTACGGCTATCGGCCCAACTACAATAACTACGGTAGCTATGGCAGCCAAGGAAACTATGGTAACCAGGGCAACCTAGGCAACCTAGCCAACTATGGCAATAGACCCGCTGCCTATCCCTCGCCAGTCAGCGCCAATCCCAGCTCTGGCAGCTCGCCAGCAGGTACTGGCTCACAGCTAAGCACCGCGCAGGCCTCACAAATCGCTGGGCTGCTGGGTCAAGCTCTGGGCAGCAGCTTGCGTCCACTTTTGGCCAATGGTGGAGGTGGCGGAGCAGGTGGTGCAGGAGCTGGCATCAATGCACAGGCACTAAGCAGTCTATTAAACATGTTAGGCTAAGCTTAGACTTTAAGTGATTAACATAGTATTTGTAGACTAAGTCTGTTATATTATTTAAAAAAGAAATACTTTTATTCATTTGCTAATGAAACGTTGTTATTGCATTTAGATTAATTGTTTAATGTTTATAAAATATTATAATGATATATGTATAAAGATTATAGCATGACTTATAATTGTTTAATTTCTCTTAAATTTTTGTAGATTTAAAGCGAGTTGAATGAACTCAAATTGTGATACATTTTGAAGCATGGGCAGCATTGGTAGCCCAGCAAATTTATCGATAAAAGTTCGCTTTTTTATCGCTTTCAAATATTAGCTGGCTTAAGCATAATATTCGACATATTGAATATATTTGTTGCTTTTTAATGACAGCCTAAAAGTATGTGCTCGATTTCAAGCTCACACATGTTTGCTAATTGATTTAATTAGAATTTAAGTACATTTTATTGACTCTTGAGAGCGAAATTCTATTCTAGGAACTTTTTGGTTCTGCTGTGATATGTGTGGCTTGTTTGCTTGCAGCTCAAACAAAGCCGCCAGAATGCAGACTCATTCAGTCAATGAATCTGGCTAAATTGTGGGTGTAAATAAAACTAATTGTAAATGCAAAGTGCAAGACTTGGGCCAGGAGTATAAAACTGGCAATTGGCCAGCAATTGGCAGACAGTTCACAATGAAGCTGTGCATTTTGTTTTTGGTGATTGCAATTATTGGTTGGGCCTGTGCCTTGCCAGCTCCAATTACGCTGGAGCAGATGGAGATGGAGCTGCAGCAATTGGACACCAAGGACAAGGACAAGGAGAAGGAGTCGGTAGCTACCTTGAAGGATGATGCTGATGTGGGCACTCAACATTCAGTCGAAGGAGCACGTAAACTACGCCACATATTCGGCGGGCCTTGGAGGCCTACCTATACCTACTTTCCCCAACCACCCGTTGTATATGACTTTTATAATTATCATGACTGTTGGTGGCGGCGCTGGTAAATCTAGTGGACTGGTCTCTCGATGCGGAAAATTGATAAAACGATTGGATACGATTACGGAAATAATCTAGATTTATACTGCCAAAATTATAATGGAATTTTTAAATTTTTGAAATATTTTAAATTTATTTGCATTTTTTTTTTAAATTTAATAATTGCTTTTGTAATATAATTAAAATCTTTTGAACATATACTACAATCTCTGAAGTACTTATTACCTTTCAACATATATGATATATCATATATCATATAAATTATAAAATAGTTAAAATAACTCAGATCATAGATAACATCTCATACAAAAAGCCTGCACCTTTATTTGAAAGGTTAATAGCGGGGTCAGCTCCGTCACTTACTTGATTAACTATTCAATTTTGAAGTTTGCTAATTGTGATTTCACAAGATTATTCAACACCTAGTCATTGCAAAACGATTTTGCTGATCATCTAGAAAGGTGTTAATTGACGCCAGACTAGAAGGGAATCACAGCAAAGCTTGAGATGTTGATCGAGCAGACGAAAATTTTGCAAGATCATTATCAATATTTAAACAGAGTCTACAAGAGTGGGAGTAGATGCGTTTCATTGATGAAATGAAAATTATTTGACTATAAATATATTAATGATCATCTTTATATAAACTTACTATCATCATCTGTATCATTCTCCACTCCATTCCAGAGTATTTTATAGTCGACACTTGCCTGCTTAGCCTGAGCTTAACGTCTTCATTAGTGTAGACTAGTTTCTATATCGAAACAGCATCTAACGAATATTCACACCTACTTAATTTGCTACTACTTTTTGCATTCGACATGATGTCGAACGGTATTTTATTATTAAATAATAACTAAGGCAGGTCTAGTTAGCGAGTCAAGGCTGATCCCAAATTTACTGATCTGATTTTATGTGTATATACTTTATATATATTTATATTCATTCTGATGCCAAATCGCCTCCATTTGGGCAGCGCGACGTCGCCGTTCTTTGCGCTCCTCAATCTGATAGAGCTGCGATTGCTTGGTAGCCAGCAGTATTTGCCTAGTTTCCTCGTGACGATGCTCCTCAGAGTTTTCGCTGCAAGTGAGAGTCAAGTGATCTTTCGTAGGAAATGCCTATTGCATGAAATTTAGCTGACTCACATCTCACGCTGCTGTTGCTTGAGTTCAAGCAGCTGGCGCTCCGCTGCCTCCTGCCTCATCAGCGACATTTGTATCCATTCAATGCGCTGATTCTGAGCTAAGTCGAGACGTGCTTGCTGCAGCACCGCCAGCTCCTCCTCCAGCTGGAGCTCCTCGTTGTGCAGCTGGTGAGCGAGCAGATGACGTCGTCTATCCAAATCTTCTTCACATTCAGCTAGCTTACGTCCTACACTGCACTCAATCTGGGTATTTCGGTTGCGTCGATTGGTTCGATTCAGAAACTCGGTTACATGCATTTTCAGACTTTTGATTGTTTGGTCGTTGAGTGGACTCGATGAGCCTTGGTAACGGCATAAAGAACGTGCAGTGCAAGTGAATACTCGTTTGGTTATGTTACTGCTCTGTTAGCTTTAAATCTATGTAACGATAGAGAAAGGGAGAGAATGGACGTATGCAGATAGAATATACGAACTAGACTAGATGCATAAAATATATGGTACAATTTCATTGCATATCTATGAATATTTTCCCATACTAATTTGATGATTCCCAAAGTTAAAGCTCAAATACTACATATTTAACCATTGGAAGCTGTAATAGAGTATTTATTGTATACGTATATGTATGCTTTCGAATATTTAATTGCAATAGCAATTTGAATAAAAATTTAATTTTTTTAGGCGAGGTGGAGCATACGTACTTAGACCCTAATGCATCCCCCCGAGACTAATTAATTGTGTGTACCATCAAATTATGGGTATTCCCACGAAGCGTAGACAACAATTAATCAAGCCAAATCCTCAATAAATAGATCTCGTATTACACTGGTTGGATCAGTAGAAAATTACATTTCAATCGGGAAGATGCGCCTAACATTATTGCTGCTGCTGCTTGTGGCCGTTGTCTGCCTAACGGTGGCCTATGGCCAGCCACTGGAGGATAATTCAGCTCAGGATAATAACAACGAGTTATCGCTGCTAAGTCTGGCCGATCAGGGCGAACAACACGGAAACGAAGGCGGCAGAGATGTGCGTGCGTTTTTCTATGGACGTAGAGGATATGGACGTGGTTACTATGGCCGTGGTGGCTATGGACGTGGCTATGGCTATGGTGGCTATAAACGTGGTGGCTATGGACGTGGCTGCAATGTATGTGGTGGCTATGGCTATGGGCGCTAATTTCAAAAGTGGATTTGCATCATTATAACACAATTATAAATATTATGTAATACAATTTGGAAATGATTGAAAGTAAAGTTATACATTGAAAATTATTAATTGATTTTCGAAAAATATAGTGAAAATGTTAAAGAACGTGACTTACAGATACCCTGTGCCCAGTGAAGAGCTCTCATATCAAGCATTCAAGCTAGTCTTTTACTTATTCCAACGTGCAATCGATTTTTATCGATTTACTAAGAGCACTGCAATTCAATGTTGCTTGAAAGCGGACGGATAGATAGACGGGGAGTGTTAGAACGACTCGGCTCTGATTCAAATAATTTCTTAAAAATTGAATTGATTTGCTAATATTGTCGGTCTCAATTCGTATAGGTTAACCGTTATTAATTTACTTTTAATTCTATGCAAAGCCTTACTCATAAATTGGAATTGTTAATTAGTATTTGGGCGCAGCTAATAAAGTACAGCTTATTTGAAGTATATCACAATTCAGCTTTGGAAACGAGTTTAGCTCTTTGGTTCTCCAATTATTCATTTAACAAATTTACATTACAAAAAACTGATATATACTTATGTCGCTTGGAGATCAGCAACGCTATGCACAATTTGAGTTTTACGTTTGAGCTAATTTGTTTTGATATTTTGGATCTTTTCGCTCCATAATAATGCATCAGCGTGTCATAGCAAACAATTCACGATTATGTGCGAATTTCGAGTGTTTACCTATTGGACTTTTGACTTTGGCCGTACTTACGTATTCCGTAGTCATAGTATGCTAATTGTGCATAGATATACAATAGCAAATGACTTGTTGTTTTCTATTCAAGAAGCTTATTTGGCAATGTTGACTTATGTCACTTTACAACACTCTTTCTTGATTATTTAATTTATGGATACTGATTACTTCAATAATATAATAATAGTCGTAATAGTAGTAGTGGGTGAAGTATAGTAGTAATAGTAATAGTAGTAATAGTAGTAGTAGCATTAACAATAGTAATAGTAGTGTTATTAACAGTAGTAGTATTATCAATAGTAGTAGTAGTATTATTAATAGTAGTAGTAGTAGTATCATTAGAAGTAGTAGTAGTATTATCAATAGTAGTAGTAGTAGTATCATTAGTAGTAGTAGTAGTAGTAGTATTATCAAACGGATACAGGTTTTGCAGAATCGAGTGCTAAGACAAATAACTAACTGCCCTTGGTATGTACGCGGTACTACACTCCATAGAGACCTCAAACTACTTACAATAGAAGAGCAAATTGGAAGACATACAAGCAGGTACAGCGAAAGATTACTGAGACACCGCAGCCTACTCGCCAGAGGTCTCCTTCCTGCCAGACCTCTAAGAAGACTCAAACGGCAAGGTTTTGCCAAGACGATTCAAAGTCAGTGATACAACCTTCATTGAATTCCTCGTACTATAATCGAGGTTTGGTCCAAATTAAACTTTTATTAAATTGTGTTGTTAAGGTATAATTATGATTGTACAGATTCTACACTTAATAAATAAGTCCAAAGTAAGTAGTATTATCAATAGTAGTAGTAGTAGTATCATTAGTAGTAGTAGTAGTAGTAGTATTATCAATAGTAGTACTATTAGTAAGAAAGCCTTTTAAGATTTATACAACACAAACTGTTCGAATAGTCCATCTCTTTCTACACACTTACAACACTGACTACTCGAGCAGCTCGTTTGTCTCTAACCCTTTACAACACTTACATTAGCATAATTAATGAGGAGATGGCCCTCATTAAGTGGGCATTGCTCAGTGATTTGCTTAGATGCAATAACAAGAGTTAAAACCCAAAAAAAAATAACAAACATCAAAATCACAGTCGCAGGCAGAACAGGTGTAATAATCCCCGGAGCAATAAATAAACAAACAAACATTGTGAAAGTAACAATGCCAGCAACAAGTAAACAAAACACAAAACAAAAATTCCCATTCTAAGCTGTCTGCGGTTGTTAAGTACTGTGCGACACTTAAGTCGCGCAATGTGTGCGAGAACAGGAACGGGAGCAGCTCATCCGGTTATTGCCAGGCTGTAAATGGGCAAATAAAAGGCCGTTGGATCTAAGCAGTAGGCATCAGTGAAGCACCATCACTCAGCCAGCCAAGTAATACATCGAGTCAATTTGAGGAATTCTCCAATCAGGATGCGTTTAACACTTCTGGCACTCATCGGCGTGCTCTGCCTCGCCTACACGTATGCCCTGGACGACGCCGAGATTGAACAGCCTGAGTTAGTCGATCTGCTCAGCATTGAGAGTGATGAGAATGCACATGACAACGAGGGTCTGCGTCAGGCACGTCAAATCTGGGGAGGACGCGGCGGATGGGGAGGAGGCGGAGGATGGGGACGAGGCGGCGGATGGGGAGGACGCGGCGGATGGGGAGGAGGCGGCGGATGGGGACGAGGCGGCGGATGGGGACGAGGCGGCGGATGGGGAGGACGAGGCGGCGGATGGGGAGGACGCGGCGGATGGGGACGCGGCGGTTATTGGGGTTGAAGCTAGTAGACTATCGAATGCTTACCTCACCTAATCCAAGCTCCATCAAAGAATTTTCAATGTTAGAAAATTTTCTTTTTGTCAATAAAGAACATTATAAAAAAGAATACATATTTTTTATTTGGACCTCTCTTACAACTTGGGAATTTCTTCTTATAAAATTTCAGAAAAAACTTTGAAAAATAATAATAATACTAACAAGAATACTGAAGAAGGCATATGTAAGAAACTTTTAAAACATAATTATATATAAATATAATAAAAATAAAATTAAAAAAAAAATATTTTAATCTTTTAATTTTATTAAAACTTTTATTTTAAATTATAATTAAAATTAAAAAAAAAATTTTAAATTAAATAAAAATATTTGATATCTTTAAAAAAAGTTAAAGATAGACTTAATATATTTTCTTTAAAGAATTTTTGTTATTATATGTTTTTTTTTCGTATTTTTAAAGTTAAGAGAATAAAAATAAATTTGACAAAAAATACTTAAAAAATAAAATATGATAGCTTTTTTAAAAATCTTTAAAGCTTGATTATACCTTAACGATTTTATTACACTAAAATATGTTTTTAAATACTAAAATATTTCAAAAATATATTCTATAAATCTTCAATTCAAAATACATAATCAAGGAAAAGTCTGGAGTACTTTCCTTACCTTTTGGTATTTCCAAATATATTTCAAGTATGATTTGGTCTTCCTAATCTCTCATCAGACTTTAAATCTATTTATCCTTCAACTCTTTAATTGTCATCGAATTAAATTGTCATACAGTTTATTGACTTCTCTCGCTTGAGTCGCATATTTCTAAAAACATTTCACATTTCGCTTTGTTTATCTTTTCTTGTCTTAGAACTGGCTTTAATAGTCTTCCCATTTAAATGCTTGCCATATTATACGCTAATCTTATTATTCCATTTCATTATTTCTGCTAAGTCATTTTTAACACTCAGCTCCGTAAATAAGTGAAAGCGTTATTTGAAATTGCAGTTGAAATATATGAATTCATATTTACTGTTGTATGTGTGTTAGGTTTGCACTTGTGAAATGTCTGGCAACGCTGACATTTTTCATTAGTTTAATTATGTTGAGCTTTTATTTTTGGAGAATATATAATATGTTTCAATAAAGATAAGTTGACTGCGGAAATTGATTTTCCATGCTATACAGTTCGAAGTCTTAAACTTATATTTGGTATATGTTCGGTATATTGTAGTCGGATATTGTGATATTTGACCACGCTCATTGTTAACTGTTAATTGTTCTGTAGCTTTCAGTATAAAAGGAAATCATATTTAATATATGAAATATATATTTATTGATACCCTAGGCTTATAAAGTGCTCAGATATAAGATTCGCCGCGGAAGTCCGAATCAAAAAGCAGCTGTACCTTACGCAGCTTAAAGGTTCTAAGCGTTTCAACTCGAAAAAAAACTATATTATATATTGCACAGTTTTTATTTGAAGCTCGCACATAAAAAACTCAATAGATAAATAATTAGATCTTTTTTAAATAGGGTATCTTCTGGTCAAAAATTGTTCACTTTACAGTTAATCCATATTTTTGGATCAAAACAAAATTAATTTTTGAATATATTGCACAGAACTGGATTAATAAAACCACTCTTATCATTTTATGCAAATTTATTGATCGATATAAAGGCAGATGCATATATACACACTGAGCGGAATCCACACACATACACGCATGCTTGCACACACCCACTCTAGCTACCAGTTCCAATAAACATTGCTGTTAATATGAACCACTTAGGATAACACTTAATAACACTGATCAACAGAAGAATCGGACTAAGCTCTTCTGATGATTAGAATATGAATCTTAAACTTTTACTATGCTAATAAAATGATATCTAATAACTGATCAAAATGAACTCGTAATACAGTAATTCTAGTTTCAGATTTGTGTTCAAGCTAATAAAGATCTTCAGATAGCTAACATAAAGCTGATGTGATTACATTTGTAGTAGAATATTTCTTGCTAAAAGAGCATGATTTTTATTTTTTCTAATTTCAGTCTCGTTTATACCACATCAGAGCTACAAAATATTCAGGTCTATTTCTGACTCACGCAATTTCATCACAGTTTTGTTGGGCTGTGTGATTGGGAAGTACCCTTTGGGCAGGTGCAACTTTTCGACTGTGTGCTAAGCAAATGGCAGTGCGCAGCAGGTGTAATAACCTTCTAGCGCATGATCGACAAATAAATAAATAAATTACGAGAAAGTGAACAAAATAAACAGAATTGCAATAATTATTATAAACAAATAAAGCCCATTCAACAAGCCTGACTTAGCCTTAGAGACGTGCTGATATAGAGTATACACACATATATGATGCAAATTAGAAGAAGGCACTGAAAATAAAAATAAAGCAAAACAATGCGAGCTCGCAGGCAAATAAAAGGCCGTCGAAATTGGGTTTGCAGCATCAGTTCAACTGTGAACGATACACCGAGTATATCGAAGGAGAGCAAATCCAAGTCGGAAGCTAAAGATGCGTTTAACACTTTTGGCGCTCGTTGGCGCTGTTTGCATCGCCTGCAGCCTTGCCCAGCCGTTGGAGGAGGAAGCTGAGCCGAACGATCTGTTAAACCTGGTTGATGTGGGACAAGCCCATGCCAATGAAGATGGACGTCAGGCCCGACAATGGGGTGGCGGTTGGGGTGGCGGCTGGGGCGGCTGGGGCGGCGGCTATGGTGGTTGGGGTCGTCGCGGCTGGGGCGGCTGGGGCGGCGGCTGGGGTCGTCGCGGCTGGGGCGGCGGCTGGGGTGGCGGCTGGGGCAGAGGCTGGGGCGGCGGCTGGTGGGGCTAAGCTCTGTCGAAGCAACCCTCTCTCAATCAGCCTCCTGCAAGGACAACCTGCCAAGCAGCCACTGCACCGCAGCAGCTTCTTATCCTTTACTGCTGTTTGTAAATAAAGAACATTTAAAAAAAAAAAACATTTTGTTGTCAATATTATTTTATATTCTTCTTCAATTTCCGATAATCGAAAACAGAGTTTTTTAGAGCTGATCAAAAAATACTGCAAAAATATTGGTGGTATTCTAAAAGATGTCAGTGTAGACTGGTGTGAACTAGATGAATGATTGGATATGAAATAAGACTATGAATTATGGAAGAGCACGAGGAGTTAGCAAGGAAAGTATGGAATTTGGAATATAAACTGCCAGATATACATATTTATGTATATATGTATTTAAATGTTTTAATAAATATGTAAGAAAAATGTACATTGATTAAATTACAAAAAAAATATATGTATGTATATGCCTTATGCCAGTAAAAGCTTAGGTTAGGGAAATCTGCAAGACATACGATTCTCAGATACATCAGTCTACCGAGCATCCCGCTCTGGCAGCCTCTCTCCTGCTTCTGCTATGCTGTCTTTCTATGTAGACTGCGGCTTAGAATTTACTTCGCAAACTTCTATGTACATATAAAGTATAATCCATCCCCAATAAAACAAACTCCTTTAATACATATGTTTTTTTCGAGCAATATTCGTTTTATTGCATAGCTTGCTTTAAGTCGTACGACAATTTAACAATCAAACTTAATGTACAAAACATATACATGTATACATATATATATATATATATATATATATATATATATAGATATACATATATATAAATATATATATATATACGCAATTCGTTAGACGCTAGGTAGATGTGAAAATTTGGGAAGGGGACGCAGGGGAAATGCATAAATATACACAGAATGGGAAAAATGAAAGGAGAGGGAGGAAGTGAGAGGGAGTGAGTGAGTGAGTGAGGAAGAGTGGAGACAATATATATATATAGAGAGAGACAGAGGTCTGTGAATCCTTTGCTGGTGACCAACTGAGCTTCATCCTGGATGTTATCATACAAATATATGCAATTGTATATAAATATGTATTTAATTCTCAATGGTCGTCAAATGAATTATTTGAAGAATCTGCGTGGAGCAGCGGCGGCTGGGCTAACTGGCGGGGGAGTCGGGATGTGGGCGCCTTCGGCACGGAAGCCATTCTCATCAGCGATGTAGGTGATGGTGTAGAGAACGCCATCGGGGCCGGTGTACGAGTAGGAGCCTTGCATGACCTAGCAGAGAAAGGGAGATGGGATTATCAAGTTGGAATTTCTGAGAAATGTCTAAAAGTATGCAATGAGAGATAATGCGAGATTTTAACCTCTCCTGAAACTGAGCAATGGGTGAGAGCCTACCTGAGCTTCCAGCTGCGAACCGGGATTCTTGAGGTAGCCTGCTTCATCGGCGCGAATGCCATTGCTCGTCTCGTAGCTATGTAAGAAATATAAGAAATAAACAACAAACAATAATGATAAATAATATAAAAATATATTATTTATCTTTTGGATTATTATTGAAGCGGATTTCCAGTCAGACTCCAATGATATTTCATAGCTATAATAAAACATCTTACAGCAACAACAAACTTACTTGTATTGATAGGAGCCATCCGGATTCAGATCAAAGTTCTGCTTGAGTATCACAGCGTTCCCTTCGTATGAGTTGCCGCGAGGCTGTGCCAGACCGCGTTGTGGCTGAGCTGTGACCAGGCACAGGGAGCACAGCGCCAGGGCGGCAACGACGTAGGCGGAGCTAAGCAACTGCATGACCTTTTTTGTAGGTTTGATAAACGACAAAACAGATGATTGGTTAATTGAGACAGTGCAGGCAGCGGCAGCAGCGGGAGAAGCTTCAGATAATGTCAAACGATGTGCATAATTGCAATTGATGGCTCTACTAATAACCAGCAATCATCTTACATGGCATCTTTCGAAAGTCAAAAATAATAATTGGCGAGACAAGAAGGTCGACGGTAAATGGAGGCTTAATATGCATAAATGTATATGCTTAGTTGAAGAGGGAGAGTGAGAAGGAGATAGAGAATTAAAGTGAGTAATCGTTATCGATTCTTGGTTATCGATATGTTTCTGACAGTGGATAAGGAGAGAGGGAACAGAAATATGGAAGAAATGGGTGTGACTTATATTATTATGTTATATTATATGGGTTATAAGTAGAGGGATAAAGCAAGAGAGAGAAAGGAGAAGGAAGTATGCAGAAAAATCGACTGTTTATTATCAATATCATATCATCATATTATTAGGCTAGGAGACTACACATAGAAGCGCGCTCTGAAATAGAGACAAAAGAGAGAGAGAGAGGAAGAGGGAAAGAGAGAGACAGAATGCAAGAGGCAGAAGAAAAGTCAGAGAGCAGTAGGGTGTAGAAGTGCTATCGATTCTTCGTTATCGATATTTTCCTTGTACTACTCAAATACTTGATTAGGTGAGCTTGCTCTAAAATATTACCAGATGATATATTTTTTTTGTATTTTTGACTGAAGTGCAACCACTTGGATTGAGTTAAGTAGGAATAGTCCAGAATTCTTTTATTTATTGATCTAGCCTTTAAAGATCTGCTTGAGATTCTCATTTTAGTAGTTTGGAAATCTCTACGTTCAAACACTAGAAAATCCATTGAAAAAACTCAGACTCCTTGCAAGGAACACAAGGAAGTTTATTTTTATAAATTTTTAAATTATTTTCTATTCATTTCAATAAATTTTTATTTTTTATATTAATCCTTTTTTTAATAGATCCTTGCAAATCCTTGGACACAACACATAAATTCGAGCACAAAACACAACATTTTCAGAACTCACTTCGATTAATTTGAGCGCGACTTTGTGTTGAACTGAAGCGTTTGTGTGGCGCTTGGAAGGCTCGTCAAAACTGTTTTGACTTGAATGCAGTCGACGCAAAGGTTTTTATACCAAAAATGCATTCACTGAGCCGCAGCAGCAGCGGCAGCGGCAGCGACAGCATCCGCAATGAGAGCAGCGCAGCAGCAATCAGATTGTCAAGAAGAAGCAGCAGCAGCAGCAGCAGCGGCGGCAGCTAGAAGATCAAGAAGCTGTATGCTTGACAGCAGCGGCCGAGTTGGCAACAGAATCGGAAGAGGCTGCCACTTGTACCACGCGGCGTATGCGCAACGTGTTTCAGAATGCAAATGGGCGTTGCGCATACGCCATGTATAACCAGCATAAGCATATGCATGAGTGTGTGAGTGTGTGTGTGTATATCAGTTAAGCCGACAGCTAAGCATTCTGTGTGTGTGTGTGTGTGTGTGTGTGTGTGTGTGTGTGGCACGCCAGCTTGTCTAGGCTTTAATTTATGTGAATTAGCAATGCGAAGTTCATTTGATTAGCCCACGCTGGCGTTTACCCACACATCTCTCTCTCTCCCTCACTCTGTGTGTGATTCAATTTGCGATGCGCCGCAATATGCAATAATTTGTTAATTCAAATATTAATTAAAAGATTAATAGCAAGACTTATGGCATAGATGTTGCAATTGCCTCGTTGAATCGTACATTAAATTCTTGTTTCTCGTTTTCATGTTTATTGACATTTGCAATGCAATTGCCTTGGGGGCGGGGTCCTGGCGCAATGTTTGCCCACTTGTTTGTGGAACACAATTGAATGCAGCATTAAGGAAAACAATCATTTGTTTGCCATTGTTTGATTTAGCATACACAAAGCATCTCCGGCAGCAGCAGCAACTGCTGCTAATCACAATTTAGACATTTGAAACGCTTGCGCTTGTTGGCCAATTTGCTGACCGACCACTGTGCCACTCCCCTGCACCAGTTCCCACTGAAAGGTGAACCAAATGATATGCACCACCACCGCCGCAAAGGGTGTGCGGCAAAAGGGGGCGGGGCCGAGTGGGATGTTGAGCGTTAAGCTAAGCCGGCCGGCGCATAAAAATTGCAATTTTCAGCTTTAAACTTTAAACTTTTGCAGCGTGTAGGAAATGTCAGTTGCAATTCATAAAAATTGCAGCAATAGCTGCGGCTACAACAACAGCAACAACAACAACAACAACAATGAGAGCTGCAACAACAACAACAGCAGCGAAGAGTGCGCGCTGATCACGAACATGCCATGATGAACATCGCGCGAGATTAACGCGCCTCCAACAACAACAACAGCAGCAACAACACCAGCAGCAGCAGCAGCATCAGCAACAAATGAGAGTGCTCTAGTCAGGCATGCACGACTAGAAGATATGCTGCAAATATAATTCAGATACATATGTATTCATATTTATGTATTAATATATTTATTTATTTATTTTAAAATTTTTTTTTGTATTTATTTTAGCATTTTTTATTTGTTTATATACTCTAGTATTTTATTTATTTATTTTTGCATATTTTTAAATTTATTTTTTTAACATTTTTCATTTATTTATTTTTATAAGCATTTATAAACAAATTATTTTACCTTTTTTTTATACAAATATTTTTTTAGGCTTTTCTTATTTAGCTATAAATTTATATATTTTTTTTATTGATTTATTTTAGCATTTTTTTTTTAATTATTTCAATATTTTGTCATTTATTTGTTTAGTTTAGCTTTTTTTTTATTTTTTAGATATATATTTTTTTTATATTTTATTTTTTTCCTTTCAGGCTTTCATCTTGTTCAACTCTTCAGTTATACAAATTCTGCTCACTGTTACATACCCCATTAGCAAACCAATATACCCTCTCCTAGCCCGCTACAAAATGCGCTCAGTAACTGCAGCGAAGACGCCTTCTCCAACTTCAACTCGAGCTCCACCTCTCTGACTCCACCCTGCGCCTTAGCCCGCCTCCGCGTCCAGTCTTTGCCTAAGCCACCCTTTATTGTTGCTGTAGTAGTTGTTGTTGTTGTTGATGTAGTTGTAACTCTTGTTGTTGTTGTTGTGGCTTTTCCTTTTCGTCTTTTGTGCACTTTGTGTGCCGCGATTTGCCCGCGTTTTGCTGGCCTTCGTCTTAGTCAGCATCTGAAGCAGCTTAAGTGCATCTGCTGTGCCCTTTCAAGTGGAGCATTTCGAATTTGTGATAATGTTTGTGACATACTGAACTGTGATTATAATTATTGGATTTGCATAACTATAGATTTTCAATCTGAAATTCAGTCAACTCCTATGCCTCTATAACTCTGCCTATTCAACCCATCTGAGACCATATCCTCGTAAGTGTATTCAAACGTCTCTCAGCCCTTTGTCCTCTTCATTTCTCGTTTACATTTGACATACACCATCGCACTGTTTGGCCTACTCGTATTCGCAATATAGTTTCACACTCGTATTTCTCATTTAGTTGCCATTGCTCGCCGCCCAGAAAAAGTTCCCGTGTGCCTTAGTGGACGTTGCTCAGTTTCAGTTGGAGTTTTCCGTCAGCTCGTTCGTTTCCCATTCACAATGATGAATGAATGAATCGCATGTGGAATTCATTTTATTAGATGTTTCAATCAAAGCGCGCATCTTAAGTGCGCTTAAAATCTATCTGAAATTTATGCGAGTTTTTTTTTTGCTTGTTGCAATTCTTCTTCTTCTTTTTCTGCTTTAAACTGATATGGCTAATGATCGATGTGTGAGTATGTAGGTATATGCTAATATCGAGTGCAGTTTCTGAGAGAAATATTAAGCTGACTCAAGTTGGCCGCGACAAAAAAAAAAAAAAACGAGTTTATGACGCAGCTTAATTGTTGCCCAGCAAGCAGATGTATTGAAAGGGCATATTGACTATGTGAATCGTCTAGGCTCGAGACGACAGATGACTGCGAATGATTTTTAGTGATTCCAGATGAGGGTCTGAGTATTCCAAGTTGAGGCTTTGGAGGGTACTACTATAATATATAATAGAATATATAAATGAAAGGTTTCAAATTTGAGATTAAGATCAATCTTACCTTTTATAATAGAAATACATTTTCTATTGGCAATATAAATATTAATTGCTTTTCACATTTCTCTCTCCCATTTCATTATCCTACAGTCCATAAATAGTTCCACTAATTGCTCATAAACTACGCACATATGCAAATGGAGCTTTCTTTAAGAACCCATCTCCATCTGCCAGCATTTTATGCATCTTATTTGTGTATCAATGAATATTTAAGAGCACAATACCAAGCCGGATTCAGAGTATACCCTAGTCAAGCACACTCTCTCTCGATTATATTAGCTTCTTTTTAAATAACTTATCTCGCTTCCAGTGTGATCTAAGAATTGTCCAGTTCTGTTGAATAACAAGCGAATTGTAAGTCCAACTTAATATTTTTGTTAAACGCAGATCAATTAATTATATTTTTCGGCCTCTTGAGACTTAGTGGATCTTTGAATATTTCCCCGCGCTGATTCACTGAGTTGTGAATAGTTATGCAAATCGCGCTGTGAGTGTTTTATTAAAATACAGAGTTTCGGCCAAGTTTCTATAGAATTTCTTTATTGTTTTTTATTTATTTTTGTTTTTGGTTTTCGGTTTTTTGCGTGTTTTTATTTTGTTTTCATAAATAACGTAATGGATGCTAATTCGTCGTCGACTGCGCCATATAAAAGCGACGCACTGCCCAAACTTCTAGCCAAGTTAAGAGCGAAGACGAGACAAGACGCGACATGTTCAAGCTAACGATCTGCCTGTTCGTGCTGGCGGTGGCCAGTGGTGCTGTCAGCGGTGCCAGCATTGGCCGCACGCCAACCAACGATGTGACCACCGAGAAGCGTGAGATTATTCCATTGCTCAGCTTTGAGGTGGACAAGAAGCCCGACGGCTCGTTCCGATTCTCCTACGAGGGCGGCGACCAGAGCTCCCGCCAAGAGCAGGGCACGGTCAGCAACGCCGGCACCGAAGACGAGGCTCTCGAGGTGCAAGGCTCCTACCGTTACATCGATGCCGAAGGCCAGCTGGTGGAGGTCCACTACACAGCCGGCAAGAATGGCTTTGTGCCCATCGGCACCAACATTCCCGTTGAGATTTCGAACCTGGCCAAGGCAGCCGCCGATCTGCCCGAATACACCGAGGAGCAGGAGCGCGCCGATCGTTTCAATCAGCGTCGCGCTCGCTCCCAGACTGCGGAGGAGCCCGTCGAGACAGCCAAGACTCTTGTGGCCGCCGAACCCGCCACGCCAGAGACAGCTGTGGCTGCTGAGACAGTTGTTGCCGCAGAGTCAGTCAAGACAGAAACTGTTGTGCCTGCTGAGCCCATCAAGGCAAAGACAATTGAAGCCGCTGAGTCAGTGAAGACAGAGATTGTTGTGCCTGCTGAGGCCAAGACAATTGAGGCTGCAGAGTCCATCAAGACAGAGACAGCTGTGCCTGCTGAGTTTGTTAAGGCAAAGACAATTGAGGCTGCCGAGTCTGTGAAGACTGAGACAGTTGTCGCCGCGGAGCCCGTCAAGCCAGTCGTCGCTGCCGAGCCCGTCCAGGCACTGAAGACCCTTGAGAAAGTGGACGCCGCTGAGCCCGCTGTCGCTGCCTCCGAGATTGTGCCCGTGCAGGTTGTGCCTGTGCAGGTGCAGGCCAAGGACGAGAAATCGAAGTCCGCATAAATGAGAATTAATTCTGTGTTAGTATTATTAAAATTCTGTAATGTAAACTGATTAGCAATAAAACAAAACGAAATAAGTGGAAAAAGCGAATGATTGAAAAAATAAATATATAAAATTAAAAAAAAAAATTTTTTTTAAATATATTAAATTGAGCTAAGCTAAAGTGGAAAAGTAAAGGATTTTTGCCGCAATGCTTTAAGCTGATTTTTCAAAAGAAATTTTGAGAATTTGTTAGTTCTAGCTTCAGTTATATATGAAAGTATAAAAAAAAACATATATGTATGTTAAAATACAATATATAACAAATTTACAGCAAATAAAAACTTAAAGCTAGTTCTAATCCGACTTTCTTTCTAGCTTCTTTTAGCTACAAGTTCTTAACCTCACACTTATTTCAGAGTGTTCTACCTTCCGCTACCTCTGCTAGAAAGCCTAGCTATACATATGTATATAAATCTACAAAATATATATTATATATTCTAATTATTATATCATTACTACCTAACTTCATTCATTAGCAAACCAATATACCTCTTTAGCACTGCTTGCAATTGGCAAAGCTGCAAATTTCGTCTATGTATAGCATATGATATCGCACCCGCAAAAAAATCATGTTAATTGCCAAATAATGATGTCATAAAACTTTATGGACCCACAGAGGCTGCGGCGCTGTGGATCATAAAAGCTTAGCTCTACCTCTCCCACTCTCCTACTCTCTCTCCCTCTCTCTCTTCTTTTCACTGTAATAAAACCTCAGGTAGAAATTCGATTGCCTAATGAATGTTGCTAGAAGATTAAAAATTCGGGTATCTTCAGGCTTAATTGATATGGGATGAAGAATTTGCATAATTATTTTTGTCATTTGTTATTTGTCATTTTGATTATGCTGCCCGATAATTGAGCATTAAACTTCAAATTCTGGTGGTAAATGCAATAAATCATGAGTGCTCTGTCGACTATTAGTCGGCTAATGCTGGCAGACTTTTCTGTAGTGCGAAACAAATTAATTACAGCCATAAATCAAGAAGCTGCAGAGCTGATTGATGCCGAATTGATCGATTGATTGCCAAAGACTCGACTACATTATTAAGAACTGTGTGCATAGAACGGTGAAGCTTGCTTAAGTGAGATAGCTAGAAGTAGTCTCAGCCAAAACTGGCGGCAGATTTATTGTAAAATAAATATGTTTAAAAATGTAATTACTCATGCGGCGATAGGCTGTAAATGTAATGAAAGCGTAAATGAGATGAGAATGAGAATTAAGAATTATGAATTATGAAATAAAATAGATACGTATAAAATATTACAAAAAAATATTAAAATTATTATTATTGTAATCAATAAATAATATAATTTTAATTTTCATTTTCATTAAAATATATTAAAAATACAAAATATCTGCAAAACAAGACAATTAACATTTTATTCCATACTTCATATTTCACACAGCAACTACAACAAGTTGAACTGTGCTAAGCTTCACTGCAGCATCGAAAGCGGCGAAACGTGTGATTAGCATTGATTGCGAATGTGTGAGGAGAAGCGGAGAGTGTCGAACCACATGCTGGCTAGTGTGCCAAGCATTTGCTTTTCAAGGTCTACGAAGTTGGGAATTTCTAATCTCTGTTTATATTCATGGAGAGAGAGAGGGAGAGCGAGAGAGTGCGAACGAGAGATTATGATTGAATTCGATTGAATTTCTTTGTTAATTTTTGTTAAATTTTATTGACATCTTCATTAAGTTACGTAACTATTTCACTAAGCAAATGCTTTGCCCTTGGGCTCCAGTTCGGAGTCGGCGCTGTTGGGCAAATCCTTGGCTGCCTCAGCCACGGCCGTGATCTCGGGATTGATGATGGAGCCATAGGGCACAAAGCCATTTTTGCCAGCCGTGTAGAAGACCTCAACGGTCTCGCCGTTCTCATTCACGTACTTGTAGGAGCCCTTGACCTCGAGTGCCTCGTCCGCGGTGCCGGCATCGATAACGTAAGCCTCCTCTTCGCGATGAGTGCCATCGCCCGAATCATAGGAGGCCTTATAGGAACCATCCTCGTTTTTGTTGACCGACGAATTCAAGATGGGTATAACTTCCTCTTTCTCGGTAACAGGCAGAGCCTGGGCGGTAGCCACGACAGCCAGGACGAACAAAGCTAGCTGCAAAAGATCCAAATCAGGGCGTTAGCTCGAGTATCTCCAGGATTTGCTTGGGGGCAGCGCACTTACGAACTTGAACATTTTTTATTTTTGGGATATTCGAACTGGATCAACGAAAGCGAGAGTTTGAGTGTGGATCACTGATGCGTTGGCTTTTATATGCGACCGGCATTGCGATCAAATAATTCAGCGTTTCTCTATGCGCTTAAACATGCCAAACATGTTTGCATCCCGGTTTATGGCAGCTGCGCTACGTCCAAAAACTTTAAACGATGCTCAAATTACTTCACGCTAAATGTCAGGGTCGATCCACAAAAAAGAAAAGAAAATACATACATATATGTGTGCATATATAAAATATGTCAACCTCTGAGGCAGTCTCGCCGATCATCCACTCAGTTATTCCAGAGCCGCTGCAGCAGTAACTTCCGCGCTCTATTCGTTCCTCTATCTTCAACTGCATCCATACGCCGATGGCATATTTTAGCTCTAGCTCTAGCTAGAGATAGCTATAAAGAATACAGATATTGCTCTTTTAAGATTCCGCACATAATTTCAAGATTTGTATATTTGTATATATATTTTAACTGCCCTAACTCAAAAGTCAAACAATGAACTCAGAAATGATCGTGAAGTGTCTGCAACATATTCAAATATTTAGTGAGCTAGCAGACCTACCCAAAATTGCACTGGAAATGCCCAGGGCACTACGTAAACGTTGTGGCTGAGGCTGTTGCTGTTCGGGCTACTCCTCTGCTCAGGTGTCAGACTTTTTTGCATCTTACACGAATCGTATTCAGATGGAGATACTTACTAATAAATTACAAGAGAGAATGACACAAAGCGCTGACATTTTACATGCTAAATGAAAACATTTGTGGGCTTGGTGGTGGATGCCAATGCTGAGAGGCAATTAATCGCAACACCTTGAGTGGGTGAAGCAGCCAACAGCAATTGTAGCTCTAGCTTGTAAAGGTAATGTCAGTTGAGAGCCTGCTAATGGATGCACTGATTGATGCCATCAATTCAAAAGATGCGGCTGCAGATAACTGCTGGAATTATAGATATGGAATGGGTTTAAGATACAAATGAAGATGCAGATAGAGATACATGTAGATATATGGATGTAAATGAAGATGCAAATACAGATATAACGATATACAGATACAGATTCAGATATATCAATATATAGATACATAATGAGATATATGAATATACAGATACAGATACAGATACAGATACAGATACAGATACAGATACAGATACAGATACAGATACAGATACAGATACAGATACAGATACAGATACAGATACAGATACAGATACAGATACAGATACAGATACAGATACAGATACAGATACAGATACAGATACAGATACAGATACAGATACAGATACAGATACAGATACAGATACAGATACAGATACAGATACAGATACAGATACAGATACAGATACAGATACAGATACAGATACAGATACAGATACAGATACAGATACAGATACAGATACAGATACAGATACAGATACAGATACAGATACAGATACAGATACAGATACAGATACAGATACAGATACAGATACAGATACAGATACAGATACAGATACAGATACAGATACAGATACAGATACAGATACAGATACAGATACAGATACAGATACAGATACAGATACAGATACAGATACAGATACAGATACAGATACAGATACAGATACAGATACAGATACAGATACAGATACAGATACAGATACAGATACAGATACAGATACAGATACAGATACAGATACAGATACAGATACAGATACAGATACAGATACAGATACAGATACAGATACAGATACAGATACAGATACAGATACAGATACAGATACAGATACAGATACAGATACAGATACAGATACAGATACAGATACAGATACAGATACAGATACAGATACAGATACAGATACAGATACAGATACAGATACAGATACAGATACAGATACAGATACAGATACAGATACAGATACAGATACAGATACAGATACAGATACAGATACAGATACAGATACAGATACAGATACAGATACAGATACAGATACAGATACAGATACAGATACAGATACAGATACAGATACAGATACAGATACAGATACAGATACAGATACAGATACAGATACAGATACAGATACAGATACAGATACAGATACAGATACAGATACAGATACAGATACAGATACAGATACAGATACAGATACAGATACAGATACAGATACAGATACAGATACAGATACAGATACAGATACAGATACAGATACAGATACAGATACAGATACAGATACAGATACAGATACAGATACAGATACAGATACAGATACAGATACAGATACAGATACAGATACAGATACAGATACAGATACAGATACAGATACAGATACAGATACAGATACAGATACAGATACAGATACAGATACAGATACAGATACAGATACAGATACAGATACAGATACAGATACAGATACAGATACAGATACAGATACAGATACAGATACAGATACAGATACAGATACAGATACAGATACAGATACAGATACAGATACAGATACAGATACAGATACAGATACAGATACAGATACAGATACAGATACAGATACAGATACAGATACAGATACAGATACAGATACAGATACAGATACAGATACAGATACAGATACAGATACAGATACAGATACAGATACAGATACAGATACAGATACAGATACAGATACAGATACAGATACAGATACAGATACAGATACAGATACAGATACAGATACAGATACAGATACAGATACAGATACAGATACAGATACAGATACAGATACAGATACAGATACAGATACAGATACAGATACAGATACAGATACAGATACAGATACAGATACAGATACAGATACAGATACAGATACAGATACAGATACAGATACAGATACAGATACAGATACAGGTACAGATACATTTGCAGATTGAATGATATTCAGACAATCCAACCTTCCTCCCTCTCTCTCTCTCTTCATCATCTTCGCTCAATTCTTCTCCCATCAATCTAACTTCGCTCAACTTTACCTTCTTCTTCTTCTACATCTATCTAGTTCCCCATAATTCACACAATCTGTTAAATATCTCATAAGCAATTAAAGCTTGTTACTTGATAAATGCTTCAAATTAAAATTCTAATTAGCTGCATAAACTGTGTTTATCGCTCTGCCTCGATAATGAAATATTCAATTGAATCCGCAGTAAACATCGAGAGCCATAAACTAAGAGGCAGAAGATTTGTAGAATGGCCAGCGGAGAGAAGAATAAACATTATTATTTATTTAGGTACATTTATTATCGGCGTCAGCTCTGACGACATTTGGCAAAAGGGCACAACCCGGACAAGAGCCGTGGGGCCCAGTGGGCCCCAGTTCGAGCGGGGCTCGAACCGAAAGCGAGACTCCACTGAAATTACCATGTTGCAAATTGTGGTGCCAATAAAAATTGCCACAATTTATATTTGTGACAGGCGCAGCGAGGCGATGCACGTAGCCAAATTAAATATGTGCACGATGAGCAGCTTTACGACCAGTGTTGGTAGCCGTCGCAACAGCAGCAGCAGCAACGGCAGCTGGTGTTGTAAGTGTTCGCTCTGTCCATTGGGCCGTTTGCTCTCGCTTCGGCGCTCCCCATTTTGGCATAGTTGCCCGCTGAGCTGGCCAAGTGACTGAGCCGGGGATTTCTGATTCGAATTTATTGACTGGCCAGGCTACGTTTGGTCTATGCATCGTTTATTTTCAATAATTGTTTGAGTAACATTTACAAAAGTGCGACAATCAAGGCAGTTTAGACAACGTATAACAGCTCAACCTCTGCAGCTGCCCGAATGTTTGCAATTGATATACGAAGAGTATTCTTCAAAAATTTTTGCTCAATGGGTTTGGAATTTATTTTATTTTCATTTTATTTTTATATATTTTACGTTTATTTTCAAGAAATGTGTAAATAATATTTGAAAATGTGTGCGTTACTTGGTGTTAGGTGTTAGGCAGTATAACAGTATATAACAACTTTATTGGTAATAGATTTTTTCAAATAATTATTTTAATAGCATTTACAAAGCTAAGCTAACCAGGCCAGCTAGGCAGTTTGCAATTGTGTATAACAGTTTGAAGAGTGTGCTAAGTAACACTCTTTATTTAGCTACCCTATAAATATACTTTGATAAACATAAACTTTATTCTTAAACATACATTTGGTACATTTTCTTGTAATACCTTGCACACTTCTTATTTGTATAACACAATTATAACAAATTCAATTATAACAGTTAAGATTAGCTCTTCTTGCCCGCTCTCACCTCCAGTGATTCAACAGCCTGCCTCGCCGCCTCAGTTATTTCCTTGGGTATGTTCGTGCCCACGGGCACAAAACCATTTTTGTCCGCCACATAGCTGACCTCCACAAGCTCCCCATCACTGTCAATGTAACGATAGACGCCAGATACTTCTAGCTCCGCATCGTCGTCGTCATCAGCCACATCTTCATCAGCTGCAGCTCTCATGTGATTATCGGAGCGTCTTACAAGGCCAACCTCCTCGCGGTAGCTGCCATCGGCGCCTTCATAGGCAAAGAAATAGGAACCATCAGTTTTCTGCTCAGCTAACGACTTGACAATCGGCACCAGCTCCAACTGCTGCTGCTCAGCCGCAGTGCTCCACCAGAGAGCCAAGAGCAAGCACTGTGAAGAGAGCGTGAAGTTGTTAAGATCATTTTTGCTGCTTCAACTGCTGCTGCTGCTGCTGCTGCTGCTTCTGCTTACCAATCGAAACATGTTTTATGGCAGTTCTTGTGAATTTATGCTAATCGCAAGCAGTTCTTGGCGCTTTTATACCATTTCTCTGCTTATGCTGGGTCAATAGAAAGTTGCGAGGCGAGTCGCAAGGCGAGCGACAAAGTCGTTGAACTGCATTTGCAATTTAAAGTAGCCAAAACAATCCGAGCTTTGGCTCCACTTATGTAACCTGCCTTAATTTGGCCATTGTCTGCGTGTTAAATGCGACACATCAGCTCACTCTCTGTGTGTGTGTGTGGGCGCATATCTGAATATCTAACAACTTCTAGCTGCTGAGGTGCAGCAGCTAATAAAATTTGTCAAATTGCTTGTACAAACATGTCGCTAAGTGGGCGTGGGCCCCGCCCACGCGAGCCATGCCCCAAACTAGACAAGAAGACAACAAAAAGCGAAAGGTGCTGCATATGTAACGGCTGACTGGCTAAGAAAATAGCTGAGATCTTTTCCACTTGACTACCATGCAAATTCCTTGCCACAGTTTGAATTTGAGATTTCTGAATTTTGGAATTTTGTTTCTTTGCAGCTCGGCTGTTACAGTGGGTGGGCACTGAGAAGCCACTAACATTTATGCCAAACAAACTCAAAAAAAAAGAAGAAAAAGAAGAAAAAAAACAACAATTTATAATAATTTTTGGCAAATTTCGCAACCAGACATTGGCAACTGTTTGCGGCCGCAGTGCCAAAAGACTTACTAAATGCCCTGTAAAACGGAGCTGGGAGTAGTGTAAGCTGAGATGTATGATTTAACTTCAGCTTCAGTATCGGTAATATGGACTCCGATTAGAATTCGTATTTTATCTATTTACAGCATTTGTTATAGATTGAAGCACATTTCTGATCTTGAAGCATATATATTCTTCTTCAGAGTTGCAGTCGATCTAAGATTCTTTTCTGATCTCTTTTCATTCAGACTTCTACTTTCCTAATGTAAATATATAATATATAGTTTATGTATAATTATGTACTTTTATTCCCCTAGTCGAGCAGTCTCGACTAGAGCACTCTTACTTGTTTTTTGTTTAAAATATATGAATATAAAAAAATTAAACAATTTTTTTTATATATATTATAATTATTATGTATTTATTATTATTACAATTATTATTATTATTATTATTATTATTATTATTAGTATTATTATTATGATTATATATATTTATGTTTATATAATTTTTTTCAAATAGTAAACGATCTTCTTTAATTTCTTCTAGATGTGACAACTCTTAATAAAACTTCCACTTTCCTCAGTTTACAGGGTATCTGGCAGTTAGACGTTTAGCAACTATCTCGCTCTAATTCAGTGTTGGCATTTGCCTTGGCGTCTTCTGGGCGTTAAACACAACACGCCCAGTGCCAAAAGACAGGCTCCAGCCATGGCTCTGGCGCTGGCTCTGACTGTGAATCTGGCTCTGGCTCTGGCTCTGGCTCCAGCTCAGTCTCTGCCTCTGCCTCTGTCTCTGTCTCAGCTGCGGATTCAAGACGTATTAATAAATTGATTCTGAGACGATTCGAAACTAGTCTGGCTGCTGAAATGGAAACACTTTAATGAGTTTTGAGTGGTTACAATGCCAACGAGTGCATAACTTAGATGCGACACATTAACCTTTACACGGCAATTGCAAATGCAAAATGAAGAACCGGAACAGCAGCAGGAATATACGCATACAAAGAGAGAGAGAGACAGAGAGAGAGAGGGAGACAAATAGAGATCAATAGATCGTATCGTATTGCAGATGGAATCAATTAGCCGTAATTAACCTGGTCGAATGCTGTACCAGTTGCCAAATGCCAAGTGCCTCGGTCTCGGCTTTACGACCAGCCGATCGTTTAATAATAATGCCGAAACGAGGAGGAGGCTGACTTCGACACGAATGTAAGTTGTTTCCCAAGCGAACAACATTTATTTGTCTATGTTTTTATAATTTCTTTTATATCTCCGCCTTCTCTACTCTTTGAGTCTGTTTATTCAGTTGTTGTTTCAATTTGCATAAAAACTATTTTCTACTCATTTGAAAACTATTTCATTAAGTATTTTAGTTATATATATAATTTTTTTTTGTGCGATATGAATATTTCATAGTACATTCAATAATGGAGTAATGGCAGTTTTAGTGTTGGAAAACTTTTCCAGAAGTCAAATAATTTACATTATTAAAAGTAAAATTTGAAATTTATTTCCAAATGAGGTCTGACTAGATAATGCATGAAAGACTGCATCTAATTAGACAAATCGAACAAAGCTTAATGTTGGTAAAGTCACAAGGAAAGAACTTGTTAAAAACCCTACTGATATCAAAACATTTTCTTAATATATCATTTATTTCAGTGTTGGAAAATTCACAAAACTGAGGTGAAAAAATATGAATAAATATTAGTATTATATTTTAAAAACTTTCATGAATTTGAGCATTAGAAATGTTACAAGATGAAAAAATAAAGTAATAAATCTAATTATATATTATATACAATAAAAAAATATTATATTTTTTTTATATTTATAACTCAATATTATTTAAAAACTTCCAAAACACAGCTGCAATATACATAATTTATAATAAATATGTTAATTATTAATGTTAGGTAAAAGTTTCTCTATATATCTGCAGCGCACTCAAATGTGGTTACAGCCGGGCAAGAATTTAATTTGCATGCAGCATACTTTTAGGCATCACTGTAAAAGCTGCTCAATATTATATTATATGGCCGGGCACTGAGATAGTTGCAATGCACTTAAAAAAAACCAATTAAATTTCCATATATCTACAGAAGTTAAATAACATATTATATAGTGCAACTTTGTCTAATACCCGGCCACACCCTCATGAGACATCGCTTAAGAATCTCGTGCAATTTTCCAGGTAACATCCATTCGCAACAGTAGCTTTGACCTTGCCAAAAGCACGTCGAATGAAGAAACGAAAAACAAAAACAAAAACAAAAAATAAGACTCATAAAAATTAACATATTCAATTAGTTTGCGAGCAGAACATGAAACGAGATATGTTCGAAAAAATGAGATGGAAAAAAATTATAATAATTGCAGGCGAGAACGCATTAAAAATGTAAAAATTACATTACTGTCGAGCACTCGAGTTATAAATGACTTTCCAGAACAGATCATAACTGAATGGATCGGGGCAACACCTTAACATGAACGCAGCATGACGAACGAGCAATGATAAATGGTAAATGATGAATGATGATGTGATTGAAGAGACAATGGCAGAGTCGCAAGTACCGAAACAGACAGAACTCACAGGTTTATCTGAGAGACAGATAACTAACTTGATTAGCATATCATCTTCAGCTTTGCCTTGAACCTTGGGCAGAACATTGCGTATACGTAGGGTTAGATGAGCTTCGATTTGGATCAGAATAAATAAAGGTAATAGATTCAACTATGACTGAAGACAGAATACATTAGCTAGACCCAAGAAATGATTCTTCTGAGTGGGTAATTGCGTATACGCCAGAAATCAAAAGGCCTAGCTGAAGATCGAGAACATTAGAAGCGCATCTAAGAAACTTATTTCTGAGTATAGACAATCAATGAGCCTTATAATTGTTTAAACTTCTACCTTGATCATAAGATAAACATTGCGTATACATAATGTAAGTCCAACAAACTGAACCCAAATCCAATCACAAGAACTAGTTTCTCCTATATAAATATATATAAAAACAACTAACTCACATATCATCTTCTACTCTCTCAACTGCTTCAACTCCAACCTTGACCGTTGGGTAAAAGTTGCGTATACGCCATGGCAGCCCCAGAAACCCAAAAGCCTAGCTGCAGCTGCCATCGGGAGCAGTAAAAACGAACACAGCACACACATAACTCACACAGACACCTTAAGAACAAAAGCATCGATGCACGTTGAATAAAAAAAAGTGAATAGAAATTAGCATACGGCAATCTATGTAGCTGGCGGGGCATGCATCTTCTAGATGCAACATCATAAATATAGCTGGAAATTCGTTTGTCCTTCTGTCAATGGCCAATAAAAAACCAATAAAGCTGCCAACCAGCAAGCCGTCAGTCGCTGCTGTTAACACGATTCGCATGTAGATAAATTACAGCCCAGCAGCAAATCAAATGTGACAGTGCTCGACTCTGAGATACCCTGTATAAAGTTAGAGGATCTATGATGTCTTTGAAATGTGCTACGGATGGGAAGAAAAATGATTTTTGATCGATTTGATGTATATTCTGATTCTGTATGTTTTTTGTCTTATGAATTTTTGGATTGTTACAAATCATTTTTAGAAAAAAAGCTAAAAATATAGACATAGATAGTTATCGATATGTTACATGTACATCTCAAAGCCAAATATATATTTTCATTTTAATGTTTATTATTCATTATAAAAGAACTTTAATCCCGCCTTACATTACTGTCTCAACAGAATATCCGTTGCCTGGCCATTCATAATATATACTGCGAATAACAAGTTCGATAATTATCGACTTCTTAATATATTCTTATATTTCCAATTAAAGCCTTACATTCCATCACACATTTACAGCTACCTCATCAGCATACCCTTCGCTTGCTCATTCACTGATGTATGCAGGGTATAACAAGATCAAAATCAAGATCAAACCAGCAGTTGGTCAGATATGGCAGCTGCCCATATGCTGGCCAGCGAGCGAACGAGTGGACAGGAAGACGTTGCCGTTGGGCGGCCGGCGATTCTTATGATCGAGCTGCGCTTTAGGGCCTGCCTTGGTTGAGCTTGGCTGGCTGCCGAAGCCTAACGAAGTATAAATAGATCTCGCTCGAGTTGCAGCATTTGCAGTCTAGTTCAAGTGGCAGCAGCAGCAGCATCGATACTCCGATACTCTGATACTCTGATACTCCGATACACGTTTCTATACCCCGCCCACACTCAGCGCGTGAGTGTAACGTCAAATTTATCGAGCGTGTAATTTGCTAAGCGTTTTTCCCGCTGAGATTTATGACTACGGCGACAGCTTAAATGCGGGTAAAGCGAAGCTCAGCTTCCTCTCTCTCTCTGTGTAGAGCTCTCTCACACACTCTCTCTGAAATCATCCAATTCTTGTTTCCTCAAATTTCGCAGTTTTTAGTGTTTTGTGTGCTCATAGCCGCTGGCCACGCCCAGCTGCCCAATGCGCCCTTTCAGCAGACGCCCTTCCAGCAGCGCCAGCTCCAGCAGCAACAGCAGCAGCCGCAGCAACCCCAGCCGCCGCCGCCCTTTCAACGTCAACGTCAACAGCCACCCGGCCAGGGTCTGTTTCCAGCTCAGACCAATCCGCTGAATCCGCTGAATCCTCTGAATCCACTCAATCCGCTGACGCCCAATCCGTACAGTCGCTACAATCAGTATGCTCAGCAGAACTATGTGCCCATAACCGCCTATCAGAACGATCTGAATCTGGATGGCAGCTTCTCGTATGGCTATGCGGCTGCCGATGGCACCACGGCTCAGGCGCAGGGCTATGTCAAGAATCTGGGCTATGGCGAAGGTGTGGAAGCGCAGGTGAGAATTGATGGATAGTAGAATTATTAGAATTGTCAGATATTATAGTATTGGCTAATGAAGTATGTAGAGTTTATTGGTTTAATGAGCAACATCTGTCCGTAGCCGCTTCTTGAAGTTAGAGTCTCACTCAAGTTATTATATCTTCCTGCATTTACCGAGGTCTAAGACCAGGCAGTCTTAAAGAACTAATACTCTTCGTTAACTCTACAAATATACCTCTGAATAACTTAAACAACTTTCTGTCAAACTCAATTCACCCATATTTCATACCTTGACAAAAGACAGCCTCTTAAGCTCTATTGCAATCTTTCTACATTGTTCTCTCTTCTCTCTTTCCAGGTCATTCAGGGATCCTATTCGTATACGTCGCCGGAGGGCACGCCCATCACCGTGCGCTACATTGCCGATGAGAATGGCTTTCGTGCCGAGGGCACTGGCATTCCAGCCACGCCCTCTTACTTTGTGGGCGCACAGCCGTATCAGCAGGGCGTGATCAACCCGAATCTGAATCCGTATCAGACGCCCTTCAGGCAGTTGCCCACAGGTGCACAGGGATTTCGACCTGGTCAGCAATTGACGCCGCAGCAGCAACAGCTGCAACAGCAGCAACTGCAGCAGCAGCAGCAACAGCAGCAGCGCAACTTTCCCAATTCCGGACAATTTCAACCGGATCAGCCATTCAATAGTCTGCACTCCGGCAATCTGCCAGCTCAGTATGCGGGTCAATTCGGCCAGCAGTTGGGCGGCAATTTGATTCCGCAGCAACAGCAGCAGAATCTCAACCAGCAGCAAAATCTTAGCCAACAGCAACAGCAGCAGCAGCAACAGCAACAGCAGCAGCAAAAGGATCAACGGAATGAGCAGCAGCAACAGGCGCTGATCACGCAGCAGCTGCGAGGCAGACCCAACCAGCTGGTGAATCCCTTTGGTTACAACCAGTTCAACAGACGCTTCAAGAAGTCATCCAAGCAATAAGCAATTGTACGAGTAATATATCAACAGTATACAGAGACATTTATATATATATATATACAAATCTATTTGCGAATTAGTCGATTTAGTCGCATTCAAATGCGTGATATATACATGCGCCTATAAAAACCAAACTATGTGTGTTTCATTCAAGATTCATTCATTTATCTATAAATTCGATCTTATTCTTTTTCATATTTCAAAATCAAGCGAAATTCAGTTAGGGCTAAAGTAATGCAAATTTTACTTCCTTAGAAGTCCAAAAATATGTTTCCTATTCATTAACAGATAGAAAAATATAAATAGAACACAATTATTTCTTCCATTTCAATAGTCCAGTAATGTGTCGAACCACAATTAACATAGACCCAGTGCTACTCTAAACTACAATAACAGTAGTGAAGACTCAATACCTTAACAACTCCGGTATGTCGACAAGCCTAAGAGTATGCCATGGAATACTTGAACTTACTTACGACCTTATTTTGCTCGGAAAAGCTTTTAATACTTGCAAATTTCTTTAACTAAAAACAATCGTTATTATTCAAAATAAATCTAATTAATATCGTTTAATATAAATATAGCTTAGCTATATCGCTTATAACTAAGTCTTAATTTGGAAGGACAGGATTCTTTTGGAATTATTTATAAAAGCGAAACTCTTCCTTATAAGCTAAGTACTAAGAGTAGTTAGCGGCAGAATGCGTTGCATTGAGGTTTCATCCGTCTTCATCTTCAGCGATCTAATAGATGTAACCGGTCTGTGGATCGAATTCGCCATTACCACGACCGCCACCAGGAGCAGGAGGAATGTATTGCGCACCAGGTCCGCCAGCGCCGCCAGCACCACCTCGTCCCGCGCCACCACCGCCTGGCGCACCACCACGTCCGGCAGCACCACCAAATCCTCCTGCACCACCTGCCCCTCCAGCACCACCACCGAATCCGGGAGCACCAGCTCCACCAGGCGCACCACCACGACCAGCACCACCAGCACCTCCGGCTCCTCCGGCACCACCACCAAATCCGGGTGCGCCACCACGACCACCGGCACCACCAAAGCCTCCTGCGCCACCAGCACCACCTGCTCCACCAGCACCGCCGCCGAAGCCAGGGGCACCAGGGGCACCTGGTGCACCACCACGACCAGCGCCTCCACCAGCTCCTCCAGGTCCACCATATCCGGGAGCGCCACCTGCTCCACCACGACCGGCACCTCCTGCACCGCCAAAGCCACCAGCTCCACCAGCTCCACCTGCACCGCCTCCATAGCCTCCAGCTCCAGCACCACCTCCAGCGCCACCTCCAGCACCTCCACGACCGGCGCCGCCAGCACCACCGAATCCACCAGCTCCAGCACCGCCAGCGCCACCACCAAAGCCTCCAACGCCACCTGCTCCACCAGCACCTCCTCGGCCAGCACCTCCTGCACCACCTGCGCCTCCACCGTAGCCGCCAGCTCCAGCACCGCCTGCACCACCTGCGCCTCCACCGTAGCCTCCGGCTCCAGCTCCACCACCAGCGCCACCTCCAGCACCACCGCGACCGGCACCTCCACCGAATCCACCGGCTCCTGCACCGCCTGCACCACCAGCTCCTCCTCGACCGGCACCTCCTCCAAATCCTCCAGCCCCACCGGCTCCTCCAGCACCACCGCCGAATCCGCCAGCTCCAGCACCTCCTCCAGCACCTCCACGGCCGGCGCCTCCACCACCACCAGCACCACCGCCGAATCCACCACCTCCAGCGCCACCTCCAGCACTTCCTCCAGCACCTCCACGACCGGCGCCTCCACCACCACCTCCGTAACCACCAGCTCCAGCACCACCACCTGCACCGCCTCCGAAGCCTCCAGCGCCACCGGCTCCGCCAGCACCTCCTCTACCAGCGCCTCCACCACCACCAGCACCGCCACCATATCCTCCAGCGCCAGCCCCACCACCGGCTCCACCATATGATCCGGCACCACCTGCGCCGCCACCACCGCCTCCTCCCCGTCCGCCGCCACCTCCGTAGCCACCAGCGCCAGCTCCCGCTCCCGCTCCAGCTCCACCGCCAGCACCACCTGTAAATTTAAAAATTAGAGTTAATGGAATCCGAACTCCATGATGATAATCGGCAATCGACTAACCTGCACCGCCGCTGTAGCCACCACCTGGAAGTGGAGAAATGCCCTGAGCAGCCAAGGCCTTGGCTATGGCTTCTGGTATGGGCGGTGGAGTTGGCAGTGCCGCGCCCGAAGGCACAAAGCCGTTCTCATCAGCTGTATAGGAGATCTCCACGAGCTCGCCCTCCGGATTGGTGTAGGTGTACGAGCCCATAACCGACGGAATCTCATTGGGGGAGCCCTTGTTCTTCACGGTACCCTCCTCCTGGGCCTTGATGCCGTTGCCCGTCTCATAGCTGAAGCGATAGTTGCCATCGCCATCGTTCTCATTCACAAACGACAGAATGGGTATGGGTGGTCCACCCGCAGGTGGTGCAGGTGCCGGTGGACGTGGAGCGGGAGCACCACCAATTGGTCTGCTGGGTCCACCACCGCCCGAGAAGCCACCGAGTCCATTATTAATGCCGCCAAGACCATTGTTGCCACCTCCAAAGCCGCCACCGCCGCCGCCACCGCCACCACCCGGTCCCTGTAGACCCGCTCCTGCACCACCACCCGCACTAGCCGCGTTCGCTGGCGGCGGCAAATATTTGTTATCCAGTCGCGCCGCCTGCGTCAGCGCCAGCAGCGTCGTCAGCAGCGCCTGCAACAGAGATGAGAGATGGAAGATGGAAGATTAAACACAGTCAGCCAACTGCCATTACTAATTTATGCGGCGCAGTGGTGCGGCGAACAGTTCAGCGGTGCATAGCACATGGCAAGCTTTCAGTGGAGCGTCTGACAGCCATAAAACCCATATGCCATCGTGATGCACGTTTTGGCCAAAGGGAGGAGCGACGCGTCTGCCAAGCAAACCAGCCAGCAGACTGGTAAGCGATGTGTAAGAAAATCTACATAAAAGTCAAATGTCTGACTTTTAAGAAGCTATAAAAGTTGATTACGGGAGGATACTTATTAGGCTTGGCTGCGGTTTACAGGGTAACTACCAGTTGGGCAATCACAATTAGAGCACTCTTAAATATGACTTTGAGATGAAATTAAAAATAAAATATTAAATTATCGCACAAACATTTCTATATACCTTACAAACTACATTCAACTATAGAACTAACAGCGTGTCTCCTACAACTTAATTTAAAGTAGTACATTCAAATTTAGCCTGCTGATAAGTTAATGTTAAACACGCAGACTACTAAATGGATGTTTAATGTCAAAACACAAGAGAGACACGCTCTATGGTTCGTTCTTTTGGCGTCGAGCCGCATGAATCACACGATTCATAAATCGCTTGCTGGCATGCAAAACATGGCAGATGACAGGCAGAACTGGCTACCTGCTAGACGCAGCTACTTTATGAATGAAATATTTATTAAAAAAAAAAAAAAATGCATTAAAATATCAAGCAAAAATATTTGAAATAAAAAATTCATGAAGTCGAACATTTTACAATGCGCTCACGTTTTGCGTTAGCTGCTATTAAAACATTTATCGCTGCTCTTCAGGCTAAAGACAACTGTTTAAACTATCGACAAAGGCATCAAAGCCAACAATGAAGAAGAGCAAGAAGAAGAGGCAAAATATTATGTATGGAGAAGGCTGAACGAACTCTGATATTTGCTGCAACAGTTGCAGTTGCAGTTGCGGTTGCAATTGCAGCAGCGTGTGAACCATTGAGAAGAAGCAACAGCAGAAGGTTAAGCAAGCATCTCTGTGGCAAGTATTGTAGCAAGTGGCAAGTGGCAAGTGGCAGAGCTGAAGCCTTAGTCAAGTGTCAAGTTGAAGTTTAAAGCGTTTTACTTTAATTGGTTGCGAGAAAGATGAAGAACTCTATGACAGAGTCTCACTATAAGACTGAATCTCAAATCTAATCAATATGTTTGAAATATTGTGTAAACTGATATATTTGACATTTAGCCGGACGGCAAACAGTTGCTGTTGCATGCTGCTTGTCTAGCCTGCCCCGACCAGTTCGTGACTAACTCTGCCGCATCAGCCCATCCTCGTCCTCTGGCGAAGTTTTTTGCCTCGTTTATAATTGAAGTAATTGCAAATTGTCTGCTAATTGGGTCAACTCTGCATAAATCTTAACCAAGTTGATCTGTTTTTCTAAAAAGAAAAAAGGGGGCGTCAATGGGGGCGGGGGCGTGCACGAAGATGATGTTGCTGCTGCTGTTTTTGCTGTGGATATTGCTGATGATGTTGCTGCTGTTGCTGTTGCTATGGATGTTGCTGGTGATTTGACGACTGGTGTTGCTGTTGGCGTTGCTACTGCTGCTATTTTTGCTGTGGATGTTGTTGATGATATTACGATTGCTGTTACTGATGATGTTGCTGTTGTTGTTGCTGCTATTTCTGACGATGTTGCTGGTGATATTGCTGATGATGTTGCTGCTGTTGGTTTTCCTGTGAATGTTGTTGCTGATATTGCTGCTGTTGCTATGATTCAGCTGCTGTTGCTATGAATGTCGCTGGTGATATTTCGATTGCTGTTGCTGCAGATGATGCTAATAATGTTGCTACTGTTTCTGATGAAGTTGCTGCTGTTGCTGGTGATATTACGGCTGCTGTTTCTGAAGATGTTGCTGCTGTTGCTATGGATGTTGCTGCTTTTGCTGCTGATGTTGCTGTTGCTGATGTTGTTGCTGTTGCTGGTGCTATTATTGTTGCTGTTGGTAATGATTTAGCTGCTGTTCCCGATGATGTTGCTGCTGTTGTTTCTGTTGTCATTAATGTAGATGTCGATGTTGCTCCTCTTATAGTAGTCTTGTTGCTGCTACTGTTGCTGTCGATGTTAACGCTATTGATGCTCTTGTTGCTCTTACTTTTGAAGTTGTTGATGATGTTTTTTTTTGTAGAAGCTGTCGCTCGTTTCTGTTGCCGTTGCTGCTGTTACTGATGTTGCTGCTATTGCTATTGCTGCTGCTGCTACTGTTGCTACTATTGCTGCTACTGCTACTACTGTTGCTATTGCTGCTTCTGCCTTTTGCCCAACTTTGCGTGCTGATTTTTCATCAATGAATCGAGCAAATGCTGATCTCAGCTCTGTGATTTTTTAATGGGCTTTTAATTTATGCGTTTTGTCTTAGATCTTTGGGCCCTGCTGCAGCTGCTCGTTGCCAGCGCAGTTGCTGCTAAGTTAAGGTTGTTGCTGCAACTGCCTTTGGCTTTTGTCTTTCGCGTTGCGTGCGCCGCAAAGAACGGCATTTGCGCCCAATTGAGCAACATATTGAAAACTCTCGACTGTTGCAATCACTGAGAATTTGATGCGGGAGGCAAAAAGTTCACATACAACTCGAAATGATATTGCAGTAGATAATTATTCATTGTAAAATTATTGTATAATTTTTCGAAAATTAATGTAACCAAACCCTAATTATTTTATTTACATTTAAAAGTATATAAACTTTAACTTTAACAAATTTTAATTTTAATTCTTCTTCTTTTTTGATTCTCTCAAAAAAATAATTATAGAGTACACTGTCTTTATGTGTTACTTAATTTTGGAGGTAAGGAAAAGAATGTATTTCAATTTTAGTTTATTCTAACATAACCTCAATTTACGGTGCTCAGCTCAACATAATTATATTTCAATTATTATTATTATTAGTTTACCTAAAAAATATGTTCCTATATTATATATAAACTCTTTTTTTATTGTATTTTATATTTAATTTTTAATATTTTTTATTTTTAATGAAGTGTAAAATCTCAATTTCAATATTCATGAATATTTCAATTGGTTTTTAATATCATCATTTGTATGCCTCTTACATACTGCTCGAAGAATGTTTGTCGAAGTCACAGTCGAAGTTGATTAGCCAGCTGTGCTTATGATGTAATTTACGAACAGAACAAACATGTTCAGCGCAACCTGTCAATCTTTTTCGGATACCCTGTTCAAGCAAGTCAACAAGGGGTATATTAGTTTTGTATCCAGTTCACTGTAACCGCAAGCTGAGCTGATTACACTGCTTTTAAGTCTATTCTAATAATACATTTTATTTTCACTATCTCAATATTTATGGATTTGATGCCCCTAGTAAGTAATATATATATAAATATTATTATTATAATTAATATAATAAATATTTTTATTTAGTTCAGTTATTTTTAATCATAGATCTTGAATGCTCCCGCTGTGTAAACTTAAAGACCTTCTTTTCTGCCTTAACTTTATGAACAGAGTATTGCGCAGTCGACTAAGCCCTATTATCATATTTTTACTATTGAATGGTTTTTAATCGTGGTAATTAAAATTGATAGAAGATTCATTTAAGATGACTAAGATTTGATATGAAACAAAGCATTAGGAAATACATATATTAATCACATATATTTATTTTATATATAATATATTATTTTTAATTTATTTTTTATTATTTTAAATTAATCTAATATTTTCGTCATCAATCTCAATTCCTTTCCCACAAACTCACCAATTTCAGCTGCATTTTTTCGCTTTAGCAATAGTAAAACAAATATGTTCTAAAATTCGTATCCTTATGGAATTGCACAACACTGGAGAACACAAGCGCGCGCACACACACATATACACACACAGAAATTTTAATCACAAAATGTGTTGCATCCAAATATGGAGAATCCTTCAAAGTCTATTTATAACTGTCGCGAATCGCTGTCGTTGTGGCCTCGTCTATTGTCACGGAACTTGTGCGCCGATTGGAGTGCAGGTTCTTCGGCTTTTATACAAATGCAACACGAGATCGTTTGGGGCGCCAATGCAATCGAATGGAATGGAATGGAATGAACGAAAAAAGCTAAAGCTGAGGCTGAGGCTGTGCCTGAGCGGAGATTTTGATACTTTATGGCATTTATTGCATACGTATGTATGTATGTGTGTGTGTTTTGGTTGTGCCGCACAGCTGGCAAAAACAATTGCATGCCAAAAGGGAGACAGACACGACAGCAAAGTCTCCGGCTGCGGCCATTGTGTTGGCGTTTGCTCAATGTAGCAGCAAAAACAACAAAAACAACAGCAGCAGCAGCCGCAGCAGCTACAAGCTGAGCTGCTCTCCACTCTGCTCAGTCTCCACTATCCTCAACAAGAATAGCATTAGTGGCCGCTCTCTCTCTCTCCCTCACTCCTCACGCCTTTACAGTTAATGCGCTCTTCACTCGCCGCACTCACTGCCACCGGCTACAAGAATAGCTTTAACTGCTGCTCTCTCCTGCTCTCCACTCACCGTTCTCACCACTGTCCTCTACAAGAATAGCATTAGCTGCGGCTCTCTCCCACACACCGCACAGCCCGCCGCACTCTTCACTCTTCGGCGCATCTTTAATTTAGTCAGTTGCAATTGGCAGTTGCCCAGCTACCTGATATTAAGTTTTTGCGCTCGTAAATTGAAACCCAATCGAAGCTGAACGCTTCGCCGCGCGCGCTCTCTCGCTCTCTTTCTCTCTCCCATTCCCATTTTCAACTATCCCATTCCAAATGCATCCCATTTAAATCGTTTGCACGTTTTCAACAGCAACAGCAACAACAACAACAACAACAGCGATATTTGATTGCATTTGAGCAACTCTACAGCTTCATTATGAAACGGATGTCAATAAATCTACACGCTGACCCTATGAGGCGTTGAAATTCTGTTTAGAAATTAAAAAAGAAAAAAAATATTGAGCAATTATTTCGTTTGACCTTTTGTAAAACGCTCTGGTCATAAATATCATTAATATCGACAGCAACACCCAAATGTAGCCTGCGGCCAGCCGACAAAATTGCCAAATTATAGTGACCCCAACAACAGCAGCAACAACTAGTTGCAACAACAACAACAGCAACAACTAGTTACAACAGCAACAGCAACATCAATGGCTCAAAGGGCAGTTGCTCGCGAAATTTTGTTTAAAGTTGTTGGCCACAATATTGTCATTTGGCTTCAGCTGTGGCCAAGTGGGATGTGAGAGTGGGGAGTGCTTAACTAGCAGATACTCTAAGTTGGCATAAAAATTCAACTAAATATCGATTCTTATCAAAGATCTTGATTGATTGATTGAAGAGTTGTTAACTTAAAATAAGAAATCTTTTATTTCTTCTATTCTTCTATAGAGTCATTATGCCACCTGCTGACATTTTATATAAATACAGAGCATTTTAACATGCAAGTAACATACAAGTATATATAATCATGATATATCTATATATGTATATTTGTATATATACCTATAACTAAGCGTAACCAACTTAGGGAATGCACATTGACATTTGAAGAATTGTTATTTGTTGCTGTTGCTTGATGTGATTTAGAAAGGCTGGCAAACTTGGCAGCCGAGCAACAATTGAAGACGAGCATTTGCAGCATGTTGTCAACATCTTCTATATATATTTTATTTTTTTCTTTGTCGTTTTGTGCAACTCTAGTCATATGGCAACACAGAGTATACCCTGTAAATCGAAGTGTATGTATAGGGTATATAAGCTATGGGTGTAAAATGTAGTTAAGAAATCTTCCTCTGTCTAGCAACGTAATATTTTATCATATGGCAAACTGTTATACCCTAGGAATCAGCTTATAAATTGGGTATATTAACAGTAGCTAACTAAATTTGACAGATTCAATTGTTTGCTTCCCATGCATCGCTATATAGACTTCTTTATCAATTGACAGCATTATACCCTGTAAGTTGGCACACAAATAGGGCATGTTAGACCAAATAACAATCAAATAAAGACTATTTGTATAAAAAATATATTTTTATAACCTATTTTCATTTCATAGGGCATCTGTCCGCCTTGCATATCCCATACGCTGTTTCATTCTGTGCCCATTCACGCCCAAGCAATGCAACAAGCTGCATCCAAAATGCATTTGGCCAATTTATTTGTTCTGGCTGCAATTCAATTATTGAGCCAACAAACTGTGAGACACGCGAGAGCAAAAAACAAAAGAACCCTAGACAAATAATAGACGACTAACAAATACACTCACTAGTTATTAAAATTCAAATTGAGATTGCTAAATAAAATAGTTATTCACACAGAAATCCGTCTAGTCCATTATGGACTTATGGTCTAGTCCAAATTTCTTAACTCTTTCATATGACCCATAGCAAGGGTATTCACATTCAACCACCAGATGTCTTTCAGCCTGTTGCAGCAATCGGTAGCCCACGAAGAAGGTCAGCCAAGTGGCAAAGGAATTTGCACGCAGTTGGAGACAATGCGTATACGTGATATATGCTGACTGAATGGCTGGGCGTGCAGATATTAATCATACGCTGCGTTGGCCTTGCCAAATTAACACAGAATTAGCACACAAATGAGCTAATGCATATATGATCAATCAGAGCTCAAAGCTGTTTTCATAATCATCTGTTTGCGGACCTTAATTGACCCGCCTGAGTCACACTTGGAGCTAACTCTGATGCAATTGCGATGAGTGAGGCAAGTGGCAAGCGGCTGCCTCTGGCAATGCCCATAGATCTGTCTACGCCTCCGCCTCCGTCACCGCCTCCGCCACTGCCACTGCCCCTCTCGCTGCCTCTGTTGATAACTGTGTCTGGGTTTTCCGTTAGCTTCAATAGTTCCTGTTTGAGAATTGATTAGTTTTAATGCAATTGTTAGAACTCATCGCAAGTTATGTAATACTTGGCTCAAACATAAAACAGTTCAGCATTTAACATGTTAAATCGGCTTTGCACGGCCTCAAACTAAATTTTAAATTAATTTTAGTTCCCTACTCTTAATAAAAAAAAGCTAAAATTATTTAATAGCATAAGAAGAACTAGCTACTGTCAATTATGTGACTTAACTGTATTTTGAATCTACGATAAGTTCCGTTTTTTTTTTCAGTTTTCAAGAGATCCTTACAATATGTATTAATTTTGAATCAACCAATCTTCAAAGCCTTCATACTGTTTACCTATTAACGATGATATTTGCTTAGCTATTCCTTTTTTGAGCCTTACTTCAATCAATCAATCACTCAATCATCCACATTAATTATATTTTCAATATGAAATTTTTTTATTTTTAATTATTATTTATTTGCTAAGTTAAATTTCTAACTATTATAAAACTACCCAATTTTAAAGACATATTTAATATATCTTTTAATCTTCAATCAATCAATCACTCAATCAACAGCAATTGACATACTCATAAAGAGACCCTTTCTTGATTACTAACTAAATTTAAAGTATAGCCATAAAACTTAATATCTTCAATGATATAAGACCTTAAGATCTGTTCCTTGATCAATCAATCAATCACCAACAATAGATTTATATGGTTGTGTGTGTGTGTATTTTATTAGAGACTCTTTTGCATTTGGTTAGGAAAAAAAGTGTAGAAAAGTTGATTTGTTGCTAGCGCGCAAAGCTGTTTAGCTTACTCGCCTGTCATCATTTCCATGAATTCTGTAAAGCAGAAGAAAAGATACATTAGAATCACAAATATATACACATAGATATACAATTACAGCCATGGATACAGACAACAAAGAGTCGAGTACAAAAATAGACAAGGGCAGCTGAACAATCGGAATGGAGCAGCAGGCAGCAGACGAGCTGACAGCAGAGAGAGGGAGAGAGAGAGAAGGTGGGGAGATGGGGGCACAGAGAGGAAGTAGACAAATGGTGTCGCCATGGCCGTCATTTGTATTTGGCATTTGGCCAGGAGTATTTCTTTTGTTAATGTTTTGACAGTTCGATGCATAGCTGCTAATTGTTGGAAATCTTACCATCAAAGTCCACGGTGCCGGAGCCATCAGAATCGATTTCCTCAATCATAATGTCCAATTCCTCATTTGTCAGCTGATCGTCCAGCTCGCGCAGAATCTCGCGCAGGCAGGAGGTGGGAATATAGCCATTGCCTTGCTTATCGTACAAACGGAACGCCTCGCGCAGCTCCTTCTGCATGGCCTCGTCATCCTCCTCCACAATGAATTTGGCTGCCAGCTGCACGAATTCCTCGAACTCCAGGCGACCCGATTCTGAAATGAAGAAAAATTTAAATAGATATATAAATGATAAAGTGTAGACTAAATGATGCTCGTTTATGGTTCAGAATATCATACTGGTCTATATGATTTTAACTCTACAGTAATTTCAACTGAACTGTAACTGTAAAGTATTCACAAACAAACAAATGAATATAATCTTTTCAGCTCCTGATGGTTTTAGATACAGTTCAAGCATCTACAAAATTTATAGCTTTAGCTCTCTATTTAAGTCAGATATCATATTTTCCTGAGGTCAACTGTCAGTTTTAAGTTAATCTGCACTTACTGTCCTCATCGACCTCATCGATCAGCTCCTCGAGGATCTTCTTGTCGAAGGGCTGACCCATAAGACGCAGAATATCGGCAACCATTTCGGTGGGAATGCTGCCAGTCTTTTGGTGATCGAAGCTGTTGAAGGCCTTCTGCAGCACGGCAATCTGCTCAGGTGTAAGATCTTCATCCTGCAAATCAAAATATTATCATTATCAACATTATCTGACACGAAAAATTTCTACGAAATTTTTTTTTGAAAATTCCACACGCACAATGTTATCCATATTTATTTTGCTTGATGCTCTGCTTTGTTCTTCACCCGACGGATCAACGCTAAAGACTGTGCGCCCAAATGAATTAGTTCCTTATTTCTTGATATGCCTAAAAGGCACACACACACACACACGCACACAGCCACCCACACACACACACACATACACACACACACACGCACACGTCACTGAATGCTGCATTCCAAAAGTAACAAGCTAATTTATGGTTTTCAACAGCATTTCGAAAATAAAAGCGCCACAAGAACAATCGCAATACACACACACACACACACAGATGTGTACACATTTTGAATTTTTGAAAAACACTGTAAAGTCATAGAGCATTTGGCCGTGTTTACTTTGCTGCTGGCCAACTCACCGCAAGAACAATTTGAATTTCATTTTTTTCATTTCATTTGTTTTGTAGTGGTTTGCTAAGCTTAACGTGGAGCACAATGATTATATTTAAACTACACTGCAAGAAAAGAGTTGGCACTACAAATTGTAATGAATTCAATTGGATATCTGGTTAATTGCTAAAAGTATCGAATGTGAAAACTAAGCTAGGATAAGATAAGATAAGGATAGACAGCACTTAGTTATGGAAATTTATGACGGAAATTTGTCTCTTTTTTCCAATTGGTGCTAAACAATGTTTCCCAAATTTCCAGACATCAATCAAATTGTTGACGGGCAGCACTTGAGTCTGCTTAGGCAAAGTCTGCACGGCAAAATGGGCAGCACTTTTTTGTGAGAGGTTCTGTTTCGTGTAGGTTCAAAATAAATTCCTCAAATTTCCCATCATATTCCATGTGCTTTGTGAACAGTGTAACTGTATTCAGTTCGACTTCTTGTCAAATATCGTTGCCTTTACATTTCTAATAATATGTATAATAATCATAATAATATTTATTATAAAAATATTAATAATTAAAGTTATGAGTAAATTTTAGGAGTATCTAAATATCATTTCAAAATTTGTAGCAGTGTATTATTATAACGGCACGCGATAATTATTGAATTAGATTCCCCATTGCCATTCCACACTGTGATTTACAACGCGAATCAATCAACGATAGGCCCACACACACAAAATATGTAAAACATGATAATTTGATCAAATAATCAAATAGCTGAACGAATTAATTAATTGGTTTCACACATTTAATAGGCAAAGATGTGAGATCTTTATAGATGAACTAGAAAATACCCTGGGAAAAACGCAATGGCAGATCTGCCAGGAAGAAAAAGACAGATGGAGAGAAGAGACGAAGGAGGAGCATAAGGGGTGGAAGGAGGGATGGAAGGATAGACTGAGGAATACACGGAAGAACGACTATGAACAATATTATCTTAACTATTTATCTTTATAAAAAGTAAAAATACCATATATAAACTATATATACTACTATATACTATATATACTACTATATACTGTCATTCCCATTCAACCTACATACGTTTGCCTCCAACTATTATACCCCAGTTAGTTCCCTAAAATCATTTCAGAAACAACAACAAATTCCATTGAGCAACGCCCACACACACCCTCACACTCACACACACACAGAGGAAACTAACAAATTTTATAAGCGATTCGAAAAATCTTGAAATTTAAATTTAAATTCTGAGTTTTTCTAAACGGCAATAATAATTAATGCCAGATTTTTTGTTTTACGGCAAAAATAAATGGGACTTAATTGATTTATATTTGGCATTAGAATATTCTATATATCTGTTTGTTTGTGATAATACTCGCCTATATTCATATCTATAGATATATTTTGTTTGAATTATGATTTAGTCTCCGGGAAAAAGAGACAATTTTGACGTCACTTTTGACATATTGGCCATTTGTTTATATCTGTTTTTAATGTTTTGGTAAAATATTGCTCTAATAACTTAGCCACAGAAGAATCCGATGAGCGCAACAGTTGTTCAGTTAATTAGCTGCTGGATTAATATATAGAAATATATATATTGTATTTGATACTTATTAAGGTATATATAATTCAGAAGATGTTCTATACATTGTTCATTCTTTTCCAAACTCCTGTGACGTTCCATTTTCTGTACTCATGGGACATTCACTTCAGCAGTTCCCATTCATATATCTACTCTAAAAAATTCTATATAAATCACTCTATATGCCACATATTGATATGCTATTTGTCATATTTCATATATAGTATCGACATTTTTAAAAGCAACAGCTGTCATTTTCTTTTCGCGAGGGTTAGGGTATTCCCAGTTTGTGCTACAATTTTTTTGTATACACTCAGACTAAGAATATTAGTCTTAATATTAGCATTTATTATTATTAGTATTAGCTTTAGCTTTAGTATTATCGTTATCATTGTTAATGCATTGACGATACATACAGAATTCCAGAAAAGAAGAAATTATCATTGGCATTATCATTAGCATTATCATTAGCATTATAATTACCTTTATCATTCGCATTATCATTACCATTATCATTAGCATTATCATTACCATTATCATTAGCATTATCATTAGCATTATCATTAGCATTATCATTAGCATTATCATTAGCATTATCTTTAGCATTATCATTAGCATTAGCATTAGCATTATAATTACCATTATCATTAGCATTATCACTAGTACTATCATTAGCATTATCATTAGCATTATCATTAGCATTATCATTAGCATTATCATAATCATTATCATTAGCATTATCATTAGCATTTTCATTATCATTGAATAAACGGTCTCGCCCCCACCAAAAAGAAATTAAGGATCATCATCATTTACATTTTTTATGGATTATCATTTGAATTTTTATCATAATAATTTTTGTACATTAATTCATTATTCATCATTTCATTGCATTAGCATGTCCTCCATGCTCAGCTCATATCAATCATTTCACAGCTGATGTACTTTGATGCCCGAGCTCTGAATGATCGACAGCCTCGACATCTGGCGCTGGCGTCTGAGTTGACGTCTTGGCAGCACTCTTAGCAAGATGTTGGAAAATTAGTTTTCGCTTGCACTCCGTCAATGGGTTTTCAGTTGCCTGAGTTGCTGATACGATTAGCTGCTACGTGTTTTGGAAAACAAGATCAGGCCAGACCAGACTCGACCCGACCACCGAACAAGCCTGCCTCCGCGGCCTGCGCTGTGGTAAAAGTTGTTGTTGTTTTGACATTTGACGATGTCGAACTTCAGCTTTGACGTTAATAATGTTGCCTTGATCGTCGCTTAAGATCACTTTTACAGACGCGCCAGCTCTTCAGCTCTCGGCCAGGTAATTGATGTTGGCAACAGCAGCAGCAGCAGCAGCCGCAGCAGCATTCACTTTGCATTGGCGGCAAAATGCTAAACGATCTAAGCATCTGCTGCAGTCCTCAGTTAGTATAGTCAAGGGCAATTTTATGTAGAGGCAACATATTTTTCATATTTTATAAATATATCAAGTGCATATAAATAAATATTCAGCACATACTTCAGTTTTTGTTTCTTTTAATTTGTTTATCTTTTATTTTACAAGTTTTCTGCTGTCCTTTAAAGGCAAATGAATCTAGTTTTACATACCAAGACATTTCATACTCGGGTTTGAACTCTTTTGGGGGATCTTCAAAATGTTAAAGTATTTATTTCACGAAATACTTTTAGGCTGCTAGAGAATATCTTGCGCAATGTTCGTTGAATGTAAGAATAGCATAGTTTTTCGAGCACCCCACAAACTTCCAATTTATAAATATTATAGCAAAGTTTTGGACCTGCAAAGTAAATATCTAACATCAACTGAGAATTCAGCTGCAAAATTGAATAGAAATGCAACTAAAATACCAGACGAACAGCAATCAGCACAAAATAGCTTTAAATCAACTGAAGAACTTTTCTATAATTTCTAGATTTTTTAAAAATTATTAGTTCTCTTAGTTCTCTGCTACTGCTCTGATCTGCATCTGCATAATTTCTATATAGAAATCTGATCTGAATTAATTCTACATTTTAGAGATTATTAGAATTTAAAAAATTCAAGTTCAAATAAAATCTAAATTTTTCAAATTAAAATCACCTATAAATAAATCAAAAGTTCAAGTTCACGAACGAAACCGAAAAGCCCATTTGTCGTAATCAAAAAGTAATTTTAAGCAACTGATGCGAGTGCGTGTCAAATTTGAGACTCATTTGCATGGCAACGCATTCATTTCTGTTAAACTTGTTTTCCTTACACTTTTTGCAGCCTCTGTGCTGCTGGCAAGCAACTCTGAAACATTGACGGAAAAGATATATACATTATGTATGCAGAAACTGATGATGTGCATTATCATATTGCTTGGGGACAGCTGTCTTGAACTTGAAACTTCAACTTAAACAAAATTAGGAGAATTAACAGAAATAGAAATGGTAATAGTAAAAGTAGTAGTAATAGTATTAGTAGTAGTAAAAGTAGTAGTAATAGTATTAGTAGTAGTAAAAGTAGTATTAATAGTATTAGTAGTAGAAAAGTAGTAGTAATAGTATTAGTGTAGTACAAGTACTAGTAATAGTATTAGTAGTAGTACAAGTACTAGTAATAGTATTAGTGTAGTACAAGTACTAGTAATAGTATTAGTAGTAGTAAAAGTAGTAGAAATAGTAGTAAGAATATTAATTATGGACCAGTACGGGTATTTCGCAAAGAGGAATGCAAGTATTAAGCCTGTATAGCGAAGGATGAAGAGTATCATTGGAGTGTGCATGTGGATATGGACGAGATGAGTGCTTAGTGTTCTGTTTGATTAAAGAACTTTGAATAAATAATATAATAATATTTAAGTTTTAAGTCCTTTTATATGTCATTATCATTTCTGGCAAATGGAAAACCAATTAAACGTCTCTTTATGAGATTTTGTCTTGATTGCAGATCCTTTATGAGATAAGGATCGGCTGTTCGCCAAATGGAGCTGTATTAATGAGTTTGAATTGTGATTTAGGAATGTAATGGTAGTTTTGCCTTGTAGTTGAGTAACTAATCGAATTTTGTATGTCTCGTCTTAATAATACTATATTGGTTGGAGAATTATTCTTAATGCAAAATAATTTCAGACCGTGTTATCTCTATGATAACAATAGAGAACAATAGAGTAGTTTTTTTTAATTAAATTCTTTTTTTTTCATTTATTATTAACAAAACAGAGAACTTAGTTCTGATTTTCAGGGATTGGGTGGGCAAGAATGTAATCAATGGCCCTCTGGATTGCCTCTGGAATTGGGGGTGGGGTTGGCAGTGGAGGATTGGATTCAACTACTTGGTAGCCATTTTCGTCGGCGACGTACTTAATGGACACCTGCTCACCCTCAGGAGAGGTGTGGCTATTGTCGCCCTTAACAACCCAATTTTCACCAACTAGTTGACCATTTTGGTTTGATTCAATCGAATTGGAGAGCGAAAATGAAGTTTGGAAACTATCGATGTCAAGATTTCTCTGGTCACTCTTGACTAAGACATCGTCAGAGGCGCAGGCCAGAGCCAACAAGCAGGCGAAAGCGATCTGCAGAGGGAAAATATGATATTGTATATATATAAAGAATTGTATTTTATTTAGGATCACTTACAAAGAACTTCATGTTGTTTCCTGAAAGACTCGAGAAGACTAACTGATACCAAATCCCTGACTGTTAAGGCTTTTTATACACATTTTCGTCTGTTTGATTATGTAAATATATTATATCTATAGCTGGGCTATTGCATATACAGAAACTTATCATTAGATCTAATCGACGCGACTCAAATCTATTGATTTCAGTATTAAAACAAGTTTGCAGCATTTTGAAGAAGCGGAAATTGAATCAAATGTATGATATATACAAACTGTCAACTAGTTAACTAGCTAAACAAAAATATATCCATCCACGTCATAACTATTTATGTTTTTTATATATTCTCTAAATATTTTGGCATTTTTTTTATTAATTAAAAACACGTTAACGACGAATCAAAAAAGCAGTAGGCCTGACCAACCCCTTTTGGCATATAAATGCTTAATGAGTATCGGAGATCGAACTGATTGAAAACCTTAGCAGTCAGCAGAGCGAGCCATCATTAAATGCGTAGATCATTCAAAGTCATCAATTACATTTAATTTTTAGATTCCCCCAAAGTTTAAACTCGCCAACTTCTCTACTGTTTTTATTAACGTACTAATAGATATTAGGCTCAAGGTATCTTTAAGTCGTATACTTCCACCTAAAGAAATCTTCTTGGTAACCTGTACTGCTATCGATTTCTTTGGAAAAATGGTTTATTCTCATACAAAAAATATAAAAAAATATTTTGAAATCAATAACAAAATGTAAAAAATAAATGTATTTTAAATTAAAAATTGTAATATAGAAAATAAAAATAATAATTTCACGTAAAAATATCAAATCAAAATAGTTTCTAGTGTATTGGTTAGTGTCTTTATGATATTTCAGTTATTCTGAAATAAAATAAAATTTGCATTTAATAAATTTAAATTTTTTTGTATCATCTCACGTGAATAACAGGTTTGGATAACGTGCTATACCGACTGTGTCAACTTAAATATATTCCTTAAATAAACACCTCATTAAACACGAAATCAAAATTTACATATTCTTCAAAATCAATTTCGATTTCATTCGTCTTGCAAAAAAGTATTACTGCTTCTACATTTTTTTAAATAAACATTTTAAATGACCTTGTCTTTCCATATATTCATATATTTATTCGTATTCATATATGCATTAATTAATAATACATAAATCGATTCCCTCTAGTCATAGGATTTAATTAAGAAGAGCTTAAACTGTCTTAGCAGATCTTAATTAACAAGCGTCAACTTAACTCTTTAGGATTTTAGAACGGACATAAACGTACACATTATAAAATTGTTCATGTATATTAAAAAAAGCTAATATAAAGAGGGTTTTCCCAAAATGATTCACGTTTTATATCGTTAAACTATTTTTTTAACTATTTTAATACATATATATAATTGTAGTAGTATAAAATGGTTTAGATTTTACAATCAATTGTTTATAATAAATATATATGTATATTTATACTGCATACTTATGTCCTCTGTAGTTTCTTCGAAACTCATTTCATTTACATTACATTCTTCTCCTCTCCAGTCCTCTCCTTTATAGATGACTCCGCTGTTCTCCTTATCAGTCCCTTGCAGTAACTTCTTTCCTCAGTAAATGTTTTTAACTAAACTTCAAAAGGCGTCTTTCTTCATAACTGTTCTGAACTAAACTCCTCTTTTCCTCTCTCCCTCCACCGCTGCTTTGTATTGAGCGGTATCCACTGTTTTCGATCGTATTGCTTTCTGCGCTTCCGGTCCTCTCGTCTCTTCTTCCGTTGCAATTATCTCCTATCTTTAACATTACACGTTGCCACTCATTAGTTTTTGGACTGCTCGATCAAATTTTCTGAAAAAACAAATAGATTAAATTGGTTCTTTTTAAAAAGAAAAGATTTGATGCATACTTGAAAGTCAATTGTTCGCCCGGAATGTAAAAAGGATTGCATACAGCATCCGTGTAAAGCATATGCAAATTGCGAAATATCTGCAGGAGAAATAAATAATTACTACAACTACAGATTAACCACACTTGCTAAAAATCATCTGCACATACCGCGCGCACCTCGTTCTCCCTTAAAGCAATGTTGCTGGAATCTATGACAACAATGAACTTGATTTTGGAGTTGGTGACAAAGCCGTAACTGAAACAATAAACATAGCTCTTTAAGAGAATGACGTTATCTAGTACTCAGCCACTATTACATCTTATGATTCTCTGTAGCGAATAGTTGGCCCAAATAGAGTTCCTTGGACTCGGGTGCTCCTTTGCCAATTAGGCATTTCTCCTCCACAACGTCGAGCGCCGCATGTACGTGATATTGCAGATCCAGCTCACGCTCCACATCAGATGTGGTTAAGTACAGCGGCGCATTCTAAATGTACCACATTTAATAAACATATAACAGTATAACTGAGCACTACTCACGTCTTTACCAATTACAGCAATACAAAATGCCATTTTTAACAAATTTGTTTATCTCTTATTTACTTTACACGAACAGCTGTTAACAATCTGTTGTCAACGATATGTGTGAATGGCAATTAGACAAGAAGAAGAACAAAAACAATACCATTTGGATAAACTGAAAAAAAAACTAGTTTAAAATTTAACTAATTATTAAAATGAGCATGAATGATAAACACATTTTAAGACGGAGTTGTTTATATCACACAATTATCGGAAATGTACGAGCCTTAAATGATTTTGAAGCCTACGTGCAGTTTGTCAACAAACAGTCGTGCTGCCAACTTGTTGAAAGAAAACGATATATGCAGTACGCGAATGGGCCATTGTGAATGGTAATTTGAGAAGAAGATACATAAAAACACTTGTACGCTCGAAAGCAAATTGAAAATTCTCGATCAAAGTTAAAATATATGATAGAAACTGCTCGAGATGGCGCTGCATGTGGCACGCAACAATGGGGAATGGGGGGATCTGTTTAATATACCGCCGCAGGAAGAAGTCGAAGTATACGTGCTGTTCGTGAACACAACAAATCGAACTCTCGATTTATATTGGGTACGCGATCCGGACACCCAGAATATACAACTAACACTAAAGCCGAATCAGGGCGTGCCCGTAAATACGTATAATACACACATATGGTTCTTTTGCGACTATTACACTGGCGAACGCATGCATGTGCGGTCCAAGCGTTTATTTCATCCCGTACGCATACGAGTGCCAAGGAATCCCCAACAGCCGGACGAACTGTGTGATGTACGCAGCCAGGTGCTCATCCATTTCCCGTTGCGTTCGCTGAAGGAGAATTGCTTATGGTTGATTGTACGCTGGCTAAAACGTACATGCAATACACCAGAGCTGCTCATTAATAACTACTTGATACCCGCAACGCTGAAGCAACAGTTGCTACTCCTGCTGCGGACTATCAATTCCTACTACAGACAGGCGCATCAGAGGAGACTGCGCATGGCGAATCGAAGATAGAGGATTCCTCGCATATAGACAGAGATAATTATGTTAAGACTCAATCCTAAGTTGTGCTGTGGGTAGTAAAAGCCAAGCTTCTTTTCCAAATAATTTAATAAGATCTTTTGATTCGATTTTCTGTAATTTTCTTTTTCGATTTACTTATGTACAAATTGGCTTGCATATATGCATTAATATATATGTTTTTTTTTTCTACAATTGCATTGTTTTATGTTTGTTTTTGTATTTTTTTTCTTTAATTTAATTTATCATATAACAGAATACTTAGAATTAATATGTTTTTATGTAATTTTAATAAGTAAACAACTAAATAATGTCGCGCAGGACATATACAACATATACATAATATGCGTCGATCTCTAACTGGTTTTATGAAAACTATTTGTATATATATGTGTATATACATACAAATATAGATGGTGTTTGTTTATGCAAATGGTATAGTTAGATATAAAGTGTACGATATATATCCTTGAATATGTTTCAAATGGTTTTTGTGAATACAAATCAAATTGAAATCTTGTTGTTTCACCAATTCACATACGAATAAAAACAGACGTCTTTGACAAATGCGGCCCATTCAATAACAAACAGATTAGAAAGTTAGAAATCACACGCGTCTGTGGAAAGCAACGCCTTTAGTTAAAGCACAATAACTCTGGTAGCTGAAATTTGTAGCTCAATATTTGCGAGTCACACGCTCCAGGCTATCACCGATTGAACCTAGGATTGAATGAATATACATATAAGACTTAACCATAATTAGGCTACAAATTATAAAATACTCTCTGCTTGTGTGTGCGTGTGTGTGTGTGTGTGTGCATGTGTGCGTGTGTGTGTGTGTATTATTGCAAATATGCATTATTTACCATCGAAATTAAAGTTCTGCTTGGTTTTATATTGAAATGTTAAATCAGTCGATTGCTTCCATATAAAATGACGCACAGTACGCAAATCCATATTCGGATCAACGATCTATATATACAGAGAGAGAGTAGGCATTAGCTGAAGATATGCCCATCCGTCAGCTGGTACTCACCACATCGTTGCACCACAGCTCAATGCGTTCCTCTGCAGGCAGCTGTGATCCTTCAGAATTGGCATCGCTTTGACTATTTTGTAAAGAGTTGTTTGCATTGCCAGCGCTGGGCGTTGTTTCCGCATTGAGCACCTTCTCAAGCACATGCTCGCACACCTTGCGGCACTGTATAAACTCGTTGGCCACCAGGCGATCCTGTTCCACAAATATAAGCAAGAGGTTATTCAAAATTAAAATCATCTAAGAGTAGTTTAACGAACCTTTTTGGTACGCTCTGGTTTGGTCATTTGTGGATGTGGCTGCAGGAAGAAGGGTATTTTAAGGAACTTGGGTATATTCCTCTCGATCACAACATCCGTCACCCATTGCGGCGCCGTCTCGTGCAGCAGCGTGCTCTCACTATCGCCAGCCGCATCTCGCACCAGCAGGCGACACACTGTCCGGCCGCCAACCTCACTGCAGGTGGGGAATATATTATTATGGATTAACTAATTAGCTTAGGTGCTTCGCATTCGTTTACCTGAATATGACGGGCGTGTGTTTGGGCACTTGAAAATATCCATTGCCTCGTACGTCGGGCTCCATTTCGTTAGGTGGCATGCTATGGGGAGGCGTCCAATACTCGAGCAAGGCTTCCAAAAGTAGTTTACCATAATTTATCTGTGAAAATATGCATATATATTTATACAGAATTATACTATAATATAGTCATACCTTTATCTCAGTTGTTGGATCATCACATTCAGGCAATCCTGCTTCTATGGATACCCAGGCCGCAAAGCAATCGACTTCCTCCTGACCTAAAACTATCGTAGGCATCTGTGCAGGTCAAAAACATAATTTGATTAGTAAATATAGATATAATCCAAATATAATCCTACGTACGCCAGTTTTAAGGTCAACCGTAAACCAATTTGGAATGTAGACTTGTTTGTTACGCTTCTTCACCTCCTCCTCGTAGTCGACCGCACCCAGATCCTCCTTTTTGGTCACGCGAAGTACATCATAGACCACAACCTGATCCTGTGAGTCTTTTGTTATGATATAACGCTTGTCATTCAGCACAGTGCACTCCTTGATAGCTGCTCCGCCTTTAATGCAGGCCAACTCCGTGCCGCCCAGCGTCCATTGGGCATCCATGCCGCCCGAGCTGAGCACACAACGATCATACATGGGCAGCTTCCAGCAGCGTATATCCGAGTTCCAGGTAGTCGCCCACACGCCAGTCTTATCTATATTATAGCCAAGACTGAGCACGGGCGCCTTCTCCTCGCAGACGAGCATCTTATTGCTGGGATTACGCATTTCCGTCACAATGATGTTTCGATCCCTACTGCCCGAGATAATATATTGGAAATTCTCGCTCATTAGCAGCGACCAGACGCCTTCCTTATGCACATGAATCGTCTGTATGCAACGCTGTTGGCCCAAGTTCCACACTTTGATGGTGCCATCGGAGCTGCCGGAGACCACTTGATTGCCATCGGGCGATACAACAAGGCAGCGAACGTTCTCTGTATGACCGCGTAGCTTCATGCTGCGCATGCAGGTTCGCGGATCCCAGATTCTCAGTATGTTCTCTGTGGAGCCGCTGACAATGACCGTGCCGGAGGGATTCATGGCCAGGCTGTAGATGGAGTCCTTCGAGCCTGTTAGACTAGAGGTTGTAACGGTATTGTTGCTGGCAGTTAAAGCAGTTAACGTATTCACATCCCACAAAAAGATGGCCTTATCCAAACCAGCACTGGCCACCTGTTCCCGATCCTTGGCATAGGCCAATGCCTGCACATAATCTCGGTGCGTGCGCAAGGTGGACATACAAAAGCCCTTATGTGCATTCCACACCTTAACAGTCGTATCACAGCTGGCACTGATCACTGCAATAAAATAAATTAATTAGTTCAAGTTCAACTCAAGTGTTTGTTGCTTACAATTTCTGCCATTACAGCAGAGCACAATATCGTTGACCCAATCGTTGTGATGCTCCATTGATTGTATATACTTCTCGTTGGCTTCGGTGCGTGTATTCCAGACGCGGATTATCGCATCTCGTCCAGCCGAATATAGTTTGCCATTATTGCTGTCCAGTTGCAGAGCATTAACGCCATTCCGATGCTGTTTCTCTTCCGCGTCTCGTATCACAAAGGAAACCTGCCAAAAAATTAATATGAATGCAAATCCCAATGACCCAATAACGTATTATTACATTCAATTGGAGAATTGATTGAATATCGCGTATTCCTTAACCTTTTGCACTCACTCTTGGGGACCCGGTGTTTCTTATTGGGGATATTCGTATTAACTCACCTGCATTTTTTTTCGTGCCTGGCAAGTTTTGTGCGTCAACATGTCTTACACGGCCGTAGCTTTAGCTGTCGTTGTTGCCTGTATTTTGTGTTATCTTCACGTGTTTGTTGTCTCCTGCTGCACATTAAATACGCGCATTAATTAATTTCTTATCCTAGTTGTAAAATAAAAACTCAACACTTTAATATGCTTTTCGGCCAATGCACGATAATCTCTTTAACGATGAATTTATATCGATATAGTTTGGTCAAAATGCAATTGTATGACAGTTATATGGCAACGCTACGGCTCAGAATTTAAACATATTTACAGCATCCATTAAAGAAATTATGACTAACTCATGTATAAAATGCGAAATAAAGCTGTGTCTTTTTGTTTGGGAATTTAAATACGTATGTTATATGTGAATTTTATATGACTGACATCGACTTTGCAAGCGATAGCTTGCCACCATGTTTTTCAAGTACCGGCTTTCAGACCATTCGCAAAGTATTCTTATTGCCACTCACATTGCATATTTAGTCAAATAATATTAGGTTGTAAACTATATATATTATGTACAAATTTCATATTATAGACTATTGTTTTATGTAGAATTGACACAGCTTTAAAGGAACAAAAAAACCGGCAGAGTTAACTTTAATTTGCGATATTTGACAACACTGTTCTTTACATAACTGAAGAGAGCAGCAACTTTTTACTGCATTTGTACATCAAAAAATTACAAACAATGGCTAGCACACAAAATAAAGACGCCTGCACCATTTGCGAGAAGGTCGGCTTAAAGCCCTTCACCAAAGAAAACGTTTTCAACTATTACATACCATTGCACGGAGTCGTGAGCTATGGAGCGCTCAGCGTCAACGTGATGAATCCGCAGATTGTGCCAAAAATATTGCCCAAAAAGGATTTAACAAATGTGTTCCTCATTTCCGCAATTGTCGGCAGCGCCTTCTACATATACGGCCGGCCTCACCTAAAGGACATTAAGAACAACAAACGCGCAGCATACGCCCTGCTAGGCGCCACACTCTTCAGCATGGGTTCGGTGCTCGCCTGGGCGTTGATCAAGTCCGCCTTGCCCAAGGAGAACGCACTACTGGCAACGATCGCTGGCCTCGGTTCCGGTGCAGCCATCCTCAAAATCGGCACCGAATACATTCACGATCTGGACAACCTGAAGAAGAACTAGAGGGCAATGGCATTGGATATATAATATCTAATATATATCTATATCGATATGGTAAAGGCGATTTATGTTGTCTACTAGTTTTTGTAAAGTGTTTGCCCGATCTTAAAACGCTCTTATTTATAATTTACAAAAATAGTTACGCTCGCAACTTGAATAAAAAATTATTAAGTGAAAGCATAAATGATTTTGAATATTTTCCAGGAATTATAAAATGCAACAATATAACAAATAAATCAACTTTTGTAAGAAACAAATATAATTTTCTATTATTTTTCAATATTATTTTTTTAATATTCAATTTTAGTATAGAAAATAGACAAATAAATTTGGTTTAGCTAAATAAAAATTTAAAATTAAAAAAAAATTTTTTTTATTTTAAAAATTTTCAGTTTCTTTTTTTTAGTAATTTTGTTTTCAGCTTTAAAAATTGAATTTTGAAAAATATACATAAAAAAATATAATTTAGCATTAAAAAATATATTGTAATATTTTAATTGGCAAAAAAGTATTTCAGAATTTTGCAATATTTTTCAAATTTTTTTGATTGATAAGACTGATTCGCAGAATATTAAAATTTGTTTTTATTTTAAAATTAAATGTACCTTTAATTGCCTTCTCTTAACTGCTAATAATGCTTAACAATTGAATTGTTTTTAATATATGTATGTGTGTGTGTGTATTAAATCGTTTGATTTCAATAAAGAAATAAGTTTACTTAAGCGCCAATATACTTATTTACAAAGTTGATCTGGGGGTTAAAACGTTCTACAAGTTTGCCTTAGTGACATTCAAATTGACGACTACTATTTATTGTTAATCATTTTTTGTTTTCAGTTTTTCTTTTTTTTTATAAGTTTTTCTTCAATTGTTTTGTATTGCAAAAAACATACAAATTAGTTGTAAACTTAATTTTAAATATGCATACATACTTTACAAACATACAGTGGTCATTCTTTAGTGTCTTAACTACGAGCTCTAATCAATATATATAAACATATATATTCATATATATATGTAAAAAAAATCATCTAAACATCACTGTATATATATATATAAGTTTTCAATTTCTTCGTTATCAATTAAATTATGAATACATATATATTGCATTTACAAAACACAAAAGTGCGCGGGCCTAGAAATCAAATTTGAAGCTTGAAATTGGAAGATGCGAAGCGATTTTCGACTATTGCATTATAGTGGAAAACAGAAACCACAAAAACACTAAACGCTTTCGTTACTCTCTCTCTCTCTCGGGATCTCTCTCGTTTTACCTAATTGTAATTACAGAATGTATAACAATTGCGATCTGCTGTTAACATTCCTGTGATAGTCTCTACTGCACTTTCAGTTGCACGCCGAGAACCTCGCGCAGTTCGTGCAGCTCCTGTGGTCCCTGCATAAGGCGCTTGACGCCGCGTGGCAAGCCGCGACACGATGCCAGATTAATGGAGCTCATGTGCACACAGTTCGTGAGTATTTCCTTGACCGCCTCCTCGGATACGGACGAGCCGCACAGATTCAAGTGGCTACAGAGAGAGAGATTACAGAATTTGCATTACTAATTTCAAACAGAAATCTTTGAAAACTTACGCCAATGGCGATTCTTTGCCCTTTTCGGCCAGTGCACGCAAGGCATTGTCTATGGGCTGCTGCACATTTGCCCAGGCCAAGTCCAGTTCAATGAGACTATGCGCCCACTTCGACGCGATGAGTTCCAGACCCGACCTACACAATAAACAATTTATTATTATTATATTACATCAGAAACTCTCCATTCCGATCACTCACCCCATATCACGTGTCACCGAGCAGCCCGAGAGAAATAAATGCTTAATATCCCAGGCTGGCAATCGGATTAAACTCTCGTGCGTTAGTCGCGTGCAATTGCGTACGTCGAGCAGCTTCAACTTGGAGCTGCTCTTCAAGATGCGCTGCAAATGATCATCGCTGATGATGCGAGATTCATCAGTCAAAGCTGCCACGGAAAGCTCCTCGAGATTGGGAAAGCCTGGCGAATCCATCTGCAACGAATATCAAGTTGATACAAAACTTATGCAGAGTACAGTCAACCCTCGATACATACAATCTCCTGCATGCTAGCTGTGCTCGGCGTTATGTGTGAATTGGTAACGCGCAGAACCTTCAGCTTCTGACAACCATGTTGCAGCTTCTCGATGTACAGCACGCCGTGCGATGTAGCCTGTGTGGTCACATTTGAGAGATCTAAGAGCGCCAGGTTTGGACAATGCGTCTGCAATGGAATGGATTCAGATTGATGTTATTATAGGTTTAATTAATGACTAAGATCGTTGTTGAGTTGCCTAAATGAATCAGTCACTTAGACAACTCATGCAACAACTGCATGCATCAACATCTATCATATATTTGTCATTGATTCGCACCGCTAGAACGCTGACAATATTGGGTATGCCCGCCAGACGATTGTGCGCCAAGTACAGGTGGGTCAGTCGACTGCCCATGGTCTGCAGCGCATTGCATAGGGAGTTGACACCCACAGCGCTCTTGCTAGCATTCATCTCGACCTACAAAGGAAATGTAAACATTAAGAAACGTTTATAAAACATATTCAATTGTTGCCCTACATTGATTGAGCTCAAGTCTAAGCGCTGCAGCTTTTGCATATTATCGACCAGATATGTCAAATGATCCGATGTGAAACCCTTCCAGCCAGATAACGTGATGCCCGTCAGATTAGGACAGCCGCTCGACAACTTGACCAGAAAACAATTGATGTCCGATATTTTCCAATTGGCTGTAATTGTTGATATAATTGATTAATTGTTCATTATAGGATAGACTCTTGGGAATACTTACAAACATTCAGTTCGGTGCACGCACTGCAGCGATTATCCACAAACCATTTCAGTTTGAGTTCCGTGCGATATTTCTCCTTGATCCAGGTGGTCAAATCCATTGTGCGCCAGAGCGTCGGCCTAAGTGAAACCTGTCTCCACAGCGAGCAGACACGCCCGAGGCGAAACAATGTGGGTAGGCAGCCCTCCTTATCGACAACATGTTCAAAGATCTGCAAGAGGTCAAAAGAAGCATTGTTATTAAATGTTTTACTTTTAGCTGAGGATTCTCTTACATGAAAGAGCACTTCTTCGGGCAAGCCGCGGCCCCAGGCACTCTGCTCGATGGGCTCGGCATCTGCTTCTGCTGCTGCGGCATTTGATATTCGCTTCTGGCGCTCGCTATTGCTGCCGCTGCCGCCGCCGGTTTTCTTCTTGCGCGGCTCATACTCGCTCTCGTCGCTATCCTGCTGCTTCGGCTTGCGTACACGCTTGCGCGCAGGCTTGGCTGACGCTGCTGAAGCTGCGGATCTGGGGGAAGGCGCTACTGGCGTTGCAAGCGCACCTGCAGCAGGCACCTCTGCCCCGCCAGCAGCTGCGTCCGACTTCTTAATGCACAACTTGATGCCAACTTTGTGGTCACTGATTTCGCTTTCGTACATGGGCAAAGCTTTCGGCTTGCGCGCACGTGACGCCCGAGGCGAGGTGGTGGCTGACTTGTTTAGTTTCTTGTTGAGCGCCGTTACCAGCGGTTTGCCCGACTTTGGTATGGTGCCGTTCACTGTGCTTGCCTTTTCCAGTTCCTCCTCTTTTGGTGCTGGCTTATCTGGTTGTTGCTGTGGATCTGCTTCGGCTTCTGCTTCTGCCTCTGCTATGGGCGACCTCTGACCCTCGGAGGCTGGGGAGCACGAGGTCGATGTGGCCGTATTCGTTTCATCCGTTTGTGTTTCCGACTTGGGCGGCGATAATATATTTTCGGGTATGGCTGTTGCAGCAGTTGCGCCACTGGAAGCTGCCGCTCCTCCTCCTCCTCCTCCTGCTGTTGTTGTTGTTGCACATGCTTCAGCCGCCAGCAGCTGTGGCGGCGTCTGTGATGGCGTCGACGGCGTTAACGTATTGATGTCCACTGTGGTTACTGCGGAGTTGATGGGCTTTACGCTTAAGCATTGCTCGCCTTGTGCCTGCACAGTATCCGCATCCGCATCCGTGTCCATGGTTGTTGCATCCGCGTCGCTATCTTTGGATTCCTTTAGGTCCGCCGCATTCACTTGCCGCTCCTCACTCTTGGCGACATCATTCGTGGCCGTCGTCTCCTTGGCGTTATCCGTTGTATCACTCATTGCCGTACCGATTTTCTGAAAATGAAAATCGGGGATTGGTAAATATGTGCATCCATTTTTTAGCGGCCGGAAAATCGATGCAAAACAAACTCAACCCATTTTGGCGGTTTTTCTCAATTCTCTATACGTTCTCATTCTCGAGCGCTCTCCCAACTCAACATGCATTCGTCGAATCTCACCTTCAACAACAAATTACATATGTATTTTTTTGTTTTTATTTTTATTCGTTTGTTCGCTTTTAATAAACAAGTTGTGGTAGGGTCGCACCGACACAACTGTAACCTGCATACTTATTCCCCTCACTGTTTAGGCACTTTGCTTACTTCTCACTAAAACGCTAGGCACTCTCTTATCGCATGGCGATAAATAAAAATTGTGGAAATTAGGTTCCACACGCATAAATCACGAAAAACATGTTGATTTTCCACTGACAAGCAAGCGCTGCACTCATATGCCGCACACTACAATTGCGTGCAGGGTGCAGTAATCGGCATTCAACTCACCACTTGAAGAGAGGTAGGTACACAAATGTATGTTATCTTCGTACGCGACTGTTTGGTTCACTTGCACTCACTGCGGTACTATATCAGCGCTCCGGTGTGAACAGTGCGGCACTATGTATTAGTTTGAATTTGTTCGAGTCGGAAGAGATTTTTTCGGTTGGCGTTCATGGAATTTTTTACGTGTTTTGTTATTAAAACTTAAGCATTTACATTTTTGCCAAGCACTAGAGGCACTGAACACTTATTGATTATGGCATTGACAACGATTTATGCATATTTAACATGCCGATTCAATGAAAACTTATTTTAATCAACTGCAACGACGTAGAAACGAGAGCAGCGATGTTGTTGTCGTATCGATACACGACATCGATAGATGAGTGCAAAAGGCAGTGGGACCAAACTAGACAATCAATAAAATACCAATAACTCTCAAAAGCCGCCATTAATCTAAAACTTAATCACCACATAAATTTAAATATTCTATTTGTCGTATTTTTTTTTTTTTATTAATTATTTACGCTAACATTAAACGCAGCCAAGCACAAAACAAATTGTCTGACATAACTGATTTTAGTTTAATATTCGAGATCCAATTTGGCAATTTCTGGCAGAACAGTGAGATCCTGGTGAACTTCCAGCCAGCGCTTCGCGTGATATGTTGTCTTCTCATACGAACGTCCAAACTTGTAATTGTAGCCGGGCACGTGGCCCGCATAGGTGGGATGCATGCCTTGATTATTGTGATAGATAATGAAGTGCCCAACCGGCGGGCACTTAATAGCCGGCGTCGCCAAATCCTGTCCACAGCACCACTTGTCGCGCTTTTTCTTGTACATGTAATCTGAGAAGCTGCACAGGGCATTGTGGGTGAGCACCTTGCTTGGCTCGCCGAAGCGCATCATTGCCATCGGTATGTGCGCCGCGTAGCCGTTGATGATGAACTTGTCCGCATCATCATCGTCCAAGAAGTGGGGTGTGGTGAATTTGCTGTAGCGCAGCTTCTCCGATGTCGGCGGACACTTGTCGTCCTTTGCGCCCTTGCAGATGCGCGTGACTGGCAACAATGGCGCACGATAAGTGGATTGAGGTAGCTGCCAGAGGAGCATATGTTACAGCTAAGAGATTGGAATAGATCAAGCTACTCACTAATCGCTCATTCCATTTGTGCTCGAACAAACCTCTTCCGCTCTCCAGCAAATCTCGGTGACGCAATGTGCGCTTCTCGCAGCGGTAGAGCTGCATCAGCGTCTCGTGCTGAGCGACTCCCGCTGTGGCGGCGGCTACATAACGTTTGCCCGTCTGCTTGAACATGTTGGGCACAAAGCCCGCGTAGCCCGGTATGATGGGATGCTGATACACCGGGTCAACAAATTCCTTGCGATCGTGCAGGATCTTCAGTTCATTCTGTGTGGGATAATCCTTGTTGTCGGGCTTGGCATCGACGGGCGCCAGAATTAGCTCGGGTGCATGATTGCTGCAGGGATCGATGAGCAGCGTGTGCGTCTGTCTGCCATAAGTCTTGCCCACACGATCCCGATTTTCAGGACAGTGCCCGGTATAACTGTAAAGCGAAGTGAAGGAACAATTTCAACAGGCAACTCTATGCACGCAGACAAGCACAAGAATATGTACACACACATACATATGTACAAGTATGTTATGTGCAGGCATATTTTTTGGCATATTAGCATTTAAACACGCTACAAACATATATTAAGTAAACAGTTTGGGAGAATATGTCAAACCATTTGAATATTGTGCTACTTCTCTCATTCAAAAGGGAATATGCACAAAATATACACATACATTCATAGCGAGTGCAATTGGAGTGAAGAGAGAGAAAGGCCGTCACTTCTACATACATACATATGAGAAAATGAGAGTAGGCAATTCAAGTTACTGGAAACGGTAAACAGAGAGCGGCCATCTCCCTCGATCGCACAATGAGACAGGCCTATTGTTCGCAGAGTGAGTGAACAAAAAACAAGCCAATACGGTGCAACTTGTCGTGCAGACATTTGCAGTTGCAGTTGTGTGTGCTAGATATCTCAGCTATGCATGTGCGTTAGTGATGGCAGTTGTGTGGGATTAGTGATGATAGTTTTGCACTCTCACCCGGGCATCAAGTGCGGCTCTGGAGTCATGCTGTTGTCCATTTTTCTTAAAGTAAATGATTGTTACTGCAAATTTGGAAATGTAATATTTTACTTAGAATAATTGAACTATAACATAAAATTTGTGTTATAAAAATATGAATGTACAGAAATTTACAGAAATCTAGAACTTATGACAGCTAAGACAGCTGCTGTGCTGTTTGAAGCTCCATCAAGGTTTATCAGACGCCCGCAATGGTCAGCATTTGCTCAACATCCACAACTTTCTCTCGAGGCTTGCCATTGGCCTTGCCCGCTTCGCACTCGTGCTGATCAATTTTTAGCCAACCTTCCCAGCTAACAATCCTCTGGTTGCCCAATTCAAAACCAGGTTTAGTTGAAGTCGTGTCGAAAGCCTTCGCTGATATGTCATCGCAGATGGTTTTGGCTACCGCAAAAGCGCCGTTCATCGTGGTCAGGATGACACCCGTGGGTCCAGTGCCCAGCCAGCCAGCCACATAGAGGCCCGGCTCCACGGCGCTCTCCTCGCCATCCCTTAGCACACGTCCCTGCGCATGGCGCACGTGTCCACGTTGAGGATCGAAATTGATGCCTGCATCTGCGCAGCTGGATTTGTAGCCAATGCTGCGCAATATTAGGTCAGCTGGCAGGGATTCCGTTGCCTCCGTAGCCACTGCTGCGTTCTCCTGCAGTTGCGTCACGGCAAACTCCATTTCCTTGACGGAGATGGCCTTCGGTGCTCGCAGGAAGACGGGCAGAAATTGCTTGCCATCTGCGGCTGTTGGACTGCGATTGCTCTGCTCGCTCAGGCTCTTGAGCATGAGCTCGGTTAGACGCCGTCTTGGCCGCTGCAGCTGCTCCACCTGCTCAGCGATGCCTGTAGAGAAAATAGATGCATTTAAATGGATTTCATATTCGTAATCCTCGTATCCTTTACCTGCAAAATCCGCTGCCCGCCAGTTGGTCGTTACATTGGGCAACTTGAGCATTTCGCGCAGCTCCTTGATGGTAAAGGCAGCTTGGAGTGGACCACGACGTCCCACCAGATGCACACGCTGCACTTGACTGCGCGCCAAAGCCTCCAGAGCATAGTCCGTGGTATCTGTGTCCTGTGGGAAAAGCGGATTAGCTAAGCTATCATATGGCATATATCTATAGACACCTACCTTCAGTTTGTCTATTGGACTGAGCAGCATGCGCGCCACATCGACAGCCACATTACCCTGACCCACAATCGTTACATCGCGTCCACTTAGATCCGGCTGCAGTTGCTCCGCTCCGGGTAGACCATTATACCAGGCCACAAACTTGCGCGCGGATATAACATGCTGTTGCTGCTCATTCTCCAGCTGCAGCTCACGATCCTGATCCGCGCCGTAGGTGAGTAGGACAGCATGATAGCGTTGCCTCAGCTCATGCAGGCTGACATCCTGGCCCAGGCTGACGTTGCCAAAGAAACGCAGGCGCGGATTTTCAGCAGTTTTCGTAAACGTATTGATGACGTTCTTGACCTCCGGATGATCGGGCGCAACACCAAAGCTGGAATGTCGATTTGCATAATGGCAATTGTCATTAGTCGATAAGTGTCAGCGTGTTATCCACATGCAAAAGCCATTAAATATAAACGCCCCAGCGAGTTGGCCGCACAAAAGGCAATTGTCTCTCGATTCCTCAAGATGTGGACGACTCGTGCTTTGATTGCGTTCGGCCTGCTGATGTTGTTTGCCCAGCTATCAATTGTGGCTGGTGCACCTGGCCCTATATGGAGCTTCGACCAGGTGGGCAGTAAGTAGCAATAAGTGCAGCTCTTGTCTCTCCCTCTCTCTCACACACAATGTTTCCTTCCCAGCCTATTTCAATGGCATCTTTCGCTCTGTGGTGGGTCCAATCTTTGGGCTGGATGACGCTGCCCGAAATGGGAACAGCACAATCAATTAATTTAACTCTTCCCGCTTACCGCACCAATCCAAAGGGCACCGGCAGCTTCTCAACGATGTCCACGGTGCAGTCGCTCAGCTGTTTGAGTAAATATTGCGCTGCATAGAAACCAGCTGGGCCAGCGCCCACAATGCATATCCGTTTGGCTGCCGTCGCCTGTTGCACATTTTGTAGTCTAATTGCACTTGTATTTACATTACGATTGTATTTATTTAACGATTTCAGACGCGAATACAATAAATTGCGAGTGAAACTCATGTTTGTCTTAGGAAAAAGCTGCGTAATGGTGAAATCGCACAAACCAAAACATTGCGAGAGTGTGACCATTGTACCCGTAACCGATGTGGCAACACTAGCCACCCACAGCAAGGCGGCAATTTTAAACATTAGGTGGAATTTTTTATTCGACCTACCACACATGCTTCATATAGCTTCTGCAGAAAGTGGTGAAAAATGCACAGATCTAACCACAGTCACAGTGTGACCATCGTTAGAGCATTGGCGCCAATTTTAAATTCCACTACAGTTTGCTTTCCATTTATAATAAAACACAATTTAATATTTTGAATACTTTCGTGCAATTTATAACGTGCTGGTTAGAGCGAAAATTTCTGACTTTTATGTCTTGTATTTTTTTGGTGCAATGCTAGCAACATTTATACATGGTGCAGAGCTAGCCAGCGTTTGGCGTCGACCGTGGACCTCCCAAAGGTGTGGCCTACTTTGAAGATTTCGCCGGGCACATGGCCGCCATAACGGGGTAGCATGCCGATGACACGGGGATAGATGACACCGTTCGTTAGGGCAAAGGAACGTCCGATACCAGCGCTGCGTATGGGCACCCACTCGATGCTGCGGCGAAAGTATTTATCATCCTTCGGATTGCACCAACCGCCCGAGGGCAGGTGAAAATCAAAGCCACCTAAGGAGCAAGCCACAATAAGTTATAGCCAGAGAAACGTGACAGCAAATACTCACGGCTCGAATACGACATTTTCTAAATAATACAATAAATAATTGCGTTTAGACTAGACGATCGCTGGAATAAAACTGAAGGCCCAGAAAATTTCCTGTTACTACGAAATGTGGCAAAACATGACAGCAAAGGCTACGGTCTAAACGTTTTATTTATTTGTCATGGCAACGGTCACGTTTATAAGGATTCAGATACATGTATATAGTATATCTATGGCTAATTATTGGCGTATTTCAGCAACAAGTTTTGGTTGGGCTCGTCACGAGATGTCAAGGAAGGATAATAAATGTTCTTGTTTAATGTCAAATAAGCACGCAACACACACGGATTTTTCTTTTTACTTTTATAACTGTTAACTTTAAATTTTATATTGTTTCATATATCGTTTATATGCATAATGGTATATAAATTAAATTCATTTACAGGCAATTTTTATTTGACGTTTTTCTATCATTTAAAACAAAGCTTTTGCAATTTAATATAAATTTCAAAAAGAAAGATTATTGCGATATATATAGAGCCTATGAGACTGTATATACTATATGCATATATCTATAGAGAGTGGGCGACGCAGACGATAGCTTAGTTGGACTTCTTGCTTTTCTTCTGCTGTTTGCTCTTGAGCTTCTCCTGTTTCTTGAGCTCCTTCTCCGTGAGCGATTTGTAGAGCTTGAAGCCGAAGAGAGCTGAAAGAGAAGAAGTCGAAGGATTATTATTAATGGACTCTAGTGGGACTTTATGATAGGGATTCAATAATGACCGAAGACCGAGACGATTAGGAATATGACAGCCACCACAATGGAGGTGGTGTAGGCATGGGCGATATGCGTATGCTGTTGCAGTCGACGCTCGATTCCCGCTATTGCCTCCTGGATGGAGCCCTTCATCTCATTGACGAACTGATGCCGATCGGCATCGGTCAGCGAATCCATTTTGCTCTGCAGCTTCCCAATCTTCTGTATCAGGTCCTCAGCGAAACGACTGTGCGGCCCGGTCTTGGCGACCAGCGACTCCACAGAGCGCTTCAGCTGCTCAATTATGGATTCGTCGTTCGAAGCCATGGCACAAAATCACAACAACAAATTTTGATACGAAAATAATAATAAAATTAAAACTATAGATAGATAGAGAGATAGAGAACAATCGGCATGGCCAACCACGCTGCTCTGGCCAAAAAACCTTTTTTATGTTGGTTTTCTTTAATTTTTTTTATATTTTTTTTCTAATTTTTTGTGGTGGATTTCTCACCCTATCTTATCGAAAATCGAACAGCTATAAAAACCGACATTCTCAGCAACAACAAAAAACACAATGTTTATGTCTGAGTATGTTAACAGCGCACACTATCCACAGATATCACATATACACTCATAAATATATACGTAAATATATGTATGTATATAGTGTTTGTTTTCATACCCACTCGTAATGGTCATATTGGGCATATCGATTTCCTGCAAATAGTTAGTAGTAAGCAGAAGGCGTGGCAGCTGCCTTAACTAAATACAATAGAACATAAAGTCAAGAAACAAGAGTTTTGCAAATATAGCATACTTGTGCTATTATTTTATATCTTGTAACGTTCATTATGGTGCTATTATTTGTTTCGTCAATATTGGTGCTATTATTTATTTCTCCTCAGTATGCTTGATCGGGTAAATTAGTTGAGTGTATTTAACTATATCTTTTTATTGGCTATGTTCTGTTCTGGGTCGTCGTCTGTTTACCCCATTGTCCGTTCGTCTGTATCTCCGTTTCTGTTCGTATACCATACATGTTGTAGATTTTAAACTTTATATATATATAGCCCAGATAGTAGTTATTTATCTTTTTGCTGTTGATAACTTAAATTTGATTTGCTATTGATACAACTTGACATCATTTGAAAAACTATAAAGTTACAGAAATCAAATTTGATATCACTGAAGAACTATAAAGATTTCGTATTCCATATAGCACAGATTTGAATTTATTATTTATTTTATGCACAGATTTTGACATCATAATGACGACCTCAAAATTTTACATAAAACATATATCTAGAACTGAAGTTATTCAAGTACAAATTGATCACCGAGAGAGCGAGAGAGAGAGAGAGAAGCTTTTGGAAGAACAAGAACAATACCAAAGTATGGGTATATGCAAGTATGATTTGAATGTTTTTAGGGATATGTATATGAGAAAAAGGAAATCCGAAATCCGAGAGGAGTTCAGATTGATGCCTAGTCGAGCACACCCGACTCTAGTTTGTGATGCTCGGTTGAGGTGTTCACGAATGCGAGGTAATATTCTCAGCTTACCAAAGACTAGCAAGATGAGCGCTATCATCACAAAGAATATTATATACTCTCGGGAGCTGTGGCCCTGCTGTCCGTATTTCATAAAATCATCCGGCGACGGCGGCTTCGGATTGAAGATGCTCTCGCGCAGGTCGGCGCGCTCTTCGTCTGAGATGCCTTCCATGGCCTCGACCAATTTCCATATCTCATCAGCGCTGGGCATTTGGAAGCCAGGATCGCCAGGAGTTGCGCCCGGCGGCAAGGCGAAGCCCTGATCCCCGCCAGCTGCTGCGGCCGCGGCCACATCTTCGGCAAATGCGCGCTGATTCAATGGATCTTCGGCCATTGCTTATGTTTTGTATTGCTTTTGGGTTTGGGTTTGAGTTTGACTTTGAATTTGACTTTCACTTTAAGTTAAGTTTCAGTTAAGTGTGGCTGCAGGCTTAACGATTTATGGCGTCTGCAAGTTAAAATTTCTTGAGTGCAGGCAAAACAATTTAATATTTAGCTATAAACTAACTAGCACATAACGGGTTAACTAAGTTTATAACATGCAGCAGCTCTGTTTTAATTTCAATTTTGTTCGCTTGAGTATTTACTGAATATTTAAATAAAATAAAATGAAGTAATTTATGCTGAGCAAGAAACAGAAAATTCAACGTGGCAAAGAGCGGGGCGAAAGAACTTCGCACTCAGCTGGATGCGCGCGCTCTTTGGCTCTCTTATGGCACTTAAGTCGCTTGCCATCAACAGCAGTCGTGGCCGAGTGGTTAAGGCGTCTGACTCGAAATCAGATTCCCTCTGGGAGCGTAGGTTCGAATCCTACCGGCTGCGAGTTGATTAACAACTTTTTTATTTATTTTTAAATTAAATCAAAGTTGATTTTTACCACACAATAATAAACTAACTCAACTCACTATATTTTATTAATATTTTTTAAAAATAAATTTAAGGCGGCGCGACTAACGTGCTGCAGCGTTGACTTCCACAAACTGAACGTTAAAAGCCAAATCTAATATATAAATTGGAAAAATAAAAACTTATTCGTAATCAGGTGCGCTTATATTTCATTCTATATGAGATATACGTGCGGACAGGTAGTTGTTCTTGTTGCTGCGCTTTGTATTGCTTTTCTGTTCTTTTCGCCTCAGCGTCAGCACATTTTTGAACAGGTAGTTCGAACTCATGACAGTAAATAAAAATAACATAAGATAAGATGGACTTATCAGCTGCGAGCGTATATATAGCGGGGATATAGGCTATAAACATGCATAACTTAGGAGCAAGTGTCAGCTAATAAGACACTAAGATACAAATGGGAGTTCTAGCTCGAATCTGGGCACGTGTACGGCTCCCCCGTTAACATTTTTCTCTGTTCAATGCCAATCAGTGGCCGCCTTATCGCTGCCTTCTTATCATTTCCAATTTTGAACAGCAAAACTTTTGTATACGTCCTCAAAAATGTATTTAAAAGAAGAAAACCGATAACTATGCCAAGTACACGTATACAAAAAAGAATTGTTTTGACAGATACTAGAAATCGTATATATTCCAATCAGCATAAAGATAACGGCTTTCCCACACAGCTTAGGCAGATACAATGGTGGTGTAGGGGCGTGGAGAAAGGCGAGCGAAGTAGTTCAATTCTAGTTAGATTTAGAGTGGTGAAAGTTTTTCTTTTGACCCACATAACAGAAGTGCGGCTTTCATAACGGCGTGGCGGGCGTGTTTGGTGGAATGTACAGTTGTTTTTATTGCATGCATGACGCAACCAATTGCATCCCTATGTTATGATGCGTTCGTTGACTAAACTAACTCACCTGCTAATCCAAAAACAACAACGGCCGGCACATAGAATGCAAGATTTGGTATGGACTGTTGGAACGGTGAGCCGGCATCGGTTAAATCGACCATTGTGTGTAAATTAGGAAGAAATTATATTGTTCGTTTAACTGAGTAGCTAGTGCAGCTTGGCAGGCTGTTTCTATTGTGGCGTCTGTCACACTTTAAGTTTATCTCAGAAATTGTCGAATCTCGACTCAGATGAAAATAATTTAACTGGCGTTGCCATCTAACCGAAAAACAACAAGGCTGCCACGCTACGCAAGCTTGTCTAGTGTCAGTATCGTTAACGTGCTACGTAAAACTTTTTGACGTTACTCCACACTGATTTGTGACAGCTGTTTATTGGCGTGCGAAGCAACTGCAAATTTTGCTAGAAAATTGAAAATTTTCAAAAACTAAACAAAATGAAGGTTATCTATAATACGCTATTCAAACGCACGTCCACCTACGCTGTGGCCATCATGGCATCGGCCTTCTTCTTTGAGCGCGCCATCGATGTCAGCTCGGGCCTGATCTTCGACACCATCAACAAAGGCGTAAGTTTTTTTTTTGTTGCTTATGTAATAAATTTGTGCAAATGAAAACTTGATTTCTCCCCTTTGCAGAAACAATGGAAGGACATCAAGGGAAAGTACGAATAGACGGGCGGTTGGCTGCAGCTAGTTTTAAATAAAACAATGATGTTGGTTCATTGTAATTAGCATAAATCAACGTTTATTATAAACGAAACGACACCCGAAACGATTTTGTGTTTGTTTTTATTTCTTTGTGGTTGTTTGTGTGGATGTCTCCTCCGTCACCTCCCAGGGCTTCTCATGCCTAAACGCATCCCAGGGATGAGTGAGTGGGATTCTGGCGGGTTCCTCGAAACTGACTCCGTTCTCCTGCACGGTTTTCAGCAGCTTCTCCAGTTTACTGCCAGGAACAGCGGACACGTTGCAGGTCATCTCGGTAATGCCAGCTTGCAAGCAGCGCTGGGCGAGCACGCGGCCCAGATTGACAAATGCAGACGTATCATTTGTCTTGTACAATTGCTGCTTGATGGCCCACTCGGAGGTGCTGGCACTCAGAATCGTGCCATTCTCGAAATGCTTTACATCGGCGCTGACATAGCGACCGCTGGTGGTGATCTCCAGTGTGTGCCAATAGGAGCGGCCAGGCTTTTCCAGATGGTAACCGGTTGGCTTATAGGCTATGCGTAACCTTTCCAGATTACGAGGATTCCGGTTGACCACGTAGCTGGCGTCGGTTGAAGGCTTGGTCAATTCTTTGATCTTGTGCAGCACACGGGCTGAGGTGAGTGGACGTGCACTGCGTGACATATTTAAAGTTGTTTATTAGAACAAAATAGTTTTTAATTCACTTTTAATGTAAAATGAATAAAATTCTGTCCGATTACAAGTCGATATATTTATGAGTATTTTTGTAATCAGGTGGCAGCACTGTCTTATGTAATTACTCGCTGTGAATGGCAAAAACGCTCAGCTGTTTCGGCCTTGTTTACATAGAAAATTTTCAATTTATTTTGTTTTCCATTTTGGCCCACATACATAATACACTCGATTGCTTTCTTGGCAACGGCAATTCACCCAGACATGCGCGCTACAGCGAAAGTGCGCGTTAGGCACAAGAATCTATTGCACGGGCCTGAATGCGCTAACCTTGGCCAGCCGAAATTCAACCTGGACGTTGCCAGTTGCAGTGCCAGCTCCTCCCCGCATTAGCAATTCGGCTGTGTGTGTGCGGTGCCGCAGAGATAAATAACGCTTATGTAAAAACGCGGGTGCAATATACAAGAAACTAGCCAATCCACGGATAAAATTCCTCATATATACAACAACAAACGCATATCAAAAACAAATTGAGTGTTCATCATGCTGTTGGCAATTTTTGCAAGTTTAAGGCGAATTCGGCCAGATCACGTGAATCTGACTGCCACGCGTTTGCTGTGGCAATGTCATTATCATAGGCAAGAGAAGTACCTGCCGCGGATCATCTATGGCCGGCATTCGTATCTATTGGCCGTGCGGGTAAGAATCGAAACAAAATATGCAAATTTATTAAATATAATCAATTAGTATAATCCAACTTAATTGATTTTTGTATTGGTGTACATATATATGTATATAAATGGCACGCGTATTGGAATTCACCACAGCCCAATTGGCAATGCGACCCACAGGTCAGGGCTGCTACGCAAAGGCGCGCAATTTGAAGTTTGCGGTATATTAAATTTAACTGAATGAGAGCTAAATGTTAAGTATAGTCAATTAGTTTGGAGTCTGTTAATTGATGGTGTGCAGATTTATACATAGTAGTAGTAGTATATATGTGAATTATATTCATTGTGTAGGCTTATATTCACCACAGCGCAATACCTCTAACAGACCAGGGCTGCAGCACATTAGCGCGCAATTTAAATACTTTTGTTGTTATCTCTCGGTGCATGCCAAGTGCAAATCTGTGTGTGAAAACGTGCTTTCGCAACAACTGATAAATATTTGCTGATTAGAATGTGCTGCATTACCACTTGACTATTGCCCAAGCACTCTCTCCCGCTCTCTGTCTCTCTCGCACTCTCTTTCTCTTTGTGGCGCCCTTGTACGCATCTAATCGTGCACATTTGAACTTGACAATTGTCAGTTACGGTTTAAAGCTGCCAGCGCGCAGTTGTGTCCGCCCAAAACAAAATATTCTTTGACAATAGACCAATGCAATATTGTAATTCTGAATTGACTAATGAATATATATAGATATATGTTTGGAATTAATTGAAGACGCCTTCAATTAAAGCATATGAAACGTTTTGATTGGACTTTAATTGCCCACAGTGAAACTTGCCCCACAGTGCCCAGGTGAATGTCAATGAAACATGAAATAAATCACACACACACACAGATTTTTATTCATCAAAATTATATGTAGTTTCGTTTTTATTTTTATTTTTATTTTGTGTAAATGTAAATTGTTCTGGTAAATATTGCTCGTCCTCGTGTAAGTGAAGAGACAAAAGAGTTCAATTTTTGACATCAGCTAAGTTAACGGCCGCAGCTGTGCGTCAAGCGTGTTTTACTGTACTTTGTTTTTCTATAAACTGCGTAAATTACGTTTCTTTGTTTTTGTTGTTCGCGTGCTGCCCCGTCTCTTTCTCCGCCTCTCTCTCTATCTTTCTTTTGCTGCAGCTTCTTTAGCCTTTCTTTTATTGCGCACGCAACTCCGATTGTCACTGAACATATACATACATATATAATATGTTCATATATCTCAAAATGAAATGGAGCCGAGAGAGCAGTAGTCTTTGACCTAGCATAAAGTACATTTTTACTATAGAATGAGACTGAGACACCTGCCTCATGGCTGCTCGTTAGTTTCATAGCTCGATCGCCATGTTAAACCCCGTTACCATCAATTCGCAGCCGTACGTGCAGGCCCCCGAGGCGCGTCCCCTGCCCGATGATAGATCATTGCAAGGACTGCAGCAGCAGCAGCAGCCGCACAAGGAGCCGCAGCAGCAGCAGCAGCAGCAGGAGGCGGAACAGAACCAACAGCACTCGCAGCCAGAGGCACAGCAAAAGGACGCCACACAGCAAACAAGCACACTGCAGCTAAGTTTATCCACAGACAGCATTCGGCAGGCGGCGGAAAGGGAGCTCAAGCCACAGGAGACGCGCGCACCGGACCGGGAGCCACCCAACACGGCAAATATGTCATCCGGCGTCGAGATACCCTATCCCATAGACTGGATATTTCCGCGACTGCGCAATCCATCCAGGCTCTGGTTCATCACCAGCCAACTGGTGGTCACCATCGTTGGGCTCATTAGCAAGTTTGTGCTAGGTAAGTGAGAATAGATAGATCTATAGAGATAGAGATATATAGTCTGTATATAGATACATGTATAATCAGTTATATTTACTTGATTTTCCATTCTCTTGTCAACTGAAAGCAAATCAGATTTCTGTTTTCATTTCTGCACTTACAATATTCTCTTTGTTTCTCTTTCTTTGCTATATCCTATATATACTCTATATATATCTTGTTTATCTATTTATATTTGCTTGATTTTGTTTTCGTTTCGTTTGGGCCCATCACGGCCAAGATGCTTGCCTCCATTTATGCTTCCTGTTTGCATATTAATTCAAATTTGCCTTTGCAGGCATTATATAGCTCTCGTCTAATAGTGCATGCTTGACTTGACCCAGATTTATATAGGGCCTGCTCGACCCACTATTACAATGATTCGCTAGATGTGCCCCAATGGGGCATGCTCGACTTAAACGTAGCTTAACTATTCTTACTCTTCTTTTTACAATCATTTCTTAGCCTAAGCTGGACTTAGGCATAGTTAAGTTATATATAAAACGATTTATACTATCTTTAACCCATGTTTTCTCCCCCTGCTTACTGTTTATCTATAGGGCATGGTCAATTTAAAGGTATGTTTATGTCTAAAGAGAAGTTAGCTATAAATTCTTGAGGACTTGTCGTTTTACAAGAATTAATATAGAGAGTCTCTCCATGCTTATATTCTCCACTCCTCTTCCTTCAGCTTAAACTAAATTCTCTTCTAACTCCCAATACTCTTCTCCCCCTCTCCCACAGTTCTGATGAACAAAACCCAGGTGCATAACAAGGAGCGTCTGATGACGGCAGTGGCCAAGCGACCCAAGGGCATCCCATTGGTAACTGTGTCCAATCACTACTCCTGCTTCGATGATCCCGGCATCTGGGGCATGCTGCCCATACGCTACGTCTGCAACACGTTTCGCATTCGTTGGTCCATGGCGGCGCATGATATTTGCTTCACCAAGAAGATGCACGCCATGTTCTTTATGTATGGTGAGTGATATCTATCGAAAGTAATATATATATATATAACTGCATTTTGTACTCCAGGTAAATGCATACCTGTGGTGCGTGGCAATGGCGTCTACCAGGAGGCCATCAATCTGTGCATCGAGAAGTGCGCCTTGGGGCAGTGGGTGCACGTCTTTCCCGAGGGCAAGGTGAACATGACCAAGGAGGAGATGCGTCTCAAGTGGGGCGTCGGACGCATTATCTACGAGTCTCCGCGCATACCCATCATTGTGCCCATGTGGCACGAGGGCATGGACAGCGTGCTGCCCAACGTGGAGCCCTACAAGCTGCAGTGGCGCAAGAAGGTCACCGTCAACATTGGCGAGCCGCTCGACTTGAATGACTTCGTGCAGGGACTCAAGGATACGCGCGTACCCGAGCCGGTGGCCCGCAAACTCATCACAGACAAAATACAAGATGCCTTCAGGGTATGCTCATCCAATCCCAATCCCAATCAATTCATAACTAATATTCGCTTTCCCTTTGCAGGATTTACGTAGAGAAACGGAGAGATTACATGGGGAGCGCGCTTAGCTCGGGATAGCCATGCTGTAGCAAAGAGAACTCTATGAAAGCTTATTTATTTGAATAGTATTAAGCCCAAAATGAAGCCTCCATAGAATGTTATATATATTTATTGTATTTACCAATTTTCTATTAGTATATATGAGGCTTATGCTGCCAGTGTGCGAAAATTAACAAATTAAGCAATCAGAACAACAAATACTATTGTGTGAACGTTTACTTTAAGTAAAAAAGAGTGTGTATTAAAGAGTAGTCTAAATATAACGAGCACGTTAAATGGCGCTGCATATTTTCGTTTGTTTAGTATTTAATTAAAACTTCTGGCAGCGCCAAAGAATGCACCGACTAAGAGCACTATTGTGAATGTTTACTCTAAGTAAAATAGCGTCTATTGGAAAACAATCTAAATACAATGAGCAATTCCTTCAATTGATTTCTTTGGTATTTATTTTCATAGGCTGGCAACGCCCAGGAATGCACAGTTTGGCGGCACTGCATTTTGTAAAATTTAACGAGTGTCCAATAAATTTCTTGCCAAATAAATTTCCTAATTCATTCATAAAAAAAATTGTTGATACATTTATTTTTAATGGTAGGCAAAAGGCGTTAGCTATCATTTATTTAATGCAATCATATTCAAGTTTCAAATCGCTGCTGCATTTGCATTATTACTTTTATCAAGCTGGCAGCACTGCTAAACATTTGTCAGCTGTTGAATGCACCGTTAAACATCATATAAAAATGTAAGAAAATAATTGTATTGCAAATAAATATAAAAAACTTAAAAAATGTAAATTACAGGTCCTTTTTAAAGAGAGAAAATGCGCTGGTGCTAACCACACCAAAGCGCATTGAGCTGCTCAAAGAAGGTCCGCCGGCTACACAAAGGTCCAACAGGTGTCAAATTTTGGGACGAGGAGCCTATGGCACAGTCTTTAAGGCTATATATAGAGGTATATCACAGAATGCTGTGCAATTTGCTTCATATTAATTGTAATTTTATTGCCAGAGCATGCTGTTGCCCTGAAAATCATTAAAGCCGGCGCCGTATCCACTTTGCAAAATGAGGCTCACGTTTTGAACTGGAAGCACAAAAATATTGTGCGTTTGATTAAGCTGGAATCGACGCCCGAGTTTGGTCTGCTCATCATGGAGCGACCCAGTGGGCTGTGTCTGCAGCGAGTATTAGATACGCTTGCGCTGCCGCTGCTGCATAGAGTGTTGTGAGAATTGGCGGATCATCTATACAGATCTCATAGTAATTCCTATTCTTGCAGCATCACACTCGATATTCTGGCTGCGCTGCGATACTGTCATTGCCAGCAGGTGTTGCATCTGGATGTGAAGCCTCCTAATGTGTTGGTTGCCCTGGGCACCAAGCAGACAGGATTTGGCAAACTGGAGCAGTTCAGGCGTCGCTACATCTGCAAGCTCTGTGACTTCGGCAGCTCCATTCGGCTGGCCGATGAGCAGAGCAGCGTGAAGGGCACCTTACGTTATATGTCGCCCGAAGCGTTGCGCTCGCTGCCCTTGAGCAGCGCCTCGGACATTTACTCCTTGGGCATCACCATGTGGCAGTTGCAGGCGCGCCGCTTGCCCTTCCACACGCTCAACTGCAACGAGTCCATTGCGTATCAGGTGGTGAAGCATGATCTGCGACCCGACAACTATGCGCTGCTGGAGTCGCTTAAGATGGGCAATGTGCAGTTGGCTCTCAATGATTGTTACTGTACAACGGGTTGTCCAGATAGCTCTGTGGAGCTCATCTACAGCTATATGGGTCGGATCAGGCCCCAAGTGGATATGCTGCTCTCCACTGATGTCTACAAAAAGGTGCGTCGCAATCTGAGCTTCGAGGCCAACCACGGCCGAGTCCACAAGCGACACAAACCCCGCAAGCAGCCACGACTGGCGCACTATTTCGATGAACCATCGAGTGATGCGTCCAGGTGCCTGGAAGGCGCTTACAGCGAGCTATATAGAAGCTGTTGGCTGAGCCAACCGGAGCTGCGTCTAACCGCCTTCCAGCTACAAAAACGCCTGGAGCTGATCCTAAACAAGTGCGTACCTAACTAGTATACTAAATATCTGCAAGAATTTTATTTTAAAATTAAGTTATTTATAAATTTTTTATGTTTTCTTGTAATATTTCTTTTATGTTTAACTCCTATTTCTCAAGTATATTTTTAATTATTTTTTAATTATATTTTATGCAAATGAAAAACATTTTCGCATTGGTTTAATAATTTATATTTCGTAACTTTTTTTTGTTTGTTTATTGTTTACTTTTTTGTACTTGCTACGCTAAGAAAATACATTTATAATGTTTTATACGAGCTTAAATTTATAATTTCTCAATTTGTTTTCCGTCGAGCGTAGTGCGTTTGCTATAGGTCGTATATACTATATATATATATATATAACTCGTACTTAGGATGTGATTGCAAGGACCGAACCGTAGTTCGGCTGCTACTTAAAGAGACTAACTAGAGAGTAGAAGAAGAGCTGTATGCCTATATATATGTCTATATATATCATCTATATACAGTTTATTGTAATCGCTCGGAAACCATATATACCATATATATATATATGTGTATATCTACTGTATCTGTATCTTTTTGTTTCTTGTTTGCTGTTTTTCACCCAAATTTTTTCAGCGACTGTTTTTTAACTGTTCTACAAATCTATTTGTTTATATATATATATAGTACACTCGATTTTGTGCGGAAGACTACAGTTTTTATATATATATTCTATTTTTTATTATATTTATAGTTCTGTTTACTGATAGTTAATAGTTTTATTAGTTCGGTTGACACTTTGCTCAGATGCTGAGCAAAGCTTTGGCTAGTCCAATAGAAATCATGCAAATATATATATATTGTATACAGATTATACAGCTTATAAATGTTATATATATATATATATATATATATATATATATATATATATATATATATATATATATATATATATATATATATATATATATATATATATATATACTGAAGAGTTGATCTTCTCTTCAGATCAGCTTGGAAATGCAATTTGGGAACTTGTAACTGCGATCGTTGCTCTACAAAACCGTATAGAGCATGTCGAGCCTTGTGTCGATTGTAGTAAACATTATCCAAAAGAAACTTACATATATGTATATATAGGTGTTTGTGTATATATAATATAAATATGTTGCATTCGAGCATGCACGCCCTCTCCTGCTGCTTCTTCTCTCTGCACTCTGCTCTCTTCTCTCGCTTTTAGTTTGAATATATATCACAATTTAGTCTTTTAAATCTTTAAATCTATGGCGAATACTCGCTCTGTCGCTATCAATTTATAGAATTCTGTTTGAGATTATGTTTAGAGGGGGGAGGTGGGCGTCTCTTAGCTGGCATAGGAACGACGCACGGGTACAGGTGGAGGAATCTTGGATTTGCGCTGCTGCGAGGGTTGCTGCTGCTGTTGCTTCGACTGCTGCTTTGACTGCTGCTTCGACTGCTGCTGCTGCGTCAGCTTCTGCGTCTGCTTTGGCGGCGAGGGCGATGAGGGCGTTGAGGAGGAGCAGGAGGAGCTGGTTGAGGATATGGTTGATGTCGTGTGTATGCATGTGGGTATACGTGTAGGCGGCGCCTTCTGCTGACAGCTCTTTGGCAGCTCCGCTGTTGTCTTTGTTGTTTCCTGCAAAGATTGGACTACATTAACTCCCATTTCATTATTAGATTAATAGAGGCACCTACCTTCTTGGCCGATCCGGCCACGGGCGAGGTGACACGCTTCCAGCCATTGCTGCGCCGCCAGGAGTTGGCCGTTGGACTCGGTGCGTGGCGCTGCAGCAGGCGCTCCTTTAGCTTGGATACCACTGCTGGAGATGGAGGCGCCTCTTTGGCCATTTTGGCCATCAGCGCGCAGCTGATACTGTCGCTGCGCACCACGCTGGACTCGAGCTCACGACGCTGATTGTGCCGCAATATGCAGCTGGGCTCTTGCTCCTCCAGCACCGACTTGGACTTGACCAGCACGTGGGGCGGGCGGCGCAGCTCCGTCTTGATGATCTGTGCAATGCATTGCTGTTCGCTGAGAGCGGGAGATGAGCAGTTCACCAGGGGCACATCCTCGATCTCGATGTCGCTCACGCGTCTTCGGCACTCCTCAATTACAGCATAGTCATGCTCCTCCTCCTCCTCCGCCGCAGCTGGCGCCTGCTGTGGGGGCGGAGGGGCCACAGAATGCTCATCGGTTTCGCTGGAGGAGCAGCTGGTCAGCTGGGCGCGGCCCGCCTCGCTGGGCGTCGGACTGACTCGCTGCTTCACCTGACTCTCCGACATGCTGGAGTCCTGCTCGTCCTCCTCATCCTCGTCGTCCTCGTCATCAGTCTCGCCCTCTAAATAAGAGAAGAGGCTGCGCGAGGAGTTGGAGCGAATGTTGACGAGCTTGTAGAAATCGTTGGTGAAGTCCGTGCAGGCAACCTCCTCATCCTCTGAGTAGACAAGCTGCAGTGGACAGAGAATAGGTTAGTCGGAAATAAAAGCTAAGGCAAGGCTCGACTCACCTTCTGCTGCAGCAGCTGCGCAATGCCATCGGCCACGGAGTCATCCGTCTCCACGGTCGTCGAGTTGATGAAGTCGCTCGAGGGCCAGAGCCAGTCGTGCTCTCGCTTGCGCCGCTGCAGCTGCAGCTGCTGCCGATCTCGCTCATCGTCGAAGGTTATCACAGCCAGCTCCTCCTGCGACATGCTCCAGTCTTCCATTTCCGTGGAGCATGGCTCGGCGGGCAGCAGCCATTGCTCCGGCTCCTCGGGCAGATCCTCCAGATGCCCATTCGACGGCTGCGGCTGCCCGCTGCTCATCGTGCAGTAGCCCTCATCCCGCCCCTTGACCGGACTCGCCGACAGCGCTGCATTCTGTGCCTCCAGATCACGCACGCGACTCTTCAGCATGCTCACCTCCTCTCGCAGATTATCCTCGGCCACAATGGCGTCCACCACCTTGCGCATCACATCGTCCAGGCAGTGCTCGTACTGTCGTATTCGTGTGAGCAGCGCTCGATTCTCCTGCTGCATCGTATGCAGCAGACTCTCCTGCCGTGCAAAGCGTGTCTGTCAAGAGAGGCAGAGAACTTATTAGACATGATGATTAGGTGTAGAGGAGAGGGAATATGGGCAGGAGATATTGATTGGCTTCTTTAAGGGAGAGCAGAATCAAGTCTTCGGCTTAGCTCTTCCTTGAAGTCTCGATTCTTCTGATTTGATATTCGCTTTATAAACGTAAGTAATGCCCTTGATGTTGGTAGAATCAGTATCAAATTTCATGACTGAGCTAAACAGATTAGATAAACCTTTTCAAGGTTTGTTTAGCCATAAAAAAAACAATTATTAGTGTTTCGGTTCACAGTTTGAACCGCCCCAAGACAAGTTCTCTACAATTATAACCATGGTTAGAGCCTTGCTTAAACTAATTTCAATTTATGGTTCAATCTAGACCAAAGTTCGTTAGGTTAAAGCGCAGTTTATGTGTTTCCAGCTCTATTTTATGGTTCAATCAAACTGGTAACTCCCAGACTGCTGCAGCTGAAATCTCTGGTAAAGATCTAACCCAACTCCCGGCAGCACTTGCATTGACGAGGGTCGCCCATTGCCGGCGATCGATCGTAGCAGCACTTCGGCTGGCAGTCGGACTCCAAAGTGCTAAATGACCCACAAAGAGACCCCAAACTCCCCGCCCATTTCATTTGGCCAGCTCTTGTTAACTGGCCCGAAGGTCACTGCAACTCGATTCGAGTGTTCGTGAGTGTGAAAAACCTTGGGCTTCATTAGAGTCGCTTTAACAAAAGAAAAACAAATTTACTCGACTTTAAGCTTAGCCAATGTCAGTTAACACTGAAAGCGCAGAGAAACAATTTCTATAAAATCTTAACTGCCACCCACAGCGAGGGGGAGGGGTGGGAGGGGAGGGTGGAGCTGGGCGCCTTTCGACTGGCAGGCAATGAAAAGATGCCGCAGTGGAGCGCAGTGAAGCGTCTCTAATGCAAACGCTCAATCAATTTCCTAAAAAGAAACAAATTTAAGTAAAAGACGCAGAAGTTAAGGAAATAAAGCAAGTGTACGACAGTGAGAGGAAAAGAGAGAGACAGAGGAAGTAGCAGGCTAAAGTTTACCCTATAAATAGCTAGAATATCTTATATGAATTTATTTATATATTTTTGCTTTTTTTAACTTTTTCGATGTAAAGCTCTTTATTTAAGGTGGCGAAATATGATAGAGCAGAAGATATATGTATATATAATATATATTTCAATAATTTTAGCAACTTTTAAAGATAGAGATTACGAGATATTCTATAGGAAATTAAAGCAAAATCAATGCTTATAGTAAAAATACATCCTTTAGCCACTTATCATAAACATTACAGGGTATTTCAAAACAATATGTCTGAGAACAAAAAAACAATTTCAACGCATAGTCTCAGTTTTCTCAGCTTCGCAGCCTCGGCCCAGATAAGCGACAATTTGTATGCACGAAATGGCAGCGAGGGGAGACATTGTTCTTAAAAATGAATTTATGCGTTTATTTATGACTTCGTTGAGACTTCGTCTACGTCTTCGATAGCAACTGCCCGCGTTGCCAGACAGACAGACAGACGGCTTGAAGCCCCCCACCAAAACTCCACAACTTCCACAACTTCCCCAACTTGGACTTAAAAAAAGAACGAAGAAAAATGGAGCAAGGAAAGCTGAAAAGAAAAACTCTTTAGCCACAGAGTGCAAATTGTATTTTCCACATGCTGCGCATTACGCGTGGGTGGTTCAAATAGTTTGTTGATTGTAATAAAACAGAAAAATATGGTAAGGAAAATATGTTTTAGAAGTTTTAACTTAAGAATTTTGTGAAATTAAAAATATTTTAAATTTTGCTATAAATAAATATGAAAGAGGGTAGTTAATCTAATTTATAGTTTGATAACAATTTGATAGAAATTTTATTTTAATAATGTTATAAATTTAATTTAATAAATTACAAATTTTATTAATAATGCAATAAATATTTTTTAAATATTTTTCTTTTAAGTTTCAGTGAAGTTTTCATAACTTCTCTGTCAGCCCTCGCAGCTGTTGCTACAGCGCATAAAGCACAGCATTAGCAATAGCAATAACCGACTCGCCGCCCCCCAATCGAGATATATATACATATATATGAGGTACATACCTGCAGGGCCTTGTGATCCCGACATGTTTGCAGTTGTTTGCGTTCTTTGGATTTCATAATGCGATTCATGCTGCAAGCGGAAGTGTTGTTGTTGGTGTGAAAGAGACAGCGTATGGAGAAGCGGGCAAGCAAGTGTGTGGAGAAAAGAGACAAAAAACAAAAGAAAAACATAAATAAATAAATGTTGTATGAAATGCTAGAAAAATAACGAGTTGCAAATGTTGATATGTGTGTGTGTGTGTGTGTGCGTGTGCCTTTGCCTATGTGTGTGTGTGAAAATCAAAGTTGAGCGCGAATTGAAAATTGGCGTAATTAGCTTTTGAACCGGAATACAAAGCAAGAACAGAGAAACGGACATTGCCACAGACGGACGGAGGGACGGACGGACGTACTGGTTGTTTCTGCTGCTGTTTTTGCTGCTGCTGCTGCTGACTGATTGATGGCCGCGTCTAGGCATAGGCATGTTTCTAATGGCCTAGACCCAGGCCCTGCTGACTGCAAATAAATGCTTCCTGATTGCCAAGCTGCTCCATCTAGCCCCCCTTCCCTTTCAGCTGCCGCCTTCTGCAGCTTGGCCAAGCCATTCGCTTTGCTTGACTTGGCTCAGTAATTTGGAAAATTGCATTCAGTGCCGTTAACTTTGGCCAAGTCTACGAGCTACCCATAGTGCTCTCTCAGCCACAGTCTCTCTCTCTCCCTCTCGATGCGTAAGTCGTTGAAGGCGTTCTTGGTCACGAATTTGGTATGAAATATATTTAACGTCTGCTCGGCCAGCGCTAGGCGCAAAGAAACTCTTTCAAAAATTGCATAATTATGTAGCGGAAAATCCACAAAGAACATGGCCAAAGTAAACCCCTTTCCACACACACTTTCCATGCTTTTTCCCTGTCCAGCATTTGAATTATAATTCTGTTTTTCGCTCCAGCCAAAATGGAATGCATAAAACATTCCCTTTTGGCAGCGCTCGTAAATATTTACGTTTAATATTTACATAATTCTCTAATATATTATTTGTCCGTGCTGTAGCTTTTCCTAAGTAATTGTTAACCTAGTCTTAAGCAATTGTGGGATTGGGAATTCAAGTGTATATACTATTTGTTTAGTTACTATATTGTATAGCATATACTAAATTGTATAGTTATCTGATTGTGTTTTCAAGCATCTTAGCTGAGTATATATAGTCGTAGCTATATCTATTCTAGATCTATGAAGTTGACTCTAATTTCTAAGTCTTCTATAATTTTAATCTCTTCATATACATTTTTTTATTACTTCCTTTTTCTATAAAACACATCCGTTCTCTTTTGTTATATTTTACACTTATATTTTCTAGTGTTTTTTTGCCATTTCTTAAGTTTCCGGAGCTTGAACTTTCGACCAATTTGCAACTTCCTCTGACTATAAACGTGAGTTTTTATATTCTTCCACAACTTATCTACAAACAACTTCCTTTATCTACCTATGTATATATTTTGTAGTAGAGTGTATTATCTGGCGGTTATTTTGTAATCCAAATTTCTTCCTTTTCTTTACATAGTTTGAATTTCTGATTATATTATATTATATTTATACTATAGTTGTTTTCATCTGCCTATAAAGCACCTTCTATTCCAATTTCAATCTCACACATAATTTGTAGTCTAGTGTATTTCTATTATCAACTAACTGTTGCTATGCTCCAGCTCTATTGAACTATATTCAAGAGGTAAGAACCTCTGATAAACCCCATAGATAAGCTTGAATTGCTAGGCGAAACAATTACAAGACTTTTAAGTGTTTGAGAAATACTTAGCCTACATTCCATTCGAAATGCCCTGCAGCAAAAAGATTATGACTAAAGTACAAAATGAATGTGGAGGACAAGGAAACGATAGAAATTTTCTTAAAGCATATTTTCAGAGCCAGAGAATGCAATATTAATGTCGGATGCAGCCTAAAAGGTAGCTCAGGGCTGCAGTAGAATATAAAGTAACCATGGAGAATACTCGATGTGAACTTGTAATAAATTTTATGTGTGATATAATGAAATATCATGAAATATGGTTTAGCTTGATTAATCAGGTATAGTTGGGAATTCATATCTTTCCTATTAAAGCAAAAAAGTAGTCTTGGAGAACAGCTTTTAAATAAAATTCTATACTTATGTGTAAATGCTTTAAAATAAAGTTCTATACTTAAGTATAGATGATAATTATTATCATATATAAGATATTTGATGTGTCTCGCTAATAAGCAAATCTTGACTGAAGCAGAACTTGACATAGAATTGCATTGCATAAAACTGAGGACGGTTAAAATCTTATGTGTAGTTAATAATTAGTCGATGTTAACTGACTAGGTAATAAGTTAAGCAAATTTAGATGTAAATATCAACATGTAAAACTGAGTGACATCTTACTGAGGAAAAAAACTGATACTAGTAGGATTTAGTGTAGCTAAAATTCTATTAACAATGAAGGACAGCTTTAAATTTGAAATGTAGCTAATGAGTTAAGCGAGTCTAGACTGGGAACTGAGCTTGAGAACTAATTGAAACTAACAAAAAAGTGACACAGGAGGACATGGAGATATTTCACATAGTAAAGATCTGTTGTTGTTGTAGTAGTAATTGGTGTAATAGATAAATAAATGAATACACACACGCATGCTAAATACACACACATCCATATATGAGTATATATATACAATATATATATATATACTTAATGAACAATGATAAGAATGTCACTTACTTTTCGATTTGCTCGCGCAGCTCCTTCTCGAACGTTGGCGACCCGCATTGGCTCTGAAAAAAGTGCATTAAAAAGAAGCAAGAGTTGGGGTTGGAGGGGGCGGGCAATTATATAGATATACATATTATATATACATTAAGTGAAATGCTTAACTAATTAAACGCAATAAATTAGTGCAGTTGGCAATGATTAAGAGAGACAATTTAATTGCCAGATATCACAGAGACAATCAACAAACGGACAGCTGATGGAAAGTGACAAAAAAGAAAAGATAGGGTATGCAGAGGGTTGGCTGGCGTGTGTCTGTGTGTGTGTGGGGGGGAGTCTAAATGAAATTGAAAAGAGAGAGAGGCAAGATGAGTTGAACCAGACACAAAGAAAGAGCCGACCTTACACGCCACCCCCAACCCCCATTCCCCATGCCCCAACCCCCAATCGACTAGACTGCAAAGCTCTAAAAGGCATCAAAAAAACTTCGCTGCGAGAATGCGGAACAGCAGCTGAGACGAACAGAGAGAAAGAGAGAGAGAGGGAGCTGTGTGTGTACTCTGTTGCATGCAACAATAAATCAACAGAGTCAACAACCGGCAGCTAGTGGCTCCAACGCGTCCCCTCCGTTGGCGCCCCACCTCGCCTTTGGCTGTTGCGCTTTTGGCGTGAAATGTAATCGATAAAAAGTAACATCACGACGTTTTCATCCAACTGACGACAGCTCACACAGCTAAAGATACAGCTACAGATATAGCTACAGATACATTCACATTCAAGCTATAGAGATACAGATACTTTGTTAGAAGTGGCCGAGCGACAAGCGTTTGTAATAAATCGCTTTGGTTTTAGTGCAAATATAATGAATGACAACACAGCTTCGAGTGCAAATCAAATTTAGCTGCTTATGAAGCGAGGCTGGGTGTAGAAATAAATAAACAAGACCAGAACTTGACTGAAAGGTAGAGAGATAGATATACATTTATACAAAATAAATATGTTTAATATCAAACACGACTTTATTTGCTGTTTAAACACTTCCTCATACATCAAAGATACTTGATTTAGGTAAATATTTTTGAGCTTGAGCTTAAACTAAAATGCTAGGAATTCAAACATCTTATGTTTTTCCAAGAGATATTTTCAATTTTAGTACTGAAACGTTCCTAAATATGCAGGGAATTATTTCGGAATCAATTCTTTCATCTCAAGAGCTAAAGTGTTTATGCTTTGATATACCCAGTAAAACCTTAAGATGAGCTAAGAAAAAATAAGATCTATATATCAAATATGGTACATATATGTATGTATATATGATATTTTAAGATTCGGAGACATTTCATAAAATTATCATCTTTTCTCTATAAATTCAGATATCCTCTGAAAGTTTTCTTCATAAATTCCTCAACAAATTTTTCAAATTATCTTTTATTCAATTCATCTTCTAGATATTCTAGGAGATGTTAAGATTTGCTATATGATATGTATATTGCAAGACTCTTAATATATCTGCGAATTCTGTGAGCTATACTGTACATGGTACGAAATTATATGAATTATACGATATCCTTAAAGTTAATTTCTTGAAATCTAAAAAATAAAAATATAATCTGCAAAAATCTCTACCAAATATATCCCATGTCCTTAAAAATTCATTATTGCAAGTTCCAAAATATTCTATTCTTAAAGTTCTTCAGGATTCACAAATATACCCCTTTTCCCTTTACCAAACCGCGCATAAAGCCCTCTCTCAAAGTCCCACTCTCACTCTCTTAAATACCTTCAAAATTTTGCTTTATATTATATTAAATATGGCGAATACCTCAAAGTAAAGACCTCAAGTTGGAGCAACATTCCATGCCATGCCTAAAAATGCCTTTGATATAAGACAAATATTTGTCTACAAATATATAAGGCACTCTTTGTATACCCTGTGGTAAGATTAACTCTTCTCCTATTACGCTCTCACTCTCTCTTTCTCTTGCTATCTCTGTCACTTTACCCACTCTCTACAATTCATTCCACTTTATATGCTAATCAAAAATGTATCAACTTTTCCCTTATAATATGGGAAATTGTTTTTGCTCATATGTGAAGTTTCCTCATTGTTATATATACCCTATGTTTTCTAGAGCCTCTGCTTGAGAATGACAATAAAAAGGCAGCAGCACGCGCGAAAACAACAGACGAGACGACGAGTGGGGGCGCACAGCCAAAGCCAAAGCCAAACCCAACCCCACCCCCAGCCCCACTCATGCCACCCCAACCCACTTTGCCGCAATAAAGCTGAAGCTCGCTTACTGAATTACAAAATATATATGCAATAATTTTTATTAATTCGCCCAGGCATCAGCCGAAACATAATACAATATTAAAATGCTGCCGACACAAAATTCGGTAGCTAGCAGAACGGCCTCTTATAACTACCCCTACTCCGCTTTCATGACTACCCCTACTGCTGCCGCTGCTGCTGCTGCTGCTGCATAGCTCGTCATCTTCATCTCGTGCCAGAAATCAGGCGCCAAATGGGCAAACGCGACTGCTGTGGCAGACTGATTGCCGTCCGCCTCCTTCGGCTCCCCCAACACCCAGACAAGTGTTGTCGGGGGAGGAGGGGGGAGGGGGCAGTGTGGGTGGGGCTGTGCTGTGCTGCCATCTAAGGCGCCACTTGTGCCACTGGCTGTGTGGCAGTGGCATAGAATGATGAACGTGTTAATAAAATTAGAGCCCAAACAGCAGGCACTGTTTGTGCCCCCCTTCCTCCCTCCCCCACTCAGCACTCCCCCGCCCCATTCATAAGAAACGCTATTTTGGGCAACTGGTGCGGCTGTCAACAGCTGTTGGCCACTGCCACTGCACCCACAACAACAACAACAACAACAGAAGCGAGAAACCCCCACAAACTGGCGCATAAATATTCATTGTGAATTTTTGCTCATAAAAAAGCAGAGCCTAGCCAAAAGGGGGGCCGAGTTAGGAGGTGGGGCACTTTTGTGGGGGGAGTTCAGCCTGTGCGTTGTCCATTGATAAACTCATAAAATCGAACCGGACTTTTGCTTATTAATTAAAAGCAACGAACAGAGCCAGGAAAATAATACACAAATTTCCATAAGTTTCAATTAGTCAATGACACGGGACTAGGTGGTTTAGGGTGGCCCAAAAAATTAGAAAAAAATATGTGATTACAAATAAGCATAAGCGACTATGCAATACTCGCTCTGTCATCAAAAAGGGTGGGTTGGGCTGACTCTAAATTGTAAAAATATTATTATAGATATTATATAGCTGTAGAAAGTTTCAAGTAATCTAGGTATCTTAGGGTGGCCCAAAACTAGCAATAAATAAATGTGTATGTATATTATAGCTTTAGCTATTTAGAAATGTATAGGATTATAATATATTTTCATGTGCTTATAACATATGAGGTGCTAGCTAAGGGTGGCCCAAAATTGAAGCAAAAATAATTACGGAACGTTCATAGCTGACTTGTAATACTTGTTTATTGACGTCATTAACAATTTCATTTCATTTATTTCAATTACTCAACGACACATGACTAGATATGTTAGGGTGGCCCAAAAAAGGGATAAGGCTAGTATGCATTTTTCCAATTGGGCGTAAATGGAAGATGGAGGGTTTTAAAATAGCTAAAATGCAATTCAATTTTGCATAAAATTTAATTAGTCAATGACACACGTCGAGGCATGTTAGGGTGGCACAAAAATTAAAAGCAAACACGAGTAAAATGCTAAAAACAGGGCATGACCAACTACGAAATACTTGTTCCAAAGTATGTCTGACTCTGACTGAAATATGGATAGATATACACTTAAATAGATATGTATATATAACGAATATGACTGTCCCTTTAGGCAATGATAAACGAGAATATATATATTAAGTATTATTATTAGTATTATTATATTACAATATGTGCAACTCTATGCAAAATTGCAAAATTCTTCTTCTTTCTATCTCTAACTTTAAAAACTTTAATAAATAACCTAATATACCCCCTTTTCATTTCCTGAGCGAGTATTAAAACATGTTGATGATTTAGGGTTGTAGAAATTAACAAAACAAATCCCGGCAACATGTTGCACTCGTGGCAGGCTCAATGCCAACAACCAAAACAACAATAAGTCTTAAGCCTGGGGGGGCGGGCGGCCGTTTCACATAAAAAACTGAATCAGAGGGTGGCCACCGGAGTGGATCAGCGAAACATTTGCACCCGCTATAATCCCTGGACAAGCCACCCCACACACACACAGCGGGTGGGGGGTTGCAGTTTATTAAACTGGAAGGGGTGGAAGCTTCGAGTGTGCCACAATATTTTACTGATAGATTTGTGATTGGAGAGTGGAGCTGGGCGATGCCTTGGAAAATGTTTGAAGCTAGCTTATTAATAATTAACATGCAGATTGAATAGCGGGTGGTAAATGTCGAGTTGGGGGAAGCACAAGCCAATCAGCTGTCAACCTAATTGTAAGCTTAATTTCTTATAGATGGGCATTTTTAAGAGGGTTTATAGAAGAGGAAGTATAATAGAGACTGAAATTCTTTTATATTTCTAAAAGTGTTTCTTTTATGATGTTATGGGGGTTGAAATACTGATAAAAATATGGATTAAAAAAGTTTAAAAGCTGTGGAAATATATGCTTATAAGTCCAGTTAAGCTTCTTTTTTCATGAATAGCTAAAAAGCTAATAGCTGGCTTAAAAAATTTTAAAATTACAAAAAAAAATATGTTTTATTATATTTGCATTACTTAAATAAGGCTTTAAAAATCATGAAAACTTCAAAAATATACCAAAAATATCCATTAGAAGTACATTTTGGAGTTGGGGAAATTTCTAAGGACATTTTATGGCTGCCAAAGAAACTACGAAGTTTTTTCGCCGAGTGCGCATACCATAAAAAACTTATTCAATTTATCTGCAAAAATCTTACCATTTCAATAGCGTCAGTATGTCAATATATCAGTTGCTTATTGATGTTTATCTATGTGTGCTGTAATTTGTGGAAAGTTCAGTACAAAAGCACGAACAACAACAACAACAAACGGTCAAAAGGCAAACCGCAAGCAACCGGTAGCACAATATGCACACACGCACACAAGCATGACAGTCATATGTGTGTCTCTGTGTGCGTCACATGTAAAGCAATACAAACAACGGCACAAAGGCAATGGAGACGGCAACGGCGACAGCGACGTCGACGTTGACGTCGTTGGCGAAAACGTAGACAAACAACCGGCGTTAGCTTCGGGCGCAGTCCCCAAGCGTTGTCATAATGTTTGTCGAGCACAAAACCGAAACGGATAAAAAAACTGTTTGTTGAAACCCCCAAAACGAGCGTTACTTAAATTAGAGGTAAAGTTATAATTTCTATGGGAAAGAAAACGAAATAAAAAAGCGTAGCAGACGGCGCGACCGATGCAAACTGGGAGGGCAGACAGCCGGCGGAACACTGAAAAACGGCCAGTGCAAAACAACCCTCGCCGCAGTGAAGCAACTGAGCGTGAGAGAGCGGCCAAACAGGCGGCGAATTCGCCGCAGGCAGAGAGCCGATTGAGTGTGTGGCTCCGCTCACACCACTTGAAACTGCTGTTCTATGACCGGCAGATCAGCATCAGCTGAGACCGGCTCAGGCTGTCTGTCACACTCTCTCACTCACACACACACACACCCGTTTTCTCTGCCCATCAATTGCAACGGTTTTTGATGTATTGCTTTGGCAACGAATTGGCTGTTTTTAATTTAATGAACCGCGACGGCAGCAAACATCAAACGGAACTGGAACTAGGAGCTGGAGTTGGAGTTGGAGTGACAGTTGAGAGTTTGAGTTCGAATTCGAATTCAAGTGCGAGCGGGAGATGGACAGATAGCAACATAACAAAAAAAAGAAGCGAATATTTTGCAGATGTGCCCAGCAGAGGGTTGACAGCAGTTCCTAGGGGTGATCTACATAGAGACGAGCCATCCAAGTTCTTGGTAAACACTAAACGTCACTTGAACAGCAGCAGCAGCAGTCTGACAAGGGATACAAATTTAGCCCTCGTTCGTAAATTCGCGAAAAATTAATTGCATTGCACTCTTTTTTTATACCCTGAGCCCATTGAAAATGGGAAATCAGGGTATAATGGTTTTGTGAAAATGTATGTAACAGGCAGAAGGAGGCGTGCCACACCCCATAAAGTATATATATTCTTGATCAGCGCGACAAGACGAATTGATATAGCCCTGTCCGTCTGTCCGTCTGTCCGTCTGTCCGTCCGTCCGTCTGTCCGTCTGTCCGTCTGTCCGTCCGTCCGTGTGAACGCTGAGATATTTTTAAGTACGCAACGTAGAGACTTGAAATTTTACATGAATACTCGATAATACCATACGCTGCACAAGTTTATAAAATTTTTCCGATAACTCATTCCATTTCGATTTTATGAGCATTTATCGATAATTTTAATGTGTTTTTAAGGCGTGGTTTGTACATCATTTGAGCTAGAGACTTCAAATTTGCTGTGTAGTTGCGTGCAATGAATACGGAGATTATGTAATCTTTAGATTTTGGATGCCACGCCCCATTCGCCCCTAATAGCCCCCTATTCGTAAAAAGCGCAAATCAAATACTAGAGACTTGTGCTTTGGCACATACACACATATGAATGCCATTAATAAGTTGTGAAAGTTTGATGCACTTAGTCCATCGCTAAGAAAAGTTATTAAACAATTAATTTCCCATAGTTATACCCACATTGCAGCCCAAGCGCAATCGCTGCGTCAACTGCGCAGTTGGCAGAGCGCGCGCTTATGCGTGCGTGCATATGTATGTGTGTATGTGTTGTTTGTATGTATGCATACAAAATCGTAGACTGATTTGATATTTGGCTCTTCACAGGGCTCAGGGTATCCCCTAGTCGAGCAGTCTCGACTAGAGCACTCTTACTTGTTTATAAATTTATCAAGGGGTACATGAATGGAATATACATATATATATATTATATAAGCATATATATAGTGTGGTGGTAGTTTTTATAGGTCTACTGGTTTGAGTGGGCGTATGATTCATCATCAGTTAAAAAAGCAGCGCGTTTCTTGAGGGTCAGCTGAAAGGTAAGGGTATATAGAAATTAACATGCATATAGCCGACTATATACGACTGACGATATATAATGCGAACATAGGGTGGATTTGGCAATGTCAAAAGGGTCATTAATGCATGTGCAACAGTATGGCAAAAGGAGCTTACACTTTTAAGACAGTTAGCAACGCTCTACGACCTACCCTAAAGCGAATAAGCTTGATGGGGGGACTCTAAGCTACAAAGGAGGGTTCGGTTTTTTTCTTGGCAAATATAGAAAATTCTAGTTAACTGTGAAGTTTGAAGAACTTTATGATTCTTTTCAGATGTTTTATGAAGAATACTGAATTTTGGGGAATTTTTATTATGGCTTAACCTGAAGGAGTTGAAGATCTTAAAAATCTAGCTAAGATAAATAAAAGTATATCACAGTTCAGATATGTTAGGGCATATCTTTGTAAACATATCTTTTGGTAATATCTTAGCAACACTCTCAACTTCTGTAGCCCCAAAACGATATTCCTTTTGAAGACGAGATCATTTATATATAAACCTTTGCTCTCTCCCCCTATATTATAAAACATCATTCATTTGATTAACTAAGAATTTCGTAAATTATTTCAAGCATTTCTCTCCCTCCCAGTCATTTGAGTACAAATTGAATTACATAGTTCATTTAGTCTTTAACTAATTGCCTTTTAAGTGCATTCTCTTAAGTCCGCCTCATCTTTAAGTTCTCCCTCATCTTCAATTTCGGTGCAGGGCAAGGAACGTATTCAATCAAAAGGCGTACACCATGGGGCGTCTCAAACAGGGTCTTCAGCGAGGAGTTTCGAATGGGCTGTGGCCGCTGGCGCCGCTTTTATTTCCGAGTGAGCGAGCCATCAAAACGTTTGTCACAAAACTTATTAGCTATTCCAATGCTGATGAAGATGCCGATGATGAGGTTGTTGCTGATGAAGATGTTGATCATTATGCTGCGGCACGTTGTTATTAATATAAAGCAAGAATGTTGCAAAAAGTTGGACTGCAACGACTGCTTAATGCTCGCTCAGCATTGGAATTATATATTTTGCTCCCTATATTATATATCTCATATTAGCAGTCTTAATTTATAATATAAAATATAATATAATAATATAAAAATATAAACTAAATATACCAAACCAATAAACTTTCTTTAAATTCTATGAGCGGGCATACTTATATACTCCTTTTCACTTTGCTGAGCAGGCATCAAAATATTTACTTGTGGTTATGAAGATTATATCGAGCATAGCTTGTATGAATTTGGTTGGATATATTAATGCATACAACTAATATACTCTTTTTGATGTGCATTAACGGGTATGAAATGCAGTCCAGTTATGCATTGATCAGCATATTCATATATCTCATTTCCATTTCATAGTCTCGCTGAAAGTTTGTTTCTCTTACAAGTCCCTTTCACGAAAACCGATATACTCTTCTCTACACTCCTGAGCGGGCAACAAGAAAGTGCTCATGTTGCGACTTCTGCTCTGCCCTGCTCTGCGCTGCCCGCCTTCAGAGCTCTTGTCAGCGACCAAGTAGCACTCGAAGTCGAGTCGACTCGAAGTCGACGTCAGACCCACCTAGAGGTTAGCCAAGTGTCTGGCCCAGCATCCAAGCATCCAACCATCCAAGCAACCAAGCAGCCGCCTTGACAGTGACATTTAGATATTCTTTTCAATTGTGCCGCCCCCTCGCTCCCCTCTGCCCCTCTGCCCCTCGTCCCAACTCCAACTGCATGCAACTCAGCTTATTAAGGCGTAGCTGGAGCATTCGGATTGGGGGACACAGATTGGCGTCTTTGCTGCATTGGAATTAAAAATTGAGCACGTGCTGCTGCGCCAAGACTTGGGGCTATTGTTGACAGCTGACACAGGGGGTGAGGAGGGGGTAGGTGGGGGTAGGATGGGCTTGTCAGTGCTTGGCAATTGGAGCTCTTAAATCTGATAAATTGTCCGAGCCAACTTCATTAGCAAATGGCCAATGTTTGAGTCGGAAAATGGCGACGTTTGCATTTTCCCCAATTTTGTTGATTTATCACTGATGAAAAGCACACACACAGCTACAGTAAACACACGCTAACAAACACACACACTCGCACAGAAACAGAAATGCAAATGCGAATCTCTCGGCTTTGACACTCGTTTGTTTACATTGCTTCGTTTTTTAATTTCTTGGCTAAATATTTGAGCGATTTCCATGGCACGAAAAAAGGGATTAGATGTCACTGTGCTGGGTGGCTGAATGGGTGGTTGGGTTTGGGTTTCCAATTCCGGGGCTCAGCTGCAGCTCTGGCATAGCTAAGTCCTACAACTGTCAGCATTTTGAGTTGGGTTAAGAGTTGTTTTTCATGCTTCAGCTGAATACAATTTCAGTTTCAATTCCAAACCTAAAGATTTAGCCAAGTCGCTGCAGTCACAGTAAACCGAAAAGAGTTCACAATGAAGACAACCATAACAACAACAACTTTTACTATAATAACAACAACCACAACAAATCAATTTGTAGCTGATTCGAGTTTCAAGATTGAAGGTTTTTTTTGGGTCTCGCCAATTACTTATATCAATTTGTAGGGTATAACTCTATACAATCGATTCAATTAACTTCTATCTACTATCATATTTAATTGGATATCATATTTTCAACTTATTTTATCCATCTCTAGAAGCACTTCAAAAAATCATAGTTTTTCTGATTTTGTTCAGCTTCTACTTCAATGTCTTTTCCATCTCCCCAATTGTGTCTTCGCCCTCTAATGGACCTCTTCAGTTTCTGGAACAATCAAAAATTAAGAAGACGTCTTTGGTCTGGGGATTACGTTAGCGGTCGTATCTTTAGTGCATATAATCTAATCTATCATGAGCTATAACACAAATCTATCAATACCTTATCCTAGATATATACATATTTATACTATATATAATCTCTGAGGTATCTGTAGTGCATCATTTCTAAAAATAGTATTTAAATATCTAAAAATTTCAGCGAATTCCCGCAAACAATTGGCTTTGACCCAATGCAGATTGATTAATAAACAATAAACAATGAATCAAAATTAGTTTTGGCTCAAAATTGAGTTTTGTGGCCGAAGGTTTGCGGTTTGTAATGCAAATCAAATGATGCTATGGTAAATGTCATGCAATATGCATAGATGGAGATAGAGAGAGAGAGAGGGAGAGAGAGAGAGGGGGAGGAGGTAGACAGACAAAGAGACAGAGTGGCATAGGGAAGTATAACTATATATATATGTTATTACAATCATGCCCATGTCATTAAATATACATATATATATTACATACAAAGATAGAGAGAGAGAGAGACAGAGAGGGAAAGAGAGATATAGCTAAAGAGAGTGAGAGAGATAGCTAGTTAGTTAAACAGAGAGCGCAGCCAACTATTTATGTTCACGAGAGCTATAATCAGATGCGAATCAATTACATTTGGCATGGAAGTAATGCGAGTACTTGCACAAAGTGCTTTAGCCACCCTCGCACCGCCTCGGTCACTGTATGTTGTCCAAATTAGAAGCAGATGATGATGATGCTGATAAGAGCAGAGCGAATCATAAGATGGATATTCATTGAATCGTGCCATTTATTGCATGCCACATGGCCCTCTTTCACTCCCTCTCTCTCCCTCTCTCTCTCTGTCAGACTGGCCTCAACATTTTGCAACATTCACACTTTTGGGCTGAGTTGTCATTGTTGGGCCCACACCCCACACGCCGCCAGCCACTGATATGCCAATAACAATAAAGCACACACCCAGCGGGCGTGCCGCAAACCCAGTCTAAGTGAAACCGGGTAGCCGAGCTGGAAGCTGTGAGCATAGTTAATCGTTATTTACAGACAGATAAAGTGCAGAAATATTGTCGAGCAGCAGCGGCAAAGGCAGCAGCAGCAGACGAGTCGACAGACGTAGCCTACGTTAGCTCATGTATCTCATGCGACCACCAAAATGTCGAACTGCCAACCAAGTAAAAGCAGCAAAGCAGCTAACCAAAAGGAAAATAAGAAGGCAGAAAAAAAGTAAGACAAACAACCAGAGAAAAGGTAGACTGTGCATAGCTCGCAGCTCGAATACTCTTTGAAATTGAAGATTTTGGAGGAAGAAGAGAAAGAAGTAGAGCGGGAGTGAGAGAGAGAGAGAGAGAGAGAGAGACATCATCTGTCTATCTCTCTACCTATTTAACTTTCTTTATATTTATCTATATCTCTAAACCTATCTATCCATCTACCATTACCTGTGTATCTACGCATCGGAGTATCAATTTATCTCTATAGCAACCCATTCCTATATCCAACAATCGATCTACCGACCCGTCCATATATCTATTCATCTAATCATCTATCCATCTATCATATATCTATTCATGTATTGTATTTATCTATATCTTTGTCTATCCATCCATCTAACCATCATTGACCCATTTGCCCATATATCCATCTATCTATATATCTCTCTGTTGATCTATCTAACTACCATATATCTATCCATATATCTATTAATTTATCAATCTTTTTCCAAAAACATCTATGTGTCAATCTCTCTATATTTGTCCACCTATCTACCCATCTCCCCACATCTACTCTAACACTCACTCTGCCCTTCTCGAAGACGTTACATAGTTCATCATAAAGATCATGTTACTCTACCATGAAAAGCGCATTAAGCAAAAGAATGCGCATACTGGCAAAGTAATCGGATTCCCATGCATGAGCCCAAAAGGCGAAGGCGGCGGTGGCGGCCCATGGAGCTGCGATAACGAGCTGTATGAAAGGGGGCAGAGGCAGAGCCAGGGAAACAGAGGAAGCAGAGGGCGACAGTGGCTGTAGCTCTGCCATTGCCAATGCCAATGCCAGTGCCATAGCTCGTAAATTTGCGCTTTTGCCAGAACCCAAAAAAAAAAGAAAAAGCAGAACATAGAAAATCAGACGAACCGAGGCGAAAAACCAAATGCCACGCCCACACCCATACACTTAAGGGGGCTGATGTTGATGTTGCTGTTGCTGCTGTTGGGTTTTGTCTCCAGCGCTTCCTGTGGCCGGGCGTCAGCAATTTCGTTGCGGAAATCATTGGCCAGGAGCCGGCAGCAGCAGCAGGAGCAGGACTAGCTAGTGATGGCTCTTCAGGCCGCATGCTGTGCCTTTTCACACGATAAACTCCGCTGTTTAACTCGTTGGCCATTTATTTGGGCCAAGCAGCAGCCAAAGCACTGTAGGCTGTTATCAAATTCAATTACCTAAAGCCGGAAATGCGTTCGCCTCGGCCATAAAACTGACGCCCCAAAAGATGACTCAAGATGTGCCATTTAGATACGAGATTTTTTCCCTCACCCGGAAAAGGTGTTTGCAATAACAGCTCCAAGAAAAAAAGTAGATGGCCTAAAGCTGCAATGTCTTAACTAAAGCAGGAAGCAAGACTAGGCCTAGGGCTCTACAGTCAGCGAAAAACAGGGGCTATAGCTCAACTAGGGTCTGTCGCTGAGTGAGAGCAGAACAGAGGCACACGATCTAGGTCTAGACAGTCAAGAGACTTAAATAGATAGAAATTTCCGACTGAATGAAGTGCTTAAAGCAGCAAAAGTTCAGTTTCGTTGATATCAAGTAATAAAGGGAAGATCTAGTTATAAATACCTTTTTCAGGTATTCTAAAGTCTACTAGTTTCACTAGAAAAAGGCTGGAGCTCAACTAGATTTAGATTAAACATAAGAACTTAAGAGTAGGAAAAACTAGTTTTACAAGACAGCTCGAAGACGGACAGAATAACAAGAAAAGGGCTTAGGTCTCAAAAATATCAGCTTAATTTAGTTTTTTAACTTGGGAATCTTACAACAGATTGCCAGACTTTAGTTCTCAGAGAACAACTAAATCATTTTACTCTGAAATCTAAGAAACGCATACAAATGTTTCTCTCTTGTTAGATATAAACTTTTGAATAAGAGAGGATTCCTAGCCTTACGTTAGAAATGATATCTAACCTTAGCCAACACAAATTCCAGATTTTGAATACCCAAGAAAGGAACATCCTTACCAACAAGTAATCTAGATTGTAAGACTCGAAGTGAGTAACAAGAATCAAAACAGAACTTACAATGCTCGACAAAAACTGAAAATAGTTCAAGAGTCAAACCCGAAACAGAGTCCGTTTCTAGAGTCTCAGCCTGTTGCCTGGATAATCTCATTTCGGGCTGCGTGTAATTAAAGCTTGTAACTTTTAATTACCATAGCCGAGCTTACTGGCCAGCGAATGTTGTTTTGCTGCCTGTTGCCACAGTCAGTGGGCCCTAACTCTGACCCGTTGACCACATAAACCACAAGAGCCCAAACGACTCTGGGCAAAAATGCCAGCAGCACGATTAATGAGCACATCTGGCAACGCCAAGGGGGGAGAAGAGGATGGGACATGGTCAAAATGTCCATGTGAAGCAATTTGGAAGGAAATATAAACATAAAATACATATAGCTGAAAGCACTTGCTTCCTGCACCGGATATGAGAACGAGAATGGAAATTGGTAAGCTACTCTGGCAACGCTGGCTGACAATTTCGATTAGATGTGGGTAACGTATATACTCACTTTTTGGAACTGCTCCTGCAAACGCAGCAGCGCGCCTTCAATCTCAATCATTCGCCTTTCCAATAACAAATCCTGCAAAAAACAACAAAAAGAAAGAAACGCAAACTGAAGAACAAAATGCAATTTTTGTTGTTGGGCTGATATGGCAACGTTAGCTGAGCAGCTAAATAGGTCCAATAAGAAAAGCTTTAGATGATTTAGCAGTGCGATTGAGTGAAAGTGCCAGGTGTGTGGGTGTGAATGAATGTGTGTGTGTGTGTATGGGTAGATGACCAATGAAACCAATGAGGCGTATGTGGAATATATTTCTATATATATGTATATGTATATGTGTGTGTGTGTATGTGTGTGTGATTGTAAGCGACAATTAACCAAAGACTGCAAATTATTAACAACACATTACAAAGCTGTTACATATTTAACATGTAGTTAATACTATACCAAACTAGAAACTACTTGTATAGCTAGTGATAAAAATTAGTTAGCTATAATATACTCTTTGTTAACAAGGTCAAGAAGCACCTTAACTTGTCAAGTTCTATTGAAGCATTGATAACACATATAACACCCAAATTAACGATCGATGAGGCAAATCTCTAACAAGATATACATCCATATCAGGAGAGCTATACGTGTAGATATGTGAACTGACTGTTGAGGCAGTTGACAACCACTTAAACTTATTATCAATCTATAACAAGTTACTTTAATGACTTTTTAAACAGTTCTGACACTGACAAGCTTTTGACAATCAGTTAAACTTGTCTCAAGCTAGTCTCATTCATAGTTATTTTTATTTATATTTATTTTTATTTAACAGAGGATACTCTTGATTATCATTTATTAGCTCTATACGGAACATTTTTAACTGGCAGTTAATATTAACAAACCCTATTGGCAGTTGACAAACAAGCTAGATACTTTCAGATCCAACAAAAAGTGTTTTTCGTTAGCTTTGTTAAGGCTTAACATGTGAAGGCTTAACTATTAGTTAAACAAGTTGTCAAGTTGCAGCTAATCATTGTCTATATAACTGACTGTCAGAAGTTTAAAAAGTTGTCTTTCAGTTGTTGAAATTGACTACAGCTGTCAGCTGTCATATCGATAATAATCGATAGTACAATTTATCAAACTGTTAAGAAATGGCTGTAAAATTCTTAAATTTACTGTAAACTGTAAATTTATTTTATATTACACCTAACATTTTTTGAGACTTTAACGGCTAACTATAAATATTACAATTTGTAAATTAACTTTAAGTTAAATTTACAATTTACAATTTTTTTTCTTTACCCCAGAAAACATCTTTAAAGCACACATAAATATTTTTCAACTTTAAATATCTAAAATATCCATAAATATTTTCCAAAATAAAATGTACAAAATATCCATAAATATTTTCTAACCTAAAAAAAATTTTATTTTACAAAATATTTTTCAGTTAAAAAATAGTTTGAAAATATTATCAGAGTATTGCATATGCTCGTATTTTTCGGTTTAAGCAAATTTTGCAATAAAATAGCAGTTAGCGATAAATTAACTTGAGCATTTTATCGATTGTTGTTGCAGTGTTTCGGCCAGTTGCAACATTTCACCAAAGATAACGAACTGCGAATGAGCTATTTATGAGCCAAATTACGGTTTTTATGTATTTTGACTAAATGCAGGTCGAAGATAACGAACGAGCTGTAATTGAACTGTTGCTAAATGTGGCTTATCGACTGCATTTTTATCGAAGCCACAAAGCGGCGTTGCCACACAATTGCAACAGCAATTATATACTTGTGCGGGCAGTGAACAGAGTATATTAGTTTTGTGATGTATTCGTGTTGCCAGAGACAGGCCTATAAGTATTATAGGCAATTCTTCCAGATACAATTAGTTTTTGTCTGGATTTAATCATTTTTTGTAGAGTATTATGCAGTCGTTAGCACTCTATTGCAACATTCTTACGCTGATTGTAATTTAACTAACGCGAACTTTAAGTGGAACATGAGAAAATTAATTCGAAAAAAAAAAACACTTTAATGTTTCTGCTATTTAAATTAATTTACGAGCAAATGAATTTATTTTGATTTTTTGTAACTTTTGCATTTGCACGCGATGCGAAGGTCTGGGACTCGACTCGGAATTGATTTTGCAGGTGTGCATGGCCCATAATTCAGTCGAGTGTGGCATGCAACAGCAGCAGCAACAGCGACTGTGTGGCACGAACAAAGCTAAAGCACTTGCAGAGCAGAGCGATCTATCTATGACTTGTTTTGGATATGTTCCCCCACTTGGCTGCCTATATAAGGTCTCAGCTGGGTGGGCGTCAGCAGGAAGTCGGAATGACAGTCTCATAATTGGAGTTGGAGTTGGAGTTGCCGTTGCAGTTGCAGTTGCAGTTGAAGCTATTTTATGAGCCTTTGTCACCCAGCCAGCCAGCCAGTCGGCCAAACAGTCAACGTGCAGCCTAATGGTCTGAGAGTCCAGCGGTTTTTTAGGCGCGCGACAAAGTTGCGATCACAAAAAAACCAAAGAAACAAACAAACTGGGCAACAAATTTTAAATGGGATCGTAAAAACAAATATTAAACAGCAGCTCCGATAGGCAGAGTAAGAGAGAGAAGGGTGGAGAGAGACCATCGAGTCGCATATAACTGACTGTTTAATACTCATTCACAAAAAAAAAGTAGGTAAATATTTCAAAAATATCTTTATCTTTGTGGTCTTAATAAACGTATCTTATAATGTTTAGGTATAACTGTCCAGAAGACCATCCATCAGCTGTAAAACTTGGGCAACATTAGGTGTGGCCTCCATTTTCAAGCTTCCAAGAGATGTGTATAGGAACCGAGATATATAGGTATAGATATAGATATAGATGTAGATGTGGATATATTTGAGAATTAAAGATATATAGAGAGGTCATGGTTGCTGTTCCAGCTGCCAACCAATAGGGCCTCACAGAAAAAGAGTATTACTTTATCAGGTATAGACGAGGCATAATGAATATTTAGCTATAAAAGCTGAACATTTTCGAGTTCCAATAGAGGAACACAGTAACAATATACAAAACCAATACGCTCTTTTCCCACTTCATGAAAGAGTATTAAAATAGAAAGAGAGAGTGAGAGAGAGTGAGAGAGAGAGAGAGGCAGAGAGAGAGAGAGAGGCAGAGAGAGAGAGAGAGGCAGAGAGAGAGAGGCAGAGAGAGAGAGACAGAGAGAGAGTCACACACACAGCGGCACTAAGACGAATCGTTAAGCATATTTTGCTTTAAACACTAAAAATTAGTCGAGTGGAAGTTGTAAAAATCTAATTGTTATAGCAAGAAAAATAGATAAATATATACATACATATGTATATATTTATTTTTTAGTGTGAAGGAAATTAATAAATGCCAACAGGCTGGCCCCAAAGCGAGGGCGGTCAGAAAAGTTAAACATATGATTCAGAGAAATACAAATTAATTAGCATACTCATATATATACATTTATACTCATATATTGCTAGTTCTGGCAATTTGTCATACCACCCTCGTATGTATTCACATCTGTACTATTTGTATGCCAGATTGAGCCTGGCTAGATGCATGATTCAGCCATGATTTGTGGCAGGAAATTACGCAGACATCGAGTGGGTTAAGTGGAGTCCATTTCAGAGCCATAAAAGAGTTATAAGGCAGATATATAAATGGAAATATATATATACATATATATAACTATTTATATATATATATATATATATATATTTATTCACAGTGAGATCGTTTTGTTATAAATGTGCCGCTTGATAAATGCTAATGCGTGCCTAACCTATTTAGAACGTATATGTATGTATATACCCTCATACATTTATCTACAAATATATATATATATAAAACCGCTTATCTGAACAATATAAAACAGTTGTTGTCGAGTGTGTGCGATGGTTTGAACCAGAGTCTGAAAAAAGTTAAGCTTGAGCTATATATCACTTGTGACTCTGACATGCTAGAGTGCTTAACGATAGAAGTAGCGGGGGCTTAACTAGAAGATACCCTGTAATTTAAACTGAAGTTGAGATAAGTGTAAAGGCGTTGTGCTAATGTCAAATATGGAGATATAAATAAAGAGAGGGAAGGAGTGAGGCAGTATAGCCTTTCTCATTTTCTCTAATGAAAGAAGGAGCTTGAGAGTGACAAAGTAAAAGATACAGAGAGAGAGAATGAGAGAGTTCATGACCTAGAGATATGAGACACAGAGAGATAGTAATACTAATAAAGAGACAGAGAGAGAGAGGTAACCAAATTATCAGCTCTCATAACACCCTCTATGCATTCTAATGACTACAGGGTATACACATAGCTATGCTACATACTTCTCTTTATTGCCTCGCACATACAGCAGAACAAAGGCAACGATTGCTGTCTGCTGCGCATGTGCAACTGCAACTTGCAACTTGCAACTGCATTTGCCACAGGCAAGTGGCAACTGGCAACAGCTGAGCCAGCCCGCCAACCCGCCAACCCGCCAGTCATTGAGCCAGCAAGCGAAACTGAAACCAAAAACGTTGCGAATCCAAAGCTGGCAAATAAATAAACAAACAAAGATTCAAGGGGCAGATCGATGAGGCAGAGGCAGGGGCAGGTGCTGAAGACGAAGTGCAAACGTTGCACATAAATTGCCGCACGTTCAATGAACTTTTTATGCGACGAGCCCATTGTATAGGGTAGCAAATGGGGTATATTGGTTGTGGGTAGCTGAATGTGAACAGGTGGCAGAAAACTTAAAGGAAATTTATAGAGAAATGAATAGGACAGAGAGAACGGGACATACTTTAACGGTTTTAATATTTAATATAGTGTAAGGAATAACGTGTGCAGAAGATAGTTGCAGGATAACTGCTAGTCGCGCTACTGCATCGTGCAGCACTTTAGTTCAATCAGACGTCGCAGAAATGCAACTGCAGCCGCGCAGAAAGAACGTGACTGGGTTCTGATGACAGGGCGCTGGGATGCAGACACAGTTGATGCAGCAGTAACTGCAACAGCAGCAGGTCTATTGTATGCGAGCGGCATAATCAAGATGCCATTTAGTGAAGAGAAAGAGAAAGAGAGAGGCAGAAGAGTAGAGAGCAGCAGCTGCAGCAGCCATCTGTGAGTGGGTGTTGCCATTTGAAGAAAGAGAAAGAGAGACAGAGAGGGGGAGAGGGAGAGAGTGGGTAGAGTGTGAAGAGCTTCTCGACATGTGTGGCAATCAATACAGACGCAGCATTTGTCCCACTGTGCGGGTCAGGCTTAAAGACAGCTTCAATTAGCAGCCAGCAGCAAACTGCCATCAGGCAGCTGCCTGCTGGGCTGCTTCTAAGAGTCGCTAGATTTCTGAGAAACATTACACGACATGCCACAACTCAGAGCTTTGTCCCAGTCAATTTTACATAGCCGCAGATTCTGCGCGAAGCTCATTTGCAGCTGCTTATGGGGCTCGGGCCCGGGCCAACTTGGCCACGTTCCACGGCTGGCAGTGGTGGCCATAAATCAAGTGCTCCAGTGCGCGCCTGCGCCATAGTTAGCGCTATTAAAGCGTCACGGAAGTCGAAACGTGATCGCATAAACCCCATGCTCGAACATCCAAAGTTTTATGGGAACGCTTAGCTAAACACGCTCATGGGAAACGCGAGAGTAAACCAATGCCAAAACGAGCCGCAATTGGCCATAACAGTCAAGTGGAGCTGCAACAGAGCTGCAAAATTTAGCTGAAAAGTCAGCGGAACAGCTGTGAGAGACTGACGTTGATTTGCCATCGATGAAGGTGTCATTCGGAATGAAGAAGTTCAGTTGAGGTGTGGCAAATGCAAAGCGATGGGAGTGAATGATGGGCAGTGGAAGATGAATCATTCAGAATGATGGGCAGTTGAATCTTCTATTAGGGATTGATGTACGATATTGAGGTATGATTGAAATGTCTAGAAATTACAGGTGAGTGAATATTCAAAATGTTTATCTGCCTTGAGTATATCAATGATAGTGTATGATATGAGTCAGAAATGAATAATAGGCAGTGCAATTTATATCATTCAGATTAATAGTGAATGATAAGAATGTGGACCAATGTAGATTGAATGAAGTAACTGAAACACCTTTACACTCAAAAGTATTTCAGCCATTGAAGAAGTTTGAAAATGAAGTAAATTCACATGTAACATTTTCCCATTCGAATGTCAAATGTGAATAACATTTGTGAATCATAGAAAATAACACGAATTCTAACCCCTGTTTCATTTACTATCCCATCTATAATTCACAAAGATGACCCAAATATAAGTAAAGAATAATACTTTCCAAAAAACTTCTAAAAATTTAATACACACACTCACCGAATCTACATTTATCTATAAATCACGTTCTAAATCTTAAACATAACCTCATTTCTAAGCGTAATATGTAAAGCATAAGCAAAAAATCTCACGACATGAAAGCAGGCCGCAATTTTAATCACATTAAACATAAATCTCGCCACACAGATCAAATCATGCAAAATGTTTAGAATGATGAGCTTAACCCCTACATCAAATGTAGCTAAAAATATCATGTAGGTTATCAGCAGCATTCTTGGCAGATGGTAAGCAGCCGATAGAGATTCGTAGATTTATGACTCAAACACATGAAAGACAGAAGAGACACGCAGTTGAAGCTTGGCTGGGTATTTGAGACTATACAGTTTTATTAAAAAGTCAAAGTGCTTGTTAGATATTCATAGAAGATTTAGATTTACTACAGTCAAAATAAACCCCAAGCTTAACTGCATGTTAAGTGTAAGCAATTACTTTAGAATCTTACAGTCAAACTTTGACAGTAACGTACAAATTCCATTGAATTTCACTGTAGTGCAGATAAATTTTAGCTACTACTTAAACTACAGGTATATCAGAATATCCAGCTGTCAAATTTTAACAGTAGGTATGTAAATTTTAAATCTACTTGTGAATGCCTCATCTATACAGTCAAGCTTTGTCCATGCAGATTTAACGGCCTATAGTCTTAAACTGCAAGTTAAATGTAAATTCTTATGCCCTCATCATACAGTCAACCCCAAACAGCAGCTTTAACTGCATGTCAAAAGTGCATTTACATGCAAGAATTGCAGCTCGCATCAATCTGCGGCTTCAAGTGGCTGCACTTCGGCTAATCTCATAGGTTCAAAAGGTGTTGCATGTCAGGTTTTAGCGCACGCCAAGCCTTTCCCAGGCCGACCGAATCGGGTTATAGATGGGTGAGGGTTAAACAAATGACAATAATGTATAGTTGAGTGTCGTATAATAGTGGGTCTGTAATTGCATGGGAGCGCTGCTACCAGGCTAAGCAGAGTTACGAGCCAGCACCAGTTGGAAATTTTTAACAGGATTTACATGGGGTATACTAAGTTACTTGAACTAAGTACTGTACTTCAGCCACTCACCTTATCGCTGGCACGCTCCAAGCTGAGCGCCGGCTCGTGCTCCAGCGAGCGCGCCTGATGCACCAATTGGATTTTGCCCTGCGATATTTGTATATAGTTCGCTGGCGGCATTATATCATGCACATCGTCCTTGTCGTCCTCGTCGCAATCCTTCTCGTTTTGCCTGAAATAAAAAAAATGAAAAATATATAAATATGAGTAAACAGAGAGAGAGATAGAGAGGGGGCTTGATTAATGCCAGCTGACAGCCTTCAATTGCAGCCGCTGTGTCTGCAGCCAAAAACTTGCTCAACCAGCTTCCAGCTACGAGGTTCGAACTTTGTCGTGTGGGCTGCCGATCGTATCGCATCGTCTAGTTGCATAGCTCAAAAATCTCTTTCCCAATGCTTATGCTTATAATCCGGCACCAGCTCCGGCACCCCCAAAGAAGTGTCAAAATTATTGTTACTATTCGCCTAGCCAGCTGGCCGACAAACACTCACACACTCACACTCACACACTCGAATCTCTAGCCACTAATCTGGAGCATTGTGTTGCAACAACAAAAATATCTTCAAGTGCCTCAATAGGCACAGCTAAAGTACATGAAGCCAATAATGCAATCACACGAGACTGCACACTGATACGTAGCCAGGGCAACATGTGATGAAATCGGTTAACAATCAAGCAAACAAATTTGAAGTTGTTAACCTCAAGAGCTACTCGAAAAACTTCGGAGCATTCAGGAAATATATATAAATAATCTTCATGATATTATTTATATGCATGAGTTGGGTACTCACTCGACTTATTCATTAAAATTTGATTCATAATATGGCGTTTTCTCCAATTCCCATTTAACTTCCCACTCTTCGTTTTACACTTTGTATTCTCCATTTTTCACTCTCCACTTTCTCTCAACTCTGTACTCTCCATCTACCATTCTCCATTCAATACTCTCCCTTTTTCCTTCTTCTATCATCCTTTGTCCCTCTTCCCTCTCCACTATCTCTAATCTCAACTCTTCCAAAGTTCCACTGTCCACTCACTCTACTTCCTTTGGTCTTACCAAATTGTAGGCACTTGTAGCCACTGTGCCTTTTGACCACATTATACCCCCCATGCGAATTGTTAGGCTGTCAGGCGTTGCCACCCTGTGGCACAATTGACGTGTTGACCCAATATTTGCAGCTGACAAAGATATCGATTATTGTTGCACCTGCGAACAAGCAAGGAATATGCGTGCCACAGATATCCCAAAGTTTCTATTTAGCATGTCCCCAGCCATATGTGAACTGTGTCGGCCCCCAAAGCCAATTGCTAACAACAACAGAAACTGCAACAATAACAACAACAACAGCAACAATAACAACAACAACAATTTGCTCGTTATTTCAAATTGAATTTGCGAGTTAAGTGCAAATAATTTGATAAAATTGGCACTTGGAGGCATTCGAGTGGGCAACGGCAACAGCGCTCCAACTAGAGCTCTAACTCCAACTCCAACTCCGACTCCTGCTCCAACTCCGACTCTGGCTTCGACTGTGGCCAAAAGCTTTTGACTTGACTGCGTCCATTCAACCACATGCGAGCAATCCAGTTTTCTTTCTTTTTTTTGGATCTGGTCAAGTCTAACGCTCAACTCTTTGGCTGCAAACGAGCGTCTAATAAATGAATGCCACAAAAGGTGAACAGATTTGGAAGTGAGCGAAGGGGATGTTACCCTGTAGAACCCTGTTAAGAATTATATTACGGAAGTAAGAGGAGTTGATGTTGAGATATACATATTCTTACATACATATAGCTTCTGTGTGCTGTATTGACTTTAACATGTAGTTAAAATGTGCGTAAATATATATGAACTCATAGATAATATATCATAATTCATAGAATTGAAGCTAGTTGGGTAAAGACACTGAAATTGTTTATAGATAACTGCTAAAAGTGCAAGTTTTCGATACATTGACGGTACTACATATATTTTCTAAAATTTCTTGCTGCTTTCTCTAATCTATTGCCCACATCAACACACAACCAATATACCCCAACTAAGCCATTTCTAATTTGTACAGGGTATCTAAAAGTTACAAGCAAATCGCACAAAATGTTTTCGTTTCGTATCGTGTCCGGCTGTCTGCGATTCGGACAGCTGAAGCTGCAGCCAAGTGGGCAGCGTCCAAGTGCGTTTCGTGTGTTTGTGTGTGTGTGTGTGTTTGGCTGCCTCGATATCTTGCAACCATCTGTGGCAAGTTTTTCACTTTGCTTTTCAAATGCGGCCCACGTGCAGCGCCGCTGTTCTATGCGCCTTTGATTTATGATCATCAAATAAAGCAATCAAAATCAATTTAACTTTTATCAAACTAGCTGGACTTTGGCTTCGCATCTACTCGCATGTCTATATAGATGTATGTATATGGGTGAGTCATGCTGGCAGCTTCTTCTTCTGCTTCGATCTATGTCTCGGCTGTTGCAAACTTAATTAGCTGGCACATCAATGGCATTGGCAAAGTCAAAAGGTCAGCTAATGGCATTACATTGCCTTAATTAACAGTCAGCTTTGTGGCATGCAACATGCAGCTACCGCAGCTATACCTCACCCTGCCCCACCTCTACCTCTACCTCCACCTCTTAATCAATTGTCTGTGCAATAGGTGCAAAGTGCAGACGTTGCACTTTAGGTATCTAATTTGGCGCCCGTGACTCATTGCCCATACGCATTCCCATTCCCATCCCATTCCCATTCCCATTCCCATCCCCATTCTCATTTCCATTTCCATTTCGAATTCGCTTCTGCCTTTTAAGGTGCAGTCGCATTGCCTGCGGCCAGGGTATTTGCATTGCCATCAACTTGAGCTTCCGTTGGCGCATAAGTCATAAAAAGTCTAAGCATATATCCATATATGTATATACGATATTGTATGGATCATGTATGCTATATAGAATGATATGTTGTCATTTAAAATACAAATATTTCTGAAGAGTTACAAATATATATATATATTTATATATATATGCCGTATATGTTAAAGAATTCATTATATAAGTCCACAAGCACCAAGACTCGCATCTTACAACTCAGAAAAGCCCTTAGTACTCCACTCTTTCCCCATATTATTATTTCTCAATTTCCTTGGCACACTTAGTTAATCTTAAGCTCCAGTTCCATCAAGTTCCATCACTGGCTCATAAGCAGTTAAAAGCCGCTTAGTATTTATTATATTCCACTTTAGCTTTAATTATATATATAAAATGTAGCTTATCTGAGCAGCTCCCCCAATTACTGCTGGCACTCCACACATACACACACACACAAACATCCACACCCATGCACGCAGATTGTAATTACTTTCCATAAATTGCCTTTAAGGGTCTTTCGGGTCAGTCACAGGGCGAATTTGGTTGCGGCATCGGTCAGCCTCAAGTAGTAAGCGCCTTATGTGGCTTATTTGTAGCTTGCATTAAAAAAAAAAGCTAAAGAAATTGCCATTAAATGCAAGGCAAAAGTGTTTCCAGCTACTCAGAATGCCGGCTCATATAAAGGTGGAGAGTATATTGGCTTTGGAGATATTTGGAATTTTAGGGCTGTCCTTAAAAAAATATTTTCATTGGGTAGTAACTAGGGATGTATCGGAGATTCGGGTCAAATTTGAAAATATATAAATACATATCGATAATCCACATTTATCTGAGTCGAAAATTATATATTACTCAGATATCGGACGAATAATACCTGAGTTAGAGACATGTATAGTTCTTATTAATTTTATCTTCATATATAAATCAACTTCATTATATTTATTATAGCTCGAACGAGTATTGCGCAGTCGTCTACACTCTCTCTCTCTCTCTCTCTCTCTTTCTCTCTCGCTCTCCCTCTTTGTCCACTTTGTGCAATATTTATTTGTATGCCAACTGCAACTGACCATTGATAAGCGCCGGACAGGAGCGGCAGCGCCAAACAGAAGCAAGTGGCGGGGGCCAGTTCTTTGAAAGGGGGCGTGGCAACTGCGACAGCGGAAATTTATGGTCGTCACATAAAACGCATAATCAGTAAACGAATGTGCCGCACAGCCCAGCCGGATTAACCGAATGACCGGACGGAAAGACAAGCAGACGGATGGACGAATGGATGGATGAACGAATGGATGGATGGACAACTGAATGTTTCTCCAGCTCCTCCTGCTGTTTCCACTGCTTTAAATGATTGCGCGCTTGACGAATGTGCAACATTCAATGAGTGCCAGCGGCAGACATGAATATACTATATATATAAATATATATATATTTATCTGTCTGTTTTATGTGACTTAACTATTTAAGGCATATAAATTAGTTAAGGATGGGCAGCTGCAGCAAAGGTGACAAAGGTGACGGTAGTTATAGCTGACTCTTTAGGCCAGACAATTGAAGTTTAAGTCGGGGATACGAATCACCACAATTATATAAAAAATAATTTATGATTTACTACATATATAATGTGTCTGCCTGGTGGCTAAGACTTAAATAAACTTAAATTTTATATACATATATTAATTTGGACACCTCTACCTATATATTCCCAAAAAACAAACATTAAATTAGGTCGCATGAGTTCCAGGTATCTCCTAGTCGAGCACTTCTCTCTAGAGCACTCTTACTCTTACTGTTTTTTTCTTTCTTTCGAACAATTACAGGGTATTAAATAACAAACAATGTATAACGTAATTGTGGTCTGATCATTTGGCTATGTAATTCGAACTTTTTATGCAAATCGAGTTTTTGCATTTACAATAGAAAAGCTTGATTTATAGCCAGACTATTAGCATACATATAGAGACGTGTATACATATACACATACATACATATATATTTACTGTCAACTAATTAAAAGTAACATTTAAAAGCAATTTGGACAGGTTTTCGGTTAAGTACACTCGAAAATAATTATGGGGCTATTTGGGAAGCATTTACACCCAAACCGAATGCAACAAATTAAAATTTGCATAAAACGCGTTTGAATTTAATGTCATGAATAGCTGAATATGAAGAGTGTTAGAGTGTGTGTGTGTGTGTGTGTGTGTTGTGTCTTTAACTCTTTTAAAGCGCTGACAATGAGGTCGACAGTGCAAATAATTTACAATTCTGCAATAATTTTTTTCGACTGCTATTCGAGAGCTGCCCACGCGCCACGCCTACAATCAGGTAGCCGCCTCCAACGCGAATCGAAGCTGCATACGCCCAACTATTCGAAAACTCTTTCGAACTGTCCGAGCTGTCAGTTTGGGCTGTTTGGTTCCACCCGTTGCTCTGTTTGCTCTCGCGCTTGTGGGTGCCCGCCAGAGCTGACAGGCAGGGGCGGTGGTGGGGGGGATGGGGTGTCCGTTGGGGCGTGGGCCTGGGACAACTGACCACACGCAAATCGCTGATGCAGTTGCAGTTGCAGTTGCCGATCGAGCTGTGGATGCTGTTGCAGACAGCGCCATAGACAAAGACTGGGACAGATTGTGATTTAAGGTTCAGTTGGCTTGAGGGCTCTGGCAAAAAGAGGTTAAGGAACTGAGCTACTGTTTGCATAATTATCGATAAATTTGCATAAAATCGATTAGTGGCTGCAGCTGATAGCTTATGGTTTATGGTTTGTGCATGGTAAGCAGCTAGAAAGCTTGAAGTAATAAAAAAAATGATTACTAGAAAATCTATGAAAAATGTATGGTGGGACAGTTTAAGGTTCGAATCCGAATTATCAGAAAAATTTAAGCTTTTACTTCAAAAGAGGCTGCTTGATATTAGATATTTGACTTTCAACTATATTTAAAGACTTAAGGGATTAATTTATAGACTCAAAGGAAATATTATTGTTCAAGTTCCATTAGTTAGAACCTACAACAAAAGTTTGACTCATATAATCAATGATGAATTGACTATGAAATTTGATTTTTTAAGCAAATAAAGAATTTGAGAAAAATTAATGCAGCTTGGTTAAAATCTTTACATAAATGAATATTGGTTATAATACTAAAATTAATTTTTGGGTCAATTTACGACTCGAATTCCAATTTGAACAAATCGAACCTGTTGGGCATGCAAAGCTGTTTTTTATATTTAGGCATTTATGTATATATGTATGTATTTATATGTGCATTTAGTTGGTGTCTATATAGATATAGTACGTCTCTCTCTCTCTCTCTCTCTCTCTCTCTTAGTACCTCTGTGCATGCAAATTTGTAGTCAACGATTGTTAATTTATTCATGATTCGAATCGACTAACGGGCAGCGGGCAACGGGTTAAGCTTCCGTTATAAATCCGCGCCGCACGCTTCGCTGAACAATCCAAAGGGCCGTGCAGTAACCCATTTTGCAGACTTGAAACAAAATCCGACAACGAACATATATATAGGTATATATGCATATATATATTCGTGTGTATGTGTGTGTGTATAGGCGGGTACTCATCCATGCAGCAGCATAACCCAAATAGGCGTGTCCAAAACTCTGTTTACAATTCGAATGGGGTCTCCGCTTACAATTTGCAGCGTGTGCAAAAACAGCAAGAAGAAGAAGAAGAAAAGTGTTGAAGCCAAGTTAAACAAGCCAAAAGGATGCAGCTGCAGTTTGCTTAGATTATGAAGAAGAAGAAGAAGACAAAAGAGGCGGAGACAGCGTCAAGGCCCGTTGTTAACTTGGCCATTGCAGCTCCAACCAAGCATCTCATTCGCATTGTTAAACACTTGAAGCGGGCCATATATAGAGTAGAAGCGTTAGACTATATAGATTGTGAAGAGTGTAAAATATATCTATATATGGTAGGTATGTAGAACAGATAGACTTTAAGAGATCTATATATAGAGTATCCAGAGAGATAGAGAGAGAGAGAAAGAGAGAGAAAGAGAGAGAGAGAGGAGACAGAGAGAGAAAGATAGTGTAACCTATCCTTTATCCTCTCATGGAATATATACAATATATGCAATACCTTTAGAATGTAGATTCACAATCTCCTTTATCTAGAATTTATGTGTGTATCTGATGTGGTAAATCAATAGAGGAACTCTGCAGTAATTTCGCGGTTCATTTTTTAAGTTCTAACTTCTAAACTTTTGAAGATGTAGAATACTAGCGGCAATAGAGTTTGCGTTAATACATATAGAAGAAGGGACAGAAAAGGGAAAAGCCGATATACCCATTTCACTATTTGAACAAGGTATATAAACTCAATGTGCAAGGGCATTTGATCTTCTATAAAGGTTATAGAGGAATTTTAGCTTATTTGTACCGCCGCGTCGAGCCCTGTGGGTGTGATTAATGTAATGAGAAATTCGAGTAGTTGTCGCCGCGTGAAATTCGCTCGAGTTCCTCGAGTCTCTTGTGTCTCGGTTAGGTGCGTGTGGAGCAGCTCGTTTCAGCACGCCCTTTGCTGTTGACAATGTGTTCACTGAATGCGCCATCGAAGTTTGTATCAATGACCCAAATCTCTTTTTTTTCGGGGCATCTCTATCGCACACTCTCCCTCTCTCTCTCTCTTCCTCGCTCTCACTGTCTTTGGCTCATTCATAACTGATTTTGTTGCCCACACTTGAAATTTGCATAATTTGACAAGCGTTAACCAAGAGAAGACGAAAAAACAAAAACAAAAAAAAGCCAAGATTTATTATGGGCACACTCTGCATATACGGGTAAAACTGATCCGATAACCATCTGATAATTGTACTCGAACAGGAAACCATCTATATAGTTCCCTCAACAACAGTCACATAATTGAGTCGGCGACAACCACTGATCGTAATGAGATCTTTGTAGCCGCAGCGCAACAAATGTCATTTTGTGCAAGGGAAGTCGAAGAAACCACCAAAAAACCATTTGAACTTAGCGGAGTTGCTGACGATTTAGCTTTATTATGGCTATTTTTATTGAATTAGGAATAGTTATAAGAATCATATAAGCATGAATATTAATCAAAGTTTACAAAATTATTGAGTTTTACAACTTAAAACTGAGTTATAAATTTAGTTTTTATAGCTAAATATACTTCAATCAAGAAATGTTTTTTAATAAAATTTTAATAAACAAAGTGATAATAAAAGATTCATTGACTTTTGATTTACCAATTTACGGAAAACATAGCCTTTTTATAGCTATATTTAGCTTGTTAGATAAAAGAATTTGGACATAAATATAATCAAAATCAATATAAATTCAGTTGCGCTTTAGTAGTGCTTTTATTTGTATGGGTATATTTAGCTATTTTTGGTTATATGTAGCTATATCTATAGTTTATTTTATTTTTAAGCTTTAAAAGTCGCATATTATTGAGTAAGCTAAAATGAAAGTGTTAAAAGTTTAGGTCAAATCTTTACACCTTGAAGTTGGCTGTGATTGCATAAAACGTGCTGTCGATTCTAGCTTTTTTTATGCCAAAAAAGCTAAAAACTGCAATTGCAGCAACTAACTTTTGATGTCTGCTTAAATCTCATTTTAGCACAAACTTAAATCAAAGTGTTATCGTTAGACTTATCGCATATCGATAAACTTTATTAGAACTTTATTGGCCCATCCAATAGGCACTCAAATGGAGCGTTCGAGTGTTTTATGCGCTGGCATTTGCAAATATTTGATATGCAAATACAACTGCTTCTGCTGCTGCTGTTGTTGTTGTTGTTGGAGCGATGGACGACAACAAAGAGAGTTCCCGCCGCCGCCAAATGCAAATAGCTAGAAACACAAATGCCAAATGCCTATGCAAATCGTATGAATTAAACCGCAGCGCAGAAACTATGGCAAACATCGATGCGGACGTCAGCACATGTCACGTTTGTTTGGAGTTTCTCGACTCTCGTCTCTCTTCTCTCCACTCTCCACTCTTGACTCTCCCATCTCCCGTCTCGAGTTACGAGTTACGAACTGCGATTCCGGGAAGCGAACCATACGAAGCAATCAGCAAAACGGAAGTCAAGTGGACACCTTGTGTTTACCTGGGCAAACACTTCACACAACGGTTTGACTGGCATCTGACGGCCAGCCAAGCCTTGGTTCTGGCACGGCTCGTACAGTGAAAGCTGGCTGGAGTGAACAAATGCAATTGCCATATCAATATGCATAACAATATTGCATGTTTATCTGGTGAAAAGGTCGTCAGAAAGTACAGTGAATACATATGGTAGGAAATGGGTAAAAGTACAGTGAAATTTGTTTTTTGAGTTCTACTAACTCTTCTGATGGGCTCTATGGTAGCATCAGTATTAATCTCTAGCAATTAATTATTAATTAATTATTAATTAATCTCTAGATACAGTAAAGCCTACATATAGTAAACAACTGCAGCTTTTGTTATGCATAAAATAACTTGTAGAATGTGCAAAGTTAAAACTAGACTGAAGGACATATCTATACATATTTTGCCTTATGAACATAAGTACAGTAAAACCTAGCTTTAACAGATCATCTATTTGGGTATACGATATTTATATAGTTTATAAATGTATAGAGTAATATGATTCAATTTTAATTTATTGTCTATAAAAAATATAAAATATTTAATAGGTAAACTACGATAAACGAGTAATCGATAAACGATAAGTTCAAATGATTAGCAATAAACGATAAATGATAAACATAATATACCATATAGAAGACGCCGCCAACTAAACTATTGCCACTATAATGTTTGCCCTCTCAAGATCACTTGTCATTTGTATAGATCTTTCACTGTACCAGATAGACATACATATACATATGCATAGGCACACTAGCCAAAGGAAGCCGTCAAGGTGCAGCCATCGGCTTAGAAAGCTATTTGCATTCAGCATATATTTGTAGCGCTGGCAATTGGCCAGCCGGAAATTGTAGCTAGCACTTGACACTCTATCGCTTTAACTGCCATCGGTTATCGGTTATCGTTTATCTGGGGACCCTCAAGGACAATGGGGACAATGGCATGCTAATTATTGGGGCCACAGCGCCCTAATGGGCCATAAACAGCCGGCTCAATAGCCCATTTCCGCAGCCGAAATAGATAACGCACTCGCGCTATTGTGCACGAAATATAGCATAAAGCGATATATGTATATATATAGAGTGTATATATACATGTGTATATGTTATGTCCACCTGCCGCACCAGGCATCAGCACACACACACACATTAACCCATGGAAATTGTATTTATCAGCAAACATTTGCCACCTTCTCCTCGGCCTCTGCCTCTGCGACTGCCTTCGCCTCGACCCACAACAATACCCTGTACGGCTATAAAGCTGCGTCTACGCCCTTAAAAATATTTCGTGTGGGTGTGGCAAATGGGCGTGTGTTTTTGGTTAGAGTCAAGCGTCAAGCGGAAACAAGTTTGCGTTTGTAGCGCGCGTTAAGGGCGAAAACTTTTAATTAGAAAAACAAGTACAAAAGGCTAAAAGAAAAAAGGCTAAGAAAAAAGCTAAAAATAAACCAAATACAGTGAATGCTAGTAAACTGGAATAATTTGTGAAAATATACACAATAAGAAGAGGTATTTTTATACCCTGAGCCCATTGAAAATGGGAAATCAGGGTATAATGGTTTTGTGAAAATGTATGTAACAGGTAGAAGGAGGCGTGCCACACCCCATAAAGTATATATATTCTTGATCAGCGCGACAAGACGAGTCGATATAGCCCTGTCCGTCTGTCCGTCCGTCCGTCCGTCCGTCCGTCCGTCCGTCCGTCTGTCCGTCCGTCCGTCCGTGTGAACGCTGAGATATTTGTAAGTACGCAACGTAGAGACTTGAAATTTTACATGAATACTCGATAATACCATACGCTGCACAAGTTTATAAAATTTTTCCGATAACTCATTCCATTTCGATTTTATGAGCATTTATCGATAATTTTAATGTGTTTTTAAGGCGTGATTTGTACACCGTTTGCGCTAGAGACTTCAAATTTGCTGTGTAGTTACCTGTAATGAATACGGAGATAACGTTATCTTTAGATTTTGGATGCCACGCCCCATTCGCCCCCAATAGTCCCCTATTTGTAAAAAGCGCAAATCAAATACTAGAGACTTGTGCTTTGGCAAATACACACATATGAATGCCATTAATAAGTTGTGAAAGTTTGATGCACTTAGTCCATCGCTAACAAAAGTTATTAAACAATTAAGTTCCCATAGTAATGCCCACATTGCTGCCCAAGCGCAGTCGCTACGTCAACTGCGCAGTTGGCAGAGCGCGCGCTTATGTGTGCGTGCATATGTATGTGTGTATGTGTTGTTTGTATGTATGCATAAAACAATCGTAGAATGATTTGATATTTGGCTCTTCGCAGGGCTCAGGGTATCCCCTAGTCGAGCAGTCTCGACTAGAGCACTCTTACTTGTTATAGCTGGAAAGAAGCTAGAAAATAGCTTGAAAATATAGCAAGTACAGTAAATTCTCGCAAAGATAAAACTTGAAGCGTAATGAATCGTAAATTAAAGCTTTTGTTTCAGTTAGAAAAGGCTTACAAGACTTGTAAAAAATATATAAAAAACGTGGGAGAATATAAAACTCTTTTATAGCTTTAAAGAAGTTAGAAATTAGATTAAAAGCACTGCTAGTAAAAGCTTGAAGTTTAATTATAATGATAAGAGTATAAAAACTGGCATAAAAATAAGGCTTAAAATCTAGGCATTACAGTAATTGCGCGCTAATTGCAGCATAAATACGTAATGAATTAAATAAAAAAAAACATAAGTAAAACAAAATTTGAATCCTTTACCTTCAGATTTGAATCATAAGGTTGCTTAGCTTTAAGCATTTCTGCTAGACAAATTTCTATACACAACGATATACATCGTACTTTATATTATTCTGCATACATGTGATGCTAAAAGTATGTGTATATTAATAATAGAAGAAGCAGAACTCACTTTGCATGCCAAAGCGCAATAAACATTACAACTTTGGTCAACTATTTGGGTAGGTTAGGGTCATTCCATGCGTCAAAGGTAACAATTTATGATTGAAGCTTACTGCTAAAGCGCATAAAGAAATAAGGATAAACAGAAGGAAAGGAGATGACTTTGGAATACCCTAATACAAAATTAAAGCTGAGTTCTATAAGGGATAAGAAGATAGGTATTCAAACTATATTTAAAAGCCGATAAAATATATACCAAATCCGAGACTGAACCAATATTAATCGATACCTTAATCGATTTCATCATCAAATTTAAGCTTAATTGAACTATATCTAGCATTTCTTCAATAAACAAACACATTATACCAATTTGTCTGACTGCGGGGTATCAAAAGTCAAAATCCTAAGCAGGGGAAACTTTTCTTTACAAACTTACAAAAGTCATGCCAATTTAGCCATATCTAGCCTTTTGGCCAATTAGCAACCGTATGATACGCCATTTGTATTGACTACAGGGTATCAAAGAGAAAAAGCCCGTGTAATTTAGCTGTTGCAACTCCTCAGGCTGCGTGCGCCTCCCCGCTAGAGCCAAGCCAAGGCAAGGCAAGGCACGGCACGGCAAGTTGAGTCGCGTCGCGTCAAGTCGAGGCGATAATAAATCGTCTCCGGGGTCTGTGCGATCTATACATATTCATACGTCAGCTGCTCATTAAAAAGGTATTCATCATTATGGCGTCTGGCGGCTGCGGCGGCGGCTTCGACTGCGGCTGCGGCTGCAATTGTCACACCCAAATTGAAATCTGTATCGGTGTCCGCTGGTATCTGCATCTTCTCGAATGAGGGATTCCGGCTGCTTCGTGTGCAGCGTGTTCGCTGTCAAAATGCAGAAGAGACAGACGTCTATGCTTGATGCTTTCATTGTGCTCATTTTTTCGTTTCTATACTACAAAGTGAGGTACTCCAACTGTGCGAAGTGACTTGACAAAAAAAACTTATTTTTAGAAATATCAATATGATTTTAGCTAAATGTAAATATAATTATTATAATCTTCATAGTTTTAGCTCTAAGTTTTAAAAATATCTCCATTAAAAATTACAATTTTCACCTCTACAATCTATTTTCCAGCTAACAATCATTTAAATATCAGTTCCAGCTGCTTTTCTCACCATAAACCCAATTTTGGCTATTAATTAGTTAAATGCCAACACTGGCTGCAAAGCTAGACTTTTAATTGCAGCTATCGATATGTAGCTTACTTTAATCGTTGTCGCTCGCCAAAATTGTGCAACACTGCGTTTATGAGAGTCTCTTATAGATCAGCTGTTGCTCGTGGCGGAGTTCTGCACGCACGTTTTTACGCTTATTTTTTTGCAATTTTTTTGAAGTGTGAGAATTCAAATTAAAAGCCAAAGAGCAGTGAAAAATATTGAAGTGAAGTGTGTGTTGTGTTGTTTATATTGATTGGCTGCTATTATTTAATATGCCATAAACATTTACTAAGTGCAAATTCTTGTTGGCAATTGCTGCAAGCACAGGCATGCATATATTTAAGTGTGTGTGTGTGTGTGTGTCTGTGAGATGGTGAGTAGCAAAAATATTCTTATGCAAACATATTGTGTTTATAGATTGAAAGTGTATATAAAACTCGGCGTTGTTGTTGCTTTTCCCACATTTCATTTGTATTTGTCGTTTAGTTGAGATATTGTTCAATAATTTTGATTTTTTTTCTTTGATTTGGCCTGTCGCCCCTTTTGTGAAAATGTTATGCGATATGTGCGCCACTTTGGCTTATGATGGAATTGACACTTCACTCGCTCTGACAGACATAAGCGACGAGGGGCGAAAGAGGGAGAAAGATGGAGAGAGGATGTGCGGAGTGCAGCAAGCACATACACAAACAAACACACACACACGCACACACACATAGAGAGAGTTATTAGAGATGTGAGATAGTGCACAGACGGCGACGCACTTGAAATGCATAAAATGGCATATCTTTTGTGTGTGTGTGACAGAGTGCTCGATTGGGAGAGGGGGAGAGACATACTGTTTTGTGGGTGGGTGTCTTGTCTAAGTGAAGTTGTTAGCTCTAATGGCGCATTTATGACAGCTAAACGAAGAGAATGGGCCGAGGTTGTGAAGTTTGCTAAGCAGAGGCGCTGCTGCTGGGCATAAAATGTGCTCATTGTGTCTTCCCTCCCTGTCACTCTTCCGCACTTGCAATTACTTTGCGTTGGAGTGTGCTCTATCTAACTATCTATTGATCAAGGCGAACAAAAGATATGTTTTGTGCAATGCCCAACCAAAGGCAAATGAACTATGAACTGTGAAGAGTCTGTGGAATTGTGTCAATGCTACCCTCGCACTGAAGCCTATCGAATGTCGACTCGCAATTAGGCAAAAGCAGCCGAAAAACTTTATGCCCTATCGTAAAATACCAAACCACACACATACACAATATATGTCTCTAGGCTATTTATCAAGAGCTGCGCATATCCGGTAATTGCAATAGTTTTCTAGGCGCTCTGTTCCGTTGTAATCTTAGTTTGAAATTAGCGCAAGGCTGCAGATACAGATACATGCTACAGCTATAGATACAGATACATTTCACAGTTACAACAGCTACAACAGCTACAACAGCTACAAACTGCCTATTACACACGCACAGTTTGTAACTGCGTTAGTTTGTGCCGCTGCCGCTGCCGCTGTCGCTGCTGCTGCTGCCTCACGCCTCACGCTTTGTTGCATCACATTTCCTTTAACCCATAAGCCCCAATAAGCTCGTCTAAGTGGCACATGCGCAGCCTCACAAGTTGTCAGTCAGTCAGTTTCAGCATAAGATACAAAGATACATTTGATAACTGAGCTACACAACAAGCTCAGGCAGAACAATGAGCGCAGCCAGCAGAAATGAGCACAAAATGGAAAACGCTGCTTGGGGGCACCGAACAACAAAACAACAAAAACAAGCACAAGAACAACAACTACAACAACAATAACAACAACAATTAACAACAAAGGCGCCAAAGCCAACAGTTGTTGGCTGTCATATCCGTTGCTACAGGGTATTTAGGAAGGTTATACATATGCGAAGCATATATAAACTAATATTTGAAGCATATGCTACGACTTAAAATGAATACATTTATGAATGTGAATATATGTATGTGAATACATTTATGCATGAATGTTAATATATAAATAAATGAATGTGAATGCATGAATGTGAATAAAATGATAGCTTCTAAGCTTCCATCTAAGTAAATCAACATGGTGATCTGAATTTAAATCATTTTATCCGTTTAGCGTATGAAACATAGAGATATCTTATAGCTATTCGTTAAGGCAGTTTTTACTGTATGTCCCGAGATCTAGATCTGTACACAACTATGATATCTATAACAAAAAGCATTACATAATGAGAGAACCCGAGCTAAATTTACAAATTGATTTTCGAGGAAGTGTTACTAGAACTTCATACTATACTGTTTATAGCTGTATACAATGAACTTTGCCTAATATTCGTTAGGTTTTCTTATATTGATTCAAAGATTTCACCAGTTTTCCGAGTATAGTATGCACTTGCCTGTAAGAACACCTCCATTATATAGCTCACTTTTGTCTTCACCAATATTTTCAAACTTCTAAAAAACTCCACATTTAGCATCATCATATCATTATATATCTTAACGATGAGAAACTACTTAAAACTTTCACCAGAGCACATCAAAGTCTTGTAGAGCCGAGCATATTACATATTCGAGCTCCGCCCTATTACATATTTCCTGTGTTCCCGTATCAATCATAATTAGGCATGCAATAAATGTAACTTTTTCTTAAAGAAACTCAAGATGCAGTTAATTATATGTTATGTATATGCAGTTAGACTCAAGACCAAGACTCTCGGCTTGGAGCTCAGCTTCGTGTGTGTTGTCTAGTTCGTGTTCGTGTTTGTGTTTGTGTTTTATAGGCGTGAGAATTCATCAACTTTTTCGGGGGTTATCGCACGTATTGTGGGCCGCACGCGTAAAGTTTAATGCTTGCCCACATAAAATCTTGTGTTTAATGTTTAATGTTAAATAAAATTGTGTGTTATGGCTTTTCGTGTAATTATTTTTGATACTCGCTTGTGGACAGATAAGAGAGTATATAGGTTTGAGTGTCTAGTTGCAGCTAGACCTAAATTGAGAATTAGTTAAATATAAACATAGTTATATTAATATATATATATATAATTCACAGGATATGTAAAGCACATGAATTCACATTAATATATTAAGCTTATGGATATACTACCTCTAGGGGCATAGCACAATAAAAGAGCTAGAACTATCTATTTCCACTGTAGTTGGCTCACCCCATTACAGAAGAATGTGTATATTAACAGCTTATCCAAATATATCTAGTTTTTAATCAACTTGCTCGTTTGTATACTACGAACGGTCATAATGCAGTCGTGTATGCCCTATTGCATAGCCCATACATGTTATTTCTTAAATTTAGTCGCGCTTGATTGCGAGACCAAGCGTTTAATTTCTATGAAGATTGTAAGAGTGTGTGTCAGTGTATGTGTGTGTGTGAGCCCACACAAGATTTGAAGCTTGAACAAATTATATATACATGAGGATATATACATACATATATATGTATATTCAGTCTCCGTTATGTTGCTTAAATGCTGCCACCTACAAAAAGTGCCACAAGAGTCGAACTTTAGGCCTCGACTTCAACTTTAGAGTTTTCGGTTTCTATTTGCACAGGTGTTTTTAGCACCTGAGCCCAAAGTATTACGCTGTTGTTGCTGTTACTGTTGCTGCTGGCCCTCCAGCTGCTGCCAACGTTAAGTGCTAAAAGGCATTTGGCTGCACTTTTCTGTAATAATTAGCACATCATGACTTGTAAACAACTTCGGCCAAAGAAAAAAATGAAAAAGAAAAACATTAAAAATGAAAAACACTCGCCTTTGTCATCTGCCAAGGGGCTTTCAAATATATGTTTTTTTTTAGTGAGGGTGTGAATTATGCAGGTACTTAGCCAGATACTGGAGCGTGTGATGTATTATATACCTGAAGCTAAACTCTAAAGTGGACCACTTAAAAAGTGAAAAGAAGGCCTAAAGAGGGTGGGGAGACATTGGGACAAGTGAAGTTTGCGAGAGATACGAATTTTCTTACTTATATTATGATGTAATATGTACATTTTATTTAGCAGAGACCAATAGTCTGTTGTGAATACTATATACTGCAGACATAGAACTTATTTTTGGATAGTATTTGAGCCTTGAAGTTTTCTTTGTATTGGCGACTGCAGCACTAAGGTAACGTATTCAATTTATAGCGAAAATTGCAAGAGAGAACTATATAATCCAAAAAAGTTCAAGTCTTTAGCTCTCTCTCTCTCTCCCTCTCCCTCCCTCTAACCTTCAGTTTGTATTTTCAATGGTTTCAGTGTTTATAAATAAATTCCCTTCTAGAGAATACTTCTATAATCCCGATAATCCCCACTTAACGAGTTACAAACGCACACTCTCTGCCCTCTCGCTCTCCCTCTCATTCTCTCCCATATGTGGGCTTACAATTGAATACTCTGGAGGAGGCACCCACACTCGAAGCAATTACGTGTCTATTCTTCAAACTCTTCAACTTTCTATGGCTTTCATTAGAGTCTAACATGAAATGCATGAAAATTTCCCACGAAAATAGTTGATAATAGTTTTTTTTTTTTCGCAAAGAGTAATTTCTAAAAACTCTTAGAAATTACTCTGTTTGGTGGATCGTTTCGGGGTCTGCACGCGCCGCCAGCCACAAGAGTTCAGCCGTCAATTTGTGTGGCTTAATTCAATTTTGTTTATAGAAACTGGTTTTCGTCTTCAGCAATCGGGCTAATAATAAAGATTTTTTAAGCTAATTGGCTCATTTAAGAAAAACGCTAAAAAAAATAAACGATGATAATAATGATGACGACGAATGATGATAAATGATGATTGTTGTCGAAACGTGCAGCATTTGCACAAATCAGCAAATTCATGAGCTTCAATGTCACGTTGAACAGAGGGTGTGGAGAGGGGGTGGGGCGATGGGGGAGTCGTAGTTGTCCCCCAAATTTACTGTGGCTGCTCGAGTGCTGCGTGCAAATGAGCTCAAATTTTCAACTCCAGCTGTGCAACAAAATTAATTAGACAAATAGTAAGCGATATTCTAAAAACAACTTTTTTTCCTCTAATTTTTGCAAATTGAAAAACGCCCTGGAATGAGGGTTGGCCCATGCTCGAGATCCCCTCCTAGCCCCCAGCTCCCGCACTGACCTTTATCGCGTAAGTCATTAACAAAGGAATTGGGCCATGAAAACGACGAAGGGACAACTTCGATAAAGGCAGAAATGGAAGGTGAGTTTTGAGAAGTCGAATGTTGAATACTCTAATTTCAGAGTTATAGAGTCTCGATAACTGAAAATCTATCAAGAATCTCCATTGTTGTCTAACTGAAAATCTGACAATATCTGGCTTTGAAATAATGAAAAATATAGTTTTCCAATAACTCCAAAAGTTATAGCTCCATAGTTAGTGAATTGCATTATGCAGATTGCATAAGATACAATTAGATATATATAAATCTATAAAAATCTTTCAAGTTTTAAGATACTTCGTTATATAAATATGCCATTCTCGAACCCCGAATATACCTCAACCTAAACCATTAACTCTCCCCAAAGTGAGGGTATATTTTTAGGGTAAAGGGACAACGGTGATAAAATAAAAGCAGCTCAAATGGTTGACAAAAAGACTTAAGAATGGCCGCGAGAGGGCGCTTTGGTATTACTCACTTGCGTGCTAGTCTCTTTCTGATGCCCGCGAACATTTTGGCTGCTTCCTCTGTGAGTTTCCTTTGTTTTCCTGTTCTTATTTTTATGGCTTTTTGCTCCACTTTTTGGGTGCCTCCTTGGCAAGCGTCTTATTGTAAATTAAATTGCTGATTTCCGCTCGGACACACACACACACGCACGCGCACGCACAGCCAAATTAAAAGCAAAAACAACAAAAAATGGGCCAAGCGCGATTTCAAATTAATTAAAAAACGCGCGCGAAAAAAAGTCGCGCACAAAACGCGCACGAAACGCGCCCAAAACGCAGTTGCTGAAGTTGTGATTGTTGTTGTTGTTGTTGTTTAGTTGGTATCAGCAAATTGTTGTTACTGTAGTTGTTGTTGTTGCTGTTAATGTCGTTATTGTTGTTGTTGTTGTTGTTGTCGTTAATGCTGCTGCTGCTGTTGTTGGCATTGAAACGCCTCATTGCAAGACAGAAATCAATTAAGCAAAGTAGCCGCAACGGCAGCTGCAACTGTTGTTGTTGCTTTTGTTTTTCCCCTTCTCTCTCTAGTTTTTTTTTCGACACGTTTTCGCTCGTTATGCAATCAGTAGATTATTTCTCTCAGTGTGCGTTTTATTTATCCATTGAGCAATGGCTAGCTTTTTTTCATACACTTGTCGAAATCAATAGTAAAAATTTATCTTGCATTTCTCTACGCACACATATACCCTGGAATTGTGGCTGGGGTGTGGGGATGGGCTTCGATTATGCTGCAACTGAAACGAGAGAAATTCACACATTATTATCAAATATGTTGTATATACACATATAAGTTCGCCCCAAGAAAAACAAAATTCAAACACTTGACAAAATATTTGACTTTCATAAAGATTATTTTTTTAATACACTGCTCTGTGCATTGTGGAGTCTTATCATTTGTGTAAGCTGTTTGTATTGACATTTTACGACTGACAAAATTTGTATATTGTGTTTTCATTTTAAATGGGAAGCAAGTTTCTTTTAGCATAATATTATATAACGTGATATTTGTTTAGTTTAAAGTATAGCTAAACACTGTTTATAAACAGTTTCGTATACATAGCTTATAGAGGGTATTAACTCTTCTTAAGTCATTTAATGATGTAAGCATTTATCTTTTATATAAATTTTAAATGATCTATAGATACATCAGTCAGTGCAGAATCCTTAGAAAATATCTCTCTAAATTGGAAATCTAGCTTTAAAGCAATTAGAGATACAAATTGGCCTAGTCATTAGTGGATTATAGCTTCGTTATTGTAACTACACATGTTTTTATAAAATATACACTCATAAATAAATTTAAATTCCAATTGCTGCAGAACTAATATGCTCTCTCGACATACATGAGCGAGAGTATAAAAATATCTTTTGTTTTTATTTATTTATGCGAATGGAAATGTTGTCAGCCATGCAGCCATGCAGCTACGCAGCACGAAGCACGCATCAGGCAGCATGCAACATATAGAAGCGATTTATATAATTGACGTGTCGAGTGACAAATTAAAAGGGCAACATAAATCGACTGGCTGGATATTGTGGCAATTGCGGTTAGCATTGTGTGTGTGTGAAAAGTTCTGCATATATATGTACAAATACATATATATAAATACATATATACGGCAAGATTTATGAGTTTTTAATTTGATGTAAGTAAGCGAAATTTGTGAAAGAATTAATGGTAAAAAATATGGGAATTATTACAAAAGAAGCTTAAGAGCAACAAAAACGCTATAGAAGATACGCCGCGCACATCAATCATAGCGCGTGTAATTAGAATTGCCCAAAAAAACAAAAAAAAGGGGGCGTAGCACAACAGACACTGATTCAGATTCAGATTCGGATTCAGACACACACACACAGCAGATGGAAGTGCGTATACAAATACATTAACAGATGTAATTATGCACGGTTGCGCCCTAATGGGCCAAAGGGCGCATGCACTTGGCTCACAGACACAGATACACAGATACAGATACAGATACAAATGGTAGAACGAGCTACAGCTACAGACCAGAGGCAGCCAGCATGACAAAGAACATGTTTTTTTCTGTTTCCAACCAGCGAGAGCGAGTCACAGCTCGATGCAGCAAGCGTGAAAGAAGAACAAACGCACGCTCGCAATTGTTGAGTGGAAAATGTATCTGTAGCTGCCGCTGTATCTGTAAATGTATCTGTAGCTGTTGCTGTTGCTGTTGCTGCTGCTGTTCTATCTATTAAAGATTGCAACACGTACAATTCGTGCATACAACAAAAGCTGTCGCGGCCAATATTGACGAGCCCCGCATTCGGACCCCTCGTAGCCCCCCTGCCATCTAGTTCTTCTTTTTGTTCCCATCCATGGTTCCGCTATTTTAGGTCGTTTCTCCCGGTTTTCCAGCAACGGAAACCTGCAACATACGATATGCTTCAGCGCGCGTGCAATTACCACCGCAAAACATCGCACAGCAATGCGAGATGCGGTTACTGCGTGATCCACCAGCAGAGGGAAGAGAATCGGAATGGGGGGAACTGGGCAGATGGGGCTGGGGCTGGGGTTGTTGGGAAAAGGCTTTGACAAAGTGAAATTCAAGTGGCCCACCGAAAATAGCTGTTGCATATTAAGTATAGTTGTTAGCACGGAACAATAAGTGAAATACAAATGTTCTTTAGTCGTAATGCCGTCGACTTACACAAGTCTCTCACACTCGTATGCACTGAGCAAAACAAAAGTGTAGAAAATTGTAAACATGTTTCATATAATGAGAAAACTCTTCACCCAATTTTAATCAGATAAAAAATAATGAAAATAATTTCCTACCAGAATCCTCCATTTTCAATGCAAACTAAATAAGATAAAATGATTTGAAAGGCAAGCAGCAAAAGGAATGTAATTTAAATAGTTTTCTTCACATCATCATTTTCTCTCAGTGTACAATTCTGACAACTTCAACTCTGAATTTGTATAAATATGAAAGCTAATCAGAGGTTTCAATTCCTACTCTTCTAGCTGTCTGTCATTCATTTGTTAAAGAACTACACTATACAAGTTTTACTTGACGTGCCATGCTTTTCTCTCAGTGCACATTTTTGATTACTTCACAAACAATCTCTTCCTTGGCTTTCTGCTAACGCCCACCCGTTCGCTTGGCATTCGGATTGAATAACAAAAGCACTGTGGCATCTCCTTTTTGGAGTCGCTGATGGCGTCAATTGTGCAATGTGTCTACGGCTCAGTGTCCGGGTGGTCAGACCCGGATTGGCGGCAGCAGAAGGAGAGGCAGCACAATTCGCTTAACTGGCATGGAATTTGCATCAGTTGAACGCTATTCATAGAGCTGCACAAGTGGATTTTGTTGATGGCTGCCCGGGATTATTATTATGATATTTATGACAGACTAACCTAACTGATTCCAGCACAATGGGAGCACAATAGAAGCGAGAGAGAGAGCAAGTGTGGGTGGCTGGGCGAAGAGTGGGTGGATTGTAGTTGGATTATGCATGTTATACACAGTTCGCATATCTAATTCAAAGCGAAAAATATTTTCATTTAATTAAAATAGGAGACGAATTGTGTTGATTGGACTTAAAGTGGACTTAATGAAAGAATGTGATATACAGCTAGAAAACTTATTCTAAAGTTTCAGATATATTGATAAATAGATAGAGATTCGAGAAGATAGCTAGATAGTCGATAGACACAAATGTAGATAGCTCAAAATCTTGATATTTAAAAACTGAGACAGATAAAGTATAGATAGATGGAAATCTCAATAGATAGAAATCTTCATAAATAGAAATTTTGGCAGAAAGATACATATATACATAGATACAAATCTAGAATCTAAAGTAAAAGAAAATTTTTAAAGATAGAGAATAATAGATAAGAAAGATAGATAGAGAGAGAGAGAGAGATATATATATAGAAGGAAAGATAGAGAGAAAGCTAAAGCGAAAGTTGAGAGACTTCTCTCTATATTTTACTCTCTCCCACTCTTTCTCTCCTCCTTTTCCCTTTCCCTCTTTCACTCGCTTTTCTATAAAATCTATTTAAATTATAATAATATAACTATTTAATTTTTTGCACTAACTTCCTTAAAGTCTTTTTGCCTCCCTGGAAGATTAATTAAAATGTTTTTAAGTTTTCACAGCGCAAAGATAAAACTTTTGGCCACAACTTTATTTGAAATAAAGTTTTGTTAAGCCACAGTTGTTACATTTGAGTTCTGAAAATGCAGTTATATTTCAATTTGTTTTTACTTCTTCAAGCTCCAAGCGAGTACGAACTTTAAGTTTGCTTTAAGCCATGCAAGTTGAGAATTTGAAATAGTTTTTGCGCAACTAATTGCCGTCTAAACTTGAGTGTTGCCTTTGGTGGAGCTCAAGTTCAGGACGTCATTCAAATCCCGCAGACAATCCGCTTTCGTCTGGGGCTGCGATTTAATTACAACTATGTACAAGCCAATGGCCGGAGGAGCAGTCTGTTTAGTCCAATTTAGTTTGCCATTTTAATTACAGTACAGCACAATTTCCCTCCCGCTTTCCACTTAAAATGAAAAACGAGGCAAGAAAATGCGTTGCGCAAATGTGCGAAATAAAAAATTTCATAACGTGAAATTAGCGCAAATAACTTGAATGCAAATGCAATTTGGGCACGTCGAACAGTTCGGGCCAAGAACCAACTGATGGATGTGCCTTCTCTACATATGTATATATATTTATATATAATATACATATATGTATAGTATCTGTCGGCTCATAAATGCAGCAGCTGCTGTTGCTTGAATGCAGACGAGCACGCATTTGAGTATTCATATTCAGACTCATATTCATAGCGCCCGTTTGTCTCTGGCGTTTTTATACTGCAAATCTATAGGGAACTCGGGATAGAAGGGGTATATATCATGAGTGTGAGTAAATGTGACAGTCAATCTATAAAGTATGCATATATGGAACGATCTAAATAAATCTAGACAAAATATAGAAGATCTTCATATACAATGTGTATCTTATTATAAATATTATTATATTTATTAGTGTATTATAAAATAATTATAAAGAAAATAGACACAAGTTAAACATCGAATTTCCAGGGTATCTCCAAGTCGCGCTCTGCTGCCTACTTCACTCTTATGTGTTTTTAGCTGCGTCTGTTTGGTTTATAATTAAACCTAAAACGCACTCACGCACTCGCCACCGCCAGCCCATTTATGAATTTTGCCAATAATAAACAACAGCCAGCGATCCCCATTTCAGTTATTAAAAGCGAACGCCGCCCCCCGGCTGCCACACCCCCCACGCCACACGCCCCACTCCAGCTGCTGCTGCCGCCGCTGCAGTTGCGTTTTTAGTGCTGACAGCAATTCGAAATGCAAATCTTTGCGCAGTTGTGCGTTTTTCTGCTGACTTTATGAGCTGCCTGAATATGAATATAAATATGTTTATATATATATGTGTTTGTATATATATAAATCCACTCAGCTGCTGTGAATGTGTCGCCAAGACGCGCGCCTCTGGTAAACAAAACATTTGCTAGGCCCCGCCATGCCACATGCCTCATGCCTCATGCCTCGTGACTCAAAAGTCAACAAGTTAGAAAGCTGTGCCAAAGACGCGACGCATCTCCGACTTTGATATACCCGCAACTAATTGAATCAATGTGAAAAATGTTTACTCCAGCCACACAGAAAGGGGCATATCAATTCGCTCAACACACCTCCATGGTCACTTTTTTTGTTGAAGATTAAAGTTTTCGTGTTTTGCCCGCATCGAAAGCTTAGCTTATCATAAAGGTTGCCTAATTTTACAAACTGTCTTATAAATGAACTCATTTTCGTATTTATCACACCTCCATGGTGACTTTATTTAGTATACTTTATATTATTTCTATGTTGAAGTGTTAAAATAGCTCATTAGATTGGCTAAACTGAATAAAAGGGTTTTAGTTTGGTAGAAATTTGATCGAAATGGTTTTATTTTTTGCTATATTTCCTTATTGATATTATTATTACATTAATTCTTAATGATATTAAACATTTTGTTGTTATTTTAGTCAACTAATATGCCCCTGTTTTGTGCATTGTCTGTAGGGCATTACGAAATGATCGCAGCGAATATCGAAAATGAGAACGCAAAATAAACAAATCATAAATCTGGGAAAATGTGCGCGACCAACGACCACCCAAAAGGGGCAACACATCTTTTAGCTTGCATCACTGAGTAAGTGTGTGTGTGTGCGAGAGTGTTGTATATGTATATGTATGTATATATGTATGCGCCTCAAGTATTTGATTTTTTTGCCAGTTTGTCGGGCTGCAGAAGTTGTCAACGCTTTGGCTGTAATGCCATTTGGTTTAATTTTAAGTGAGAATCTGTTTTGGATGCTGATGATGTGTCCAATTAGTGAGGCATAAATTTGTATGCAGGTGTATCACATACACATATACAGGTTTATACTCATATTTGTTTTAACCCTTTCCACTTAAGCGTATATTCAACTTTAGAAACTTTCAAAAAAAGAAAGGCAATCAAAATTTTTCCAAAAACAAATAACAAGCAAACTTTTTGCTTGAAACCTATCAAGTGTGAGGGTGGTTGGGTGGTTGGGTGGTTGGGTGTTTGGGTTAGTTGGGCCTGTTAAAACAGTTCTGGTCTTCCACATGCCAATAAACTGTCAATAAAATTGCGTGCTGAACGTGGCACGTGAACTAGGTTTTTGGCACATTTTCGAACTTCATTGTTGACAAGTTTTTAAAACTACTGTAAATGGCAGCAAAGAAAAAAGTTGGGGTTTTTAGAGGCGCATAAAAAGGATATAAGAAATAAATGTGTTTGGCATAGAAAACGGTTGTAAGAGACTAGGACTAGAATTGGATTGGCCCTCAAACATAAGCCTAAATATATATATAAAAGATAAAAAGCAATATGGATAGATAACTAAATAGTAAGAAAGATATGTAGATAAATAGATATATGGATAGTTTGAGAGATAAGCAAAACAAACAAAGTATATTCAAGTAAAGAAACAGTACAATTCCTGAAGCCCGATTAGTGATTGTTTAAACAAAATTAGTTAATGGAATCTATATCTAAGAGTGGCATTCGTCCGTCATTAGAGATACATAATTACAGATAAGTATACAGGCAGCCAATACGGGATGAACTCTGAGATATTAAAACACTATCAGTATACCGAATTCTAAACTGATTTCAATTTCTATAAGCTCCACTTACCCAAGCCAACATTTTGCTCTAGCTGAGCTATAAATATACCTTTCATTTTAGACGCATAAATTGACCATACTCAATCGCCTATTGCAACAGTAACAACAACAACAACAACCAGAAAACAGCAGACACACCCACTTAGAGCACAGTCGGTGTATATAATCGATAGAGTAAAACAGCCCCCACCTGCTGCCATTGTTATAAATCAGTTGGGCTCTTATCTAGACTAAATGCTTTTTTACTTTGTGCCGATAAAATTGCGCCCGTCAGCAAAAACTATGCCAAGGCAGCAGCCACCGAATCACTGAGCCACTGAGCCACCTCTCTATTAAGCCATAATGTATATGCCACAAATATATCTATGTATATGTATATATAACAAAGTGGATAAGTGGGCGTGGCCACAGGCGCTCATTTAGCTGGCTTAGCACTGAAATCTGTAATTCGACTTTATTTGCGAGTCATAAAATTTCGGATGCTTCTGCTGCTGCTGCTGCTGCTGCTGCTGCTGCTAGCTGCGAGATAGAGCTTCGTCTACAGCGGCATTTGCTTAAGTAATTAGCGTAAATATCAGAGCATAAACTGGCTTTCAGCTATGGCAAAGAACCTCAGGCTAGACAATTTGGTAGAGTATTTGCCTTTGGCTGTTTAAACATTGAGCTGCACAGTGGAGCAAAGAGCGGAAAATTAATGAAGAAGTGTTAGAAGAGCTCGAGTAGAATTAACTGGCTAGCAAGATGCAGTATCTTACTTATCATTGAGTCATATTCTAATAAATGTTTAATTGTTATACAATTATGTTTTTGCGTGAATAAGTATTATTAACATATTTTGTCTTTAATTTAATATATATTATATTTGAGAATGTGTTAAGCCTTTTATTCAACAAAAGCCATTCAAGTGTCTCTGAAACTATGGAGTCTGCATACCCTAGAATATCTCATAGCCTTGAGAGTTGAGTTTTCTCTGTTGTCTATATGTTGAGCTCTGAACCAAAATTCAGACGTCGCAAGTCAAACATAACTAAGTTATAGCTTCTTTGCCAAGTTCACATTCCTTTAGGCTTCAAATGAGTCTCGAGCATGCCAGAAGTCTGTCTATAAGCTCTATTAATATGATTAGCCATGGCTAATGGACATCAGCGAGAAGCCAATTACCGAATACACGTTAATTAAATTGCACAAATGACAGCCTATTGAGTGCTCGAGACATGCTGTCAGCTCCTTCATATAAGTATTCATTTTTCGCTTTTGTTTACGAGTGCCAAGTTTGATCCCAGAGGCAATCGCACGCGGAAGTGGCTGTCCATAAGTGGAGAGACAACGGCCGAAGCATTGCCAAAAAATGACAACAGCAAAAACACAAAAACAAAGTCTTAGCACACATATCATTGACTAAATCACTTGGACATTAACCAGTCGGACAACTTTTCGGGTCGAACAAGCCGAAACTGAAACTGAAAAGGCGACAAATGTTCTCTTGGCGAAATATCTCAAAACTTGGCCGATTATCACAAACGCGATGATGATGTTTTGCTGCGATATTTGGCCATTGAGCGGAAACCAGTTGGACAGCACAACACCTACACAGCCTATGAAAATGTAGATAGATAGATAGAGAATTATAGCCACGCTCATATAGTAGTAAAAATTTCAATTGAACTCTTTTCGCTTGAGCCAAAAAGGTGTCAAAGCTACAGCCTTGGCTTGCGCTTGTGCTGTTGGTGTTTTAAAATGTAAATGTAAAGAAATTACCATAAAATGCAAAACGTGCCCCGCCACAGCAACGGAGTTGCCAAAGAAACTGTTGGCCAACTAAACTAAACCAAAAGCTCGTACACTTGACTTTCATGGCTTTGAATACTCGAAAATTAGTGCGTGTCTCCAAATGCGTTTTTTGGCTGGGAGCGAAGAGGCGCACACCCGAAAGAAAAACAGACAAACAACACAAAATAACAGCAAAAGTGTATCAAAACAAGTCAAGATGGTTGTTGTAGGGAATAACCGACTGGGGTATACCCTGACTGTTAGTTCAATTTCAATGAAATAAAAAATTATTTCGTTTCGTTTTTCTTACGAAACATATCAACTTTGAGATCTCTAGTTTTTATAATCCTCGCGATTTAGCTTTTCGAAAGTTTCTTTTTGGGAAAAGTTACGCATATTAAGGCTTTATATAATTTCCCGGAAATCTTTAATCTCAACTTTAATGTTTCTGTCACTTATAGTCAGTGCTTGACTGGGAAACAACTGCCTGATCTTATATCAGAAAACTGCGATATTTTATAGCTGTATATGTTACACTAAACTCGACAAGCCAAATTCTATATCTTAAGTAGTTAGAGCTCTCGAGATATGACCAAATATCTGTGAAAATAGAGACATATCTCTTTTCTACGATATAGCACCACATAAAATTTGAATGCCAAACTTTCAGCCATTACAGTACTCGAGACAGACTCCCTTGACTATATATGAACAAAGTTTGTCCTGATTGTCTCCAATTATATATCGGAATAGCGACCTTGAGTCTATCACACATCTATGTCAATGGGTCATACCCTTGCTCACCATATTCTATGATTTTAGGGTATAGAGAGCAACATGAGCTAGGAAGATAGGGTGAGAGGCACGCTTAATGGTCTGTGTGGAAGTCTCCAAAATTTACGAGCAGCCCTATGAGATATGGTTATGGCTGATGTGTTTATACTGTCAACTGGAACTGGCAACTGGCAACTGGCAACTGAAACCGAAACTGAAACAGAAACAGAAACTTTCGCACACATAGACATTTCGGTAGATATTCATATGGCTTAAATGAAAACCCCACATTGGGCGCCTATGCAAATGGCAGCAGTTGTTATTCATATGGCCCGGGCCTAGCTGTGACTTTATTTATTTGCCAGACACACGAGAGATGGTTTATGTGAGTGTGTGTGAGTGTGTGTGTGTGTATGGCCTGATTACAGTACGCTCTGGCTACAGCTAACCTCCCCCTACCGGCAAAAGTTCAACTGTAGTCGGATTTTAATCAGTTTTGCTCTCACGAAACTTTGGGAAAAGTCGGAAAATTCTGGCTGCTAATTGGCTTAAAAACTTTGCACACACACAAACAGCAGAGTCCGGCATTTAATTTGTTTTGTATCTGTTGCAAATGTCTTTATTTATTATGCTAATGTAAGTCATATATGTATGTGTGTGTGTGTATTGACATGTGTAGCAACATATATTTGATGTTTATGTTGGCTCACACGCACGCAGTCAGCGTTAAAGTTAATGTCAAATTTTTGACGTCGAGGCGCACCTTACTTCCGGTCGACGGCGCTCGAGGGGTCACTTTTTCACTTTTGTCAATTGCTTCGCTTCATTTTGTATTCGCTTTATGTGTATGTGTATGTGTATATATACCTGCACCCAACTAATTGAAGGGCCATTATGGACTAGGAAAAATTTGTCTAAATTATATGTGCATTATATTTGAAATTGGTGTGTTAGACTTCATTATAAATTACATTTAATTTGTTTAAGCTGACAGCGTTTTGAAATACAGAGAGGTAAATTCATATGAAAGTATTTACATTTATAATATAATTGATAAATTAATAATAAATATCTGTAAGAGATTATGCTAAACCAAATAAAATAATTAGAGAGTATATACAAATATATATAGATAGTATATTAAAATATTCTTCAAAACTAAAAATAAATTAAACAAAGTTAAGTGAAATTAATTAAAATTAAAATTAATACTTAAAAAAATTAATTGGAATAATTAAAAAAAAACACATTTTAAAATAAAAACATTAAAAATATAAATAAAATTGTTTTACAACTTTTGTTTTTAAAATAATAAATATTAAATTATTTAAATAATAATTAAGCATTTCATGAAAAGTAACTAAAATTAGATCAAGTTAAATTTAATTCTTTATAATTATACAAATTATGCAGCAGATATTTTATGTTTATGAAATTTCGTCAAATAATTGTCGAATACAAATTCTCCTAACAAGTAGTTCCATATTCTCCAAAGAAACTTCAATTCTTGGTGCAGGTATTTTACACGTCATTCAAGCTCTCTCTTCCTTTCCTTTGCATTCGTATGCGAAGCACATTTGGCATTTTCATTGCTAATGCTCATATTTTTCAGCCAGGTCGCAGCACGTGCGTGAAAATTTGGCCACAGCTGTCCCTGCGCTCCCTTGCGACGCCCTTGCGGCCCTGGCCTTTCGGGAGCCCCCATTATGATTGTTGTGGCAACCATAATTAAACGCCCAAAATGCTAGAAATTACAGTCTCGAATGGTGTTCTATGACGTTTCGTCGCGTGGGTCGTGCCTGCGTAGAGTTTGTAGTTTTGTTTCGCTTTGTAGAAATCGACGCGTAGATTGCATAATTACGTCTACGACACGGCTGCGACACTACTTCTACTAGCTAGCCGTGACATTTTTGTTTTGTTTTTGGTCTGAAGTTTAACGATGGAAAGTGTAAGTGCGAAACGGTAAAACCAAAGTAGAAAGGCAAAGTCATGCCAGAAAAGACATAAAACTTTAAGCGAAAGGCATGGAAGATATTCTTGAAGTAAAAAAAAAACGATTTTGATGAAAGCAAAGAATGGGAACAGAGTCTAGAATAAGGAATATGTAGTATAAATTGAAGTTTAAATCTAATGCAGCTTAATGTGTAACAAATTATTGAATGATAAACGATTTTATTACAGATTTTCATTAAGTTCTTAACCATGAATCAAACTTCTATACATAGGGTAAAATTCACTTCAAATGAATCGTGACATTTGATGTGAACTCTTAGCCGAATCACTGAGCAGCATTTGTTCGATTCTTGCATTCCTTTCATCTGCATCCCCAACTAATTTACTGATTGATGATTATTTTCGATACAAAAACTCAGCCGAATCGTAAAATTTCCAAATGGAATTTTAATATGTGCAGCAAGTGAGGCATGAAAAAGACACAATGTTTTCCATGTTTACGCAGTATTCATTAATAATTTCTATGGAATCTAAATAGAGGTTTTAATCTTATCGGAGAAATGCTTTTCGTAGCCGTTGGCCCATTACAATTTCCATTACTCATGAGCTACGCGCTGCCATTGTGAAATGGCAAATGGCCTGGCCAAAGAGCCATTGCACTGTTATTAATTGAATCAATGACAAACTGAAATGAAATGAACACGCACACACTCGCACCCATTTTGATAGGCGACCTATTCCAAAATCGAGTTATCAGCCATGGCGCCATGTGGCGTATGCGCAATAATATTACCCATACGACCTCTAAGACAAGCATTGTGCAAGCATTCGCCGGCAATGGCGAAGCCAAAACAAATTGAAAGTATTTTCACAAAGAAAATGAAGAAGAAGAAGAAGAAAGCCCAAATAAGAATTATGAATAGCGCAATATGCAATTAAATGTGTGCACAGCGAGAAAAAGTGTAGCTAATTAAATGCATGTGCAATGCATGGGAGTTCGAATGAGGTCTTGGCCTGGGGCACACTCATATGTGATATGCATTACTGCGAATGCGGAGAAAGATATCTGGAAGTCGAGTAAAATATAAATAGAGATAGGAATACATAAGAAAAACTCGTTAATATGATTGAGTTATATATTTGATGAAAGTATGAAATAAATATTTGAAATTCGTATATTATTAACTCTAGCAGAAAATATTTGTAAGGAACTCATGTGTCTCTTCTTGTGCTTTATTTACTTTAAAGTTTATTAACCTTTTTAAACTGTCTATAAATTATCTATTCAAATAATCTCCCTTTATAAATGTCTTTTCAAAAACAATATGTATTAAATGAATTTTTAATTGGTTTTAAACTCTGCATATTCCATATATAGAAATATATCACTAAAAAAATTTAAATTTATTTATTTATTTACATTTTTTTTTTCGCTATTTAATATTCGATAAGAAATCGCTTCTTAATGCATAATTTATCTGTAGCTATATTATACGCCGTACAGATTTTTTTTTATATATTTAAAACTGGTTTTTATAGATAAACATATATAGAGAAATGATCTCATGATTATATTATTTAATAACAAAATACTTAATAAGTTTACAAAGCTGTATTTACTTTGAACTATAATAACTATAAAATTTAAAATATTTGTTATTACAATAACCATTATATAAGTTTTTCTTTATTAAAAAGAATTCTTTCATATTTTTTATAATTTATAATATTTAATTATTTTTGTTTAATTATTAATATTTTCTGATAATACCTATTATTATAATTCTAATCTTTCATTTTGTTTTTTAATTATTAGGAATTATTTATTTTAAACTTATGATTATTTTTGTTTAAATATTAAAAAGAATTCATAAATAATTGTTATTATAAACTTTTTAATATATTTAAAAACTATTAAAACTGTAATTAAGATTGAGCCTATAATTCACCCATACAATTATTATCATTTAATTATAAATTTTTATTTTTTATTTTTTTTTTAAGTCAAATAATATAATTTATTGTTAATCGCTTTATCATCGTTTATATTTAGGCATTATCTATGAGTAGCACAATTATTTTTTAATTATTCATTAAATACTGTCAATTATTTTTGTAAAATTCCTCACTTCCTGTTTTCCATTCATCAGCATTGAAATACTATATTGAGAGAGCTTCCGTTCTGACATTTTTCGTGTATATTTTGTTCTTGGTCAATATTTGTTTGCCGAGTGACTCGGTTCAAAGTTCCAGAATGCAATTCGCAACGAAAAGCCAGAAGCATTCACCAGGTTTTTATATTGTTTTTTTTTTTTTTGTTTTTTATGCTGGTGCCTGATAAGAGCTTCGCATTTGACGTCTGCTATTGCCATTGCAATGGGCCGCTATCAGCAATTGATATCGGAAGCGGACAACAACGTTGCCAGCCAAGGCCTGATAAAGATGACGACGCTCGGGTTACACACAGGCGCCGCAGGGCGTCCAATAAAAAATATTGGGGAAAGAAGAGCAGACTAACTAACTAAATGCCCTGTAGAACTAGATATTTGATAGTGAAATGAATAAGCCGAAGTTTTTGCAGCATAAAAAGGGGAGGTCAAATAAAACAAAACAAATTTTGATATGTACTTGAAAAATATCTATTTATAATTTATTATCTATGACTAAATAATCTCAATAACACTTTAAAATTTCTCTAGTTTTCATACACAATCCCTGACAAACACTCCCTCTTTGAATCTGAGCTCACTCCAGGGTATTACTGCGACGATTGAGTGAGCAACAACAATATCAAATGATTGAGCAATTGACAAGTTCATTTGTGAACTGCGACAGTTTTACGTAGGGCGGACGTCCAGAGAAAAGCGTCGCGCAACCAAATTTTCAATTTGTTTACACAAACACACACAGAATACTCTACATGTGTGTGTGTGTGTGTGTGTGTGAGCAGCTGCTGTCGCTGATAGTGTTCTCAAATTAACATATTGGCAGTCAGACAAAAAACAAAAATAAAAGAAAACGAGCCGATAATAATTATATGTAAATGAGTTTTTGTCGCCTGGCTGTCTTATCAGGTGGTCAACAGCGACTCATTAGAACTAGCTCTCCACAGTCATTGAACTCTCTTCGAATTGGCCTCTCTCGAATGCACTTACTTTTTTGTTGTTTTAGAAGCGAACTTTGTCGAAGCCGGCGAATGAAGGCAAAACAAAACAGAACAGAAAAGCCGAAGACAGGCAGCAGGTGTGTTTGTTGTTTTCCTTTTCCTTTTTCTTTTTATGCTTTTTTGTATTTTTTCGTTTTTTGTTTATTTGTTGGTTGAATTCACGCAGCGGCAGCTGTCAACACACGCGACGCTGTTCGCAGTTTTAGAGCGGCTAAATTATCGCATAATTTGAATGCAGTTGCTGCGGCTGCTGCTGCCAACAAAATGCAGCGCACTCACTTATACGCGCGTACACATGCACTCGCACTCACACACTCACAACACAACTTAGGCTAGACGACGACGTCGACGACGACACACCAAATAACGTCTGCACGCGGCGAAGACTCGATGGCAACTAATAGCAGCATATGCTATGCTGCTGTTATTCTGAGCGCAAGACTTAACAGCGCTGCGCTCAGGCGCTGTTAACTGCGGCGAATTGAGCGGTGAACAGCTGGACTTGCTGTTATTGCCGGCTTTTTGTGCGGCGCTCTTTTCGGTGGTTGCCCACGCTGTATAAGAGTCATTGACGCGTGTATAAGACGGCTGCAGGCACGCTTGGCGCTAGTTGTTGTTGTTTGTATAAGTGCTGAAATGTGCTTAGCATTTCAATAGAGTTGATTTAGTTAAGAGTTAAAAGTGGAAACATGTAAAGATTATCGGGCAAAAGAAATTGTTAGAAATATACATATGTATGTAGGTATGCAGGTGTGTGTATGCACGTCTATGTAAATCTTATAAACGAATTTTAAAGAGGGCTTGAAAGAATTAAACTGTTTAAATTTAGCTTAAAGAGTTTTATACCAAAACTTTAAAATCTTATACTTTAACACTAACAAATCTTTTTAGAAGTCAAGCTGAGATTAATTTAATTAATATGAAATACAAAAGAAAAACTAACTCCGTTATTTACGCTTCACGCTTTACGTTTAGGCCATAATCAAATTATTTAGCCAAAGAAAAAAAAATGTATTCAAAATTCAAATACCCTTAAATAAAAGAAGTTATAAAAAGGATACGCTCGAATGCGTCAGGACCTTTGCATTGTTGTTAACAATCCATCATTATCGCATAGACATCCGGGCGCAGGAAACGCAGCAGCAGCGGGAGCAACAACAACAACAACAGCAGCAGAAGCAGCTGCAGAAGGGGGCGGCGCCGAGGCGGGTGGCGTGGCAACATTGCATTACAATTTGTGGCTGGCTCTTCGAGCGATTCCTTTTCTTCCTTTTTTTTCGTGTAGTCCGCTTGGCCGTTAGTCTGCACACACACACACACACACACACACTCACACAAATTGGTACGTGGCGCACGTGTCTGGCAGCTCTTGTTGGGGATTATATGGCGCAGAGGCCAGTCGCAACGGCTGGCGATCCACAGAGCTCAAACACCGAAACCGAAAGTGAGTCGCGTGGAAGTGTAAGGATATGTACATATATATGTATATATATATGGGCAGGATAGTAGGAATGGATGACAGGCCGGCTGCAGCAGTGAAGTACGGTTAGGCTGGCAGCCAGCAAGGCACTCAGTCAGTTGGTCGTGGTTTTCAAAATATACCCGAACCGCCAGCAGACACGAGTTAGTTACAAGAGAGAGTTAGGATGTGTGAATTTAGAATAAAACTAAATCTTATACTCAGGTTAAGAGAAACTCAAAGCAATCAGATAAGTTATTAACAGGACTTATATACATATGTGTATATAATATTTTATGATGTGAAAGAAAGTTTTACAAAATATAATATATATCTTAACTGTCTATGCTAATCAGGACTATTAAATATATAATTACTATATTATGCCAAGGACGGAATATCTACCAATCCATAACTCTCCACTCAACACCTTACTTAGCTTCTCAATTGCCTTTCACTTGCTGCGCCCCACAGCTTAGTGCCGGGTATTCCATTAGTCGTGTACCCTTTACTTTATGACTGACTCCCCTTTTTGCCAATTTGAAAGTTGCAATTTTCCATCTCTTTTTATGGCCTTTTTGAGCAGAGTGAGGAAGAGAGAAAGAGAGAGAGGAGACAGTGGAAGGGGGCGATACGCTTAACTTTCAGCCACGTCGGTTGTTGCGGTTTATGCAAATTAGCAAAGTTAACATTTACCAAATTGTTGACGCTACCAAAATTTCATTTGGGCCAAACTCTGAAGGGAAAGAGAGTGTGTGAGAGAGGGAAAGGAAGAAGAGTTGTAGGTGTGTAGCTGCAACACGGAAATGCAACTTGATGGCAAAATCGAAATCAAAGTGTTTGGCCGCTTTTTGATCCAGCGATGTGTTAAAGGACGGACCCTGTATAGAACTAGGTAGAGCTCTCCCCATTGACATATCTATTTTCGACTAGCATACGAGTTGACAAGCGGCCAAGTGATGGCATGCACCTGCAACAGCTTCACGACTCCATGCCACATGCTGCATGCCGCATGCACACAGCTATCTATCATAATTAGAATAGGAATTGGAAGTTTGTGCGCGTCGCAGATGCTGTAAATAGAGCGTCTAATAGCATTTCATTTAATTTCCTCTCTAGAAAAAGGGATACAATGAGGGCTTACGCATTGTAAATCGTTAAGAGGGTATATTAGCTGTGGAAAATGTGTGTAACAGAGAATGGATAGAATAATCTATAGTTATTTATCCTCTACGAGGTTACTTTTGAAATCTTTCCTGTATGTGACAGCTCGATAAAATACGCCTTCCACCCAGATAACCCCATCTGGAGCACTCTCACTTTTACAACTTACCCAACTTGATACTTTCTGAAAAGCAGCCAACGTGGCGTATGCGCAATATCTGAAACATCTAATTGCGCCCAGGCGAGTCGTTTCGACTGAAGGCGACAGCTTCAAATGGAATAACTGAATAAAGAGCTGAATGGAGCGCGACTGCATAATAAAATGTCAAATGCTCGACCTGTCGGCAGGTGAAAGCATAAACAGCAAACAGCTACATTAACACTAACGATGTCCTGGCGCAAGCCCAGGACAATTGAAATGCCTTGGCCAGGACACAAGCACACGGAGAGCGAGAACACAGAGAGGAAGATGCTGCAAGCGAGGCATATGATAAACAGACGAAAGGCTGCAGAGAAATGGTTGCAAATGCTTTATGCTATCTTTGTTATTGTTGTAGGAATAGCCTGGAAATAACAAAAGAGAGGGTATGATAGGGATAGGGATAGGGATAGGCATGTATGCAAAGTAAAAGCTAACTTATAAGGTTAGAACAGGGTAGTCGAAGCAAATGGAAATAGGTAGAGAATTAAGAGGAGTTTTCCTATTACATACACAATACTTACCCAAGTCCAGGGTATCAGTTAGTCTATACACCTTCAAACTGCCTTGCTACTCGCTTGCGTTGCCCGCAACTTGGTTTAGTTTTCTTATTTGGGAGTTTAGCGAACCCGAACTCCAGTCGGGAGTTGGCCTCGACGTCGTCGTCGGAGTCGAAGACCCAGACAAACGCTTCCATGCGCTTTCTTTGTGTCTGCCACAGCCCGCTTGTGCCACCCAACCTATGACCAGACAATGGGCAACGCTGGGATCCTGGCTCATGGCTTAGGAACGCATTCAAGAGGCTAATGCCCCTTTGGCCATTGGATCTGCTGGGAGACACACATAAGCACATAAAACATAATAATAATAAAAGCAGTTGGCAAATTTATGAATGCGCCACAGAGCGTTGCAATTAGCTCTTTGAATTCCTATATACTCGTACGCCATAAACATGGACGGATCATAAACGTATTTGGCATCTGAGTTGTGTGTGTCAAAATTTGCATAAACTGCACATAAACTAAATTAACATACAATGAGGCACTTTGGCATTAACTGTAATTAAGTGTATCTACTGCTTGCCACATGCCACCTGCCACTCGCCACCAGCGGCAGTTGCCACAGAGGCAGTTGCCTCTCCAGTCCCTCCTGCTTCTCCTTCGAGGTAATTAAATGCTCTTCAGTCGCATTGAAAAGTGCAGCTCCAGCTGTTGCTCTTGCTGTTGTTGATGTTGATGACGCCAAACCCGAACTCCCATGCTTTGACTAACAAATAGGCATGCTCATTAATTAGACACACACTCACATTCATAGGTGTGAGTTGAGGTGTGTGTGTGTGTGTGTGCCTTCCAGGCTGTCTTGCTTTATAGAGTCTTCCGACCACCAAGTGAACTTTTGTCAGACCCTAACAATAGATTGCAGCTATACACAATTAGTTGAGATACCTTCACTCTGTACTCGGAAAGGGTTATGACAAGCTAGGTGCTTATTAGATAACAGAAAAATAGGGAGGGAGAGTGAGAAAAATAATCAAAGAGGTGCTGAGAGAAGCAAAGAAATATAATTAATGGAGAATAAGATATGTAGAAAGAGAGAGGACATAACAAGTAGGAAAGGACTGTCTGATATAGAGAAGAGAAATATTTTGAGATATGAATGGAATAGGTAAAGAGAGAATGAGAGAATAGACAAAGAAAAAGAGATTATGAGTGAAAAAAGAAAGAGAACGAGACGAAGAGAAGAGAGAGAGAGAGAGAGGGAAATATGAAGGAAAACTGATGAGACAACATCAGAAAAAAATCGAGACAGTTATTTTCCAATCTCATAATATTATTTATATTTCTACAAAATAATGCATTTAATAAGCTCAGCATTAAGAACCCTCGCTTCAAATCCCAGTCATTGTGGAACAATCACATCTTGGAAGCTTACCTTTAAGACTTTAATCCTATGCACTGTAATAAGACATTAGGTAAACACAACTCAGGTACAGGTAACTTCAAGTCAGTCAACAACTCAAACCAAAACTTTCTCACTTGTTAAGATGCGATTGAGTGAATGCAATGTAAGAGAAAGTAACGGTAAATAGCAGCTCTGTAATGCCTGAGAACAAGCCAAAAGTTTATTTTATGCATTCATTTATTCATGAGAGAAGAAACTGCGCACTTTCAACTGCCAGCGTCAGCTTCCGAGCGCCCAACTCCAGATGATATTTTTGGGGAACTGGAGACACAAATCGGAGACGTGGCACTCAACTAAATTAAATCCTTTCACGGCTTGGATTCTGATTTGAATATTTGCGGTGTTGTTTAGATTATGAATTCATTTATAATCATTTAGTTTGAGTTATGTACATTGAAGCACACTCAAGCACAAATCCCATAATGAGCATATTCTATTAGGCCGGAGCTACCCTTAGCTTCAACTTACCCCTAAATATTTCAAATACATATACATCTCTTGTTTGGGGGATGGAAATTAACAAAAAGCAAATCCTGGACACATGTTGCATTCATTCAACGCGGGGTACGGGTAATGCTATGTTTTGACAAACCCCAAATCGGGCGAAAAACTGAACTGAACTGAACTGAACTGTTGAGGGATTCCTTTTGAAGATGACAACCATTTGCACCCGCAACCACCGTGTCGGTGACAACATTTATTTTGACAAGGACTTTCTCTCACTCTTGGTCCGTCTCGCTCCAACTGCAGTTTACCTCAGTGTCGTTTCGCAAAAGGGGTTTACCAGGAAGTTGTAAATGGGCGAGCACAACCCCAAAAACTGAAGGACTTTTCGTGGCGCTTTATTTAGCATAATCGAGTTGATGCATTTTTCGACGCTGCGGCTTCCCATAATTGAAAATCGAATCAAATCGCGTGAAATTTAATCAACTTAAGAACTGAAGCGCAACTCCCCAGTGACAGGAGCAGCAGCCGGAGAAGTATGAGAAGCAGCTCCAAGCAGGAAATCTAGAATTAGCCCAAATCCAAGTAATAAAATTGCGACTATTTGCTTTGAATTGAGTTACTAATGGGATAGAGTTGAGCTACGCATAGCCGCAAACAGGAAAACAAAAGGGAACGAAAAAGAGTGAAGGCATGAGTTGACGAATTTTGTATGCCCTATTAGAGGAAGACTTTATGAGGCATTGATAATGCTTGGAGGGGTCTATTGTATGGCTTAGTTTAAAAATGGTTTTTTGAAGAATAAGCTTTTGAATGGAACAGTAGATCTTGATAGTTGAAGATATCAGATAAACCCCATAAAACAAGCTTTAAGAGCAAGATATTAACTAAGAAAGAAGTACAGCACATAGATGGGTTAGCGGACGAATCCATGTACACCTATAAAGCCATATCCCTACTAATACTCTCTCTCCTCTCGCTCTCAGCTAACATATTCCATCAGAAAAAGTGTAATACCCTAGGCAAGCGTATAACAAACGACACTAAGCTCACAATGCGAAGCGGTGCGTCGCTCCCCAATCAAATGCCGATGAGCTCCAACTCGAGTCTCAACTCTCAACTCCAGTTGCAATTCCAAGCCCAAGCCCAAGTCCAATCCCAATCCCAGTCCCAGTCCCAGCACTCATTCCCTGGTCCAGTCGGCATTGCCATTAGTTGTGCATTTGCGTGTTTGCTGAGGCTACTAAATAAGCACCCGGCGGATGTGTAATGTCCGCTGTGCCAAATGGACACGACAACTGCGACAACGATGATGACGATGTTGATGTCGTTGTCTGTCCGAGTCAGGAAATTAAGCCCTGTAAGCGGATTTCGACATGTGTGCCACACCGTTCAGCTACTTAGAAACTGGAGTTATGTTCACTTTCATTCAATCGATGGTCATTTATTTGATATACGAGCATATAAGGCAACCGTAATCCCCTACTATCTGCTCTCCTCACTTGCTGGAGCGCCTGCGATTGTTGCCAAAGATGCGCAGGTGCTTGCTGCGCGACAGCTCCCGCGCCTCCTTCTGGCTCAGCTCGTACAGTTCCGCCTCCAGCTCACGTATGTAGGCGGCCATGGCAGCCGGTGAGAGACGAGTTAACTCTACTTGGCAGATATATATGTGTATATATATGTGTATGCAGTTGATATTGATTGCATTTGCAGTTCATTTACCCATTCGCCTTTGTTCGTCTTCCTTTTGGGTGCGCGCATTGCTGCTATTGCTGGCCGCCTCCTGCTCGTTCCGGATGGCCATTTCGGCGATTATGGAGCTAACACTTTTGCGTCCACGTGGACTCTCTTCTATGTCCTCTATGTCCACATCCTCGTCAGTGTCCTCGTTGGATGAGCCCGAGGCGGCTTCCACCTCCTGTTCTGCTTTCTCGTTCTCCATGCTTTTCTAAATTTTTTTTTTTTTTCACTCTTTTGAACTAATCTCTTTTAGTTAATTCATGTGAGGTGACAAATACTATTGTGCAGAGACTTAGTTGTCATGGCTGTCAGTGTTGGGAAGTTGATACAATTTGACTGAATCAGGACCACTTGAGAGGTCCATAGATTGGCTAGAGCTGAAGCTACTGTGAAGACAGTTGTCAATAAGTTTTCAAAAAAAAACTTCTATATTTTGTTTTGCTTAAATATGTTTTATGTATCTATAGATAAACTTTGATATACTCTAAGACGTATATTATTATACATAAATTCAAATTATAGCTTCTACAAACCCACCCAAAACTTTCAAGCACACTTTTTGGGCTATTTGCGCAGTTGAATCCTTCAGCGTTTAACCCTCAAGCTGTATTCGCGGCGCACATTAGCTATCTAGCGAGGCCATTAACTTTTATAAAGCCAGTCAAAAAGAGCAGAGCCAGGTCCCAGCCCCAACTCCCGCAGAAACCCTAAACATTAACTTCAATTTGTAGCCGCATAAAGCCAAAATGGAAAATTTCAAATGCGTATTTTCCGCTAAACACAAAGGAAACCCCTCAAACTGCCCCACACAAACCCAAACCAAAATTGTTTGGCTAATGAGCTGCACAAAATTAATTGTTGCAATGAAATCACGTGCCCGAAAAGAGCTGCCAAAAATATCCTGCGCAGGTTGGAAAGTTTGCAAGATATATGTATATATGTATATATGGTACTTTGGGAGTAGAGAATATTTCGCAGTTTATGCAAATTATGTTTTAGTTGTCGCTGCTGGGGGTTGCGCAGCTGAGCAAGCAGAAGCCACAGCAAAGCGAAGGGACACTCGCCAGCTATTAGAAAACGTTTCCACAAGGACTCGAACTCGACTGGTAAACAATCCATCATTAACACATGCAAAACACCCTGTGACCCCAGCAGTTACTACTCCCCCTAAAAGTCTCTAACTTCGAGGTGTGTGGGTGTTGCACGTGTCTGTTTGCATTGCGGGCAGCTTAGACGACAGCCAGACGACAAATAATAAGTATGAGTGCGAGTATTGGAAGTGAATAACTGATGGAGATACCCTGGAAGTGTGGGATTTGTGTAAGTCAAGAGTTTGTTGGTTCTTCATTCAGCAATTATTAGAGCTTTAAACTTTGTGTAAGATACAATAAACTACATACCCAACTACTACGTACCTATAGCTTATATAGCTCTCGAGGTATGATAGAAAAACTGATGATTAAAATCAAAATTCAAAAAATTTAAAAAATATCGGAAAGAAAATAATTAAAAATAGAAGAAATGGGAGTTTTTATGAAGTTTTTAGAAAGCCTTCTGCATTTCATATTCTTCTATATTAATTTCAAATTTCAAAACATTAGCTCTTTTACTATTCGAGATCGATTATAGAATATGACATTAACTCAGCTCAGGTTCCTGATCATGTAAATGAATTTCTGAGCCAAACTAGCAGATTATATATTAAGTTTATATAGTAAGTTATTAAATATATAGTTCACTCTATAGTTCAAGAACCATTTAATTTAAATATCCACAATGCCAATCTACCCGCTTACTACTTTAAAGTCGTGCTGGGTATAAACCTGTGCCAAATGTGTGCCGTGCACAGGACAAAGGACGCGTGCTTATTATGCCTGTATATCCATTGTTGCTGCTATTGTTGGTCGCCCTGTTTGCTGTTTCTGTTGCTGTAGCTGTTGCTGTTGCCATTGCTGTTGCTGCTGCTTTATGGCCACTGAGGAAAAGTTGTGGCAAAAGTATCGCTTTTTACTTTTACTTGCGGCTCATGCAAATTGCACAAGTTAAATTTTTGAAAATGTCAGCTGCTGCCCTCTCTCACTCTTTCTCATTCTCTACTATTCCTTCCCCTCTCTCTAATATCCCCATTTTACCCCTGCCTCGCGTCTAAATGATGGCTCATGTTATGCGCCTAACTGCTGTCCAAAATCGCTCCCCTGGGGTTCTAAGTACTAGCTATACTGCTGTGTGCTTTACGAGTGCTTGTGCACTGAGCGAAAATTGAGTATTGATTGAGAAATATGAATAAGATATAGGGTTACTATAGGTATATACCCTTGAAAGTAAAGTTGCTGCTTTGCATTGGATTGTAATTGAATGATTCATAATTGCATAAGAAAGGATAGAAATGATAGACGACTTAGCATTCGATTATGGTACTATATACAGGAGAGAGGGAGAGAGAGTATGAGAGAGTACCTACAGATACTCTGTAAAAAGTTAGATACTGGATTGAAGGTAGGCAATCGTATATAAATTTGTATATACCATAAATGGGGTACCCTGTAACTTTTTACAGGGTATCTCCTCTCTCTCTCTTTCTCTCTCTATATCTATCTATCTCTTTTAAGAACATCTTTATTGCTTCTCTTTGCACGACTTCAAGAGTTCTGTCTACAGTCGGCATTCCGCTTACCCCTTTCGAAATGTTGCACACTTTTCTCTCAGTGCACAACGCCAGTGTGTAACATGTTCGCATTACACTGCAGTTTATTTGCCAGGATTTTCATGTTATCATCGTGCGGCACGTGTCGCCGCTGGAGCTGCTGTTGGCTCTGATTTTGGCTCGCTTTTAAATGGCTGCTGTCATGACCCGGCAAAAGCGAGCAGCCCAAACAAAGGCGGAGGAGGCGCAATGAAGCGCGGCACTCAGTCAACATGTCGTCGCAGCCAGTTGCCACTGTAGCGGGTTGAACAACCTAAACAACAACTGTCCAAACAAGCGCAGCGAGCCGAGCCAAAACATAACTAAACAGCCGAGCAGCCAAAACAAATGCCGGCCAACTCTCTCGCCCAGGACATTGTCCTAAATATGAAGCACCCAAGCAAATGAACTGCATTTGTGCGTGGGGCCAAAGCTCCAGCACCAGCTGCTGCTGCTGCCTTGGCAGCTTCTGCTGCTTCAAATGCTCCTATACCAGGCAAGAGCAGACTTTCATTCCTTCTGCTGATGTGCCAGGTTCCATATTTCAAATTCCAATCTGTTCCAGTTGCTCTTACTCCTACTGGTCATTCCTACAGCTGCAGCTATGTCAGCTCTTAGTCCCAGCTGCTTCTCTTCCTACTATTTCGACTCCTTTTCCTCAAATTCCAGCCTATTCCGACTCCTCCCACTTTTTCTCTAGGCTCTCCACATCGTCCTACTGCTGCTGCTGCTATGTCAACTGCTGCTGTTATGTCAACTCCTTCTACTACTTCTCTTCTGGTTTCAGCTACTACTCCCTATACTCCAACTCTCCCTAAGCCTATTGCTGCCATATAACTGCCACTCCTGCACCTACTCCTGCACCTACTCTTCGATATGCATAATGACCTCCAGTCATAGCAGCTGCTATGCACTCTCCTTCTCATATACTTCTTGCACCTCCTCCTGCTACTCCCCCTCCTCCACTTCAAGCTGCATAATGACCTCCATTGGGCGGCTGGAGCCCTAATTGCCAATTACCAAGTCTCATGCTCAATTCCAAACCATTTCATTCAATTTTCATGCAATTCTGTTCGATTTCCATCCAATTTAAAGTCTGTTCGGAGTTCTGTTCTCTCATTATATTTATGCATATATATATTTATATACCAGATCATAATTACGAACAGAGTCAATATATTTCTGTTAGCTCTTTCTGTTTGGTATTATGCCAACGAGTCTCTCAGCTTTGAACTTGGCAGAGCATTTTCTTATATTGCAATCGGATGAAAATATGTGGTAGTTTCATAGTTTAGACCAATATAGCTGATATAATGTTTGATATATATAAGTATAAGCATTAACCATTTTAATAACACTGTCCCATAAGTAATTGAGGTAAGATCATTAGTATCTCTCTCTCTCTCTCTCTCTCTCTCTCTCTCTATATATATATCTCTCTCTCTCTCTCTCACTTCTCCTTTATCTCCCTATCTCTGCGTTTTTCTGCATAATCCAGTCTCTCTCTCTCCCTCTTTACTCTCGCACCCTTTTCACTGTTAGGGTATTTCCTAGTCATCTCTACCTTCTTAACTGTTCTCTCTGCCTCTTATTAATTGAAGCCAGCAACCAGCTACCAATTTTTAATTAATACCAATTTTATGTACCTAGTTGCTGTTGTTGTTGTTTGCGCATGCAAATTGCGCATTTAATTGGATTAACGCACATTTCCGATCCTCACTGTGTTCCTCTTTCTCTCTCCCTCCCTCTCTCGCTCTCTCGCCCTGGCCAATTCATCTTCGGGGTCTGCGTTTATTTATGTTTGCGTTTTTAATTATGTCGCATTGGCCGAGCGCTGAGCCAACTGAGCCAACTAAGTTTGGAAGTGTGCCATGTCTGTGTGGCAAGCAGCAGGCAGCAGGCAGCATGCAGCATGCAGCGTGTTGCATGTGTGGCATGAAGCTGCTGCGGATGTGCGGCTCGTTGCAGCTGCAGCAAGTAATTCACAAAACAAGCAACAAAAAAACTAACAAACTCAACTTTGATTTACGGCTTTTACTTCAGAGTTGCAGTCGAAGCCAAAAAACAAGCCGATTCGTAATTGATACCCTAGCCCAGGCATTACGAATGCCCTGCTTGATTATACCTTAAATATATATATATATATATATTTATACATATATATCTGATTGCATTGCAACGTCTTAACGGTTCAGTAATCAGTCAGTCAATTGACTCGATTGCCAATTGTTGCTGGCCTCATGCAAAGGTGAAAGTCTCTCTCCCTCTCAGTCCCTCCCTCTCTCTCTCTCTCCCTCTCTCTCTCTCTCTCTCTCTCTCTCTCTGTCTGTAAGCCTTTGCCGTCCCTTTGGCTGTGTAGGCGCAAAGAATGCGCCTGCAGCAATGCAAGCAAAGAAAGAAGAAGCAGTAAATGACAACGTCATAATACATAATCCTCAACGCTGACATCAAAATGCCAATCAGACGGCATTTGGCTTGCAGCGCATTCAACTCGACATATAGCAAAAGGGTATGATGTGCCAGGCAACTAATCCGTAATAATAATGTTATATAATGGTCCGCAGTTAAAGTTTTATTAAATGATTGGTGAGGGGAGATGACTTATCATCTAATTAAACGTGTTTTGCTGCTGTTAGAATTTCTAATTAAAGGAAATATCTAACTATACGGAACAATGACTCTTTCTTCTACAGGGTATCTTTGTCTGTCAAAATTCTGCATTTTCATTTGCTTCTGGCTTATGTGCAATCGTAAACACAAATACGCATTGTTCAACATTTTGTGTGCCAAAGAAAAAAAATTGATTGTTTATGCTGGAATCCAATGCAAATCTCGACTTTATATTCATCTCTTTCGCTTTTATTTGAGATATGCCTGGAGAATTGGGTTGACGACTCTCTAAATGCGTCCAAATGTGTGTTAAATGCAGCAGTCTGAATCTCTGGTGACATATCCATGTCTGTGAAAAGAGAATATGATGAAGAATGAGCAAAAAATATTTCTATTCAATATGTGAAAGAAATTCTCGAAACTAGGATTTATTACGTCAACCTTTTATGCTTTGTTTATTAGAATAGTCATATTAAGATATCTGAACCTATTTCCGGACTACGAATTACATTTTGCCTATTTTTGTGTATCTACCTGAATAAATAAGCTATTTTAGGAACTCAATTAGATATTTTCGGTTGCCATTCAGTCAGCCTTTCATAAACACCCTAATTTCTTGAGACTCGAACCTCTGCTCGACTACAAACGTGCCTATCTTATCGGCATTAATTAAAAAGCTAGAGTGCCACCCGCATATGCCACTCTTTAATTGAACTCGCCTGCTTGAGGTCAGCCTGTTGCTCTTTAAAACCGAAAGTCAATTGTGCTGAAAGTCCTGTAAGTTTATCCTGCACCTATTTGTAGGGCCAACTTTTTGCTTTAGTGGCTGGCTGCCCCGCATCACATGTCAGGCGACATTTAATTTTGTGCTCGCCGTTGACAATTCATAATACATGCTTATAATTATCCTGCACCCTTTGCAGGCTCACTCATTCAGCCAGTTTTGCACCACCAGCGCCAGCACCACCGCCACCGGCACCGCCAGCCGCTTTATGTCAGCTTGGGAAATTTACGGTCACCTTTTTGTGTTATTAATTGCCGACGGGCACGAACCTGAAGCGAGCTCCTGTGCCTTGTCCTTGGTGGCTTTAATGCTTGTCGTCGCCAAATGCAAATCATAACCGAGAGACAAAGGCTGATGGGGTTGACTATGTGATACCCGTACCAAAATGAGAGAGCAGAAGTTTATGAATGAGCTGAGGCAGCTGAGATGATTAGACGTTGTTTGGAGTAGCAGCATGTGTTAAGGAATGAAACATAGGAATTGCAAGGAATTATATCTTAGAGATAGAAGTGGATAAATATGAAATATATAGAAAATATAGAGAATATAAAAAAAATAAATGAATCTTTTAGCTATAATATACCATACGTCTAACTTGAAAATAACTTCAAATATTTTCTTATATTTTCAGATGAAGTCAAGCGTTATTTAGAAATCAAGGTAAGCCATAATCATATATACTAGTAAAACTTTTTAAATCTAAAGTTCAACTTCAATTCGAAACACTAAACTGTCTGCAGACCGAGCATACCCTTCAGTTCCTTGCTCGGTACGGGTATAAGCATAGCATAAATATTAAAAGCCTAATTAATTTAAGCCGGCATTCCAGTTTATTGTATTTATTACATTTCGTTGCCAATAATTATTTTAGGCCAAGCGCAGCGGCAGGTGTGAAATATTCACTAGATTGTCAAACGGAGCTCCACAGCTTTACAGCTTTACAGCTGCTGCTGCAGACAGAATTAACTGTCTGTCTCGCTCTCTTTAACTTTTTTCATGTCATTTAATATGCAATAAAATTGTTAAAATAATTAAAGTAAATTTAACAAGGATTTCCAGTGCAGCAGCAGCCGCAGCAACCGGAGCAACCGGAGCAGCTGGCTACATGTTTAACAACAATTTACCCAACTAAATGCCACAGGACATGTTCATTGTCCTGGCTCCTTGCTGCAATTAGCACGTTTCCATTCCACTTTAAATTGTTAAAGCGAAATAATGTCGTAGTGCTGGTTGCTCGGAATGATGTCTGGGCTCCATTTGCGGGCAATTGCCACGTTTGTGCACCTGGACAAATGATTGATGATGCGGATAGTTATCTGCTTGATAAATGTATATACATTAAATATACATATAAATATATATATTTTTCTTGTGCTTGTAGCAAGAGAACTTCATTTCAACAGCGAAATGAAGTCTTACAGAATTACTATAAGCTTAGAGTAACTAACTAAGCAAATTGCTATATTAGGTAGAATGCTACAGACAACCAAAGATCATTTGATTTTAAACTGAATTTATAATCAAAAGCGAGCTAGTTCATATAAAAGTTCTTAAGTTGAGAGTAGCCTAGTTATAATATACCCAGAATCATAATACGAATCAAATTGGTTCCAGACAGTTTTTCAGCGTGTTATTTACCGGGTCTGTCATGCCTACATTATACCCTGAACTCTCATTTTTAATCGGAATCACAAATTAAGAGTCCAAGCAGGCAGTTGATTGATCAATGATTCGATTCATTCATATTACACACTTTACTTTTAATGCAACACTTGAATAGCATTAGTGAATCTCTCACTTAACTTTAATTGACATTAACGTTCATACTTTTCTTTTGAAAATCTAGTCAATGCTATTGTTGAACTGTTTAATTAATCATTGTGCATTACATTCTTTGAGTTCAATATGCAAGCCGCCTTTTGACTCACTTCTTCACTTGCATTGTTGAAATTTTGAAGCGTTAGGCACAAGTAAAAGTAGTTCGCCCAGTTTTAGAGCACACTGTGCGGCAAGCAGGAGCAATCAGTGCATTGGCCATAGCTATTGAAATAGCCATATCCCATGTCCATATCCATATCCATATCGATATTGATATCGCCTCTGGCTGCAGTTGTACTTTTGGTTTCATGAGCTGCAGGTGCCACTCCATGCTGTACAAGTTACAACTTACTGCCAAGCCATTCACTCTGCATACTCTAACTCTAACTGCGGTAGAGGTATATTAGCTAGCTTATAAGGATTGTGAAGCAGAGAAAATACTTGATAATAATTTAGAACATAAAAAGTAAATGAAATGAGAGATGTTTCCTTATGGAGCTAACTTTTCTTTTTCCATTAGTGTACTAACAATTCGTTATACTGCTCGAAGATTTTTCCTACTTTTTATGATGCTTCGATTGGTGCTGCTGCTACTGCTGCTGCTGCTGTTCATATGGTTAACCGATATTGATGGATAACAAGTTGTTGGAAAGTAGGTGAGCCGACAGGCACAACAACAAAAAGAGAGAGAGGAATACTGAATGAATGCATTTGAAGAGTTTGCCGTTGCTCGTTTGTGAATGCCTCCGCTGCTCATGAATAGTAATGAGCATTGATTCGCTAAATACCTAAATTAATACTAAATGAGCATCAAATTGTGCATTGATAATGAGTGAAAACGTTTGAGAGGAAGAGTCGAAAGGAAATCTAGTGGAAATCTAGTTGAGATCGTTTATGGATGCATTGGAATTGCATTAATAATCGGTTTTTTAGTTTTCCCTACGACTCTTCCTGTCAGAGTGAGAAGAGAAAAGCCATGTTCTAGTACCAATACATAAACATATACATCTCTCAATAAGTTATTAGATATTCAATCTAATCTACAAATAATGAAAATTTCATAAAATATAATATGTTATGTATAATATACTCTATAAGCAATTGGAATAGAAAATGTGATAGGAGCAATTGAATATCATCTCAAAGAACCAACCTTAGTCTAAACTGAAATACCTCGTGTTCCTTTCACTTCAAGCTAATATACCCTAATTCAACTGCACGAACAGTGTATTTCAACTTAATTTCTAGCAACTTGTGAGTTCTGCAAGTTCTAAGCCAAAAAGTTAATCAGTTTTTGTCTTTGATCTTTGACCGTGTGACGCATCTCAATATCGAGCTGTCAACCAGCAGATCCTTTAAATCTGTCGACTGCATCCGTTGGAACAAAAAAAAAGGCATCATAGCCCCGCCTTTCCCTATTTGCCATTAACTGCGCTTTGAAGTTGCGCAAATTAAGTTGTTTATGAAGAAAACTCTGCTCCGCTCTCTATAGATATATATATGTATATATATGCATAGCATAATTTGCTGAACTTCTAAATTTGGCGCAAAATTTGCAGCAGAGATCATTAGTGGCTGCACAGGATGCAATTGGATGAAAGAAAAGAGAGAAAGAAAGACGAAAAAAAATAGAACTATTTTGATTCCGCAAATGAACATTAAAAGTTCGCTTTCCTTATGCTGTTGTTGTTGTTTCTCTTGTGCAAAATTTGGTGTGACAAATTGTTTTCGGCTGGCGCATTTCGACTTTTGACCCACTTGGAACTTGGCGACTTCCTGGGCAACAAACCGATTCCTTCGACGCAGTTATCGCTGTTTGCCTTGCACCTCACTTAGCTGAGCTGCGTCAGCAAACGAAGCAGAGGCAGCGGCAGCGGCAGCGGCAGCTGTAGTCATCAATGGCAGGGCGTACACTGAGAGAAAATTATTTGCTGAATACTGGCATAAGTAAAGGATTAAAAGCTTAAGCCGTTTTTATGAACTGGAGCTACTTGAAATGAGTAAACAGCAATAGAAAATCTCAAAGGCAGACAACTTCTTGATGAGACTGGATTTCCGAGTCGATTCTAAGCTCACGAAGCTTGTACATATTCTCTCCTATATATTCTCTAACAATTAATCCTCTACTTTTTTGATACTATTAGGCATATTTTTTCAATCAGAAGCTAAAGATAGAAATATAATCTTGAATACATTTTAATATATATTTTAAAGTCCAACAATTCCACTGATCAGTCTATGCATAAGTTTCCATGATGCACTTACAACTATTGTATTAATTTCATGGTATTTTCCTTCCTTTTTAGTATTATCTGAGCTTGTATTCACATAAAAACCCATTGAAAACTTGTCTCACACCATTTCCCAAGTTGCTTTTGCATAAGAATTTGCAGTTAAGTTCAACAAATTGTTGACCTTCACCTCGTTGAACCCGTAAAATTTGCTGCTCATTTTTTCTCTCAGTGTAGCTGGAGTGTGGCTGGAGACTGTAAGACTGTTGCGAACGCCATCATCGGTTGGCATCTTGGCAAAACGCGTCGCCTTCGAGTCTGACCCAGTTTCGGGCTTATGGCAGACAAATTGTCTGCGCCTTACGGATTGTTTATGATGCTTTTGAACTTTGGTGTTTAAAGCGGGCGCTGCGAAAAAACTACAATCACTAGAGCGACGTCATCGTCATCGTGTGTGTGTGTGTGTAAGGTGGAAAGTGCCATGTGATAAACTAGAAAAATTCAATTATCTCTGATTTCGGGCGTAAAGTAAAGCCAAGCTAAAGGTTTTGTTGTTTGTCTGCAGATTAGTTTTCCAGCTATTTGGCCACATTTGACACACATCAATGACTTTTATTGCACTCTTTACGAGGGGGAGGGCGTATTCACCCTCTGCCATTGCCTTTCGCTCTCTGTCTCTCTGTGTCGCCCTCTGTCTAAGGTCAACTCTCACTTGGCCCGCTGACGTCTTATTGTAAGCCACACACACACACATGCAAAACTAGTCGGGCTCAATGTAATTATGACAGCAAGAAGCACTCACATTCGACATCATTTGTCCAACGCCACACAGCGGGCGAGTTGAAGTGGTTAACCACACAATGTTGCCCCTGTCAACAGGCTGTGGAGTCGAAATGCTGCTGCAACTGCAACTAATCCCAACTGCAAAAAAAAAAAAAAAAGAAAAGAAAAACCACAGAAACGATGCAAAATAGCAGCCGCACATAAAACTGTCAAAAAATTTGCCAAGTGTGTGTGCGTATACAAAGCACAGTGCGTGCTAAAAGTCGATGAACTGCCTTATAAAGAGCAACGATTTGAAGATAAATAGTAAATACTGAAAAATAGAGAAAAAATAGAGTAATAGAGAGCTATAAAAAATGAATTTACAACAGCTAAAGATAATATTGTACTTATATAAAAGTTGTTAGCAGTGAATCTATCAGACATCACTGTCTAAACCTTGCCTTCATGAAGATACAGACATATTGGATGTTATCATCAATTCATCTTCAATGAGTACAAACCTACTAATTGTCCAGTTCAGCAGCACTTCCACTTATTGTACTGCAAAATCCGCTTGATATGACATCAAAACACAGTTGCAAATAAAGACAACCCTTTTTTGCACACATATTGTCAGCTTATACATATATACAAAATCTTTCAAGTCTTCATATACCACGAATTTTCATTTTCGATTTTAATATCATATTTACAAAGTAATTTATTTGCACAACTCTTAAGATCTCTTAAAGTTTGCTTTATTTATGCAAAAATCTAATTTATTTGAAGCATGCTCAAATTTCAAGTAGTATATGGGTGTGGGTGTGTGAGACACAGACTGACAGTACGCACTGTAGTATATGTTTTGTACGTTTTTGCATTTGGTGCTGTTCCTGCCAGACTTTTGCGGCTGCCACATGTCCACATAGCAATGCTGCAACAAGCCAGTTGCACAAATCAAGTCAACAATAGAGGAATTGCATTTATGCATTCTGTCAGCTAGCTGCCCAAAAGCAGATACGACAGATATCTGCAAATATATATGTATGTATATCTGAATATGCATATGCATAATTCTATGTGTGCGTCTGCCATTGACTTTGCAACTTTGTGGAGCGATGCGAGTGACGAGAGAGTGAGCTAGCGACCGAGGCGAGCATTGAAGGTGCAGACAGTTCTGTCAGTCGGCAAACAAAGAAGTTTGTCATCATACATATTTGCACTTCAGAGCATAAGTTGGGAGACTGTTTGGGCTGCCGTTGCTGCTGTTGCCACTTGTATTGGCGACGCACAGCAACGCCACCGGAAGTGCAACTCAAACAGCAAAGTCCGGCATGCATTGGCAGCCCTTGCCACACACAAAGGCACAAGAACTTTCTTTTTTTTTTCGTTTGTTGCTGCCACTCAAAGGCGTCTCCATGGCAGGATCTTCAGCTCCTGCTCCAGCTGCAACTGCTGCTGCTGCTGCTGCTATCAGTGTTGCTGCGGCAACACTTTGACAGTGTTTGCATTCGGCAATCATATTTTCTTTTGTCTACAAAGTTTTTCGCTTTTATGGCAACAGCCACAGCAAACCCTTATCGCATTAAGCAACTGCACTGCAACTGCCAGCAAAAACAAAGTTTAAATATATATACATACATTCATAATTAGCTGAAAGTCATTCACTTAGTTCTGACAGCAGAAATTGCCAGAAACTCTTTTATATAAGCAGACAGGCAGCTTAAACAAATTAAGCTCAGCTCACAAATAACTTTAAATAATTTAAAGTACTTTTTGTTAAGGCTTAACGAAACTGTTGAATTTACATAAATAATTCCCCTTTCATGTATGCTTAAGGATAGTTTATCATTCACATGCATTCCCCTTAAAACTCAAAGAAATTTTGCCATAAATTCACACTTTTTGAATACATAGACACAAATTTCCCTTCCATATCTATTTACTTTTTTTATATACTCATTGAAAGCTAAACGAAAATCAATTAGTTTCTTTTTATATCATGCGCTTTAAAACTTAACGAGCGCAATTATCCACTTGATAGCTTAAGCCAATTAAATCCTTTTCCACTAAAACTTAAGTATTTTTTAGGAATATTCGCAAACAATACTCACAAGACCATTAAAGACCATTAAAACTTAGCAATAGCTAATTAAATACCTGCCACGTATAAAAACTGAAAACGTGAAAACTAAATTAAATTACTTAATGTAGTAAAAGTTAACAATCAATGAGCAAATGTGAATGAATTTTACAACATTTGATTTACTCTATTTATGAGTATGAATGGTATTTAGTATTTAACACTTTCAAATCAAGGGAAAGTCAAGGCAATTATCCACATGAAAACTGAGGTAGTTTTTAGCACCTTTTGTCAATCATACACTTGAATAGCCTTTAAAACTTAACGAATCTAACTAATTTAGTTACTTAAAGCAACTTAACGAACAATATTACTACTTGACGAATGCTGTCCCTTTCAAGTGTTGGTTAACTCTTAAAGCTGCAGCAGCTTCAGCAGCTTTTGCTTCCTAATATTGCAGCTCACGCTCATTTATTCACGATTATTCAGTTGAATATGTACATATATACAGACATGCTCAAAAGTATTTGAGCAACATGATTTTTTTCTCATTTTGCACTTTAGTGGCTTATATTGTTGTTGTTGTAAGTCGGATGCGCAAAAGGTGCACATCGTTAGAAAGCTTAATCTGTCTAGAAGCATATGAAAGAAACTTGAAAAAAATAACGGAACATACGACAAAACAAAAGCAAACGAAAGATCGCTTCTTTCTTATCAAAAGTAATTGAGCACATTTTATGCTTATCAAAATTATTTGAGCATAACGTTTAGTTGATTTTTTCTTGTTTTATTAACAACTTTAAAGAAATTTTTGTTTTTAACGATTAAATACATGTTTTAAGAGAAAATTAGAAATGCATAACATCGCCTTTGGCAGCGATAACTTGCTGCAGTCGTGCAGGAATAGAGTTAACCAGATTTTGCGCAAATTCCACGGTCAATGTTGACCAATTGTTTTGGATTTCTTTTATGGCACCCTCGCGATTCCTATTAGCATCAATGGTCCGATGATGCTTTATAAAAGCCCACACATTCTCAATAATATTAATGTCCGGGCTCTGCGGTGGCCAATCCAGCACAATCTGACCCGCGCCCCTTAAGAATTCGGTTGGAATCCATCCTTTGTGACATAGCGCGTTGTCCTGATGCAGTATCCAGTCGGTGGTTGAAAACAGTCGGTTGCCAGAAGGAAAAGCGTGATCATTTAAAATGTGGAGGTATCCCGTTTGTTTTAAAGTTCCTTCGATTGGTGTAAGATCTCTGAACCCATAGTAACAGACACATCCCCAAAACATACTGGACCTCCTCCCAATTTGTTCAAGGGCTGCACAGCCGTGTGCTTTTGGCTCTTTCGGAGGTGCATAAATCTCTTTCCAAATGAGCCTTGAAATTTGAAAGCCGCCTCATCAGTCCACAATACGTTGCGCCATAACTGAACAGGCTTCTGTGTGTATTTCAAGGCAAACTCTAACCGTTTTGCTTTGTTTGCTGGGCTTATGTCAACAATCTTTCTGACCACGTACGTTTTCTTATTAATTTCCTTCATCCTGCGATAAATTGTGCATCCGCTGACTTTCTTTCCAATTAAATTTTCTGATGCCACTGCGACTTTTACAGGACTAATTGAGGGATTCTCTGAAATCTCTCCCAAAAGCCGTCTGCATTGCTTCGAATCAAGTGCACATTTTCGCCCAGATCTTTTTAAATTCTCCAAATTTCCTTGTGCTTCCTTTATTTTGATCAAAAAGTACACTGTATTTCATTTGGTCAACATTGACCGTGGAATTTGCGCAAAATCTGGTTAACTCTATTCCTGCACGACTGCAGCAAGTTATCGCTGCCAAAGGCGATGTTATGCATTTCTAATTTTCTCTTAAAACATGTATTTAATCGTTAAAAACAAAAATTTCTTTAAAGTTGTTAATAAAACAAGAAAAAATCAACTAAACGTTATGCTCAAATAATTTTGATAAGCATAAAATGTGCTCAATTACTTTTGATAAGAAAGAAGCGATCTTTCGTTTGCTTTTGTTTTGTCGTATGTTCCGTTATTTTTTTCAAGTTTCTTTCATATGCTTCTAGACAGATTAAGCTTTCTAACGATGTGCACCTTTTGCGCATCCGACTTACAACAACAACAATATAAGCCACTAAAGTGCAAAATGAGAAAAAAATCATGTTGCTCAAATACTTTTGAGCATGTCTGTATATATATATTTGTTTTTTTTTTTTTTCTGTCGTACGTGTGCGCCGGCTGATTGCCGGAATAGATAAAACGGCGCAGACGCTATAATTATGGCTGGCGAGCACTTTTTATTTCATTTTCACTCAATGAAGCGCAATAATTGCTGCGATTAATGCAAATTCTTCTAACGCTTCAAAGGCATAAAATTTGACTGCACAAAAGGCGGCACATGACCGTAGCACACGCCCATCGTCTGCACGCCCCACACATTGTAGTTGGGCGAGACAAACTGTTGTCAACCCTATAGCACGACTCTGGCCTAAGCCTTCTCGCCCCGCCCCCGCCTTGCTTGCTTCGACTGCCCCCTTGGCGTCAGTTAATGCTGGCAATGTGTATGCAAATGAGTTTCCAATGACTTGGTCCGAAAACAAAACAAGCAAGGATGATGTCTCTGCTGCACTTGAACTTGGCTACGTACCCGGGCTCCAACTGGGAGAGACGCTAACCCAGTCGTTCGTTAGCCATTAGCAGTGTGTGTGTGTGTGTGTGTGTGTGTGTGTGCGTCTCTGTTGCATGTGTCAAGAAGAAAGCGTTGCCTGCGTTATAGCAGAGTTTGCACTTTTACTGCCAATCTTTGCAAGTGTGTGTGTGCGTGTGTGTGTGTGTGGTTGCATGTGTGTGGCATGTCCCTTGTGGCTTGTCCAACTTTAAACGCTCAACGCAATAAGATAAGCACACCACAACACTGCACAGCACAGCGCAGCAATTTTAGTTTAATGCATGCCCACTATTTCTCTCCCTCTTATCAGACTCTTAAAAAGCACTTCGCGTCGACACTAAAAGCCTTAACAGTCGATACACCTTTCAAGTCGTTATTGGATTTAAGTTTTACAATCCTTTTTGCATACATTTCCTTCTTTTATCTATGCCTATGAGCTCGCACTATAAAAATGTTCACTTTCATTCACAAACGCAGAATTATTTGCCACGCAAAGTTTTCAATTTAAGCGCCAGTTAAAAGCTTCATTTATCTGGCAACATTCAAATCTAAACTAACCAATTTATTTACCGCGCAACTTTCAAAATTAATTTCAGTCTGGCAGCACTTCTATGCAGCGTTACCACTTGGTACTTGTTGCTTTGCGTCGAGTTGGCAGCGCGTCTATTTACGTAAACAAGAAGCAGACAAAACGCTTATAAAACAATTTTAAGCTTTGCCAAAAACGCCGTTAAAAACCCGTGCAAATGTCCAAGCACACATTAATAGGTAAGTACAAGTATTCACGGAGGTGGAATGATTTAATAGCTGGCTTTGTCGACAGGTGGCGGCACTGGCTTCATTGGCAGTCATCTATCCAAACATCTGGCAAAGAATGGCTATGAAGTAACTGTAATTTCGCGTATGCCCGGCCCCAAGCGCATCACCTGGCACGAACTGGAAAAGCAGGGCATACCAAACAGCGTCAACTCTGTGGTGAATGCCACCGGTCAAAATGTGCTGGATCCGTCCAGACGATGGACGCCGGGCTTTCAGCAGAATGTCTGGAATTCGCGTGTGAATTCATCGAAGACGCTGAGTCAGGCGATTCAAGCGGCGCCGCAGGTGAAATCGTTTGTGAACCTATGTGGCGTTAGCCTCTACCCGCCGTCGGAGACCAAGACGTACACGGAGGACGATCAGGGCGTGAATTACGACTACATGTCGAGCCTCTGTCTGGCCTGGGAGGAAGCTGCGCGCTCGGGTGACACGAAGGATAAGCCCTGCAAGTGTGTAGGTGCACACACACATCTAGAGTTATAATGTATCAATATCGATTTTCCAACACTGACACTTTAGAGCATTGTGCGCACTGGCGCTGTCGTCGGTCGCAACGGCGGCATGATCAAATCCATTTGGCTGCCCTTCAAACTGGGTCTCGGTGGTCCCATGGGCGTCGGCAACCAGATAATGCCCTGGATCCACATGCACGATCTGTGCGGCCTCATCCAGCATCTGATTGAGAAGCAAGAGTCGGGCGTCTTCAATGGCGTCGCACCGGAAGTAGTTAGCAACAAGGGCTTCTCACAGGTGAACTATTTTGAATTAATTTCTTGATTCTGCAGATTCAATAATTTATTAATTCTTTCCCTGTTTTAGGCCTTTGCCAGCGCACTGAATCGTCCCTGTCTGTTCGCTGTGCCCGAGTTCGTGGTGCATGCCATCTTTGGCAAGGAGCGTGCGGCGCTGCTCCTGAGTGGCGCCAAGATACAGCCGAAGCGTACGCTTGCCTCCGGCTTTCAATTCAAATATCCGGATGTGAAATCCGCCGTAGCCGAAGTCGTTGGCAAATAGAGAGCTGAAGCAGCAGCAGAGTTTGTTATGAATGCTTGAGATTGGCGCATTGTTAAACTATTTATTATTTAAAACGATCTTCATTTGTATTATATCAATTAAATTAGAGCATATACGAGGAATATAGATGTGTGTATATATAGACATATGTACATATATATGTTTGTTAATCATTTCTATGAACTTGATGAGAATTGTGAAATTTTTATTCTATAATTCGCATAATTACGAAAATTAATTTGTCTGGGCAATGATTACTTTTATGCATTGTAATACCCATTGAAAGTGAGAGTTTAGGGTATATAAGTTTTGCCGAAATTTAAGAGGCAGAAAGAGGCGTGGCATCTATTGTTTGTCAAGGTATAAGAGAAAATTATCAGGGTATATTCTAGTCAGGCATATCCAACTAGAATATGCTTTTATAAATTTAAGGTCCACTGGGAATTCCAGTCTATGAAGTGCTAGAGAGATGGGGAAGCGATAAGTGCTGAAGACACAGAAAGAATTAAAGAAAGCAATAATAAAGGTGTGGAGCGATGATTCCCTTAAGCAAAAACAAAATAATTATATATATTCGGGAATCCATATTTTGTTATTGCGATTATTGAACTACACTAAAAGCAAAGCCGCCCACTCTGAAATAAAAAAAAAAAACTAGCTATAGATAATCCGAAAACAAAAAAGTACCGAAAAAAAAAACAGATGCCGATTGAATTAATTAGGCAATCGAAATAATTGCAAAGCAAAAAAGTTAATTCCGAATAAGCGAAAAAAATGAACATTTATTTGCGCCTCATAATCAACGTGGAACACCTATAAAACCCTCGTCACATGTCATGTCTAGCTCATTCGTAGCTGGACCACTGAAAGTGCTAAAGATGTTATCGAAGTCTCTGCAATTACTGCTCATCGTTGGGCTCACCTGTTGGGTAATTGAAACACGAACTGCAAAATGTTGATTGTATAATCGAAAAATAAATAATAATAAAAACAATTGTGAAACAGAGCGTGGCCCAAGCGGACGTCGACTGCAGCAAGAAGCCGAAGTTTGTGAATCCCAATACCTGTTGTCCGCTGCCGGAGATCGTCACGCCCGAGCTGAAGGAGAAATGTGAGGAGTATCTGATAACTCCAGCAATGTCCAAGATGCCCATGGAGCCGGGCACTGAAGAGAAACGTGGACATCGTCACCAGTTCCTGCCACCCGTAAGCGCAGACTTCAGCAGGGATCGAAAACTAGCTATAACTCTCTCTCTCTCTCTCTCTCCCTGTTTCTCCCCTAGTGCTACATCTCTTGCGTCTTTAATGAAACGAACATCTACAAGGACAACGAAGTGGACCTCGATGCACTCATTACCTACTTGAAGAACATCTACAAGGACAACGCCGAGCTAGAGACCATGGCCACTGAAGCTGCCACCAAGTGCAGCGCCAAAATGGACGAGTTCAAGGATAAGATGAGCAATCGGCCACGCCCATCGCCACCACCTGGCACGATGAAGTGCCCCCATAAGCCCGTCTTCCTGGTCGGCTGCATCCTGCGCAAGCTCGTGTTCAATTGTCCCGCTTCCATTTGGACCGATACCCAGGAATGCAACGACGTCCGTGACTACTTCAAGGCCTGCAAGCACCACAAGGGCGATCGCTCAGGTGGGGACATGTAATTGGGGAAACTCCAATGGGCACATGTGAGCGGAAAGCCCAACAGTTAATAACAGCACTTGCCTGATGAACAGAAAAAATTAATAATAATATTCAGAACACCCAAAAATAATGTATGTAAAAAAGAACCCTATATAACCTCGCTTCGACTCGAATAAAATGTGAAGAAATTCATAAAAAAAAGTATATTTGAGAGATTAGCTTGTCGAGACTAGAAGATACCCTGCTTATCAATTTGAATATCAGGATTGAAATGAAGAGCTAAGATGATATATGTATATACCTGTCATAACTGTCAGACTGTGTATCCGATTCTATATACCAACAGATTTCGCGATTTCATATGAATTCCCATCTCTAACTAAGAAGATAGGATAATTCTAAATAAAAATACATTTGATATACGTAATGAAGTCTAGGCTTATAACATTAGTAATACCCTCATACCGTTCATATTTCTTTTTCCAAAAATATATCTACTTCCATTTCAGGACTCAATCAGCAATGGACAATAAATGATGTGATTCACAGACATCGGCTTTTTGCTGCAGCCCACAGCCACACGGGCCACGCTCTGTTTCACAATTACAATGAATATTTCATTTATTATTATTTAACTGATGTTCCATTTAGAGATTTCTATACGCCAAATGGGTTACAATAATTGCTGAGATTGTGATTAAAATCTTGCGCCTCCACTGGTAAAGCGGCGAATGAACGAATGAACTAGATATGAACCTGAATGTGAATGGGTATAGTATATTATATAAGCCAGATATTTATATCTATGTACATATATTTTATAAATATATAAATATCATATATATGTTAGAATAATGTAGAATAAGCTCGAACAGCTGCTGTTGGGAATCTTGCCTCTATTAGGGATTGTTTTAGTTTTCAGTTAGTTGATACATTTTCGAAAATTTCTAGTTTTCTTTATCATACATATCATATCATTTTCGAGATTAACTTTAATTCTATTCAAGCTCCAAAGATGTCTGTCCTTAAATTAAATTTTCTTATATAATCTGTAAATAATTAATTCAAGTTCTAGTTCTATTTATATCTACACTAACCCTTTCACAACTTTCACTCCTCAACTCGTTTCTCACTTTATTTCTCCGTAATTCCATTTCACATAAACGCATTCGCATTTTGCCCGTAATTGGGTTTAGTCCTTGCACATTATCCTTTGCGTTGCTTATCGGCGCTTTGCACGGCTGAGCGCGCAATGAAATAGAAAATTCGATTTTCCGCAATTGAAAATGTTCTTATCAGACAGGCAGCCGAAGTCTGGTCCACCAACTGCTATTGCTTTCATTGTCATTTGCTTCCTGGTGCTCAAGCCCAAAGGACGTCTCGATGGCGAGCATTGAAAGCGACTTGACGCAGTTTGTGGCGTATTGCCAGAAGCAGGAGTTCAGCGAGTCGGAAATGCGCATCATCTGCCAGCCCATCCTCTGGCACTGGAGACTGCTACAATTGAGAAAGTGGATGCAGTGGCTCCTCCTGCCCGCAGTGGTAGTCTATCTGCTGTGGAGCTACTGCGACACTTGTGCTTGGACACTGAGCGCCTTGGGGCGCCTGCTGCTGATCGAGCTGCTGCCCTATTGGAACTGGACGCCCTACTACAATGCCAAGTGTCTGATCGAACGGCAGGTGGAGCGGAGCAACGATTGGCAGCCGAAGCCGCTGGGCAGGCACGAAACGCTCTGGGAGAACTGTGCGCTGTGCGAGCAGCTTGGTATGTACTCTCGGCAAGCATAACTATATTAAAATCATAAATCTAGAGAGCATAGCCGTAGTGTCCAATGCCAGCTACTCCATGTTGGAGGCGGAGTATCTGGAGCGTGGTCTGCCAGTGATTGTGAACGACTGTCAGCTCGAGCTGAGCTTGGACCAATTGCTGCAGCGACTGCTGGAGCGGACACCGGAGCTACTCTCCAGCGAGCCCTGCGATATCTCCAGCAATCTGATGCTGCGTCAGCTCTTCAATTTGGATGCTGCGCTGCAGAAGATTCCCACAGCCTCCGCCTGGCACCTGCAGTTCCGCAACTGTGAATCGCGAGCGGTGAAGGCTTCGCGCCTCTATGCGGACAAACCCTACTATTATCCTGTGCACCTGGAGCCCTACTACTTCAGCTGGCTGCTGTTGGCGCATCAGCAGAGGCGCCCTCAAACGGAGATCTACGTGCGTGGCCTGATCTTCATACAGCAGCTGAGTGGCCACTACGACTGGCAACTGCGCCCCAAGCAGCCCTGCCAGGAGTACAACTGTCCTAATCTCAGCCTGCGCCTGGATGCAGGCGAGTGCCTGGTCTACTCTACGGATCTGTGGCGACTCAGCTATGGGCGGCAACAGCAGCTGTCAAATGGCAGCGACATTTCAATTGCCACAGTGTTCGAGGTGAATTGGCAGCTGTAGGAGAGGTAACAGAATATAGGAAATTGTAGAGAAATATAAATAAATATATATGAAATAATCCAAATAACTCAAGTTTAGATCTAACTAACTAACAAGTACTGAAAGTTTCCTTATAAAAGAATTGCAGCAGCATCAAGCTTTAAGAAGTTCAAGATTGTGAAAAAAAATCCCAAATAATTAATCATTCTAACCGAGTTCCATAATATAGATATATGTATCAAAGCTAAAATTCCCTGGCCCTAAGGATGCTGCCAAGTTCGAGTTTGGTAGAATCTCACAACTTATAATTTCAAGCTTCTTCCCACGTCTCAACTCTGTTAATGACTAGAAAGATATTTATCAAGTAATGCCTATAGTTATCCACCTCTCATGAATCAAATCACAATCTGTCGAGTTGTCCAAATTGTATTTACACAGAGAAAAGGATTACACATCAATAAGACAGGATATGCATTGGAACTTAGTTTAATACTGTTTTGTCGTGCTTCAGCCTTAATGCTTCACTCTCTCTCTAGTCCATCTAGGCCCGGCGGCACTTGGCTTCGACGAGCTTCTGGAGCGTGGCCGTCAGGCTGTTGATGGCATCGATTTTCATGCGCTCGATGCGCTCCTGCTGGACCAGGGACATCTTTTGGATTTGCAGCTGTTCGCGCTGTAGATTCCGCTGCAGCTCCATCTTCTCACGCTCCACGTCCAGCTTGCGCTCGAAGTAGTCCTTCCACCAGACATCGTCCTGCGCTGTCGGCGGCGGCGCCAGCTGTTCGTAGAGCTTGCTTGATGGAGCCATTGCCATCTCCTGGCTATCCGCCTGCTCCGCAATGCTGGTGCTGCCCGTTTGATCCGCATCGTACTCCAGCTTGGGCTGACGCACCTCCGACAGGCTGTTGCTATCCTCGTCGAACTCGTCGTTCGATTTGCTGTCGAGCTGCAGCTGCATCTGCACCTGCGGCTGCAACAGCACCTGGTCCACGGGCGTTATATAGGGCTGTCCGTCTGGCGGCGTTGGTGGCTTCTTCTGGAACTCCTGTTGCGACTGTTGCTGCTGTTGCGGTTGCTGTTGCTGCTGTTGCTGTTGCTGTTGCTGTGCCTGCGTCTGTTGCTGCTGCTGCTGCACCGGCTGCAGCTGCATGTCGAAGTCGGCCTTCTTGCCCTGCAAGTACTTGAACATCTCCTCGAAGAACTCCCAGTGCACGTAGCCGGAGACGTATTTCTTGTTCAGATTCTTGTTGTAGGTGATGAGTATGTTGTGCCACTTCTTCTGCACCTTGGCCGCGCTGTAGCGGAATCCCAGTCGCTGCAGCTGCCGGGTGCAGTGCAGCCACAGCGCCGTACGCTTCTGCCGGCCCTCCGTGAAGCTGCCCTCCATGGGTCCGCGTATGTGTATTAGCGCGCGCGTTGCCTCCGTTGTCCAGGCACGCTCGTACGGACCACGCCCGATGCTATTCGTGCCGCTCGACAGCTCCGTCTCTTCCAGCAGGCAATCGTCGTCCAGGTCGTCCAGCTCATCGTCGCTAATGGGATAGGCTAAAGGGAAAGAAAAACAAAGGTTTAACACCTGTTGCATGCGAATGGCTCTCGCGAGCTGCGCAGCCTCGCTCGCTCTTGCGTCGCGCTCTCTCAACACCCACCACCCACCACCCACCAGCAGCAGCAGCCGCCCACATCCTAGTTAAACGCCCGCAGCTGCAAGGATGCTAGCGCTGCTGCTGCTGACGCACAAGCATAGCCAAAGCTGCAGGATACACATTTTCGCAGTCTTAAACCAAAATCAAAATCAAAATCACAACTAGCACACACACACACACAAACATATATATATATATAGCCAGATTTATATATAGTTTTACTGTTACTTACGTTCATTCTCCTCAGCGCTGCCATTGTTGTTCGCCGCACCGTTTATTACGACTTGTGCCATTTTTAAATGATATTTCTAATTATTAATTATTATTTTTATATTTATTTTAGACTGCTGCTAGGCTATACTATTGCCTGCTGCTGTAATTGAAATTGATTTTGTGACAGCCTACTCGATGCGTCTCGTCTCGTCTCGACTCGACTCGACTCGACTCGACTCAGTCAGCTCTACTCAGCTACTCAGCCTAGACCTGGCTGCTCTCAATAGTTTTCTGTTACTAACCGAAGGACATTTTGTGGGCTGCAGGCTGCTGCCAGGCGCTTAAGCTTCCACTCTCTCTCTCTGTCGCACGCTCGCACCCGCTCGCTGTCTCGCTCTCGCACGCAGAGCACAAAGCTCTTTGGCTGCTCTCTGAACTCAGATCTGTGCGGGCTGCTGTGCGGCTAGGTCATAGCATTTGAAGTATCTAGAACGAATGCTGATTGATTGTAGATATATTTAAATATATATATGCATATGACATTTAGCAGCTGCGCACTATTAATCTAATAATATAATAACTTAAACACACCTAATCTATGTCTAGATTCAAATTAAATATTAAAGCTAGGAAATAAATTTAATTAAGCGTTTTATAATATTTTTAATTATAATTATATTTCACATTTTAATATTTATAATATATGTTACGATTTATAATAATTATTTAAAAATGTTATTAATAACTAGTTTTTATTTGATTTTTTAAATAAAATTAATTAGTTTATAAATTAAATTTTTTTAAATTTATTGTTTAAAAATACGTTAATTTACAAATAAATTAAAAATAAAGGAATTAAAAACAAATGCGTTTGTTGCCTAAAAAATAAAGGATAACAAATTAAGAACGTATTTTATTAAGATATCCAAATTTTGATTGTTTTACAAATGCCCGAACAAAAATTTTACACTTAAAAAAATTTATTTCTAGTTATCATCATTTTTTATAAATTCTCCAACAAAAATTTTACACTTAAAAAAATGTATTTCTAGTTATCATCAGTTGGTTCGGGTGGCGACTCGTCGGGGTATGGATCATCATAGTCTGGAATAAGTCTGGTGGATATATATACATAGATACGCATACATATATATTCATAGAAGCATGTAGATAGGATCTGTTTCAAAAGGTTGCTTACTTTGGATATGCCTTAGCTAGATATTTCACAATGAAAATAATACATTTTTGTACGCATCGAAACATAGCTAGGATTCAAAACTCAAATCTCTGGCAGCACTGTAAGGGGAACAGCTGACTTTCATGTCATTTGGCGATGCCAGTTGTGCGAGCGAATGCTGTAACGCGTTGCCAGCTGCTTTAACGTTTGCCGGTTAATTTCGCCGAGTTGGCAGCACCCGACGCAACGAAATTGCGCGTGCTAAAAATATTTGTTGTCGAATTGTTGCATTTGCCTGTGAATAGAGTTAATCGGAAATAAAATATAAACACTGAGCGAAAATGCCCGCCGTCGAAAAGTATATGATGTAAGTGCCTTGACTAGCAAAGCAAAGTAGACGAGTTTCATTAAAGCATGTTACCTTGCAGATACGACTGGAAGCGCCTTTGGCAAATGGTGTCCGGCATACACTTTGAAACACCCAAAGGCACAGTGCGCGATGAGCTGCTGAAAGTCTGCTCGGAGCTGCAGGCGGGCGTCCTACAGTTCAAGCCAAAAAACGCCTCCAATGTGCAGCTCAGCGCGCTGCTCAAAGAAAAGAAACAGGAGAAACTGTTGCCCTTCACAGAACGCCTGCAGGAGCTGCTCAACCTGGAGTCGGCTCAGTGCTGGGAGATATTATGCTACTATCTGACCAAAGAGTACCGTGGCTCTGCCAGCCTGCTCACACAGCTCATCTCCACAGAGACGAACATGACCAGGCTGTTGGAGGACATCCGCCACTATTATTCTCTGGAGCGCATGATTGTACTGAAGATCGTGAAGAATCTGCTCATATTTTACCTCGTGCCCAATCACCCATATCATGCTGAGTACAGAGAGGTTGTGGAGAAGATCACGCTGGACCGCCTGCTCGAGTCCTACCTCGACCAACTGGATAGCTTGATCGGTGAGCTGCCTCCGCGCAAGCTGCTGGCGGGCGAGGCCTTCCACTACACGGATCGGCTGACCAACTGGTCGGAGCGCAACGCCCGCGAGACCAACGAAGTGCTGCACATTCTGATGCTGATCAGCGAGCACAAATGCCTTAATTTCAATCAAATCACTCGACTCTTTGCCACCATCAGGCAGCATTCCTTCGGTCGCATCCAAAACTACCTCAACGAGAGCAATCTCTACCACAAGGAGCTGATCACGAACCTAACCTACTCGGAGCTGATGTTGCTGCTTAAGTGTCTAGACAGCAAGGACGGAGAGCTGATCGAGCGACTCCTTGAGGAACTCCATGTGGTGGTGTCCAGCATGCACCATCGGCCAGAGCACGGGCCTCTGCTGCTCGTCTGGATGCTGTTGCGCCTGCGCGGCACAAACGACGCCGATGATGCATCCAGTTTGCTACGCTGCCGCCAGCTGGGCAAGCGAGCCGTGGATCTGAAATGCTTCGAGCTGCTGCACAGCATCGTCACGCACGCCATGTTCTCCGACGACAGCCTGCTCTCCCGCATCGTGAGGAGGACCATCTACAATCAGCTGTGCTACATGTGCGATCTGTTCGATGGCGACGGCAGCTGCGCCCGCTACGACGGCATCTTCGCGCTGCTGTGTGAGCTGATCTCATGGCCCCAGCTGGCCAAGGACTTCTGCAACCGTAAAGGTTTGTTCGGCCTGTGCCCACGAATTGTTACTGAAATCTCTCTTTCCCCCTTTCCAGAGGATGGCGTGCGCTCTCTGTACAACACTCTGCTCGAGAACTTTCCCATGCAGTTCATTGAATTGGCGAACGTAGCTTATGCTCTGACCAAGGGCGGTCAAGGCAACTATGTAAGCTAGCTAGCTGAGATGCTGTCCTTATCGATAGACATTCATTGTACTCTGCCATCCCCCTCCCACACAGATCAAGGCTCAGCTGGAGTCGCTGCCCATGCTGGCGCTGCTGTATGATGAGCAGACGCACAAGGTCCGGGAGGTGGAGACGAACGAGTATGAGCTACTCAGCCCATTGCAGTCCTTTCCTTGCATAGATCACACCATACCCGTTGGCACCACCTGCACCGCTGTGCAGCACGCCAACGGCTTCTACATGCACTTCCGCTGCCATGTGAGCTTCTTCAGTGCGCTGCACCACGAGATCAATTGCCTTCTGCGCGAGAAGGCGCAACTGCACGGCGACTTCGAAACGAACGAGCGCGTCCTGCGTGTCGAGGCGGGTCTCAAGTACTTGGAGATCACGCTGCAGCGCACCAAGTCTATAACCAACATCAGCCCAGAGATGGTGCATCCCACAGAGATGTGCATCGACCTGCTGAACAAGTTCAGGTACGTGCAGTGCCCGCCCACGCGCCTCCTGTCCATCTGCCTGAACGTGTGCACGGCGCTGCTGCCGCTCGTGGACGAGGAGATCTTCGTGCGCGTCAGCCACTTGGACATACTGCCCACGACGAGCAGCCAGTCGCTGCAGGACTACAAGCACTATGCGAACGCTGTGCACTTCGAGTCGCGCTTCCTTGGCTCCATCATCGACAACGTGGAGAAGAAGCAGGAGCGCTACGACTTCCTCTTGGCCTACCTGCACTTTCTGCGCAGCTATACGAAGCTCCAGCGCCAGCATTACCTGCAGGTAGAGATCCCAGGGCTGATCTTTCTGCTGCGGGACGTCTTCCCGCACCTGCACACCTGGCACTTCAAATCGCAGGTGGAGAAGAACAAGATCTACTTCGAGGTGCTCAGCTTCATATGCGACATCTTCGACCTCGCAGGCAGCAGCAGCCAAGTGAACTGCGACAAGCGGCAGCTGCTGCTCAATGTGTGCGTCTACTCGCTCCTCAATCTGGACAATGGCCTGATACTGCTGAGGTAGGTGGAAATGATAATGTCCATAGACTCTCCAATAACTCCCTTTTCCTTAGATTCGTGGGCGTTGGCAACGCCTTTGTTCAGTACACCATGGAACTGGAGACGAACTGGATGCAGCAGCACCCTCATGGACTCATGATGCTCGTGCGCCTGGCCATGCGCATACTGATGCAGGTGCTCTGCCTGAAGAACCGCGTCTACGGCACGGGCACGCTGTCGCCGCTGGAGGCGCTCATATATACGCAGCCCAAGCAGCGGGACACGCTGCGCATCATACCCACCGTCTGCAGCTACATGAGCAACATCTTCGACCGCTGGCTGCCCATCGTCTCGTGTCGTCTGCTGAAGCGCATTGCGCTGGAGTTCAATATGTCGCTGTTGGCCTGCCTGGACATGGAGGCCGACCAGATCCGACTCACGTTCATGCAGAGGATGCCCGACGAGCTGGAGAGCGACTCGATCAAGATAGCCATACTGGAGCTGGTCGATGCCTGCATAGGCAAGCAGCCGGGCGTGACAGAGGCCTTCTTCAAGGTCAACTATGCGAACGACAAGCGCTCATTCTTCGGCAGGGAATGCACTCCCAGCATCGGGGACAGCATCGTCACCTACATGAAGGAGTTCCTCGATGCCCTCCATAAGGTTCCGCTGACCATACAGCAGGCGCTGCCCTGCAAGATCATGAACATCTTCCACTCGCTGTGGAAGCACAACCTGCAGATGCTCGTAGACGAGCTGCTCAAGCAGCCGAATTTCTGGACAAAGCTCTGCAGTCCGCTCCTGAACGCGCCGAGCGCCCAGCCCCAAGTGAGGGTCTACACGCAGCTGATCAACATTGTCTCCATCGAGATCTACGGCACGGGCAGCAGCGAGAAGACCGAGCTGCGCGAGGTGATGCAGAAGTTCTTCCAGCACGAATGCTTCCAGCAGTGGCTCGACTACATCTTCGACCTGCCCAAGGTCCCGGCTGTGCAGAACTGCAACGAGGAGCTGCCCGACTGGATATGCTGCCTGCAGTCGTTCAAGGACCTCATTGTCATCCTGCTGAAGAAGCAGCCCACGTTCCTCACGATACCCGATGCCCAGTTCAAGCTGCTGGCCAGAAAGTGCCTGACGGTGCTCGTGGACCGCGCCAACTACCTGGAGGACATGCGTCCCTTCATCATGCTGGCCGAGCTCTACTTATTCATACTGCTCCAGTTCAAGCACGCCTACACGAGCGACGGCGAGGAGGAGAAGGAGCTCATGCAGCAGCTGGAGCAGCTCATGCAGCGCATCTGCGCCTGCTACGAGGACCTGCACGTGCGCGCCAAGGAGGCCTGCCTGGCCATCATCACCAAGTGCGCGCATCTCTACGCGAGTCTCCTGATAAAGGACTCGAGCATCTCGCTGCGCTTCGTCAACTCCGTGGTCAACATCGTCTGCACGGAGCTGCTGGCAATGGAGCAGTCTGTGAATAACGATCCGAAGGCGCCGTTGAAAGCGCTGCCTCAGGCAGCCAAAGGTGGCATCGTATCCACAAACTCCCTCGTCTTGTGCCTCAATCTCTTGAAGACTGTTGCGGCGATCTTCAACATCGATGGCCCCGGCAACTGGGATCTGCCTTTCGTGTCGGTGCGTCTCTTCCCGCGTCTGCTGCACTGTGTCTCCAAGACGCTGCCCATCCACAACAAGCGGACGCTCAGCATCCAGCTGCTGGACGTGCTCATTGTGTTCGCCAAGAGCAACTGCTCCAGTGAGTTTCTGCACTGCGACGTGGGCGAGCTTCTGTGGCTCAAGCTGCTGCCGCCGCGCGATCTGCTGCAGACCAGGAAGGAATTCAAGGAGCCCATGGCGCCCAACGTCTGGACTATGGAGCAGTGGTGGCCCATCTACGCGCGTGGCATCGAGCTGGTCAACATCATCTACGACAAACACAAGAGGTGCTTCCTGCGCGAGGTCATCCAATTCGTGGGCATACACGAGGTCTATCTGGTGGACTGCTTGCTATTGGGCAAGCAGTCCCTGGAGCCCGCCGCCATGCAGCTCATCAAGGCGGCCATCTCGCTGGTGGCCAGCCTAACGGAGCATCACAAGGAATGGGCGCAGGACCAGTGCTCGGGCATGCTCAACATTATGGTAGGTTGAGGCACGCGATATGGATATAGATATAGGTCTTGTCTAACTTTTTTGTAATTCCCAGAATGCTGTCCAGAGCCTGATGTGCCACGCCACCTCCATGTTTCACCAGCAGCGCAACCTGAAGTGCTTGCTCACCGGCAGACGCTCGCAGCTGGAGATGCTGCGCAACATGGAATCGATAACCATTGACAATGACATGATCAATGCCTGCAATGAGTAAGTTGTGGAATGGGAGTCTATTCAACCTCTCTAACTAATCCTCATCCCACAGCCTGACTGACATCATCATATTCTGCGTGAAGGCAATGCAAAAGTTTAGCCCCGATCTGCTGGACGTCCTCTGCTCCAGCTACTACGAGCCGCACAAATGGCAACCATTGCTGGACGTTAAGTTCGGAGCGCCCAAGCTGAACGAGAGCAACGTAGTGCTCACCTTTGGCATGGTCCTCAACATGGTGACCATTTACGTGAAGGCGTTGACAATGGTAAGGCCGGAGGATGCATCTCTCCTTTTTCATTTTAATATCTATTTTCCTCTCTACACAGCAAAATCACGGCTTCCATGAGGCTCCGCTCAATGCTCTGCCCAGTGTTGAGCTTAGCGAGGCGACAGTCATCATGGGCTCGGCTGACACGTCTGATGGCCAGCGCACCTTTACGCACTCTGTGTCCACTGCCTGCTGCCCCTCGAGCGAGCTGCTCTCCAATTTGGATGGCCAGCTCTGCCTGGTGGCGCTGGAGCACCTGCTCATGCTGGTGGCCTCGCAGAGCATCTATGTGATACGCTCGCCGGAGCTGGAGCCGCGCTGGAAGCAAATTGTGCGACGCGACGTCAGCAGCGAGCTGCTCAGCTTCCATGAGTTCGTGCGTCGCAAGGTGATCGTGGACTACCGGGATGCGCGCTGCCAGTGGGTGCGCCGCAAGCACGGAATACTAAAGTTAAGGCCCCAAAATGTCTGCACAAACGCAGCAATTGCTACTGGCAGCCAACAGGCGGCGCGTCGCAGCACCACCGCTAACGAGCTGCGCGTGAATGTGGTGCGGCGTCTGCATCTGCAGCAGCACCCAGAACAGCAGCCGTCCAGCGGCTTGGAGATGACTCGCATGCTGAGCCCCATTGCTGCGCCCAATTCGAGTGGAAGCCGCCAGATGGCGGCATCTACACCGCAGGACTCAACGGATAGCAGGAAGCGTGGGCATGAGGCAGAATCAATGGCCATTGAGGTGCAGTACTTGCCGCCACCTACAGAGCCCGTCTATTGCGAACTGTCGCAGGTGCAGCTGGTCGAGGAGGATTACCTACAGCTGATGTCTGCGCTATTTGGCGTTATACCACAAACTGAATAAGATGTTAGTTTAAGCTTTAGCAATAAGTTGTATTTTTGTGTGAGCAGTTAAGAAAAATTATGAGCAAGTTTGTAAATTATATTCATGTTTAAATAAAAGTGGAATGAATGAAGCGACTTTCCTTATTGACTACTAACGTTTTTGGCGGGGTGTGTTGGCAATAATTTCACTGCATACTCTGTGCTGGATCTAACAATTCCACTATATTTATTTCGTAGCATACTTTTGGGCTGAAAATGAAATGAGCAAGTCCATTTATAATAACATTGCATACTTTTGTGATGCGCATAGATTCACTACTCCAAAATTTTAGAGCATACTTTTAGGGCTGGAAATTTAAAATCTAGCTCCAAGTGAGGTGCAAATGTTGATTGCAATTCGTCTGAAACACCAGGCGAGCAGAAATTCGCAGCAGGGTGCAATATTTTTGTTTAACATAATGAATTTTGTTTAAATTGAGCGCGCACTGCTAGATAACAGTGAGTTAAAAGAGTCCTGTTAATTAACAGGAGCGGCTCGTGAGCAAATGATTCCACTAAAATTTGAGTAAAATACCAGGCACGCAGAAAGGAGCAGCAGGGTAAAAAATTTGTGTTTAACATAATTATTTTTGTTAACATTTAGTGTACTGTTAGTCAACAGTGGATTAGCATAAATATGTAATTTAACATTGCATTAGCATAATTCTGTTAGTCAGCAGTAAAGTGGCGGCAAGCCGATAACAATCAACGATTATTCAAATACCTTGCATAACTTAAGGGGCAATTCGAGCGGATCAATTTAAAATGCTCGACTAATCAAGCATATAGTGCAGTGAGTGTTAATGAGTACATGTAATTGAGTTGTAAACAATTGTCGGCCAATCGATATACCCTGACAAAGACTACAAGCATATAGTCAACTAATGGCTGTGTGTATTTTCATTTAAGCAAGAACTGATTATCTATAAGCTATGGCACTTTTCTTAATTAGAAATGAGTCTGTGCAAAAGCAACTTATCATGAAATCAAACAAAAAATGCAATTAAAATCAAATAAAGTACTCATAAAATCAGCAATTTTACTTTACAGCTTGTAATATGTCAGTGTTCTTTATCTGTCAATCAATCAGCCATTTAGCAGCTCAAACAGTATTTAGCTGACAAGTGACGTCATTTGGCGTCCGACGAGCCCCCCAACTACGTCAGCTGAGAACGTGCCGCCCACGCGGTTCCAGCGCGCTCTCTCTCTCTCTCCCTCTCTCAGTCACTCTCTTTCTTGCCGGGTCACATTGGTTACTCACAAGTTAAACATTGCCACGCAAAACTAAAAGAAGTCTGAACGCCGCCGGCGTCGTCGTCGTCGTCGTCAACGCAGTTTTCGCTGCTGCCAGCTGAGCTGATTATGTGTTTAGCAGTGCGGCCCGCCGTCATTTCAGTACCTTGTGAGCCGTCACAGAGAACGCATGTGCAGAGGCAGCAGAGTGAATTGTGATAGATAAACACACGCACACGCACCGCTAACAACAGTTTACAGTTAAGAGTCTTGCGCCCTCCCCCCACTCAAAGAACGAAGTCTTCAGCAGCTGTTTGTCTTATTGTGATAATGTTTAAAGGTGTGCCCACGCTTGCGAATTTGAATTTGCGTTTGCTCAGCAGCCACACGGCCAAGGGTCGCGCGTGTCCTGGCCGAGTGGTGCAGTGCCGCAGCAAGGCAACGGCCACATCTCTCGACCTGAACGATGCCAATGGCAAGTGCAGCCAGATCGATGTCGACGTCTACAGCGAGCAGGACCTGCTGAAGCGCGCCAAATTCCGGCATCGCGGAGTCGACGTGCAGCAGAAAATCGCAACTGAGGTAAGTGAAGGCTCCACTAGGGGCAGCCCTAGCCATAGGCAGAAACAGCTGATATCATCAAGTCGGTTTTCCTCGCTTTTGTTTATTTTCGGGGGTTGTCGCCACAGCAGGCCGTGATTCCGTTTCGCATCACATAACTATCGATTTTTACACCACATGCCCATTATAATCCAGATACTATAAAGTGGCGAAATTCGCCGAACGAAATTGAAACTATTTTTATAAGCCTGAAATTACATTAGAAATGTGTCGTCGCCAGACAGTAATGTATATAAGTATGTGCACAAGTGTATTCTACTCTTATCTATTTACCTAAGAGTTACGTGCCCGAAAAACTCAGAAACTCAGGTTTATATCATGCGTTAATTCATTCGTTATCTTATCAGGCGGGGCGCATCTGCCTGATGTCGCGATGACTACCGGAAAATCACATCGGGAAATTAATGATGACGTCGTCATTTTATGATCTGGTCACATCTTAACTCAATTACATGGCCACTAGAGTAGTTATACGATTGCATATGGCCCGATATTGATATGATGCATGTTTACGACACATTACTCTGGCCATAATTTATGATTCATGATATGTGTTAATACGACGACTGAGCCTGCCCACATGCCAAAGTCACGAGAAAAATGTCACAAAAAAGAAATCCCAACAAGCGCTAATATATGTATATATATTAAGCACATATATAGATAGATATATATATCGGATATACGTATGCATAAACATTTGGATTCTCAAAAAAAAAAAAAAAACAATGCGCGAATTTTGCTTAGGCGCTATCGTATACATAGAAAGAGACAGCTAGAGAGCGAGAGGGGTTGAGTGGGAGCGGGCCTAACGGAAGCAGTGCGACAGAGATAGAGCGCTATTCATAGCCAACTGGTTTCGTATATTTTAGTGAATGAATGGATAATTATATGGGTTATACATACATACATATATATTTTGCTTCTCTTTGGAAGGTCGTAAAACTTCTTGACCTTTGACTATTGGCAAAAATATCGAAAATATTGATTACGAACAGAGAATTTGAAAAACAATTTTATTAAATATCTATTAAAAATAGAAATAAAAACTTGAATTTTCGTGAATTAAATAATAATCTAATCTAATAAGATAGTGAAAATGTCAGTTTTAAAGTTCAAACTGAAGTGGTATGCGTAATATTTCCTACAGAAGTATGTGTCATTGATACAAACAAAATAATAATGAAAGGAAACAGTTATTTAATCAATGATCAGGAAATATGTAATATAATATTATTTATGTTGGTTATAGAATAACTATATATAATCAGTATGATCTGCATAATATATAGCACATATGCAATCTATATAAGTTTTTTGTTATATGTTATTTATATGATCCAGCTATTATTTGTTACCTAAATGATCCACATAATCTATATGATTGATATGGTATATATGATCAATCTGATCTGTGTCGTCATATGGTCCACAATATCAAATTCGCTACATGTGGCTTCTTAGTTCACGGAATGACCAACACATGGGACAACTGCTCGCCTTAGGTTTCAGTTGAACACAGCCTTTATGCATTGATCAGCTGCAGTAAGCGTAGAGTAACGAATGCAAGGTGAGCTATTATCGGGAGATGGGGAGGTGCTAGACACAGAGAGAAAACTTCCCATTTCTTTGAATCCAACTTCAAGTGCCGCTCTTATTACTTTTAATTACTTATTCCTAAAAAAAATATTTATATGATCTATAAGATCTGTATGATATCTGTATTCAGTATTTATGTGTATTTTAACTATAGGATCCACAATATATACACGTTCCATATAAGCTATAACATCCTGACAATGAATTTATTCTAAATGATCTCTAAGATCATTACAAGCAAGTCAAATTCAATTTGAATGATCTTTCCATGATCACAAATATATAGCTTATATTTCTTAATCACAGAACATTACACCTTATCTCTCTCTCCATATATATTGTATTAGAAACCAAATTCGAGCATATGCTAAGTATTTTTCCCCTTGGGACCCATCGCTAGCTGTTACTACCTGGCGTTCAAACTTTAATGCCGCATACCAGTCCGTTGCCATGGAAGAAAAAATGAATATATTTTAAAGCACATTGCTACCCACATGTATGTATGTATATATATACAGACATATATATGAATGTCTAGCTACGGGCTTGATATGTGCTATGTGTGCTAATAGATTTTTTATTATTTTTTTTTTTGGCACTCGACGCCGAAAAACAAGCCCCTCACAGCCAGCAAATCACATGGAACTAGAGCTGAGAGAGTGAGAGAGCGAAAGAGTGAGAGAGTGAGAGAGCGAGTGCAGATGATCTTATAAACATTTTTTTGCAAAAACTGAGCAAAAGAAAGCCAAATATATATATATATATATATATATATATATATATATATATATATATATATATATATATATATATATATATATATATATATATATATGTATGTGTGTATATACGTCTATATAACGTCATTTGTTAAGTACTTTTCTGCTGTTGTTTTTGTTTATTTATAAAATTGAATTGCGTGCGTCAATATCTGGCGGATACTGTTCCATTGAAACGAAAGGTGTCAGTGCAAGAGATTCGATTTAAATATACAAAATATTCAAATTAAAATTTAATGTTTCTTGACGTTGGGCAACAACACTTGGCTTTCCTTATGGTTATTGTGAATACAGTTGGTTATTATCAGGTCCAGTTGTTATCTCCCGCCGGTTCACATGACTCTGTTTGCCAAGCCCCCCGATTCGAAAACAACTTTTTTTCTTTATCCCCAACAAAAAAAGTCTCGTATGCAAATAGCACGTGTTGTCGCCTTTTTTATGGAGGCGTCTACGAAAAAAAGTTCAAAAAAAAAGAAAAACTCTAGTCACTCTTAGTTTTTTTTTTTTTTTTGGCATTATCAATTATTTGTTCGTTCAATTAACAAATTGGACGCAACTTGTTGTCAGGCAGCTGGGACTTGGACTGGCGCTTGGACCCATCAGCTTTTAGCTGATGTCATACTCCAGTAATCCCATATCCAGGGCCAGGTGTTCAATTACAGTTTGGATAATAAATTGGATAAGCCAATCTATTAAGAACTGCCCCTCGAATGGCACTAATCAGTGCGATAGCACGCAGCGTGTCAAATTGTTAAAAATAGTTTATTTGACGCAGTTCTTAATTAAAAATAAAAATTAATTAAACTACAAATATTGCAAAAGAATTTGAATAATTGAAACAAAATAAAGGAAGAAACAAAGGTGCAGAAAATGCATAAGATTCGTAAACAGAATCTGGCATTAGCTTGACCCTCGGCAGGCATTGTCTTGTCAGATGTCTAGCCATATTTGGCTAAAACAAATTTTGTTGGCCACATTTCAAATTGAGCTTCAAATTTGCGTATGAAAATACCTTGACAGCTGCAATATTTTGGCTATTAATTAAAATATCAATGGGAAAATGAGAAAAACGAAAATTTTAACATGAATTTAAAATCTTAGATAACAGTTTCATACAGATTCTTAAGAGGATTCTCTATAAAATGTTACATGAATATAAAAAGTGTGGTATAATTTAATATAAGAATGAATTATATGTGAGAATTTACTTAAATTCAGCAATTCAATATGTTAACTATGAATAAACAATGAATGAATCTTTAGCTCCTTTATAGAACATTCATTTATCATCTGCAGGCTTTGCTCACGACAATTGCTTTGTCTTTCTTCATCCTCTTTCCACTCCTGCTAAACTCTTTGAGCATTGTATGGTTGCAGCCTAAGTGAAGGCAGCCAAAGCGATTGCAGTCCACGTTTAATTTGTTCTCTGTTTAGTAGAATGCTTTTCTCTAAATATACATTCTATGAAACAAGAGGATTCATTTGCAATTTGAGCGTTTGGACAGATTAACAAAGCGAGCAACAAGTTTGTCGTAACTAGAAATCTACGAAATTCATTTAAAATTGATTAATAAATTAATAGTTAATCTAAGCCTGAAGATATGAAAAAATAAAAGACTGATAATATAGCAAAAAGAGTATTTAATAATGAAAACCAAAGAGCGGACAGTATTATCAGCTTCGATGGCTGTTCACATGGATATATTGTGCACTGTCTGCCATTCAATACAAACAAAGCACACTTAGAAAAATGTTACAAAATTTGCTAAGAAGTTTATAAATTTTATTAACTTTGATATTTCCTTTATATTCTGTGTCCATTTGTCCATTTCGTGCCTGTGAAGTATGTTTGCTTGCCAGGCTGCTGCTCGCATGCTGAAGGTGAGATCAGCTCAAAAACGAAATGTGTAGCAGCATTTTAGGAGCTTAGCAAATAGATAGACAGTTACTGATAAAGCTAGATCAGAGCCCATCCGACATATATAAGCTTACCGTTATGCTGTTTACTTAGCACTTGCAAATTTATTCTCGAAATGTCGCAACGTCTGAGAACAATCGTACGTGAGCAATAGAACAACAATAATAACTGTGAAAATATGTCAGAGAAACGTGCTTTGCACTTAACTTCATAACACATAAATCGATTCTGATGTTCATCCAAATATACTTTGTGTATTTCACAGAGAAAACTACGTACGCCGCCGTTGTTGAATTTGGTTTTCGCCAATCGTAAATTATCCTTCTACGACACCAGCTCTGGACCCAAGCCCTGCGAGGAGAATGCCAAACTGTAAGTTAACACAGTTAGCTATATATACAAATAAATCAAAGATATCTACACACACACACATGCACACACACACTCACACATGTGTGTATATTTAAGACATTTCGCACTTACACAAAATATTCTCAAAAATATTTGAGTTCGCATTTGGCACCTGCCTCAGGTCCGCGCAGCTCTTTGGCCTCATCAGGTCTGCCACGTGGCTCAAATAATATATTTATCTATATATATAGACAATTTCAAATAGATCACTTGGTGCTAGTTACCAATTGTCTTTACCTAGCGATTTCCATTTATAGATCGAGCTATTTTTAAGTTGTAATCCAGCAGCTTCGCAGTTGATTCACGCAATTAGCGAACTTACAAAGAAATATTACGAATTCGAAAAAGACCAATAAGAGTCATATAATACTTAATATAATATACATATATTTTTGCAAAAATATTTACCTTGCACATTTGCACGCATTATTTTGAGCAAATTTCTTCTGGGTTTTGTTTTTGTTTTCGCTTTTGCTTTGGGCTGCATGCCAAAAGCAAATATATGTGAAAGATGTTTTTGTTTTTGAATCATTATGCTATGCTGCAAGGGATTGTAATATTGCATGCACTCAGCCCTAAGATACTCTGTTTTGTGGTAGATCAAATAAAGGCTTTTAGGATAGAAATTGATATAGGACTCATTTATGCGCAGGCTTTACGACTAAGAACTTGACAGGTATGGGATAAAATAATAGAAAATAAATATTCAATCAAGCAAAGCCTAAAGAATCTGAATAAACCCAATTGAGGTTGTGGCGGAATGATAAAAAGAAAATCTAAAAGACGAAAGACTTATAAAAGGAAGCAATTCTCAGTATTCGAGTTACTTTATATACATAAAGGATTAATCATCCATTCCACTAGGAGTCCTTATATACTTATTCGATATCAATGCTCGCAGCCAACATCTGCTGTCCAAAATTGTTGCCCTGCGGCGGACGCACACGCGCTCAGCCGCTAATTGAAGGCAGTGTTGGGTATAAAAATAAATTAACATACATTTATTAAATGAAGATAAGATCGAAATACGCTCCACTTTGATTTGGGGGCGAGCAATGGGCCGTCTGCCGTTGCCGTATGCCGGCCGTATGCTCTGCCAACTATATAAAACTGTTGCCCCAATGCCTGTCCGCTCATTTCGGCATCGTCGGCAGCTTCGAACAGTAAACCTCGAACACTTTTCATTCTCTTTGAATACAAATTTTGCGAATTGTTCGGAAAAAAAGCAACGTAAAATGGGCGAACGCAGCTTGAGTTTGTTGCAGTACGCAACGGAGCGGGCGCCGCTGCCGCTGGACGGCTACACGCCCGAGGAGGCGGACCAGTTCAAGGACAGCATACGACAGAAGATCCTCGACGATCTGAAATCGATGAGTGGCGAGGAGCTGATCGAGCTGGTCAAGCAGAACGCGCTCAAGGTGGAGGAGGAGGAGCAGCAGCAGATCAAAGCTGGCGCCCAACCGAATCCCGTCCAAGACGACGCCGATCTGATCGACGCCAATATCATAGCCGAAATGGTGGCAGGAATCTGCACCAAGAGCCAGAAGGCCACCTTCATCAAAGTGATTACCAAGTACATCAGGTAACAGTCAATTGTGAATTGCCAATTGTGAATGGTGAATTATGAATTGTGACTCAGGCCGAAGACGAGCCCCTGTGATAAGGCTGCGATCCGCGTGCCTTATCTGGCCGCACATATTGTGAGCAGATATTGGCCATATATGCAGAACATATATATACATATTATTCCAATAATGGGCAAAATATTACACCCAAAGGCAAATAACGGCGGGTGTTTACATTCGCATTCGCTCTGAATGGGGAGTTAATTAATTTTTTTTATTGGCAATAACATGATTTAGAAATTAGCGCCTTTTCACCCACAGACACACGATCTATCTGTCTCTTTCTCACTCACTTGTTCTCCCTCTTTCAATAATAAAAATCACACATTTCGCTAATGTATAAAATGTCCGATCGTCGCGTAGCTGCAATACAGTTGAGCTTTAGATTCAGAATATTACGCATACGCAATGGTGTTAACGGAGGATATAGTTGCGCTGAAGCGCCAGAGCGAGGACGGCGATGCCAAAGAGCGCGAGGAGATCTATAGGCGGGACAAAGAGCAGGAGACGACCGAGACGGCAGCCATGATCGAGGAGATCATCGAGGGCATATCGCTGCAAAATCGTCGCGGCACCATAGTGCGCACTATATCGGCGATAATCAGGTATACATAGGGTATACGTGTGGGGTATATGTAGGGGGATTGTATAGGACATCTATAAGGTGTGGCATATATAGATTATGTTTAGGATAAGCATATAATATATATAGAGCATATGGAGAGGATACAGCGCTTATGTCTAAGGTATACAAATGATATACGCTATACGTAGTATACCCATAGGGTATATGTTGGATATATTGAGTAGTACATCATAGATATAGCAAGCCCACATAGACACGGTGACACACCCCCTCGACACCCCCTGACAACATATGGCATACACGCATTATACATGTAGACACACATATATGCATTTAATGTTATATGTATGTTTGATATATATATATATTTTATTTCCTTAGAAATCAGAGACGCAACTATTCGATAAGGCCGTGAGTAAATTTTGGATTGTGTTTCCTGCGTGTGTTGTTTATATGATTTTCGATTAAGCTTTCGTACACCCAACCACAAAATAGACAACTCTACACCCCTCGCTTTTAGTTGACATATAGTGCCACATATATATTTTAATATTATTTGATCAACTCTAGTCATAACTTTTGACGCATTCAATTTGCGCCTTAATTGAGTTCAATTGAGATTTGACAAGAATTTTATATATCTATATATTTATTTGATAATTGAGATTTCGTTTCTTTTCTTAATTCTTTCTTTTGTTTTTGATCAATTTGACACGGTCAAGACGGGGCCTGGCAACTCTGGCTGCGTCTAAATTTAGACCCTGTGTAGTCAGGTCTAGACGTTTGTTTGACCATATTATCACCTCCCACCCGAAACTGGTTTAGTTTCGAGCCTCGCTTTTAGTTGTTTTTGAAGTATTTTGTTGCAGCTTTTAGCTCAGCTTTTCCACACACGCATGCTAAATATTCGCCTAAATACTCTAAGTTCCCGCCTCCAATTAACGGAGAATAGAAAAACAAACAAAGTCACTGTGAATCCTCTTCTCGTTTAGCCATCGCGAACAGGAGCAGCGCAACGCCGAGGATGTGCTCTTCGACATGTTTGCCAGCGAGGAGACGGGCCTCATATCCATGGGCAAGTTCTTGGCCGGACTGAAGACGACGGGCATCCGGCGCAATGATCCGCGCGTGCGCGAGCTCATGGATAACCTGAAGAAGGTGCACAAGCTGAACAACTATGAGACGGGCTCATCCGCGGAAAGTCAGCACCTCAACCGCGAGACCTTCAAGGCGTAAGTCTAACCTGGACTGGGTCATCAGACCCATTATCAGATCATGCTTCATTATCCCTGTTCGCTTATCCCTTTCAGCGTGGTCTCCCCGAACATTGTGCTGATTGCCAAAGCATTCCGTCAACAGTTTGTCATCCCGGACTTCTCGAGCTTCGTCAAGGACATTGAGGACATTTACCATCGCTGCAAGTCCAACACTCTCGGCAAGCTGGCCGACTACATTCCCCAACTGGCGCGCTACAGCCCCAACTTCTGGGGCGTCAGCATTTGCACCGTGGACGGACAACGCTTCTCCATTGGCGACGTCGAAGAGCCCTTCACACTCCAGAGCTGCAGCAAGCCGCTGACCTACGCAATTGCCCTGGAGAAGCTGGGGCCCAAGTTGGTTCACTCGTTCGTGGGCCAGGAGCCCAGTGGACGCATCTTCAATGAGCTCGTGCTCGATCAGAATAGTGAGTTGGAATCGAGCATTCCCTGCTGAGAATTAGCTAACTCTCCTCCTACTCCCACTCCATAGAGAAACCGCACAATCCGATGATCAATGCTGGCGCCATCCTCACCTGCTCGCTGATGAACGCCTTGGTCAAGCCGGACATGACCTCCGCGGAGATCTTCGACTACACGATGTCCTGGTTCAAGCGCCTCTCGGGCGGCGAGTACATTGGCTTCAACAACGCCGTCTTTCTCTCGGAGCGCGAGGCAGCAGATCGCAACTACGCCCTGGGCTTCTATATGCGCGAGAACAAGTGCTTCCCGAAGCGCACCAATCTGAAGGAGGTGATGGACTACTACTTCCAGTGCTGCTCCATGGAGACGAACTGCGAGGCGATGTCTGTGATAGCCGCCAGCCTGGCCAACGGCGGCATTTGTCCCACCACCGAGGAGAAGGTGTTCCGCCCGGAGGTCATACGGGACGTGCTCTCCATAATGCACTCGTGCGGCACCTACGACTACTCGGGTCAGTTCGCTTTCAAGGTGGGTCTGCCGGCCAAGTCGGGCGTGAGCGGCGGCATGATGCTGGTCATTCCGAACGTGATGGGCATCTTCGCCTGGTCGCCGCCCCTGGACCAGCTGGGCAACACGGTGCGCGGCCTGCAGTTCTGCGAGGAGCTGGTCAACACCTTCAACTTCCATCGCTACGACAACCTGAAGCATCTGTCCAACAAGAAGGATCCGCGCAAGCACCGCTACGAGACCAAGGGCCTGTCCATCGTCAACCTGCTCTTCTCTGCCGCCAGCGGAGATGTCACAGCGCTGCGTCGCCATCGTCTGTCCGGCATGGACATCACCCTGGCCGACTACGATGGTCGCACGGCTCTGCACTTGGCCGCCTCCGAGGGTCACCTGGAGTGCGTCAAGTTCTTGCTGGAGCAGTGCCACGTGCCGCACAATCCCAAGGATCGCTGGGGCAATCTGCCCGTGGACGAGGCCGAAAACTTCTGCCACTCCGATGTGGTGGAGTTCCTCAAGACCTGGGCCGAGAATGCCAAGGATGCGCCACAGCAGTGCATCCCCGAAGCCGTGACAACCAAAACCGAAGCTGATGAGGTGAGTGTTGGAGAGTAAATAAACTCGATTTCTCTTGTCTATATCTATATCTGTGCCTTCCAGGAGCTACCCTGCAATCCGGACGATGTAGTTGCCAGCGGCATAGCCAGTCCCATTCCAACAGTATCGGAGCCACGCAGCGGCAGTCCCGTCTCCTCGGAGGACGGCAGCACAGTGAGCGTCACCAGCGTGGACAAGACCAAGCCGGGCCTCTAGAGACCTATGGACAGACATATATAAATATATACATACCTGTAGAATCTCGCTTAAATTATTTGCTTAATCATCTACTTAGATAATATACAATTTTAGTTAGTTATCCGAGTTGTTCAGACTTGAGAGCCCAACATACATACCATATATCATATACAATACAATATATATATATTCTTATTTATGCTACTCTGATCAAGGCGAATATAGACGGCATTTGTACTTTGTACGATTTTAGATAAGCATTCGAAGATCTGTGCTGGAATGCAGACAAACCATCGAAAGCAATGACAATAAAATGTATTTTTCTTCAAGATATCCCACGATATATACAATATATATATATATACCTAATGTTTACATCTGTGAATAGTGAATTTGTATTTGTATATCTATTACGCAATTGTCAATTGAAAGTGTTTCGATGTTAATCGTAGAGCCGCGTGTTTTAGTTCCTCTATTTAGTTTCGTTGTCTATATGTATAATAAATTAAATAAAATAAATCGAAAACTCCAAAACTTATTGTTTTTTTAATATCAATTTTAATGTGCTCTAGAATTTAACTGTTCTAAAAAAAATATATAATATATGAAGAACATGTAAAATGAAATGATTTTTTGAACAGTTAGGCAGAATGTCTGTTCTCGAGTAATCAAGAATATATATATTTCGTTTCGGTCTGCTTTTTATATACAGAAATATCGTTATAGCATAAAATTCCATTTTCAATGTATTCAGGATGTAACAATTTTTCATATTTCGTTTAATCTTTTCCAGTTGGTCTATCAATTGCGTCCATCTACAACTACTGCATTGACTCTGAGTACTTGTACTTAAATAAATTAAGTACTTCTATAGCCAATGTTTTTTAATCCGTTCCTCTATTTATTCCAATATAATTTATATAGAAACTCCTATATTTATTTCAATATAGTTTATATAGAAATTTCTCTTTTTATTCTAATATATATCCCAAGTCTAAATTTGCGCTCCGGATGAGCTCGCGCTTAGCCTTTAATATTTCCCTCAATTATCATTGCTTTCGCACCACGACGCCACGCAGTTGTGTCTCTGCTCGGCACTTCGAAAGCGCCGCAGCAAGACGAAAGTTCGAAAATTCGAAATGCGCTGCTGCCGGCAAACGTTCCACTTGGGCTCAGTTCGGACGCAGCATTCGAAGCGAGTGGACGGCGCAGTATTCGTGTTTCCTCCAACATTTCAATCGGACGTCGGGCATCGGACAGCGGACATCGGGCGGTTGCACATTTGGCTGAAATGATAAATTCATTTGCAGCTCGATTAGCTTAATCACACGGCAGTGGCATATTTAATTAGTGAATATATTTATGCATAAATTTTAATTGCTTGATTAAGTCAAACAGTTATTTGCCTATTCGCACATTGCGCACTGCATAAAAAGTTGGGGTAGGTTATGGAAAGACGACTGATTATTTGTATTGTTTGGCAGCAGAGCAGAAACGAAAACAAAGACAACAGCCGCAGCATTGCAGCAGCAGCAGCAGCAGCAGCAGCGCAGCATCTGTCACAACAACTACTGCAATTGGCCAAACTTTAATAAAAAAGTTTTTCGACCTGTGTCTGTGTGTGTGTGTGAACCGTGCTTAATCGGATTACCCCGACTATATAGTCTAGCAAGCCACAGACAAGTAGCTGGCTTAAAGTACTTCCCAGATACATGTGCTTAGTTTATCTATACATCAATAGGAGATTTGAACAAATGGCACTTTAAGTGCGTATCCGGTGTAATATTTTCGAAATGCTTTCAGTTATTGTATTCAGATACGGCTGTAGTTACGGAAATAGTTACGCCGCATTGCATAATATGCAGTTTCCTATATCAAATTGGGTCTGCGCTTTGATATGTGGGCGCCAAGCAGTTGGAACAATTGGGGCCATCGGGCAATAAGCGCTTAGCTATATCTCACAAATTTCCTCACGCAATCCTCCGACTCTAGTTAACATTTGGGAAATGCAATTGGAATTATTATGTGTATGTGTATGTATTTCCTCTTGAAATTAAAAGATTTGGAGATTAAAGTGGCATGACTTTTGTTTGTTTTACGAGCAGCGAACGAAGTGGGATTTAAATGTGTCTGCTGAGATGAATAAAGAATAATGTGAGATACTTGGAGAAGTACTTGAGAATTGCATGCCCAAATCAAGTTTAGGGCTTACATATGGTAAAGGATTTGAAAAATTTATATAGAAACTTGAATAAAGATAGTGCTATAAGATGCACTGAGAGAAGTATACATATACTCAAGGATAAGTAAAATAATTATACTGGCATTTAAGACTCTTTCATCTGAGGCTGAATTATCTATACCATAGTAACTACATATATACATTAGTTTTCTTATATAACACTGTTCCCATTTTAACTCATTATACTAGTAATTGCCTTTAACTTCTAGCTGTATATCAACAATTTATGCAAATTAGTAGAAATGAAGCCCCTATCCTTTGAGTGAATCTATATGAACAGTCTAATTATATATTTAAACTAATATTTAAATGTCATTCATTCCTCTGAGTGTATAATATCCATTAATTTCTATTTCTATATCAAGAAACTAAATTATTTCTATTTCTATATCAAGAAACTAAATTTATGAATAAAAGTTTGAATTCAAGCCTCTTGTCCTTAGGTATATACCTTAGATACGATAGTCTATCAGTAATTCCAACTAATTTTGTGTATTGTAAACAAACAACAGCAAAGTGTTGAACTCCTGATTAGGCGCTACAGATAGTTAGTTGGGTGGGATGATCAACAATTTGTAGGTCGGAAAAGTGTAACAAAACAAATCGACTTTCTGAGAATGGAAACATGTATTGGGCATTAGGTAAACAAAAGAAAAGGCACACTCCAATACAGTTATGCAGTTAAATATAACTGTCCACTGGCTATTGGCCAAGTCAGGCGTGAGAAATGGACATGTGTCGATTATGCAAAGCGATACGACGGGGCGTTTGCCAGGAAAACCTGACGAGTGAAAAGGAAGTTGAGAGAGAGGGAGAGGGAAAGGGAGAAAGGGACAGGGTACCAGCATATTCAATGCATTCAAGTGTCCATCAAATGTCTTTTCCTAGGCACGAGTTCAATGAACTGCCAATAAATGGAACATACGCACACGTACTCAGGCATAATTATTGTGGAAATAGTAGTAGAAATAGTAGTGGTAATGGTAGAAGTTGGATGAGAGCTCAATCAAACTGCGATAGCTGGCGACATCCATGTCGGAAATTGGCGCTCTCAGAACCCACTCGGACGTATGATAGTCAATTTTACACGTCTACGACTGCCACAGCGCCCGCTGCAATGACTAACAAAAGAAAGAGAGTTTTGTGTGAGCAATAACGACTATTCAATGCACTCACAGGAAACCAGCTGAAGGCGTTTTATGTGAGCTGAAAGTAGTTAAGGTTTGGGAAGTTCATTTGGGGGAGTTCTAGTATGATATTGAAGTTCATTTGAATTATTAAATATTGAATGAGAAATATTTAAAATATAAATAATTATAATTATATATAAAAATTATAAAATAAATATATAAAAATTATAAAAACTTAATATAAAATTATTTAAAAATAAAACTTTCGCCTAAGCAAATATGTGTAGGAGAAAGAGTTTGCAACAAGTTCAATTGCATCATCATCATAAGCCCACCTCTGCTTACAGTCTCTGCACGCAGTGTTGCATACTTCATTAGGTAGTCAATGGACCTTTTGTTGTTTTGTACACACTGAAGGCAGCTCAAGTGCAATGCACTCGAGCAAATATGTTGATGCTGCAGTTTTACCTTTTGGGCCACTCCACACATATGACGAACATTTTGTGCATGCTACAACATAATATCCCAAAATAAAACTCAATTTCCATTTTAAGCTGAAATTTAGAGGGGTGGAGTAGAGTGAAAGAGAGAGAGAGAGAGAGGGAGAGGCAGAGAAATTGGATCATTTATCGGCGGCACTCGCTGCACAATTCATTCAGAGATATGCCACAGCTTCATTCATATAAACACGCACACACTCACACACACACATATATACACCCACCCACACACACTCACTTATTTATGTAGTTGGCTGCCTCGTAATGAAAAGTGGCATATAAAGGCGCCGCTATTCATCACCACACACAGCCAGCTAGGCGAGGGAGGGGTTGGAAGTGCCAGTGGCTGGGGCTGGAGCTGGGGCTGGTTACATGGGGGCCAGTTGCCTGCCCAACCGCAGGCGCAGCTGAGATTTTTGCGCCCCCACATTAGACGAGTGACAGACCCTGCTCACTGCCTGCCGACAGCAGTCGCGTTTGCATCTGTCAGCAGCGACGGTAGCGGCAGCAGCAGCAACTTCTGACTCCGATTTTAGCTGCTACTAAATATTATGGCAAAAACATTTTTATGAGCCACAAATGAAAAATGAAAGAAAAACTGGGAAATGCATGACTGCATAATACTCGATCGTTATAGTAAATAGAGAAAAATTTATATATATGTTGGTCAAAAAAAATGTAAGGCTATATACGAAGCGTATCTAACAGGGTCTATCATCAAAATTGAATTGATATAATGACAATGACTATATCTGCTATTTAGCAACGACTATATCTGCCATTTTATATTAAATTCTAGATACCTTGTTACAAATCCTTTATAGACTTAAATATTTTTGAGCCTCATATATATCAATATTGAGTAGTCTATGTAGCTAGTAAATAAAGAGGTATCAACTGAAAAACACTTGAATCATAGACTTTATACATACACAACACAAAACTAATATACCCCAAATTTAAGCCGACGAGTATAACAAATAGAACTCAAGAGAATCGTGTGCTGAATGCCTTTTGGCTGCCTGTCTGTCTCTCCTCTGCCTGTCTGTCTGTCTCTCTATCTGTCTCTCTATCCGTCTCTCTATCTGTCTATCCGTCTCTCTGTCTGCCTTGCTCTGATTTTGATAGCCCGGCTACCGTTAATATTTGCATCCTTTCAACAGGCTATCATCGCTGCTCGCTTAACTACCAGAAATTGATTGCTTTCACATGGATAGCAATTCGGTGAGTCCCCTGCCGCCGCTCATGGAGACAGAGAAGACGCCGCCCGGCACGCCCAATGGCAATGAAATGCCACCGCCGCCAGATGAAAAGTGAGTTCACATATTAATATCTAAAGAATATATATATATATTTCTTTTGCAATAAACATTTATATGAAGATATGAATATTATATTAATCCGAGTGCTTAAATGTTTCATACATTGGCTTTTAACCTGATGAACGATGTATGTAATCAAGAATAACGCCCTTCTATGTTAAAATATTAAGATATTTGAAATAGAGTCTTTAATAATAACAATTAAAATATAAGAATTGCAAGAAAATACAACTTCTTTAAAAAATATTTGATTCGAGGCAAAATCTTTTGTATGCGACTGATGCTTAAGCTCAATTATTGCATTTAACTACAATATTTTGATATATTCACTAAAAACCAAATTTAGCATATTTTCTTCATAAAAATATTTACCTGCCACATTTACAGTACTATGCGCATATAAATATAAATAAATAAAATATAAATTTCGAAAATAAAACTTACTCACATTAAGCAAAGTTTCCAACCATTCCACAAGCCACTCGCTCAACTGATTTAGCAAGTACACAAACCCAAACACAAAGAAATCGAAATATTCGAACTAGAAAACGTCGCCAAATAATTTCATTAGACTTTGCTGCTATGCCCCATTGCTATCAGTGCAACGTTTACAGGGTATTTGGTGACTTAAGCAAACATATGGTATTTCCCTCGCAAACACATGTCTAGCAGATCAATTTGCTATATCAGCTACTGAATTACAGCAGCAGCTCGCTTTGCTTTGCTCTGCTCTGCTGCTGCTGTGCTCAACCCAACTCAATTCGCAGCTCAGTTTTCTGTATTTATCAATTTTAAAGAATACAAACAAAAATGGTGTCAAGTTGTATTTAAAAGCGCAAGCGCTGAGCTGCGACTGTAGCAATTTGGCGTTGTCTAGCCCGACAATTTGGGCTATTTAAGCGAAAGCCCTGCCTTGACCTCGTCCTCAGCTGTCGTCAAAATAAAAATAAATAAAAACAAAAGAAAACTCGTTAAAATGGCGCTCATTAATCGTGCCGTAATGGCCAAAGTGTAACATTTACATTTCAAATAGAGGAAGCGAACGTTACGAGCGCAGGTGGCACGCCTTAAACGGGCTGTGGGCAGGTGGGCAGGTGGGCGTGTCATATGCCTTACGCCTTTCTCTGTTTTTAATGCGCCAATTTGCTAAGCCGTGTACACAGAGTAGCTCGTAAATTCTATTTTAATACGCGTTGCTCGCAAATCAGACTGACCACAGAGATATATGGAATATGCACACATACAGACACACATACATACACACTCACACACACATTTACACACCTGTTTACACACGCACACATTCAACAGTTGATCGCGTGCGTGCGACCAGTTGACGCCAGCCAAAACACGCTTCATCCTTCATCCTTTATCCGGTTAGACTGGCTTGCCCTCTGACCTCCCTCCCTCCCTCACTCCCTCCCTTCCTCTACACTACCCCCCATACCCTTTTCTAATTACAGTACACATATTTTGTTGGCCTTTCCGCTCATTTCATTTCATTTCGATTTCGATTTTGTGGGCGCGCGTTGAGCTGAATTCGTTCGTGCTGCTCGCCTCCATGTGTAATGAGCACGCATTAGCTGGGTGTGTTTGCTCATAGCTAGGTTTGACTGTACGTTCGGTAATTGACAAGCTCCAAGAACTGCTCCAATTTCATTTAGCATTAACCAAGTTCATTTATTATATGGAGCATATGTGCTATATATGATTACTCGACAGCTGTTCTGATTGCTCTTCAAAACTAACTTTATTTATTTATATAAAGAATAAAACCAAAACACTGCATTATTCTATTAATAGAGAATTAGATTAGTTAAGCCATTAGTGTGTCTCTTTGATTATCTAAAGAGTACGTATATCATATTTTATATCTAGATTTCTTTTATCTCGCAGATAAGCTACACATTTATTTATTATATTTGTCTAAACTGAAGCAAATGGTTTTATCTTTTACAATATTTGCTTAAATATTATAAAAATATGCTCACATGCTTTTTGTCAAGGTCACAAGCTTTTGAGAAAGATAAGTTTAATCTTATGACAGAGTTTAGTCACTTGAAATAATTTATTATGCCCATTAACTAGCATAATTTGAAAGCTTTTTAGCATTAAGCTGTCATTGTCATTTAGTCCATTTTTTTATTTAATAACTTGTTATTTACATTAATATTTTAGTTTAATTTTAAACTTTCGCGGAAATGCTTCTGGCTGGTTTGTGTCTATGCTTGATCTATGCATTTCGAATTTCGATATTCAACAAGTTTCTACATTTTGCAGTGCCATTTTGAGTTTAACAGTTGCACATAATGTTAACGTTTCGTTTAAATATTAAATATGTAACACACAACTTACAACTTATATTAATTGTTGTTATTATTTAAAATATATACAAATATATAATGACATAAAATAATAGCTTAATGAATACACTTATTACAATTTAAAACATAACAAAAAACTCTTTATAAGCACAAGCTAGCCATTTCTCTTACTCCTCGCTCGATCGTAGATAATTTCGAATTTCAGCAGGCGGCATAACTTTGCACACTCAACAGTGCCATTTTGAGTTTAACAGCAGCACAGAATGTTAACGTCTCTTTAAATTGAAATTTAAATAAATAGCTAGTGCTGAAATAATTAAATTAAAATAAAAAAACTTTATAAAAATATCTATATTTTTAAATACAATTTTAATATATTTATCAACTACATATTAAATATAAATGTTTATGAAAATAGCTAAGATTTTTATGACCAATAAAAGCTCTCTTCGCGATAAGCCAGCAATTTCTCTTTCTCTTTCTCTCGATGCGGCAGCGCTCACAGCGTATCGCCAGCATTCTTGAGTTGATTTTTCAGTAGTTCATTCGCCGTTGATCCGTATCGAACGTAGGTTGCAGCAGCCGGCACTTTGAATAAATATCGTGTGAAAATGTGTGGAGAACAAAAATTCAAAAACTACAACAAATACAAAAATAACAAAAAACAATATAAACAATAACCTTGCGCTCTTGTATAGAAAGTGTTTAGACCGTGTCTGCCCTTTGTTTAATAGATACATCTAAAGCTATCAATGGACGATCGTTACATGAGAAATCGAAAGTTTGAAAAAGCATACAAAGAAACTGTCATTTGCATATGCATCAGACATTAATTGAATTAAATTACAAAGAAACGAAGAAAAACGAATAAATCTCTTCGTCTCTTGTATTTGCAACTGGAATTGGAAATTTAAATCAATGAGAAATTAAATTCAGCTATGTGGAGCTATGTTTCCTTATAGATAGAATGTCTGACAAATTAACGCGCTGATTAGCAAGTCAATTCACCAAAAGTCAGATTGATTTATAAATATATATACATTTGCGTATATATATATAAGTATAAATTACGTAGTGAAAAGCTCCTCTCAGTTGCAAATTCAACAAATTTAATTTGTGCTAATATATATATTTTTACAGCGAACTTAAATAATAATTTGTGGGAAATTCCAAACAGAAACAGAAAATAATAAAAACAAAAATACAAATAAAAGCTTGTTAAGTCTCCGACATCATTGCTCGATTTTTGATCTAAACATTACGTATACGCCGTGTGCTCTCCGCTGTGTGATCGAGTGTGAAAGAAACAAAAGCTAAACACACAAGGCACATACATCTACATAAATTCGCTTAGATGCGTGAACGTCATTTGGGCAAAATGCCGCGTGGAGGAACGACAACAACGTAAGTTCGATGCGACGGTGCGACGAGGGCTGTTCATTGAACACAGCACGAGGTTATTTAAGAAATTAGTGTGGTATTATATCAAGATTTTATCTATTAACATATCAATATTTTGGTGCTAATTGGAACAACATTTCACGTGCCAAAAAGAGAGAAACAAATAAATCAATATATATATAGAAGTTTGCTTAGATCTTATTCCATTGCTAAGTGAGATACTTTTAGATCTTAACTTACACCATGATGTATGAACAGACATCTGATGCATATCAAATGTTCAGCTACAATTGGATTGAAGCTTATATCCGAATGTATTTAATGAAAGACTCCTGGGATCACCTTACACAATATATACTGATTATACACTATCTTAAGCAATTCCTATAGATCTTAGCTTCCGTCATAATATTTGACAAGTAATACTCATAGAACTTAGCCGACATAATGATGTACCGAAGGAATTTCATCATGATATATGAATAATGTATTTTGCTTGTCATGTAATACTCATTACTATACGCTTACATCATGATTTATGATAAGTTACACTGATAGAACTCAGCTTACATCATGATGTATCACTCACAGATCTTAACTTATATCTTGATAGCAACATTCTATGTTAAATCTTACATAGTGATCAAATCTGCTCTACTTTTATATTAAATATTCCCTAACTGTCAACTCTTCGATCCACCCTGTATCTTAAGCACCCGCTTATTCATACACATACATACATTTAAATTGATAAATGATGTGTTGCTCGAGATGTAGATACAATTCCCTACATATGCAGAACTCACTCTAAATCGAGGGAGAGTGGGAGAGAAAGAGAGAGAGAGAGAGAGAGAGAGAGAGAGCGAGAGAGTACTCTAAGGCCAGCAAAAGCTTGGCTCTTAATTCCTAAATTGAGCTAAGGCAAAAGTAAGAAGGAATGTTTATAAATATCTATGTATAAGTATTTGTATACGTATAAAATAAATACAATAATTCAATGAATAAATTGCAGGGCAACTGCGCGAGTGTCGCGGTTGTGTTGCGTGTCGAGTTCTGCTACTGCGAATTTGATTGTATCTTTAAGATACAATTACCGTACACGCACACACACAGGCACAGGCACACACACACACACACAGTCACACACATGCAGGCGTAACAGAAGCTGCCGTTAAACAAAACGAAGCACGAAAATGCTTCAATTGAAACTCCCCGAGACGTCGCTCAGTTCGTAAACAATTGTCGCCCATTGTAAAGCAACACCAACAACAACAACACACACACACACACTCACACGCACACACACACGTGCAGCCTTAGCTTGTACATAATTAACCCGCAGGACACATTGCGAGCGTCTGTTCCATCATCATTTTCGTTAGTCTTCTTCTTCTTCTCTTTTGCGGTTTCGTCATGCTTGCGCGCAAATGTTTTAATTTAGTTACAAACGTACTTAAATTTTAATTGTACTTTTGTAATTTGTCGCATCCTCAATGTGTGCTTCCTGCTGCCGGCCTACAGACAGACAGACGCGCAACACTTGCAGATACATTTGTATCTGTGCCACAAGTGACCGATGCGAGTCGCGCTCCAGTTTGGTGTTGTTCTTCTCGGTGCCATCCAATCCATGCCATAATTAGCCCGCTTTTAACTGGGCGGGTTGCATGCCTAAAGACCAGTCAGTGCTTGGGCGCTAATTATGGCGCACAGCTACGCACAGATACATTTGTATCTTGAGATACATTTGGTAGATGTTGAGCATTAACTTGTTCTTATCTGTCTGCCCCGAAGATAAGCGACCATATAGACATCATAACTGGTCTATGTATGTGCATAATTTGCTTGATTGGCCTTTAAACTGTTATACTTCAACTTATACGCATGCTTATGTGTACTTATACTTGTACTTATACTTCATATTTGACGGATTTCTAGGGCAAAGTGTTGACATTCTTTTTATGATAAGCTGTTTGATAACCTTTCAAAAATGTTATGCTTTTTTATGGTAATACATTCTTATATTTGAACTTATACTAACTCACTGAGAGTCAACCTTATTCGTTGCAGCAAAATGTTTAATTTTCCTTGGGTTAAGTTTATTTGATCTAACGTTCACTTATGCTTAAAATTACTTAATTACTTTTTAACTCTTATACTAAAAGTTACTGAAATCTATACTTCTACTTTTACTTATAAGTTATCTCATACTAATTCTTATACATAAAGGTATACTTCTTATTTTAAGTTTACGTATACTTATACTTATACTTAAAATTCTTCTTTTACTTATACATATATTCATTTTTAAACTTCTACTTCTACTCAAACCACAATTTCTTAAAATTGCAGTTAAAGTTTTATTATTTTTCTTTACACATAAATAAGACTGAAGAAATTTATCTTTGGAGTATTCAAGATTATATAGCTCTGCAGACATATAACAGATGTAATGTGATTTATGGCTTAACCCAATTGCGAAGAATTAATCTTAGTGAGAGAAATGAAAGCTTACAAAGTATATGATTGATAGATAGATAGATATGCAAAACAGAAGTTATGCTTATGATTAATAAATATCTAATATAGAAAATATTTAGCAAAATATATAGATATATAATTCTATATGCTACATATATAGTTCACAGTTGAAGATCTACTGATTGTTATGGATATACATAGTTATATGACTAGTACATGTAGTACGTTTTTATATGCATACGACATGCAAGTCAGTTGTATTCAATTAAAAAATATGGCTATCAAAATAATGACTCAGACAATCTATAACTAATTAAAGCTTTGCTTGCTTTCGCTAAAGAGGAGTTGCTACTGCTGATGTTGTTGTTGTTGTTGTTGTTGTTGTTGCTGTTGCGGTTAAAGAACTGTCAACTTAAGATTTTAGCTTTCCTTCATTAAACAAACCTGGCACCAGACAGTCTCCAGTCATGTCTGTTGCTGTTGCTGCTGCTGCCGCTGCTGCTGCTCCTCCTCCTGCTATTGCTGCTGCTGCTGTTGTGGGCGCAGTGTCAACCACCTCGAATAGTTGCTGACCCATTAGCAACAATTGGCATTAAATTTACTTGGAGGCAGGTTCACGATCAGGTTTACACTTGCAACTTGCAACTTGCAACTTGCAACTTGAGACTTGCCACATGACTATGTAAAACGAGTTGTGGCAGAAAAGCAAAAGCAAAAGCAAAAGCTTTTAGCGAAATTTTCCCAGAGCAGACGAGAAAAAAAGTGAAAGAGATATACACACAGATGCAGATGCAGATGCAGATACAACAGTTGCAACTGCAGCTGCAGCTGCACACAGGCTGCCTCTGCTGCCCCCGCCCATTGTGGCTGCTAAACAATTTGTGGTCGTTGTTGTTGCTGCTGCCGCTGCTGCTGCTGCTGCACTTGGGCGGCAAGTGAAATGTGTGTTAAAGCAAACAGGCAGCTTGGCTGCCCGCAAGCAGCTCATGTGTTGAAAGCTAAATGCCTCTACACTTATACAAATACAAACACACTCACACACACACACACTCACTCACACACATCTAAATTGTTGTGCTGTGCATTCGCCCGTTCATTGACATCGCCTGCTGGGACATGATGCATCGACTGCACCGCGCCTAATGAAATTGTCAGGGCAACAACAACAACCAGCAACAAAAACAACAACAACAACATAGTCGGTCGATCGGTCAGACGGATGCTGCGGCAGCATGTTAATTAAAGTGCTTATTATGCGGCGTATCACAAAATGTTGCAAGTGATATTAAAAAACCCAAAACCCAATTAATAATTCCAGCCACTGTCCACTCCTAGCTGCCATACTCACATACACACACACTCACGCAAACAGATGCGGCTGAGAAAGTGCGTGCCTAAATAGGCTATTTAACAAGCTGTCTTTAAATACCCTACACTCATTAATAAAGTTGATGGGTAGTTAGATTACCCAGACAAATAAAGAAGATTCAAATTAACTTTGTAGATGAATATTGTAAGAGATTTCACTCTTATACAGTATAAGAGTTGGAGTAAATGGAGTACATTATTAAAATCAGCAATATGATATATATACATATGTATATTTAATGCAAATGAAGATTTATACAGTATAAGATCTCTAATATGAAATAATTCTAACAGACATGGACTATGCCTAATATAGTATAAGAGATTTTATGTGAATTTTAATAGAAGCTATTAAGAAAATATATCTTATAAAATAGAAATTAATTTATATATCATAGAAATGTTGACTGTCTTATACTTATAGTAGAAGACTTCATGAAAATGTTAGCTCATTCGAAATACAATATTTACTTTAAGAATATTTATCTCTATCTATCTCTCAATTTTCATATAGAAACTGGTAATTATCTTTCTGGATAAATGATATGTTTAATATCATAATAGAACAATCAAATATTAAAAGAATTTCCCGAAGCAAATTATCGTAAGAAAAAGCCCAGAAAAGAATTCCAATGTTCATATTACGAAGTTGTTGGACTGCATGCCACGACAGCTATAAACGTCTTACAGGGTATTACGATAGATAAGCAAACATAGAAGATCAGCATGCGATTACGATATGCACTACAGGGCATCCAGCTAGTGTCACACTTTCCACTGTGAATTATGCTCGCACTATCATTTCTTTTTCCATAAATGCTTTGGCTTTTGCTTTCATTATCAGACGTCGAGTGATTTCTTTGGCTTTGCGCACTATTAATCTGAATAATAATAATAATAATAGCAATAATGATTTTGTTTGTTTTGTTGCTTTCGTTTTGTGAATTGTGCTTCTGCTGTCACTTCAAGAGCAGCAGCAATTGCACTTGGAAATGATTAAGCAGCTCGTTGGCCAACAGCAATGCGCCTAATTACCCACAGACCCCAAAGGCCCCCCTCCTCCTCCCCTGACGATCCCCCCAACAGCTCAGCTACTGCACTCCGCTTGGTATCTGTTTACTTGCAACAGCTGCTCGTTGCATTCAATACGAATTGTGATTAGACAGCAACACTGTGAGAAATTTCACACTAGAAACTAAGAGCGCCCACAGCTCTATATGTTGCATCTGTTTTGGATGCTGAGCTCATCTTCATCTCAGCCATCGAAATGTTTTGTCATCTGATCACACGCGACTGATGACGAAAAATTATTATTTATTATGAGAATAACATTTTAATTGGCATCGAATTGCATATGCTCCATAAATTATTTATGACAATTGAGAACAGTTTTATATAGAGAGGAGTTATCTGAACATGGCAAATGTCATATGTCTTGCATGATATGTTTTTAGTGTTAGATTAGATCTCGACTATGTGTGCTGTTCATATTGTCAGTCATTTGTTTAGCTATTCATAGATCTATGGAAATATTAAGGAATATATCTTATAATTATCTATAAACTTTAAAGTTTCGTTCACAAGTAACTTTTTATTAAGAATAGGGCCTTTGTTTAAAGTTGACGTATTCCCAACTTTCAGTCAACATTTGAGATTCCAATGTGAATAAATGTTTTCCTAGTCTTAGCTTCTTTACAAGAAATGAACCTGTACTCATCGTAGATGATATATGTATTCGAGTTCTAGAGCTAAAAGAGTCGAATAAGTCACTTTTCTTTCTTAGTTACGACATATTTCCTACCGTTAACTAACTTCTAATATTCAGCAAGCTTTCCAAATGTGATCACAAAATATGAAAACATAATGACAAACAGAAGAAAAAACTTCTAAAATACACAAAAAACACTAAAACATAAAAAAATACAAAAAAAAAGAAGAAACACAGATTAGATAATACCCATGGGCAAAGTAGTGGATATTATAAAGAAAATACAGGATATTTGTGAAAAGAGAAGAGTAAGAGAATGAGTACAAAAGGCGATGCTAACTCAATTGAGATTTGAATTTGAGTCTGAGTTTAAGATGATGATGATGACGATGTTGAGGCTAAAGAACTGAACCAATTAGCGAATAAATTAGATAATTGCTAGAGTTTTTTTTCTGTTCAGATTTGCCTTTGTGTTGTGAAGTCTGTGGAAATGTTTGCTTTATCAAGCAATTAAGAGAGAAATTGTAGGTAATTATGTAAGATGAGAGAGGGAGAGACTCAGACAGACTATAATTATGTAAGGGAGAGAGAGAGGGAGACAGCCAGACTAAAGATCGTTTACATAATTGAATTAGCAAACGCAAATAACTGAAGTCTTGAAAATGCTCTATACATATAAAAACATATATATCTATACATAGATAGATTGCACTCTCAATTAACCCAGGCTTAACTTGGCTAAACAATTATGGATTTTATTGATGAGAGCTTTATAGATGTGCTAAATCGAGCCATACTCGGAAAGCCTAAGCCAATCAAAAAGTAAATCTAATCTCGAAACTAATTCGATTTCTATATGAATCGCTTGCTTCGTGTCATTACAGACGCTATGAGGAGGATCCGGATAATGCATGGAACTGCTGTTCCTGGTGCGAATATCTGTTAATCGTAATACTCAGTACCATATTGCTGGTGGGTGTCCTGATACTGGCGCTCTTCTGGGTAATGTTCTATCGCGGAGGCTTCGCCTGGACAGAGGAGCCATTGAAGCAATTCAACTTGCATCCCATTCTGATGATAGCGGGTTTCGTAACGCTCTCTGGATTCTGTGAGTTGGCTAGAGATGTCGATGGGAAGAGATGTCATCTAATGTATATGTATTTGTCTCGTTTCAGCTATCTTAGTTTATCGTCTGTGCCGCTGCGTCAAGCACATCTATGTGAAGCTGATTCACATGTTCTTTCATGCTGCCGCAATACCCTGTATTATTATGGGCTTCCTCTCCGTCTTCGACTCGCACAATGCATTGGCCAAGCTGAACTTCTATAGCCTGCACTCGTGGCTGGGCTTCGTGACAATGTGCATGTTTCTGCTCCAGTTCGTAATTGGCTTCTTCACGTAAGTCTCCCAACAGGCGGCTGTTGCAGAAATCGGACAGATAACCTTTAACCTTTAACCTTTTACGACTCAGATTTCTGGTGCTGCTCTGCTGCGACAATAAGACCTACAGCTGTCGCTCGGCCATGGTGCCGATCCACGCCAGCCTGGGCTTGGCCAACTTCTGGCTGGCCATAGCCACCGCTGTGACGGGCATCATAGAGAAGGAGCGCGAAACGGCCAAGGATCCCTCATTGAGGTGATAAATTAAACTCTCCGTTACCACTCATACTCTAATACATTTGCCTTCTCTTTGCAGCGAGGATAATCGCCTGATCGAACACTATATAACAACTGCGATGGGCGTTACTCTCATCCTGATTGGCGTCATTGTCACCTTTGCCGTGCGAAGAACCAATGCACCTGCCTCAGCCAAGGTCTATGTGACCGAGCGCATTTAGATTGTAGCCAAATGCCACGCCCATAACTACGGCCGCCTGCCACAGCCAGTGTTATAATAGAGCTGCAGCTGTTTGTTCTCTAAAAGAAAAAAATAGGAAAACAAAAAACAAAAAACATTCGTCACATCCATAAAATCTCTCCGTTGTCTGTGTAGCACAAACAGCACAAAAGCTTCTCTTCATATACATACTATATCTATACTATATATATATATACACTCATATGCCAAATCAAAAACTCTTCAACAAAATCAAAATCAAGAACATTTCTTAGCCCACATTTGCTGCTAAGTAGTTTTGCCTATATATATATATACATATATAACACATATAGTACTAAATTCATTGGACAGTCGAGCAATATGGATATATAAAAAAAAAACTGATAGTACCGCCCAGCCCAGAGACCAAGCATTAGAATTTTACATAACAAATTGAAACAGTAACTCTTTGAAATTTATAAAGAAGTGACTTTAGCATACAGCTGAATTCTTAGCCAGATCTTTTGATACTATTCAAATACTATTCTTTTTATGTATACTATATATATAAACACATATTGTACTATACGAAACTAATGCATAAACTTTTTTATATTTACATACGTAGTTATTGTCGCATTTGATGTAATTTTTTGCAAAATATTTGTAATTCATAAACGAAAAAACAAAACAAAGCCTAAGCAATATAAGTTGTAAACCCCAAATTTTACAAGTATATAATAAATGATTTTTTTATTTATTACACTTAAAGAATATGTTTTTCAAATGCGATTCATGTAGAATAAATAGTTAAGCCCGGTTTGCAGCTGCAATTCATTGACTAACTGCATTTGTAGCCCTTTAGCTGGGGCAATCGCAGCGCTCGCTTCTTAATCAAAATCACATTCTGATTGCCTGATTGTGGCGATCGGCCAGTTACGTAGATGATGCCATTGTTTGTGCCGATGGAATAGACGCTCACATTCTTCGGCTCGTGCTGGCTGACGGGCATATCAAAGTTGCGCACACGCGGCTCGGGCTTCCGGTTGACATGGACGTTCTCTATATCTAATTTGAACGGCGAGACAAAGTTGCGAATCCAAGGCTTCGGCTGAAGCAGTTCGCGCTCCAGCTGATGGCTGCGATTGTCATGCGCTTGTTCACGATCGTGATCCTGATCCTGATCCTGATCCTGATCTTCCTCCTGCTCCTGATCGTGATCCTTATCAGATTCCGGTTGCTGGCGTATATAGGATAAATCTGGCTCAAAGGCAGGCACCTCTCCCTAAAAAAAAAAAAGCAAATTAGTCTATATTGCCTGATATATCAATATATATATATATATATTCCACTTACCATGCACACATGCAGCTTCTGTGCCTTGGTATTGTCAGCTATTAGGAGTCCGCATTTGCATTCCACATAGCCGTGTAGTCTATATATGGGTCCGATTTTCTTAATGCTAAAGCAACGCTTTACGTGCGCCGTCAAATTTTTGAACTTAACTATAGATCGGCCACAGCTGGGGCAAGTGGCTTTATTCTTGATTTCATTTACAGTGTACCAGTATGTTTTGCGATTCTGCAAAACACTGTAGCGTTTCTTACTGATCTGCAAATATGGAATAGGTGCATAAATTATTATCAGTACCTAATCCTGTACCTAGGAGATACGTACCGTCATGTCCTCTTCACTTGACATAATTCAGCATTTAGGTTTCAATTGAATGTCTTAAATATCAAATACCTTCAACGTAGTAGTTCCCAACTAAATATTATAGCTTAGTTACAATTAATTACAAGTTTCCAGCATCCAGGAAAATTGAAGTCACATTGTTTATGTTTGCCAATACATTCGCAATTCCAGCTGCACATTAATCCAGGGCTTAAGCTGCTTTGCCTATGTTCGAGAACCTTCCTTGCTCGACCTTAGCTCACGAGCAGCTATATATTTTGTATATTTAGGCGAAAAATGCAATTTGTTGATTTTTTATCTGATTTAAGTTGTTCGCTACCATTGCAGATGCGATTAAATAAACTATTGTGAACTGGTTTAGTACTTTTCGCATTTGGCAACACTGTACTAATCGGTCGTGTATCGGATTTTTACTGCCCGCCTATCGTTCACCCACCACAAATTGTCTCAACAAGAAAACATAAAATTACGAACAATTTAAAAGAAACAAATATAAAATACATTTAATGCAGCAGAAGGCGCTTAACACTACTAAAGCAAATTAGCAAGCATAATAAAAATAAATGAGAATTTTTTTTTATGTAGCTATTTTAATAAATGAGTTTCAACATATGTATGTAAACATTTTGTAAGAAAAACATGGGTAAGTATTTTAAACGGCAGGAAAACCGAGTTAAGGAGTGCTTAAGTAATATTAAACTTTGATTTATACAGAAGTAACAGCAGCTGTGCCGTGCTTGCTATGCCTGGAGGAGGATCCATTGACACCGAATGATTATATGGACGTATTTTCGGCAAGGGCTGCCCAACTGAATGTGGTGCAAATTATCAACAAACTTTTTCCAATAGAGCTAATACAAAGTAGCGGGGAAACTCGGAAAATATGCCCACCATGCTGGACTACGGTATCCGCTTTCAATACACTGCACGACTTCGTCTGCGCTGCACAGAGCTCGCTGCGGGAAACCAAGGTGCTGCTCATGGAGGATGATCCGCTGACCCAGGGCAACTTCAAGCAGGCTAATGCAGCCGATGCGGCCGAACTAAACGGTCGCAACTTCTTCTACCCTGAGGTCAAGATAGAGGAGCATGAGCTGGAACAGTTGCCCAAAATCGAGGTGCTCGAAGGGACGAGCAGCCTGCAGACGCCCTCGCCCGCTCGACGCCTGAGAAAACGTGTCAAAGCGGAGGCAGACGGCGCAAATGCCCAATCAGAATCGCTAGAGATGAATGCAAATGAGTCTCTAGAGACACCGGAAGCGCCGAAGAAACGTCGCGGGCGACCACGCAAAAGCGAAGTCATTATTAAACCAATCCCGGCTGAAACAGAGCAATCGGAGCAAATGTTAGACTTGGAGGCGAGTCTAAAGGCAGAGGAAGAGCACCCGGACGACTTCAGTGACGATGATCAGGACTTCTGTGCCGAGTTCGTTGAAGGACTTGCCCATAGCGACGACAGCAGCGAGGAGAGTGCCCAAAGCGACGATGACTCTGATTTTACGATCGGCAAGCCGGACGACGGCGAATTTGCCATCATACCGAAGCGTACTCCCGTCCGACCCAAGAAATATAAAAAGCGTGCCAAGCCAGCGGAGCCGCGAGTTCGCATGTCCCGAGAACTGCTTGATCAGCGCAAGAAACAGCAAGAGGAATTCGACGCGATCATAGCCAAGTTCTTCAGCGATGTGCTGCCCTGCTCCATATGCAATCTGCTGGTGCACAATTTTACGGAGATGCAGCGACATCATCGGCTCACGCACCAGGTGGATCCGGGCTATATGATTTGCTGTGGACGCAAGTTTACGCAACGTAAAGTGCTGGCCGAGCACGTGCTAGTGCATTGGAATCCCGATCACTTCAAGTGCACCACCTGCGAAAAATCATTCCAAAACTCAAGGCATTTGGAATCGCATCAACAGGTGCACGTGTCCAAACTGACCTTCCAGTGTGATCTATGCAGCAAGGCGTTCCTTAGCAAAACGGCCATCGACTATCATAAGCTGAACAAGCATGTGCCCAAGTCTGAATTCAAATTCACCTGCAGCGAGTGCAACAAGAAGTAAGTCGAGTCGAGCGAAAGATAGAATTGAAACTAATCTTTGATCCCCTACAGATTCCTGACTGAACGCAAGCTGAAGAATCATATGAACTCCATGCACGATCCGGAGAGCATTATCATTTGCGACAAGTGCGGCAAGCAGATGCGCACGAAGATCATCTTGAAGAAACATCAAGAGCTGATGCACTCAAACACCCCACGTCCAGAGCCCGAGCTGAAGCAGTGTCAAATCTGTGGCGCCTGGCTGAAAGGCATGACAGGTCTGAAGCAGCACATGAAGAGCATACACGTGGAGAGCGCGGGCGAGCATCGTTGTCATGTCTGCAACAAGATATCGCCAAATGCCCGCGCGCTGCGTCGTCACATCTATCACAAGTAAAGCCAGGAAAACATTCTTTCGTATATATTGTAAACTAATTATTTTTTTCTTGACAGTCACGAGTGCGAGCGCAAGTTCAAGTGTACCATGTGCGACAAGGCCTTCAAACGTCCACAGGAACTCAAGGTCTGCTTGAAGATCTAAATCAATTCCCGTACCTAAATTAACTAGCTGTAATCTCTCTTCAACAGGAGCACACGTCCACCCACACCGGCGAAGTCTTGTACACCTGTCCCAACTGTCCGATGACCTTCTTCTGCAGCGCCAACATGTATAAGCATCGCCAGCGTTTGCATCGCGCCCAATACGAGGCCGACAAGAACCAGCCAAAGCCTCCGAACATATTGCAGCAGGCGGTGGGCGCCACGGCCGCCATGAAGATCAAACTGATGCAGAACACAAATGTGGCCAGCATAGAAACGGACTTGAAGCATTTCTAGATCAATATATAAGTAGACCTAAGGCCCTTAGACTAAATAGCTCTAGTTTAACATCTAGTTGTGTAAAGTTCAAACAAGAATATAGCATTAGAAAAAAATATATATAGTATAGTCGATGTCGACGCACTTTCGTACATGTCTACTGGTTTTTCTTAAGGGTTCGGGGCGGATTTGATCTATAACTAAGTGAAAACAAACAAAGTTGGAATGTCTTTCTTTCTTTATAATTATTTACAAGGATCGCACCTTATATAACGCATTAACATTTACATATTTTGTGTAATGCATATTTAAATATATATATAATTATTTATATATATATAAATTGATTTTGTTTTTTTTTTGCAATTTCTTATTTTGTTTAAACATTTAGATTTGTTTTTGTAGTTGTAGCAGTAGCAAACATTGAAAATATTAATTTAAACTTTACTTTACATACAATTATTATTGTTCTTTCCTCTTTTAGCTTTAGATTAGTGCATTAGATTTTCCTCTAGAGAAGGTTCGAATTAGAAAAGCTTTTGTATATTAAGTTTTTTTTTCATTTTATTTACTAACTCGAACTTGTTCCGTTAAAGATCTGCAAAACTTGTTTTGTTTTGTTTTATTTTTTATAAACTCTCGATATCTAGGCAACATTTATAAATAGAATACTTTTGTTTAGGTTTTATGTGTTTTCTTTTCCGGCGGAAATTTGATTGCAACTTTAGTTTTGCGACTCCTTTTATACTAGATATTAATCAAATATTAGTTGGTTTTTAGTCGGGCTTGCGCAATCAATTGTTAGTCACAGATTTTTAAAAAAATAAACAAGACAAATTGTTTTAAGACATTTTTGTGAAAGAATAAGAAACGTGTGTAAATCAAATTTTTATTTGTATTATTAATAATATTGTAGCTACTATAAACAAGATTAAACTTTCGGCTTGATTTTAGTGACAATGTGTGTTAAGTGTTTCATTTGTGTTTGTGTGGGTTTACTATCATATATATACCATTCAGCTATAGTTTACATATTTTTGCATTAACAAGACAAGGCCAAAAGAAAACAAACAAAAAGAAAGTGTAACAAACAAAAAATACTGTTTAAAACTGAAGCAGAACAAAAATTGTAAGAATAAAAATTAGAAAAATTAGATACAATTTAGTTTAGTGTGAGGGGCGGAGGGAAACACGACTTTTGGAAATTTTGTTTTGCTTCTCTTAAATATTTAAACTTTTTTTTTTGATTTTCTTTGTTGAAAGTAAGTTGAACTTGGGAAACGGAATTCAGCGAACGCGTAACATAAATAACAACAATAATTATATAACAATGACTAAATTAATTTATAGTTAACTATTGTTTGCTGCTGTTGTTGTTGTTGCTTTTTTCTTTAACTATATGCACTTTTTGTTTTTTGTTTTTTAGTTATGAGCAGATTAGAATTGTTCTTGATTTGTTTTGGGAAGCAGACAGCGTTTTCTCTTTTTCGCTGTGAATACAATTTGCATATTCAATAAGTTGATCTTCTTTTGAATTCATATATTTATTGTTGTGTGGTTGTGTATGGGCGTGCGTGGGTGTGTGGGTGTGTGCGAAGTAGAGGCACGTGCGTTGCCTGCTTAAAGCTTGGTTTGCTCAACCATATCGATGTTCACCTTGTAGAACACATACGGATAGTATTCGGACTGGCCAAAGCCCAAGCCGGGTATATCCACATTCTGTTGGGGAATAGTCAAGATTGTATTATCGGCATAAAATAAATTATTCATTTCGAACAACTCACATCAACACTGCTGACATGTCCGCCAGCGGATGCACCATCCAAGTGTCCATACAGCTGATTGAGCACATCGCGCAAGCGCTTGACGCTCTTCTTGTTGGGCTCAATCAATATGGCCTGGAAGTTAACAGGCAGGCCGTACCTATAAAGAAGGCAAAGACGGTTAGAATATAATATAAATCATATATGAAACGATAGGATATAGTATACATATATACACAAGATTTATGATCTATATACTAAATATACAATAATAGCTGGAAAACATTTTTCTGTAGATTTCTTATCAGTTCACTTGATTCTCATATCATTTTTCCCAATGGACTCATTGTGTATAACAGTTATCGCTATCATATCACTTCCAATTTCATTATATATACTATAAGATTCATTGTCTACCTCAGCACAGATTCCACAAAAACACGCAACGCTTTGACGTGTATCAAGGCGCAGAAAGCCTCGCTGAAGTTCACCTTCAGCCAGCGCACCAAAGGGCCCTTTAAAGAGTATATACAACAGTTAACTATCATATTTAATAGAGCTCCTTGTTCCTGTACGTACAAACTGCTTCTTCTTATCGGTCATCAGCTTGGTCATCTCGTTCTTGCCCGCTGCCAGCTCCTCCTCGTTGTAAACGAAATCACGCACAATAAATTTGCGTTCACGAGCATGAAGTTTGAACTCCTCGGTGACCTTCTTGAAGAGCGTCACATTGAAGAGGCTGTAGTCGGGATCCTCCTTGATGAGTTGCGACGAGCGTGGCACAATCATGTCCGTAATCTTTTCATAATTGGCCAGCCAATCATTAGCCATGGCTCTAAAAGCGAAACAGAGCACAGAGATGACATAAGAGTGTATACTATAGATATAGAGTCGGGAGTACGCCCCATCCAAACTTACTTTGGCACAATGACCAGCAGCGTGGTCAAGTACTCCGAATCCAGTATGAAGTGCTCCTTCTTGACCAAATCCGCCAAATTGCGTGTCAGCAAACTGCCACTGTATATATATAACAATGAGAAATTGTGGTTAGGGTATGCGTGAGTCGAGTCGTTTTCAATGTAATTAACTACTTACGTTTTCTTCTTCTCCAGATTTTGCAGATTGCCTTTCAGATTGTTGTAGGCCTGCGATTTGGTCTTCAAATCTCCATCGATTTGGCCAATTTGTTTCGATATGATATCGGCGATATTGCGCAGCGATTGCTTGATCGGATATTTGGCCATATCCCATTGGAAACGCGTTAAATACTGCGGTAGTTCGGCTATATTACAAAATAAAATCGATTAGTATTGCGAATTGACAAAACATTTTATTTCCTTTTTTATTTTTTTACTGGCAAAAAACTAGTACGAAAAATAAATTAAAATAAATATAATAAAATATATTTTTGCTGTAATATTTCTAAAAAACAAACTTTATAAAGTTCTTGAAATATTTTCATTTAGTACAAAAACTAATTGAGTTAGCTTTTAGAAAACAAGAAGAAGAAAAACAAAGTTAAGTAGATAATAATAAATATTGCACTTAATTTATTAATAGATAAGATAAAGTTTAGAAGTTTACAAATAGAAAAGACACACACATACATACACACACACACATACATTCTTACATAAATAGAAAGACAAGAAAATTTAAAAACATTTTTACAACTTTCAGTTTGACAATTTGTTAATTAGCTATTTAAATGTAAATATGCAGAATAATGTACAATTAAACAATTAGTTTAAACATGCCACAAAACATATAAATCAAGTTAAGTTACATAACGGCTATTGCAAACTAAGCCTGTCTTGTCGAACTGCTTCATACTGGTATAACGCTTTAGGGCAGCGTGAAAGCCGAGTCACACAACCAAGTGTCAGCTGGAAGGTGTGAAACTCTGCTAAGTTAAGCGAGACTCAGTCTGTTGAGTGAATTGCTAAGCTGTTATATAAGCTGTATAACAGTAAGTAAATGCAAGACATTGAAAAACATACTCAGGATTCGAAGTTTTCTATAGATTTGCGAGGCAATAGTTATAGACTGTATAAGACAATATTCACTTAATTATAAACGCTGCTCATACGATATATATTAGGCAAATAGTCAATGAAGATTATAAAAACATATCATCATCATCATATAGCATATATCATATAATAACCCAAAATTATTATTAAGAATACATTCCTTTCACCCAAACAGAGCTATACTACATCATATAGTTGCTTTAACTAAATAAATTTATATATTGTATCTCACTAATCCTAGACCTAACAACTCCTAGCTTCCGTTAATTAACACTTAATTATCATTAATTACGAACAATCAACAAAAAATTCGAATAACAGAAACGAGTAAAGTATTAAATGCACTACGATTACTAGAGGTGGATGTGGAGGTGGAGGTGGATAGGACTATACGAGGCAGTTGCTAACTGGGGTAAGTACAACTATAAACTATAAATGGGTATTATTATAATTAGAAGGAATAACAAAATACCTTTCGTAACGGCACAAAATGTTTTTTGTTTTGTGTTTTATTTTTTAGCTTGATTTGTTTGTCTTGTGTAGGTAGTAAAAGTAAATAAGCTAAGGCTTTAGACACTGAAAAGCAACTTAAAAAAAAATTTTAAATATATAATAAAAAAAATACAAATAAATCAAATTTCACAATAATTCTCTCTGTATGTGTGTCTGTGTGTGTGTGTGTATTGGTGTTGGTGTTAATATATAGCTTAATGGAAATCGGCGTTAATCGTGGCTATGAATTGCGCAGCAGAACAACATTTTTTGGTGAGCAGTACACTGAAAAAACAACATATTCGCTTTTACACTGTTACAAATTGTAATTATATTTCGTGTATTTATATATATATAATAATTTATAAACAAAATCAAGAGAAAGACAGAGAGAGAGAGAGAGAGAGAGTAAAGACATTGGACTTTTTATCATAACTGATACGCGCGCTTGTATAACACTTATGCCGTATAACAGTTAACCAATTGCACAATCAAAATTCAAGCGAGCGCTAGACGTGTGTTGATCAGTTGATATATATAATATATATATATATGTATAAGTGGTATACATAGGTGGCAAAGGGGAAGGTAACATCAAGTGGTTCCTCAAAAGAAAAGAAAACAAATGTAAAACAAAAAGAACGAGGAAAACAAAAGAAATAGGCAAAGGAAGAGAAACGATAAAGACAGAGGCAACGTCCAAGGGCCATTTGATATGGCCAGGTATGCTAACCTGGACTGAGTGGAAATTCGGGCGGCTCAGCTGCATGATCCGTGTCTGGACTGGAACGACCCTGGCTACTACTGCCACAACAACTACTCACTGGTGACGATCTATGTGTTGTAGTTAAATTAAATCCATTGTTTATATTTAATTGAGACGTTGTAGAACGTTTGCTATAAATTTGATCGGCAAGAGAATTGAAGAAAGAGCGATAACTAGAGCGCGGTGTGGGCGATGTCTGATGCCAAAATGTAATTGGTTTGAATTTGCATTGGGCTTGTGGCTGTGTGTGTGTGGGTGTCTGTGTGGGTGTCTGTGTGCTGTGTATAACAGTGCGTGTGAGTGTGTGGGTGGGTGGGTGAGTGGGTGAGTGGTTCGATGAGTGAGTGATTGATTTAAAAAAAGAAATACATTATTATTGCAATTTATTTGTTTGGAAACTTTTTGCTTAATGAAATCAAACATTTATGCATGAGAGAGACAGAAAGAGAAAGGAAGAGATAGAGAGAGAGAGAGCGAGAGCAATAGAGATAGAGAGAGAGAGAGAGCGCGCGCGCAGGCAAAAGCAGGTGCAAAGTTTGTCTTCTGTTCTCTTTTTTTTACAGTGTATTTGTGTGGCATGACTGTAGCTCTGTTTTGGGTTTTTATGACTGCGTGGAGTTTGGGCAAAGTTTTTCAGTTTCTTTTTTTTTTGTGCTTTTTTGGCAACTGTTCTACAGATAAGATTGTTGATAAAAAGGATACCTGCACTTCTTAGAGTTACGCTTCGGCTTATTGAACCACCAGTCGAATGTTTCGGACAGTGAGGAGGCGCTATGCGGACTCTTTGGATCATCCAAATCCTCCGCATCCTCCGTATCCGTATCGCACATTGACTTTTCTGTTGGCGATTGCAATGGCGACTGCTGTTGCTGCGACTGTTGCTGCTGCTGCTGCGCTGGCATTTGAAATTGACTGCTGCTGCTACGAAAGCTCAGCTTGTTATTGTTTATGCTGCAAGTGTTGTTATTTAGCTTTTTGCTATTAGAGCGCGACATGCTTTGCACCGAGCCGCTGCCCGTTGGCGCCGACGTCGAGAAATAGGCCGAGGAGCAGATCGTTGTGGCCGAGCTGGCCTTGGCATCAGCCACACCTGCTGGTGTCACGGCCGTTGCGCTGGCCGAGCTGCTGCCCGTGGCTATGGCCGCGACAGTGTTGATCGCACAGCGCGTGGCATTCAGCATCGAGGAAGCCGTCTGGGTGTAGCAGTCGTCGGCCATCAGTGTGCTCGCCGTGGCGCTGGCACTGGGCGGGGCGAAGACGCTGCTGCTGTTGCTGAGCAGCGCGCAGCACTCGTCGCAGGCACAACCCGGTGGCGGTATCACAAAGTCAAAATCACGCTCCGACTCATCGTGGGTTAGGGATAAGTTGTTCAGGCTGCCGCCGCTGGTGCCGCTCACCTGGCACGCCGAGCAGCTGGCTCTGGCTGATGTCGAGGCGGAGGCGGAGGCGTAGGCGGAGGCTGTGGCTGGGGCGTAGGCGGATGCTGAGGCGGAGGCGTTCGCTGCATGCATATTGGTAGTGGTAGTGGTAGTAGTAGTAGTAGCTGTTGTTGTTGTTGATTTGTTGTTGTTGGATTTACCCTTGAGATCCGTGGGCAGCTGCGGCACATACTGATGGTGGTGATTGTGGTGGTTGTGGTGGTTGTTATGGTAGTGTAGCGGATTGTTTTGGTGGTGCGTGTGCTGGTGTTTACGCTGATGGCGCAGGCTCAAATGCTTCAGACGCTGGTGGTGTCGACACGGCATGCTCTCGTCAGGTGGGCCAGGACCTTCAGCAGGTGACAGGAGCGAGCGAGTTGCAGTTGATATCAACATTTTCGGGTTTTATTTTCAGTTTTGTTTTGTTTCGTTTCGTTTTTTTCATTTTCGGTTTGGACAAAGTTTGTAAAAACAATAAACATTTTGGATCATGAACTTAAAAGCTATATATAGCATACAAATCGAGGTTGTCTTTCAAATAGGCCTATATCATATGTAGAGTCGAACAAAAATAACGAGTTATACCCTAAGTACCCAGATAATCGATTCCATTTTTGTTTTGTTCTTTTTTTATGAAACAAAAGCCAAAAAAAAAAACCAAAGTAAAACAAAAAATAAAAGTTATATATATATATATTTTACAATATATATATGAGAAATAAATTAAGAGATGAACTGAAATATCGAAAAATTAAAATAATTTGTTGATATATATTTATATTATATATATAAACATATATATATATATAATATATATATACAAACTCATATGTGTGGATAGGTAAACCAATATATAATTCCAAAATAAATTAATATATATATATAGATGCACTTAATTTCATGAACAACAGTGGAAAGAGAAATATTTATGCAAAACTTTTTCTCTCATTTTTCTTGATTTTTCTTTCAAAATTTTCTTTGCTTGGCGCAGAAATTTTAAACAATTTAAATCAAATTTTTGTTGCACAGTGTAAAAGCGTTATATTATTTTTGTTTTCAATGTGAATGCCTAATAAAAAGCGAGTTGAACATGTGAATGGTAAAACACTTACACAAGACACAAAGGCACACACACACATATATACATATATAGAGAGATACACAGTGAGAGATGAGAGATTTTTCATTGTTATACAAAATTTACAGTTTATTATTATTATAATTAGAAGAAGAGCATGATGGAGACGAGCGCACAGAAAAACAATTAATGCAAAAGAAAATAGACTCAAACAACACACACGCACACACATAGAGTAGCACAATACTAACTGTTATACGGTAAACCAATTTTGTTAACTCATATTTTTGTACATAAGACGCACGCACTTAAATTAAGTAAATCAAAGCAAATAAAAAATAAAAATTTTAATTAAAAATTTTGAAAAAGAAAAACTCTAAATTAAAAATAAAATTCGCGCTTCGTAGTTAGAGATATATATTTTTTATTAATGAATAAATTTATATTCAAATATATATGCGTTATAATATCTTCATTAAAAATTTATTGTTTTTATTAATTTTTTTTTTAGATTATATATTATATTTTACATCTTTGCAAAGTTAGAGAATTTGTTTGATTTTTTTAAGTGTATGATTTAAAAACTAATCTGAATCCAAATTTTTTTAAATAAAAAATTGTAAAAAAAAATAAAATAAAAAATAATAAATAGAATTTACAACAATATTTAAGTAATTTATGTAAAATATACAGTGTTTATTTATTTTTTTTTTTTAACAGCTCAGGGAGAGAGAGTTTTAGCGCTTAGTATATGTAGTATAACACTTTTTTTTGACGACCTATTTGCAAGTTGAGTGTGTGTGTGCTGGTGTGTGTATTCGTGTGTGTGTGTGTCTATATCTTTGTTGTTAACTATAGGTAAATATATATATATTCCAGATAGGTATTTGTATGTGAAGTGCATGTGGATTTGGGGTATAGTTATTTGAGGGGGGCAAATGTACAACAAACGCAACACAAAACAGGAACAGAACATTGCAGTCGGGCGCAACCGACTGCATGATACTCGTTCACGTTGCTCAAATTGCCTAAAATTCACTTGAATATGTAAAAATTGACATTTTTTAAAGATTATTGTAAGCTTCACTTATAGAGCAGGTCAATGTGATTTAGTTTCAAACTTTAGTTTGTGCTAACTCTGAAACTATAGCTGTTATAGTTTTTATTCCCGTTTTATATCAATTAGTGTCGAATTTATGGTAAATCTTAAGAGCTGAAATTCTAATTTTAATTCTATTTATATAACTGAGGAGGCTATGTTTTCCGTTTATCCATATAAACTGTATTTTTATATGTCTAGTCTATGCTAGCCTAGTATAGTATGAATATAAATTCCAACTTTTAAATCCGTTCTGATATAATTAAAAGCAAACTTAATCTGAAATATGTCTCTTACAAGAGCAGTACAGCAACCAGACGCATAAACGGACATTTCACAAAAACCGAGTATACTCTCTTTTCACTACGTGAACGAGTATAACAAACAACGCAAAATTCTCTTGACTTATTATATTTTTGTTTGTTTTTCATGTTTCAACTTTAGTTCCATTGTTGTTTACTAAATATATATAAAAAAAAAACATTTATCAACTTTATTTTTATAAACTTTTCTTAAATTTCAGATTTTATTTTTTGATGATTTGTGCGCATGAGTTTTAACATAAGAAAGAAAAACTTAAAAAAAAATTATAAATAAATAACAAAAGTTGAAGAAATTAAAAAAATATACTAAGAAATTAAAATATAAAAAATATATAATAAAAAATAAAACAAAAAACCTTTAAATCGTTTAGTTTTTAAATCAATTTTTATGGCTGAAAACCGTATATCGATATATATCGATATGTGTAAAAAAGGATTTGCTGAGGCTCTGTTAGTCAAATTGTCAGAAGACAGATACATATATAGATATACATATGCATATATATGTATATACATATATGTATATGGATAATACTCTCGTATCCTTTTTGTATTTAGCAAAATGTTGGCTGATACTCAAGTCGAACAGGCTATATATATATATGGATGTTTATATAAAAAAGAGGTATGTGTACTCAATGTATAAAACGGGCTTTAAACGTAGTTGTTGTTGTTGTTAGTAATAGAAGAGACAATATATACGACTAGATATTTCTTGATATATCTGAGCATTCCGTTTCACAAAAAAATTAGCTAGAAAAACATCTTAACTAAATAAAATAAACAATATTTATATAGAGTTGGTTCAGCTAAACTGTTAACTAAATCTAAGCTAAGCTAATATAGTTGACTATATATGTATATATAGATAGATATTACGACTAGCACTTACTGTTGTTGGCCAGCAAATTCTCATGCAGCTTATCGCGCTGATCCTCCAGCACCTCGCCCAGGTACATGGCCACCTTGCGGGTGATTTGCTCCACGTACGTATCCAATTTGCCCAGATCATCGGACAGGCCAACCAGCTGATCCAGTGTGCCCACCTGAAAGCAGGGTATACATTTATAGTATATTTAAATTATAGGGTATACCATATAGCTTACCTTCAAGTCGGGTATATGGAACTTGTAGTTACTGCACAGATTATGTTGCTTGCTGGTTAAGTTGTTCATCGTGTCGAAGGTTTGCTGGCACGTCTTGTCGCCAGGCGCAGAGATAATCCAGTATTCGGACATCATTTTGATAGCTGCAGGAGTATATATATACATTATAGATTATATATGTAGATATATCGTATGATGTATTCAATTTTATTTGGCTTATATAATGCCTGCACAATGCCTTAAAAATTCCTGTGCACACACAAAACGTGTTCATAAATAAATTCCATTATGTAATTTGAGTTGCTATCGATTTGATGTATATACATATATACAGATGTATAGATATAGCGTATTTATACTATATATATATAGCCACGTGTATATGGCCTTATAAAAGTCAAACAAACACTGGTTAAACACGCATTAAATTTTAATTATTGACCTCGAAGCGTGGGTCAGCTCAACATTTAGATGCGATCGACCCTCAATATGCAATTCATTGCCACAACACCCTCCTTGTGTGCATGTGTGTGTGTGTGACTGCATGTGTGTGTGTGTGTGACTGCAGGTTGTGCGCGTGTATATTACAGTGTTCCTTTTCATTCTTTTTTTTTCGGGGATGGCGTCGCCTGCTAGACAACAAAGCGCAGACGGTTGGCGCCAGGCAGACTTGTGTCCTGTATATCGAGTCGTCAACATGGCGTATACGCAATATGTGCGCATTGAATACAGTGAATGGTCGAATGGAAGAACAAGGGGTTCGATATTTAGCTTGATAATGCATTTGTTGTGCTGTATGTGTAGCTTAAATTTCATATTAAATGATATACCAAAGAAAATTATATATATTATATAATTATAGAGCACATTGCGTATACGCAACGTATATAGATTACAGTGAATGCTCATTTGAATAGATTTTGAGTTATTAAATTTGTCATTTTTGCTATTATATATATATAAATAATAATTATTATTATAACTGATATAATTTAATAAACAAATATTTTTATTTATTTCAGAAAATAAACTTAGCCTACATATGTATATAGTATTTTTGGTATTTTTTGGGTATATCAAGTTTAATAAAAAAAAAAATTACATCACAAACACATACAAATTCCAAGTATCTCATTACAGAATATTTAGATAATACTATACTTAAAAACAAGTTTTCTTCCCATTGAAAATATTTGATACATAATTAATCAAATAATTTTATTAACGATTATTCAGTTCAGTTAGATTGTACTCCACACGACAAACCGACATACCGCTTACACTGTATTATTTATTCTTATAATACCGACACCATTCGTTTTAGCGAGCATTCACTGTATGTTTGTTGACTACAACTTACGTTTCTAACACTGTTTGCGCTTCAACAATATAGTGAAGAACTGCTCAAATTCTAGGAGCTGCAGCTTTTTAGGCATATTTTCTATTTGTTTATCTTTTATCAGCCAATCTGATAAAGGAGAACTTAAATATCTGACAGATATTTGTGTATATGTGGGCCACGCGGTGCGACGTGCATGGCCCAGTAGACGAAAAATTGTGGAAAAATTCGTGCGCACTCGGCGAAGGTTCGATGTGAAATGAACGCTGGAAATGGCACTGGAGCTGGAGCTGAACGTCGCAGCTGACGCCGCTGTCGGCGTCGCAGTTGCTGCGGCTGGTGTTTGGCTGCCATATGGAATAACGCTTGCCACCGAAATTTTGTGTTGGTGCCGCTAAGGCGCAGCCACGAAGGAATCGATGACGAAGCGGCGACACGCAAACCGCCTTCTTCAATTTGGTAAGTGTCGTTGTTCGCTTTGTTGTTATTGTTCTCTTTGTTGTTGTTGTTGTTGTCGTTGTTGCTGTTGTTGCCCGCAGTAAGGTCAGTTTGCGTATGAGTAATCATCGCAGGAGATACAAATCTAACTTTGGTCAATTTCATTTCATAGTGGTAGTCACTATTATTACATAACTTCATTATGGCCTTCAAAGAGCAGCAAACAAAAAAAGAACAGAGCAGAGACAAGAACTATAGACATATGTTTGTGAGTATGTAAAAGTCAAACATCAGCGAATACCCTGTACTAATCCAAAGGGTCTGACGGTGATGTACGTTTAGGTGAGTTGATGAGAATCTCATAGAGAGACGCTCATAAGAATAGGCGTAGTAAGAATGAAAAATTATGAAAGAAATATAGGAATAGGAAGAATCGAAAAGGAAGAAAGTATCAAAGTAAAAGAGAGATAGAGTGAGAGAGAGAGAGAGAGAGAAAAGAGAAAAGAGAGAGAGAGACTAAGAGAAAGTTAGCGACCATCAAAATTAGAAAGAGGTGAATAAAACAAAAAAAACAAAAATAACAGATAAGGAGAGAAGCAGTACAAACAAGAAAAACAGGATATTTAAGTTTATATAAGTATTATTAAATAATAACATGAAAATCGAATAGAAAAGCGTTTTACATTCCACATAAAATAAGATTGTTTTCAAAAATATATTTCCAATTATAGACTGTTAGTCAGATAGAACCAATAGGCACTCTTACAGGGTATGTGAAAATAAACAAAATGACAACAAAATCGAGCGCTGACCATCCCCAATAATGACTACGGCCCCGCCATAACTAACCATGCTTATCATCAACCCCAACGGTAACAACAACAACAACAACAACAACAATAATAATAACAAGGACAACATTCAAGGCAGTGCATTGTCCTCAACCAGGAAACAAATGAGAGCCTGGCAACCGCTGGAAGTGGAAGCACCAACAACAACAACAACAACAACAACAACGCGGTGTCTATTTTTAGCACCAAAATCTAAATTGCTTTCGTACAAATCACTAAGTAGAGGCGCCTGGAAGGGGGCAGTTATGCTACCATATACATATACATACATATATAAATATGTATGTATGTGTATGTACATATGTACATACATGTATTCAATTCCATGTTTGCTCCGGGTCAAGCGTGACGCATTCAGCATATCATTCACATCGAGATTAATACTAATGCAAATTGCATTAAACAATAGTATTTTCATTTAGATCGAAGTGTTTCCCCAGCTAATTACACTAAACGAACTTAAAAAGGCCAAAGCAACTACATAAATTGGCAACACTGTTTGCCAGTTATAAACTCTAACTGTAAACAGGCGTAAATGATGTTGACATAAAAGAGCGAAGAGCGAAGAGCAAAGAGCAACAACAGCAGACGAGCGTGTCGCCAGTCAGACTGGCCAACGGCTGGCGCAAATGTAGTGGGTGGGAGAGAGGCAGAGAGAGAGTGAGGCGAATTGGGCTGGGGGAAGAAGCGTTCGGCTACAAAGGACGCGCCACACAGGAAATTGCAGCGTTCGCTGATGACGAAAACAAAAATAGCGACTAGAATAACTGTGATGATGTTAATGGCGGACACATACACACAGATATACATCTGTATATGTATGAGTGTGTGTGCACAGGCAGCGGGCGAGCGGGCAAATTAATTAATAATAATGTAAGCTGTCAGCCGGAGAAAGACAGAGAAAGAGGGAGAGAGAGTGAGAAAGGGAGGCCTGCTGTTAAGCCTTTAAAGTGTGTTAACCTAGCAGCTGTTTTTTAATTTTTTTTTTTAATTTTTTTTTTTTTTGTTTTTGGTCAGCTGCTGACATTTGTGTTTTATTGCCTAAGCAAAAAATGTGATACCGCAGAAGCGTGTTTGACTCTTCGTTTCAAATTTATAGCGGGTCAGACGCAGTCAAGGTCCTTGCGGCACGCAATATCACTATTTGGCGTAGTCCTTGTCCAAACAAACATAAAAAGTTGATGCATGTGTGGCCAGACAGCAGTGTGAAAGGAAACACGGAAGAATTCATAAATTTAATTAATAGTCATATGTTAAAATGTTTTTCTAAATTGAGCAGCTTGATATTTTGTTTACGCAGAGAGAGAGAGAGAAAGATGAGAGTAATGTAGAGGAGAGACCAGCATTCAGCAACAGAGCGAAAAGTTTGAAGAGTGTGAGAACGATAACGCACAGGGGCAACGATTCACCACAGCTTGACACAAACACACACACACACACACACAGCGGTGGTGAGTTCGCCGCACAGTCAGCTGTTCGTGACAGTCACATGACAGCTATTCGATCGATATTTTCATTTTCTCACGGGTTTTACAGCCCAAATAACCAAAACAACTAAACAATTGCTAACATATTTTACAAAATACAACAAATCCATAAGCCCGCCAATTTATTGTAATAACACAGGCAATAATAAACGGTGAGCATGGAGCGAGGCAACAGTATTTCAGGGTCAATTCTTTTGCACATATACACAATCATTTTTGATTTTGCCCTAGCAGAAAATCGACTTTTAAGCACTTGCAGAGTTTGCCATACTCCCATTACACTGTGCAACATTTGATAACAGGTCAGCAGACTTGTTATAACTTTTTTTCATGCGCGCAATTTGCTGCGTTGTCGCTTTGCACACGCACTAAAAGAAGTTACACTTACATTTTAAACGGCACTAATACACGTCAAAGTCGTTGTTGATTATTAAACACACAGTTTTTATTGTGCGCTGAAACTGTTTTTAATAAAAATCAAGCAACACAACCGCACCACCCACAATGTACGTACGAAACGGAGCACAAGACTCTGGTAGAAACTCAACACAAAAATGACAATTCACAATTTCGCATAAGATTCACGTGATAAGTGGCGATGACGATAGGTGTATATATCGATTGAAGCCAGGGTGCACACACTGCCGACGGAACAGCTGTTCGCTCCGACAGTCCGTGTGTGCACACTGCCCTTGTCGGTCTCTATGTAGGCGCCTATAAACTACGTGCCTAATTATTAAAAGTTTAGTTTAGTTAATCCTATTATTTGGCACAAATAAGTTGGCACTAGCATACCAAAATTTGTAAGTGAATGTTAATATTGAAAATTTAGTGTACACAGCCAAGGGACACTTTGTATATCTCAGTTATGAATTTCGAGCACAATTATTTGATAACTTAAAACCTTAAAAAATTTAGTCGAATAAAAAGAGGCCGTGTGTGGGTGTTTGTTATTAAACAACAGTAAGTCTAAATGTACGCTAAGGCAATAAGAGATAATCTGTGCTATATCCATATTTAAAAGCTGTTTCGGACTTCTCTTTGTTTGGCAGCTTTGGGACATTTCAAATTCAATTCATTTGTTTCATAATACAATTACACTGCACATAACAAAAGGCACACGTGCTCTATGTACGCCTTTGTAGCTGCAAAACCTCTTGCCTGCTGCTATGAATGTGCAAAAAAAAGTCAACGATGACTCAAGCCTTTCGGTAGAAAGAAAAAAATAGGCGAATGATTTGTGTACACAAACGGATGCGCAACAATTCCCAAATTCCATTCCCCTTCCAGTGAGCAGCACTTTCCAATTAGTCTGTTTACACTCATCTCCAGTGGCGGTTGCTATTAATAAACCAAGACAATTGAATGCGCCGCTTCCTCATTGCGTAAACAGCACAACGTTTGCATTGCATTTCCATAACATTGAACTCTAACACCGACACTTAATGGAAATGGAACACGGAACACATACATATACAACGAAGCTCGTACGATAAGCCTTTATCCATTGACCGACAGTCGCCGGCTTTCATCAACTGGTGGCTTATCAGAGCGCGACCAATCGTTCGATCACCGCGTTTGATCTTATCTCAACTCAGTTCGTAGTCCAATTACCAATAAATTATCTATTACAGGGTATTAAGCTAGTGCAGCACTGCCCACCTGACAGCTCTCTTGTTTAGCAAAGCATTTGACATTGGCTTACAAAGCTCTGCGCTCTTTGCTCTTTGCATATGCTTGCTGCCAGCGTCACTGCCGCTGTCGACGTTTGCGTATTTCCAATGATCACTCGCTGCTGCTGTTGCTGCTCTTCTTGGCGCTGTTCAGTCTGCAAAGAGATTCGCTCGAGTGTGCAACGCGCTGCGCACGCAAACAACAAAGTTTCGACAACAACAAAATAAAACGTTAAAAGTGAAAACGGACAAAATCGAAAAAGAAAAAATCAAAGCTATTTCGGTATTCGAACATTTGTGACAGGTGCTAACAGTAACGGTAAACCTGGCACAATTCGCCGCTCATTATCAGTTATACAATATTAACCGTTAGGCTGCGACCCACATTGGGTTCCAATCAGTCAGAAAACACAACTTGACCCAGCCCCAAAAAAAAAAAAAAAATGAACTGGAATCAGGAAAAAGAGAATACAAAAACTGGAGTTATTTTTTTCTGTGTTGTTTTAGCACATACAATCGAGACTTTTGTGGTGCTAACAAATATTTAGCAGGAATTTTTGTATATTTATTTATTTATTTTTTTTTTTTTACATTTGTATGTATTTGATATTTACCAATTTCATTTAGAATGAAATTTTATTATAGATACGGATTTCATATTGATTCGTAGTTAGTTTTGAAATATAATTTTTAATATATAAAAATACATATATGTACATATATTTATAAATCAAATATAGTACAATATGTGAATTTACCAGTATATGTAAAGGAAACTCAATTATTATTAAATTATTTTTATTGAAGATTTCATTTAGATATTTTTAAAAATATTAATTTTTTAAAATAATTCTTTTTCGTTCAATAAAAAAAAATTTTAATTTCGTAACTAAAAAAAAATTTAATATTTAAAAAATAAAATAGAAAAAATTAAAGAAATTTTTAAATTTATTAAAAATAAATAAAAATAATATATGATATAAAAATAAAATAAAATAAAAATAAAATATGACAATTATTATATTATAAAAAAATAAAAAAAAATTTAAAAAATTAAAAACATGTAGCTATATAAATATATTATAGATTAGTGTACTATACTATATTTATTTAGCTATATTTTTTTTTACATTTTTTTTGTATTTGATATGTATATTATTTATTAATTTTTTTTATTAATTTTCCATTCTATTCCGTATAAATATCTATATATACATTAGAGAGCTTATTCTAATCTAAATCTAATTCTTAGTCATATTTTTGTATAGATATATTTGTATAGATATATTTGAACATATCTGGTATATATAATATATATATAAACTATCTCAGCGAGAAAATACTTCACAAGTTAGGCAAAGGTAATAAACTCTTAATCTAGATCGTCTGCAATTAATTCGAATTCAACAAATTTTTACTATAATTTTAATGTTAGGGTTGGGCCTGTTTAGCTTAGTTGTTGTTGTTGTTGTTGTTGCTGCTTCTGCCTCAGCTGCTGACGCTGCTTCTGCCGCTGTTGCTGTTGTTGGCAGAGTTCTCTTTAAAGTAAGGTTTGACTGCTTGGAGAAAGTTTCTTCGCCGTGAATTTTAGTGCTTCTGATGGTTGTTGTTGTTGTTGTTGTTGTTGTTGTTGTTGTTATTTTTTGCTGCTAGTTTCTTTAGGTATAATGCTCGTCTTTACCCCTCGCCCCCTCCCGCTCGCACACACACACACTGTTGCGTGTCTGAAAAGCTCAACGCAGCGAAAACGAAATCGGAACCAATGGGCTCCATGGTCGCAGCAACGCCGCTGTCGACGTCGGCTGCGCTGCGTTGCTGTTTGCTCTTGCTCTGGCGGCGGCACACGGTCAGAGCAGCTCGAGCGTGCAACAGGTGGCGCTCATGTGCGGCGTCGGTTGTTGTTGATTTAAAAGCGTTTTACCCCAGCCCAAGCAATTTGTTCAGGTATTACAAGCAATATGCATAACTTAAAGACGATTTCTGATTTTCTGATTGCGCAGAATATCAAGAGGTGAAAGTTGCGATGGGCACAGCGTGGCACTTACAGCAAAATTTACAAATTTATAAATTTGTATAGCTAACTCTCCTCATACATCTCTTTGCAGCGCTCAGGACTGTACAGGACTCTCTTCCATCAGCCAACGACCAAGTAGAAATAAAGTTAAGCCATGTCAAGCAATTGGCCCGAAAATGTTGGAATACGCGCCATTGAAGTGCTCTTCCCCTCGCAATATGTGGACCAAACGGAATTGGAACAGTTCGATGGCGCCTCCGCTGGCAAGTACACAATCGGTCTGGGCCAGGCGAAAATGGGCTTCTGTTCGGATCGCGAGGATGTCAATTCACTGTGCCTAACGGTTGTCACGCGTCTGCTGGAACGCCACCATATCAAGCACCAGGACATTGGCAGGCTGGAGGTGGGCACCGAAACGATAGTCGATAAATCGAAATCGGTGAAATCGGTGCTGATGCAATTGTTTGCCGCGAGTGGCAACACCGACATCGAAGGTATCGATACCACAAACGCCTGCTACGGCGGCACTGCAGCTCTCTTCAATGCCTTAAATTGGATCGAGTCGTCCAGCTGGGATGGACGCTATGCGCTAGCCGTGTGCGCCGACATTGCCGTCTACGCCAAGGGCGCCGCCCGTCCCACAGGCGGCGCCGGCGCCATTGCCATGCTGGTGGGACCAAACGCGCCACTGATCCTCGAGCGTGGCCTCCGTGCCACCCACATGGAGCACGCCTACGACTTTTACAAGCCCGACCTGAGCTCCGAGTACCCGACAGTCGACGGCAAACTTTCCATACAGTGTTACCTCTCCGCACTGGACACCTGCTATCGGCTCTACCGCAAGAAGTTCGAGAAGCAGCAGCCCCAGCAGCAGCCCGTCGGTCTGCAGACCTTTGACGCGATCCTCTTCCATACGCCCTTCTGCAAGCTCGTGCAGAAGTCGGTGGGTCGCCTGTGTTTCAATGACTTTCTGCTGAGCAGCGCAGCGGAGCGCGCCCAGAAGTTTCCCGGCCTGGAGCGCTTCAATGACGCCACACTGGAGGGCAGCTACTTCGACCGAGATGTGGAGAAGGCGTTTCTCACCCAGTCGGCGGAGCTGTTCGCCGCCAAGACCAAGAAGTCCCTGCTGCTGGCTAACCAGGTGGGCAACATGTACACGCCGAGCGTCTACTCAGGTCTGGTCTCGCTGCTGATCAGCGAGCCGGCGGCCCAGCTGGTGGGCAAGCGCATTGGCGTCTTCTCCTACGGCTCCGGCCTGGCTGCCTCGATGTACTCCATTAAAGTGACCGAGGATGCGGCCACGTTTGAGAAGTTTGTCGCGCAGCTGGATTACGTCTTGCCGCTGCTCAACTCCCGGGAGAAGGTGGCCCCGGAACAGTTCTCCGAGCTGATGGAGGTGAGGGAGAAGAACAACCATGCAGCGCCTTATACGCCCACGGGCAGCATCAGTGCTCTCTTCCCGGGCACCTACTACCTGAAAGACGTGGATGCACTGCATCGACGCAGCTACGAGCGCACGCCCAACAACAACCTGACCAACGGAGTGCATTAGCCAAAGCAGGAGGAGCACCAGCAGCAGCAACAGCAGCAACTGAAACTTAACTTGACAATAATCCTCAACTACTGTTTAAATCTAGCTGCTATATACTAACTATATATACGTCTATATAAATCGGTTGTACATTTGGATTCCTTTCATTAACATTTAGCAACTTATTTCTCTTTCGGTGAATACGGTCGTACCTATCTAATGCAATATTAATTACCTACTTTTAATTCTATCTATGGCCTGGCTTATAACATTCTCACAAAGTCCGCTCTTATTTATATCATGCTCGAACCTCTATTATCTATTATCTTTATATCGATTTGCATCAAAATGCCTAAAGCGAAACACAAAATGTACACTAAACAAAAAAAAAAAAAAAGGAAATACATTTCAAATCGTATTTATACAAATTTTATGCATAGCCTAAAGCATATTCTAAACAATTTGTAAAGTGCAAATAAACAACAAATTCAATACAAATCAAATTGTTTTTTACTTGAATTGAAAATTAACTGTTATATATTCGATGGATATGTGGATATAGCTGCTCCAAGTCCTTACACCGCCGTAAATTTGTAGAAGTTGACGCCTGAAATGAAATAGAAACAAATTAGAATTTGATTTGATTGAAAACTAGCTAAACTTTGGAGTTGTATAAGAGTTGGGTATAAGTTTGAAAGAAGAGTTGTATAAGAGATTTTAAAAGAGACTCATATAATAGATGTGTGAAAGCAAGTTGTAGCAATGATTGTTGTAGGATTGTATAAGAGATTTGTAAAGGTTGTAGAAGGCTTTTCTAAAGATGGTATAAAAGATTTCCAAAAATTGTAAAAGAGATTACTATAGGTTTTATAAGAGATTACTAAAGGTTGTATAAGAGATTACTAAAAGTTGTATAAGAGATTACTAAAGATTGTGACGATTTCTTAATATGTGAAGGTTCTAAAGATTGTAAGAATATCTTATTTATAATTTATCTGAATATCTTAGACAAAATGTTTGATTGTAGAGGTGTATGAGATATTTGGAAAGCGATTTATATAGATACAGATTTGTAAGCGAAAGTTGTATGAGAATTGAAAAAGTATAGTATAAGAGTTAACTAAAGATTGTAAGAGAAATGTTTATAATAGAATTGAAAAAGTGAGCTATAAAGTGGAGAGTGGTAAAAAATACTATTAAAAAATCTGAAAGATTTTAATAGATAGCCTAAACTATCTACACTTCACTTTGAGTTCACTTTATATATAGTTTAAATAAAGAAAATATATATTGAGAATAATTACCATTAGGTATGACGCGTGTTTTGAATTGACTTTCCTTGCGGAAGACGCCCAATTTGTTCTTTCCATCAAACAAGTCCTGAAAGCAAGAAAAAGATATAAATAAAGTTAGGGTTTTTAATATGCAGCATGACTTACCTGAACGCTGTAGCCATTATCATTGAATAGCGAGAGCTAGAGGGGAATATAGTAATAAATATAATATAAAATATATAAATGAAATCATTAAATATCAAGTCTACCTCCTTGAGCGAAAATGTTATGGGATAAGGAGCGCCGTCCACGCGGCGACTAACAAATGCCACGGCATAAGAGTATTCTCCATTGACCTTAGGTTCGATTGGACGACGCCAGACCTGCAGAACAGAATGAAGGGATATAGTCAAATATTCAGATATATATTAATCCTTGAAGTTACCTCAATATTTTGCTTCACAAGCAATCGTTTGCCCTGTATGCCCAGAGCATCCTGATTGACAGCAATCACGTCGCTGCATTAGTAAAACAGATATATAAATATAGTATAATGATCTATATAAGTTGACCAACCGATTTTGCAATAGCTCCTTGATCTCAGGTCGCACCTTGGCCAAGTCATTGGACATTATCAAAGGCGCCGCCAGCACAGCCCAAATGGCCATTTGCAGCTTGCTCTGGTCGTAGCTCAGGCCATAATTGCCCAAAATCAACATGTCCGGATCGTTCCAATGACCTGGTCCGGCATGGGGCTGCATGCTGTCCTGATTCTTGCCGAAGTAATCAACGATCTGCATAACAGACTCAAATGAGTCCTCGATGTCATCCCAGTTGCGCCACAGATTGCAATGGCGCTTCAATGACTCAAAGGCAGGCATTTCCCCCAGCTCCGATTGATAGGCGGGCCTGCACATAAGCACAGTTAATAATCGAAATAATATATATACTTATATATGAATACCAGCTGCAGGAATAGACCATGGGTCTGCCCGTTGAATTGAGCAGCCGTCCGAACTCTGGATAGCCCGCGGCCATGTCGCTAACATTCGCATAGCAGCCATCGAGTTTCACATAGTCCACATCCCAATTGGCAAAGGTCTCAGCATCGAGGGCCATGTGGTTGATCACACCTGGGTAGCCGGCACAGGTGTTGGTGCCAAAGTCCTGATACAGTCCAAACTTGAGTCCTATGGCGTGTATCTACCAAATGTAAAGGATTAGATAGGATTGGAGATGGATTTGGTTGACCTACATGATCAGCCAGCACGTTGAGGCCTCGGGGAAAACGTTTGCGATCCGGCACGAGCTTGTTTGTCCTGTTATCCCGATCCTTCTCCAGCCAGCAGTCGTCTATGATGACATATTCATAGCCCACATCAGCATAACCCTCGGCGACAAGGAGATCGGCGTTGCGTCTGAACAATTTCTCGCTATGAGAGGAAAAGAAGAGTTATTGTGTAGTGGAATCCTTCATTCAGCTGCACCTTACCTTATGCACTCATCGGGATACGAATCGCAATCGGTGATGCAGCGAAAGCGCTGCCAAGACATCCAGCCCATGGGTGGCCTGCCAATAATAAATCCACAATCAGACACTCAATCTCAAATCAATCAACCGCGACTTACGTCAAAGCCAATCCATTGTCGAGTGCTGAGCCGCCGCGGAGTAACTGCATCAACAGCAGCAGCAGTAGCGGAATGTTCCTCAGGTCAAACATACTTCAACGAGCGCAGTGCAGGCAATGCGTCCTTTCCAGCCCACAATAACGGTTTTATAGCTGTCTATCCACAGATAACTGTTGTTTGCGCAAATAAATAAACTTGGCTGACAAGCGATAATTGTTAACCGTAATTGAAGAGCAGTCGAGTACACAACTTGAACTGAGCATTCGAGTAGTTCGCACAGCAGGCAGGCACAGTTGTTGTTGCTTATCAGCAGCTGCAAGTTCAGGCGCTCAAGCGTTGCAGGTTATCTACTGTTAGCCCCTGGCTGTTACACACGCCAACAAAGAGTTGAGCAATAATTAGTGCATTGTCTAAAAAAAGGGAATATATTAGACTACTATGCCACACGGCAATAAATATTCAATAGTTAAAATTAAAAAACGGAAGTTTAATTATCAATCACTTAATTTTGTCGCACAATGTACTTATGCTTTCGCCACATACAATTGCATGCACAAATAACTGTTTTAAACATCATGGCTGCCGGCTTCCAATGGACTCTCGAGTGCTTTTAATTAAAAAAAAAAAGAAGAAAAAAAAGTAACTGTCTAAATATTCTTGACCCAAATGGTATTTATCAGACACTTATAGATAAAAAGAACATACTGACAAATCAAAACAAAATTCAATTAGGCATAGCACGGCAATTTATCTAGTCTACTATTGTGAAATATTGTACAATACCGTTTTCAATTTGGCTTAATGAGTCGGAATCCGCGCGGGCGGTTCAATCTGCGAGCGAGATTTGTTATTGTTAATTGTTATTAAAAAATACCAAAACGCCTGAGATGTGTGTTTACAGCCACATTTGTTATCGATAAGTTGTGAAGTAATCGCTGCGATTTACGTATGCATCGTGCGTAAAATTAAATTAACTTCTATTACAATTTGTATATTCAACGTAACGTAAAATGGCATTCCAACTGCCTGTAACAACAACAACAGCCAGCGCGCCAACCTTTTCGTTTGGCCTTAGCACTGCAGCGCCTGCAGCTGCTGGCACTGCCGGCGCCGCAGTTCCCGCCAAACCCACATTTGGCTTTGGTGCACCAGCAGCGGCTACAAATATTGGCGGTGGCGACGCAGATGGTGCAAAGGCGGCGGCAGCACCTCCACCATTCGGTGGCTTTGGCTTGGCGGCCACACAGGCAGCGCCAGCTTTGTCGAATCCATTGACGGGTTTGGGTGCTGGACTGGGCGGCACTGCTGCAGCTCCAGCAGCTGCGGCGTCTACAGCAGCACCCGCAGCTGCAGCGGCTCCAACTTTCGGATTCCTTGGCCAACCAGCAGCTGCAGCAGCCCCAACAACTACAACAGCAGCTGCAGCGGCGGCAACCACAGCGAATCCCCTTGGCGGCGGCTTGTCCCTGGGCCTAGGAACTGCACCGAAAACTACCTCGGCTTTAGCACCGGCAGCTACATCTGTTGCTCAACAGGCCAGTACAGCGCCACTTGGAGCTGCACCTGCAACTGCGACTGCCGCAACAGCTGGCGGCACCTTTGCCAACCTGTCCACGGCAACAAAGACCACGGACTCCGCCTCCGTTGTAAATGCTACGCAGTTGTCCTATCACCAGCTGGAGGAGCACATCAACAAATGGACCCTGGAGTTCGAGGAGCAGGAGAAAGTATTCACGGAGCAGGCGACGCAAATAAATGCCTGGGACAAGCTGCTCATTGGCAACAACCAGAAGATCATTGAGCTCAACGATGCAGTGCAGAAGGTGAAGAACGACCAGCAGGTGCTCGACCAGGAGCTAGAGTTCATAGCCACACAGCACAAGGAGCTGGAGGAGAGTCTCGGTCCGCTGGAGAAGGAATTCACCAGTTTGCCACGCGTCGACCAGGAGCGCAGTCAAACCTATCTGATGGTCGAGAATCTCGACACGCAGCTAAAGCAAATGTCCGAGGACCTGAAAGAGGTGATCGACAATCTCAACGAGGCGAACAAGGGACAGGACAGCACAGATCCCATCATACAGATTGGCAAGATCCTGAATGCGCACATGAACTCGCTGCAATGGATCGAGTCACAGTCGACGCACATAAGCAAGAAACTGGCTGATATCGGAAAAATCCACGAGACTCAGAAGCGAGACATCTTCAGGGCTCCATATTGAGGGATGTACAAATAGATCATTTTTTAATAAAAATAAAAGTTAATATTAAAAAATTTGTTGTAAAGGAAATGAGAGAAACATTGTTAATCTAGAGATTCTCGAGATCTCTAGACGTAACTGTGGCAGTTTAAGAACACATCCTTATCAATTATCATTAATCATTTTATTATACAAAAAAGAATTGTAAATTTAAGAACTATCATAGGATATATGTATGTACATCCCATCCGGTCAGTAGTTCTTGAAGTGCTTAAGTCTAAATAGCGGCGCCTTTTTGCCGTTGGTGCCCAGCGCCAGGTAAGCGCTGCTTGGCGAGAAGGCCATCGTGTTGATGTAGCCCACGGAGTCGGTCTGCTCCGGGAAGTTGGCGTAGACCGTGGCGCTGGGAAAGTGCGCCAGCTTCACGGCATTCGCCACCTGGCGCGAGCTCATGGCCAGCAGCTCCGACGTGTGATTGAACTGCAGATCCGTGATGGCTGTGCGCAGATTCATGAAGCGTTTCTCCGGCTGCGGCGTCGTCGACTTGTAGATGCTCTCGTAGTCATAGACATTGACCACGCCCTCGTTGCTGCCCGTTGCGAGGAGGCGTTGGCTGGGCGCCAGTTGCATCGATCTGCCATTGACGCAGCCGTCGTCAATGAATGTGTGCTCGATGCAGTTCTGCCGCAGCGAGAGCACATTCACATTGCAGCCGGAGCTGCTGCAGATCAGCCGCTTAGAGTCTGCCGTGAAGCACATGCCACGCACCTGACCCTCCTGCTTGAAGCTGTGGAGCAGCTCGTTCGTGTGGCTGGTCAGCAAGTAGATGGCTCCGAATTGGCCAGCTGTGGCTATGTACTTGCCGCAGGGCGAGACCTCGAAGCGACGCAAGTGGGTCATCTTGCCGGGCAGTTTCAGCTTGCTCTCCCTGGCCTCCAGCAGATCGTAGGCGTAGTAGAAGGGCCGTATGGAACCAAAGTACGCCTTCGTGCCGCACGGCGCGATGCGTGCGCAGGTGAGCGGGAATTGTCTGAAGCGTATGCTGTGCAGCTTCTCATTTTTCTGCCCGTCCACGCTATACAGATTGGCCAGACAGCTCTCGCCAGTCACCAAGGCCGCTGTGCTGCTCGGATGGAACTGGACGCTGGTGATGACGCCTTCGCTGTAGGTGGCGCGATTCAAGTCTCGCGTCCGTTTGAATTGCAACGTTTTTGGCTGCAGCTCTCTTGACTTGGCTTTGCGATTGATAAAGCCTACGGTTTTAAGCAGCGGCTCCTCCTCCTCCGAGTCGGAGTCGTCGCTGTTCTTCTCCCTTCGCTCCAGCGCTGCCCACTTGGGCTGGCTGATGACGCGTTGGAAGCGCGCTGTTAGGTATTCCTTGTAAGATTTGTCTTTGCGCAAGTGCGTCAACGGGCCGGTGTGCCGGGTGCGTCGCTTCACCTCGCCCACTTCAATATCCTCGTCATCGGAGTCTGTCCATGCAGGCTTCCGTTTCTTTGCTGCTTCTTCGGGTTTCTCCTCATCCTCATCAGCTGATAATTTGCTCACGCTATCACGTTTGCTGCGTTTTTTGCCCACTGACTTGGCCAAGTTGGTGAGAAACGCTTGCTTATCGCCGAATATCAACTTTTCCGTGGGCACCTCCACATAGGCCGCCTCCTCTTTGTCTCTCTTTGTTTTAGACGAACCAGTGTGCTGCGCTTTATCGTCATGCTTGGCATATATGGCCATCAGCTCTTTCAGGTCCTCCAAGCCATCGCTAGACTCTGCGTCACTCATTTTCACTAGCTAGGCAAATTGATTACACCTTTCTTTTGCAATTTGCGTTTAATCTCAATCGTGCCACACAGAAATATTTTTATTCGCACGTGTGGTCTGAACCAGGGCTGGTTCTCATGTATAAATAACATATCGGTGCGCGTATGACGATGGCACAAAGTGCAAGTGCAGTTATCGCTGGGTGGGACAAATCGATACATTTTTATAACTTATCGGAATTCAAAAGTGTGCTTAAAAATACTAGCTCATTATTTGAAAGAAGGTAATTTGTGATAATTTAAACTGTAGGTATTTTATACCGATAGTGCATGCTTAGCGATAAATACAATGCAATTGCTATTATCAAATTTCAAAATGTACATTAACGGTAATGGTATTCAATATCAAACATCAATTAACATATTCAAACAAAGGTAACTCTGCTGTTTCAGCTCTTGATATATTGTTCTTGCTGTGATCGGGACTTGCAGGCTTGGTGGCTCGGCGGCGACAGCGTGCCCGTAAGTACAAGCCGTGAATAAAGCGCAGCAGCTTAATGATGTCCAGCAAAACATTGAAGATTATAACGTAGCCCATTTGCACCAGACCCATGACACTAATGCCCACAAACAAGGCCAAAGCACCGCCAAAAGAGACTGCAGAAGTACATATTTAGTCTTACAATATTAGTTAGTAATGAATATACCTCACCTATAAGATCCTCAAAGCTAAAGACGACATCGCGTCGAAAGCGTACCTTGGGTGGTATCAAGTCCCAGCGAAAACTGGATGTTGCCATGTCTATGCCCGCCGTCTCCTCATTGCCCTTCATGCCCCACGAGCTCTTCTTGACCGTCTGCATGGTATATTCGATTTCCGTGCAAGTCGAGGGACATTTACAAATATGCAACGCCCAAATGGGCCACTTGAAATCCAAAAGGCATTCAAATCCAGCCGGATTACAAGTGGTTCCTTGGACAAACGGATAGAAGAAGGGCACACAGTTGCACATTTCCAATGCCATGATGGCACGACAGCGCGCCAGGCATAAGGATTTGCTGTAGACCTAAAGGGAATACAAAAATTCTGTGTGTATTTGAAGATCAGATTGATGGAGAAGTAGACATGCTTTAAGATTAGAAGTTTCCTCATCATTGAAGACGCATTTGCGCTGCTCAACGCTTAGTTCCCGGAGATTATTCGAGGCGCTGGTTGGGAGTAGAGTAATGTAGGTATATAAAGATTCTTTCTGAAATTTAGAATGATAAGGCATGCCTTACACTGTCTCCAAGACCTTAAAGGACGCTGTTATCTCATCGGATTTTTGTAGTGTAATAATGTTGGCCTCCGAGGCGGATATTTCGTATGGCGAGTGAACATCCAGCTGCAGTAGAAGATTTAATTAATTGTTCAGATATACTATATATGTATATATACTAACCACTCCCGTGCTCTCGTATAGATCCATGCGTATATAGCATTGCTGCTTGCCAAACTGGCAGTTGAGCGGCTTCGGTATTTGCTCAAAGTCCACATCTCTGCAAGGATTAAAGGAGAGTTAACAGTTTGAAAATATATATATAGATATCTTCCACTCACTTCTTGCCCAGCATGCGGGACATGGGTGAATTGATGGCGTAGCAGGAGCCACGCTCCGTCATCACCATCTCGACGTGCACCTCAAAGTCGGCATCAAAGCTGCTAATGACCTGCTCGAAGGGACGATTTATGGTCTGTATGATCTCGTAGAGATCCACCTGATCGAAGCGCTCATCGCTGGCGAATTTCGCGAGCTCAGCATAGTTGCTGGCCGTGGCGTTAACCACGGCATATAGAAAGTCCATGATATAAAAGTAATCCTCATCGATGATGGACACGTTCCACACATCCTGTATCAGCTCGTTGGCCTTGAAGGAGTCAATGTGATCATAGTAGCACAAGGTGACAGCTGGCAGCGAGCCATTCCAGCCACGATAGTCCCGATCCACCGAGATGACCGTGGGCGAGTTGACGTACCTAGCTATCTGCAGCTCGCTGAGCATGTAGACGGCAAAGACGCTGCCCACCAGGACCAGCAGCCAGAGCAGCCTGCAAGCAAAAGGATGGGATGAGTGAAAGAGAGGAGGAAGCAGCTCAATCGATAACAAACCGTTCAGCTATATGCAGTCGACGATTCACTGTCAGTCGTATGGCCAGCAAACTGGTCTCGGCGCCCGCCTGTGCGGCCACATCGCGTAGCCTCCCGCTGACAGCGCGAATCACCCAGAGCAACAGCCAGCCAAGGGCCGTTAGCCAATTCCTTGTCCAGGCGGCGCAGCGCCTCAGCTGCAGCTGCACACGCGAAGGCATCCCGCCCAGAAATGAAACAGCAAAGATCCAGCTCTCTTCACTTTATTGTGTAATTATCAATCAGACAAAACCCTTTAGCGATTTATTGCCCAAATCGATTTGAATCAGGAATATGACAATGGCCAGCAACGCGCTGATGAACTGTCAGCGAGAACAAAGGCAGAAAAATTTATTTTTTTATGATGTTTTTGATTGATAATGGCGACGGCACTTACCCCGCCCAGTGCGAGGGTGTCCAGCTCGATGCAGAGCGCCAGGGGTTGATTGTAGTTCGACTGGAGCTGGAGTAGGAAGCGATTAATGGAACGCTCCAAGCGCGCGTCGCTCGCGTCCAGCTGATTGAGCAGCAGGCGTAGCTGGCATTTCTATAAATGAAATGAAATCATATCAGCTAAGGGGTTAATTGTTAACGGGACCCGCTCACACCTGCTCTAGGATACGCTCATTAGCGCGCAGCACGAACCAGGTGCGGGAGCCGTGCAGCAGCACCCACAGCGTGCGATAGCAATAGAGCACCCAGTCGCTCCACTGGGCCAGCTCCAGCAGGCGGAACGTGTTGAAGGTCTCGTAGGAGAAGCTCAGCAGCGAGTTGCCGAAGCTGACGAGCAGAGCGAACTCAAACCTGTCCAAGAGCTCGGACTGAATGCCATCCAGGGCGACGCTAGTCTGACGCAGCTGCTCCAACTGCTGCTCAATGGCGGCTGGACGCTGCTGCAGCTCCGCCAGGCGCCGGTTGAGCTCCACATAAAACAAGCAGAGTAAACGATGAGCCAGGATATACTGCAGCAGGCCGAAGTTGATCATGGCGCTGGGCAGTTGATGGGCGCAGTTGCTGGCGATGCTGAGCAGCAGATCGAAGTTGAGCCAGGCGCAGTCCACCAGCGTGCAAATCGTGTGAAAGACAAGCATGAGGAGGAACAGCTTCAATATGGGTTTGCGTAATCCTCGCTCGAGCGGAGGAGCTCCATCTGCGTCCACAAACAGCTGCGCCTTAACCTGCTCCAGCTTCAGCCAGAGGCGTCTGTAGAAATATTCGCTGCGATAAATGCGCAACGAAAAGAGCGCTGTGAGCAACATGTTCGCTGGATACTCGGCGAAATAGAAGAGCTTCTGTATGGTCAGGACCTGCTTGTAGAACTTCATGGTGAGCAGGCGGTGCACCGTGAAGTACCAGACACAGCCCAAGAGCAGCAAAGACCAGACCAGATGGGGATACTTGAACTGCTCGCTGGGTGGCGAGACGCCCAGACAGCGGGCGCAAAAGAAGAGCAGATGGAGCCAACTGTTCATGCCTGGGCCAACAGAGGAACTGAATGCTAAATTAGAAAAGGGAACATCATTAAGAGAAGTTTGATTAATGTGTTCCTGTCAGGATGTTAATGAGGAATAATGAGGAATTGAAAAGCGTGAAGAGCCTCCAATGTGTCAAACGGAATGCTGAAGCTCAAGCGCAAAGGACGTCGCATAGCGGCCTGGACACAGCTAGAGCAGGGATTAGCTAGAAAGCAGCCAAGGTTTGTTCGTATACAACATATTACTGATGCTCCACTGACAGCTCCTCCCGCTTAGCAATTGGAATCTCACTCAGCAGCTGTACAAATCGAATGCAGAGCAACTGCATCAGGAGCTGCGCTTCCTGTTGATTATCTGCGTGGTGTCCGGCAGCGCACCCTTTGCCGTCTTGCCACACTGCTCCAGTCGTATCCATGACGTCGTGCAGCACTGCTGGCTGTTCCTGCTCTACATTTGGCTCTGCTTCCTCGCCTACTTGGAGATGAGCGACAGCAGCGGCGATCTGAACAATCTGGAGAGAAACTTTTACATATTTGAGTCGATCACGTATCTCATGCACCTACCCTGCATCATGATCAGCAGCCTGAGCTGGAAGCGACGCATTGGCCAGGTGTTCGACACCATTGGCAAGTTCGACCTGGCTAGTGGATATATCGTGAAGCGCAAGAGGATTCGTCGCTTCGTGCACTTTCAACTCTTCCTGCTGCTCGTCTTCTTGAGCTGCACCATTCCAATTGTGTTCTTTAACAGCGCTGAAACCTTCTGGAACTCGTTCTGCAATTGGCACACCTATGTCGTGCCCAACACCTTGACGAGCTTCTCCTTCGTGCTCTACTACACCTTGATGGAGGGCATATGTCGTCGTCTAAAGCGCTTGGTCAATGCTCTGCACAAGGAGCTGGAGCGTGGAACTTGCACGCGACGTGCCAGACTCCAGGAGCTGCGCTGGCAACACCGAAATCTTCTGCATTTCACCAAGATTCTCAATCAAACTTTTGGGCTCTCGATTTTGCTGCTCTACGCGAGCTCTTTGATCAATTTCAATACGAATCTGTTTCTCTTCTACAAGGCCATTGAGAGCTCCAGTGATGCACGCTGGAACTGGTGGGCGTACAATAATCTTTTCCTTCTTATGCACACGAGCAAAATGTTTTATATTCTTTATTTTAATCATAACGTTCAGCGGGAGGTAAGGTGTTGTAAAATACACATATATATACGAAAATTATCCAACTGTTAACTTTCCAGCAAAGTAACTGCTTAACGTTGTTGAACACTGTTCAAAGCACTAGCGAAGATTTGATGGAGACCGTAAATCACTTTGTATTGCAGTTGCAGGACAATGTACGTGCGCATGTAGCTTGCGATCTCTTTGAGTTGGACTATAAACTTATACCTGCGGTATGTGAACGCTAATCTCACTGATTGTCTTATTTTATGTTTACATACATTCCAGCTGCTAATGATCACCGCCAATTTATTTATATTCCTGCTGCAATACGATGTAACGTTTCAAGCACTGGCTCATGCTAACGACGACAGTCCAAAAATATAAAACTACGCGCGTTATACTTATCGATATCTGTGGATTGTTTGGCTATTGCAGCCCTAGCCCTAGTTGATAAACTAACTTTTGAATTGCGTTAGTTTTAATTCAATAAAAACTAGGTTCACTGAATACCTAACAATGTATATATATTTTTTAGCTACATAACTTCAATAACATAATGGTGCCATATAATGAAGTTCAGCCTATCGATATATTTTTATCTTTTCAAATATCGTGTTTGCTGCAGCCCTGGTAAACACCTGCGCTGCGCATCTCAACATTTTTGCACATTCTCGTTTCGCTTGAGCCATTTTATATCCTAAACATATAATTTTTATTAATAAATATGTGTGACGTTGCAACGGTGGAGAAAATTGCCAATTGCTTGGGCGTTGCACCCGGCCAAATACAGCTAAATGACGAACAGGTAATGGTACTTCAAGAAGAACGTGTGTGGCACATTGGGCTCATCTTTATACGTATGCGACATTAATCTAATTCTTATTGTCAAGGTCGTAACGCGCACTGGCGCCCAAAAAAATACGGTGACGGGCTTCTGCACCATCTTAGAGAGCTTGGCGCGTGAATCGAAATCGGAGACGGCGCAAAATAGCATAGCATCCGCGGAAGTGAAGGCGCAGGTCTATCAATGGATTGAATTTGCGGTACTTTATGTGGCACCCGGGTCCAAGGATAAGCATGTCTCTAGACAACTGCTAGCGGACCTCAACAACCTATTTATCAACAAATCCTATTTGGTAGGACACTTCATAACACTCGCCGATCTCGCGGTTTACTATGCCATCGGTGATCTTATTGTAAGTACTTAAATAATTGTAAAGTATGAAATGACCTATAGTTATTTAATGTTACCTACAGAAATCCCTGTCGCCTGTGGATAAGGAAAACTATTTGAATTTGTCCAGATGGTATGATCACTTGCAGCAGCGACCCGAGATACATCAGGGCGAAACTCTGCTCAATTTCACAACCATTTACCTGCACAACTGGGCGACAGGTACACACATTTGAATTGGCAAAAGGAAACCGATTTCATATTTATTTCTATTGAATACCTACACACCAACACATGCACATACATTCGTATCGATTAATGAGAGTGTGTGTGTGTGTGTGTGTGTGAGTGAATGCCATTGAGTGAAGAGCGCTGGAATCTTGTTTATCGTTATCGATAGCATTTCATTTGAAAAAGAAATATATAATTACAAATTATGTGTGATTCGAAATATGTTATATGAAAAGTGGATGTTCTTTTTAATCATTTTCTATGCGCTGGCTGTATTTGCGCCGTGTAGCAGCGACTTATGCTTCTCCAACATCAGTTTGCCGGCACCTCGCGCGGCGAGCTGAGCGAGTTGTTCAGCTCACTCGGCTCGGTGCACTTCCATAGGCCATACGTCTTGCCCACTGTGGTCTGCCATAGACGCAGCGTGCCATCCTCGGAGCCACTTGCATAGAGTTCGCCGTCGGGGCTGAACTTCACTGAATGCACTGGTCCAAAGTGACCCTTGAAGGATTCTGTCGAGTGTGGGAGACAAACGATAATTAGCTTCTAGGACTTTCGATATATTTCTTTTAGGGATTTACCAATTTCATTGCCTGTTATGTAATCGAATTTATACATTTTAAAGTCCTCGCCGCCGCAGACGAAGACATGCTTATCCGGATGCAAACTGGCCGACGCGACATTCGTCGGCACTTTCACCTCCTTCAGCTTCTTTAGCGTATCGATCTCCCAGAAGCTAATCGTGGAGCCGTGCGTGATGGTCAGCACATGATTGTCATGTGAGATCTCCAGGCTGTTGGGATTGTTGGGGAATTGCAGGCGCTGCACCTCGATGCCGGTCATGCGGTCCCAGAGCCGAACCGTCTTATCGTCGGCCGCTGAGACGATGCACTTGTCGTCCCGGCAGAAGATCGCACGCTTTATCGCACCTCCATGGCCCACATAGAGCTCGGGCTCCGCCTCCGGCTGCTCCAGATTGAAGACACGCACCAGCTTCTCGTTGCTGCCGGTGACAATGTTCTCGGAGCTGTTGTCGAAGGCGACGCTCTTCACGATATGCTTGTGCTGGAAACTGTGTATTTCGGCACCGCTGACCGCATTCCACACCTTGCCGGTGAAGTCGGCGGCGCCGGAGGCGGCCAGCGTTGCATTGCGATTGAGTGCCACGCCCCAAACGGCGCCTTTGTGTCCCTCGAAGGTGCCCACCCAGTCGCCGGTGTCGCCGTGACGCAGCATTGGGCTGCCATCTGCAACAAGAAATCGAAATCGATTTAGTAATCCCTAAATGTAATGTATGTATGTGTGTGTTTGTGTGTGCGTGCGTGAGTAAGTCACCTGCTAAAATGGCAAATGTGAGAAATCGAAATCGATTCTTAATTGCGATCTCTAAATGCAATATCTATACATGTGTGTGTGTGTGCGTGAGCGGCGGAAGCTACCTTGACTCAACGACGGCGCTCAATGCCAACGACCTGACGCAGCGGCTGCGACGCCGACGTCGATTTGTGCACGCAAATGGACAGCCGTGCACCAAGTTCACGTCATTTCCATTGCAACGTGATCGACAGACAGACATGAGACAATAAGAGAGAGAGAGGGAATAGAGAGCGGGAGCAGTGCTGCCGCTTGAGGCAGGTTGTGAATGTGCGCAGGGACGCAAATCTAAGCGCTCAATCAATTTTTTTTTTTTGTAGTTGTCGCTTTACAAGTTCAGTTATTATCACCTTATTGATATGCCCTGTTCGCAAATAAACAAGGGTATGCTAGTTTTCAGCATCTAAAGAGAATAGAAAGAAAAACAGCGTTACCAGCTGTTTGCATTAATTCCAATTGGAAGAACAATATTGAAACTGTTCCCAGTGCAAGCTGTCATGTCTGAACTGTTCCCAGTATAACATCTATCAATAAACAGGAAACACTCACAGGAACACAAATTACTTGAATAAATAAAGTGGGAACACTAACCGGAAGAGTCAATATGCTAATAGCTCAACTATACTGGGTACAGAGTATCGCGTAGTTGGCAACATTCGACTGCAATTCTGACTTGTTTTTGTTTTGAACGGATTGCAGCTGCAGTGAATGTATGTATGTAAGTATGTATATGTGTTTGTATATAAATATAGAAGTTTCAAGGTGCTTCCTGCGAACGACAACAAATAAAGTTTTTTGAAAAGTTGCTAAACAAGGGGGAAACATTGCATTAAATGGCGATAAAAAATTAACTTGAACTTGCAATGGGAAATTTGCTTCCCGCAACAATATTTTTGAAAGCACAAATACAAATAATCACACATACATACACACACGCATGCATGTAAGTGTGTGCTTGTAGACATTGCCAAGGTAAAGAACGTATGTTAAACATGTAGACATAAGTACGTATGTATGGGTGTATGTATCTACAGCAGGCGAGCGTTTGGCAAAGGGTTTTTGCTAAACTGGTTTCGTATTCATTTTTTTTTTTTGCTTTTGCATCTGGGTCAAGGTTGCGGTTAGGCTAGACCACTAACCATACAACACATAGACTGGACATCGGAACAAAGTTGCTCGGAGCTCGGAATTTGTAGCGGGGCTCCCAGACAACTTCGTATTTGCTCGGCTCGGTTACTGGGGCTCCCGAAAAAAAAAATTGCGCGAAGCAGAATCATTCTGCTTTAACACATCGGCCGAGCAACAGCGGACGAAAATTGAAATTTGCTGTCATGCGATTCTATTTCTTTGCTGCTGAGTAAAGAGTATGCCGAATTCTCGAAAGCGTTTGCCATGCTCATGCAAAATGTTCGCTTTTTCATGCTTTTTTGTTACGCAGGGTATGAAAGCGTTGATGCGCTGAACAATATGATTTCACGAAAAGCATGCACACATTCTTACAGTCCCTTACTGCATATGTGTGTATTCATGTGCCTATATGTGAAACTTGCTGCCTGTAGAATTTACAGTTGCTAGATCTTGTGGCCTGAGTATGGGATGGGATGGCTGAGGAAGTTTTGTATGTGTGCATGTGTGTGCATAGCACAAGCAGCAGCTCCCGAAAATTGTAAAATTTGTTCTTCAAGAGCTCGCATTTCTTCCCTACTGAGCAGGTATAGCACATTGATGAATGGGTTGACCGTGGCTCATGCAAAATGTTGAGACTTTTACTATTATTTGTGTGAAGGGTATGAAAGCGTTGGTGCGCTTAACGAATATGTTTTTGTAGTCGCTCTTGCTGCCTGTGGCACATTTGTATGCGAGTACATGAGCATTGGCGTGCGCCTACCACGGGCTTTTAATTGCGTGAATGATTTTGCATTAGAATTGCAGAGGGAGTATTAAAGAAGCATTAAAGACCTTTTATTATTAATTAAGCGTTTTCTGTTACGAAATTAATTCATTAAATTATTAATATTATTACCAACAATTTGCTCTGTTAGCCATTAATAATACTTTCTTATCAAAATTAAATTAAATTGATTAAGAATAAATTTTCTATTTTGAAAGCAAGGGTGGGTGGGGGAAACCATTTACTATCTAAAGTTAAAATTAATAATAAAAAGTCTTTAGCACTCCCTCCTGTTCAATTCTAATGCAAAATCATTCACGCAATCGTTAAGCGCACCAACGCTTTCATACCCTTCACACAAATAATAGTAAAAGTCTCAACATTTTGCATGAGCCACGGTCAACCCATTCATCAATGTGCTATACCTGCTCAGTAGGGAAGAAATGCGAGCTCTTGAAGAACAAATTTTACAATTTTCGGGAGCTGCTGCTTGTGCTATGCACACACATGCACACATACAAAACTTCCTCAGCCATCCCATCCCATACTCAGGCCACAAGATCTAGCAACTGTAAATTCTACAGGCAGCAAGTTTCACATATAGGCACATGAATACACACATATGCAGTAAGGGACTGTAAGAATGTGTGCATGCTTTTCGTGAAATCATATTGTTCAGCGCATCAACGCTTTCATACCCTGCGTAACAAAAAAGCATGAAAAAGCGAACATTTTGCATGAGCATGGCAAACGCTTTCGAGAATTCGGCATACTCTTTACTCAGCAGCAAAGAAATAGAATCGCATGACAGCAAATTTCAATTTTCGTCCGCTGTTGCTCGGCCGATGTGTTAAAGCAGAATGATTCTGCTTCGCGCAATTTTTTTTTTCGGGAGCCCCAGTAACCGAGCCGAGCAAATACGAAGTTGTCTGGGAGCCCCGCTACAAATTCCGAGCTCCGAGCAACTTTGTTCCGATGTCCAGTCTATGTGTTGTATGGTTAGTGGCTAGACATAGCTGAAGCTAGCACGATGCGTTGTCTATATAATATATATACATATCAACACATACAAGTGCATATAGGTAGACAAATGTATAAATAATACAGGGACGCGTTTGTATACCCTATACTAATAACATTTAGGGTATTATGAAGCGGTAATTAGCAAATGCAACCGTCGAAAGCAGGCAACAAGTCCTTAATTAAAGCCTTCCAGGCTAGAGATTACATGTGTACGATTAAGTTAATTTGTATTATCGATAAATTGTAAACGATTAATACTTATTGGGCGCTGATATTTTACATACTGCAACTACATGTCATATGTTACTCAGAGTTGCTTACAGGGTATCGTCTAGTCGGCGACTATCGTGCGCATCACTTTCAATTGTTTACGTACCTTTGCAAGCCGATATGAGAAAATAGCCGCTGTCGCAGATATCACTGAAGTCCAAATGCACCACGGGTCTGGTGTGTCCACTGCAGGTCAATGGAATCTGTCGCAAGTTATTGGCCGCCATTCTCGATAGCTAAAATCAGCTGCGATTCTTCTTTCTGCCTCCTTCGCTTAAAATTACTTTCTCGCTATTTTGTTGTCGTATACCAGTTGTATACCACGCTAATTAAATGGGGTTTATTATAGTTGAGTCTTGTTTTAGTTTAGAAACTTTGTACTTTTCGTAGCTTATTGAATACTCTTTAGATATTAATGCCGTTTCATGCTCCTAGCTGCACTACTTTCATATAATTCGTCGTGTCCTTGGCAGCTGCACTGCGTGTGTTGTTGTCTGTGTTGTTTATCGGCACTTTGTTGTTTAAAAACAAATGGAAACAAATTATTTACAAGTATATATATATATTATTGATATATAAGCGCTGTTTTAAATTTTGTATATATTTTTTTTATTAGCAAGAGGTGGAATAAAAATAATTACGCGACACGCTGTTGTTGTTGGACGATTTGGCTGCCGAATGATTGTTGCGAAAAGAATCGACGGCATCGTCAAAGTATCGATAATTCAACCAAACACAAATGGCAAACATCGATAATTGAAAGGTTGATATATCGATGAGAAGGGAGCTTTTGTGCGTTGAGCGCGCGAAATAAGATCAATTATAAAGCATTCAAAATTTTCTATTTTAGCTTTGGTGTCTATAAAAGCAAAACAACAAAATTCGTGCTGCATTTAATCTGCGGCCATTTCCGACAAAAGTAACTTTCCAGATTTTTTACCACCTTGAACTCGAGTTTCGGACTTTGTTTGTCCTATGAGAAGACAGAAAAATTGTACTGATAAATTTAGCCTCACGTGCCAAAATCATGAACGAAAGTATTATCTTTTCTGATATAACACGTGTAATGGCAAAGTCAGCGCTCATTTCTTATTTGCTGAAATGAGCTAAGCAATTTATTTAAGATTAGCGCGACGCATTGCACTTGATATCACAATCAAATTAGAATTTCACTTAGTTAAGAACATCGATAAGCTATATTTGAGATATACCATACCACATACCAAGAATCATAATGATTGATCATAATTAAAAGCATAGAAAAGTGTGCCACTGATTTGCCTTGAGCTGTAGATAAGCGAATTAAGCAACATCTAAGATATATAATGCAAAAAGATCTTGATATCACTAAGCCATAAAAATCTATATTTGTAGAGTTCTAAATCCAAATGGAATATGTATATAAACCTTGGTGGACTGCCGAAAATGATATCAGTTGGTAAGAGCTGAACCCGTTTGGTAGATGCTAAAGATGCTGTGCCTCAAGCAACAGCTCACACTTGTGCTGCTCGTCCTGGTGGGCGTGGCGCTCGGTTCCAACGATGGAGTTCATCATGTGGACGAGCTGATTGGCAGGAGACTCATTCAAACACGCTTTGACACCGGCGTAGCCACGGATAAGTATACTCCGCCAGAGGAAAAGGATCCGCAGTTCTGGTATGATTTGGCCCACGAGGAGCTGGCCAAGAGATTGAAGCTGCCGCAGCCCGATGGCAAGAGGGCCAAAAACTTGATCATGTTCCTGGGCGATGGCATGTCGCTATCCACGGTGGCAGCTGCGCGCATACTCAAGGGTCAGAGAGCGGGCGGAACTGGCGAAGAGGCGTCCCTGAGCTTCGAGCAGTTTCCACACACGGGCCTAAGTCGGGTGAGCTAAGGATGGGGATGAGAATGAGAATAAACATGATATCTTATACCGTCTCCCGCACTCTCTCTTCATGCAGACCTACTGCTCCAATGCCCAAGTGCCGGACTCCGCCTGCACGGCCACGGCGTATCTGTGTGGCGTTAAGACCAACATCATCGAGATCGGAGTCAGCGCTGCGGTTAACTTCAACAACTGCACGGAGAGCCAGGATCCAGCCAATCGCCTCACCTCCATTGCCGAATGGGCCCAGAACGCAGGCAAGTCCACGGGCATTGTAACGACCACAACGCTCACCCACGCCAGTCCTTCGGGCGCCTATGCCAAGACAGCGAATCGCATGTGGGAGTGCGACACGGACGTGGAAGCCTTTGGCGTCAACTCCAAGGAATGCGTCGATTTGGCCAGCCAGCTGGTCACGCAGGTGCCCGGACAGAACTTCGAAGTCATGTTTGGCGGTGGCATGGGCAAGTTCCTGCCCAAGACCATTAAGGATTTGCACGGCAAGCCGGGCGAACGCTCGGATGGGGTTAATCTCCTCTCGCGCTGGCAGGCGAGGCACGATGGAGGCGTCCTGGTCAGCAATCGCAAGCAGCTGCTGAGCATGAATGTCTCAGCCGTGTCCAGCGTTATTGGACTGTTCCAGTCGTCCTTGATGGACTTCCACCTGGACGCCGATCCCAGCTATCAGCCCACGCTCTCCGAGCTCACGGAGGTCACCATCAAGAAGTTGAGCCAAAATAAGAACGGATTTTTTGCCTTTATTGAAGGTGAGTGTAGAGCATCGATGACATGCTTCCAGTTCAGTTGATAGCATCTCCCCCAACCAGGTGGCCTGATCGACTACGGCAATCACTATACAAAGCCAGGCTATTCCCTGGATGAGACGCTGGAGTTCGAGAAGGCCATCAAGCTGGCGCGCGACATGACGAGCATTGAGGATACGTTGATCGTCGTCACATCGGATCACGGACATGCCCTAACCATAGCTGGCTATCCTGGCCGAGGCACACCCATTCTGGGACTCAACCAGCACGACGTCGACGTCAATGGAGTTAAGTACAGCACCCTCAACTATGCCGTCGGCCCGAAGAACTATATCGATGGGAATGGCAAGCGCATGGACATGACGTCCGAAATTGGAGGCAATGATTTCGTCTTTCCCGGCTATATAACCAAGGATCAGGGCGTTCATTCCGGCGATGATGTCGGCATCTTCGCCTCTGGCCCGCAAAGTCATCTCTTTACGGGTGTCATGCAGCAGCACACGATTCCACATCTGATGGCTTATGCTGCCTGCATTGGCAATGGACCCAAGTTATGTGATGCCAAGTAGAGTGAGAGAGATAGAGGGAGAGAGGCAGTAGGAAAAGAGAGAGAGAAGGAGAGCTCTAGTCCTATAATTAATATTCCTATTCATATATTCCTACAGGAGAGAGGTAGTAAGAATAGATAGAGAGTGAGACACAGAGAGAGCGTGAGAGAGAGAGAGAGAGAGAGAGAGAGAGAGAGGGAGAGCTTTATTCCTATAACCTTCATATATTCCTACTGACCAATAAAAAAGGGAACTGCAAATGAAAATACTTTCCTTTCTCTAGAGAGCTCTATTCCTATAACCTTACATTCCTATTCATATACACCTACTGCCCAATAAAAAAGGAACTGCAAATGAAAGTATTTTCCTTTCTCTAGATCTTATAACCATAGCTAAGGCTGCACAATCTCTACCTACTAAAAAGTTAGTCTTAAAATATCTCTACTTTATAGCTCAGTCTAATAAAAATAGCTCTTAAATGCTTGCCAGACAGCAGCATACCATAATTATATTATAAAAACGATCATGATCTTAGTTTTTTTACGGTTTCTTAAGTACATGGATATATACTTCTTGTCTGCGTCTCTTTATGGGTACTATATTCTATTTTTTACTATTTTTGATAAGACAAGAGAATTGTTTATTTAGATTACGAAGTGTGAGCTGAAAAAAAATATTAACTGATTCGATTACAATCCATACTGGGGATTGGTCTTCTAAATGCAGCATCCAGTGCTCGATATATTAAACTAAATCATTGAAAAATGAAAAAAAAAAGTGATGAATGCTTAATATGCTCCATTTAGTATTGATAAGCTTGATAAGGATGTTGCAATACCTAAAATCATTTATCGATAACAATCGATAAATAACCTAGTTTAATACAGTGTGATATGTATATGAAAGAAGAGTAGAATGGAAACAGATTGGAATAGCAGCGCTCTCCACGTATCTTCCAGTTGGACATCCCCAACTAATGCACACTTGCTTTTCTCTTTAAGCTCAGTTCTTATTTAATTTTATACCTCAGTACAATCTATATGATAACAATTAGATTATTTTTTATTATATTATTTTTACAATTTAGACTTTCATAATTTATTTATTTTTTTTGCATTCGCATTGAAGTTACTTTAAAAACAGTTTCAAATAGAAATTTTCAGTTAAGACCCATAAATGAAATGTGAATTGAAATTGTGCAATTTCAATATGCGTATTTCATCTATAAGTCTTAACTGAAAACTCTATCCGGAATAGTTTTTCAAGCCTTTGTTGAAGTCGCTTCAATGTGAGAGCAAACTTTACGGGTTTTTCGACTTTCATTTCTTTTTACCGCTTGGCACAAATTTTGTTAATCTTTTGTTAATCTTCTTGGATTTCTCTCTCCTTTCGGCGGGAAGTGGAGGCGGTAATGTCACAGTTCTCCTTTCTTGTTGGCAACTTTCGGTTAGAATCTGTTTGGCGAAAGTATTCTGTCCCTTAATTGTGCCGACGGCAACACGATTCCAATTCTCGATCTGTTTTTGGGTTTGTATCTTGACAGTGCAGCAATCGGACAGCAGTAGCATACCCTCATTGCCAGTCACAGTCTCGTTTAGCGCCAGTTGCCGGCTACAGCTGGAACACCTGCATTTCGTCCGGCGTATTCGAAACATCATGGGAAACACACGGCCCACATAGGTATTACAGTCCAAGCGAACGGCGTGCTTATAAGGTTTATTTCTTCCAAACGAAGTTAACTGTAATTCGGAAGTTATTTACGATATTACTAGTTAAAGGAAGTTCGTTAATGGAGTTTTTACTGTATGTCTTAAGAGAACAATTTGCTCGACTAGTTGTGTTCGCTTCATGGAGCTTTCACTGTACTTCCTACATTCCTACCTGATTTGCACGCATTGCTGTGCCGCGTGGAGTGCATTCAAAGCATCTGGGAATTGCTTTCTTGGCACATGAAATATTCAAACCTTTCCCTCCACGGATAACTGCTTTTCTTCGATCGCATTGCTGTTGCGGCAGCTCCCCGGACTCCAAATGTCTCTTATCACATTGTAACAGTTTCACCAATTGAGGCTCATCAACGTTGTCTTTGGAGGAATCCGGACATGGCGGTTTGCCATCATATTGGCCAATGCCTTTTGCATCTGCACCCACTCCACATCCGTTTCCAGCCATGGGCCACGTGCCATGGAAGGGAAAAGTTTAGACTTTACAATTTGAGTTCCTTTCCGGACTTTCAAGGGGTAGCCAGCTGTGTGTATACTAAGTTGAAGATTCAAACTATAGTTATTTCTATTCGATTTTAAAGGGACAAAAATAGCTGAATAGAGATCAATTAAGAATGGAGAGCGAGAGATAGGAGGCAAGAAAGTGAGGGAGAGCGAGACTAGATTTCAATTCACAAATAATTCTTCAATAGTATTCAACTATTCCAGAACATATATCCGTCATTTAACCATGATACAAGATTTGACTGATAAAAAACAATATTTAATAGTTTAAGTTTTGCATTAAGAGTAACAATATAAAATGAGTAAGGAATGCGTGTGAAATGATTTCATTATCAATAAAATCAGAAGGAATATAACAGTGAACATTCCTTTTATATGGCATATAGAAACATTTCCACATATATATAAATATTTTTAAAATATAGGAAATTATTTCCAATATATATATGGATAATAGTATCTTCTTTGAATACAGGTATATGTGGAATATATAGTATCTTCCATATGCATATTTGGAATATATTATCTCTCTTGATATACACTAATTACCCCCATCTACCCGAACTTTTTGTATGATCGATTTGCATTCAGAGTTGCGAGACACGCGATGATAATGAGTTATCTTGCCCAGCGACGAGATGAAGTTCTCGTCGTGCGTAATTATGATGAGCATGAAATTCGATTGATGCTGGCGGCTCTCGACGATGATATTGAGCGCATCGCATAATGACATTATATTGTCACGGTCCAGATTCGTTGTGGGCTCATCCAAGGCCAGGACACCGCAGTTGCTGCTAAACGTCTCCGCCAGGGCCATGCGTATGATGAGCGAGCCGAGGACACGTTGTCCAGCACTGCATCGGCCACGCATATCAATCACGGAGTTATTCTTCGACTGGACCACACAATAGTTGTAGTTCTTGCGCCGATCGGCCGATGTATCTTTGTTTCCATCATCGGCTTTAATTTCGATATAATCAATATCGTTGCCACGGTAGATCCTGCGCCAGTACTCTCGTATCAAGCTATTTATGTTGTCCATTTTCTCCTTGTGAAACTCGATCAGTGCCCAATCCAAGGCCTGCCGATGGCGGCCCAGGTCTTCGATGCCACAACGCTTCACGGCCACTTCGAACTGGGCCCGCATATAGTTCTTCATGGACTCCTTGTACTTGGTTTCCGCCATCTCTCTCTGCAGCGTATTCACTTGGTTGTTGATTTCGCCCAGCTGCCCGAGCAGCTCGCCACGTCTCACGGTGGCCTCATCGCGTTTCTTCATCAGCTCGTGCTTCTCCTTCGTGACGCTGCGGAAATCTAGATTTCCCAATTGCTTCGCTAGCCTTTGGCAATCTTCACTTAATGAGCTCTCCGTCAGCTGCAGCTGCTTTAGCTCGCGATTGTCCTTTAGATCGCGCTCGAGTGCCTGTTGATCGAAGGATTCCTTCTTAATGGCTTCCAATTGATTGTTCTTTTCGTGTACTCGCGTGTCCTGGAATGAGATGGATTATATATGGAGTCTATAAGGCAGTAGGTAGTCGCTATAGCTACCAATTTGCTGAGCTCTGCTTTGGTTGCATTAATGGCAGCATCGAGTTTCTTGGTGACATTCACCAAATCCAGTTTGGCAAACTCCTGCGCCTGTTCATTTAACCTGTAAAGTGAATATTTGTATAATTGTATAGACAAGGTAAATCCTTAACTGTTTACCTTTGTATATCCTTATCGATGCTTTTATACTCCGTGTATTTCGTCTTCAGCTGTTCCAACTTAACGCGCCCACTTTCCTTCAAGCGCGCCTTTTCGCTTAAAGCCGCGCTCAGCTTTTGCTTCAGCGGCTGCAGCTTTGCCCGCACCTCCGTTACCTCCGTGCTAATGGCGATGACTGCGCGCGTTAGCTCGTCCAGGCGCTCCTTCAGTTGGGGCAGATTCTGCACGCCCTCCTGTAGGTTGATACGCTTGTCCTTTAGGCTAAACAAAATACATTTTTTAATATATATATAAATTATTTATATTATCAATTAAATTCTACCCATTTAGCAATTCACGCAAGCTGTTCAGTGCCTCCACTTGCTGCTCGAATGCTTGCTGACTTGTCTCCAGCGCCTTGGATTTAGCTTCTAGCTCCTTGGACACCTCAGCTTTTTGCGCTTGCAAATCTTCTATGGAGACGCTGGCATCATAATTCTCTGGCAATTTAAGCTGCAATTTGAACATATTATAATATATAAAGAAATTAAAGATTAGCTTTATAGCTGCTGTACTTTTAGCTGCTCCAGATCCTTTTTAACGCGCGCGGACTCCTTCAGCGCCTCATCCAGTAGCGTCATATCGCCCAGCATTGAATTGGCCAAGTCCCTGTTGTGCGTCGGCTCGCCCAGGCGAGCCATTAGCGTTTCATATTCGCCGACTATATCGCCCAGACTTTGCTTAATGTTGCGCAGCTCCTCCTTCTTCTTGGGCAGCTTCTCCTGCAACTCTTTGACTTTGTCAATGGTTGGCTTAATCTGCAGCAGCTTCTCGTACTTGGATTGCTCTGCCCTTAGGGTTTTTTCAGTGCGGTTTATGTTGTCCGGCAGCTTTTGTATTTCATCCGTCAACTCGGTGGTCAAATCGCAGGCCTGTAAAGCCAATTGAGATTTAGATTAAATAACGATCAATAGCAAGATGTGGATATGTATAGACACACCTCTTCGGCCAACATATCGCGATGACACAGCGGACAGTTGGGTTCCTCGTCAATTTTTTGTAAATACCTGCACGATGATAATGGAGATTAGATTATGGAGTTACATTTGTATGCTTAGCTTACTTTTTGTACATGGCTTCGGCGGACTTAAGTGCTCCATGCTCTAGCTGTAACTTGGCTATGGCTGTCTTGCTGCCCAGCACCAGCTCATCGTAGTCCATGTCGTGGCATATTTGATAAATGCGCTCCTTCGAGTCCTCCACCTCCTTCTCGATGCGTGCGATTTCCTCAATTAGATTCTTGCGCTTGATCTCATGCGATTGCTTCATCAAATTTTTAGCATTCGCTTCGGCGTTCAATTCATCAATCTCTCGACGCAGCTTATCGTATTCAGTTTGCAGGGCTCGACGATAATTGCTTGAAATCGAATCTTTGAAGAATTTGCGCAGATTATCGCCGTGCTTGCTGCGCACGCGCTGCACCTCGTGGTTCTTCTTCTCCAGCTCTTTCTGCTTGAGGCTAATCTCAGTCTTTACACTGGCGATCGAGCTGAGAAAGGTGAGCTGTTCGTCGAGCTGCTTAAACTGCGCCTGCTTTCTATCTCGGGTTGCCTTCAGGCTGGCTATAGCCCGACGACGTTCCTCCTGGTTGAATTTGCCTGAAGAACTTTCGTACTTTTCGTTTGTGTCCGCGATTTGCTTCTCCAGCAGTTTGAGCTGCTGCTGCGAGGTTTCGATTTGTTTGATATTCTGTTCCAGTGACGCGATGTCTCGCTCGGTGTCCACCTTTTGCTTCTCCTGGGTCTTAATGCTCTGCTCAGATTTGGTTAGCTCATTGCGCAGTTCATCGATTTTCTCCTGACGCGCTTGATCCGCCTGATCGTTGTGCTCGGACAACTCTGTGATTTCACACTGCTTGGCCATTAGGTTCCCATCGATGTCTTCCAGAAGCTCACTTAATTGCTGTGGATTATCGACGACAGATGCTTCCACAGTTATTTGAAGTTGCGTACTCAAGGCCTGAATATGCTGCGAGAGCTCCAGCTTGCATTTCTGTTCGCTCTGAAGCTTTTGCTGTGCCATATAGCGTTCCTTGTCCTGCTTGGCCAGCGTTTTCTGTTGTTCTTCCCTCGATTTACGCATTTCCAGCAGCTGATCCTCGACATCGGTGAGTTGAAGCTTTATTTCGGACATGCGTTGACTGAAGCTGCGCATCTCCGCCTCCAATTCAGCGAGAGAACCCTCAAAGGGCGTCATAATGTGTCTTTTTAGCTTGTTTATTTGTTCCACACAATTTTGGTGCCTGGCGAGAATAGAGGATTCGTATAGTACTTGTAATATAATGAAAGCTTAAGGATGTGCGTGGCCTTTACTTGGTATCCACTTTGACTTTTTCCGCCTGATATTTTCCTATTTCGCATTCAATATTACGTATTTCCTGCAGTCTGGCATCAATTGGCTTTACTTCCTCGTCGAACTTGATGCACTCCTCCTTAATGTCCTCACATTTGCGCTGCGCCCTCTGCAGACTCATCGTTTTCTCATCCATTTCTTTCTTGAGGTGCTCAAATAGCTTCAGATTTGCATCTGAAAGGTCACATAAATAATGAATGTTGCTTGCTTACTGATTAGTTGCTGGTTAACTGGTTACGTACTCATTACTTTCAGCTCCTCCTCGGCTGTCTTGCGCAACTTGATGATCCTGTCCAGCGCTTTGTTGTACTCGGTTATGCCAAAAATCGCATCGAACTTCGCCTTTAGCTTACAGGGCTCATCCAGTGGCCAGCTGGAGTCCTCTTGATGGCAAAACAGCACACTGTTGATTATCGCCTTGGACACGCCCATAAAATCACTAACAGCCATATCCGTATTGATGACTCGAGAGCTCATGGATTCTTGGCTGTTCTTTGAGGGCTTCCCATCGCTGCCCAGAAAATTGACCGTGGTATCTATTGTCTTAAAGGCAAGGCCCTTCTTAGATCTCGTAACCTTCATGCTCCGGCAAATGGACATCTGGACGTTCCTTCGATCGCGCACTAGCATTTTCACTTGGGCCAATGACTCATTTTTATCAAATATATTGGGATCGTGGACGAAGCTCTTGCCGCTGCTGCTGCCGGGCGGATATTCACCAGTGAGGGCATATTTCAGGCATTCAATAATTGTTGTCTTGCCACATCCGTTTTGACCAAGAATCAGCGTAATGGGCGAAGAGAATGTGATGCTCTAATCGGAGAGGATTAGCAACAGGTATCATGGTAGGACTGCACGTAGAATAAACTTACTTGCATGTCTTCGGCATTGACGCCAAAGCTACGAACACCTTGTATTGAGAGCTTCTCAATTGTCGACATCTTTCTCTCGTTCAACACTTTCAAACGATTTCACAATGTCAAGAAACAACGCAGTTTTGCCGGCAACCGCGAAACGATAACTAAGGAATACGATATACAGCCGATAACTTATGATAGAATCGTTCAATATAAACGCAAAAATGCGCTACGAAAGTAAGCGTCTATCGCACAACCACCACAAACAGCTGTTCTCCATATTTGAGTATATTGGCTATGGTCACACTGCGTGTTTTGTAGTTCTGCGTCGCAGAGCGTTTTTTTGCCGTGTCGTATAAGTTATTATTATTAAATATAGAAAGTGCAATAGCTAATAAATTAAACTGCGCAATTTGCTATTGACGTAAACTGTGCAACGGACTCGTACTCGTGCTAGTGACCGTGTTGTATGTGCCAGTATCGTCGTGTGGGTGTTGCTCTGTGTGAGTGTATTAATTAGAGGAGGGGGTAATCGCAGAAAGAGAAAGAGCAAGAAAGAGAGAGAGGGGCGAGCAACGCAGCTAGTGCGCGAGTGCGAGTGCAAAGGCAGGCAGGCGCTGTGAAAAATCAAAAGACAAAGGAATTGAATGTTGCCAGTAAAAATAATTACATGCTGATTGCGTTGCTTCACACACAATACATCAGCTAAGCGAGAAAAAATTGAGTGCGTTGCGTTGTCAGTGTCTATTTATAATAGCAGAAAAAAAAAATCAAATGCACAGCACTAAATGCACCAGCAGCAGCAGCACCATCTCTGCATGTGTGTGCTTGCGCGTGTACGTGTGTGTGTGAGAAACGAAAATAAAACGGGATCTATTGGCAGCAACGTTGCCACCCCGCTAAGCTAAAGTTCTTCCAGCCAGCGATGTAAATGGGGAGTGCGACAACGACGTTATAACAATTGCAGCGTACCCCACGGCACCAACAACAACAACAACAATAACTAAATCTTCCACCACCACTACCACCAGCAGCAGCAACAGCAACGCCACCACCAACAATAGCAACTGTTACAAATATAGCAGCAGCAGCACCAACAACAATAACAACAACAAAAGAAGACCCCGCCAACCCCCTCGCTCGTGCAATAGCCTTGCAAAGAAGTATTTTTACGATTTTGCTTTACTCGCCCTTCAATCGTCGTCGTCAGGCAAGGCAACGGGCAGACGGGCAAACGGGCAACCAAGCGAGAAACGCACAAACACAAACACACACACACACGCAGAGGCAAGGCTGCCAGGCACACCTCCTTCTCCACCTCCGCCTCCACCACTTACACCATCTGACAGAGTTGCAATGGACTCGGACATTGAAATGGAATTGGAATCGGACAACGATGGGGAATTTGACGACGATTATGATTACTATAATACAGGTAAGTGTGCGGGTAGGATAAAGGGGAAAGGAAGAGAACAGCGCCCAAGGACGCTTTGTGCAGTTTATCGATTACACACACGCAATCGATTGAAGCACATACAATTGCAGCTTTTTAATAATCTTCTCGGACATAGCCTTTTGCTGCATGTCATTGTGTGTGTTTGTGTGTGTGTACTATTTGCATACGTTTTGCTTTGGTTATTCACCTTTAAGTCAAACACACACACACACACATACACAATCACATGTCGTGCCTAGCATTTTGCATTTAACCTTCCATAAAATCGCATGCACGTTGCTTGGGTCTTGACATTCGCCTTTTGCTGCCCTGTTCTCTGCCTTTTACACTTGAACTCTTTTTCCCCCATTTTTGTTCGCCCGTTGCGGCGTCTTCGCTCGTTTGCAATATAATTTGATTGAGTTTAATATTTCTCGCTGTGCTCGGTTCGTTACGTCTTGCTTTCTGACCATGAAACTTAAATTATGAAATTGAACTTGAAATGATCGCTCGTACGTTCAGCTTGGCCAGCGCCAAAAAGTGCGCGGCCAGCGCTCTATTAATGCTCTATTGTGACTATTATACCCTGCACTATATGGGACAAAGGGCATACACGGCTGTGAATATCATGTAAATGTATTTTAAGCAACAATTTATTTTGATTCATCGATAATGCTTAAAGCTCTCTTATGCTGTTAGAGTGCGTTTGAAAGGGTATCTATTAGTCGGCTAATTTTTATTGCTTGAGTTATTGCCACCTTTACTTTGTAGTCTTTCAACTGCTATCTCTTTTACCTGCTGTTGTTATTGTTATTATTGTTGCCGTTGCTCTTCCTCTTCGCAGCGAGATGCGTGCTCAAGTGTTCGTTGTCTGACGTCGCAGTCGCGACTCGCGAGGCGTCTTGCAGTTTCTTCCGTCAACTGTTTTAGCTGCTTTTGACCTGCCTTCCAGCTGCTGCTCCGTCTCTCTCTCCCTTTCACTCACTCACTATCCCACACGCGCGTACATTCTGAGCTGTTTGTGACGTCATAGGTAATTCTCATTTGTAAGCCAACGACGTAATATTCGGCCTTCAATATTTTGTCTTCCCTTTTTCCAAACCGTCATTAAAATGGCCATCAATTCCATTATACATCATCATGAATTTGATTTTGATTTTGTTTTTGTTTGGCATTTTCATTGTAAACCTGTGAATAGAGCTCGAAAGCAGGTAGAAAAACGAAATGGAGCGTTTACAGTTTGCACCTGGCTAGTCCTTTGGCAGATTATGTGGAAAACCAGATTGAAAATTCATGAAACAGAAAATTAAGGGTGCAAAAATTTTCGAAATCTCATTCTCACCTGGGATGGGCAAAAAAATACCCTGTAACAAATAATAAATGTACAGCTGTTAGACAAGATTCTGGATAGTAATGATTTCTGTAAATATGGAAATAGCAATTCAAACTCGATAAATATAATTATCGATAGGCGTAGACAATATAATTTATATGATAACCTTGTAATAAATATCGGATTTAAATAGTATTTATATATTTTGATGGTATGGTCTACGATGATTGTCGATAGCTTTATCGATAAATGTGAATATCGATAGGCCACGACTATAAAATATCCTGTGTGCCAAATAGTAGCTCCATTTTTGCTTTTGGAATTGTCTTGAGCGATAAATGTGATTATCGATAGGTCTAGCCTATGTAATTTATTTCATTACCCATAACATTACACTGTAATGAACAGATTTGCAATCAAATACTAATTCCGTTATGTTGCTGCCATTGTCTACTTTTAGGCGAAGACTGCGATGTCGAGAGACTCGATCCCAAGCGTGCTGATCCCGAATATTTCGAATACGACTGCCTAACCGTCGAGGACATTGAGAAGCTATTGAATGAGCTGGTGGAGAAGTTAAACACAATACTGCAAATAACGCCGTCATTGGCCAAGGTGCTGCTGCTCGAGCACCAGTGGAACAATGCGGCCGTGGTGGAGAAGTATCGACAGGATGCGAACGCGTTGCTCGTGACGGCAAGAATCAAGCCACCCACAACAGCAGCGGAGGCGGCCTCGACGAGTGCTGCGGCGGCTGCCCAACTGCTGCGGTTGAGCAGCAGCAGCGGCTACAGGACATCAACCGCATCCACTTCCTCGCTAACAACAGCTGCCAGCGGCAATCCTCAGCAACAGTCACAGCCACAGCCACAGTCACAGTCACAGCGACGCATGTGTCCTGTCTGTGCGAGCACGCAGCCGAACGACAAGTTCTACAGCTTGGCGTGCGGGCACTCGTTCTGCAAGGATTGCTGGACCATTTACTTTGAGACGCAAATCTTTCAGGGAATCTCCATACAGATTGGCTGCATGGCCCAGCAGTGCAATGTCCGGGTGCCCGAAGATCTGGTGCTGACCCTGGTCACTCGTCCGGTCATGCGGGACAAGTACCAGCAGTTCGCCTTTAAGGACTACGTGAAATCGCATCCGCAGCTGCGTTTCTGCCCCGGCCCCAATTGCCAAATCATTGTGCAATCTACGGAGATCTGTGCAAAGCGTGCCATCTGCAAGGTTTGCCATACGGGCTTCTGCTTCAAGTGCGGCATGGACTACCATGCGCCCACAGACTGTCAGATCATCAGGAAGTGGCTGACGAAGTGCGCCGATGACAGCGAAACGGCCAACTACATTAGCGCCCATACCAAAGACTGTCCCAAATGCCACATCTGCATCGAGAAGAATGGCGGCTGCAATCACATGCAGTGCTTCAATTGCAAGCACGATTTCTGCTGGATGTGCCTGGGGGATTGGAAGACGCACGGCTCTGAGTATTACGAATGCTCCCGCTATAAGGACAATCCCAATATAGCCAACGAATCGGTTCATGTGCAGGCGCGCGAGGCGCTCAAGAAGTATTTGCATTACTACGAACGCTGGGAGAATCATTCCAAGTCCCTCAAGCTCGAGCAACAGACAATCGATCGACTGCGTCAGCGGATCAATACGAAGGTGATGAATGGCAGCGGCACCTGGATCGATTGGCAATATCTGTTCAACGCTGCCGCTCTGCTAGCCAAATGTCGATATACCCTGCAATATACGTATCCATATGCCTACTATATGGAACCGGGCTCCCGCAAGAATCTGTTCGAATACCAGCAGGTGGGTGGCAAATGAAACTATTGAGTATATATATTTATATTTTTTACCTATAATTGTAATTAATATATGTCTCTGTTCCCTCAGGCGCAATTGGAGGCTGAAATTGAGAATCTGTCCTGGAAGATCGAGCGGGCGGAGACAACGGACCGCGCTGCACTCGAGAATCAAATGGATATTGCGGAAAAGCGTCGCACCACACTACTCAAAGACTTTTTTCCCGTGATTGGAAAAACATAGGCCTCATGCCCCATCTCCATACCTCTCCCCCTGCCCATACACTTCCCCATCCGCATTAGCACAACAAAGAGAAGATTTTCATTTTAAAAATTTAGTGACTCGCCACTCGACAGTATAAGTAGACGATTATAATACCACATTATTATATATGTGCATATATATATATATAAAAGGTAGTCTAACAATTCGTAGCTAATTTTTAAATCAATATTTCAAGTGCATATGTAGCTATAATCTAAAGATTGTTCAATGTATATAGTTGTGAAACTCGATGTCACTCAAAAATCGATTCAACTGCAATACAACGCCTTGCGCAAACCACAAATAGCGAGTGCTATCAATAGTTTTCCAAAAACAAATACTAAAATTTAAAACCTCAGCAAAACTCCAACAGCAGAAAAAAAAAACAAAAACAAACAAAAATTAACAATGAACATTTTGTGAGAGAATTGCAGGAATATAATACATGATTTAGCTCTAAGTCGTATTTACGTATTGTAGCAACAACAAGAACAACAACAATATTAATAATATTCAAGTATTTGTAACTGTAATTAAAAAAAAGCACACACACACACACACACACAAACACATTCTCGATAACGAAATCTAAAGTCAACAAATTATACAAGGAAAACTTTTCGATCATCAATTATTAAGTTCCCCTTTTTCTACATACATACATATATACATTGTGAATTGGCAGCGCTGTTTTTCATATTAAGCTGAATTATACATTTTAGTTATTAGGTTAACGCTAAGTATGCTTATGCGACTGAATTTAAATTAAATGCAAATTTAACAACCAGAAATAATCCAAAGCAGTTCATTGACGGAGTTTGAAAATGCGTTAGGCGATAACAAGAATAATCATCGATTATCTGTCAATCGATATGAGCTAATTAACTATTGTCTGATTGGGAATCTATAGGCGACTTATTGGAAACTCGATTAGATTTTTACGAACGTCGAAATGGCATGGAATCGCTCCACTTGTCGAAATATATTTATTATTTTGTTAATGGCGCCTATTTTGACAGGTTTTTAAAAAAGGAATTTCGCAAATGAATTACTTTCCTTTTTTCTTCGGCTTTTTCTTTTCTACTTTTGGTGGCTCTGGTGGTGGTGGTGGTGGAGGCGCAGGTGGAAGTTTTTTGGGTTCAAGCATACAGATTTCGTTAATTACTTTCCTATGCATAGATTGTTTGTGTGTTATCGATAAGATGGGCACACGATGCCAATTGTCGATGTACGAACGTGGTAACACCTGAACATCGCAGCAGCTCGAAATTAATATTATATTTGTATTATCCGTAATTGGATCACGCAGAAACATATCCCTACCACAGACGTCACATTTGCGCACATTTCGACGTATCCGGAACTTCATAGGAAATGCACGTCCAGCCAGAACTTCATCATTGAGAGTGACACAATGCTTATATGCTGGTTTCTGCCGAGGACGCCTCGTCCACTGTTAAAGAGAAACTTATGAAATTAACATATAGAAAGGAAGTACTGCATACGTACCTCCTCCAAATGGAGCATAGCTTTACTTGGGGGGCATTTCGCTGAACACAAATTATCTCTTTGTTCGGCTTCTTGGGCACCACGTAGATTGCAGCATTTTTCTTTTTTGACAGTTGAAGCCATCAAAACGCTTAGATCTATAACACGTCTGGTTGGCGGCTCTGGCTTAAGAATTGCTTTCACAATATTTTCATCTTTCACATTGTTTTCATCTTTCACATTGTTTTCATCTTTCACAATTTTTTCCCCCTGTGGTGGAATTTCTTCGGGAGGTTTGGGTTCTGGACATTTTCCATCTTGTGGCTGAAAGCAGTTTGGTCTGGGCGTTGGTTTCAAATTAGCCTTGGCCCTCCATTTGTCGCAACTACTCTCTGCCATTGAAAAATTGTGATTTCCACTATTCCATTAAGGTGTTATAATTTGGAATGTTAAACAAATATACAAAGATACAAAAGTAACTGAGATTAAAAAGCAAATTGAAAATATAACCGTTGCTGCCATATCGATATATCGATTGACAGATAGTTTCATCTGCCAACACTTTGCAGCACTGTTTGCTGCATTATATCGGCTCATCTCTAGATTTCCCGCTTCAACGTTTGATTACGGTAAATGTCGTGCAATTTACAGTATGGAGATGGCTGTTTCTGAATTTAATATACGAGATATAGTGCGGGACCTCTATGGCCGTGCCTTAAGTACTAGAGGCTCAAAAGAGGATCTACTCGAACGCCTGGTGACAGCCCGTCACGAAAAAGCCGAAGCACAGGCGCAGGGCTATGCGCGACCCGGTCGACCACCAATTTCCAAATTTGGAGTTTGTGTGCAACCGGATGAGTTCGCCAGTATTGAGTGCATGACAGACGACGAGTATACGGCGTATTCAAGGAAGGTGCAATGGCGTTTGCGGCGCGTACATAAAACATATGATAATCTGGACCTGGAGTACTACCATCCCGGCGTGTTGCATCGCATTGACAAAAGCAAGACGTACACGCTGAACTTGAGTGAGTTTTGGGTGCGGAAGGAGCCGTATGTGCACAAGGTAATTAACCGTACAACATTCATGGATATATTTATAATCATTTCAATAACCTTTTGCAGTTGTTTGTCGTCTTTGTAACGCGCACCCACGCCGAGGACCAGCGCCTGTGCTATGCGCGAAGCTTCACCATGGAGAGGAGCAAAAACATGACCGTGAATCAACTAAGAACGCCTGTAAGCCAATGACTTGTGTAAAGAATTCGTCTATTAATCTACTATATTATTCTATTGCAGATAATTAAAAACCATGAAATAGGCAAAGCTCTATCAAATATAATGCTGGAAATCGAAGATAATTGCCTGGAGAACTACGTGGCTATTGTCGCCCCCAGACAGCCATTGCTTCTGCAAGCACTGCAAGAGCTTAAGCTGGTCACTAGGAACAAGTTGCCGCCGATTGTTCTCGATTGCTGCCAAGTGCACAGTTTGTTGGAGAACAATTTCTGTGCCAAGTCCGCGCGCTGCTTATATCAGCTACAACACGAGATATTTACGGAAAGCAGCTACAAGGAGAAACTGGAAGCAGTGGAAGAGAAATACACACAAAATGTGATTGCGGCATCTCTGTTGAAGGAGTTCGTAAAACCGTTGCCTGATGTCCTGCTGGGCATGTGGAAAATTGAAGAGCATAAAGGCAAAGACATAAGCCTGGCCCGCCTGAATAACGAAAGATTGAACGTGTATAGCGGTCAGGCTCAAAATGAGATGCCACCGATAACATTGGAGGAGTGCACGGCTGGCGCTGGCTTACTCCAGTTGCTGCTCTTCGATGCCTTATGGTGCCTGTGCGACCCAACTGAAATCGAAGAGAACAATATAACGGCTATACTGGAGCCTCCATTGCCCGATGAATGGCTGCCCCTATTGAACTGACTCACTCGACGCTCAGGGAGTCAGGTCTTTAGGTGTTCTAAGATAAGCGATTGATTGGATATCATCTGATGAACTTTATTGTGGCCAATGACGTCATTGACAGTTGATATTGGATAGATATATTTTCAGATGTTTTCATCGAGCTTCTGCAGCTGCAGTGTGCTGCCCAAATCTTTTAGGGTAATGTCCTCCAGGCTCTTGGCTTTCTCGTCGTCAAAGATCTTGAGATTCTTGGCGTGATACCAGACCACAATGTTCATAAAGCCACCCAGCAATATGCAAGTGCCAGCCGCTAGGTTTAAAGCATATCTAAGAATAGAAATAATTAATGTACCAAATATATAGCGAAATACTGTCTGCACCCACCTCAAGGACACTGTATCGTAGAGCCAGCAGTTGCCCTTGTTGCTGCACGTCTTGCCCCACACCAGGCAATATTTGTCTATCAGCCAGCCATAGAAAATGGGGCTGGGTATGAAGCCGAACAACGAGGCCACCATGCTGCCCAAGCCCAGAGCGAAGCTCTTGTCCTCCGGCGGTATGCAACGCAAGGCGATGAGCAGGTTCGTCGACTTGCTGCTGGCCCCGACGAGCTTCAGGAAACACATGACGCCCAGGAAGAGGAGAAACTGATTGAAGCAGTCCACGTGACAGGCGCCATCCACTGCATACTGCAACTGCGAGTATAAATGATGAGTTTAGAGATCAGATCAGATCTGATAATCTAATCTAGTTTACCTCCACTCCAGCTGTTGTATTCCTGGGACTAATGCACTCACAGCCTGTGTACAGAGTGCGTTCCAGCTGATCCTTTGTTTTGGCCGTGCAGCCAGCGTGGCAGGCGGAGATATAGGTGACGTTGTCCGGACTGCAGATGGGCGCGTAGTGCACGTATTCGCAATGGCAGGAGACGCTGCAGGTGTCGCCCACTTTAGCCATGGAGCTCAGCTCATCGCTGCCTTTGCAGCCAATTGCAACAAAGCCCAAAATGCCAGCCACCGTCAAGAAGTCCACAGTCGCATTCCAGGCAGCCAAGGCTCTGGCGCTGGGCTTGTACTTGGACACAACGAACCCAGAGAGCAGCACGCCCGCAGCAGAGAAGCCCAGGGCCACGGTGCCCGTGGCCATGGTGGCCATCGAGGCCGACTGCTGGTACTGGTTCTCGATGTACTTGGGCGTGAATATCCAATAGACCATGTAGCCAAAGAAGTAGAGTATAGAGGCGATCGTGTTGTACACATAGACCTTGTTGGTGGCCAGCAGCTTGATCGAGGTCCACATGTAGCCCAGTGAGAAGTCCATTTCGGCGTGTGTATTGTCTTCGCCTGCTTTGTGGTATTTAAGGCGTCTGGCCTGCGAGCTGGGCAGCTCCTTGGGAAACAGTGTCATTACAAAGGCAATCAAGAATGTCATGGCGGCCAGGATGAGCCAGCCCAGCCACCAGGCGCCCAGCCAACGAGGATCCTCAGGCTTGATCAATGGCTCCGCTGTCGGCTCAATGTACCAGCGCAGGCAGAGCGATGCCAAGGAGTAGCCGATGGCAGGGCCCAGCATGCGTAGAAAAGTGGAGAAGCCTGGAAAGTAAGTGGGACAATAAATACATATATATACATATAATATATATATTAGGATTTACTAAGCATCGCTGGCGTCTTGGACTTGGTCGTGTTGTCATCCATGTAGGCCAGGCCAACGACCAGGAATAACGCCTGCCCGATGCCCAAAATAAATTGGGCTACAAAGAGAATCATTTGTGGCACCCAAACACTGTCCTCCTGTATGCAGCTCGATGTCTCGTTCATGCATAGCTTCTGATCTCTCGGGGCACTAGTTAAGTGTCCACTTAAATTTTGATGAGCTCCATGATCACGCGTTAGTTTCAAGGCATCCTCGCCAGCTCCATAGATGAAGTGCAGCGAGCAGTTCAGCAAGCAGAAAATGACGATTGTAAAAAGACCTTGAAGCGGGATTTAGTTTAAGTTGAGAAGTTCTTAAAATAACTTTTTTTATATACCGAAACCCATCCAGCGCGGTCGATGCACTTTGCGCAGATAGTAGCCAGTCAAGGCCGAGGCAAACATGGTGCTCATATCGTTGCCCACGGAAATGATGCCCAGTGTTTTCGTTGGTATCTTGTAGCGCTTCTCCAGTGTGGTGATCGTGCCATTGAAGTAGGCAAAGCACATGGCCAGAAAGCAGCCTGCGATGCCATAGATGGTCACATACATTGTCTCTGTGGCGAAACTGGCGAAGAGCTTTTATAGATCATCAGATTAGATATTCAGTTCAGCTCAGTTCTACCTCTGCAGCATGGGTCCTTTGAAGATCCAAAAGCCACAGGTTATGTCCTTGCCATCATCTAGATTTGCTTGTAGGTCTTGCTCCACTTTTGCATCCTTCAACTCTTGCTCCTTCTGCTCTATGGCCGTCAGCTTGCTGAGAAATGGAGAGTCTTCACTGGGATCCTTAGCATCGACGCTCATCTTGCTGAACTCTCGCCATTCAAGCGCTCCGTAGAACTGATCTGCATTTTCTTTTAGTTATTAATTAAAACGGGATCTGCATTATCTCTAGACATCAATAAAAACGGCCTTTCTGATTACGCAGATGCAATTTATGGATCTGACACGCGATAAGATCATAGATATACTAATTTCCACGGATACAGCATATATATCCCAGATAATATGCTAACTATATCTAAACGAATTTCGTGCGAACTCTCTCTAGATTCATGCTTAAAATAGTATTTCATCAATTCCATTAATTAAGAGCTTTGACGCTTTAACTCTTTGACTTTTTCAACTAGCCGGAGCATGAGCTATGATATATATCTCTTGCTTATCTCTCCTTTTGTTTTCCTCGGGCACACACACTCGGTTATCATTTAGTTGAGCCACTACTGTAAAAGTAATCTAATAAATATTTGCTTTTATTTTTAGATTGTTGGAACAGAAAACACTAACAAAGACTTCTTTCAAACCTGGGCAAATTGCAACAAATGATCATACGAGTTTTTCGTACTTTCTAAACATGACTTCAAACCTCGTTGTTTGGCTTCTGATTGCTGTAGTTATTCAATATTTGGATTGGTTTTTGTTGACTTTTTCTTTCAATTATTCGAAGATAGATTCTGTGTCAAAATTTTTCTTCGAAGTTTTTATTGATTTATGCCTAACCTTTTATACTTTTATATTTTCTTAAATATTTCACAAATTAATTCTTCAATTGGATTTAATTTTATTTTTAAAATTTATCTTTTCTATAAATTTAACATTTACTATGATATTTGTTTGTAGGACTCACAGAGTTAATTCACATTAAATTATTCTTAAGACTTTTCAACATCTTTTGTTGCTTCCGTCACGTTGACTTTGGTCTCCAAGTTAAGAGTATCTACTTTACTATCTGCTTGATCTGTTTCATCTGGCTCCTCATCGAAGATGAGCAAGTCGTCGGCATTACGATAAACGCCAATGTTGAGCAGACCGCCAAGGAATATGAAGAACGCCGCAGTCAAGTTGAAGGCGTATCTGCAATGGGAAGAGAAAGAAATTTTAATGACATGTAAATTGGATTATCATAGAAATAGTCTACCTCAAGGACTCCGTGTCGTAGAGCCAGCAGTTGCCCTTGTTGCTGCACGTCTTGCCCCACACCAGGCAATATTTGTCCAGCAGCCAGCCGAAGAAGACGGGACTGGGCACAAAGGCAGTCAGGGAACTGATCAACCCGCTCAGACCTAGAGCAAAGCTCTTGTCCTCCGGCTGTATGCAGCGCAGGGCTATCAGCAAATTGGTGGACTTGCTGCTGGCGCCAACCAGCTTGAGCAGGCACATCACCACGAGGAAGATGAGGAACTGCTTGGTGCAGTCCACGGGACAGGCGCCGTCCACGGCATACTGCAACTGCGAGTATAAATGATGAGTTTATAGATCAGATCAGATCCATTAATCTAATCTCATTTACCTCAACTCCAGCTGTGGTATTCCTCGGATTTATGCACTCGCAGCCTGTGTAGAGAGTGCGTTCAAATTGATCCTTTGCTGTGCCCGTGCAGCCAGCGTGGCAGGCGGAGATGTAGGTGACGTTGTCCGGACTGCAGACGGGCGCGTAGTGCACGTATTCGCAGTGGCAGGAGACGCCGCAGCTGCCACTGACGGTTGCCATGGAGCTCAAATTGTCGCTGCCTTTGCAGCCAATCACAACGTAGCACAAAATGCCAGCGACGGTCATGAAGTCGACGATGCCATTCCAGGCAGCCATGGCTTTGCCACTGGGCTTGTACTTGGACACGACGTAGCCGGAGAGCAGCACACCCGCAGCAGAGAAGCCGAGGGCTATGGTGCCTGTGGCCATGCTGGCCATGGATGCGGATTGTCTGTATTGTGTCTCGATGTACTTGGGCGTGTAGATCCAGTAGGCCAAATAGCCGAAGAAATAGAAACTGGACGCAAAGGAGTTGTACATGAAGACCTTGTTGACCATTAGGCGCTTGATCGAACGCATCATGTCGCTCATGGAGAGATCCTTGTGCTGCTTGGGATTCTGTATGCCAGCTTCCTCCAGCTGAAGGCGTCTGGCATTCGAGCTGGGCAGCTCCTTGGGAAACATGAACATCATGAAGCTGATTATGAATGTGACGACAGCCAGAATGAGCCACCCGACCCACCAGGCGCCCATCCAACGAGGATCACCAGGCTTGATCAGTGGCTCCAAATGCGGCTCTATATACCAACGCAGGCAAACAGAGGCCAAGGAGTAGCCCAGGGCTGGACCCAGCATGCGCAGAAAAGCAGAGATGCCTGAAAGGAGGAGAAGAATGAAGAATGAATGTATTTACTTGATATACCGAAATGTAAGATTCACTTACTCAACAAGGCGGGCGTATTCGCCTTCTCTGTATTGTCATCCATATAGGAGATGCCCACGATCCAGAACAGGGATATGCCAATGCCAGCAATAAACTGCCCTACAAATAGAACAATTGGGGGCACCCAGGTACCATCGCTCTGTACGCAACTGGACTCCTCGGACATGCATAACTTATGCTCCTTGTGGGCATTCGCCGTGTATTCATCAATATCCTTAAAGTCGCCCAGTTCACGAGTGAGCTTCAAGGCCTCCTCGCCAGAGCCATAGGCAAAGTGCAAGGAGCAAGTGAGGATGCAGAAGACGAAAATCGTGAAGAATCCTGAAATTGGAAATAATATTAATTAAATTGAGAATCCATAAATTCCTTTGGTTTCCTACTTACCCAATGCTATCCAGCGTGCGCGATGGCCTTTGTGTATGAAATATCCAGCCAGCACAGATGTGATCATCATGCTGACATCATTGCCAACTATAATCAGGCCAGATGTCTTTGTTGGGATCTTATAGCGCTTCTCCAATGTCGTCACGATGGCATTGAAATAGGCCAAGGACATGGATAAAAGACAGCCACCGATGCCATAAATTAGGACAAAAGACTTTTCCGTTGCCAAACTGTAAAGTAGAGACGATAACGGGATTAGTTCATAGCTAACCGCCGCTATCCTATCCTTATCCATACCGCTGCAGCAGCGATCCTTTGAATATCCAAAATCCACATCTGATATCCTTGTGAGGTTTTTCCTTTCGCACTTTGCCATTGTTCTGCCTTGCATTTTCGAGAAAAGGATCCTCTTCCGCTTGATCTGGTTTCTTTTCGAGACTCATTCTTGAACCGACTCCATCAAAACTTGCAGCTCGACTAATGTCTAACTATTGCCAGACCATTATATCTAGGCCGACAGCTGACAAATTGTGCATCCATAAACCGTTAACTAACAGTTATTGCTTTAACAACTATAAAACTTTTGCCATATCTTGCGGCTGTACCCCTTAAGTCAACGGGAAGGTATAATCTAATAATGATATTGTGATTTGCATTCACGCGAGATATCGCATTTTCGAGAGGATGAGCCAGCAATTTTGATTAGAAATGATATGTTTTTTTAAGTAGATAAACTATATAACTATCAGACATTTAACCATTAAGATTAGGTTAGTAGTAGGTGGGTTTGTGCTATAAGAAATGTTCCCTTTAAGAGTTTTAGTAGTCGAAAATTTGTTTAAATTTAGTTGATTGTGTAATCATTTAAGATACAAAGACTGACATTGAATGGTCGATCTCTTTAATTCATATTCATATACCTCATCTAATATTATTCCTTATATTCTAGATAGATAACACACATCTTCAATGTCTCTAGCTTGTATTTCATAATTTTTTTTAAGGTTTTGCCATAGATTATAAAAATCACCTCTTAACACCTTTTTGAAACTCGCGTGCTGCTCTGTTTATCTCAGACAAATTTGATAAGGCGAAAAATCGCAAATCATTTCGCTAACCTCCGACTTCGTATTTATTTATAAATTATATTTAATATTTGCTTAGGCTTTATTTATCAAACATTAATGTAGTTTTATCGCGCTGGATGATAGTTCATTTAGTTCAAATTGTTGTGAGTTCTTTTTGTGTTTTATCGCTTCGGGATCTTCTGTGTCGAATATTTCTAAATCTTTGGCATGATACCAGACGCCAATGTTCCAAAAACTGCCAGCAAATATGAACGCAGCAGCCAAGAGATTTATAGTATAGCTAAGAGGAATAGGAATTTATGCAATTGTTAACGTGAATGAGTATTTTTTTGACCTACCGTAAAGATTTGGTATCGTAGAGCCAACAGTTGCCTTTGGTGCCGCACGTTTTGCCCCAGACAACGCAATAGCTATCCAAAATCCAGCCGAATAAAATGGGGCTGGGTATAAAGCTGACTATGGAGACAATTACATTGCCTAGACCCAGGGCAAAGCTCTTGTCCTCAGAGGACACGCAACGCAAGGCCAACAATAGATTGGCCGTTCTACCAGAGGCGCCTACGAATTTTAGAAAACACATAACCCCTAGGAATACGAGAAATTGTTTATAACAATCCACAGGACAGGGTCCTTGTCGTGCATATTGGTACTAGGGGAGAGAGAGGTGAGAGAGTAAAGAGATTAATGGATAGTTGAATTTAGATATAGACTCTAGACTTCGCTTCGCTAAGTTTAGATTGGATTTCTTGGTTTTATAGCCCGTTTTCCGAAAAAGGAAGAAAGCTAAAGGATATTTGAATTAATATGTTACTGAAGAGGTTGTGTAGAGTTCAAACCAATTTTGAATGGGATAAATGATAATTGAATTAAGGTGAGACTATAAAGCTAACCTAGAGTTTAGATTACATTTCTTAGATCTATAGTCCGTGTTACTGAATAAGTTTTGTGAAGAGTCTCCAAATTGTAAACTGATTCTGAATGCATATAGGTAGAACCCCAAGAAAATGCCTTTTCAATTAATATTGGAAAAAATGTATTTATGACTTTGATTGACTCTAAAACTAACAGAGGTAAAACTATCATATTTCGTATATAGGCAGTCGTTTAGTTACCGACTATTTCACTTTTTGGGTAATTGAGAATCCCTTGCATTAATTAAGTAAACCCGAGATTACTTATAGAAATCGTTCACTTACCTCTGTAACATTAGCGATATCCAAGGCGCCAATGCACTTGCAACCCGTGTAGGTGAGTCGACCCAGTTCATCCTTCAGTTTACCGTTGCAGCCAGCATGACAGGCAGATATATAGGTAACATTATCTGGACTGCAGATGGGCGCGTAATGCACATACTCGCAGTGACAGGAGGCGGTGCAGCTGTCAGGTGCGTTTGGTTGGATGGACATGGATGTCGTCTTATCGCTATCAGCACAACCGATGAGCACATAACACAAGATGCCCATTACCGTAAATATATCAACGATGCCATTCCAAGCGGCCATTGCCCGGGCACTGGGTTTATATTTGGAGATTACGTAGCCGGAAAGCAAGACTCCAGCTGCCGAGAAGGCCAAAGCAACGGTGCCCGTTGCCATGGTCGCTGTGCTGGCCGATTGTTGATATTGGGTCTCAATGTATTTGGGCGTGAAGATCCAATAGGGCGTGTAGCCAAAGAAGTAGAGTATCGAGGCAATGTTATTGTAGACATATACCTTGTTTTTGGCCAAACGTTTCACAGACTGCATCATGTCGGCGAGGGATAACTCTGTCAAGGAGTGAACGCCGGTGTCAGCTCCGTTTGCTTTCAATCGTCGAGCTCGAGCACTGGGCAGCTCCTTGGGAAACAAGTATAGAAAGAAGGCAGAGATCAGCATTATGAGCGTCAATATAATCCAGCCCAGCCACCAGGCGCCCAACCAACGCGAATCCTCATTGCTGATCAGTGGCTTCAGCTGTGGGTCTATATAGAAGCGCAGGCAAACGGAGGCCAAGGAGTAGCCAAAAGCTGGACCCAACATGCGCAGAAAAGCAGACCAACCTGAGAAAGAAAGGAAAGCACAAAAAGGGATTAAAGAGGAGTGGATAAGTTTAAAGATACTCGAACACCTACTAAGCATAGCGGGAGACTTGGACTTGGTTGAATTATCATCCATGTAGGAGAGACCCAGTGTGTAGAAGAGTGAACAGCCGATTCCAGATATAAATTGTGCTACGAATAACAGGATGATGGGTGCCCATTGGCTAGCAGTCTGCACACAGTCTGGTAATCGGGATTGACAGAGTGTCGGATCTTCCTGGGTGGTATTGAAATAACTCGTATTCGCATATTCATGTGTCAGCTTTAAAGCATCCTCGCCTGCGCCGTAGATGAAATGTGGAGATGCCATCAGCAGGCAGAAGATCGCCAAGATGAAGAGACCTTGAAATAGAAGAGAATTAGAGGAAAGGGAATCATAGAGAAAGTGAACGAAAAGAGAGTGGCTAAGAGAGCTAGATCTGGGGAAAAGAAAAGGTTAGGGAGAGAGTGAAGTAGACAGGTAGAGACAGTGGTAGACAGAATGGCAGAGAGGGGCAGAGAAAGAAAGGTGGGAAGCCGACTAAGTGAGAGACAAACTATAGAGACAGAAAGATGATAATAGAGAGAGGGAAAGAGAGAGAGAGAGAGAGAAAGAGAGGGAAGGAAAAAGAAAGAGAGAGAGAGGGAGAAAGACGGAGAACGATAATGAAAAGAGGGAGATATTTAAGGATATAAGTTAAAAGAGAGAAAGATAGAATTAAAGATAGAGAGACAGGTAGATAGAAAAGGATAAAGAAAAAAAAGGGGGGGGGAGAGAGAGAGAGAAAAACAAATATAATAACACAGACAGAGAGTGAGAGAGAAGATCAGGGAGCTATAGAGAGAAGACATAGAGTATAAGTATGTAAAAGCAAGAGAAAGCCATGTAAAGAGGCTGTTACCTAGAGCAATATATCTCGGGCGATGTCCTCTCCCCGCATAGTACCCCAAAAAGGCGCAAGTCAACGTGGTGCTTATATCATTGCCAACCGATATGATGCCCGATGTTTTAGTGGGTATCTTATAGCGTTTTTCCAACGTTGTAATCGTGCCATTGAAATAGGAAAATGCCATGCCTATAAAGCAACCGGCGATGCCGAAGAGCACCATAAACATATGCTCCGTAGCCCAACTGAAATGGGAATTACTTAGAATTAAACTAAAAGATAATTAATATTTCTCTATCGATAATACCTCTGAATGCGTGGTCCTTTGAATATACCAAAGCCACAAAGGGTATCTGCGACGGGTAGCTCCTGTTTCTCATCCTTTTTGGTATTCGGAACTTTTAGGAATTGAGTCCCTTCATTCGCCTCATCTGCCATTGTCGAACTACAAAGCTAAACTGAACTTTGCCAATTATTAAAGTTCATAAAGTAAAACTATAATTATGCACAAAATGAAACTACTGTCTATATCTATATAGATAATAGCCATAAAGTCTTGTAATTAACGTAATCCCACGCGACGACTAAATTTTTAGATAAGTTCTCTAGTAGCTAGGCTGTATGTATGCTTTATGCACTGTCTGACAGACTTTTATGTAGATTATTCAAATAGAGACGATATATACAGTAGATATTCGCTAACAGACAACTTTCAGTAACTCTATTGATACCTACAACTTTCCATATAAATAGATACTATTAGAATACAACTATATAAATTTATTAGTTTTCGAGGAGAATCTCTCTTTGGAATTTCTCAACGGTTCTTCTTAGCGTGTGAGCACTGTACGTATTACTTAGTATAGTAAAATGAGAGCCTTGACGGTTGCATTTATCACACGATCTTAGCCGTCATAATACAGTTTATTATACCGACAGACTCGCATCATTAAAATCTCGCATATATAGGCACCAAAATCACTCACAATCTTTAACTTAAAGATAACATTATCTTAAATATATATAGATATCCATATATATATTTAGTTTTTTTTTTTATATAATTTATTCTAGTAACTTATATTTCGGTATTCTTTTCAGCATTGACCTCCTCCTCGTGCTGCACTATTTGCATTTCGACTTCTTTGATCTCCTCGTCGAATATCTTAAGATCTTTCACATAATACCAGACACCAAAGTCGAAGATAGCGCCCAGGCTAATGAAAACAGCTGCCGTAAAGTTGAGCGTGTATCTAAATCGAATTCGATTATTAATGGATCACATAGATATATATGTATATTGAAACTCACCTCATTGACTCTGGATCGTAGAGCCAACAGTTGCCCTTGTTCGTACACGTTTTGCCCCATACCAGGCACATGCGATCAAAGATCCAGCCAAAGAATATGGGCCCCGGTATAAAGGCAAACATCGAACACAACATCATTCCGAAGCCCATGGCGGCCGTTTTATCCTTCTCGGGCACACATCGAACAGATACAAGGAAATTGGATGCCCTGCCCGCAGCGCCAATGAATTTCAGAAAGCACATGACTGAGAGAAACGCAACAAACTGTGTCCAGCAGTTGACAGGACATGCGCCTGGCGTGGCCTGACCAGCGGCAAGTTGCTGAGAGAGATAGATATAGAGAGATAATTGATTGATTGACAACACAAAATTAAACTCAACAACAGATACATACATGAAAACCTAAGGACCTAAGAAATAACTATGAAATTTTAGGCATATTAAACAGTTAGAACTCATTGACTGATTGATTGATTGACTGATTGAAAATCAAAGAACAACAAAGGTGTTAGTAGTAGTAGTAATCAAGTAATCTACAATGTATTAAAGTTCTTTTAGTTACGACAGTGATGGATTGATTGATGCAATGATTGACGATCAAAGCGAAGCCTGATTAATACTTGTTATAATATATCTATATCTATCTCAAACTTACCTCCAAGTATGTCATAGAAGACGAAGTTTCCAGCGCTTTACCCATTAGATCTCTGCTGTTCGCCTCATTAGCCAAATCGAGTGGCGTGAGGCGATTGAAGGTGCTATTTTTGGAGCCTGGTATGCAGGAGCAATCGTAGAAGACCTAAAGAAAACAGTAAAAGCTATAGACACATATATAGAAATACTCCATTACGACCTACCTTTTTGCCATCGGGACGCACATGCTCCATCTTGCATCCCGCATGACAGGCGGATATATAGGTCATGCTATTCTCGCCACAGACCGGGGAGTAACGCACATAATCACAGGCACAGGCCGAGTTGCAGGTGACACTATCATTCACAGCGCTATTGTGAATATTCACAATGACCGAACGTTCGTTGTCGGGACAACCGATGAAGGCATAGGTCACAACGCCAGCGACAACCAGAACGGCGCAGATCACATTCCAGGCGGCCATATAGCGAGCCTTGGGCTTATATCGGGATATGATGAAGCCCGAGAGCAGTACGCCTATGGCGGAAAAGGCGAGGGCCACGGTACCCGTGACCATGCTGGAGGTAGCAGCCGACTGTTTGTACTGCACCTCGATGTACTTGGGCGTGAATATCCAGAAGGGCGTATACCCAATCAGATAGAAGATGTTCGACAGCGTATTGCACATGTATGTCTTGTTTGTGGTCAGGCGCCGGAACGTGACCAGCATATCCTTGAAGGAGGCCTTGGGCTCTGCTGCCGATTGCTCTGCTCTCGACTCCAGATCTGCTGTGAGCTTCTCCTTTTCCGTGCTCTCCTTTTGTTTGAGCGAATGACGTTCGCGTCGTCGCTTTTCCTCCACCATGCGTCTGGCGGCGGCTCGGGGTAGCTCCTTGGGAAACATCGATAAGAAGATGCCCGAGCATGATAGCAGCCCGCCCATGACTAACCAGCCCAACCACCAGGCGCCCAGCCAGCGGGGATCCTTGTTGTTGATAACCGGATGCAGTTGCGGTGCGATATAAAGGCGCAGACAAAAGGATGCCAAAGCATACCCAATAGCTGGGCCCAGCATGCGCAAAAAGTATGAGAGACCTGCAAAAAATAGAGCATAAAAGAAAGATGGGTGAGTGAAATGTTGATACTTTTTTCGGAGGGGCAAATGGGGTATATGTGTTAGAGTTTTCTTTCTTCAGAAATGGTTTTGGTTTCAAATACTGAACTATACAAATATTGAGCTTGAGTACGAAAGATCTATAAATCAGAGATGAGTAACAATTAAATATAAAGTTCAAATATGAATACTCTGTTCTATACTTAGATGAATACTCTGTTTATAGGATCAAATGCAAATAATATCAAATGCAGTTTTAGTTAAAAATCCCTTAAAATTAGTGATGAGCTGAAAACTTAAATAAAACTCTTTTATCTTATACTCTTATTTTCATCAACAAAAAAAAACTAAACTTTAACAGTCTCAAAAAGACATTTAATTTTGCTCAATCATTCGAGCCATAATTAAATGAGCGATAACAAACGGAAGCAGTACTTCGAGGGGGTTTATTGGGGAGTAATCTCATCACGTATCTCGTAAGGCAGCTAGACGCCAATTCTTTTATTGGAGTCGTAAAGCCATAAGAAGAGTGATCTGCGCACTATCCACTAGGGAATGATTATGATGAAAACACTTTTCGAAACTTACTGAGTAGAGCTGGAGTCTTGGATTTTTTGGTATTATCATCCATATAGGAAACGCCCAGGGTGTAGTATAGGGAGCCACCGATGCCAGATATAAACTGTGCGACAAACAGCAGAACTTGTGGTGCGAAGTTTCCTTCGCCCACTTCGCACTCGGCGCCACCGCCCGAGAGGCGACACAGAGTCTTCGATCGCTGCTCCTCAATGGCCTCCATGGTGGCGTTCTCGTCGGGCAGAGCACCAAATTCCTTGGTCAAGGCCAAGGCATCCTCGCCGGGACCATAGAGGAAATGCGGCGAGGTGGTCATCAGGCAGAAGAGAACGATGGTCAATAGACCTGTGGAAGGCATAGAATGAGGAAGATGCTGATGGAGTTGTTATTAGATTTGTAGATCTTACCAAATCCTATCCAGCGCGGTCTATGACCCTTGCCCGCATAGTAGGCCAGCACAGCCGAGACCAAGGTTTGGCTAATATCGTTGCCCACCGATATGATGCCCGTGTTCTTCGAGGGTATCTTGAAACGTTTCTCGATGGTCGTAATGGTGCCATTGAAGTAGGCATATGTCATAGAGAAAATGCAGCCGACGATGCCGTAGAGCAAGACGTAAGCCGTTTGATTGGCAAAGCTACAAGAATTGGGGTATGATTAGGATTTTGATGAAGACGGCGGATTTACACCATGTTTCTCTCTTACCGCTGAAAGAAATTGCCTCGAAAGAGCCAAAAGCCACAGGTCACATTCTTCTCCAGCGGCATATCGTTGAGCAGCTTGTTGATCTCCTCAGTCATGAGGCGATCCTGCTCGGACTTTTCGCGCTTTAATTTGGCCTTGATGCGCGCTTGGGCATCTTTGTTGTTGCTGTCCGTCGTCTCATGGGCATTGCCATTGTTTAGCAGCTTGTGCAGCTCCTCGGGCGCTGCAGCTGGTGCTGTCGTCTCATCACTGCGAGCCGTGACACGTTCCTCCTCGGGCGCGTCGCCTTGCACCATTTTATTTCGAATACTTTTTTAAGTCTTGATTTTATTTTTGATATTATTTGTTCTGTTTAGTAGCACATTGGATTCTTCCGGCTGCGGCACACACCCACACACAGAGACTCGCAATAATTGATATGCACAATAATTCTTAATTGTCAAAAAACACTTTCACGAGCAATTAGCGCGAGGTTTCGACTTGGGCTTGACTTAGGGCTTCCTTTTTTTTTTCAGTTACTGCCTGCAATCGTTGCGATCTGCCGTTAGTTGAGGCTGTAGAGCAACCGCACGCATCACCATTTGCGGATCGAATGGCATGTTGTGCCCAAATTACGCCCGATCTTAACTTGAGTTCTTCACTCTGGCTGCGCCCAGGGGCCACTTGTTGTCTATCCGACTGAACGAACACACTTTGTTGACACTTTGGCTGCGTTGTGTTGGCACAGCGTCTATCAGACTGGTTGTTGTTAAGAGATTATCTTTTATTGGGGTTGTCACCTCTTGCCTGAATCTTCAATCATTTCGCTGAGCGAAAGATATCAACTTGAATGAAATCCGATTAAAATAAAATTTATATTTTTTCGGCTTTTTCACTTGGTTTCATTTGTTTTTGGTTCCTGGTTCTTGCTCAAACAATGAAAATTGTAAACAGAATTGATGAAGCTGTTGTAGAGTGATAAGAATTTCAGCTGATCGTATTTAAGCACACCCACACACACACACACATTCACGTTTATATATGCACTACGTTTCATATGCGATAAAGTTCTTGATAAGTTTTATTTTCCCGCCTTATCATTGTTAGGCTTTAGTTTTAGTATTCGACAGACTTTTGTTTACTTTCATTTTTGCATATTCATTTATTTGGTTGGAAATAAAGAAGCATTCAAATATAGTATATATATATATATATATATATAAATGGAACTATCTCTGTAACTGTTCATTTTGATATACCCATCTATCTTTATGCATGTTTAAATAGTGTCAATAGCTGTAAATGCATTTCTTAGAATTTTTTTTTATCAATTGGAAGATATGAAATTATTTGAGTATTTGAATACTTCTCTTTTTGTGCAAGCAAAATTGAAATCTAGGATATGGTTGAAAACTGTTTTATCCTACTTTCTATGTATCTCCTAATTATTGTCTAGTATAATCTACTACCTCGTTATTTACTCTCTCTGTCTTTCTATCTCTCTCTTGATATTTCCTTCTCTAGCTCTTTTCCTCTTTTTCTTTTGATATTATATATATTTCTTATATTATGTATATTTCTTTGTGATCTCTCTTTCGTCTATTCCTCTCTCTCTCTCTCTCTCTCTTTCTCTTTCTCTCTCTCTCTCTCTCTGTCGCTCTCTCTCTTTCTCTTTCTCTCTGCATCTCTGCATTTTTTTTCCTTTCTTTACCTTTCATTCTTTCTTATTATGATTGTCTATTACTGTACATAACAAGATTATAGTAGTACATAAATTCCAGGGTATTTAATATTTTGCTCATCGTAGATAATAACTGTTTTTTGTTTTCTAAATTTTCTAGATATTTTTGTTCCATCAAGCATAATCTAGTAGCTGCCCAGGCGCCTGTCGTTTTGAGCTCTTTCTTATGCTCGCTCTGTCACACAGTCTATCTCGCTCATTCTCTATCTCTTTCTTTTTGCGTTCCCATGCCCATGCTCATTCGTTCTATTATTATTTTGATTTTCAAGAGCCGAGCGCGGGTGCGTGTGTGCGTGTGTGTGTGTAGGTGTGCTCAACGTGTTCTATTATTTAATGCATGTAATGTACATGGATATGTATGTATGTATGTATGTATATACAGTATATGCATATATATACTATATATTCGTGTATAGTATGTATGATGCTCGCATGTTCGTTTGTGTGTTTATTGTCGACGCCACAATTCACTTAGCATATTTAAATTTTTGCGCTGCTTATCACTTGAACTTTATCTTGATTATGTTGTGCTTGAATCATAATATATATGCTATACAAATATAGCTCTTTATATATATAGATTATATAGTATATATACATATATATATTGCATAAATTTACTTTTAAATTAGGGAATTAACACTTTAGCGAGCAACAGATTTTTACTGATTTAAATTGTTTCACACCACAACATCTAGATTAGATCAGCGACTTATAGCTGTACGGCTATAGCTCGTCTTTAACACGACGATATTATCGTAACCGTAAGCGTAGCCATACTAAACTAAGCTAAGCGCTGGATTTGTATTATCTGTGGAAATCTGCTCTAAGTTGTAGATGAGCAGTTGAGTAGATGAGTGCCTTGCCTTCAAAGCGAATGGAAGTCGAGTCGAGTCTTCAAAAGCTAATTCCAATTCAGCGTTGTGCTTGTGTGTGTGTGAGTGTGTGTGTGACTGTGCCAGTGACATCAATTTCCAAGCCGTAGACTTGAAAGTGTGTGTGCCGAGCACAAAATTCTTTATTAGATTTGCCAGGCGGTGCTTGCACTTGGATCACAGACAAATTCAAAAGTATAATTTATAAAAACACATATGTATATCCAGGGTTATCAATTTGAAATTTTATGGGAAAGTTCTGAAAAGTTTTTAGAATGAAATCTTTAACTTAAACTATATCTAAAGAGAGTTATATTGAGTATATTGCAAAGTGTTAGGGTGATGTACAATTTATGATGGATATACGAATAAAAATTATAAAAGGATTTATTTAAAAATGTATAAGAGTTATCATCTGAAATATTTGAATGAAAATCGAACTAAAATTTTTCAAAATTTTACCTGAAAATAAAATATCTAGTCATAAAGTCTTTATTGTATATTTTTAAAATCTTCCTAAAGTATTTCGTTATATTTGAGAAAATTCCATTACACTCCAACATATTTAAAATATATATACGTATATTTTAGTGTAGTTAAAGTGTTATTATTATAGTGAATTCAATTATTCTAAAATAGTTGATCAACAAGCAGTTATAGTGTATCCAAGTATTCGTTATATAGACCCATAGCTACCAGCTGTATCGATACGGAAATATTGTCAAACAACCTTGTTGCGTTCTATATATCTATATCAATTTGTGGTGTGTGGCTGCTGGATATTGTAAATGTTTAGAATATATCTAAAATATTTATATGCATATCTATGCATAGATCAAGCTCCCTCCCCCTAGTCTAAGTGTTTGCCAGCGAAATCAATCGACTGCGTTGATTTGCCTTTTAGCCCCCGCCGTTTGTCTCTGTGGTTGGGCGTCTGATTCAATCAACCCCAAATAAAAAAAAAAACCGTAATAAAAAAATATATTCAAATGAAATATAAAACCTTATACCGTCTGGTATCTGGTATCACCCGATGCGAACCGAATGCTCTGACGCTAAAGCCCAGACTCAGCTACAGATCGTAAACGATAAGCGATTAGCGCTCTCTCAGCGGGTGAGCTTTTGCAGTCAACATCAATTGAATTGAAACGAGAATCGCCAGTAGGAGAAAGCACGACTATTAGATACCTATTCCAGGGTATCAAATGGTTATCCATTCTTTAACTAACTGCTCTCTGTATAGGTAGCTAAAACAAGAAGCTTGTTATATTGCAAGTGTGTTCGCATGTATTTCATAGGCCAGTAATAAAATATTAGTCTAAGATAACCTGTAAAAGTGATATGCTTGGTACATTTGGTGTTCGTTTAATACATGTTTTTGTTGAAAGCTAGGATTGCTTGTTAGTAGCATTGTCAGATATATATATATATATAATTTTTGTGTAAATTCAACTAATATATACCCTGGAATATACTTATAACAGAGTCGTGAAGGTAGCAAACATGTCTTAAAGACTATAACTATGCCGTTGTCTTTATAGTTCAGACTACAGAAATGACTGGAAATACCCTATATTATGATAGTAAGATATTCAATTGAACGAAAGTGCTTCAAATACCATCATAGAAAATAGACGAAACAATTTAAGTAAAGTAAAATACTAAAACTAAAAGTATTATACTGAGAAATAGGTTTAAACAAAATAATTAGGTATAAAAATCTCCTGGTAATACGATTTTGAATGTTGAATATGAATATTCGCAAGTAAGCTCCTTTGTTATGCGACTATTAGATATCCTTTAATGCTACTTTGCTGCCCAATTAGGGGTGGCCCATATAAAAAAAAAACAACCAAAATCAATTGTATTCAAAACTCATTGCGTTTTATTTATGTATTTGCGTTGCTTATAAATGCGAAAATCATAAACCCTGGCCACATATGTGGCTTAGGAGGGAGGGAGAGAGAGAGGGAGGAAGGGGGAGAGAGAGAGATGTGTAAGCGATGCTTATTAAATTTGAGTTTGAAGTTTTGCTCAAGCGAGCCCAAGTGGAAATGTTTATATATATAATCCCTGCTCTATATAATTGGTGTACATGTGTGTGTGTGCGTATGAACATCATATGTTTGGCAGCGCAATAAAAATCAAAAACATAATTTCTTGTATCAATTGAGCGGCCATAAAAAAACGAAGAAGTTTGCGCCGAGGCATGTTTATTATTATGAGATGTTTGCATACGCAAAGAACATGGCGATATACGAGACGCAGCTGCCACACACACACACACGCACACAGCTGTAATTGCAGCACAAATGTGTGGGGCGGGTATGCCCAATGCCAAGGCTCAGCATAAATAACAACAAATGAGGCAGTGCGTTGCCAGCTTTATCTCCCAATGTGTGTGTGTGTGTGTGTTGGTGTGTGTGTGTGTGTGTGGCACTTTTGTGCGCCGCCTGTAAGCATGCCACAATATAAAGACAACTGCAAAATTATGCGGCTGGCACGCGACTCGCTGCTGCTGCTGCTGCTACTGCGGCTGCTGCTGCTTCCACTGCCATTTGTAAGCGATTTTTATTTCCGCAACGCCCTTCCTTTTGTACGCCGTATGCAAATGACTTTGGCCTTATCGCTGCCAACACACACACACACAAACACACACACGCACACAGTTAGCTAGCGTTGACAATAAATAATCTTTTGCAAATCACGTAAATCGCAATGAATATCAAATGCATGGGGCGTGGCTCTGGCCACAAACTCCATAAACATGTGGGTCTCTCTCTCTGTGTGTGTGTGTTTTGGCTGCTCTTAAGTGTAATGCCAAGACGAATGCTGCGGCTTATGCACGCCTATGCGCGTTTCCGGGTAAGCGCGCCCAACTGCCTAACTAAACCGCTTAAGCACTCAATTTGCGCGTGAAAAGGAACTTGACACCCACAACATACACACCACACACTCACACATACTCACACATCACATACTCCTCGACATGTGTGTGAACGCACGGCACATGTCAGCACTTTGCTTGCGATTTCCGTTTCCGCTCAACCCCTTTTTGCTCTGGCGGCGTTTATTGATATTGCCTGACATAACGGCATGTAGCATACGTTTCTAACGTTTTTTCGACTCTCCGTTTTGAACCCTCGATAAACATATATGTGTATTTATTTGTGACTTCCCGTGTGTGTGTCAAATTAGGGTTAAATACTGTGACCTCCCCAACCCCGGCGCGCTTTTGACTAATTTTGATTTTTTTTAGGCTCAGTTTTTTTTCTTCCTGATTTAAGTAGCTCTTAAGTCTTCATTTGTCTGTGCGGCTGGGCTGGAGTCGCGCTTAATATGCCGACCGCATGCTAAAACCCACAATTTAGCCAGACCAATTTTGCTGTCAATTTAAGTTGTAATTAACAGTCGAGCCGTCCGAAGAGAGAAGGAAAGAGAGAGCGGGAGTGAGCGAGACAGAGAGATAGAAAAAAAGTAGCATAAGCTTCGCTGGCTGACCCAACCCTGAACTCTTGGCCATGCGGCATGCAACTCACGTGCGCTCATTACGCATTTGATAAATTTTTGGTATAGCAGGGGAGGCGGGGGGCGTGGGCCAGGAGTGGCAGCGTGGCGACTTCCATACGGTCAGACAAGGTGCGTCCGACATAATCACCCAAACCAAAGCCCCAAAGCGGCGAGGGAGAAAGAGCAAATGTCAAAATAGACAATGCAGCGATTACTTGCGCGCGTTTGGAGGCGGGAATGTCGCTACTTCAGCTGAAATATGCTCCAAGGCGGCGAGTGTTGAGTGGACGAACTGAAAAGGCTAGAAAAAAAGCTAAATTTAATTTAGAGTAATAAACAGGGAAATAAAGGAGCTAAAACTTACATATACTTCAGTTGAAATGTGCGCTAAGGCGGCGAGTGTTGAGTGATAGAATTAAAAAGGTTGGAAAAAGCTAGATTTCTTTTGCAGTATTAAACTGATAGTTTTGCAGCTCAAAATATGTTGACAAATTAGGGAGAGAGAGGGATTTTAAGTCTAAAAACATTTATTTGAGAATTATTATTATTTACAAAAAAAAAAAAAATGATAATAATAAAAATAAACAAGTAAGACTGCTCTAGTCGAGACTCTCAGAGTTAGAGGGGAAGTCGAAGTGCTAGTCGGACTTGCCTGACTAAAAAATAGCCTTAACGCAGGTACGGACTGCTAAAGTCTTTGATATTTTTACATTTGAAGACTTACTTTACATTTGCTAAATGTTCGTTATCTCAATGATCGTTATAATAATTAATAATATTTAAATTTAAAAAATTTTCTATTAAACATTAAAAGTATAATTTTTACATTTTCGCTTAACATACTTAACAATTTTAATATATATTCTATTTACATTAAACAAACATTAAATGTATAACTTTTACATTTTCGCTTAACAAAACAATTTTAATACTTACCAGTAGACAGAAGAAGAGGAGAATCACCACGCTGCACAGGACGACTGACCACCAGAAGATGAAAAATAAGACTGAAGATGCGCTGCAGCAGGCTTGCCTTTATATAGGGCAGCGACGGCTCCACTCAAGTCATGCTCAACTATTGTGCGTCTTTCTCAGTCAGTCTTCACACCCGATCATTAGGCGACCAATCAGAGCACTCTCTGCTGCTACTACTGCTGCTGCTGCTGCTCTTCTGATCTTCGGCTGCCTTTCTATAGGGCAGCGAGACTTCCACTCGAAGCCTCTTTCTCAGTCAGTCTTCACACTCGATCATTAGGCGACCAATCAGAGCACTCTCTGCTGCTACTACTGTTGCTGCTGCAGCTCTTCTGATCTTCGGTTGCCTTTCTATAGGGCAGCGAGACTTCCACTCGAAGTCGACCTCAACTGTTGAGCCTCTTTCTGATTCAGTCTTCACACTCGATCATTAGGCGACCAATCAGAGCACACTCTGCTGCTGCTGCTGCTACAAGAAGCAGCTCTTCTGATCTTCAGCTGCCTTTCTATGGGGCAGCGAGACTACGACTCGAAGTCGTACTCAACTGTTAGGTCTCTCTCTGAGTTAGTGTAAGCTAAACTCTCTATCAGTTAGCGACCAATCAGAGTACTTTCTGCTGCCTCTGCTGCATACATATGCAACCTAACATATCCTCTTCAGAACCATAACTCTTTATCAGCTCTTCTTCTTTCCGCTCTATTGATTAAATTTGAAACCTCTAGTTCAAGGCTTAACGCAACTGACAGCACTCACATTATTTATGGCTATAAATGTTTATTTATATTTAGCTTGAGTCAAAGTAAGATTTATCTAATATATTTAGCTTTAGCTAAAAATTGTGTTTTTGTTACTACAAAATATTATATACAAATATTTTATTGATTTCTGTTCTAAGCGTTACCTCATGCTAGCCGTAAACAAATTATTTTCATAGCTAAATTTAAAGCTAAAACCAGCTGAAATTCTTGCAATTTCAGCCATTCCGGCGGAGTACCCTTCATATTCGGCACATAATTAATCAAAAAAGCAGCGTAGTTTTTCCACACAATAGCGCCGGAGTCCGGATTTGGGCCATTAAAATTGGCATTGGGCGCGCATAATGAGCTGCAGGACGAAAGTCCTGAAAAGGATTAAGCGTAGTCTGAGCATTGGCAATTGTATTGTTCAGTGTAGGATAGCGGACAGCGGAGGGGTGTCCTGCTCCTGCTGCTGCTCCTGCTGGCTGTTGGCTGTTGGCTAGCTTTCCATTTGTTTTGTTTAGCCAACGCCAACGCCAACGCTAACGTCCATTTTTAATTCCTTTCACATTTTATTTTTTGATTTCTTTTTCGCTCACATTTTTACGCTTCTCACAGCGCGCAATGGGGCGGGTGCGGTTGGTGTGCGGGGGCGTGGCACTTGCCACTCGGCAAAAAAATAAGCTTAGGAGCGGCAAACAAACCGCTCGAGTCCTTTGTCCATTGTGGTGGTATTTATACTCGCTAGAGATGTGAAGAGAGTGTATTAGATTGGCTTAAAATGTTTGTCTTTGTATTGGTTTGCCTGTCCTTGCATAGGTTATACTTCCCTACGTAGAAATTAGAATATAAATACTTTATTTTTATTTTATTGCTTGAACTATCAGGATTGATCACGGTCTATGTTTCCTATAGGCAGACTTTTATATAATATAGTCAGGAAGTTGTTGTTGCTTTATGACGACGTTCGATTATTAGGCAAATCGAAAAAAAAACTATAGAAGACAAAGATTTGCTTAGATAATTTTTAGGACCTCCTTTAGTAATCGATTTATCTAAAGTCAAGATCTCTTGCCTCATTGTTTACCTCTTCCATAGATTGAGAGCCATAATCTGACTCAACTCCTCGAGCTTTTGCACTTTGGGCGAGTATTCTGCAGTCGTTTCCACTTGACTTCAAACTTTGTAGTTGTTTTATTTGCATTTATACATCTATATATATCTGGTTTTTTTTTTTAACCATTCTTTCGATTTTAATTCTTACTTTTTACGCGAAGCCGAGTCGCCGCATTTGCTCAATTAGAGACGTGCTTTGGTTCGGGACTGTCGGCATAGAGCGTGAACGTTTCTCCATTTCATTTGAAATCGTCCTTTTTCTTTTCTTAACTTGGGATAGGGCTTAGGCATGGTTTTTTGTTTGTTTTTTTTTTTTTTGGTTTATTTTTTATTTTTTTGTAAGTATCCTTGTCCATGCCCACTTAAACATTCTAAGCTTGTGGCTTAATCCAGCACAGGGTTGACCCTGTTGAAACATGGGAAATCACGTTTTGATTTGTTTTTTATTGTAATTTTACCCCATATTATACTTTTTTACAGAGAGAAAGAGAGCGAGAGAAAACGCGAAACGGAGTTTGGTTATAATTGGAACGGAGCTTAGGTAAGCACTTAAAGCAGATTGATTGTTGGCCTTTCTAGGAGATTCTCATTAATAAAGATAAAGTGAATGTAGTGTAATTTATGATGAAGATTCGTTTCAATTGTTGTTCTTTCTATGCAGTTCTTATTTTGCTTATTTTTAGTACCTGTTTCTGATAGTTGATATGAGAACATATATATAGAATCTTATTTGTAGGACTTTCTATTCAATGAATGAGCCTATGAAGGCTAATCCTTAAATTTGATCTTCACTCTTTATGAAATCATATGTGAGTCTAAGCTATTATATTACAGTATGATTACCATTTCTAATTATATATTGGGTCGCCCACTAAGTCATTTCGTTTTATAACAATAGCTGATCTTGTTAAATTTTTCGCAGCCAACTTCAAGCTTATCAGCTTTACCGTTATGATTTTTTAACAGCTGATATAGTATAGCTTATTTGTAAAAAAATTTGTTGGATTTTGTGAAATAGTTTTCATTTGGTGGCATATCGAAGATGGAAGATCTAAAACATCATTTTCGGCATATTTTACTGTTTTACTATCGAAAGGGCAAAAATGCAGTTGAAGCAAGGCGAAAATTATTCGATGTGTACGGAGAAATTGTATTGACCGAACGCCAATGCCAAAACTGGTTTGCAAAGTTTCGTTCCGGCAATTTCAATCTTGAGGATGCACCACGTCCTGGAAGGCCTCTTGAAACCGATGTGGACAAGATAAAGTCGTTGGTCGATTTTATGAACGTGGAATCAATCTTTTGCCCGAAAGATGGTAAAAGGTATTAGATCAAAATGGAGATTACACAATATCATAAAATAATTTATAAAATAAAAAAAATCATGCTTGAATTGCAATAAAAAAAACGAAACTACTTAGTGGGCAACCCAATAGATACTATTTATAGTTCAAACATTTTTATTGCACATTCGTCCATCTATGCGCTTCTTATGATTCTAATAAGAGTCAATAAAAGCCTATAAAAATTAAAGTAAATGCATTGAAATATATATATTTTCTTTAATAAATATAAATTTGCCTTTCTTTGCGCTTCTCATTATGTCATTTCTGAACTTCAACGTTTTGAAAACACTTTGTATATAATATTAAGTTTTTAGCTATATGTGATTTGTCTAACTTTCTTACACTTTCGCCCTTCTATGTACTTCTCTGGTTCTCATTTATGATTGGCTACGCTTGGAGTTGATTTAGTATTAAGTTGCTTATACATGCCGAAGGCCTTGCTGAGTTATGAGCCAAGTGCCTGGACAATATTTCATAGCTGCATAAGCAGCTAATTTAAAAAGCAATTTCAAAAACTTAATTTTTCAGCGATTATGTTTGTAAACAGCGGCTGGCGACTGAGCGAGCTTTCAATTCTTCTTCTTCTTCGGTTTTTTTTTTTTGCTTCTTTTATCATGAACAAACATTGTAGCAGCCGTTGGTCTAAGCCCACATTTCACCCACCCAGCGAAATGGTCTCAAATATGAATTTATTTTCCTTACTTTTCATCTCATTTTGTTGCTGTTGTTGTTGTTGTTGTTGTTGTTGTGTTTTATGCTGTTTAAAAAGCATTTAAGTCCCTGTAAAGTGACCCTTTTAATTTTTCTTACGCTTCGTCGCATTGTTGCCACTCTTAACAGTGGGAAAACTCGCCCCTTATACGAAGTGTACTACCCACGTTTGTTTTCTTTTTTTCTATCTTTTTTTTTTGGGATTTTCTGATATTTCCGGCATTTTCTTGTTTTTCTATTTTATAATTAAATATATTCATACATTGAGTTGAGTTTGTTTTTTGCGGTTTGACACGCTTGTTCTGTTGTGATTCCGATATCATCTGGGAATTGTCATTGCGTATTATCAGAAAGCTGGTTTGAGTTGGGCGTATCCAAGTCAGGGATATGCAGACGACAAATGTCTGTACATTGATGCTGCATCAACTTTTTAATTGCAATTATTGCCGGGCATTAACTTTGTAAATTCTACTCTTTGCCCATGTGTTTGACTCTCCGGCAAAAGTTGAAAAGTTTTACTTTTAATTAATACAAGCTAGAGTTGATGCATTGATTTTATTTTTTTGCCTAATTGAATGGGGCCTGAAGTGTTGAAGTCAAGTGATGGCAGATTGGCATATATAAAGTATATAGAATGGAGCAGATATGTATCTCTGAGGTAGAAAAGTATCTGAAAGTTTTAGTTGAGTTTTAGTTTAGTCAATTCTTATAGAGCTGACTGGAAATTTGAGATTTTTGTTGTATGAATTGTCTCTCGTTCTTGAACTAGAAGCATTGACTATATAATTTTATGTCATAAATACTGTACTAAAGGTGGTAGAGCATATAATCTTACTATAATCAAATGTACAAACGAATCTATAACATAGTTCTTTAAGATTTTCAGTCTGTCCTGGGATTCGAATTCTTAAAGAATTCTCAATAACATTTAACTTCAGTTCCTTTTTGTCAATTTTTTATGTTTTTCTATTAAAAAACATAAAATAGGATTCGAACCTGTTAGCATATACATAAAGAGTGATACATTATTATATAGGGGTAAAGGATAGTATTCTCATTCCCCTTCCCTTTAAACTTCAATTAGGAATTCGTACATAAAATTAATTTAGCTTAGAAATAAATTATGATTGTGGCTTAACATAACTCAACTATAGAGCGCGTAAAACTAAATTATTTGGAAAATTACAAGTAATAAGAGGAAGAACGAGAGACAGAAGCTGAAGCAATTGAAAGTTCTTACAGTTCGACCAGCCAGAAACCGCAGAACAGAATGACTGTATATTAAAGAGAGAGAGAGAGAGAGGGGGAGGAGGTGGTTGGAGCAGCTCCTGAGCAAATGCAAAAAGTTTAGAAAGCATATAAATTTCATAGCGATTTCATAGTTTGGCAGAGTCCTTGTCCCTTGTCTGGCCAGAAACTCGAATTCGATGGCTTCTTCGCTCCGTTGTCCTCTCGAGCGAAGACGTCTCGACGTTGCGCTGCGTTGCGCGGGCATTAAACGTTTTCTAATTAAGTGCGCCAGCGAAGGAGCTCCATTGTCCTTATTTTTATTATTTTTACAAGGATAATTATTGTTTTTCCAACTCGCAGATTTGATGCTGCCGTTCAGCGAGGCGTTTTACGTTTTCTCGATTTTTTAGGGGCGCTTTTCCGCAGCTCTTAAGGGTGCACATTTAAAGGGGTAGCATTGTGTTATATAAGCTGGTACTGGCCACCCAAGACACTGCGGACTTATTGGATTAGTATGCGTCGCCTGTCTATTAATTCCAGCTCTTAATGGTTCCTCGCATCCCACCAACTGTGGCCGGCTTCCTTCCTCCGCCTCCTCAATATGATTTTCTTTCAAAATAATTTTGTTTTTTTTGTTGTTTAGGGGGAGCTGAAAAAGAAAAGCGATTATCGTTGTTCTGCTTTTCATTTATAATGCTCATTGCTTCTTCTTCTGCTTCATGGGAATTACGTGAACATTTATTGAATATTCCGTTTTTGTGTTTGTTTAATTATGAACTTTTTCCTTTGACAAATGATATTGAGTTTATATATATATAATTTTTTTCTTACGCTTTTTAATCTGCCTTTTAATTTTTCCGTAAGTTTTCTTTGATGTCTAAACTTTTTCTTCGGTTTATTTCGCTTTTTTCCGCGTTGTTTACCAATTTGCACAGCTAAAATCACAAAAAAGCAAAAAAAAAAAAACTGAACGAAATGAGAAGCTTATGTTTTTTTAATTAGCCTATCATTTGCTCTTCAGCGCGTTTAATACACGGCAAAGAAATGACGAATAAAAAAATGTATATATATACATATTTATATATATAAAAATTCAGAAATGGGCAAAAATTGAACTGAAATGCGTTTTTCTGTCAGACAAAAATATTAATTAGACTGTATTAGCATATATTTTGAGTCAATTTCTAGATATAATGAATTTCTCAGAAATTTAGCTTAGCATACTTTTCGGCAGAATCTTATTTGCATGGAAATTTTATGAAAAATGAATACTTAAAGGTATATGTCAATGGAGAGCTTGAACGAACCATCATAATACATAAGCATATTATGGCAAAGAGCTGGAAATAGGAGAGAAAGAATGAAGATATGTGGGACTCTTGTTTTAGCTTGTTGCTATTCGATTAGCTGGAAATGTAAAGTCCTTTTCTTAAAGAGAGAAAAAAGAGAGATTCCTGATTCTTGAAAGTATCTCTATTCTTGATCAGGACGATGAGGATTAATCTCTTATGCAGATGCAAGATGATTTTAAAATTTTCTTTTTTGTTAGAGTATTGAAAACTATAGTGCAAAGAGTATATCATCATATCATTAATTATTGAAGTATATTTCTTTTCTATTTGAATATCTTTGGAAATCAGTCGAAGTTTTATGCTGCTGAGATATGCAATCGTTGTCTATGTTGTTGAGTAATCTTCAGGGCTTAGGTCTGAGAGGCTGAGCATGAATTGACTTAACAAACTGTAGATATGTATGTTTACAGTTAGATATTTATATTATATATTTATATTTGTATCATATTTTCAAGATATTTTAACTTAAATTTCATTAAAACTTAGTTAAATTCTATCCAGGCAAAACTAACCAGCAGCACAAATGATTCTCGCCTCTCTCTCTCTCTCTCTCTCTCTCTCTCTCACCCTGTCTTTATCTCTTTCTCTCCTTCTCCTGCCTTTTGGCTCTTAACTCTTAAACTAATTTCAATTGCAATGCAGTCAGCCGTGAAATAAACAAGAAATCACTTAATGCCAACAATTACATAACCAATTAGGACTTTTGGCCTTAATGCGAGAGAGTCAAACAGTCAGCAGACAGACGGCGCTTAATTTCTGGTTACAGCACTAGCAGGACAAACAGGACAAACAGCACAGGACACGCTGTCGATTGTGCACATAAAAACCAAAACAGCAGAAAACTTTCAACTGAGAGGGGGCGAGAGAGGAGAGAGAGAAAGGGGATGGGCTGGCATAGTATATCAGGTCGATTACGTTTATGGAATATATAAACGAAATATATTTGTTGTTGTTGTTGTTGTTGTTGCTGCGTCTCTCATCATAAGCTGGACAACAAAAGGTTGCCAATTTGCTGGCTTGTTTGGCAGTTGATACTTGATATGCTTAGCAGGATAAGGGTGCAGAAAAAAAACTAGAGAGAGAGAGAGAGAGAGAGAAAAAAAACTCGATTTCCTGTGCTGCAATAGTTGCTTGGCATTGTTGACTGGACAAGAGTCGCTTGATAAGCTACTTGAGCAAAAGCGATTGCAAGCAGACAAGTTTTTTTTTCTATTTCTTAAAACATTTATGAAAACATGAAAAGCTGCCCACACACACGCACACATACATACGTAAGCTGATATTGTCAAAAGGCAGCAGGCTTAACTAGGCGTATGCGTAATATAAAGCAGCAGAGGAGCACACACACATGTAAGTGTATGTATGTGTGTGTGTGTGTGTGTGTTAGACGATAAAGTCAGCAGCATGATAAATCATCGCTATAATATTTATAAAAAAAGGCAACTTGTTAGGGCGCAACATATATTTATATATAATCGAATTTTTATTGATACAAGCAGCTTACGTTGAAAGGATGTGGCCCCAGAGGTAGAGAGAGAGGGCGAGAGAGCGAGAGAGACAGAGGTAGGGGTAGAATAAAAAATAGATAATAATGCGCATTTTCAGCAATTGGTCAAGCAGTCTGCACTACGTTTATTTCCTTATCAAGCTTTAATGTTTGACCACGCTATGAATATGTTAGACTTAGTTGAAGAACCAATCAATAGGACCAAGAGCTTATATATGTATATATCCCTTTATATATATCTCTATATAGCTCTCCATATATCGCTCTTATATGGCAACACTTTTTGTGCATTCGCTCGACCACGCCCTTAGCTCAGTCTCAAGACATTTGGCTTTTAATAAAAGCGTCCACAGCAAGCACTTCAAACTGTTTGTAACTCAATTAGAAACAAAGGCTGCTCGAGCAGTAGCTGGCTGCAGCAGCAGCAGCAGCCGCTGCTGATTGACTATGCTTAGAGTCAAAGCAAAGTAAGGCAAAGTAAGGCAAAGCGTAGCATACGACGGACCCGAGTCAAGGCAGCGTCCATAAAGAAAAGGCAAAAATTGTTGATAATTCATTTTGAATACACTATAGAAAGGAGGTTAAGAAGACTTTAGCAGGCAGCTGAGTAACTCGTAAATAGAAGGAGACTTTGAATAGGTTTAGGAGGAAGATTCTATCTTACTGAATGAGTACAGCGATCTATGCTGAACTCAGATAAGTGAAGATATAAATTTATGAATAATTAAACTTTTATATTTTGGGAGAAACACAGCCTAGATCAGTGTAGTCGTGATTAGAGATGAAAAACCAGAGAAAACACAGATAGATAAATAGATAGATAGATATTTCTATAAAAAAGGCTATAGAGATTTTAAAAAATGACATATGTGAGAAATATATAGACTTTTTTGTGTCCATATATGATATGAAAAATGTATAGACTTTTTTTGACCTCTTTTAGCTGCTTCTTGATCTTCATTTTCACATTTGTTGCGTAAATTCGTTCTTTCTTGCGCCTCTTCAGTTGTTATCATCTCAACTCTATTGTTATATGTCTAAAACTCTATTGTGTGCAAAAAGAGAAGTTTTTCTTTAATATATCATATAAAATTGAATTTATAAAAGAGTTTTGTCTCCCATATGGCTCCCTCTCTATCTGTGCCCCTCTAATCCTCTACATGCACAGAGCATTTCCACTTCGTTATGCCAAATGTACGGATTGTTGTTTTTATTGTTTAGAATAACTTTGACGTGAAGGCGTCGACGTTTGCTGACAAGACGTCGACGCTGAGCTGCTGATGATGATGTTGCCTCAGTTCCTTCAGTCGCAACCCTTTCTGCACTTGCTGAGAGTGGCTGGCGTTGGCACTGGGCTGGTCCGGGATGTTCGGGGTTTCGAGGGTTTCCGGGGTTATGCGGCTATGTGTTTTTGGGTGCGTATGATGTCAGCGCCGCAGTATCTTGATAAGATTAATCAAATTTTCAGCGAATGCTCCGCGCGGCACAAAGTAGCAGAAAATATGCTTGGCGTGTAAAAAGGATTTATGCGTAATTATATGGGAATAGCGTAAAGGAAAAATAGCCCCGACTCCCGAAAGTTGTTGGTGCAAATATAAGTCGCAAATCAAAAGCTTGACGTTGACAGCGCTAAGTTCTATGTGGATGGGCGAGGGGTAGAGTGGGAGAGAGGAGAGGTTCGGTTGTGGGCGAATGCCTTTGAGTGGGTTTTTTCATTCCCAGCACTCGCTCATTATGTGAGCTGCTTTTAGTTTGCCTTTGTCTTGCATACTTTTTGGCAGCGCTCTTAATTAGCCGGGTTTCGGCAGGGCTGTCGCCGATTTCACATGAGTCAGATATAACTCTCTACACCCACCCACCCACTCTCTAGGTGTATTTGCACTCACATATGAAAGCAAAGTAAGCACACAAATTAAAACCACAAAATAAGTCTCGAGGCAAGTCGCTGTATGTACTTCTAACTTGTAGTTGTAGTTTTCTCTACAAAGTGCCAGTCATTGAGTATTTGCATTAAAAATGAGAGAGACGTCTGAAAGCCGCTTACAGTGGTACGCAAATTGATTTACAAATGTTTTGGAATCAAAATAAACGCAAATTGTCGATTGGGTCTCAGGTCGAAGAATGATGCGCTTTAAAGGGAGTGAAACAAATTTAAAGAATTTATATATTATATGAATCACATTAGTTCGTTAAGTAGGAGTATTCCGTAGTGCAGATAATACTGTTTTCCCTAAAGATTCGACAGTTAGGCAACTATAGAATCTAGAGATTTCATATCGCATACAAAGTTAAATTCGTATTTTTAGAAATTATAACTTATTATCTGTCTTCACGAAGCTATACTATGGCAGATATATAGAAGAGTTTCCTCTTTTCAGTTTTAAATACCCTCAAGAAATCTATGAAACCCGATCCTGATGTTAGAAACATTAGTAACATTAACATTAGGCTTCATTTTATGGTATAACTTGAGAATAATAGAAGCTGAGGATATGTAAGGTGGAATGGGGGTCATTTTAAAGGAAATAAAGTTCAGCAAATTTCCACTTTTTACAATACTTAGTAAGTATAATCTATTATGCAAACATTTAAATTCAGGTATTTACGTATAACTCGGGAATTATAGGAGCTAATAACCCCAAATTTTGTATTTGGGCTAGTCTAAATTATATAGAGCTTTCAAATAATCAATTTTTTATAAAACTGAAATATAATCTATTATACAAGTAATTTATTTAAAGAACGTCCATAAATTCTTAATTTTCTTGCTACAACTTCTCAGTTATGCTTGAGCTTGAATTATTTATAAGATTTTACAACTCGCAAATTAGTTTGTTTCTATAGTTAAGCCTTCTTTTGCAACTAGCGTGCGGTTTAAGTAGTTGCAATGCAAAAAAAAAGTGGAAAAAGAGAGAAACTCTTACAACAACCACTGTGACAAAGACCCAAAGATTTTGCGTAAGAAATATAAAATGTAAAACTAAATTTGCACATTACACGGAGAACATGTGCCCTTACCACGATTCTCGAGCGACAACAACAAGAATCGAAAAGGTGAATACTGAAAAGGTAGCAGAAACAGTTTTAGGGGTTTTTTCGGTCATAGTCAATGCTTAAGGTACAGGAAATAAAACGTATATGCAAAGAAATATATATCTATATATATGTACATATAGCAGCAGCCGCTATTAGCTGGCGAAGAGAAAGAAATAAGGACTTAACTAACTTGACAACTACTTTCCGCTTGACAAGCAATTTCCACGTAGATAAAGCAACAACAAAAAATATATGAGAAAAAACTTTGAATTTGTAGCTAAATAATTGCAGCGAACACTGCGTATACGCAATGTATGCATGAATAAGCAAAGCGTTGCTCATATTGTATATATATATAGACTACTATTATATATATATATAGATATATATAAGTGTGTGTGTGTGTGTCGCCGAATCTGTGAGCCGGCGACATGAAACGGAAACCAACTTTTGAAAGCGGGCACAAAATGCATTTTCAGCTAGCGCCCTCTCGCTCGCTCGCTCGCTCTCATTTCAACTATCGCCATCTCGCTCTGTGGAGCACTTAAAAGGCAGCCGAGAGCGAGAGATAGTTAAGTCGATATCGCAGTTTCCGTCCGAAAGCAGGAATTTACTTGACATTTTCATTAGTGCGGCACAGCCACAAACACTTTGCCAGGCTAGCAGGCAGGACGAAGGATAGCAGGAGGCTGGCGGAAGGAGGCGGGATGCTGGAGTGAAGGCAGGATACAGCAGGCAGACGTAGCTCGAGCTTTCTACTTTGGCATTGAGGCAGACGCGATGTTTGCGGTTTTGATGCAGAAATAAAAATAGCAATAGCAGTCAGCCTGGCAAGGATTCACTGGCAAGGACTTACACACACACACACACACTTACACACTCGCACACACCCAAACATAAACCCATTTGGCATGGCTTATTATTGGGGTTTGCCTGGTACGAGTTGTCACCCAGCCACACCCCAATTACCCCGTGTGTGTGTGTGCGTGTGTTTAGAGCTATTGCCCGGCCAAGTCCTTGGCTCTGGCTCACATCTTGATTTCGCACTCAGCGCCTGTGGCCTAGGCTAGCGCTCTCTGCCTAATGTTGTGGGAAATTGCATTAATTATTCTATTAGCAGCGTAATTCGTTCTTAATTGCATGATAAACTTTATTGCCTTTTAGGAGGATTGAGTGGCTACACCACACACCCTCTCACTCTCTCTCTTTCTCCCTCTCTCTCTCTCTCGTGTTGGGATATACGTGCGTTTCGCAGTACAAATATGAGCATAAGTAGTCTATTGGAATTCCAGTCGGCGAAGCATAAGTACACATTTATTTCACTTAAGTGGACATCTTAGTTGAAGTAAATATCTTTAGTTTTTGGCTGTTTATGTTTCATTACGAAATATTCGTGTGTTTCGGCTAGATAATTGTAGCTTATTATAGATGAAATCGTTTAATAGCTAATGAAACTGTAGGTTGTTTAGTTTTTATGCTGTAATACAGTGCTTCATGATTTATAATTAAAAAATAATATTTTATAGATTAATTCATACATCTATCATTGCTATTGTCATTGGTTTTGTCATTGTCATTGTCATTGTCATTGTCATTGTCATTGTCATTGTCATTGTCATTGTCATTGTCATTGTCATTGTCATTGTCATTGTCATTGTCATTGTCATTGTCATTGTCATTGTCATTGTCATTGTCATTGTCATTGTCATTGTCATTGTCATTGTCATTGTCATTGTCATTGTCATTGTCATTGTCATTGTCATTGTCATTGTCATTGTCATTGTCATTGTCATTGTCATTGTCATTGTCATTGTCATTGTCATTGTCATTGTCATTGTCATTGTTATTGTCATTGTCATTGTCATTGTCATTGTCATTGTCAATCTATACTTTAGTGGTGTAGTACCTATAAAGGTCCCACGTATGACTTTCCCAATAGACCGAAATCCAACTATATTCCACTTACTCATATAGCTACCCGCATATATATGACTCTTATCGAATTCGATTAAATCGTAGAAGCGCAACTGGTTGCATTTCTTGTCTATTTTTTGTTAGCTACTTGGTTAATGTGTCAACATATTTGTTTATAGCGTTTTTTATTGATTAGCTGCGATTTTGAGCTATATAGGGAGCACTGGCGTGTTGTTTGCACTGAGGCACTTGAATCTAGCCGTGAGTTTTTTATTATCTAAGCGAAATCCAATTAAGCTTTATCGCCTCAAATTAATCAAAAACAAAAACAGCTGAACACAATAGCTAAGCAAATACAATCGCAACTAAGTCAATATTAATCAAATCAGCAGCGCCTTAAGTTTGCGCCAATACCCCTAATGCCGCAGCACTTGAACTCACAATTTTAGCTCAGCTGATAGGGATTGAGGTAGAGATAGAACTTCAGATAGCTGTAGATTGAGATAAGTGTAAGCGCTCTTTATATTCCGTAATTTATAATATTTCTAGGTGACTTTTGATTTAGGAAACATCTGATAAAGAGATATATATAGAGATAGAAATAGAGATGGAGAGTTGAAGTGATGGACAAATGGAGAATTGATGGAGAATTGGAAAATTGGAGAATTGGTGAAATGGGAAGATGGATGGATGGAGAGATGGAGGTATGGATAGATAGAGAGATGGAGATATGAAGAGATATAGAATTATAGAGCAAAAGAGATAGAGAGACAGAGATCTAAAGATAGATAGACAGATGGAGAGATAAGTTTCATAATATAATAATTTGGTATTTCAAATCATTTTGAGCTTTTCTAGCTAACTCAGTCAGAGGTAGCCAGATATAGATATAGATAGATGGAGATAACTGTCCGTACTTCACATTTAAGCTTCCCGTTTGAAATTTCTAAAAATGTTTGCTCACATTTTGAAGCGCAAATTTGTTTTGATTTTCAACAAATACGTTTCGGAGAGTCGTGACCGGTTTATGCGGCACACTCGAGAGGTCTTTTGGGGGCCCGGCGTTTCAAACCCCTTTTGATTTTGGCCGCGCTGACCAATATTTGCTTTTGCGGCTGTTCTAAAAATTTCGCATACAGCGTTTTCCGTTGCTGGACATTCACCTGCTTTCCGCTTTTCATGCAATTAATTTAATTATGTGGCCAACTAGGCTGAGTGGGTATCTCTGCCTCTCCCTCTCTCTCTCTCTCTCTTTTGCTGTGGTAGTGGCGTCTCGCTCTCATCCTCATTAGCCGCCGTTTGTGGAACTACAAACTTGTTTCAGCTCTTGTAGTGCACACTAAATGAGATGCTTTTAGCCGTTAATGAAAATGTGCAAATTGAGTTGTCCATCCATATGCAGTTATACATATATTAATATATATATATTAGGTGCATATATATATAGGTTACCATGATGCAATTGCCTTGCTGCCAGCGTAAAGGTAGAAAAAGTACAATTAATTATTAGTTAGAAAAAAATGTGGGTTCCGCTTTCTGTTGATGTCATTAATAGAAATATGATAAAAGCATGTGAATAACCCATATGAAATACATATGTGATTAATATAGAGCACAATGTATATGATATGTAGTGGTGGTTTGTGACTAGGAGCAGGCTTTTCAGCTTTAAGAAGTTCAATAAATGTAAAAAATATAGAGATATATATATATAGAATATAGATATTAGAAGCATACACATAGAACAATAGAAAGCAGTACTTTCTTACGCTTCTCTCTTATTATATTCCCTTGTTTTTCTTCTTTTTTTATTTTTTATTTTATTTTTTAAATATTTTCTTCGGTCTTCACATATATGTGTGTATGTATGTAAGTTCAATTCTTCGCTTTTCAAATATATGTGTGTATGTATGTAAGTTCAATTCTTCTCTCTTTGCTAATATTTCTTCTCTCTACTTCTCGCTTCTCATTTATGTCTATTTATATTCTTCGCTCTTTATTCTTCAATTTGTCTATAATCGTTTTCTTTACCCTCATCTACAATATGATTTTAAAATAATTCTGTAATAGTATAATAAATTCCCATATCTTCCCCATTCTGATCTATTTTCTTTTCTTGTATGTTCGATCTTCTGTTACTCCTTTACTCTTCGGTCATCTTAATTCTCGCTTCTATGTGTTATTTTATCTTTTCTTAAACGTCCCCGGCCTCTCTCTCTCTCTCTCTCTCTCTCTCTCTCTCTTTCTTTCTAACTCTTTTTCTTTCTCTCTTCTTTCATCTATCATTTACCATTTCATTTTTATTTTTTTGCTTTTTTTCCTTTCTCTTCTTTTTGTTCATCTCTAATCTCTCTACTCTATTGTCTACTCTCTATAATCTAAATACTTTATATTCATTATATTATATTGTATATCATTTAAGTGAAGAATTTTGCTTTACATTTTTAAAGCTCTACATAATGTGAAACACTTTTACTTGCACAGATTTAATTTAATCAGCTGAAAAGTACTTAGAAAAATCTGTTGATTATCAAACGCACTTATTATTGAAATAAGCAAAACAGATATCGTGAAAATAAAATAGACGTCAATGACAAACGCCGCTAACATCCCAGGGGATTGACCAAGGGAAGAAGGATGAAGAGAGACAACGGACAGAGAGACAGACAGACAGAGAGACAGACTAAGAACAGGCGGCATAGACCGAGACCTCAATGGCAGAGCAAACAAAGTCAAGTGCTGCCAGAGTCCGTTGAGTTGCGTTAGGGTAGGCGTTGCCAGAGTCGGTTCAGAGAAGATCAGCAGGTATTTCGTTTGTCATTTGTCAATTGTCGTTTGTCGTTTGTCATTTGATATTTGGCTATTTCCATGGATAAATAAACAGTGCAGAGCGAAGATATGTGTCCAGATAGCTGCTATCTATTTTTAATTAGGGATTTGTCAAACAAAATAGCAAACAGAATGTTAGCAAACATCGGACAACCTCAATGCCGCATCCCCATATCAATCAATGCCCAGCCCCATTACCAACCCCCAATCGCCATCCCAATCGCATCGCCCCAATCGCCAATTGTAGTCTTTGCTCTGATCGCGATAACCGATCAACACTGTCAACATTGTTCGGCGGCATCGACAAAGAGACCAAAGTTACGCCGGCTATAGCGCTGATTCTATTACAGCTATTACTTACGTAAGCGTAAGAGTGTGTGTAGAGCGGGGCGGAGAGAGGTAGATGGGGCGCGAGAATGAGTCGTCGCTAGACAGTTATTTTTAGTCTATTAGTTGGCTCGCCTGTAAGAGCAGCAGCAGCCTCAACGGCATCCATTGCAATACAGTTCTAACTTGAAAGGGTGAACTTTGAGAGTGAAGAAGTTCAAAATAAAATTCGAAATGATATCATGTTGCTCTTATGATAATTAAAGCAGAGAATTTTCTTAAAATTCGCATTTTTTACAGGAATCTTCTAAAGTGCGAGTTCTAATTTTAAAAAAGTTTTGCCTATAGAATCTTGGTAAATTTTTATATTAACGTTACGAAGATTATGTCCATTGGAAGTGGAAAATCATGGTTTTTCTTTAACTTTTTTATTTAATTTCCAAAAGAAATTGTTAGCTTGTAGTTTACGATATCTTAAACATCAAAAATGTTCTATTAATGGCTTTCATATTTCCATACATTTATCTGAATCCAAACTAGATTCCGAATTGAATCCAAACTAGATTCTGAGCTTGAAGAATTTGAATGCTTTTAATGGAATTTTTTTATATAATGTAAAGTGAAATGAAGTTAAATAAGTCGTCTAATCGGACCTAAAGTAAAATTTCTTAGATAAAAATCTGAAATATTAAAGAAATTTAATTCCATAAATAAATAGCATTTTCTTTTTTTCCTTTTACACATATTTATAAAATATTATTCCCTCCTTGAATCTTAAATATTCAAATAATTTTGTTTCACAAATTTTTAATTTCAATATTTAATATAGTCCTTTAAACTTCTTTGTGGTATTCCTGAGCTTCTTTAAGCTTACTTTAAAACAGAACTACAAAAATGGGAAATTAAAATGCAAGAATCCCTCTAAGGTTTCACATTGTGAGCGCGCACTGTAGCTGCTTATATTTTCATTGTCAAAAACGTTGCGCGGCTGCCACCTCAGCTGTTGTTGTTGCTGCGGCTGCTGCTGCTTCTTCTTCTTCTTCTTCTTCTTCTTCATTCGCTTTTATCTCTTATCAATTGAGAAATTTACAAATCGATACGCGACATATCTTGTTTCGTTTCTCTGCGGCATTGCGAGCTTTGCTTTTGAAGATGCCGTGACGCGTGGTATGATTCGGTGCTCCGAATCTAGGTGGACGGGGGGTTGGTATTGCCTGTAGTTAACGGGAACTGTGGTGGTGCTGAGGCACAGAGGGGAGTGTGGGGACGGTTGGCAATCAGTGCCACATCCGATGCGATATAGCATGGAATTTATCTATTGATTTGTTGAGTATGTGTGTTGCTCTCGCTTTTGTTGGCATCAGTTGGTATCAGTTAAATCAATTAAGGCTTTCAAGTGGAGCGATCGCCGTGCCGACATGCTTACCAATGTTAGGGACACCTATGCATATAGATATAGCTATCGATATCGGCTATCGATATCGGGCCGCGTTGTACTTGTTGCCATGTCGCTCTAGTCGCTTTCAATTACCGCAAGTGCTAAATGTGGTTATTCCATTTAATCAGGGGCGGGGCCGAACCCCAACCACTCCCCCACTTCCCCGCTGCCCCACTCTCAAGCATTGTCAGCTAATGTGTCAGCTTTTTTTTTTTTTGCCTTCTTTCAATACTAATTGAAGTGCGCTTTGTGTGCCGCCTCAAGGTTGCCACCCACACAGCTAACCTAAGAAACGAGTTGGCAATGGAAAACTAAAAAAAAAATAAAGTATAGATATCGAAAGTTAAGAGAACTTAAAATATTATTGTGGAAATCAGAAAATATTTAAGGCAAAAAAAAAAAATCAGATTTAGATATATATAGAAGTTAAAGAAAACTTTAAAAATTATTGTATGAATCTAAAAACAATTGAAGCAAAATGAAATATATGAAAAGTTAAAGAAAACTTGGAAAACTATTATAAAAAGCTGAAAAAATATATGACACTTAAAAAATCAAAGAAAAAAAATAAATAATAAATGTATAAACATGGTGTAAATATTTCAAAATATATTTTCAGATAATTTAAATTTGTTCAATATACCTTATTGACTAGAAATTTTTACTAAAGACAATTTGTTTGTGTAAGTCTGAAGAATTATATCAAATTTCATAAGGGAAATATACTTTATGGCTCATAGTAAAGCGGACGAACTTGAACATAAAATTAGCTTTAATTTATAAAAATTTTAGAAGATATAACAAAATCTTCTATTTAAACCAAGTCTTCATTGTATTCCCTTAATATAATCCAGGTCTGTTCATAAAGTATTGCAAATTTTATGTTTTATGTAAAAATTGCTTATTTCTTCTTGAATATTTTCATAGTCCCCTCCAAATTTTTTTTTTTTTTTTTTTTTTTTTGTATGTAATTCAGCTTCAATGCAATCATAACAAAACGGCGTCCTTTTTAGAGCTTTCCAGCTTTTAGAACTACAAAAATTCAAAAAGAGAGAGGTTTGGAGAGAATTTTACATAGAGTTTTAGAGATTTTGCTATATGAGAACTAGAATAGAAATGTTCCAACATAAAAATCAGATTTTCAGACGAGCAAATAAAAGTTAAACTCTTTGAGAACATGAGTATTAATTCATGGCTATAGAACTATAGGATTTACCAATCAAAAGTCAGAGTTTTATATGCCTGACTAAAAAGTTGAATACAAATTGATGAATGCTTAAAATAGATTTACAATCCAAGAATATGAGTTAAGCCATTTAAGACTAAGAGTAGAATAATATGCGGTTAAAAGCTAAAGGTGAGAATTTGTAATATTACTCTCAATGAGAATAAGAGAAGAAAATCTTAGACTTTAAAATCAGTTTTACAAGCAAGTTGAACTGAGATATTTTGATCACTTAAATAACATGCTTAAAAATGTAAAATTTTTATATTTATTCATTATTTATTTTTATTGAAATTTTGTAATACCATTTAGGTCTTATCCAAAAATCACAAAATTATCCCTTTGCTAAAGCATTTATACTAAAAGTAATTTAAAACTCTCTATATATTCCTTATACAATCAAATCTTTATATACGTAATTTCCTGCATATACACACCAAAAAGAATATGTACATACATATATATGTATTTATATATATATATATAAACTCCGACTAAAGCGGGAATATAAAAATCAAGTAAAACCGAAAAATTAGCGCAGGCGCATTTGCAATCAGCCGCCGCTTGCTGCCGGCTGCAACGAACATGTTTCGGCTGTGTGGCGCTCCAATGGCACCGCCAGGCGCCACACCCACCGGGCCCCCACTGCCCTGGCACGCCTACCGCCCAGCGGCCCAGCCGCTGCTGCAACATTGGCAATGTCAATACTTGAGCCAAGCGAATGGCAGCACTTCAGTTTGGGCTCTATGTACATACATATGCAAGGATAATGCCGACACACACACAGATGTACACAAATACATATGTGTGTGTTTGTATGTGTTAGTTGTGGCTTTAATCAGCACGAATTGCTGTTGGCTGTTGGCCAAAAAGCAAGCTTATGTGCCATGTGCAGCTATATAGATATATATATATATATATAGAATGTATGTATGTATGTATTGCATATATATATGTGTGTCTGTGTATGTGTGTGTGTGCGTGTGGTCCCCTTGCCAGCGCACATTCAGTGATAAGCCAGAGCAGCATTTGGCTCTTCAGCCTGGCTGGCAGCAGCAGCCAAAAAACGGAAACGTCAACGTTTTGACGCTTTGGCGCCGGAAGTGCTCAGCACGATAGAGCAGCACAATGCCGAGTCCTTGCTGCCTGCCTGCCTGCTTTTTTTCATACCTTTTTTTTGTCATATCCTTCTCAGCATTTATAACCATTACCCATTTACCGCACAAGGCTAGTTCAGCCCTGGGGCAGGGCGTTTAATCAACAATAAAATCAGAAATCAAAAACTTAATGAATGTCCTTTTGTCATTATGCGACAATGATGATGCTGCTGCTGCTTCTGTTGATGCTAATGATGTTGCTGATGAAGTTGAAGATGATGAAGCTTGGGGATGCTGGTGTTGGTAGCTGCTGCCTCTGATACAGTGCTGACAACTCAGACAGAGACAAAAGAGTTTGAATTGAAAACTTTATTTGATTTTCGCAGTTTTTTTTATATACATTAAAAAACAATATATATAAATATATAGCCAAAATATATTTCATATTGTATGAAATACTGAAGTCTTATACGTATTGATATATCTTCAATATAGAACACATTAAATATATACCATTTTTTTTTAAATATTTCAAACAAACTTTCAAGTAAAAGATAAAAATATACAACAAAAATATATTTTTGAGAAATTTGTTTAAATATGTGTTAAACATATATCTATTAAGACTATATTTATTACAAAAAAATAAAATTAAATATATTAAAGCAAAAAAATAATAAAAATTTCTATATGGAGAACATATTAGATTCTATGAATTAGTGGGATCAAAAAGTAGGATACAAACATACGATTTATAAAATTGAAATACCTTTGTTTAGCCTTATATCAATATATCTTCTTTAGTTAGTAATTAGCTATGCTGGCAACATTGTTTGGGAGTCAGTTTTATACCAAGCTTGGGGAGTCTAATTGAAAAATTGAAAAAACAGTCCTTAAAATTTATGAAACTGAAATCTGACCGAAAAAAGCTAAATTTTATGTTAAACATTGATATAAAAAGGTTGATAAATTGTTATGAAAATCATACTATGAATAAGGCATGCTATACACCATTAGAGTATATTTATATATAGACAAAATTTGCAACTAGCCATAAAAAAGCTAAACGGTCAGCACTGCCCTGATGCTTTGTCTTGAACGGAGCTTTATATTTGGATAATCAAAAGGCTAGATATGACTGAAAAGCAGTCTAATAAATGACGTTCAAATGTCTCTGATATATCAATATGTCTGCTCAAATGGCAGAAGCCAGCTGTAGCTAGCTAAACATTTAGCAAACTGTTATTTCTAGCTGGAAAATAGCTAAACTCGCAACACTGTTCATAGAAATATATAATAATATTATATTAATATAAAAAATGTATATCTATATCCATAGACTGACATCTAACGGCAAAAAGCAAGCCAAATTGTCAGCACTGCCATGTTATTATACCGTTATGTATGCCCGTTAGGTGGCGACTGTGGGACGAGTCGGTGCGTGTCGCTGCTTGAGCAGCCTTGATGATGACGGCAACGACCGTTTACGCGGCTGATGCTGCCACATTGACTAATAACAATAATAACTGGACACTGTGCGTGTGAGTGTGTGTGTGGGAGTGTGTGCCACTGTGCGTGTGTGTGTGTGTGTGTGTGTGTGTGTGTGTGTGTAGGTGTATTGCTCGCTGCTTCAGGTCCATTTGCCATGTGCCGTGCGCAGCGAGTTGAAAATTTCCACACGTTATATTTATTCTATGTCGCGGATCCTGTTTGGGTCCTTTCTGCTGCTGCTGCTGTTTGTCTCGCGCTTGAAAAAAATATGTACAAGTGTGTGTGTGTGTGTGTAAATATAAACGAAAATATGACAGTCGCCCCATAGAACTTTAATAAAATTATTGATTTTCGCTCGCGCTACGGCGTCGAGCACTTTTTCTTCGGTCGACGCTTTGGAATTTTTGACAAATTTTTAATTTATAGATTTCTTTAGATGAAACATGATTTTCTGTTGTAGATATATACATATATAATATGTATGTATATATTTTTTTATAATATTTTATAATTTGTCTAGTCCAAACAAATCATTTTCCTCAAATCTCAGCTATTCTTGATTTACAATTAAGATTAGAATATTGTAGAGTTCCATTGGTATGAAGTATTTTTTGGTATGAAGTATCAGCAATGCCTAAAAAACTGATTTTATACTTATATTTTATATTTTTAAGAGCTGTAATATAAGATTTTATAGATATGATATATAATTATAAATAATTAAATTAAATAATTCATAAAAAAAATCTCACTGAAGTAATTAAATTATTTTAAGCAGTTGGCATATAAATGGATATAATTTTAAACTAAAAAATTATAATACAAACTAAATCAAAATTATATAAAAAATTTAATTTTTTTTTAATTTACTGGAATCATATTTCATTAAAATATTTTAGCTCAAAAAAACGCAATGAAAATGCTTCAAAAATCAAAGAAAATTGTGCTTCCTTTAGCAGATTTTAGAGATGAAATTTTCAAGCTATTTGATAAGATTTTATTATCCGGATTAGTAAATGTTCGAACTAAGAACAGTGTCAGCAGCAGGGTGATTTTTAGCTGTAGACTTTTTGTTTGATTTACGAGATATGCTCACAAATATCTCATTAAAAATGTATAAGAATATTTAAAAGTTCTCTTTGATATCATATTACAAGAAGCTTAATCCTTAAGAGACCCAAAATGAATGAATAGATATACATTCATATGTAGATATCTCTATAAAATGATTTTTCTGAAAACTACTTAAGCTTAAAAGCGAATTACCCACTCTTGCATAGTATAACCATTTATTATTATGCTCCTTTATCCTTTTTTCCCTATATTTCCCCAATAATTTATACATATTTCCATTTAAAAACACTCACAGCAAAATCTATGCAAATTCTAAGGAACCTTTCTAATAAGCTATTTACACCAATTACATACCCATACATATGCACACACATACACATGGTTCGCTTTCATATGTAAATATGCGCGCAAAGCTATAAAATTCAAAGAACAGCAAAGATTTGGAGCTTCAAAATTTGGTAAAGCCCACCCCAGCAAAAGAATGGGAGTGAGAGAGAAAGAGAGAGCGAAACGCTGCCCATGAGGCTGTTAACTAAGTGGAAAGACGTCGACGTCGTCGTCGTCGTCGTCGTCATCGTCGTCGTAGTCGTAGTCGTTGTCGTTGTCGTCGTTGAAGGCGATAAAACCGCAGCCAACAAAGAAACAACAACTTAGCACAAGCAGCGCAACAACAGCAAAGCGCACGGAAAACAAAAAAAAAAAGGTAGAAACAGAAAAAAAAGATGAAGTCTTGGGCAAAGGCAAAGCTTAGCCAATCAGCGTACGCCGAGGGCGGAGTCTATCCGAACTGGTTTGCCGGCGCTTTTTATACCCTGAGCCCATTGAAAATGGGAAATCAGGGTATAATGGTTTTGTGAAAATGTATGTAACAGACAGAAGGAGGCGTGCCACACCCCATAAAGTATATATATTCTTGATCAGCGCGACAAGACGAGTCGATATAGCCCTGTCCGTCTGTCCGTCCGTCCGTCCGTCCGTCCGTCCGTCCGTCCGTCTGTCCGTCCGTCCGTCCGTCCGTCCGTGTGAACGCTGAGATATTTTTAAGTACGCAACGTAGAGACTTGAAATTTTACATGAATACTCGATAATACCATACGCTGCACAAGTTTATAAAATTTTTCCGATAACTCATTCCATTTCGATTTTATGAGCATTTATCGATAATTTTAATGTGTTTTTAAGGCGTGGTTGGTACATCGTTTGGGCTAGAGATTTCAAATTTGCTATGTAGTTGCGTGCAATGAATACAGAGATTACGTAATCTTTAGATTTTGGATGCCACGCCCCATTCGCCCCCAATAGCCCCCTATTTGTAAAAAGCGCAAATCAAATACTAGAGACTTGTGCTTTGGCACATACATACATATGGATGCCATTAATAAGTTGTGAAAGTTTGATGCAGTTAGTCCATCGCTAAGAAAAGTTATTAAACAATTAAGTTTCCATAGTAATGCCCACATTGCAGCCCAGGCGCAGTCGCTGCATCAACTGCGCAGTTGGCAGAGCGCGCGCTTATGCTTGCGTGCATATGTGTGTATGTGTGTATGTGTTGTTTATATGCATGCATAAAAGATGCGTAGAATGATTTAATATTTGGCTCTTCACAGGGCTCAGGGTATCCCCTAGTCGAGCAGTCTCGACTAGAGCACTCTTACTTGTTATGTTTATTTCGTGATATTTTTGCTGATGTTGCTGTTGTTGTTGTTGCCGTACGCTTTGCTGTTTTTCGTTTACGTTTACGCTTTGCTCATCTTTTGCTTTTGCACGAAATTTTTATGGGTTATCTCGCTCTGGCACGCTCGTGCAAGAGCGAAAGGGAAAGAGCGAGAGCAGCAAGTGAGTGCATGGCTATGCATGTGTGTGTGTGTGTCGTGTGTGTGTCGTGTGAGCGACTGGTATCAAAATACAGCAGCAGGGATAGAGAGCGCGAGAGTGAGAGCGAGCAGGAGAGCGCTCATAGCAATTTATACTAGGCAAGCAGATAAGGAAGATGATAAAAGAGAGCTTTTTTCTTTTCATTTTTCTTTTCTTCTGATAATCTGTACCAATTGCCGAGTGCTGAAATCCCCAAACTCAAAATGAGTGTGTATATGTATGTATATATCTATATGTACATATATATTGCTATAATGTTTAATTAAATATGAGAATGTCTGCATTTTATGTTTTTTTTTCTTTTTGTAATTTTCGCTGCAGCTGCGTGTTATTTTAATTATATATTTTAGCTGCTTGCGTGTGATAACTCCACCCCGATGGGGAACGAGTCGTATATGTACATATACACACCAATAGCGTATGTATCCTGGCAGCTGGCTATGTACCGTTGCCATTTACTCGAGCGTCGGCTTCCTGCACGGCGGTTGGCTAAACTCAGCCTAGCCGAACACCTAATCACATGTAATGCGCGCGCATTATCTGCGTTCTTATCTGCGTCTCCGCCAAGTGGTCAACTTCGTGTGTCAAAGGCACGAACATGGACACTCACACACTCAAACACTCTCATACACACACACACGAAGAGCCGTCGCCGCCATCCATTTCCATTCGTCGAGGTGCTAAATGCGGAGTGGGTGTTGCTACTGTTGCCGGCCTCTACCGTCTCCCTCACCCTCTCGGCGCTCCACATAACGACATAATAATAATAAGCGCTGACGATTTACTCTTTCATCCCAGTCGGGCACAGGCGCGCGAATCTATATTCCCGCATCGCTCGCACTCGCGCGCGCATTGCTGCCCGCTTAGCCGAGTGGCTCACGCCCACGCCCACTCTCAACAATAGCTCGTCTGTGTGCCAGTGTGTGTGAGTGTGCGAGAGTGGGCATGTATGTGTGTGTGTGTGGCATAATTCCACCCGAATTTGCGGCAAATCCATTGAATTTCGCTACAGCGCACAAAAAGTAAAAGAAAACGCGCAGCCGAAGGGAAGTCGTTTAAGATGGTAGTGGAATGGGTATGGATGTGGATGTGGATGTGGTGAGGGGAGGAATGGGTGAGCCTGTCGCCGAGACAAGTGCAATTCTGCGCCGGAACAGGTTTACCCCAGTTCGTGGACTCGCACGTGTGTGTGTGTATGTGTGAGTGTTGTGGCTCTCGCACGCGCTCTCACTCTTTCGTTCGCTCTCGTTGCGTGTTTGTGTTTTGTTTTGGTCACACGCACACACACAAGCAAAAACTGACGCTCTCTCAAATAGCAAAAATACTACTAATTCTACTACGTTTTTGAATAAAGGAAGATTTTTGAAATATTGAAATAATAAATCTAAAATATATCGAATTATAAAATAAAATAAAAAATTTATTTAATTTATTTATATAAATTTAAAAAATAAATAAATAAATAATAATTCAGTTTTACCTTTTATTCTTACAATTATTTAAGCTAGGCAAATGACTTAATGGAATATAAAAAATATAAATTTTATTTCAGAATTAATCCAATTGCTTATAGACTAATAAAATTCACATTAAAATCTGCTAAAATTAATCTAAATATAAAAATTCCAACTTTTTACTACTATTTTACAGTTTGCTGCTACTAAGCAAAACACGCACACACACAATTGCATGCAGCAACGAGAGAGCCAGCGGCAGTGAGAGCGAGCGCGAGTGTGTGTGCGAGAGGGGGAGAGCGCAATCGTATTTTGTAGCCACGCACACCAATGCACACCTTTGCCAGCCAGCAAATGAACAGAGACGAATGCCAACCGAATGCCGGCCCGGCACTGCCGGTCGTTGCCGGGGTTCGGGCACGAGGGCGGTCTTCGGACAAGCACGCTCGGTTCGTGGCAGTGCGAATGCGAAAGAATTTTGTCAGTTGTGCGACAACTTGTGCTGTGTAAGGATGTCCAGACGCGCGTCCGTTTAACAGCCAAGAGCAGCCAGCAGTGCAAGCAAGAAGCAGAGCAAACGAAATACGTCAAAATCGAATAATGCTGAAAATAAATACATTTGCCATCTAGTTAGAGGACAGACAGAGAGAGACAGATACACATAGAGAGGGAGAGCAAATCAAAGTAAACAATCAAACACACTCAAGAGACATTTGCGCTTATCACAACAACAACAACAACAACGGCAACAAAGCTAATCAGAGTATCTGCCTGAACAATAGCATATGAAATCTTTTGCTGGAGTCAGTCTTCATTGGCAGCTCGAGTGTTTTAGTACTTGAGGCTTCTTATCGCCAGCGACCGTCGGTGCTCTTGTTCTTTTGACTGTTTTAGACACGCTGCCACGCCCACGCAACGTACACTGCATTTGCCTCCTGCTTTGCTAATGATGTCGCGCCGTGAGCTGTGCCACAACAACAACAACAACAACTGCATGTGCAACTGTGTGGCAGCCACATCGAATCCGTTCCGCTAAAAATCGTTGGCAAAGTCGCGTCGTTCCGTCTTTCGTTTCATTTGTGCTTGTGTCTAATTTGCGTCTCCATCGACAACAACAACAACAACAGCACTGCTTAATAATCAATAATCAAAGCGTGCTTTAGGCCTTATCGCTAAAAAAATTACAAAAAAAAAAAAATAAATAAAAATATAATAAGAGAAGAAATTGATTCGCGTTCGCATCAGAAACCAACCAAGACCAATTAATGCCAAAGCAATTGCCACCTGCCACTACCCCCACTCAGTCTCTCTCGGCCCCCAATCGAACCCAGCGAGAAACAATCAAAACCAAGGCACATCAAACTTAAATAGTTTATCAACAACAAAAGTGCAAGCAAAGTGCATTCGCAATTAACAGTTAGTTCTTCGAACCAAGTTAACGAAGCTGCAAGCTCAAACCTCACCTCAGCATGGACTTTCAGAGCGCTATGGAAACGTTTGCCGAGGCCTGGGTAGCCGCTAATGCCGGACAGCAGGTGAGTTTCGCAGATACATATGGAACCAGATAAAACTACAATAGATCTATATAGAATCTATATAAAAATATTATAAAGTTAGAAGATCCTTTTTGAGGATCAGCTTGAGCCAGCTGCATCGTGTTATACTACTTTAAAGATTATGAAACGAGCTTAGTGAATGGTATTACAATATATGAACTTCTATATAGATCATACATAGGGTTTATACCATGTATATACCATATACAAACTTTTAATGGTTTTTACAAAATTCTAATCTTACCTATACCCGAAAAGTTCTTAAAGGCTGTTTGAATCGTACGTTTGGGAAGGGAAAATTTTTCTGTATATCATTCATATCTATATCTATTCATCTATCTACACATAAGTCCAAACCATACATATATTTATATATTCATTTCCAAATTCTAAAAGTTATTTTTCACTTATCCAAGTAACTCACTCAGAAAACGGTTTAAATTCCGCATGGGTTGCAGATATTGCCCAAACATGGAATATATAATCTATAAACTGTATTCTGTGTGGAAAGTATACCGATATTCCCTAAGATATATACAAAATATGCAATACAAAATCATAAACTAAATTCATTATATATCAATATAAAAGGTGTTAAAGTGAATTCAGGCAACTGAATTTATAGGTTCGAACTGCACTCTTCTTGCAAATACAATTAGAAATATTTAAATTAGTTTGGGTTAGGATTCGAGCTTCGCTCTAGTAAAAAACCATGTCTTTCTGTATATTTTATATATAATATAAAATCTACAAACTATCTACCAGTTTTCTATGCGAGAATTTTGTGAAGTGATCCATGCAAAGGTTAGAATTCCTCTGAAGCCGATGACTGTAGTGATAACAGTAATAATCAATATACAATATGCAACATATAATCTATGGGTTCTTTAGAGATACAGATACAATACATCATAGAAATAAAATTATCAAATATGTATTAAAATAATGTATAATATGATAAATTATATGATATGATATATACAATATGAAACATGCGATCGAAAAATAACTTTTATATACAATAATCGAACTATAAATTCTAAATGCACACAGAAAGAAAATTCAATCAATAATTATAAAAGAGATCTACACTCTAGTTCGAATCTTACTTCAAAAATTAAAATTGTGAGTATATATTATAAAAATAATATTATAAAGCTTTCCAGCATCTTCTGAATTCCTTCAGCAACATAGAAAACAGTTTAAATCCTGCTCAGTGCATCAGATATAGGGTATATAGTACATTATGGGGTCTGCCAAAAGCTAGCTTGATTATAATAATTTATAATTTCATTTACTTAACTAATATTCAAAATTTTGTTTATAACCTCAAGAATTAAATGAAACGATGCTCAATTAAAACTTCAAACTATCAAAATAATGGTCCGAATACTATATCTGTCTATGGATATATTGATAGATAATTGTTTTAGCCATATTTGTAGTAAATATAATATAATATAGTAATATAATACAATATCTCTAAATCTATCCAGTTTAAATGATTCCAATCCATGTCCCTCTTCCATCTCAATCCCATTCCTTAGTTCATTCACTTCAATCTTTGGCCGACTCATAAAGTCAGCTCGTCTTCATTTCATTAACTCTCGCATTATGTCGTAGATCTCGCTGCTCTTAGCTAAGCCGTAAATAATTTCAATGGGTTCTACGCGCATTAGTCACTCTTCAGCGCAACACTAAAAAAACAACAACATTTAATCTGCCGCCTCTGCCAAAGCAAACTGAATCAGTGCAAATAAACACAAATAGTGAAAATGCCAACAGTGCCGCACAAAAGTTTGTATACACTATGAAAAAGTAAGGGTTAACTGTTTAAGATGTGTTTGCGTAAGTGTGTTACAAAAAATTATTGATATTGATAATGGATTTACGTCTACAATTTCAGAAAAAAAGAAAGTTAGAAAAATAGAGTATTTTTTTAGTGGATATAACTATCCCTTAGGTCATGTATTACATAGTATTAATAATTATGTTAGAGCTGAAAATCTTCTCGTATATTTTAAAATTTTTTTAAGCAAGATGTCATTTGGGCAATATTTTTTTGAGTTCCAATTTTTTCTAGCATAGATATCCATTAAAAAGTCTGATTATCAATATTAAATTAGAACTTCCTTACTTTAATAACAATACAAATAATAGTATTCATTCCATTTATATCTCTACAGATATTCTTACTTTGAAATATTTGTAATTGACTTTATGAAAATATAGCTTAAAGTATATAAAATACATATGAAATATATATATAATATTTATATTTTTTACTATATTTTGACTATATTTTACTATTTTAATTCACTATATAGTAATATATATTCCATTGAAGAAAATATATTAGTTTTTGTTGAATTCTTGAAAAATATAATAAAAATTTTAAAAAGTCCCCTAATACAGTTTTTATATATTCAACTATATTCAATATTAAATAGATTTCTAAGCTATATTCCTTTTTAAGTTTTTGGTGATTTAGTTAGTGTATGGACATATAGTAAGGGTATAGACACACACATACACGCACACACACACACTGTCTCACACCCATTTACATCGCAATGTTTTGCGCTGAAAACGTTTTCATTTATGATAAAAAAAAGTGAAATAAAGCGAAAATAGAGTAAAGCTAAAACCATGTGCGACAATTTTTCGCTATTTATGCAGATTAAGAGATAATCCTTATCGGGTCGGTGTTTCAGAGTTGAGATTGGAGGCGCGATAAGCGGTGTGTGGGCGCGGGTGGTGCAGCGTGTGGTGCAGTCCGGTGTAAATATTACCTTTGCCGTGTGTATTTTCTTTATTTGTATGCTTAGCCATGTGGGCTAATTGCCTTCTTGTAATGCGGTGCGCCTTGGCCAAGCCCCAAGCGACACGGCTCTCTTCCCCACTCCACTCTCTACTCTCCCTCTCTCTCACCCCTCTCTCTCGCTCTCTCTCTCTCTCTGTATGCGATATCCAAGCTAAAAGCTTTTAGCTCTGCGCTGTTCAGATAAGATAATCCGCTGTGTTTTGTCGACTTGCTTGCTTATTGCTAATTTGGGCATAAGGCGTTGACAACACACACACACGCACACACACACACGCATACACACACACACACATGCACAACTTAGATATAGGCACGATAAGTGCCGATAACACGTTGTAACTGTAACTGTTCAGCTTTAACTGTATTTGACTTTTGCTCGCTGCGCGTCATCAACGTTTTTTTGAACGAATACCCTGCAAATGTGCAAATGGGGTATATAGAGTGTTCGTGGAAATATATGTTAGACCTGGAGAAAGGCGTTGTTGATGACAGAGGGTATATACGTTTTTGATAGAGGTCATAGTTTAAACGAAGCTAGCTCTGACTATCCGTCCGTACTTCCATCCGTCCTTCTGTATGACTGTATGTATTTATGTAAGTCCATTCTTCTGTGAGACTATTCGTCAATCTTTTCCTTCATCTGTCCGCCTTTCTCCCCTTCTCCGTCCTTCTGTCTGTCCTTCCTTCCGTTTATCCGTCAATCTGTCTATTTGCCCGTCCTTTCGATCTTCTGTCTATCTATCTGACTATCTGTCTATCCATCCATCTGCTCGTTCGTCTGTCTGTATAATAAATTTATTTATTTTTTGTCTAATAATCGATCACCTTTTGCATTTCTACGAAATCGATTAAAATCGATAGGAAATTTTTGTTTATATTTCGCCATATCTTTCACATTTTGCTTGCCAAACTACCCATAGTTGTTATATCGACTCTTCTTAGCTCAAGTCCTAGCTCTATATTTTGCATATCTTTCCCAAATAACTCCAAAGATATCGGTTCAACTTATTTCATGGGGATGCATAGCTTAGGTCTCTTAGGGTAACTCTTAGTCATGCAGCTCCGACTGACGCACAATTACCCGTTTTTTATATCGGAATTGGGTCTGCTGACTGCTGACATAGTCAGTCAGCTACCCCCACCCAGCCGTACTTTAGCGCCCTACCCCCAACCCCTTGCCCACACCCTTAACGTCTCGCTGTCATTGATATCGCAATTAATCCAACTAAGTGCGATAAAATTGATTATGAACATGCTGGCGTGATTAGTGCTAGGCACAATTTGTGGATAACACACACACACACATACACCAGCACATATATATATGTATGTGTATATGTATATATATATTTGATGGACTACATGTGTCCGCGCAGCCATTTATTAGCAGGCATAATTGATTATGTCGTGTGAGTGTAATTATTATTTATCTGCCGCACAACAAATGTGTGTGTGTGTGTGTGCCATATGGCTATATAGACTGGAATTTTTATTTGATTTGATTTGGATGGATTTACAAGTGATTTTTGTCTTTTGAACACATTGGAAAAAATATGGAAAAAGCTCAACAGAAAACAAAAATTATGTGTTATATATTAAATAAATCAAGGCATTAACTGAATATTGATATCACACACACACGCACACACACATAGAGAGAGAGAGACGACTTATCGGCATTGTCTTCTTGCCTAAATCAAACGAACTCTAGACAAAGCTCGAAAGACGAAGAATTTCGTGTTCAACTTTTTGCTTTTTTTTTTTTTGACAGTTTTATGTGTTTGGAACGCCGACGCTTAGTGAATCGTGAATGGGATTAAGATAAGACTAAGTTGGGCAACAGATAATAAAGCGCTCGCTCTGCCCCTCTCACCCGCTCTCCCTCTCTCCCTATGCGAACGTCTATAAATAAGGCACAATAAAAATATAAATGAAAAAAGTTGAACTATAACAAATCATTTGGCTTTATAAAGCATATTTCTTTTAAGGTCAAACAACAAATTCTTTGAGTTGATATAGGTTTTTTGCTAACTAATTATAAAGCATTTAGGTTATTGTTGTGTTAATGTGTCATATAATATCGAGTAGAAAGAGATAGAGAGCGGGAGAGAGGGAGCAGGAAGTAAATGATACGCTCGTCTAACTTCTGCTGATTGGGCAATTTTTTGTTCTATTGTAAATTTCTTTCAATTTTGTTACAGATTAGATTTCATTGCTGCTGCATTTCCTCAATCATTTCCTGCATTCGTTAATCAATAAAACGCAGCTAAGCCGTCGCTGCGCCGCTCTCCTTCCCCTTGCTGCCTTTCGTTAAATTCCAGTAGTCAAATGTTCATTAAATGCTGCTCATAAATGTCCAAACTGTTTGTCATCTCTGAAAAGAGGGGCCAGTCCCTCTTCCCCCCTTTGCTTTTTATAGCACGCCTCCGCCTCTGACTTTGTTTATTGTTCAGCTTGGCTTTCTTTTCTGCAGGTGTGCTCTAACACCTCTTTTTAAACTCTTGGCGCATTTATCAGGGCTTAGGCGTGTTCCTTTCATACACACACACACACGTACAATCACACACACTCGCACACTCACACACACACACACTCACTCACGCTCTTAGCCGCTTTTGCTTTTCTTTTATATATTGTCACACATTTTTAGCATTTCATTCTGCGCTTTCTCGCTCTGCGCCCTCTCTCTCTCTGTGTCTTAGTTGGGTTCAGCGCCTTATATATATATATATAAATCTTTATATATATATTTATTAATTATTCAAAGCCGATTGGATTATAATAATTTATAATCATTATTAACATAAGTTGCTCGACTTGGCATCTCGCTAAGCCCAACTGGAATTGGAACTGGAACTGGATTTCGGAATTGGAATTGAAATTGAAATTGGAACTTGCACCATGAAAGCTGTATATATACATATATACATACATATATAGGTAGGGCTGGTATTACGCTAATCTAGCTAATATTTAAGAGACTCGCGTAATATAACCAGTTCTTGAGCTTGCTTTAACAATAAATATGATTTTTATATTAGAAAACAAGCAAATGGGATTATTGCTATCAAATTTGAATAGTCTAGCGGATGGAAAGCAGAACATATTCGATTAGATCCAATCTATATTAAAATTACTTTAAAATAAAGTAGTCTAATTTAAAGCGTTAAAATAAAAAAAAAAAAATAAAAATTAAAAACAAAAATCTGTCGTAATAAAAAGAATTTCCAGAAATTAATTTTGAGTAGGAAAATAATATTAATAACTTTAAAATTGTGCACAAAAATCTTTAAATAATATCGACAATAAAAATTAGCTCAAATAAAAATATAAAAAATATCACAATAATAAATACAAATATAATATTTAAATAATATATATAAAGATATATAATGAATTAGCAAAATTAAAAAATATATGTATATAACATAAAAAATATTAAAGTAACAAAAAATAAAAAATAAATATTAAAATATTAAATATAAAAACAAATAAAATTAAAAAAATATATATAAATATAACATTTAAAAAATAAATTTTAATATTTATAATATTAAAAAAAAATATAAATATAACATTTAAAAAATATATTTAAATTTGAATAAATAAATGAATAATAATAATAAATAAATATAATTTAATATATAAATATATATAAATATAAATTAAATATAAAAATTATATAACATTTATTTATTTATTTTATTTGTATACATATAAAATAAAGTTCGATTGCAATATAAATCAAATGATTGTTATTTAAATAACAAAAAATTTGTATTTTGTAATATTCAAACAAAATATGAGCACATTAATTTGTTTATAAATCGAACACATTTTATGCTCATTAACTTTGAAAATTTATTTAAAATATATAAATTATATTTAAATAAAATTTGTGCTTTAAATTTAATTATTTGAGAATTTAGAATGCACTTAATTTTAAAATAAATATTTTAAGTTCTTTAAAAACAATTTAAATGATATAAGAGCTCTATGAAGAACATATACATGTATTCTTAAAACGGAAATTATATAATGAAATTATATATATAAATATTTATAATCTATATGAGCTCTGTAAATTATCCACCTATAAATGAAATGTTTTATACTAAGAGATAATACAATATATATATGAGTTGGTTAATGAGATGATTAGATCTGATTGTATATTAGTGTTATTATATTTAGAGTATAGCGTATGCAATCCTTTAGAATACATTGTTGTTTATTTAAAAAACAAATTTTTTTTTAAAATTATTTAAGATATAATTTCAATGCTCATCTCCACCCTCATTTGCTTATATATACTGCATCATCATATATATCCACATCATTTCCGCACACCTCCACTTGCCTCTAGTCGATCCATGCCCATTTCACGTACATTACAGGGTATCTAGCTTTTCTACTTGCCGCACAGTGTACTGACATCGGGCAACGCTTTAAGTTAATTACAACTTGTCAAGTTGTCTGTAAGTTTTTGGCAGTTGCGGCTCAAATGAAATGGCCTTAAATCAATTTCGTGGCATGTTTTCTGATTTTCTATTCCATTCCAAAAAAAAAATGGAAAAAAAACGAAAAGCAAAACGTTTTGAAAAATGCCGCCCAGTGATAATGTGATAATCAACACACCACATATGCGAGTGTGTGCCTGTGTGTGTGTGTGTTTGTGTGTGTGTTGTTGCCCCCTCCCCTGCAGCGAGTTAGGCTGGCAGAGCTGTTGCAGCTATCGTATAACATTTTTGTTTCGCAGCTAATGACACATTGATAAAACGATTTGTAAGACATTGCGATAAGTGCGGTTCAGGCTTTGTAGCTTAAGGCAGTTCAACCAGCCCGAAAACTCGCTCTCACCTGCTCTTTCTCTCTCTCTCTCTCTCTGTCTCTCTCTCTGTCTGTCATTCTCTGATAAAACTTAAAATGACGTGTTCAGGAAATAAATAGGTGTATGATTAATACAATATCTAAAAGATCGTATAGAATTCGTGGTAAGGGCTTAGGTAAGGTAGCAGATGCAACGCATTGGAGTTTGGGCAGCGACTGAGAGTGTGAACAGCTGTAAATTCAATCAGTAATGATTGATGCGAGTCATAAGTCGAAGTTATAATCATGTTTGTTATAGTATCGGATGCCATTCAGCTAACGAGCATTAGACTTATGTGAAGATCTTAGGAATTTACCAATACATGTTTCGAAATGCGTTAAAATCAAGACTTCAATCATAAATGATTGCAAGCCTAACTAATATTCAGCAAATATGTTTGTCTTTATAAATATTTATATTTAAAGAACTTTGTGTTGCCTTTAAAGTATAGGTAATATCCAAATAGAAGAAGTCTATCAAAGACTTCAATCAAAAATGATTGAGACAAGTATTATACCCAAACTCCACACATTTTTATTGATTTTTTCGACTTTGTATGTTGTTAAATATATCTAATATACATATTAATACAGGATACATCGAAGATAATTTGATTAAAATATCAGCAGTTCCATCACAGCTGATTGAAACGTAGCCCCAATCACATTCATTCATAATTTCCTTCACATTGCCGCCTTTAATCATATGAATTGGCTCTGAGGAGCTGTCAGCTCTGCCATTATGTATTCTTAAACACATTTATTAAGCAGCCTTAATCAGCAGATGGAAAATTCAGTTCAGGGAAACACGAACACGAACCAACCAAAACATGAATAATATTTACAATCTGTGCGCATTTCTTGAAATCATTTTCATTTTCATTTTCGGTTCGGTTCGGTTTCTGTTTCGTTGTTCTCTCTCCCCCGCACAAAGACATTGTCACCTATCTCGCTTAATTAGTGGATTTACCATCCTCTGTTTCATATATATATATTGCTCCCTCGCCTACTTTTTTTTTGTTTTATTTATATATAGCGTCTTCAAATCCGAAAAATTGGGCTGGGGCAGGCGAAACGCACATCGACATAAATTTGACTTAATTTTTGTTTTTGAAAATTATGACAAGTGGGCTGGCATATTGTTTGGGTGTGCATAAAGTATTCTCTTTCTGTTCCCCCAGAAATGATTTTTTTGTCTCTTTCCCAGCGACAAGTGAAAATAAATCCAAATGTTTTCATATATAGCAAATCATATTTTTTCTTGGGATATTTTTGCCTTCTCGTGGGGATGACGAAGATATTGTCGAACGAACTAAAAAAAAAGTCGAAAAACTTACATAAGCCGCAATGCTTATTTTTTATAAATTTATTTATTTTTTTTTCTGAATTTTTTGTTTGTTTCTTTGAAAAGATTTATAACATTTCATTTCGTTAATTTCGAAAGGGGCTCGACTATGTCGGCGGCGCATATTACTAATACGTCCCGTTGAAAATCATAAGCCGCACGGCAACAAACGATTTCTTCAAGTCACAGCGACAATCGGCTTAAACTAATACTCAGCCAGAGCCAGAGCCAGAGCCGCAGTCAGAGCCAGAGTCGAAGTCGAAGACTCAGAGACTCAGTCGAAGTTTAAGTCTCTCATTCCCCGTCTCGACATATTTTCGTTAATAGCAGCCAATGATGGAAAAATGTCGGTAACCTCGTCTTATTTAAAGTATTAACTGCTAACTAATGTGCGACACATTATAACGAGCCAACAGCAACAAACGGCAAGTGAGCCAGAGAGGCGAGAGAACTCGGCTAATGCTCAACTGGGGGATACCCTATGTGTGAAGCGTATGCATTAAGGAGTTATAGAGAAACATTGGGATGGGAAGTGAGGTGGACAGATGGAAGCAGAGAGTGGAAGGAAGAGAGAGAGAGAGAGAGAGAGAGAACGGAAAAGAGAGATAAAGAAAAAGACAAATATATAGAGAGATACAGTGAAAGAGGTATAGATAGAGGTATAGAAGATAGAGGTTAGGAGAGATAGAGAAAGAAAATGAAAGAAAGTGGAATGGAGTGAAGTGGAAAGACGAGAAGAGAGAGAGAGAGAGAGAGAGAGAGAGAGAGAGAGAGAGAGGCGAGCGAGAGAGAGAGCGAGAGAGAGACGGAGAGAAAATGTGATATAGACAAATATAGAGAGATAGAGACAGACACAAAAATTGATTGAGAGATGATATAAGGAAATAGTTTGATCATTAAAGAAAAAATAGAATGATAATATTGAGAAAGAGAGAGAGAGAGAGAAAGATATAAGGAAAGAGTTAGATTACTAGAGAAAATCAGTGATATTTATGTATTAGTTGTAGAGTTGAAGAGAAAAAACAAAGATAAAAATTAAATAAAAACTTTTAGTTCACATAACATTATCATATAATAAACTTTACTATTCTATATATTCTCTCATCACATTAAATCTCCCAAGTAAGAATTTTAGTTCAGCATACCCTGGCTGCTTCACAGGGTATCTCTAGTAAATCTCTGCATGTTCATATCAATAAGCTCGACTGGCTACCAAGTCCAGGCGCTACCAAGCGCTCCAACGCCAACGCCTAACAAAGAAGAAAGAGGAGAAGAAAAAAAAAACAGGTGGAGCCGAGCCCGAGCCCGAGCCCGAGCCCGCAGATCGGGCTGTAGTTGAAGCTGCTGAAGCTGCTGATCATGCGAGCATCTACAAAAGAGATTATATTTCCTAAGCGCGCCCAACAAAATGTGAACGAGCATCTTTTGCGATCACTGTATGAGTGTGTGTGTGTGTGTGCGTGCGTGTGTGTGGGGAGAGACACCTAATGCGCAGTGATCGCTGCTGGCTGCTCGTCGGCGATCGCTGAGCTGCTTAACTAAATCCGGCTTAAGATCCGACACAAAATTAATGTCGTTGAAAAACACAGCAAAAGTCACACATTAACGCCGACTGCGACGCTGACGCTCAGGAAGTTGGCCCCGGCACAGGGGCGATTACCCACGATTCACGATTCACGATCCACGATCCATGCGATCCGCAATCTTCAGCGGAGCAACTGACACTGAGACTAAGACTTAGAGACTGCGACTTGGGAGGAAACGCTTGTGTGGACATTTTACAGCGGATTAGTTAGAATTTGTGGCACAAAGCGGAATGGCAAAAGGCAAACATAATGTCTTTGACTAGCTACTGCTTGGCAGCTAGTCTATAACTAAATTGAGTCGAATTAGCAAAAAGAAAAGGGTGTAGAATTGTTCTCTCTCTTACTCTTAGCGGAAGTCATCTCTGAAATAGAAAATCCTTTCATTGAATCGGATTCCTTATCTTCATGATCTCTTTATTATCTTTAGTCTCTCTCGTTAATATATGTCTCTCTCTCTCTCTCTATCTGTCATTCTTACTCTCGTTACTATGATTTTCTATCTATCTCTGTCTCTCTTTTAATCTTCCACTGTCTCTCTTTCTCCCTTTCTATATCTGTTATTCTTTAAATATAGGTAGAAAAACATATATTAGCGAGAGACATATGTTTTTCTACCTATCTCTGTCTCTTTCCTAATCTTCCATTGTCTCTCTTCCTTAGTCTCTCTCTCTATCTGTCAATCGTACTTTCGTTAATATATATACATATATATGTCTGTCTATATCCATCTATCTATGTCCCTCTATAAAACTATCATTGTCTCTCTCCTATCTATCTCTATCGTCCTAATTTCTCTTTTTTGTCTGTCTGCCTCCCTCTTTCCCTCTCTTACACTCACAACTATCCCCCTCTATACCTTAATCAACTGCTGAGCATTTGGTCAGACTTTCCTCAATAAAATGTATATTTTCTTGGCCATAAAATCTTGTTGTTAATCACAGTCATAAACTGTACCATAATCGTTGAGCGCTGAACGATATGAAAAAAAAAAGCCGTGCCCCGCAAATCGGTAATTAGAGCTGTATAATCTATATAATAGAGAGCCGCCTTTTATCCAAATCTAATCAATGTCAACAGCGCCGGCAACAGAGTATCTAAATGCGTTCATTCCTTCAATTATATATAAATATTTTTATCAAAGAGCTTTGTAGCTGGACAGTCGGACCAATCGACCGATCGAGCGATCGTCCATATCTTTTCAGTTTTTCAGTTGTGCTCACATTACGATATATACATAGGTAGTACCCCTTCTACCTGGTTAATCTAATCGACTTTTGCGCCGAGAATTAGTCGCATGTTGTCCAACGAAAAGCGACAAAAAGATAACCGGAACGACAGCTCGGGCTTAATATGCGGGGTATGCGGACAGCTTGGCCTAGGTATTTCTTGATTATTTGTATTTCGGCTTGTTTATCAAAATCGAATTTCGATAAATTACATTTTATCTTAATGAACTGCCTTAATATGGTGTGTGTGTGCAGTCCGCCAGCCCCAGCCCCAGCCCCAGCCCCCAGTGCGACACGAACGAAAGCAAACACAAGCAGCGCTTGATTGATTAAGCACAATTATCGGAATCACTTCTTGTAGCTGTGGATAATGAGCAAGAGCAGCGGGTGCTCAGTCACATGTTGAAATTAAGTGCAAATAGATCAGTGTTAAAACGGGCGGGTTACATAGAAATGAATCAGAATTCAAGAGGGGGGCAGAAGATGATATATAGGCGAAGAGGGAGGACATCTGATCGTAGCTGATGTGGAGGGTTTTAATGAAAGTTTTGAAAGTTATTAGCTGAACCAATAGTTAAATAGATATTTGAAAAGTTAGAGAGTCGTTTGATAGAGTCTTAAAAAGTGTTATATACGTTTGTCTGGACGGGTGTTCATACTTTTAAAGAGTTTTTAGAAGTCTCAAGAAATATTAAATATTTTCTAAATCATTTGTCTTAAACCTAAACATAAAGCTATATATAGTATGTATATTGATTTGCATAAATATATATACATACATATGTATATGTAAAGAGGTGTTCAGGGTCAGTTAGAAAGCCAACTTAAGTGACCGTTACAAGCAGGCGGCGACACCAACGCCTCGCTGCACACAAAGCCAATGTCTGGCAGTGTTTTGCGTGTGCCACACGAAAGCACAAATCAAATGTATATATATGTATATATCTAGGTATATATATGTAGAGAAAACAAATCAATTCGTAAACAAATTGCAACCTTTCAGCTGGGCTGGTTGCATGTCAAGCCGCAAGCTCTAGACACACGATATGCTGCACCAGCTAAGCTTTGCGTGTTAGCTAAACCTAATCCAGTTGAGGTGACAGTATGTGTATATGTGTGTGAGTGTATGTGTATGTGTGTGTGTTTGTCAGCTAATCTCGGTTGTGTGTTGTGCCATTTAGTTAGATTGCGAATTGCACAAGGCAAACGCTAATTAGCTACGAATCGTAATGCCATTTCCATATCCCAGTTGGCTGTGGCAGGAAGTTGTCAGCATTTAACGAGTGCTTGACAGACACTTTAACACACACACATACACACACACACATACACTCACACATACTCAGTCATTCAGTCTCACACTTGCAACCGGAGCAGATCATGGAAATGCGCTTATGTCGGATTATCCCGTAATTTATGTTTTGCAGCGCGCTGCAATCACAATGGAATCGCCTTCAGTTCAGTCAAACACACACACACACACACCCATACACATAGCTAATTGCCACGATCATTACACACACACAAACACACACACACACATAGTCGCAGGCTAATGACAATGCGGCGCAATGTGAGAGGAAACGGCAGCAGCAATTGCTGCAAGCGTTTTGTCTTGGCAGGGGCCGAGGCTGTGGCAAGGTACAAAAGGCAGGGGCGCAGGCAAAGGTGGACAAAGGTAGCAGGGGTAGGGGCAGGGGCAGGGGCAGATGACAAAACAAAAATTGTGTCATTCTGTCTGCAACGGCAACGCAGGATCGCAACCGAAGACGAAGTTGAAGAAGTTGAGCAAAGTAGGAAGCAGAAGGGGGGGCAGTGAAGAGGAGAGAAGGCGAGAGAGAGAGGGGGGCGAGAGCGCGCACCCATCAACCGGAAGCGTAATCGAGCTAAACGGACATACAGCCAGGGAAGTGAGCAATGTGCGTGTGTGTGTGTGTGTGGGTTAACGTTAACCCATTGTATAGAGAGAGAAAAAAAACAGACGACAAAAAGAGCGGGAAGCATTGGAGGAAAAACGCCATGAGGAAATTCAGCCAACTGGCTGAAAAACGTTTCTTGGCCAAATGGCAGAGGCTAAAAAAAAGAGAAGAAAAAAATAACAGCAGCTAGACGAGGGCAGCAGCAGCAACACGTGCAATTAATAAGACGCAACTGCTCAACAGCAGCTCAAACAGGTGAAACGCGACGCACTTTCGATTCTCTTACGAATAGATAAAGTCAATATTGGGGTGGGTTAAGACTAGTTGAGGTCGGCTTGGCAAGGGGTTCAGAAATTGCCATAAAAAACAGTTTAGACAATGGGCCTGATGTGGGAAAAGAAGTTGGCCAACTCTATGAATGGCTAAGGGAATTGTGGCAAGAGTTGGATGAAAGACGTTAAGAGGTTGAACAGCTAGAATCAGGAGAGTGTGCAAAAACTATGAGGAATTCGGAATTTCTTGGCAAGTTTGAAAATTGAGTAATGAAGGAGTGAACTTTTTATTATATTTATTGTATATATATTATATATATAATTATATATATTCAATGATATATAAATATATCGCTTAACTCCCTTGAGTAACCCTATTCAGATATTCTAATCTATATTTAAATTTTCTAAATTTCTATCTGTCTATTTTCTATCTTAATGTCTTTCTATTTTCTATCTTCAATATATGTGATCTGTATATTTTTTAAACAGATCTCATATATATAATCCTTATAAGATAAGAAGTTATTTATAATTTATTCACGTTAAAATAACTCCCAAATACATTAACAATTTCTTAACTAACTAATCCATATTCAACCCGACTTATAAATATCTTGCTTCTCTCCTTCTCTTCCTGTATCTGTATCTCTTCAATCAAACCCCAACAACTTCACTTTTCTTAGTCAAAAAGCTGCGTCATGCTTAGGGATTTATAATAAATAATAAATCATTCTAAACAAATTAGTAATCAGTTAGCTTTAATTATGTTTACAATTAGTAAACAGTTAACAATTTGACAGCTGATCAGCTTACACATGTTGCAGATACTTTTCATTCATTTTGATATTCTCTCGTACTTTTTTAGCTGTGAGTGAACAGATCTGCGCCTTGTAATTGTTTTTGGCTGGCGTCGAACTTCCTGAAGTCGTAAAGAGCGTGCACTAAAAAGTGGCGGAAATTAGCTGCAATTGCAAATGAATCTGTATCTGCAGATGTCTAAATGTATCTATAGCTGGCGAATTGTAGCTGTAGCTGGGTGTGTGGCTGTAGATGAATAGTTTTGTAACTGCAGCTGTAACTGAGTATCTGGATTTGTAGAATTGTATCTCTGGTTGTAGCTAAGTATCTGAAATACCGAAGTTGTATCTGCATCTGTAACTAAGTATTTAGATTGCTAAAGTTATATCTGTAGCGGTAACTAAGTATTTAGATTGCTAAAGTTATATCTGTAACTGAGTATCTCGATTTCTACAATTGTATCTTTAGTTGTAACTATGTAACTAGATTGCTACAGTTGTATCTTTAGTTGTTACTGAGTATCTGGATTTGTAAATTTGTATCTGAAAGTGAAGCTGAGTATCTGAATTTGTATATTTGTATCTGCAGCTATAGTTGAGTAACTGGATTTGTACATGTGTATCTGTAGCTATATTTGAGAACTTCAATGGGCTCCTTAAGTCGAGTATTTGAAGCTATAATCATCTCTGCATTCTTTATCTGTATCTGCATCTGTATCTTAGCTGCAACTCCAACTCTATCTTTGTACCTTTAGCCGAGTATCTGCGCATTTATAGCTGCGTCGTCTGTGGCTGCAATTGTGAATAAAATGTTTTATGCGATCGCTGACAGTTGCGGCAACAATTGATTGGCTTAATATTTGGTGTGCTGCCTGCCACATGCGGCAAGTGCAAATGCCGCCAGGTCAGCGAGCAGGCGAAATCTCGATTTCAAGTGCGCATTAGACATAGAAAATGTGTGGCAGATGCTGTTGCAGGCAGAGTGAGAAAGAGAGAGAGGGAGAGGGAGAACAACTAGCAAGCGACAGCAATTAAAATGCATTGCCCCGTTTGGGGGCATGCAACAACTAATGCAACAGCCAAGCAGCAAACAGCAAACACTTATGGAGCGCGCCTCTGCAGCTCTGTCAACGTGTGGCACGCGCCACACCAAGCGCGCCGAGTTTGCGTGCGAAAATGTTGCAAGCAGTGTGTGGCAAGTGGTGTGGCAGCACCTTGGCTGCCTCTGCCTCAGCCGCAAGGCGACAGCGTCGCCTTTTAATGCATTTCTTGGTGTGAATTAATTTTATTGCCCAATTGTGTGTCTGCGTCACATGTTGAAACTATTAACCGAACGCGCAGCGCCCCCAACGCCTCAACTCCCAACTATGTATGCCTTTATGGCCCTCTCTCTGTCTCTCCGCCCATTTAACGAGCAAACGATTTCTGAGCAGTTTTCCAATATGTTTACGCAAATATATAAATGTATATATATATGTATAGCTATATATATATATATATATATATCTATATAGTCTCTATGTCTAGGCATATTTCAATATTTGACAAAATGTCTTTATTTTTATGCAGAACTTGGCAAATTGTTTGGCAAAAACGTCAAGCGGAAGCGTCTAGCGGTAATTACCAGATCTTAAGTGTTCCAGCGAAACACGAAGAAGAAGAAGATGAAGAAGCAGTAGCAGCAGCAGCAGATAGGTTTATATATATATATATATATATCTTTTGAGCAGACAGCACGTGCTGCTCCGTGCGCCGTTTCCTGCCGCCGGGTTTCACTTTCAGCTGCAGTCGCAGGACCTCTTCACAGAAGTAGGTTAGAGCTCAGCCTGCTGTTGGCCTAGGGTGCTGAGTGGAGTGTTGGAGAGTGGCGAGAGGCGAGGGGGTATGAGGGGGCGTGCCCCCTCTTGAGATACTGCTGATATGATAATCTGTAAATCGAGAGCTCGCACCTCATTTTTGCAGAGTGCACGAGCCTTGGGCCCATTGTCTGGCCGAGCGCTTCCTGTTGTCCCTCTCGCTCTCTCTTTGTGAAAACGGGAACTTGTAAGCCAAGGTGCAGACAAGCAACACACACACACACACACGCGGAGTCTCGCGCTCTCTTTGCAGACTCTAATCGCCCCCGTCGGAGCTGCGAGGGCTGTTCGTCATTTGGTTTTATCATTAACGACTTTTGTTGCCTGCTTTTTTTTCAGTAGCCTTATCTTTGAGCTGGAATCTGCCCTCTTAAAACAGCACGTAAAAAAAGTGAAAACAAAGGCAGTTACTTTGCATTAGCTACTTGCAGCTAGACCAAAACTCTAGCCAGAGGAAGTTGGCGAAAAAAAAAAAAACAGATGAGAACAAATATATTTTAATTGGCCTCAGCTGCTGCTGCTGCTGCGGCCTAGACTGATCTAATCAAGGCCGAAAACGGTAAAAAGCTAAAACCGAAGCGTAAAAGCTAAAATGAAAAGCAATAAACAGGCAGCCTTTGATGTCGCATGTGTCCTGTCTGTCTCCTGCCTCTCCTGCCACATCCTGTGCGAACTCACATTAGTTTGTTTGCTTTGTTTTTTCATTTGTTTTCTCTTTTTGGCCACAAATTAAGTTAACTTCCTGTCTCCTGTCTAATAGCAAATTAATAAGTGCTTCCGTTCGCTGCGCTTCTGTTTCATTTCTTTTCATTTTTTTTCCTCTGTGGGTGGACTTTGTGTCTGGACAGCAGCTGTTTGTGTCCTTTAATTTGCTTCGTTTCTTGGCGCTCGTCCTTGACACACATTGCAACGACCTGCTGCCGCTTTCCACTTGAATGCAGCGGAATGTCCTTACGCAGAACATGTCGCAATTGCATTCGCCTTTGCTTGCTGCTTATCTATGTAGGGCTCTCGGCTATCCAAAAGTGCTGCCTGCGCCGTTACCTGTGCTCCGTCCTCGAGGGCTCCGTCTCTGCTTCCTGTTTTCCTTATTGTCCTGTGCAACTGCAACTGCAACTGGAAGTGCAACTGCAACTGCCTGCAGGAAGACGACGCGAGTTACTGCGCCCGCGCACACAGCTGTTCAAATGACCCAATTGCCAGCTCGACAGTGTACACTGTTCATTTCTTAGCAGTAAAGTCAGCTCTTTGTTGTGCCTAAGACACGCAGTCTTTATCCTTAGTGCAATTGAAGAGATTTTGTGATTATTGTGGAGAGTTGAATTGAATTGAATTGAAGATTTCTGAAATCAAACTGGTTTTTGTGGATTTTAGAAGGATCTCAGAGAGCTCAAGCTGCGAACAATGATTTTTCTATATTTTTTTTTGCTTCTTTTAAACATTTACAAACTTGAATAAAGTTCTCTTTGAATGACATTTAGTTGACTTTTTTTAAAGTTTTCTCATCATTTTGTTCAGGTCTTTCTTATTCAATAGCTCATCCTTCGTTTAATTTTCTTATTATTAATTATTGCGCACGCACTTTCAAGGTTTCTCTCTGCTTTTATATTCAGCTCTGCAGCTCTCTTTTATTAATATCATAATTAAATTTTAATATGCTAAAAAATGACGTTTATAATTATTCAATATCCGATAAGAGCAGACAGAACAATTTATGTATAACTAAGTGAGAGCTACACTGAGCGAAACTGGGAGCAAAATAATTGATTAGTGCAAGAAACTTGGAAAAAAATTAAATGTAGACAATGAATTATTTGAATATAATTAATAGTCTAATAATAATTAAATTAAATTAATTTTTAAAATAATATATATTTTTCAAAGATTTCTGCTTCATTTTGTCACGTGTATTTTGTGGCAGACACGAATGCTGCGGCTTGCCACATTTCACGACGAGATGCTGCGGCTGCGGCTGTGGCTGTGGCTGTGGCATGCCTCAGCTATGCCGACGGCTTGTGCATTGCCTATAGCTAAAAGCAAAATTGTTTCTGTTGTTATTGTTGTTGTTGTTGTTGGGCTACTCGTATTTTTCACATTTTTAGCTTAATTGCATTGGCTGGCCGCACGTTCCACTGGCTGTTGCTGCCACCCCAAGCCCCACACACACACACACTCACACACACCCAATTGTTTGACTTTGCCTCACGTGCAACAGCAGCCAAAGCAACTGGTATTTTAGCAGCCAAGTAGCTAATAGATGCAACAGACAGACAGAGAGAGTGAGAGAGAGAGAGTGGGAGAGAGAGAGAGAGAATGATAGAGAGTGACTTCAGCTTGTTTGGGGGCAAGTGCGGCAGGTGTGGCAAGTTGTTTGCCTGCTTGCAGGTGTTTGACTGTGTTTGTGTTTGGGCTTGTTAAAGTTTAAGATTGTTTGATATTGTCCACTTGCCGTTGTTGTTGTTGCTTTTGTTGCAACGTGTTGTTGCAACGAGCGCTTTGGCGCTAAGCGACATGTTTCAATTATGATTGTTGGCGTGTTTTATTAATTACCTAGCAGCTATGCAGCGCGCCAGGGCATTTAGCTAAGCATTTAGTGCATCAGACAGCAGCCACGCCCACTTAAGGCTGTGCCAAAAATAGAGTATATATAGGCAGGGTATCTATACTGTATTCCGATATGCCCCTATGCTAAACAGAATCAAAGAATCGTCATCTTAAGCGCGTCAACGGAGCAATCTAACTGATTGCTTACAAATGAATCTCAATTAAAATTAATTCAAAAATAACATGAACTGGGCATTATTTACCCGTTTGACACTGTGTGTGTGAGTGTGTGTGTGAAGCGTGTTAGATATATGTGCCACACCACAGATTGACATACATCTGCTGCTCGATCAACTATGGCACTCATGACATTGTCGACGACGACGATCCCAAGTTGAGTTAAAGAAAAGGCAGAGACCAACACACACACACACACATTCACATATATACATATATGGTATCAGCATCAATTAATTTGGTATTCGTGATTCTACTTAACATCGATTGACCCTAACAGATTAGTGAACACCAAAGAGTATATATATATATATGTAGATATATGTATATAGTGTTGCTGGCTCAACATTCTTGAGTAGGTCGAGCGCAAAAACTTGACAATTTGCTTTAATTTATTTGCTCGCTTTTCACGATTTTCATGCCATAGATATATATACATATATATATAACTGTTAATTGCCCAATGCCAGCTTTTGTGGGCGCCTTCGACTATCTTAAGGCTTAATTGGTGCGATTGAATTAAAATCGTTTGCAGCCACTTGTTGGCTAACTATATAGATGCGTATGCTGCTCCCTCTCTCTCTCTCTCTCTCTCTCTCTCCCCCTCTCTTGGTGTCGATTAGTTGCTCACAGATCACTTGATTGCTCTGATATTTGCTTAAATGATTGATCAATGAGACAATTGTTATGATGCGACAATCTCTCGAGACTCTCGTGGCGACACTTTTTTTTAAGCATTTGCATGTTTGGAAACGTGAACTGTGTGAGTGTGTGTGTGTGTGTATATATTTCAGATCGTCAAACGTCGATCGTCGAGCAATCAGTGCGACATTCGCGTTATTGAATGTGGCATTATTGATTGATAAATAAATATATATCTAGCATATAATATAGGCACTGATTGTGCACTAATTTTCATGTATATATATAGATATACGTGTATATATGTCAGGCGCTTATATAACGCATTCGCAAACTCAAGACTTTGTTCCAAGGCAGGTGACAAGGTTGCCTTATGTAGATCAGCTGAAAAACTATGCATATACAGAATTTTTTTTTTATAATTCTAAATATATTTTTTCTGACAGCTAAAAATATGTTAATCAATATATATTTTCAGATAAATATATTGTCAAATTTTACTTCGATATTTTGCAGAGTCTGATAAACATATTTTAAGGAAAAGACACTTGAATGAATGAATGAATCTTATGTTAAAATTTTGAATAATTTATTGGTTTTTACGAAAATTCTGAAAATTGTTATATATGATTCAGAACGAAAACCAATTTTGATATAATTTTTCAGAACTATTTATGAAATTGCTTCTTACTAAAATAATCTCTTACAGTTAGACTATTTACTAGCTCAGCATGTACACTGTATTGGCTCTACTCAAGACTGAACTCTTAACAAATAACATATAATAAACTGTGGGTATTTACTGGCTGAGCATAGCCCTCTGTATTAGCTTTACTCAAGATCTAGAAACTCCTACAAAATATTCGCCAGCTATATTGTAATCAAAAGTCAGGGTATTTGCTAGCTGATCATGCCCTCCGTGTGCAGTGACACTCTCTTGCATTTGTCACAACAACATTCCCAGATAATTTCGTAATGACTCGCAAAGAAAGTGTCCTGTCAACTGTGTTTTTGACTTTTAGGGGTTGGCAGCTATTTTCGTTTGATCCTTGTGATCCTGAGAAGTCAAGTCAACATAATAAATTTAGCGGCTGCTCATTCGGGCCTGACAAAATGTGTCCCTCTGCCTGTTTTCATTTCTAACTTGTATAAATGCTAACCTATTTAATTGACTTATAATTGGAGAAGCCCAAACAGACACAGAGAGAGTGAGTGAGAGAGATATATAGAAAAACAGAGACAGAGAGAGAGAGAGAGAGAGAGAGGCTGACTTCGAGCAGCATGTGTGTAACTAATAATTTTGGTTGCAAGGAATTCCTCAAGCGCAACAGAGTCGAATTTGTGAGAGGGCGAGTCTGGCGGCTCATGGACCCTCATATGAGCTCTGCCTCAGCCAGGATCACAATCACATGTGAAAAGTTAGCGACCAGAAAAAGTTACAGTTGAACGAGTTTTCAGTTTTCGCTTTCGCCCGCAGCAAATGCAACAAAAAAGGGGAAATGGAAATAGTGCCTAGCATATATATATATATATATAGAAAGAGAGTATACTATATATATATATATATCGTCCGACTAGGGTGCAATTTATGCCGCCCGCCATGTTGAACTTGAAATTGTAATTGGCATTGGCAAGGGCACCTACATATGCCACAGTTGACAACGCCGGTACAGGTATTGCAACCACCTAACTGAGCGTGTGCGTGTGTGTGTGTGTGTTTGTGTCTGCCCTTTTCCTGTTCCACTGTTCGCCTTTAAGCTGTTGTGCCCACTGTCAGCTGTTGTTTCAACGGTATAAAAACGTATTGAGACCAAATGTCGAACGTTGAGCAGACTCTGCGAAAATAGACTTTCGTTTATGCCTCAAGAGTTGCGAATAGTTGGAGAATGACTTAAAGGAATCATTAGGCGTTGCGAGATGAGTTAATAAGTAGTTAGGGGAAATTTATAAACTTGCATACAGTTAAGTTGATAGAGGTCTGTCTGTATACTTGTTCTAGCTGTCCTTTCTAAAACAGTCGATAACTAAAAGAAAACAATTCGAAATATCTAGTTCTAACAGTTAGCTAAACAATTTGAAATATCTTCAAACTCTCCCAAAATATCATAAGCATCATCCTATTTCAAATTTCCTATTGCCTTCTGTAAATTGCTGGCATAGCTATATAATTGTGAGATCATTAGCCTAGTTATTTGTTGGACTCCTTCGTGCTGATAATATATACCCTACAATTCGCTGCGCGACTGGGACGTGTTGTGACAAAGTGTTAAGTTAATAATTTGCCAGACTGTGCGTCTGCTTATAATTGAAAAATGCCAGCAGACATTGCGCTATGGCACGAGAGAGCTTTATTAATTTTTGTATTTAAAACATTTCAAGCACTCGACACCTCCAGCAGCAGCAGCAGCAACAGTTGCTGCTGCAGTTGCAGTTGCTGCTGTCGCTGTTGCTGCTGCTGTTGGTGCTACTGCAGTAGCCGTAGAACCAGTAGCAATGATCTCAAATTAATGCCCAGCGAGTAGAAATAATGAGCCAGCAGATGCCTACAGATGGAGCTGGAGAGGAGAGAGAGAGAGAGCGGGCCTCAGTCTGCAATTGGGTAGCATAATCAAGGCTTGGACATGGACATGGACATGGACATGAACATGAACATGAAGATGGACAAGGGCATGCCAGCTCAGACCTGGCCAGCCAGCTTGTCGATTGGGCCAACAGCAGCAGCAGCAGCAGCCTTTATGATTATTGTTATTATTGAGTGTATTGGCCGGCAATTCAGGGCAAGACATCATTAATGCAGCCAAGCAGCATTACCAAAAACCCCGGCACTAAAATAAAATCGAATGAAATATAATTAAATGTCGCTGCAGTTGCAGCAGCTCCTCCAGCTCCAGCTCCTGCTGCTGCGTAATTTGGTAAACATTCTTGCGGCTGGCTATCGGGCAGCAGATCGCATACCAAAAGCTGTGTTCAAGCATTTTGTCAACCGGTTTACGTATCTCTCTCTCTCTCTCTCTCTTTCTCTCTCACTCTCTGTGTGTCTCTTTGACTCTTTTGCTTATCTGCGGCTTTGTGGCATCTTTAAATGGCGTTTTTTCGCACTCACAGAGAGCTAGAGAGTGAGAGAGAGAGAGTGTGGTGCGGGCGGGCGAACATTGAAGCCTGATCGAGGGAAAACGCACGCTGATTTTTAATTATTTTTGCACGATGTTCGCCATCTCGTCCCCAAAAGCAGTTGCCTTAGCAATCAGCAAGCTGGGCCTTTCGTCACTTCAATATTGAAACACTTAATCACAATTTCGTTAAGGGCATGCCAAGGAGCTGGGTCTGGGACTGGGACTGGGGCTGACTCTCTGGCATATGCACATAAATGGCAAATGTTAAGAAATTCCAAATATCTCATACAAATTACCAAAAGGCAAAGCTGACAGCAAAACAGAAACTGAGCTCTGCACTGAAATGATATTTTGCGCCCCAAAAGCCAAATGCCGCATACCCATGCCCCAAAAAGCTGCCATCGATGCGATTGCGATGCGAAGGTCTGGGTTGACCGCTTGGGAATTTTCGCTGGCTGACTGGCTGACTGGCTGACTGGCTGGCTCAAAGCATGATCATGATGATGACGATGACAAAGAGTCGGTGATCATCGGTGGCGCGTCGTTTGCCAACGTTGATAATTAATAACAGACGGAGCACAACAACAGTTGATAGCATAAAAACGGGCCAACACCCAATCACAAAAAGCGCATGCTACAGCCGCAAAAGGCCAAAACCAGCTAGCCAATGGTATTGGTATTGCGAAGATCGTGCCGGCCCATTGGCCACAAAAAAAAAACAACAACATAACCCAAAAGAAACCAGCAAAAAAAATAAAAATAAAAAGTAAACCAGAGCCAGACAAGTCTAAAGCAGACATAATCTCAGACAAGCTGGAATGTCAATGGAACTGGTAGCTGCTCGACTGCAAAGTTGTACGCGACAGCGATTAAGATCACAAGATTCAATGATCGTTCGCTGCTCGACGATCGACGATCGACGACGCTCAACGATTGCCGATCAACGCCTACTCCAACTGACAGAGAACACGACAGCGACACGTTAAGTGACAGTGACAACTGTGCAATTAGAATTCATGTTAGCTATGACAACTAATTGAGGAACCCACACGATCAGACACAGATCAGCCAGTGTCTGCTTAGCTAGGGTTAACTTTATAGCCTTGAGCGAGTGAGTGCTCACAGTTTGTTATGATAATTGATTGAAAGAAAATATATCTCTTGATGAAACGATCACATGATCATTCAATCAGACGATCACACGATCGCTAACAACTAGATCAGTTAATCTGCACATTCCACTTAATCTATTAGCCTAGATCATGTTTGTTAACTATTCGCAGAAGCGGCACGATCACACGACAAACTGCTTCAACAATCACTAACAACTTGATCAGCTTATCTTTTCAGCGAGCCTTGATTAGCTATGATAATTGCGGAAGAGAAAAGATAGAAAGAAATTCATATGATCATGCTGGTACTACTATATTTATAACTATTTTTAATCACTTGATCATATGATCGTCAGTTTATAAGATCACCGAAAACTATCATAGATGATCGTAGAATGTAATAAGATTTTAGTTGTTATTTTAGGTAACAATAAATTATATATTTAGTATCAATGTTTGAACAGACGATCTGCACTTCAATCGATCAGTGACAACATCCAAAGATCAGTAGATCTGAAAATGTAAAGTAAACAGAATTAAGCTATAGATTTGTTGATTATATTAAATCTTATCTGATCTATCGACTATTTTGATCAAGCGATCGCTTGAATGAATATATATAAATAATTATATATAATTCCCTCAATTATTCTAAAATCCTACAGAAGATCAGTTGATCTTGCAATGTGGATCGCCTAATCACCATAAAAACCATAATTCAAACAGCAAGATCTCGCGATCTACATAAGATCCATAATAATTTATGTATAGTCTGCACGACAAGAACCCTAATCTACCCGAAAAACCCTTCGAACTGCGAACAACTTGCCCGTGTCCGATCAGTTCGCTTATTCGCAATTTGTAATTCAGAATTCACATCACGCAGCAGTCGCTTGAAAACTGATTAAATGACACAAAAACAATTAATGCCTATGGCTGGTAAATCAAATGATATTGCCAAGGACAAGGACAAGCTGGCGAGCTGCTGAGCTGGTGAGCTGGTGAGCTGGCCAGCGCCATGGTGCCAGAGTCGAACGATTTATAGCCCAATGGAATGTGCCACGATGTGCACAAAGGATCAGAGAGGGAGATGAAAATCGCCAACGATAATAAAAAACAATTTAGCGGGACGCAGTAGGGAAAAACTGCTACTGCTGCTGGTGCTGCTTCAGATGATTAAAACACATTAAAAGTCCAGCAGCAAGAAGAAACAAAAGTCAAGAAGACGTTGCCAAGGCAAGAAGAAGAACACTTCAGTTGGAAGACTGAAATTTCAGCTTGACGACGCGACGTTGCCCAACTAATTTCATATTTTTCATGCAATTGCTCAAATTCCGTAGCGCCCAAAATGTGCGACGTCTCTGAGTATATGTGTGTGTGTGTATCTGTATCTGTGTGTGTGTGAGTCGCAATCAGATACAGTTTGTCCGTCCGACGTTTTGATGGCTGGGGACTACCTGTTGCGACGTGTTATTAGGGCGACGTATTGACGACAAGCAAACGTCAACCCAAACGTCAGCTCATCATATCCAACGATTGATGCGCGAGTCCTACTGACTGCCGCTGCCCGCCGATCTCCCTCTGCTGCCCTTGTTGTTTTTTTTCCTTTTGGAATTTTAGCCCAAAAAGAGACAGAGAGAAAAAAGAAGTCTTGGCGAGTCCCCTCTACTAATTTTTGGCCCGATTCTGGCCAGGTCTTGGCGAGGTGGTGATATTTCCTCCACTACAGCTTGAGATTGTTCGGGACGTGCGTTGTGATTTTGCGCTTTAATGAGGATTATTAAATGCGAGATTATTATGTGCTGCAATTACTTTTCCAGCAGCCACCGTATATATGAGGTTGCCTTCCGTTGGCTTGCCTCAAACACTGCTTCGTCTGCTTCGGCTGCTGCTGGTTGATTTATTTTATTGAACCATAAAAATGTAAATTTTCTTGATTCTTTCGCACAAAAGACAAAGTTAAACGTTGTCAATTATGGCCTTTGACAGGTTAATATTAAAAGCAGGAGACGAAGAGGAGGCTCTGCAGATCTGGAGCAAGCTGATAGAAGACTAACTTAAAGATTAGCATATTATGGATCAGCTGAACAGAGGTTCAGGCATCCCTATATATATGTATATATAGATCTCTTACATTGTCTGTTAGCCGCTGGCAAAACAGTTTCCGGCTGTGCCCGAGCGCCAACTGATCGAGAGAGTGAGAGAGGGGTGCACCTCTACCTCTATTAACATAATCACAACACGGAGAGTCCAGTCTTTCGTCTTGTACCCGAAAATTACGCAGAGCGAGATCAATTTTAGGTGGAGACCGCATCACTGCAGGGCGATCAATTAAAATTTTGATCGAATTTTCGTCAATTTTTTGACATGTGGCCAACAGAAGCCAACAATGGGGCGTGGCAACGAACGCAGTCGCAGTCGCAGTCGCAAAGTCGTAATATGCACTCCATGCACAAAAGATCAATGTAAAGCCTGAAAATTGTCGGCGGTTGCCTAAGGCTAAAAATTGCAGAAGCTCTCCTTGCTGCAGTCCTCAGTCTCGAGTCTCGAGTCTCGAGTCTTCAGTCTCGCCTCTGCAGTCTCTGCTCTGAATG